>OX336392.1:306566643-307941976 GCA_946902985.2 Meconema thalassinum | reverse complement strand
TTCTGGATCAGAACTTTCCTCATAGACTGCCTTCATGTACCCAGAGAAGTACAACAGAATATTTTTTTCAACAAGTCCAGTGTCAAAGGCACACAGATGTCCTGCTTTATCATACACACTGAAATAAAATTAAAACAAACACCGTTAAGCATAACTCAGAGAATTAAGGAGTGGAAGTCAGTAGATTCTACCAATTGTGGATATTGTACACTGTATCATTGAAGTTTGTGTCATTTGCAATAGATGTGAAATTATCCAAACTGCATCGCGTCATGTATCTTCATGGTATATTACCTCTACGAGTATTCAACTATTGGAGCAATGAAATGTGTTTTCTGCAAAATGTGAGATATTCTCCATTTTCTACAAAATAGGTAATAAAATTTTATACAAAAAGTGTTGTATGCCTTCGCTAGCACAGTAAAAATTGCTGCCGCCCAGGAGGACCGGGTTTGATTCTCGGCTCTTGCTAAGAAATTTACTTCTGGTTTAAAGGCTGGAACGTGGTACACTCAGCATCGTGAGGCAAAACTAAGAAGAGGTGGGGTTCGATTTCCACCTCAGCCATCCTCGAAGTGGTTTTCCGTGGTTTCCCCACTTCTAATCCATGCAAATGCCAGGATGGTTCTTAACTTAAGGCATCAGCCGGCTCCTTCCCAATCCTCACCTGCATTACAAATGTACCCAATTTCTGCTGTTATCACTGATCCTATCTCTCCATAAGAATTCCTATTCACTCCTGTCTAGTGCATTCGAGATTACAGTTTTCTGAAAGCTCTCTTCAATCACATTCGAACAAAATAGGTATTCTACATGCATTGCCGATAGTGATGTATATTTATACCAAATATTGTCTGGTACAGTAATAGTGCAGCTGTGTCAAGACTCAAGTCGGTAAAACAGGATGGTTTGAAATTGAACATGGATCGAAACAAGGGAGAGTACTCGCACCATTGATGTTTATAGTGGTGATGGATGACATACCAAAGGCAACAAAGGAAACATACACACTACACAGGTACAAGAATAATTCTCCTTGCTGATGTTCTGATTTGGGGAGAGAATGAAAATGTGGTCCAAGAACAGCTGGATGAACTGAAAGAAAATATTGAGAAATGGGAAATGAAAATCAATAGAGAAAAGTAAGACAATGTCATACCTGCCAACTTTTGAAAAGGGCTATCAGTAAAACTCACGCGCGACAAAAAATCGAACAATTTTCGACATACCCTGGCTTGACGAAAATAATAATACTTCTGGGCTACAAAATACAATAATTCATGCTTTAAACAGGATACTTCAATGAAATCATATCTACTTACATGATTTGTAGATGAACATAACAATCAAGAAGAAATCCATGTTAATCAGCAGCAGGCGTGGTGAATATTGGTTTGGAGCATACATAACAGGACTTCCTTGTTAGATTAAGCTGATATACGATAATTGAAAAAGGCTTTACACAATAAAACTTGTTTAACGTAACACAGGCAAGAAATAATATAATACACACTGCAAATCACATGCTAGTTTGACTTTAAAGTCATGGTTGTGGCCTTTTTAGCTTCCTGCAAAAAGTCTTGAGAAAATGTTTTGTCATAACAGGGACCAGAACTCCTGGTCTTCAAAATAGAAATAGACTCCAGAGAATCATTGGACATGGATGACCTGAACTGGGTTCTATTTTTCTTCACAAGGCTAAAAACACGTTCACATTCTGCATTGCTATGGGGTATGGTGAGAATAGAGAGCATTACTCTAGAAATTCGGTTATACTTAAGAAGTCCATCGGCTCCACGAATTCTTGATATTTGTGCCCAACTGGAATCACTTGCAGCATCTTGATGTGCAGCCAAAGTGTCATCTACCTGAAGAGCTGTGAACTGCCTCTGAAGCTCATTCACCACCTCATCTGTAGTTTCATTCTCTTCCTTGCATAACATGATAGGAAACTTTTCCAAGAAAAAACGAATGGAAGAAAACTGTGCATCTTCAATTTTGTCTAACCTAGCAACTTGAGCATTCTTTAACACGTCATCCTTGAGTGGAAACTTGTTGATGATGTAGTCACAGGCAGTACAAAAGTAGTTTCTCAATGATGAAAAGAAAAGGGATTTATCTGTATCCGGTCCGTTCTGAAGGCACTTAACAACTTCAAATGAAAAGAAAAGGGATTTATCTGTATCCGGTCCGTTCTGAAGGCACTTAACAACTTCAGATGATGCATTTTTTGCCAATTTTTTACAATGCATGTAATTTTCGTGCGACCACAACTATATTTCTTTGCAACTTCTGATGTGGGAAACAACATCTTAAATAAAGCACCAGCATGATCAGCCGCACTTAAGGGCACATTGTGTTCCACCAAAAAGGAAGTAAACAGACACTCGGCCCTAATTACGTCACTGTCAACGTTTCCAGACTTAGCAAAAAAGGTGTTGATTTTCTTGCTATCTTCCTTCGATCTAACATAACTTACTTAAATCGTTTTTTCCACCATGTGCAATATTAATATCACACCCACATACCGTGCAAAAGGCGAATTTTTCTCCCTTTCTTGATTTTAGTATGCACGGAAAATCAACCGAGTATGATTCTTTAAATGTCTGGAAGTACTGTTTCTTGTTGGATTTGTTCATTCTCGATATCTACTAAAACATCGAAAGGAACCTGGATCACTGAACGTCACATAAAAATATAACATAAAACACTTAAGACAGCCAACACTTCATTAAAACATGTCAAAACACACAAAGTCTTAAACCATTAAATGAACACGACGCCAACCTTGTGAAGAAAGAATATGCACATGATAGAAAAAAGCACACACACGTGGAACGAATGTAATGTGTCCAAGGAATACAGAAAACTGCGAAGAACGAAGTTATAGCACAAAAACTCGAACGCTTCATTAAAATACGCCATAACCTTAAAAAACGAAAACATTCAAGGAATGCCAACTTCGCGAACAATGAACAACTCACGGGGTCAAAGAATATGGTTTAAATCGCAACGAGCGAACGGAGCGGAACAAAGAATTTGCGAAGCAGAGCCTGTCGACACCTAAGATTCACATGGAAGAACGGTTATCCCGGCTTCAAATTCAATTACAATGACGACACAAACATCACACGGTTAAAAGTACGAATCATATCAAAGAACGAGTTATCGACTATCGTGGACTTGCCTACGACCCACGCAAACAATCGATTGTACGGAAGTGGGCGGTATTATCGAATGTAAATTATCGTTTCAAATTTTTGTCCGCGAAATTGTAAAATGACACCGTTCATCCGTATAACCGTAAAATGCTGCAATTTCCGTAAATTTTACGGATAAACCGTAAAAGTTGGCAGGTGTGCAATGGTAATGACAAGAGGAAAGAAGGAAAAGGGATTGATAAATTTGGAGATGTAGAGCACTTCATATACTGTATTTAGCAAGTGTTAGTTATTGTTGTTTTAAGGGGCAGAACTACGAGGTCATCTGCCCCTAAATTTAGCATGTGAATTGATGGAAATGCAAGATTGGTTGATAGATTGATAATTGTTGTGTGAAGGGGCCTAACATCTAGGTTATCGGCCCCTAATGATCTGGGTGATAGCGAAAATGATAATGAAATGGAAACTAGAACGAAAATTAAGTGAGACGGAAAATACTTAAAAGGAACTCGGATTGAAACAACTCACAAAATGGAGGCTAGGTTCAAAATACGTACAAAATGCAATGTAGCGTTGAAATACTTACAAAATGCAACTGAAATTCAAAATACTTACATGATGCAAATGAGATTAAAAATACTTACAAAATGCAATTGAAATTGAAAAAACACAATGCAATTCAGATTGAAAGATCCCAATTCCAATCCAAATTATTCACAAAGTGCAATTGAAATTCAAAATACTTACAAAATGCAATTGAAATTGAAAATGCTTACAAAATGCACAGTAGATTCAAACGACTCATGTGGATTGACAATACTTACAAAATGCAATTTAGATTGAAAATACTTGACAAAATGTAATTTAGATTCAAAATACCAACAAAATGCAATTGAGAATCAAAATATTTGCAAAATGCCCACCAAACAAAATGCAATTTAGATTTAAAATTCTTGTGAAATGCAGTTTTGGTTGAAAATACTTACAAAATGCAATTGAAATTCAAAAGACTCTCAAAGGTCCCTCCCCCATATTGAAAGACTTACTAAAAAGCAATTTAGATTGTCAATCTTTACAAAATGCAATTGATGTTGAAAACAATCGCGAAATGTAATTTAGATCGAAAAAACTTACAAAATGCAACGTAGATTAAAAATACCTACAAAAAAAAATTGCTAAAAGGCAATTTAGATACACGGGGAACCAAGTAACAAAAACAGTGCGGGAATCTTAAAGAGAAAAGGAAATATAATGAGAGGAGAGGAGAGGGGAGGGGAGAAAGGAGAGGGTCCGTCCCAAAGGTAAGGGACAAAAGGGAAAAACGGACCCAGTTCAGGAATCCCTCGGGGTCGCCAACTCCCGAACTCACCAGCCGTGAGCCCCTGAGGGTGTAGCATTATCTAGGGTGCACCAGAAAAGGTGGGGCTACATACACCCTGTCTCCTTAAGGGCTTTGAGCACAAGGCAAGAGATAAAAGGAAAAGAAGGCTGACCCCTCACAGAAGGAGAGTATTAGAAAGGATGAGACAAGGGCCAATTAAGGCGGGAAAGGAAGAGACTCCCTAGGCCTCGGATGCCCTAATACCGTCGGGGTCGGAAGAGAACAAGAGTTGACCAAGTGAGGTCGACAGGAAAGAAGACGGAGAGGAGCCCGGCACAGGTAAGTGGAAGCAATGCCGGACTCAGCAGGGGCCCCATGGTCGCCAAGCCACGTCCACTAGATGTGAGCCCCTGGGGGGGTGTGCAAGATTGGATATGGAGATCTAAAAGAGAATACAATATGGAAGTGTTTTCTGCCATCAGGTTTGAAGTTTAATTTGGGATAAAGACTTACCATTGAAGGCTAAAGAAGTGATGTACAAGACCTATTACTCACCAATAATGACATATGGAGCAGAAACTTGGCATATGACGAGGAGAGATGAAAGTTGAATACAGGCAGCCGAAATGAAATTCTTGAGGAGTATGACACAGAAGACTAGGAGTAAGAATTGAAGACATTCGAAAATATGTGAATGTACAGAAGCTGAATGATAAGCTGGAGCAGAACACATGGACATGTGAAAAGGATGAATGATGAAAGAATACCGAAACAAATGATGGAGAGACGGATGACCGTAAAGAGAGGACGAGGAAGACCTAGAGTACGGTGGGTGGATTTGGTAAAGGACAATGTGAGAGAACGGAACCTGGAGTGGAGTTAAGTGGTTGAGGAAGGATGGTTGACTGACCGAGTAAAGTGGAGGGGTGTCATAATTGCTCAGACCCAGCCCAGGCTGTAAAACTGAAATTGATGATGATTGTAGCGTTGTGTACAAGAAGTTATTATTGCTCAAAGGTACTCTTGGCTGTTTCACAATATTTTCTTTGTCCCTGCAGCAGGGCGCTGAGAAATATTGTGATAATACTGTAATGTTTATATCATCTTCTTTGTCAAAATCCAACAACAACAACAACATGCCCCACTGTAGGGCGATGTTGTAATTTATATAAAACTTACCCCTGTTGGGTTACCATAATCCTCTTATAATATTTATTACTTCAGGTAGTGGGGCATGAATACCACACAAAGACCAGGACACAAACTTCGATCTTCATACACTATTTATTTATTAATATTAATTATTATGTAGATGTAAGCAGGCCTCTCTTATCCATTGCCTGGAAAATACATCAACAATCTGCCATCACCATGGTAACTTGCCCTATGAACAAGGCACCTTGACCTCAACAGGTCAAAGCACATATCCCATAGCCAAGGCCACCTGGTCCATCACATGGCCACCCACCAGCAAAGAATCTCACAAGACTCTCTGGGGCTGTCCACCAATCGTGGTCACGGCTGGCAACCAGATAAAATTAAAAATAATATATAAAATGCCAACCTGGACCCATTGTTTGGGAAGCCAGGCTCTGCCTGTCACAAGCCAGGACAAAAGGTGAGTGATAGAGGAGTAACACCTCTTAAAAAAACCATGGTCCAGTTGGCCCGACTGGTAGTACCATGTATGGGCCCCTTACCAGGGTAACGGTGAAGACCTCAATGGCATTTATGGTGGAGAAGGTAACTTTTGGTACAGCATAATTGGCGGAAGGGGCAACCCAGTGCTCAGGTTAATGAGTAAAAGGTATATGGAGGCCATATATCAGTCTTAGGGGTAAGACGGTTCCACATGTTAGTGGCGATACTCCAACAGCGTCTGTTCCACATGTTAGTGGCGGCTGATTAATAACACTCAGAAGTGGAACTCGGAGCTTAACCCGACTAGAACCTCAATTCTAGTCAAATCCCTAATCCAAGTTAATCAACATGGATGTAGCACGTTCAAAAACAACTTACCCCAGTGGGTCAAATCCCACGGTTGAAAAACCGCAAGTGGTCTATTCGGATTCTGGGGAGACCACAGACGTGTACGAGGTGGATTAGGGATTTGACTAGAATTGAGGTTCTAGTCGGGTTAAGCTCAGAGTTCCACTTCTGAGTGTTATTAATCAGCCGCCACTAACATGTCGTCTCTCCACCATGACAATAAAATCAGCAAACAAAATTTACACTCTCATTAATGGACATGCCCAAACTAATATCACCAACAGAAAGGCTGTAGGAAAAGTCGAAGAATTTTGGAACCAATTAGATGATATACTTCAAAGAATCCCGAGGAATCATGTTAAAATACTTATGGGTGATTTTAATGCCCAAATTGGCAAAGAAAAAAAATATAGATATTGGGTAGGTAAATGGTCAGGACATAATCAGACCAATCGGAATGGTATGCGTCTTCTTGAAATCTGCAAGAACCATGACTTATTCTTCAAATCAACATTTTTCAAAAAGAAAACCTCTCAGTCCAAGACATGGGTGTCACCTAACCCACTGTTAGGAGAATATCAATTGGACCATGTGCTGATCTCCAGAGTAAATACTCTCAAAATAATGAAAAAGTAGTTAAGGGGTTAGCTCTGGATTCCGACCATTACCCTACAAAATTTTCATTACATATTATTCCAGAGAAAAGGCGATTCTCTCAGAAAATCCCACCCCGTAAATATGATGTTCAAAATATTCAAGGTAATGATAAATTTAAAAACGAGACTCAACAATTGAATCCACAAAACTGGCAACAGCTCCAAGCAGGATTAATAAAAACAGCCGAGAAAATAGCACCATACATGAGAACATGCAAACATCCGTGGTGGACAGCCGAATGTGATGACCTTGTAAGGCTCAGGCAACAGGCATGGCACAATTGGTCTTGCAACAAAACTCCTAAGACTCAGCAAGATCTCAAGGATGTCAGAACAACAGTCACGAAATCAATACGAAGAATTCGCAAGCAGAATGACAACAAAATATTACAAGAAATAGAAGCTGACTTCAAACAACATAATTCTAGAAACTACTATAGAACTTTTCACCAGAAGCTCACTAAATATTCCCCTCCATCACTTCAATTCAAAAATGAACATGGGGATATTGCTCATAGTAACACAGAAAACTGTGAAATCCTTGCAAACGACTTTTCGGTATTGCTCAATTGTGAGAAACCCCAAGAAACATTCACATTTATCCACACGCAACAAAACCAAGATTCGCATCCACCCAACGTTCAGGAAATAAGAGATAATTAAATCATTGAAAAACAACAAAGCGTCGGGGGAAGACCAAATTGTTGCAGAGTAGTGGAAAAATGCAGGAGAAAATCTCATTGTAAAACTCGAAGAAATTTTAGAAGAAGTTTGGCGAACTGAAAAAATCCCCGCTGACTGGAAGATGGCACTCATACATCCCTTGCACAAAAAAGGAAATCGGACGGATCCCAACAATTATCGTGGAATTTCATTACTATCCATAACATACAAAGTTTTGTCTAAAGCTCTCCTGAATCGTGCAGAAATTCAATTGGATCCAGTAATCGGCGAATACCAAGGTGGCTTCAGGAAAGGCAGGTCGTGTGTGGAACAAATTATCAATTTAAAAAGCTCAATGAAATATTTCCGCAATACATCGAACAAACACTATGTCATTACATTTGTTGACTTCCAAACGGCGTATGATAGCATCGACCGTGAATCCCTTTTCGAAATACTCAAAGAATTTGGATTAGATCAAAAGACAACAAATATTATTAAGGAAACACTCATGGAAACCAAATCTAAGGTTAAATTTATGGGAGAACTGAGCAGAGAATTCCCCATTGACACAGGAGTCCGACAAGGAGATGGATTGTCCCCGCTGCTTTTCAATTGTGCACTAGAGAAGGTTGTACGAGAATGGCGAAAAGCAGGTGCACCGACGCATAGGATTGGACCAAAACTTAAAGGCATAGAATTAGACTGTTTGGCATTTGCTGATGACATGGCATTAATTGCCCAAAACATCTCTGATGCGCAATACCAACTTGAACTTCTACAAGAACAAGCAAAGAAAATTGGATTGCAAATCTCATTTGATAAAACAAAATTTATGACAGATATAAAGAATGCCCCATCTGAAATTGAAATTGGTACTGACCATATATCTCGTGTGAAGGAATTTAAATATTTGGGTGAATGGATTACCGACAATTGTAATGAAAAGAGGTCCATTACAACAAGAATTCAAAAAATGGAAACTGCTTTCCAGTTAACGAAAAATACTTACAACAAAAAGAGTCTTGATCGGGCCCGAAGCTCTCTACGCTTCAGAAACTCTCACTCTTCAACATAGAACACTTCCGAGATCAGTTGGAAGTGAAGGAACGTAAAATAATGAGGAAAATCTTAGGGCCGAGAATCAAAGATGGTGTTCATCTTCCAAAGCCAAATGCTGAAATATATAAAACCATCTCCAAAATCACAGACAAAATGCGTATGCGACGAATCCAATTCTTGGGGCACCTGGAAAGAATGGACCCAAATAGATCAACTCACAAAATTCACACATACTTGAAGAAAGGCTAACCATTGTTGATTCCGCGTGGTCCTAAGAGACCCATTCGCGACGAAGAAGAAGAAAATACCAAAAAGAGTCTAACTGAAAGAAACAAGGAGGAGCCTCTGTAACCCACAAATGTTAGGTTACAATGTGAGATCTGCATCACTTTCTGTCTTCGTGGTAAAGTATGGAGAAATATTGACATCGGCACTGCCCTCGGCTTCATGATAAGAGCACAAGGAAACATTGTGAGTTATGAAATCGGCGCCACTCTTGGTCGTTTGAAGAGATTCCCTTTGTCCTTGAGGTCGAATGCGAAGAAATATTGCAATGTTACCGAATAAACGTTGCTTTAGTTATAGATAATTATCAAATTATCACACTTTCCATCGATTCAATACTTTATGGTTTGTTTTTATTTACACATTATACGGTACATGTTTCGAAGCATTGGAAATCAAAAAAGATTTCTACCCCTTAATCAGCCTATGTCTCTGTGTAGCCAATCAAATTAATAGATATTGAATCCAATAAATAGTAAAATAGTAAAAAAGACATGAAATGACGTGTGAATGAAAATGGATGACAATGTGAAAATGAAGTACTCAAACAACATCCATATATCAAACATGGTTAAATAATGGTCTAAAAACTAAAACATATTAAAAACATTAGGAAAAATTTTCATTTTGTGCCTATCAGTGCACTTGTTTATGTCCTTTAAATAAACTTAACATCGAGTTGAAACATCTTATATTTGATCACTTGAATGAACGTTTGTAGCACTCAGGGTTCCTTACTAAATTGGCTTTTTCTTGAGGGGCCTGGAAAGGTCTTGAAGAAAAAACATTAGTCGTACAGTCTATTGTCGGAAAGTGTGTTATACTTCCTGGAGTGTCTTGGATCAATCATCAATCATGAAACGAAACGAGAAATACAGCAAAACTCTGTTAAATTACCGTACATACCCGAATACCACCCGCACATTTTTATACAAAATCGGACGTGAAAAAATGGGGTGCAGGTATTAATTGAGCCATCCAAATTTTAAAGATTTAAATTGCCCGCCATGTGCAAGTATCCGCTATATGGTGCTTGTTTGGGTGTACTGTACTTGTTTGTTTCCATCTAGTGGCTTTACCGGTCGCGCAAGCCTAGCTCAAGCATCAGTTTCGTGATAGCATGGCATCAGTAAACGTACAAGTGTTTGAAATAGCAAACATGAAATCTCGTCATAGGTCGTACACTGCAGAACTTTATAAAAGTTGGTCGGTATTAGAAACAAATCTTTCGTATTTCAGGTAGTCGCAGCGTAACATTGCAACACTGCGTAACCTTGAACTCGGCGCACGCAGTGGAATGTTTGAACTTCGCTGCAGTTTAAACCATACCAGCCGAGCTAGTTCTACATCGTCGTATTTTCCAGTTTTAATTTTCTTGCAGTTTGCCGAAGTATTCCCGGCAAAAACCAAGATCCCTTCTTTTTTGCTATGATGCCGTTCAAAGTCGACGGCAGCATTTCGAACTCCTTCACCAGAGCAACACGCGAAAGAGTAGTAGACTCCACTTTCCTTATAATGTCCACTTTATCTTTAATCGAAAGTGCCTTTTTTTTATGCCTTTCATCTGAGATGCATTCATTTCCAATGATTTTAAAACTTTACTTCACTGACGCATTTCTTGTAATTTCAATAATGTTCTGCTACGCTTGGCAATGCTTGGCTTACCAGTTAGAACACACAGAACAATGAAAATATGCGTTTTCCATCCATCCCCGCCCCCTCACACTTTCAAGGTTAACACTGTCCAATGAGAAGTTAAGCTGGTTTCGTCATGGCGTGACGTCATGTAGCCTCGACACGTGGCCGACGAGAATAGCTTGCCTGGTCAGATGATACACGGGAGACCAGCAAACACCCGGAACTGCTGTATTCTTTCACTCAGAACACAGGAAATATCTTCCGCGGAGATTGGAGAGTTTTGATTCTTCAGTGAACGTCTTATACTTTAAGGGGATAAAAAATCTGAACTATTTAACCAGGAAAACCTCTTAAGCAGGAACACTTTATACATGTACCTTTTGGGGCCGATCACGTGACCGAGAATATCGGACGTCTTAAGCGGAAAAACTTATTATGTGGAAACTTCTTAACAGAGTTTTACTGTATTTTTATTAGAAAATTTGGCAGAAAATTGGAAAAACGATTGTGGTATTGGAAACTTTGAATGCAGAAAATTGGAAAAACGATTGTGGTATTGGAAACTTTGAATGCCGAAACATGAAAAAACTTCTGTGAAAACTTACGAATTATCGGCAAGACTAAAGCGGATCTGCTTTATGTGGAACTCCAAAACTAGAAGTCATGCAGCATGCGTGATGAAAGGGTTGCAAGTGGGTGTGTTGTTTAAAGAGGATAGGGTTGTTTGAAAACACCAAAATAAAATGAGAAGGAAACTAATATTTAGAGGCAACGAAAAATTATGGGAATACATGTGGAAAAGGACTTACGTTTCAAGTTGTGATGTCATTTCATGTCTTTTTTACTTTTTATTGGTTTCAATGACTTAATTTGATTGGCTACGCAGAGACATAGACTGATGAGGGGGCAGAAATCTTATGTCCTTGCTGTCAAACACTGAGAAATATCACGGTGTTACACTATTGGCGCCGCACCTGACCATTCCAACTACATTCTTACTATCCTTGCAAATCAGCGTTCGCAAGTTCGAGGCTTGGCATGGTTTAAAATTACAAGCGGGTATGACCATGTTACCACTGGTCGGCGCTGCTCGTAAGTGAGATAATGTGATTACTACTGTCCCTATGCAGTGGTCGCGAGTTCATGATGGATCATGAGGCGAATGAAAATCGCAATGCTACTCTGTCAATGCCATTTTGGAGTAGGTTGATGAGCTTTAAAGTTCAGGCATCAGGAGAAATCAAGAGTAGGTTTCGGGTTGTTTCGTGACCAGCGCTCACTCTCTCATGGAGATTACCGCAGTCCTAATGCTTACAAGTTCAAGAATGGACACGGAAATATATCATGATTAGGCACATGAATATTTAGAATTTTGAATACAATTCCCCCATTAGCCATTTTCCAAAATCCATAATTTTTTGGGGTGGTCCCACCGAAAATGGATTGAGGTCTCTTATGTGTGTAAAGAAATTAAAAAATTAATGAACAAATCATTCAACAAATCAATTAACACGGAAGCCCTCATTATTAGCAAACAATATCACGCACACAAGTTGATGGTGTATTAAAAAAATGACAAACTTCAATATAGCCCATTCTTATACCTGAATTTTACTGTATTAAGAAAACTTGTTCACTAACAAAGCGACTTACCTAAAGTGAGTCAATTTATTTTGTGGTCGCTGATCACTGTCGTGAATCATCTCCTCTGATCCTGTAAACAGGGAGAGACGTGGATCAGTGAGAGCCACATATTCCTCTACAGCTCCATCTGGATGTCCATGGTACAAGGGCAAATCAGGATCATCCAAGATCTGCCGACAAATGGGGCATCTTTGAGGCGGTCCTTTCTGCTTCTTTTGAGTAGACTCAGAACTGTGAACATAAACAACCCAAATGATGCACAATTTTACTCTACAAGAAGCTAGCACGTCTATGAAAGCCTTGTTCACTGGATTATTATAGCACATCATTAAAGTTAGAATTAAATTATAGAGTGCTATGTAAAATACAGTGAATACACATTTACTACAGAACAAGTCAGTATTTAGGAACATGGGGATGATTACGGCCATGTAGCTTGGTGATACTAAAAGTCATGTGAGAAAGTAAACCTCGAGTACTATTTTCTAAAATTAAAACAATTAAATTATTTACTGTTTGCTGAATTTCAACTATCCTAAATGACTTTAGTTGACATAACGTGAAATAAACAGACCGACATTTGGCTTCCATCGAGATTTGAGACTAAAAATACTGGACTCTCAGTAGCATTACCCTCAGATTGACTTCAATGTTCTTTGAACTCATTTGGACTAAACATTCTATAGGAATTTAGGACTACTAAGTTAATATGGACCGGTTGCACCTCGGATAACTGAAAACTCCAATAGTACGCAAGGGTGCAGCCATTTCAGTTACAGGTTATATATCGGCGTATATGAAACGCTGATAACAGCCAAGGGGAGCAGTTGGAGAAAAGTGGGCGAATCAGCTCCACACACTATCTCTGTAACAATGTCCAAGAACTAGTGGCGAATGTTGGAGTTAAGCCCACACAGTTTATAGCAGTCTTGTGTTATCACTTTTCGTTGTGAACTGCATTAGACAGCCGTTCAAGTACAGTATACCATTACATCATTTGCTCCTCAAGAAAGCACTAGGATATTTGTACCGATCATAGTTATCACTAGGGCACGGATGTTGATGTCGTAAAAAAGATTAAAAAATGTATTTAAAACATTCAAAAATGACTGTAATAAATTACCTAAAAATTCGACAAATGCTATATAAAATGGAGAAAATTATCTTATAATAATAAACTCACCAATATTTCAAAAATTTGAAAAATGCACTATAAAATGGAGAAAATGTTCTTATAATAATAAACTCTCCAATATTTCAAAAATGACATCTTAGGCCTAAGCTCTAACTAAAATGTCAATCAAAATAGATTTCTAGCGCTTAACAAAAGGTTTATGTTCACTTTAGTCTGAGTTACACTGCACTACAAATGTCATTCTGATGTTTTCAAATGTAAATGATCTGCGGTTGTCAGCCAACAAGTTTTTATATCTCGAAAGGCTGCGTTCAACATCAACTGATGTGATCGGAGAGTACTTGAAGTGAGGAAGGCCGTTTGCTGGTAAATCCTCCTCAATCCCATCCATGCAGTAGTTTTCATCAGAAAGGATGTCTGAGATTTTGCATAATGTTTTATACCCGGTGTTTTTGTCCAGCACTTTTTTCAGTTTTGATGCAATACCCGCAGCAATTTCGCCACGAGTGTTGCTAAGACTAGTTTCCACCCGGTTGATTAAGGAAATTGATTCAACCATTTCGTCGCCTGCTTTCTCCAACGATGTGATTGTTGCTGTCAAAAACAAGAAATCTGATTTTATGAATGCCAAACTACCTTCACTGTCTGGTTCAGTCCTGGGCAATTTTTATTGCTGCAGCTTCTTCACTGTCAAAACTCTGCACTATTTCCTCCACTAACTTGAAGTTTTCGCAATAATACATACACACGTTTAACCACGTGCCACAGCGTGTCATAAGTTGTGGAGGTACGGTAATGCAATGTCTGGAGCTTTCGCTCTAAAACGTGCAACTCACGAGGGTTCTTTTAAGAAAACTTTCTTAACGCTCGCTATAAGCCTGTCTAAACTGGGGTAAAGAGCCCTTACATAAACTCTGTGCAGTCCATGGGCAAGACATGAAACATGACCATTTTAGAATAAAGTGCCTTCAATGGATTATCTGCTCGTACCATATGCGGTGCAGCATCAGTTCAAGATAAAAGTACATCGTCATGTTTGATGCCCTCAGGCCACAGGAGAAACATAGCACTATCAAACAGTTTTGATACGGTAGAATAATTGGTCTTTTCTAACACCTGGTGTATGCACTTCTAAAGTTCCGATCACAACGTTGGCTCTATGGCGCCCGATAGCATCTAAAGTTTCGTCGATTGATACCCATATATCTTCTTCCCGAGAGTTTCAGATCTTATTTTGTTTAATGTGTCTTCGTAACACTGCGGCAAATAATTCTTACGTAAAGTTGATTCGTCTGGTATTTCTTGATTGGTATGTTTCTCCAAAAATCCACGTAATTTCGGGCTGTTCGAGTTTATATGGTACAGCGGAATGTTTGCAAATACAAATACATCACACAATTCTTTACTGAACTGTAAGGACTTGCCGGAAGTCGAAGCAACTAAAGGCAGTAAGCGCTGAGTTGCAGGTTTATTTGAAACACGCTAAAGAGCACGAATGTGTTTATCACGACCAATATGTTGTGTTACAGTCAATCTTCTTTCAGCAGCTACTTTAGTTCCACACAGTTTGCAAAACAATATGCTTCCATCGGTAGAAAACACACTGTCACCAAATTCAGAAACTAGTTGTTTTAAATGCACTGACACACTCGGTTTCATTTTAAGCATTTTGAAAGCGGCAATGAACGATATCTCTCGCTGTCAACAATGCGGAACTGAGATGAGAGTATACACCCCTTCCCCTTTCTACCCCGCACAGATGACCTTGGTCAACAGAGCAGGTAACATTCCATTCCACTAATAACTGGTTTGCGACGAAAACAAGAGCATCTGTATACCTACGGCACCGTTCTTCTGCATCCAAGATATATATTTTTCTACTAATAGCAATACTGAAATATTTTATTTCAATATTTTAAATTATCTTGTATCAGCTACTAGCTTCTTCTTAACTCTGAGAGACATAACTCCCTCTTATAAAGCTGTGACATGACTAAATTGGAAAAAAAATAATGACCTTAAAAGGCAGATTTCTCTAAAATATGACTACAAAATTCTGCAAACTTAAAAAAATGCTCTTAAAATGGAAAAATAGTAAAAAATGCAAAAAAGATGCAAAATGAAAATGACATATTTGAAGACGGGGTGGCCCGTCCGGAGTTTCTATGTGCTTCAGCATTGTTTTAGACAGCTCAGTGATGGATGACATAATGACCCGAGTGGCACAAGTAATTGGGGAAGGAAAGATGAAAGCAATGGTGTTTGCAGATGATTTGATGATTTGGGGAAACAAGGAGGACGAGGTACAGGAACAGTTGGACGTGTGGAAAGGAATAATACAAGGATATGGGATGAAATTTAGCATAAATAAGAGTGAGATGGTGATCACAACAAGGAAGAAGGAAAAAACCACAATGGGAATAACAATTGGTGGGGAACAGCTGAAGAAAGTGGAGAGTTTCAAGTATCTGGGAAGCCTGATACAAGATAATGGAAGAAACGATAGAGAAATAAATGAGCGGGGGAGGCAGGCAGAAGCATTTCGGAGGAGTGTGAGAAGCATGTTATGGAGCAAGGATGTCCCTCAGAACAGCAAAAAGATCATATATCGGACGTACTATGTCCCTATCCTGACGTATGCCTCAGAGACCTGGGTTATGAAAGGAAGGGAGAAGAGCAAAATACAGGCCAGTGAGATGAGGTTCTTGAGAAGCAGTATTGGAGCTACAAAGATGGACAGAATAAGAAATGAGAGGACCAGAGAATTAATGAAGGAGGAACCATTACAGGATGGTATAGAGAAATCTAGACTTAGATGGTATGGACATGTAAAACTAATGGAGGAGAAGAGGTTACCCAGGAGAGTACACGAGACGAAGTGGGAAGGAAAGAGACCGAGAGGAAGACCGAGAGACAGGTGGCTGAAGGGGGTGGAAGAAAGCGTGAAGAAGAGAGGAGAAGACTGGACAAGGGTGGAGGCTGAGAGATGGTGGGAAGACAGAAGACATTGGAGAGGCTTGTGTTCCAAACAGGGCCAGTGGCTGGAAACTGTGCAAGATGATGATGAGTAAAAAGATGACGTCATCAACATCCGGACCATAGTTATCACATATGTGCAACATATTTAACAATTACCACCTTCATAATACTGTGCAGGTGCTGCCACCATCATTGTTTTCACCAAATTATTAAATAAAACTCCACAATTGAAGACCTGTAAATACATGTTCAGTACAGTATTTTGGAAAAATCTTTTATGAAAATTGTATGAAAGTAGGGTTTTCCATTAGTCTCGGTTAATCAAGGTTCTAGTGTACATGCATGCATGCTGCATTTGACTTTTGATTAATTCACAACACTGAATCTGACTGAAGTTTGATCAGAAGTGTTAATATGTCATGCCACAGGGTATGTTCTCCCTTGGAGAACGTCCTTCGTAAATATAAAGCTGCGCCTCAAATTTTGTAATTTAGTAGTCTGTAGTGATGTAAAATACCCAGGTATTTATAAACCGGGGTAAATACCCAGGGTGTATACCCGGGTAAATACCCAATTTGGGTAAATACCCGGGTATTTTAGATTTGTCATTAAAAACATTGTCGTGGTAAGTTGAACCTTAAACTATGCAAACTATTCTACATTAACTATTTAGAAATGTAACATTTGATAGTTAATAAAATTAAATTTAATTATAATTGGGACTTAAAAACAGAATTAGAATTGGGAATTAGATCAGGAGATAAAATTCAATAGTTATAACCTGAAAAACTCAGGGTTAGAATTGAACTAGTTTTTTTTGTTTGTTTTGCAAACATTGAGATAAAAGTACAGTTTTTCAGAACAGTTTGTAAAATCATCTCTACTTAGTATAAAACAAAGTCCCCGATTCTTGGATGTCACGGGTAATCTCGAGAACCTCTGGATATATTTTGATACGGGTTTCACAATTCTGTAAAGGATATCTCTAGGATGATTTCTGTAGAAAATAATTTTATAAACGATTTCAGTGAAAAAATAAACAAAAAAGCCTGGCGTCCGAGCGCTTTTTAAGTTTATTTTGGGCAAACCGTTATCATCATCATCATCATCACCATCTTGTACAGTTTTCAGCCCCAGGCTGGGTCTGTTTGGAACATAAGCCTCGCCACTTAGTCCTTTCATCCCACCACCTCCCCGCTGTCACTCTGGTCCAGTCCCCGCCTCTCTTCTTGACACATTCCTCCTCTCCTTTCAGCCATCTATCTCTTGGTCTTCCCCTTGGTCGTTTCTTCTGCATCTGCATCTCATGTATCCTCTTGGGAATCTTCTTCTCATCCATTCTCTTTAAGTGTCCATACCACCTCAGTCTTGATGTCTCAATCCTACCTTGCAAGGGCTCCTCTTTCACTATTTCCCTGACCTTTTCATTCCTCACCCTGTCTCTTCTTGTTACTCCGATCCTACTTCGCAGGAACTTCATTTCACCTGCCTGTATTCTGATTATGTCTCTTCTACATTGTCCACGTTTCTGAAGCATAGGTCAGTATGGGGTTATAGTAGCTTCTGTATAACACTTCCTTGCTTTTTGTGGGACATCTTTATTCCACACTAAGCTCCTAATGCTTCTCAGAAATGCTTCTGCCTGTCTGCCACGTTCCGTAATCTCTTTTGTCATTTCTCCCATTTTCCTCCACTATACTTCCCAAGTACTTGAGACTTTCCACCTTCTTCAGCTGTCCACCTCCAAGTGTTATCCCACTCATTGGTCTGTCCTTTTTTCCTGGTCGTTAACAGGATCTCACATTTACTGATGTTGAACTTCCATCCGTACTCTCCCACTGTTTCTTCCCAAGCCTTCAGTTGCTCCTGAATTTCCTCCTCCTTGTTTCCCCAGACCATGAGATCATCTGCAAACACCATTGCTTTCATCTTATCTTCTCCTATCTTTCCTGCTATCCATGTCATTAACTCGTCCATAACCACAATAAAGAGAAGGGGTGACAGTGCACTACCCTGTTTCAGGCCACTCATTTGTCTGAATCAGTCTGTTCTTTCCCCTCCAACTTTCACACAACTCACACTTCCACAATACATCTCCTTAACTCTGCCTACAGTCCCTTTTTCCACTCCCATGTTTTCCATTGCTTCCCAAACCTTCTCCCTACACACACTATCATAGGCCTTTTCGATGTCCAGGAAGGCCATCAACAGATCCTCTCCAAATTCGTAGTGGTGTTCCTGGAGCTGTCTCACTGAAAATATGAGATCCACTGTTGATCTCCCAAGTCTGAATCCATACTGCTCCTCTCTCAATTTTCTCTCCACTTTGGCTCGTATTCTACGTTCTAATATCTTTTCATATATCTTGGCACAGTGTGGTATGAGTGTGACTCCCCTGTAATTTCTGCACTCCTTTCTGCTTCCTTTCTTAAATATTGGGACAATTAATCCTTTCTTCAAATCTTCTGGGGTCTTTTTCTCCTTCCATATTGTGACCGAAATCCACCATGTTGGTGATGTTTAATTGCCGAGATTCGCAAAGCAACCTTGGAAGTAGTTGATGAATGTAACATATTGTAATGTATTCCAGCATGTGTTTGTAGCAGACCCAGAGCTAAAGACACATTCTTCATAATTATTCTAGCTGATAAATGGACCTATCCTTATGGCATTGAGCTAAAATTTAGCACAAGCGAGAGTCGAACATCTTCAACTCCTAACGGCTTTGACAAGTCGTGACGCAATAGATGAGGGGTGGAAATTTCCCCACGCACCGCTATGAATCAGGTGACTAGGCAGCGTGGACTCTGTCAGTTCTAGAACACGGTCATTCGAGAATTCTTTTTCACTGGCTAAACTCAGGTGTGCGCGAAGATGAGTTTTTCTAATATGTGTGGAAAGCGTGTGTTTGCACTATTTAACTAACCATCACAATACGCCGATACTTATAATAATTTCTTTACCAGTGTTAAATAAAGTAAAGTCAGTGTTTCCTACAAGTGGCAGAAATACTGTAAGTAAGAATTATAATATTATTCAGCGGACACATTCACAGTACCATTAGCGGACTGGAAATATATTCACCGTAGAACGCAGGCCAGTAGACATTGAAATACAACTTGTTGCAGCGCACAACATATGACAGATCACGTCATATTATTCTGCAGGTCATATTATTCTGCCAGGCACAAAGATATACAATGTTGAACTTTCTTTCTCGACACGATAGCTGTACTACATGTAAGAGAATAAGATCAATATTTAATTGGATTAATAGCAATTGCATTCATGAATAATGAACAATATTGCAATTACACCACCATACCTGCCAACTTTTGAAAAGGGCTATCAGTAAAACTCACGCGCGACAAAAAAATTAACGATTTTCGACATACCCCGGCTTGACGAAATAATAATACTTCTGCGCTACAAAATACAATAATTCATGCTTTAAACAGGATACTTCAATGAAATCATATCTACTTACATGATTTGTAGATGAACATAACAATCAAGAAGAAATCCATGTTAATCAGCAGCAGGCGTGATGAATATTGGTTTGGAGCATACATAATAGGACTTCTTTGATAGATTAAGCTGATATACGATAATTGAAAAAGGCTTTAAACAATAAAACTTGTTTAACGTAACACAGGCAAGAAATAATATAATACACACTGCAAATCACATGCTAGTTCGACATTTAAGTCATGGTTGTGGCCTTTTTAGCTTCCTGCAAACAGTCTTGAGAAAATGTTTTGTCATAACAGGGACCAGAACTCCTGGTCTTCAAAATAGAAATAGACTCCAGAGATTCATTGGACATGGATGACCTGAACTGTGTTCTATTTTTCTTCACAAGGCTAAAAAAACGTTCACATTCTGCATTGCTATGGGGTATGGTGAGAATAGAGAGCAATACTCTAGAAATTCGGTTATACTTAAGAAGTCCATCGGCTCCACGAATTCTTGATATTTGTGCCCAACTGGAATCACTTGCAGCATCTTGATGTGCAGCCAAAGTGTCATCTACCGCAAGAGCTGTGAACTGCCTCTGAAGCTCATTCACCTCCTCATCTGTAGTTTCATTCTCTTCCTTGCATAACATGATAGGAAACTTTTCCAAGAAAAAAACGAATGGAAGATAACTGTGCATCTTCAATTTTGTCTAACCTAGCAACTTGAGCATTCTTTAACACGTCATCCTTGAGTGGAAACTTGTTGATGATGTAGTCACAGGCAGTATAAAAGTAGTTTCTCACTGATGAAAAGAAAAGGGATTTATCTGTATCCGGTCCGTTCTGAAGGCCTTAACAACTTCAGATGATGCATTTTTTGCCATTTTATTTACAATACATGTCGTTTTCGTGCGACCACAACTATATTTCTTTGCAACTTCTGATGTGGGAAACATCTTCTTAAATAAAGCACCAGCATGATCAGCCGCACTTCAGGGCACATTGTGTTCCACCAAAAAGGAAGTAAACAGACACTCAGCCCTAATTACGTCACTGTCAACGTTTCCAGACTTAGCAAAAAAGGTGTTGATTTTCTTGCTATCTTCCTTCGATTTAACATAACGAATGTGTTTACCGCACTTCACATGATTACTTAAATCGTTTTTTCCACCATGTGCAATATTAATATCACACCCACATACCGTGCAAAAGGCAAATTTTTCTCCCTTTCTTGATTTTAGTATGCACGGAAAATCAACCGAGTACGATTCTTTAAATGTCTGGAAGTACTGTTTCTTGTTGGATTTGTTCATTCTCGATATCTACTAAAACATCGAAAGGAACCTGGATCACTGAACGTCACATAAAATTATAACATAAAACACTTAGACAGCCAACACTTCATTAAAACATGTCAAGACACACAAAGCCATTAAATGAAAACGACGCCAACCACGTGAAGAAAGAATATGCACATGGTAGAAAAAAAACACACACACACACGTGGAACGAATGTAATTAGTCCAAGGAATACAGGAAACTGCGAAGCACGAAGTTATAGCACAAAAACTCGAACGCTTCATTAAAATATGCCATAACCTTAAAAAACGAAAACATTCAAGGAACGCCAACTTCGCGAACAATGAACAACTAACGTGGTGAAAGAATATGGTTTAAATCGCAACGAGCGAACGGAGCGGAACAAAGAATATGCGAAGCAGAGCCTGTCGACACATGGAAGAACGGTTATCCCGGCATCAAATTCAATTACAAATGAAGACACAACCATCACACGGTTTTAAAAGTACGAATCATATCAAAGAACGAGTTATCGACTATCGTGGACTTGCCTTCGACCCACGCAAACAATCGATTGTACGGAAGTGGGCGGTATTATCGAATGTAAATTATCGTTTCAAATTTTTGTCCGCAAAATCGTAAAATGACACCGTTCATCCGTAAAACCGTAAAAAGCTGCAATTTCCGTAAATTTTACGGATAAACCGTAAAAGTTGGCAGGTATGCACCACCTATTCCACACTGATAAAATAGTCGGAACATTTCACCATCAGAGGCGTACAACCAATTTTGATTTAAGGGTTTGTATGAAGTCATCCACGATGCCACTTGTAATTAAGAACAGTAACATGGGAACACTAATAAAGACTTTATTACTATTGAAGATGATAGCTTAAGCCATCAACAGGGAAGCTTAATGACTAGGATGAGTCCGAGATCTGGGGGACCGAATTCACGTTAGATCAGACGTCACGACGATGGATGCATTACAAGAGTATCGTAAGCGGCGATCTTGCAAAATTAAGTATAGGACCAAGATTAACCACGTCGTAGGAAATCACATAGGCAACACATTCTCCGTAAACCTGAGCATGCTTTCAGACCACTTGTCTGAAATTATATGACAAGCCATTTCCATGTTTCATAATGTTCTCTCTTCCAGGTGACTGATATATTTCGAATGAAATCCCAAACTAAAGAGCAAATAATTTATGGATATTAAGAGTAATTTCACACATATATGTAAGATATTTAACAAAATGTTTAATGGTTGGATTCCATTTTTTTTTATAAACTTATTCTAAACTTAGTTTCGTTCTTACTAATGGCGTATTATACCTTTACGGCGGTTGCAAGCGGAACATTAAACTTTTTGCAGAGCTAATTTTTGAAACTTGATAATTAATTCTTGGTACAGTAATTATCATCTGGATTCATGATGTGTGATCCTGAACCCTACAGTAATTAATTCAGATTGTATAAAAAAATACGAAGCCGATAATAATCGTAGACATTAAGAGATTCTGACCAGTCTCATTATTGCCACTTAAGGATTACTTGGCATTATGTCAAAAGGATTTTGGAAATGGTTTTTGAACAAAGCACAATTATTAATAAGTTGTAGACACTTTATAGTGGTCTAAGGGCTGATTGTATAAAGCTTTTGATCTCAGTTCACCAGGTTCAGCTGATCTTAGCGCGTGCTGAACTCAGAATTTCTGTTGTATAAACGTTAATCTAAGATCACCGCGTCTTGATCTGAGTTCATATTTAACCGGCGACAGTTCTCAGTTCAGCCATGTTGATCTTAGTTCACAGCTGTTGTCCGTGAAACATTTTAGCGGTTAGATTCCAGTTCTAGGCTGAATTTAAAAGAGAAATACGTTAGAAAGCTTGTACATTAGCAGGTTATACGAAGGTTCTATTTCTTTCTGGACTAGGCCTAATTTGTGCGTGCTCGCACTAAACGATGATGCATTTTATTCAGAGTGATTTTGGATTTTGAGGGGGAAGAATGCCGTTCTCCTAAAAATCGTGTCTTATTGAGGCAGATGAACGATATATTTCTTCCGTTTTAAATAAATTTCAAAACACGGCCGGTTTTTTAACATTTTATTGTGTTAGGTCACCCATAAACTATGTTGTTCTTGCCTGTACAAGTCGAGGGTTAGCCTACTAGGCCTAAAGGCTATACGGACGTAATACGTGTTCACATTTGATAAAAATGTATGTTTGCACTCCAAACTGTGTTTTTAATCAGTGATGGTATTGTAACCTTTGTTTATATCGTTGACATATGCACCAATACCGTACGAATGCGATGCACAATTTTGAGGTTAAAATCATTGCGAGAGGTGCTTCATACCACCAGTGAATATAGTATTAATACCGGTACCACACACATACGGTATGGTAATATAATAAATGACTATTTTATCCACGGTACTTTTTGTTTTTGAAAGTGGTAGGCCACTGGTACCGGTACTTAATCTTACCTTTGCTAATAGGGTAGCCTATTAGATATCCTGTAGAAGAACTATCATAGGCCTAGTATTCATGTGACACACACTTCACATTATTTAAGCCCATAGCCTATGCCAGTAAACATGCACCACAATAATTGCAAGTACATAGCTGGGTGCCATAAGCTACGGTACTTCTAAATAGTCCCTCGTGTAAATTTAGATAGGCCTACATGCACATTTCAATGGCTTACATTTATGCAAAATGTTTGTGATCAAGAAATCTTTCCTAGGTATATGAATTTATTTGTACTGAGAAAATGTTTTTTAACATTTCCATCTATCCTATTTTGCTTCCATTCATCTCCACTCCCCACCTTTTACTGTGCTCATGTGTTTTATTTCCAAATACCAGTAGTGTCATTGGAGCTAGGTCATCCAACCATCCCCTGAACTGTGTCCCCGAGCACTTGAGAAGAGGCCCATGTTGTACAACTGCATCACATTAACAAGAAAATACTAAGACAACACAGGGGCGCCGAATCTATGGTCGAGGTCTAGCGACTGCTAGACCTGACGAGGGGGTGGGTCTCCCGGTCCCCTTTGGGGGTGGGATCCGTTGGGGGATTACGGATAGAGGAGGAAAGGGAAGGAGAAGGAAAAGAGGAAAGGAAAGGAGAGAGAAGAGAATAGAAGGGGAGAACTGTGCGAAATAAGCAGTAAAAACGTAATTATTGGGGTAGGGGTCTGGTTTAACACGGGGGGGGGGGGAGTCCCACAGAACGAGAGTGGTGGGTGTCTGCTAGACCTGAAAAAAATAGATTCGGCGCCACTGAGACAACAATGTAATAGATCACCAGCTGTAGCATGTAGGGTGTATATTCACAAATTCCTTTCTTTTCTTTGTGGAAGGCATTTTTTCTTTGTTTGGGGATAGATGTTATCGGCCCATGGTCCAGGACTGTAATGAGGAAATGCAACATGTCCAGAGAATTTAATCCCACTGCTGACATTGATCATCCTGAGCGTGGCTCTTCAGGGGTACCCACACTATACCAAGGCAAATGCTAGAATGCTACTTACGGGACCTGTAAATATCATCCATAGAAAACTTACTAAATCCACTGTTTTCATTACACAGTTACATACTGGTACATTACTACAGCCACCTCAAGTGATCAGACAAAATCAACACACACCCAAGTACACAGGGCTGTTGACCAAGGTGTTCCAACGACCATTTGATAACATGTTCTAACGTTTAAATATTTTAAAGTGATAAAAACCCATATTTAAAAACTACTTTTTGAAAGAAAAGTGAACCTGGAACCTCCAATAAAACAGTGGTCTGCTTCATAGTAAGTTCTCTCCAAAACCTACCCAATTCGAATGTTATTATGTTAACCAAATTTCAAGAAATTCAATACGCAAGCAATTAACAGCTTGGCTTCGACTGTCCCATACATGACAACTGTAATTAAATGGCAAACAGCAGATTTCTTATTAAAGTTGTTAGTGCATTACAAATGATAACAGTTGTACTGGACATTAACTTTGATCAATAATGCTGAATGCCCCTCGACCAATTTTGTAGCATATCTGCAGTGTTCACCAGTCTTATGTTGCACATTTAACACAAACATTTTTTTACATGCACATAACAAGATTTTATAAATAAAAATCATCCATGCTCAGTTGTAGAGAGAGCATAAATGAGTGTTAGGGACTTGGTACTCCAATCACTGTGTAACCTTGTTAAGTCAATGGAGGACAATATTGTGGCAACAATTTCAGGAATAACAGGGCCTGAAGAATTAACTAGTTCAGAATAACATTACATCCTTTTATTTTATTTTTATTAAATAATGCATTAGTACATTTCATTTCCTTCGGTTTCTGCCTGCTCAATATTTCATATTCTAATTATTCTTTCATTTTGCCCATTGTCTTCTCCACACAGTGGCTTCTGCTTGCTCTGTGTTCTTAAAGGCTCCTCCAAAGCTACCTGCAACATGATATAAAATAACAAGTGATGTGTGGAGTGTACTTAACTGAATTCTCACCATGGTTAAGCATTCATTTAGCCTTAGGGCATAAAGTGCACTAATTTACAGTATAAATAAATAATAAGTAAAAGTCTATGAAAAAGTCATTCTAAATAATTTGTTTTATTTAATACGGTAGGGTACGTTTTAAGTTTATTTGCCTATTGCTTGGGAATTAGTACCTTCTTGCTATGTTTGATGCTGACATACTAAAACAGATAGCATCAGAAGATTTAATTCCTCCCCCTTTCAATTAAATGCAGTCCAGTGTAACCAATTCCACAGAGACTTATTTATCTTTGAATACCAAAAAATGTTGCCATAATTTAATTTGAGACTGTCGTAAACAATGCTACTGAACCATTGTGCTATGTTGTTGTCCATAAATAGCAATCTCAGCATAATTCCTGTAAACAGATAAGTTTGCCTCTACTGCGGCATGCTAAGGAGACCTAGCGTTGGACAGTCCTGTACCGGTGAAGGTTTTCTTAAATTCAGAATACGGTAACATGACCTATCTAATCAATACAGTACACTATATACATTATAGAGATTTAAATTATTGAAACTTTTCAGATTGTATCTCAAATAAAGTCAAAACTTCCACATACAGTCCAGTGCAAGGAGCTGATGACCATGTCCTAATCCCCAAAATGAAGCAGAAACAAAAAAAGACTGCTTAAACCCTATCAGAGATTGGTATCAAGTTGCTTTAACATGACCTGTTCATCAGTAAGCTATTGTAGCCATAGGCTGCAAAAATGATCAGGCTCTTGGTTACTCATGAACTGGCTCCACAACACTGGAGTGGAGAGCTGGGCAGTGGCTACAGTGTAACTGAACAGAAATGCCTGGTCACACTACTTGGTGAGCAAGAGTTCAGCCCTGGCATACATGATAAAGATTTCACTGTAATTTACTGCCCCCCATGAAGGGAGTACGACGAGAGGAAGAATTCTACTTTTATAAAGACAGTAACATTATCATTTATTTTAACGTTAAGCTGAGTTAAAAATTAGGCATAACAGATCAATGCAAAGGGTGCATATAGAATGATAAGAGGGAGGCTACAGTATATTTCAGGAATTGGATTTTAATGGCTGCATATATGACCAAGGAGGCTTTCAGCTGTTGGGTCATGTGTTGTAAAAATAGTTGGAGTGTAAGACCTTCCACATTAATTACCTGCACTACACCATGACCTAATAACTGGAAGCCTCCTTGAGTATATTTATTTACATACCGTACCAGTACTTCTTTTATCTATGTAATATAGACTACTGCACTTTTTCTACCCACTTATTTTTAAGATTTTCTATACCATACCAACAATGTTGCAAACGTTACAGGAATCAATTGCAGCTTACGAGAAAGAAAAGCAATGAGTTTCCAAACATGATGTATGGTATGATGTTGCCAATGGGGTAGGCCTAATAATACTAATATGGCATTAATTTGCAAAATTAAATTAAAGTTTTGATTTAAATAAACCTTTGGATACCATACTGTTCCAAACCTATGCCATTACCTAGCAATGCATGCTAGTATATTATTTTTTGATGGATTAAGATTTAGGGGCCTTGGTTGCCAATAAAAAGGATAGCCTGTTGTCCTTTGTGATACAAAAGAGTCTCAAGGAAGGCTACACAAATAAACTAAGCAATCAATAGTCTACAATATCTAGGCTATTGATTCAGTGTTCACTAACAGTAGCCTACTTACCTTGAGGAATGACCTAGCCTACTTGTCTTAAGCATATATTTTATAACAGTGTAACTGATGTAAAATTATATTTATGGAGACTTTCAAGGTCCTAATATCAGGTATCAACATGATCTTCCCCTCTATATCTTGAAATTCACTTCATTAATGTATAAAACTATGGTACACGGACCAAATTCAGCTACCGGTATTGTAGATTATTTTCAGGTTAGGTAGATAGGTGGGTTGGAGAAATGCCTTACTACAGTGAAACCCCTCAAATCCGAACCCCAGAAATCCGAAATCCCGTGTAATCCGAACGAGTTATTTTCGACAATTTCAAGTTTGAAAAAAAAAGGAACTTATTTTAGTGATAAAACAATTATATATTCTACAATATAACGTTATTTTAAATAATTAGTTGAAAAATTAACAAAGAAGTACAGTTGGCATACCTAACAAAGTGTAAAGGTGCCTAAGCTACAAACTTATCTCATCCAGGATTGATAAACGGAAAAGTTGTTTATTGTAATTTCTTAGGTTAATCAATTTGGAAAAACAATTAAATAACTATAGAAATACACAAAATATAATTTAATCTTTCACTTGAAATCAGTTATCTTCAAATTGTCGAAGTGACGAAAACATTTTCGCGGTGGCAATCGTGCGCCAGCGTCGCATGAACATTACATCGTTTGGCGTGACTACTGCGTGTTGTTCTGTCCAAGTTTCTTCTTCCTCACTGTCGCTAGCTCAACGTAGTCCTATGCCGTAACGAGGGCTGGTTATTATGTTATGGATATTTTCGGCTAATCCGAACAAATTGAAATCCGAACAGGCTACAGCCCCAATTAGTTCGGATTTCAGGGGTTTTACTGTATACAGTATAAATGAAAGATGTGCAAGGAACCTACCTTCATGGATTTCATGCAGAAGGAAGCATAGTGATTTGTATGAATATCAAAAGGTGTACGAGACCACAATTCACATGTGATCCCACTTCCAGCTCAGGGAGGACCAGATTGGATCAGCTAGCTATAATCAAATTTGAACCTGAAAGAAATTTTAAAAATGGTTTGAAACCGTGTTATATATATCTTTCAGCAACGTAATCGCATCTAGGGTACATTTAAAAGCTGTAAATAATTATATCAATTGACTTCACCTACCTTTATGGATTCGGTTTCAAGTCCTTTGCGAAATTTCGGCCGCGAATTTGAAGTTCATGGAACATTCTTTTTCCGGTTACCGGTACTGAAATGGTCTTTTATGTTACATTTTTTGACTTAACATTCCCCCTCAGACAAACATGGTGTGCACTTTGGTTATGTTCTAGGTTTTTATTCCCAACACATGTCAATACGCTTTCTTTTGAGGTTAACATATAGCCTACAAAAATAAACAAAAAAAGTTGAAGATCGCTCGGCGAGATGAGTTTAGTGCACTCTATACGTGAATATCCTTACTATTTTGCGCTGTTGCCATATTGAAATCATTGAACTTGAGATCAAATTGAACTAGGATCTTGGAATCCGCGAATAGTTTTATACAACATGGACGACTGAACTTGGTTCAGATTTTGAACTCCAGTTAATTTGATCCCCAGTCAAGCGATCTTGATACAATCGGCTCTTAGAGCAGCAACTGTTGGAAATGACATATTCCATTGTTGGAAATGACATATTCCATTCCAACGCTTTAATAAATTAATAATTAATGAATTTCTTCGATGATATAAATGTTTGTGATTATGCCAGGATGCAGGGTCTATGCAGTCCTAGGTCAAATGAACTAGTATGTGCTTTATTATAGTAATTATATTTATATTTCCAACTTTGGGAAATAGTGCGATGACAGGTTTTTTTTTCTCGTCCAATTTATCGTCATTTTGTGCACTGTTGTTAGGGTTTAATGAGCTGGTCGATTCAATTGTATTCCTTTATCTTTGAATGTAACTGTTACATCATCGCATTCTGAACAATTTAATTTCTCCCATAAGCATATGTTGAATACAATTTCTTATTTGAGAATGAGTGATTAGAATTCCCTTGTAAACCAATGTTTTGAGAAATTACGATAGATTAATGCTACTTTGAGCTGAGATGTTTTCCATAAGGAAACTTGGAATTATTGTGGTGATATAATGATAATCATTTATTTGTCTATAATTAATTTAATCCAATTAATTAATTAATTAATTAACGGTCATTAATGTCAATCTAATATATGTAAATATCAGGGATGTGTATAATTTGTGTATGAATTATTAATTTGGTCTGTCTTAAGGGAAGAAAAAAAATGTTTAATTTTTTTTTTCTACAAAGCTGAAACTGATAGTGAAGTTTTTTTAATTCATATTCAGCTAAACAACGAACTCTCGAACTATGATTAATTTTCTTTTGTGAGAACTTCCCATTTAAGTTAAATAGGACAGCTCAACGGCACAGATGGACATTATGGATACTTGTATCCCAACCTAATGATTTGCCTCGAGTAATAGGAGTGTTCATATCTTTCTTTTGTCCGTCTGCTCTAAAATAAATTTAGGATCTCGATTTTAACAAGTTCTAATTATTCCTTTAGTTCGGAACTTCTCCCGAGTCAGTGATACCTTTTCTTTTTCTTGTTTGTGAGGTATTTGTCCTGTTGAACCTTGCATGCCTATCCCTTTAAACGACCCGAGATATTCGATCTCTTGCCTGCCCGAGCTAGTTGTTTTGATTTTTTTTTTGGATTGGACAAATATTTCCAGGACTTAATTATTTTTTTCTATCGCCTGTGTCCCTTCTTCGGTTTCTCGTTGCAATCGCCGGGCCAACGTGACGTCGGGGAAACGGGCACAATATCACCCTCATCACACGGTACAGCCACTGTTTCCCAACCTCCTCTGCTGCCTTCACCATTTCTACACTCACTTCGTCCACACCCGGTGACCCTTCCTCCTTTCATCTCGTCTATAGCCATCTCCAGTTCTCTCCAAGTCAGGTCTTTTTCCATTCCTGTGTTGTCTTCTACATCTTCCAATACATTGTCTTCCTCCCTACGACCATTTGGATTCAGCAAATCCTCAAAATACTTTCCACACTGTCTTCAGTGTCTCTTTGTTGTGTACCTCATTTCCGTTTTTGTCCACCATTACCACATCCTCTTGCAGACCTCTTCCCTTACTTTTGACCAACCCATAAAGTACTTTCTTATTTCCTCTGCTGTCTTCCTCCATCATCTCTGTCCACTTTACCATCCACTTCTTCCTCTCCTCTGAGACAATCTTGTTTGCTTCTTTCTTCTTTATCTTATTAATCTTCCCTTGCCAGATCAGTTCTTTCCTGGAACCACACTCTGAAAGCCTTGTTCTTCCTTCCCACAGCTTCTTTTACTCTCTCATTCCACCATGGTGTCTCTTTACACCGCTTTCTGTTGCTTGTTCTTCCACCATTGTGTTTTTGAATTGCTTCCATTCCTCTTCTCCTGTTTTAGGATTGTCTGTTGGCATCCTTTCCCTTATTATCTTCTGGAATTCTTCCTTGACTTCCTTTTCCTTGAGTTTCCATACTTTGATTCTCCTTTCCTGGTACTCTGTCCTCTTGCTATCCTTAACAAATCCCAGGTTCATAACAAGTATTCTGTGGTCGCTATCTAAGGCCTCTGATGGTATTACCTTTATATCTCTAACACTTCTCTTCATTTCCCAGTCGTACCGCATGTAATCTACCAAAGATTTCTTTGTTAAATCACTGCTGTACCACGTTACCTTGTGGCTTTCTTTCTTCCGGAACCAGGAGTTGCCTACCACTAAACCGTTTCTCTTGCAAAAATCCAGCAACTTTCTCCCTTCTTCATTCCTGCTGCCCCATCCTTCTGCTCCCATTACATTTTCATATCCTTGCCTTTCCCTTCCTACATGTGCATTCAAATCTCCCATGACAATGATGCTCTACCCATTCAACTGCTGTTGTAGCTCCACCTCAAAGTCTTCCTTCTCTTGAGCAGTACATCCAACTTGAGGGGCATATATCTGGGCTATCTCCAGGCTTCTTCCCTTTACAGTTACTCTGATCTTCATTATCCTGTCACTTATTCCCTTTACCTCTTCCTTCATTCCATCTCTCACAACTACTCCTACTCCCCTGCTCCTTCCTTCACTGTTCCCACTCCAGTACAACCGGTACCCTTTCCTCAGTTCTCTGCGACCTTCTCCTTTCCATCTTGTTTCTGCCAAGCCCAGTACATCCAGTTTTTTTTCTCTCCATCACATCTACAATCTCCTCCACCTTTCCTGTCAGTGTCTGTATGTTCAATGTCCCAACTCGTAGTCCATTAGCATATCCGGGTCGTCTTCGTTTGCACCCGTCCTTTCCGAGGCCTGTTCCTGTTTTGAAAGCAAATATGATATCCACTACAGGCTTGCTTTGGTCCATTTGGGCACAATACTATGAGTGTAATAATTGTTCAGCATGAAAAGTTCTACATAAAATCCTGGAGAGCATATCTCTATCTTCAATACATCGCCCACGATAAGTATTTTTACGTTTTCATTTCTTCCAACCATGTCCATTCTAATATTGAGGCGACAGTTTACGAGCTAGCTAAGGGCAAGTCTTATCACCCCTGTTACAGCCTAACTAGCGGACGAACCTATTACCCCAGATACAGCCAGCAGCGAACCGTCGAGTCGTGTTGAATTAAGACTTCAGAGAAGGCTGGTTGTGTGTGGAGTTTTCCTGGAAGTTCAACTCGGTTTTTCTTCATTTCGCCTGTGAACTTTCCGTTCCGCAAAATACACAGTCAATTTAAGATTGGACGGAAGGGGGATTTGTGTTTCATGCACCTCGCCATTCTTAAATTACGTCTGACAAGAATTCGTTATAATTAATAGTCCAGTCAGTTACGTTAAGCCATCATGTCGAGATGTAAAACGGATATAGGTCATAGTTCATTGACATAGCAAAATAAAAAAGTGCTTATCACGTAAGAATGAAACAGAGCAACACATAATTTCTAGATTGCCACAAGAGAAAGAAAGACTTCGTTCTCGTGTATATAGCAAATGTAAAGGTGTAAATTGTATAATGTAACATTTGAGATTTGTTTAGATTTAATGAACGGAGATGGAGACACTGCTGTGTATGTGGGGCTTGCCCTTTCTCTATCTGCCGTCCATAAATTGTAGGCACAATTTTTGGTAAATAAATAATAATAATAATAATCCGTTGCTCAAGAAGAACACCGTCTGAACCACGATCAGAAACAAGCTTATAACACTAAGAAGGAAGGTAAGATATTTTTTCTCGATGTGGGCACAGGCAAAACATTCTTGATTTCTGTGTTGCTCGCCAAAGTGAGGTCTGGTGGTAATATTGCTCTTGCCGTCGCATCATCTGGAATTGCAGCCACTCTTTTGGAAGGAGGAAGAACAGCACATGCAACATTTTAAACTTCCTTTGGAAGTCAGCAGTAATTATGGAAATGTATGTAATATTTGAAAACAAAGTAACACTGCCAGTTTAATCCAAAATTGTTCTTTAGTTGTATGGGATGAGGCTACAATGTCGCACAAAACTTCCGTTGAAGCTGTAGACAGGACCTTGCGTGATCTAAGGAATCGGAACACACCTATGGGTGGCTACACAGTTTTGTTCGCCGGAGATTTTCGTCAAATCTTACCAGTTGTTACCAGAGGAACGAGAGCCGACAAAGTGAACGCTTCATTAAAAATATCTTACATCTGGCCAGATATAACAAATTGGCACTCAAAACTAACATGAGAGTAGGCTACTCTTATCTTCAGAAGATAATAGTTTGTTTGCTAATTTGTTACTTAGAGTCGGAAATGGAGATTTACCGGTCATTGACGGGAAAATTACCCTCAGTGACGATTTCTGTGCTTTAGTAAGCAGTATTCAAGAATTGATTGATAGCGTTTATCCTCAAATCCATGGCCTATCTAACAAGTCTCATTCATGGTTTAGAGAAAGAGCAATATTATCGCTGACAAACGAACAACTTGTGAAAACTAATGACTTGGTGTTCTCCAAATTCACTGCCCAGGCTCTAGTATATTACTCAGTAGGCTAGACGCAGTAGTCTATAGTGAAGAAGCTGTTCATTGCCCTACAGAATTCCTAAATTCTTTATTTCCTTCTGGCTTGCCTCCACACAAGCTTATTTTAAAAGTAGGAGTGCCTATTATATTGCTACATAATTTACAACCACCAAAGTTATGCAATGGGGCACGATTGGTAGTGAAAACTTTGAAAAACTGTTTCATTGAATCAACTATCTTAACTAGCTGAGATACAGGAGAAACGGTCTTAGTACCCAGAATCCCTATGATTCCTTCAGATTTGCCTTATCGTTTCAAACGAGTACAAATTCCAGTAAGAGCCTGCTTTGGCATGACTATAAACAAAGCACAGGATCAGACACTTGACGTGACTGGAGTTGATCTTAATGGAGAATGTTTTTCTCATGGACAGCTTTACGTGGCTCTATCGCTTGTTACATCAAACCGAAATCTTTTCGTGTTCACTGCTGGAGGGAATAAGACTAATGTCGTATACAAGGATATCTTATAAGACCTCCGTTAGAAGTAGCCTATCACCTTGCATTCATAACTGTTCCCGGGTGAAGCCGGGGTGAGTTGCTAGTTCATATATAAAATAAATAATCAAATAACCAAAAAGGCTAGTAAATAGTAAATAGAAAATCAAACAAAGAATAGAAAATGAGAGGGAAGTACAGTGTCAGTTTGAATTCTGGGTAGGATGAGCTAAGCAGTGTTGCCAACCCATATGCTTGCTGGCATACAGTACATCTTCACCCATTATAGAGCCCACATACTACAAAAACTTCCTGACATGCATTTTTGTTATTTAGAGTATGATTTAAAAATTAATATTTCTTTAATATTTAAAATTGAATGAAAAATAACTTAAAAGCACTTTTACTAAGATTTTTTTTTTTTTTTTTTTTTTCAAATGTCCTTCCTATTGAATATATTTTATCACCTTTTGAGTTTTGGCATACACTTTCAATTAATATGCAAATAGCTTACTCTTATTACTACAAAAGTAGCTTTTCCCCTTCCTTCCAGTATCGTAATAAAACTCGACCTTCTCAATATCTTGGTATTTATTAAAAATTTAAAACACAAAACAACCAAAAGGTTTTATTCAATATTTTACTTTAGTTTGAGGGGGGGAAAAAAACACTAATTAAAGACAAGGTTACAGTGTCAAAACATAACATATAAATACCCCAAATAACCTGGACACCCATTTTCCTTTTTTTTTTTGAAGGATCAATATTGTTCCTGATTTCAATTTAAGACATCAAATACCTGTGTTTCAGTCCTTGTTTGTCCAACACTTCATCAACACATCAAAAAGTGTTGTACAAAGCTCAAAAACTGAAAATACCCATTTTGGGTATTTAAAAGACCACTGGGTAAATACCCAATTTATATTTACCTTCCCACTGGGTATTTACCCGTCCCACATCACTAGTAGTCTGTCAAGTCATTTTATCTTCTTGTGTTTTCAAGAGCAATCACAATCGAACGACACTTCCCAGTAGCTCTTAAATCTTTGAGATGAGTTGGCCTTTGGTTTACTTAGTACAGTTGATACAGTTTTAGTTTCCTGCTAATTTCCCTTTTTGACTATTTTATCATTTTGGTAAACCATTAGCTCATAAAAAATGTGAACAGAAATAATACTAATAAATAATACCTCCAAACTCGAGTCCACATAATTTCTGCACAAACAGTAGGCAAATGCAGCATATCAACTACAGCTATCAAAAAGCACAGAAAGTTATGAGCCTTACCTTTCTTTGACCTCTGCTTCTGCAGCCTGATTTTTGTTCTCTAATTTGGGCCTTTTGCCAGAAGGTAACTCTTCTGATTCATCCTCAGCGACACATGTTGGCTCAGCATTCTTTGGCTCCTCCTTGACTTTGTTGGATACAGAAATTTCTGATACAGCTTCTGGCTTCTCCTTACTTTTCTTTTTACTTGCATTTGAAAACATAGACATTATACTTGGCTGGACACTGCCATTTTCTTTTCCACTTTTCCTTCTTTTGGGCATATCTACAATTTAAAAAAACACATGCCATTTTCAACAGATTACATGGAAAGAAAGATGAAACCCAATTCCATTTCATTTGGCAAAAACAAGAAAAAGACGATTATGACCCCCAGTGCTGCCAACCACCAAACTGTTTGGGTATAACTTCTACTCATTTTATGAAGTACCTTATCACATTCAACAAGACAAAACATAATTTCAGTTTCAGCAATTGGAAAAGTAATAGTGAAGAGAAGATTGCTATATCTTACCATGGGTATCAGCAGCTGACTGTGGATCTTCTTGTTCTTTCTTCAACTTTTTCTTTGTCGAAGATTGTTTAGGAGTTCTATTAATCGCAGGACTAGCTGATTTACCAGCTGATGAACGTGTCACAGGACTAACTGTCTGAAATGGTTTATTTGCTGCTCCAATAACAGAAATTCTTCCCAATCCTGCATTATTTCCAGAGACACTTTCATCTCCAGAATTTCTTCCGACTTCACCTTTGCCATGATCCCCATTAGTATGAATATCATCACAATTTTCAGAATGTACTGTCCCATTTTTAGTGCCATTTTTGTCACACTCTGCATCACCGGCAGACTCCTCACCATCATTCCCATTTCCTACATTCTCTTCCATCTGTGTAACTTTGGTATCTCCAGGAAAATTTTTCTTATCCAGAAGATCGAACATCTTTTCATAATAGACATCCTAAAACATGAGAGACAGAATTAGCAACCACAAGAATTCAATTATCCATGGAAAGTAGGTAACATGTCAGCAACAGTAGTTAACTAAATTGGTAGTTTACAGGGACAGACATTGACCAGAAATTGTCAATCAGATTAATCTAGATTAATCTAATCTCCAGAACCTATATTTTGTAAATACTGTTAAAAATATTGCTAATCCCGAATAGCAATCTTAAATGTTACAATTGAAAGCCACGTTATATACATGGATTAGTCAAATATTCCAACCACCTAGAGCTAATGGATTAAATTCTATATAACAACCTAATAACATCCTCAAAAAAGAGAACTTCAAACTCCATTTCAAAAGAAATGGTTATGTATTATTCCCTCACACTTATCTCAGTAAATGGGTATTTAAGGAAGGGATCTTCCCCGATTGACTTAAAGTTGTAATCTCAGTTGCAATCTATAAGGAGATGGTTGGTTCTTAAGTTTAGGGGCTGCGACAACGCGGTCATGTAGCCCCGTGTACTTTGGGTGTGTGTAGAATCTGTCTGATAACCGGTGTTAGTTGTGATGACTGTATTAGTGTGTGTATCTGTTTTTATTTTAAATTCAAGTGCAGACTGCAACTTAGAATTTTTCAAATGGTTCCTACTTTTGCCGCCAAACGCCACCGTCTACTAGGCTTAGTTAAGAACTCAACTACTAGACGCCACCGCAGTCGGCTCTTGGCAACGAACATAGAAACTTAAGAGCGTTGTTTACATTCTTAACCTATACAATTTAGTTTCACACAGGTGTCATAAGTGGAAAGTTCTTTAACATGCCATAAATCTATGACATGGGACCGCCGGCTTTACTTCCCCTCCGAAGGAAGGCATACTGAGGGATTTTTAACGCTCTTAAAAAATCTGACGGCTTCGGCCGGGTTTGAACCCGCTATCTTGGGCATAGAAGCTCAGCATGCTACCGACTACGCCACCGAAGCCGCTATATATAAGAAGATAAAAGTGTCTTGGTATCTATCGACCTGTATCACTTAGTACATTTACATGGCAAACTCAAATCGATTTGAGAAAACTTAGCGTATTGAATACTGTCATGTAAACGGGACTCAGTTCGAATTGAGTTTCAAGGTCGAATTGTGGGATGGATCCAAACATGTGTTCAGGAACATGTAAACCCGTATCGTATTGAAAGGGATTGTGAGCACTCTTGAGTTACATCTTTGAACTAATCTACTATCATCTCTCACCCGACACTCCATCCCTGGTGTTTGACTCTCAAATTGCTTGTTTACATTCTGCCCATATTCTTCGTTTCTGTCTGTGTTCCTGTCGAGGTTGGCAAGCGTAGTTTGTTTGCACATGCTTTTATCGTTAGTATATTTTTTTCCATTTTGCCTATGTCTGGTGTAGCCGCACATAACATTTCAACAGAAAAAGTGAAAATACACCATCTCATTTGCTGCTTTATCTGTTCGTTTTCCCATTTGACCACTAGTTGGAACAAATTGAACATAAGAGTGGCTGTGTGGCACAGCGTAACATCTTGTCTGCCCTGCCCAAGGTTACATGATCAAATCCTGGCATAGTCAGTTGACATTTAAGGGGGGGGGGGCTAGGGAGCCGTGTCAGTACATTAAAAGGAAGCTTTTAGTTTTACATGACCGTTAATCATGAGATCATGAGCCACGGGTCCTCGTTTTTACGTGGAATCCGAACTACAAGACATGGCATTTCACTTCGAAAATCTCGCATGCATTGACCGTGAATAAAACCCAGTTATCAAATGGGGTTGTTTGTTCTCCGCCCAATCAATACCTTTAAACCCCATTTGATAGTTGTAAAGTCAATACGGAACTCAAAATGGAAAATTCTCCAAATAAAGGGGCGTGGTGGCTCAGCGGTCTAGCTGTATGCCTCTCACCAAGGCGGTCCGGGTTCGATTCCCGGTCAATGCATGTGAGATTTTCGAAGTGAAATGCCATGTCCTGTGGTTCGGATTCCATGTAAAAAGGAGGTCCCGTGGCTCATGATCTCGCGATTGACGGTCACGTTAAACTACAAGCTTCCTTCCTTCCTTCTCCAAATAAAACCCAGTCCACCTTGGTAAGGGGCCAACAGCTTCACCGCTGCGCCACCACGCCCCTCCTGTCAGTTACAGATCCCCTTCAGGGCCAAATTCCGGCACCCCAGTGTCTCTAAAAGCTGCAATAGTTAAAAGGGACGTACAACCAATAACATTTAATCATAATAAACTGAACATAAACTGCTCTAAAACGAAAAAAAAAAATATATATATATATCCTCCGCACTTCCATTTTTCTAGTTTACAAACAACTAGTCTCCTATAAGTCCAACCCCTCGTCCACGTCGTGGGAGACTGGCAACGGCACAAAGTAGGGGATTGCCTGTAGGGACGAAGTACAGTGGGGACTTCGTGTGCCCCGGGACCGTTACGGTAGCTGTGAAGGTCCTACAGGAACCCTGAAAAGTGACGGCTAACGGGGCTCTGGTGAAGCTACGATTGGCCCAGCAAGTCAGTAGTGGATAAGACTTTTGCTTTCAAGAAGGGAACAGGCCTCGGACAGGACGGATACAATGGACGACGACCTAGCTGTGTTCATGGACTAAGATTTGGAACATTAAACATAAGAACGCTGACGAGGAAGGTGGAGGAGATAGTGGATATGATGGAAAGAAGGAAGTTGGATTTATTGGGATTGGCAGAAACAAAGTGGAAAGGGGAAGGAAGGAGAGAACTGAGAAAAGGCTATAGACTGTACTGGAGTGGGAACGAAGAGGGAAAGAGGAATGGAGTGGGAGTAGCAGTATGAGATGGTTTAAAAGAAGAAGTGAGGAGAATAAGTGATAGGATGATGAAAGTGAAAGTAGCACTGAGGGGAGAGACCGTAGAAATAGTGCAAGTGTATGCTCCACAAGTAGGCTGCGCCTCTGAAGAGAAGGAGGAGTTTCAGGGTTGATACGCTTTCAGGATTTCAAATTTCCCTGACTTTTCCCAGTTTTCCAGACCAAAATTTAAGAAATTCCCTGACCACAGAGTCGTTTATTTCCCCGATTTTCCAGAGCAAAGTATGGAAAATTCTTTAACCACAGGGACGACATTTACCTCAATGTTACTTAGGTTTTTCAAACCTAGCAAAAGTGCATATACCTTTAGGAAACTTTCTTCTGCATGATCGATTAAGATTAAGTTAGAAAAACTGACTTTAGACTAATTGGACGGTACCTTCTGACAGGCCACGGCCGCTTCCTTCCACATCCTTGCCCAGTTTTCATTCACCATCATTCATTTCATCTCTCATTAACTCCTCTCATGAGGTTGGCGTCAGGAAGGGCATCCGGCCGTAAAAATCATCGCCACAAAGACTTTCGTCGCATGTCATCCCCGACCCAGTTGGAAAACGGGAATAATAAGGAGTAGACATACAACAATTTGTGCAAGGCTATTCTTAGACGTGAGGAGAAATGTTGTAGTAGATGAAAATAATAGTGATAAAAAAATATCCGAGCAATGTTTTATTATAAAAACCAGACTCATATGTAGCTCTCTGAATAAATTAACGCGTTTCTTTAAAAGAAAAAAAAAACAAATAACAAAAATAAATTTTAAAAACAGTTCTTTACTGTAATAAATAACGTTTATTACGATAAGAACAGGAACAGATTTTTACAATAAATGTTCATTTGCTAACATCAATTTAAAAAAACTGTGAAGAAAGGAATCAATCACCAATTCTTACTTTCTAGTAAATCACAATAAAGTATCTAGAAACTGTCAACTGATACATTTTATTCTAACATAAGATATTTAATATCAAATTAGTTGTTTCATTTAATATGCCGTCTTGGATACAAGAAGTTATGATAACCAAGAAGTTGCTCTGATCTTGACCGTTTGGGGAGATTTCCTTCGTCCCCGCGGAAGATCACGAAATATAGCCTATGTGACGTTACGTGATCGTCACCGAATCATGTCTTCGCAGTCAAGTACGGAGAAATATCGAGACGTTACACGATCGGCGCTGGCTTCAGCCGTTTGACGCGATTTGTAGTTTTCACGATCGAACACGGGAAAAATCGCGATTTATGTAATCAGTGTCACTTTTAGTCGTTCGACGAGATTTCTGTTGTCCTTGAGGTCGGGCACGGAAAAATATATTATTACGCTATCGGCGCAGCTTGCTGTCCGTTTGACAAGAATCCAGTTGTACTCGTCATCGAATGCGAAGAAATATAGCGATGTATCGCAATTGCTGCCGCTCTCGGTCGTTTTACGAGATTCACGTTGCCCTCGCAGTTGGACACTGAGAACGTGATATTATGCAATCGGCACCGCATCCAGCCGTTCAACGATTGTCTACCTGTCTATCTGTCCTGGTAGAATGGCGGAGGCAAGCTCGTGGTTGGGCATGGTTAAAATTCACGAGCAGTTATGGACATGTTGTATGGTCGGTGCCGTGTTTCCCGCTGTCCCTATGCTGTGGTTGGAAGTTCACGGTGGATCACGAGAAGAAATGAGTATCGCGATGCTACGTAGTCTGTTATTTCTTAGTGGGTCGATGCACTTCTCGCTCACCGTACACTTTTAAGTATACGGTAATGGGAAAAGTGGCTAGTAGGGTTCGGTATGTTTCGTGATGGGTACCCAACCACCTTTGACAGGATTCCCGCAGTCCTCATGGACACAAGTTCACGACCGGGCAAGGGTTTTATCACCTACGCAACTGGCTTCGATCTCGGTCCGTTTGACGAGATTCCCGCAGGCAAGTCGTGTGGTCAGCCGGCTGTGATTTTGGAGGATGAACGTTCGAAGTAGGTATTGGATATTATGAATTATTCAGAGAGGATTGCACGAATAATACGACAAGAGGCACATTTTCTTTCGAATTCACATCATACAAGTTTTCGAGATAACCGGTTCGATTATATATTCAATCGAACCAAAGTTCGGAGGAAAAATAGACATATAACGGAGTTTCGAATAAACCAAACTGGATGTCGCAAATTTACGAGACAGATAGATTTTTAAAATATACTGCTGTCTATGTAATTCGGAGCATTTTTGCGATTTTCTTTCGAAGCTGTATCATTTTGCAAGATCGCGACAATAAATTATATCGCATTATTTCTGGACTTCAATTTGAGATATCCAAATATATAGGTCAATATCAGAAATGAGAGGTTTCTGTTGAGTTTCGGAAGTTATCGCGAATAAACGTCTCGCAAAATGTCAGGTTTTCGAATACGGTAGCCTATATACAGAAAAACATTTCACACAAAATTAAACTCTCTTCTTGATGCCGAAAATATACGTTGAACCGATGTAGACAGTACCGCTGAAGGTATCCTCAGTAGACTATGCATTTCCTTGAGGTCATGCACGGGGCAGCCTACGCAATCGGCGCGCTTGCGTGAAACTCGCTTCATCACAATCTGTGAGCCTAGCGGCGCGGGTTTAAATGATTTAAACCAACCTCAGCGAATTTTCGTTACCTCCAACTATCCAGATATAAGAATTAACTACTTTTCGTTACTTTCGTTACCCGTTTGTAAAATTAGCTACTTTTTCGTTACTTTTCGTTACCGGTAAACACCCTGGTATATCAACCAAAAATTACTGTCAAACCTTAATAATTAGTTTTCTTCTTCTTTCTTTCTTTTTTTTTCTACAAAATTCCCTGACTTTTCCAGGTTTTCCCTGACCGCAACAAAAATCCCTGACTTTTCCCGGTATTCCCGGTTTTCCCGGTCGCGTATCAACCCTGAGTTTGAAGAGGAATTGCAGACGCACCTGGGAGGAAGGAATATGATTGTTATGGGGGATCTGAATGCCCATGTAAGAAGGGAAAGACAAGGGTATGAAAGTGTGCTTGGACCAGACGGTTGGGGCAGAAGAAACAAGGAAGGAAAGAGACTGTTGGACATCTGCCAAAGGAACAGCCTGCTAGTTGGGAACTCCTAGTTCAAGAAAAGAGAGAGCCACACAATCACATGGTACAGTGATGACTTGACCAGGAAGTCGGTGGTCGACTATATACTGTGTGAGAAAGAATTAAATAAGAACATCACAGACATCAAGGTTATACCATCGGAGAACCTGGATAGCGACCATCGATTGCTGGTAATGAACCTGAGAGGGACTAAGGAGAAGAAAGGGACTGAGAACCAGGAAAGACGTATAAGGATATGGAAACTGAAAGGTGATAGAAGGGTCGAGTACCTCAAAATGGTAAAGGAAAGAATTCCAACAGATGAAGAAAGAGGGGTGGAAGAGGATTGGGCTAGATTTAAGAAGACACTAGTAGGTGCAGCAGAAGCAGTATGTGGGAGGACAAGTAGTAAGAAGAGGTGGAAGGAAACACCATGGTGGAATGAGAAGACAAAAGATATAGTAAGGGAAAAGAATAGAGCCTTTAGGAGGTGGTATCAAAATAGGATGGTAGAGACAAGGGAAGAGTACCAGGAAAGAAAGAAGGAGGCAAAGAGAGTAGTTGCTGAGGAGAGAAGGAAGTGGATGGAAGAGTGGACAAAGATGATGAAGGAGGTTAGTGAAGATACAAAAAAGGTCCTGTATGGGATGGTAAAAAATAAAAGGCGGAAGGATCCTACGGATTATGTTAGAATGGTGAACAAAAGGGGACAAGAGATAGAAAATAGGGAAGAACTGAAGAAAATGTGGAAAGAATATTTTGAAGAACTTCTGAACCCAAATGGAAACCTCGGCGAGGAGGAAGAAATCGGGGATGAGGAAGATGGACTGCAAACAAAAAAGGACTTAACATGGAAAGAAGTGGAAGATGCAGTGAGGAAAATTAAAGGAGGGAAGGCACCAGGTGAGGATGAGTTGAGTGTGGAGATGGTGAGAGCAGTAGGAGAGGTGGGGATACAATGGTTGTACCGAGTGATGAAGACAGCATGGAAGGAAAGGAAGACCCCAGAGGACTGGAAAAAGGGAATAATTGTCCCGATCTTCAAGAAAGGTAGTAGAACAGAATGCAGAAACTATCGGGGAATAACACTGATGAGTCATTGTGCAAAGATGTTTGAGAAAGTTTTGGAAAGGAGAATTAGGACAAGGATAGAAGGAGGGATGAGGGAAGAACAACATGGCTTCAGAGCAGGAAGGTCCACAGTGGATTTGATTTTTGCTGTAAGGCAGTTACAAGAACAGCATTATGAGTATGGAACAGATCTACTGATGGCCTTCCTGGTCATTGAGAAAGCATATGACAGTGTATGCCGAAACAAAGTATGGAAGTCCCTGGAGGATAGAGTAGAAAAATGGACTATAAGGAGGATAAAGGAGATGTACAAGGGAAGCGTGAGCTGTGTGAAAGTGGGAGGAGAGAGATCGGACTGCTTGGAACAGAGAAACAGCCTGAAACAAGGAAGTGCACTGTCACAGTTACTTTTCATTGTGGTGATGGATGACATAATGACCCGAGTGGCACAAGTAATTGGGGAAGGAAAGATGAAAGCAATGGTGTTTGCAGATGATTTGATGATTTAGGGAAACAAGGAGGAGGTACAGGAACAGTTGGACGTGTGGGAAGGAGTAATACAAGGATATGGGATGAAATTTAGCATAAATAAGAGTGAGATGGTGATCACAACAAGGAAGAAGGAAAGAACCACAATGGGAATAACAATTGGTGGGGAACAGCTGAAGAAAGTGGAGAGTTTCAAGTATCTGGGAAGCCTGATACAAGATAATGGAAGAAACGATAGAGAAATAAATGAGCGGGGGAGACAGGCAGAAGCATTCCGGAGGAGTGTGAGAAGCATGTTATGGAGCAAGGATGTCCCTCAGAACAGCAAAAAGATCATATATCGGACGTACTATGTCCCTATCCTGACTAATGCCTTCGAGACCTGGGTTATGAAAGGAAGGGAGAAGAGCAAAATACAGGCCAGTGAGATGAGGTTCTTGAGAAGCAGTATTGGAGCTACAAAGATGGACAGAATAAGAAATGAGAGGACCAGAGAATTAATGAAGGAGGAACCATTACAGGATGGTATAGAGAAATCTAGACTTAGATGGTATGGATATGTAAAACTAATGGAGGAGAAGGGGATACCCAGGAGGATACACGAGACGAAGTGGGAAGGAAAGAGACCGAGAGACAGGTGGCTGAAGGGGCTGGAAGAAAGCTTGAAGAAGAGAGGAGAAGACTGGACAAGGGTGGAGGCTCAGAGATGGTGGGAAGACAGAAGACGTTGGAGAGGCTTGTGTTCCAAACAGACCCGGCCGGTAGCTGGAAACTGTGCAAGATGATGATGATGATGAGAAACAACTAGTCACAAAAACATTGATTGTAATTACACATCTTCTATGTTTTGCTGTTTACCATGTGCTAGCCAAAATAACTGCAGGTTGACCATCATAAATTATACACTGTATTGAAATCAATTTCAATGCAAACTGAGTCAGCTCATGTGAACAAGCAACGTACTGAATACAGGATCTTATTCAAATCGATTTGAGTTTGCCATGTAAACGTAGTAAGTACTGCCAATATTATCAAAAGTAATAGAAAACTGTATGAAATGGCAACTGTCGAACTAATTTCGAAAATAATTGATTAATAGCATTCAATTCAGATACAGGCCAGTGTATCAGCAGTAGGATTTCTTGTGAATGAAACAATTTTGAGTCTCAATTACTTGTGTCTCACTTTTGGATCTTGGTAAAGCATTTGATACTGTATCTCATGGCATGTTAATTGCTAAGCTTACAAACTACCGGGATAAGATTGGGAATTAACTAACATTAATTAAATCACAATACTAATAAAAGCCACATGGTAGCAATGGAAAATCAAAGATGACATATACGCAGCATAACCACTGAAGTGCTTCAAGATTCAGTCCTGAAGTCATTTCTTTCACATGAACAAGTTTATGACCTTCCCAAGAATCTGCCAGGAATGTTGGAAAATGATATACATGGTTGCAAGGGAATAAAATGGTCGTTAGTACAAAGGTCATACTGAAAGTCGTGAGCAACATCTTTTTCTTTATCACTATCCTTTAATATAGAATAACCATGCACATCAGCACAATCTTCTCACTTTCCTCAACACGTATTGTTACTCTGACGTCATTAACTTTAATCACGTGATCACAGTGAGGATTTACAAAATGACAGACATCGATGTTTCGTTCTGTCAACATGCTGTGATAGCATTCATTGTTAAAGAAGGAATCCCTGCTCCTAAAATTCACCACAGGCTTCAGTGTGCTCATGGAGATGTGTATATGTGTGGTAGCATTGTTTGGAGATGGGTAAAACATTTTAAAGATTATTCAGGATCAGCAGCGTAGTGGGCGCCCTTGAACTGCCTCCACTTAATGCAACTTGGCATGTGTTGATATCATTAAAGAAGACAGATGTGTCACTATCAGTGAAATTGTAGCAAGAGTTGCAATAGGACAGTGCAATGCAGGAAATGATTTGTGAGTTAGGCTATCAAAATAGGTGTTCCCGCTGGGTCCCACAGCTATGCACCAAAGAGCATAAAGTTCAGTCACTCAGCGCCTTCTTCAGAGACATGGAAATGAAGGAGATGATCTTTTGAAGAGCATTGTTACAGTGGAGGAGAGCTGGTTCCACCATTACGACCAGAAATGAAACGACAAAGCATGGAATGACACAATTTAGACATGGTGAAAAAAAAAAAAGCATAGACAGTGCAGTCTACTGGGATAGGCATGGGCACAGGCTTCTGGGATGCTGAGAGGTGTAATTCTTGCTGAATTTCTTGAACCTGTCAAACCATAAATGCTGCCCGCTACATTGAAACGCTTCACAAGCTTCGCCATGCATTGTGTGATTAACGTCATGGAAAGAACATTATTCTGCAACACAATAACGCACGCCCCCACAGTACTCTTTCCACCAGCGATAATAGTCAAATATTTGGATGGGAAGTTATGCCGCATCCTCCCTATAGGCCAGACTTGGCACCCTCCTCCTTCCATCTTTTTGGTTTTATCAAGGAGAAGATGAGAGGCTAGCGCTACGCGACGAACGAGGATGTGAAGAGAGCAGTGTGTCAGTGCCTTTGGCATGCCGGAACGGACTTTACCGTCAAGGGATTTCAAACTTCCACAACAGTAGGAAAAATGTGTCCAAAGCAATGAAGACTATGTTGAAAAATAAACAATAGTTTGAAATGATGTATTCCATGTTCATAATGGCAAAATTAATCTCGGGAGTTTCCGCCAGCACAAACTTCCTCATTTCTCTACTAGAAAGCGCAATAGTGTTCAAGGAGCTTAGATATCTAACCTCCTTGACTTTCATAGTGATTCAAGGAACAACGAAATTCGACATGCAAGCTACCCTCTGGGTGTCAAATTACAAAGCTTGCACCCGGCACCCAAGGCCATACGATATTATTATTATTATAATGATGTATTCAGTGTAATGCAATTAATAAACATATCTCTGTAAAAAAAATATTGCTCATGACTTTCAGTGTGCCCATCTTAGCAATGAAATGAAAATCCACAGCCTGCTTCCAGTTGTCTGACCTGGTCAGGGAATGGAATGAATGAAGCGCTCATCTAGCAGCGAGAATATGAACTGTGCCGGCTGCCGAACCCTGTCGCACTCCCCTGGGGCAATGATTAAATGAATGACAGTGGAGTGTGTAGCTGGAATTAAAATTGTGACAGGGAAAACCGGAGTACCTGGAGAAAAACCTGTCTGCCTCCGCTTTGTCCAGCACAAATCTCACATGGAGTGACCAGGATTTGAACCACAGACCCAGCGGTGAAAAGCCAGCGTGCTGCCACCTAGGCCACGGAGGCTCCACCATTGTAGCAATAAAGCAAGTATTTACAATTCAGCTTTGAAGGTCAATGACAGCATTTTGGCAAATCTGTTGGGAATTTTAGACTGTAAATTAAACTGGGATGCTAATACTGAACATCTTTGCAAGAGACTTCTTGCTAAAGAAATGTATTATGAGCTAGCTGATATCTGCATATTGTATGTGTTCTTCAACTCACATCTATGGTACGGAATAATACACTGAAGGCAATTCTTTAGGAGCTCAACATGTACTCAAATGGATTTTTTTTAAAGCAGCGAGATATATACAGGGAATATTAGATAGGGAATCATGTGAGCATATCTTACCTGAACTTGAAATTATTATTCTTATTTAGCTTTAAAAGTAAAAAGAAGTGACTTCTAGATCATATCCCAGTCACCAAAGAAAAGAAACACAAGTCCTATGACAGAAAAAGAATGGACGACCAGAAGGGTCAGAAAAGAAGAAGATATGACCAAGGGAGGTCGACAGGAAAAGGAAAGAGAGGAGCCAGGCACAAGTGGAACCAATGCTGGACTTAGTTGGGGTTCCTTGGTCACCAAACCCATGCCTCTCCAGCTGTGAGCCCCTAGAGCGACACTGAACAATAATAACTATCAGATTTACCTCTGATAAACTAGTAGCTGCAAGTTCCTTCTCCAAGACCTGGACTTTCTCAGCCAAACAAGATTCCATATACGGTTGCAAGATCTTCAGTTTCTTTTTACAATATCCTTTCTTAGTAATATCTCCATCGTGTAAATCAGAATCCAATTCTTGCAACCTAAATAGAAAACAAATATACAATTACAGTATATTGAAAAATTTCAGCACAAAAGCAGCTGTCAAACAATCCACCAAAAATACCAGAAGTGGCAGACAACAGCTAAAGCACAAGCACCATGGTCCATAGGTGGCCCAAACGACCAAAGTATATTATGAATGAGTACGGACAACCCAAAATAGCCATGGAACATTAGCATAGAGTTCATGTGCATCCAAAACTCTATGTATAGAAGTCAAGTGGTCATGGAGATCAGGATCCAGGACACCAGATATTGCACTTATAACAATATTGAAGGTCTGAAAACTATTTAATAGCACATATGTAGACATGTGATTAGATGGTGAATATTCTTCAAAGATTTCTTACTTATTGAGGATGGCACGAAATATAAAATGCATGTATCTATTTCATCATGGAAATCATGCTGTTGCTGCATAAATGCAATAAAATATAAAATACTTTCTTTTCCAGCTACAACACTGACACAGTAATATAGGATGGAAGCCATTTTTCAGTGTTGCTTTAGCATTTTAAATGTAATGTTTTTCAGTCGGTCAACACGATTGCACCAGATTGTAATGGGTGGTTCCCTAATCCTGAAAAAATGTACATGAGATTAATTAATATTATTTAATAAATATATTGAATTTAATAATTGTGTACAATCGTGTTGACAGACTGAAACACATTAAATTTCAGATAGTTATTAAACAAAAAAGAGCCTATTGTAATTTTTGGACGTGGAGATTGGCAGGAGGGTACAGCAAAGCAATGCATTCTATCAAAGTGTAAGAAAACTTGTTTGGGATAAGGAAGTACCAAGGAAAAGCAAGGAGGTAATGTATAAAGTGTACTATGATCCCATATTAACTTATGCAGCTGAGACTTGGACCCTGACAAGCAGGCAAGAGAGTAGAATCCAAGCCAGTGAAATGAAATTCCTAAGAAGTATGATAGGAAAGACAAGGAAAGACAGAGTGAGGAATGAAGATGTTAGGAAGGAAGTTGGGAAGGGAAAACTAAATGAGAGAATTGAGAAGAATAAGCTAAGGTGGTTTGGACATGTAAAGAGGATGGAGGAAAATAGAATACCAAGACAGATGCTGGAGGCGAAGTGCAAGGGTAAGAGAGCAAGAGGAAGACCTAGAACAAGGTGGATTGATTCAGTGAAGAACAGCGTAAGAAAAAGAAATCTGGACTGGGACAAGACCGTGGAAGAAGAATGGTGGAAGGAAAGAGGAAAGTGGAGAAGTGCCATAAATACCCCGACCCGGCAGGAGCTGGATAAGGGGAAATGATGATGATGATGATGTAATTTTTGAGAGAGGGACTGGTATTCAAAAAGTTATAAGGTAACGCTGTAACTTAATATTCAATCTAATCGTTGAACAGGCAATAAATCAAATGAGAGAAATTTAAAGTAGGAGTAAAGGTTCAAGGTGAAATTATTACAACTAGGGAGATTTGATGATGACACCGTCATCTTAGCCGTGTCATCAGAGCATTGATTGAGGAAATAATTGTTAAAATCAATGTGTATAAAAAAAATAGAATGCAGCCGTAAGGAATAAAGAATGTCTATTGACAACAAAAGGAAGAAGGAAGATTGTAGTTTTTGTGACCATTAATCTCGAGATCATGAGCTACGGGACCATTTTTTTACGTGGAATCCGAACCACAGGATGTGGCATTTCACTTTGAAAATCACACATGCATTGACCAGGTATCGAACCAGGTCCGCCGTGGTAAGAGGCCAACAGCTTCACCGCTGCGCCACCATGCCCCTCCCTCCACCCTCCCCCCTATTGACACCAAATTTGCATGTTAAAAGATGAAGTAGAAAAATAGGTTAGAACAGGCGAGGAAAACTTTTCCCCAGAAAAGAAATCAGTTGACATCAAATAAAGATTTAGGTCTCCATCAAACCAGTCTGAAGACAACACTATTATTGAGGTCTCAATATGAAGAATTTCAGTACATTGTGACTATGACACAAATACCTACAATCTACCAATACAAGTACAGTGTGTCCGCATACTCTCCGCAGCAGCTACTGCTGAAGAGCGTGTTTTTAGTGGTAGAGGTTTTCCGTGCTGGTAGAAACTTGACGGAGCACAGTGAGATAGTGGTGAGTACTTAATTCACTTAATATAATGTAATTGTTTTCCTCGTAACAACATAACATGAATGTACTGCCAAACCAACGCATCCTGCAAGGCGAGACATGCGCTGCTATCTACAATGAAAAATCAGATTAGTTTCTACATTCTTCTATCACACATGTGTTTTGTTTAATTTTAGTCATAAGACAATATTTCTCAAAGTTATCCATAATCGCATATACAGGAAATGCGAGATGAATATCAGTGACACGCAGTTTGGGTTCCGCAACGGTCTAGGAACTCGTGAGGCATTATTTGCGCTTCAAGTTCTTTTCCAGAGAGGCCGTGAGGTGAATCAGGATGTATATGCATGTTTTCTGGACTATGCAAAAGCCTTTGACCGTTGTCAGCATGATAAGTTGTATAATGCACTCAAGAACTCAGGAATAGATGAGAAAGACATTCGGATCATCATTAATTTATACTGGGGTCAAAAGGCTAGTATCAGAATTGATGGACATATATCGAGATCAGTGGAAATAATGCGTGGTGTGAGACAAGGATGCATTCTTTCACCACTTCTTTATAATATCTATGCAGAACAGATTTTCTACGAGGCACTTGATGGCATTCAACAAGGTATTAAGGTCAATGGTAATTATATTAATAATATACGGTACGCAGATGATACTGTATTGATTGCAAATAGTTTCGAAGGACTTAAAGAGATTGTTACTATGGTGTATCAAAAGAGTAAACAATATGGCCTTGACCTCAACATTAAGAAAACAAAATATATGATAATATCGTGAAAACCAGCATTGTCACAAATCCTTTTAGTCGATGGACATCAGATTGAGCGAGTCAAGAGTTTGGTTTATTTAGGACAGAATATTAATGAGAATTGGGATCCTTCGGTTGAAATAAGATGCCGTATAGAGAAGGCTAGATCCGTCTTTATGACAATGAAACAACTACTATGCTGTCGAGATCTCAGTATGACGCTTAAGAAAAGAATTGTGAAGTGTTATGTTGTCTCCACCCTTCTTTATGGTGTTGAAGCTTGGACCTTATCCGTAGCTACAGAAAAGAAGATTCGAGCTTTTGAAATGTGGATATACCGGCGGATTCTTAAAATTTCGTGGACAGAACATGTGAGTAATGCCGAGGTTCTTCAGCGTGTGAGCAGCCAACCTGAGCTGTTAAACACAATTAAGAAGAGGAAATTGGAATACTTGGGACACATGATGAGGAATCCAAAATACCGTCTGCTCCAAGTTATACTTCAGGGTAAAATTGAAGGACGGCGTGGACCAGGAAGGAGACGAATAACTTGGATGGATAATTTAAAAACGTGGTTTGGGCTGTCTTCCACGGAACTCTTCAGGATTGCACAGGATAAGAAGGTGTTAGCCATGGTGGTAGCCAACGTCCGTATCGGATAAGGTAGAAGAAGAAGAAGAAGACAATATTTAGTTGCAATTCTTTATTTCACCAAATTTTGTGGATATTCCATGGAGGAAGGTAAGTGAAGTTGTCCCGAGCTCCTTTGAGTACAGCCAAGTGCCAAACTTGGGCATAATTTGCTGTATGGCCTCAATGCATGGGACACTGACCATCAGATCTTTCACCATAAATAATTTCATGTTTCAATGAAACATCCATAATCAGTGCTTAAGTTAAAATTCTTTTAGGTCGTAGCCCACTCGCCAAAATGTCAGTTATATTCTGATCGGCTCATACTGGACTTCACCCAAATTTCAAAACTCAGTGCATCCTCATCTTGGGTGGTACGATGTACCGGTCTTACTACAGCACTGTTCATAACAATAGCTGTACGGAACATTAAGAAGTATGCTGATCAAGTTCCTAGCCCACAACCAAAATAAAAGAACAGTAACGAAGTATAGGCTATATTTTTGTGCTAATCTGCACATTTTTATCAGGTGTACTAAACATTAATTTTAAGGTGTTCTTGATTGTTTAAATGTATGAAAATAATTATCCATCGTTATTCACGTTCTCACTTTGTGTTTTCGCTATAACGCAATTTTAAAAAATGTACGTAATTACATAAATTTAAAAAATATATACAAGATAGGTACCTGTGGGACGATTTCGTGATCGAGTGTGCAGCGCTGAAAGGCGGCGTGTAGTGAGTCTCGAAGAGAGTGTTGAGTAGCAGTGTTGCGTTGTTTCAGTGTTGACTGGCGGCATGTGGTCATTATTAAAGAGAGCATTGAGTTAACAAGCTGTGTTTTATTGTTTCTAAAAATGTTATGGAAATAAGAGAGTGTGATCAAAATGCTTCCAAAAGTAAAAAGCAAAGGAAATCAATAACACTTGAAGAAAAGCTGGAAGTTATAAAGGGATATGAACCCAAAGAGCACACTGGGGACATAGTCAGAGCTACAGAAATTTCAGAATCAAATCCAAAAACCATAAGTCCGGCAGAAAATATTAAAGAAAGCTGCAAAAGTGCGACCAGAATGATGTCATTCATAATAAGGGCGCCAATTATGGAGAAAATGGAACGAATGTTGGCTCAATGGATTGAATATCAAACTAAACGTACTATCCCGATATCCACCATGGTTATTCAGGCTAAAGCAAAATCTCTGTTTATAGAACTAAAAGCATCCTATCCAGCCTCTGAAGTTGCATTTGTTTAACACTCATAGGTTTTCTTTTTTTCTTTGAAATAGTCCCTATCTCCTATCTAACCCATATTATAATGCATTCACTTTTCGCGTTTTCGTATTATGCGATGATTACTCGGAACGAATTCATCGCGTATATTGAGAGATATCATATACAAAATTGGTTGAACTCTATCTAATCTTTAGCTGTGAAAAAAGGAAAAATAATGCTTGGACACCAATAATAAAACTTGAAGATTGCATTTTGGTGCAATTATGAAAAGAAACTAACACCATTCAAAGAAATATTACTATTTTATCATATGTACGATTTGCATCGCTGACACTGCCCGTGAAGTATGGCGAAAAAAATAGACCACACAGGTCATGCTAAAGACATAGTAATATTGTAATTATGTGCAAAAGCAGTGTAGGCTATTCAGTTTTTGTTCTAGGGTGGTGGGGTTTCTTTCTTTCGTTTTTACATGAATATCCGATTTGCAGTTAAAAGATAAATGATGAAAACTGTTAGTCTGGTTAAAGATTATTGACTATTGTGAATTGTATGTTGCCGCATTTTAATTTTGTTAGTATCACTCTGAAACTTGTTCGTACATATTGTGCCATGTGTTATTGAGGCTAACTGCTTTTAAGAAACACCACATTCACACTTTATTAAGGAAATTATGAACATTTTCACCCTGCAGTAATATACTGACGAAAAAACACGTCGCCATGTTGGATAAGACTTCCATCAGGCAATACTGCCAATTTCACTTCACTTCACTGCATTCGCCTGTAGCAAGCTTAGATGACTGGACGAAAATTACTAATGTACAGCACTTAAGTTGGGAGATTGTACTCAAGTTAGGTGAGAAACAAAGCCATTGGTCGCTACTTGGTTAGACAACAGTCTGGACGAAACCATTGGCTGGTACTAGGTTAAAAGACTATCTGGATGAAAATTACTGACTGTGCTATTAGCTAGGGGGTCTGGGGTTTGTGTTTATTCTGTATTTCAAGCCTTATTCCACGTTCACCACTTTCGAGCTAAAAAGTTCAATTAATATTGTTGGTGTGTTTGCTTGGATGTCCACCATATACTGTATGCTTATTAATAACTAAATATTTTTAAAAATCGTAACACTAATCATACCCATAAAAAAAAGACATTTAAGAATAAATAACAACAATTTTCTGCAATAATAAGATGTAATCATGTCTATACCTCACATTATTAATGGCTTAATAATGTAAAGTGGTACATTGCAGAAATTATTTGATAGGCCTAACAGACTTTATCAACAACAGAATAATTGAGGAATAAGCCGATCAAGTAGAAATAGTGACTTTCCTTTATTCCTTACTAGCAGTAGTACCCGGCTACGCCCGGTGGATTTATCCGTTTTAAGGATTGTAATCAATGCTACTATTGATCTGACACAACAAACTAACAGAAAAAAAATATGTTAAAAATATAACAATATAACATTTTGTGGCGGTGATAAGTAACATCCAGAACATTTTCCCCTAATGTAATATTGAACACGGAAACAGCTATTCACTGACTACAGTACTGACACATGTAATTATTAGAAAGAGGAGTAAGTGAAATAAAAGACGGTGCCTACATATCATTGGCTGTGAGAAAAGTGGAGACCGATAGTGTCGTCTTTTGCCACATAGCGCGGTAGGAAAATAATCAGACCACCTCGGAAAACTTCGGCTGTCCCGAGCAATAGGGACATTTTTCGCCACATCGAGTTGTAGGATAATGATCGGAGAATATCAAAGAAAATTTGAAAGTACGAACATTTATTGCATCTGATAACCTCAATGTACTGCACCAACACCATCGCACTTATACAGAGGCCTAAGAAATCTCTTTGCACTAATTACTCCCTGTGATGCCGGCCCCGCAGTGTTGGGGCAGCGCGCCTGCCTCTCACCCGGATGCCCCGGGTTCAATTCCCGGCTCTTTCAGGGATTTTAAAACTGACGTGAGGGTTGGAATGGGGTGCACTCAGCCTCGTGAGGACAATTGAGTAGCTGTCTGACAGTGAGGCAGCGCCCCGATCACGAAAACCAAGATTAACGGCCAAGGGAACCGATGCGCTGATCACGCGTCACCACAATATCTGCAGGCCAAATGGCTGGACAGCGGTCGCTTGGTCGGCCTAGGCCCTTCATGGGCTTTATAGTGCCAGGGGTTGACTTTGACTCCCCGTGATTTCAATTTGTAAGCAGCGTAAAATGTAACTATTTTCGAAATTCTGTACCAGAGCACGGGTAGAGGTGACGCAATTCAATCCGCATTGCCAGCCAACAATAGGCTCATTTAAATATTCTTACAGTTGCACCTCAATTTCCAGAATCTCAGGACCCCTACTACAACACCGAACTACTTCTGATACGGTTGGTTCTAGGGTCATAATTGGGTTTTCGGGCCCATTTGTCTGTTAATTATACAAATCCACACCGTTTCAGCAAACTGGCCAAATTTTACGTCCAGTATTTTGTTTCTTATGCAAGGCTTAATTTGAGCCTTATTTATACAAACCTACACCATTTCACCGAACTAAGCCAAATTTTTAAGTCGCGAGTTTTTTTAATGCATTGCAAGGAAAATGAGCCTAGATTGTTCATTCCACAAAAAAATTCGATATTTTGTCCAAACGGCCTAGATGCAAAGAATGGAGAGCTCTGTCCGAAATTTCAAGTAGACAGTGTTTTTCGTGGGTCTCAAAGGGTAAGTACGTAAAATTTGGTTCAGTTCGGTGAAACGGTGTAGTTTTGTGCCAAAGGGCCAAATGCAGGACTGGAGAGGGCTGTACGAAATTTCAAGTAGACAGTGTTTCTTGTAGAGTTCCAAAGGGTTAGTACGTAAAATTTGGTTCTGATCGGTGAAACTGTGTAGATTTGTGCCAAAGGGGCTAAATGCAGGGAATGGAGAGGTTTGTCCGAAATTTCAAGATGACAGCGATACCCGTAGGATTCCAAAGGGTAAGTATACAAAATTATGTTGAGATCGATGAAACGGTATAGATTCGTATGAATAACAGACAAACCAACATTGAGCTGTATACATACTGTATAGAATAGCAGAGGTGCAAACATTTTCTCTGAACCATGGAGGAAAGAATAAGAGGAGATGCCCTGAGCTCGTATGAGTGAAGCCAAGCGCTGCAACCAAAGTGGGCGTAACCTTAACTCGTATTCGGTGTTCTGTGACTTGCATGAGGCATTGTGCATGGCTAAACCTTATTTTGACCCTGGTTTTTATCGCGCTCCGGTTACGCAACTTTGGAAACTTAATAACAGTGGTGATAAGTTATTTTAAAAAAAATCTTCAATTCTAATCTCAGCATGTGTAGGCCTATATACCAAAAAAAAAACATTCCTCTGCAAAACCCAAATTATCAAACGGCTGTCGGTCAATAATTACGGTAGGCCTACGTAATTAATCAATTCGAGGCTAATCGTCAAGTTTCTACGCCCCACAAAGAAAATACCATACGGTACCAAAAAGTATAGGCTATACCGTATTTTTGTGCAAATATGCGTCCTTTTTTAATTGTTCTGTTTATTAATTTTGAGGTTCGTATTCTTGAATATCAAAATGTGTACGACCAATGAGTGAAAGTGGCTGTGCTCGAAATTAGGCCTAAAAACTGATGAATGCCTCGACACCAATAAGAACATAAAACTCAATTTGATGTAAATACCGTAATTAGTTCGGCATCATTCATTCCCAAGATGTTCCTTCTTCTGTATAACTCGCATCTTCAGACACCTGTATTCAATTTAATCAGTGTTGCAGCGTATTATTACGTTTTGCCGCGTCTTTCTTACAAAACTAGCCTCGCAAAGGTGCTCACATATTTATATTTAAATTGGCTTTGAAAACAGTAACGCAGCTTATTTGTGCCAAGTACCGTGATGTACAGAGTGTATTCTGCCTATCCAAGAAAAAAATCTTGACTTGTCATTGCAGTTTTATGTCACTAAAATCCGTTACTAGTTGGAGTGGTTTACGGCTTTAAGCATAGGGACAGCCATTTTCTTGCAACCAAAGTGGGCGAGCCGTTTGGCTTCAACAGCTTGCGCTAGGCAGCTCAGCGAAGGCATCTCCTTCCTTTCTTTCCTCCATGCTCTGAACTGATTATTGCCAACCCCGTGCTACTGTAAAATTTGTGGAATCCAGACCCATGGCTTTTGTCTAGACCACTAATTGTAAGGTAGCCGCGTAAGCCATATATGCAGCCCTGGGTTTTGTCACGCACAGTGGGGTAGTCACGCATTATTAATCTTTAATTTGTGTTGTTTGTAATAGTAACATTTGTTGAATCCAGACCAATGGCTTTTGTCTAGACCAATAATTGTTAGATAGCGCGAGCCATATATACACCCTGCTTTTTGTCACACACAGTGGGGTAGTCACGAACCAATAATCTTTAATTAGTGTATCCCACATGTTGGCGACAATGTGTGCGCCTCGGTGTGTGCCCTTTGGTGACAGTTGAAGATTCCTCATGCCATGTCAAAGAAGGCTGCCGTTGTTAAATGAGCAATAAATAAAAACACATATTTACATGATTTAGCACATGTATCTGGTGCAGTAGCCTAGTGAAAAGGGTTAGTAAATTCAATTGTTAATGTTCCCCAGAAGATGATATAAGGTATGAAAATTATCATCATCATCATTCCCCCTTATCCAGTTCCTGCCGGGTCGGGGTATTTATGGCACTTCTCCACTTTCCTCTTTCCTTCCACCATTCTTCTTCCTCGATCTTGTCCCAGTCCAGATTTCTTTTTCTTATGCTGTTCTTCACTGAATCAATCCACCTTGTTCTAGGTCTTCCCCATGCTCTCTTACCCTTGCACTTTGCCTCCCGCATCTGTCTTGGTAGGCCTATTCTATTTTCCTCCATCCTCTTTACATGTCCAAACCACCTTAGTTTAATCTTCTCAATTCTCTCATTTAGTTTTCCCATCCCAACTTCCTTCCTAACATCTTCATTTCTCACTCTGTATTTCCTTGTCATTCCTATCATACTTCTTAGGAATTTCATTTCACTGGCTTGGATTCTACTCTCTTGCCTGCTTGTCAGGGTCCAAGTCTCAGCTGCATAGGTCAATATGGGTACATAGTACACTTTATACATTACCTCTTTGCTTTTCCTTGGTACTTCCTTATCCCAAACAAGTTTTCTTACACTTGGATAGAATGCATTGCTCTGCTGTACCCTCCTGCCAATCTCCATGTACCTACCAGTTTGCATAAATTCACTTCCTAGGTATTTGAACGTGTCCACAATTTCCAAACTCTGACATCCAATTCTCACTGTGCCCTTTCCTTGTCTTTCCCCTCTTGTCATCACCAGCCTTGGAGGCTGGATTTAAACAGCTACTTAATCTGGTCCATGAGTCAATCAAAACTGGCTACACGAATAATTCTTGCCAGGCGCGTTCTCGTCGCTAGGGTGGGCAACGGTACTGTAATATACCATGGAACTACGGTACCGGCTAAGTTCTGGTGAGGACCCAGTCCTATGGGGTAGGCTATAACATAGGCCCCATGCACAGGGTTACGTGCGAAGACCTCCAACGGAATCTGCAGCGGAGAAGATGGATACGGTGGAGATTGCGGAAGAGGCAGCCCAGTACTCCAGGAATAGTATGAGTACAGCATCAATCAGCAGCGTCTGTTTCCCATGTTAGGGGCAGCCTGAATAATAGCTGGCAGTAGCTTTATAAAATGCCTTTGGGAGTGGCGACCCCATCGTAATAATAGCCAAAAATGGAAATGGCACTTCCAATGAAAATCATATACACACATCAAAAAAAAGTTTTGCATCACCTCGGTTCCAAGAGTTCCGGAACCGTTAAATACAAAGGGAATAGAGATCAACACAAACAACATTTCAGCTCGTTTTATTGCTCATGAGACCCACACATTGCATGTTGTACCATCATACAGCTAGACTTTCAACATTTGTGGTCCAGATTGCAGTACACACCACTACCTCTAATACCCAGTAGCACGTCCTCTTGCATTGATGCATGCCTGTATTCGCCGTGGCATACTATCCACAAGTTCATCAAGACACTGTTGGTCCAAATTGTCCCACTCCTCAACGACAATTCGGCGTAAATCTCTCAGAGTGGTTGGTGGGTCAAGACGTCCATAAACAGCCCTTTTCAACATATCCCAGGCATGTTCGATAGGGTTCATGTCTGGCGAACATGCTGGCCACTGTAGTCGAGCGATGTCGTTATCTTGAAGGAACGCATTCACAAGATGTGCACGATGAGGTCGAGAATTGTCGTCCATGAAGACAAATGCCTCTCCAATATTCTGCCGATATGGTTGCACTATGGGTCGGAGGATGTCATTCAGGTATCGTAAAGCCGTTTCGGAGCCTTCCATGACCACCAGTGGCGTACGTCGGCCCCACATAATGCCACCCCAAAACATCAGGGAACCACCACCTTGCTGCACTCGCTGGACAGTGTGTCTAAGACGTTCAGCCTGACCAGGGTGCCTCCAAACACGTCTCCGACGATTGTCTGGTTGAAGGCATATGCGACACTCATCGGTGAAGAGAACGTGATGCCAATTCCGTGGGGTCCATTCAGCATGTTGTTGGGCCCATCTGTACCGCGCTGCATGGTGTCGGGGTTGCAAAGCTGGACCTCGCCATGGACGTCGGGAGTGAAGTTGCGCATCATGCAGCCTATTGCGCACAGTTTGAGTTGAAACACGACGTCCTGTGGCTGAACGAAACGCATTATTCAACATGGTGGCATTGCTGTCAGGGTTCCTCCGAGCGGCAATCCGTAAGTAGCGGTCATCCACTACAGTAGTAGCCCTTGGGCGGCCTGAGCGAGGCCTGTCATCGACAGTTCCTGTATCTCTGTACCTCCTCCATGTCCGAACAACATCGCTTTGGTTCACTCTGAGACGCCTGGAAACTTCCCTTGTTGAGAGCCCTTCTTGACACAAAGTAACAATGCGGACGCGATCGAACTGCGGTATTGACCTTCTAGGCATGGTAGAACTACAGACAACATGAGCAGCGTACCTTCGTCCTGGTAGAATGACTGGAACTGATCGGCTGTCGTACCCCCTCCGTCTAATAGGCCCTGCTCATGCATGGTTGTTTACATCTTTGAGCAGTTTTAGTGACATCTATGAACAGTCAAAGGGACTGTATCTTGGATACAATATACACAGTCAACGTCTATATGCCGGAGATCTGGGAACCGAGGTGATGCAAAACTTTTTTTGATGTGTGTATTATCAAAATGAAAGAGAAAAAGAAATGTGATATTACCATATAGGCCTAGTAGAAATATTATTTCTGAATCAGACGGCACCGTGGCTTTTACACTTGCATCAGATGTCACTGTCGCTTTTACATACCTTATTTCCTTCTTTCATGTTCTGGGGGACATTAGCAATGGAAATTACTAACGCTGGTCACTACTGCACCGTAAATATCTGCTAAATTACATAAATATGTGTTTTTATTTATTGCTCATTCAATGACGGCAGCCATGTTTGACAGCGCATGAAGTCTCATCAACTGTTAATAAGGCGCACACATTGATGTCACTCCACTTTCCAACATGTGGGATAAAAATGCACCGCACAGGTCTGGTCTGGGTAAAGATTGATACGCGAGTACCCCACTGTGCATGACAAAAAAACAGGCGTATATATGGTGTGCTACCTAATAATTATTGGTCTGGATTTAACAATATTTTTAGTAAAGTAACTATATTTGATGATAATTCACATGCATAATGCCGGACACAGTTGGAATTTTACCATACAAGTCATGATCTAAAAAGGGGAAGGTGGGCAGGTTATGTACAGCAAAGGAATAAACATCTAACTTATTACTATATAATTAGAAAAGGTAGATCATCTAGGCTTAGTTTTTCTATCATTCGAGTTACACTACTTCTAGGATTAAAATCGTTGAGCACATACCTAGCAGCCTTTCTTTGTACCACCTCCAGCTCATTGATGACCTCAACCTGATATGGGTCCCAAACCGCTAAGCCGCATTCCAAGATTGGCCTCACCAGGGTCAAATATCCTAATTCTTTTGCGGTAGAACTACTGTTAGTTATTGTTGTTTTAAGGGGCGGAACTACGAGGTCATCTGCCCCAAAGAACTACTGTCTTTTAATACCCGCATTACAAAATGAAGTGATTTGTACGCTTTGGAGACGACACAACTCTCACGAGTACTCCATTTCATATCATTCCTTACATGGATCCGAAGTATTTGCAAGAGACTTCTTCTACAAGTATTTCCGAGCCGATATTGTATTGAAATTCATGCCTTCGCCCTCTCACTATTCTCATGAGACTACATTTAAACGTATTTATCGTCATTTTGTTGTCAACCACCCGTTTATATTACACAATCATCCTCAAACAATCGGCAGTCACTTTGAATCCCATTCGGTAGTTCGTTAATTAGTACCAGAAATAACAGGGACCCAATCACACTACCCTGAGGTACACCTGACTATCAAAATGTCCTCCGAGAATACATTACCTATTTTAACCTTTTGCGAGCGATCAGTCAAGAACTCTTGAATCCATAAAATTACTCTTTTATAAACCGTCGTTGCCGCAAATTTATGGAGTAGTATGTCATGTGGGACGACTTCCAATTCCTTCGCAAAATCTATAAATACGGCGTCAATTTGCACACCCCTGTCTAGCGAGTCATTAATATCCTGAAAGAGTGATAACATTTTGCTATCGCAAGAGTACCCTTGTCTAAATCCGTATTGTCTCCCATTAAGCCATGATAACTTTTCCCACTGCTTCCTGTAAGTGAAAATGAAAATCCACAGCCTGCTTCCAGTCTCCGACCGGGTCAGGAATGGAATGAATGAAGCCCCTATCTAGCGGCGAGGATATGAACTGTGCCGGCTGCCGAGGCCTGACGCACTCCTCTGGGGCAATGATTAAATGAATGACAGATGAAATGAAATGATAGTGGAGAGTGTTGCTGGAATGAAATTTTGACAGGAAAAACCGGAGTACCCGGAGAAAAACCTGTCTGCCTCCGTTATGTCCAGCACAGATCTCACATGGAATGACCGGGATTTGAACCACGGACCCAGCTGCTTCCTGTAAGTAATCAGAAATAAGGTGCTCCATCAGTTTACATACCGGTAATTATGATGGTTGTAAGGCTAACAGGCCTCTAGTTTCCCATTACTAATCTGTTCCTGTGTGAAGCTAAATTGGATAGGTTAATGTAAACAACGCTCTTAGGTTTCTATGTTCGTTGCCAAGAGCCGACTGCGGTGGCGTCTAGTAGCTGAGTTTCGAACTTGGCCTAGTAGTCGTTGACAGTGGCGCTTGGCGGCAAAAGTAGGAACTATTTGAAAAATTCTAAGTTGCAGTACCTAAATTAAAAAAGACAGATAACACACACTATTACAGTCATCACAATTAACACCGGTTATCAGACAGATTCTACACACACCCGAAGTACACGGGGCTACATGACCGCGTTGTCGCAGCCCCTAAACTTAAGAACCAACCAACCAACCTAATCTGTTCCCTCCCTTGAATATTGGAACTACAGTATTGTAGCCCTTTTCAAGTCTACAGGTATTTGTGTGTTTCTAACTGATACATTTAACAGCACCCCCAAGTATCGCCCAACGGCTGTACCTCCCAGTTTTATCACATCTCCACAAATATTGTCTGGACCTTTATATATATATATATATTTCTACGTAGCTTTTTAATTCTTGCTAGAATCGACGATTGGTTTATTCGGAAAGGTTGGCTATCAGAATCATAGTTAAGGCCCAAAACACAGTTATTAAATTTATTAACCATTTCCACTCGTGTGTTGATTAGCGTTAGGCCTATAGCTCGTGTGTCGACCCCTCGTGTGTCGACCCCGAGTCGACACAATGTTTCGCCGCTCGTTTCTAGGTTACCTGGCATGCCAGGGCTTTTGTACTTCGTTTGGTAAGTGCTGGTCCCGGAAACCGAAAGAGTGTTTTAGTTTTTCTTCGCTCTGCAAAACTGCTCCATTTCCTTGACATCGAAAGCAGTCGCGATGAAGCAACATGGTGGCGCAGAGGCTGATCGAAGCTGAGATTCTGGCATCTATTTCGGCTGATTTTGATGATAGTGACCATAAAAGTGATGAAATTTTTGAATCTGGCGATGAAAGTGCTGTGAGTGATTCAAGTGACGATATTGATATCAGCGTCGCAAGAAATCGTGGAGGAGGCGATAACATTATGAGAAGCATTCAGGGTTCCATCCAGGCATTTGCTTTGAACGCTTCCACACACTCAAGACATACGGTTAAGAAAGTAAAAAACATTATTTCGTGTCATGTAAATACCATACATTTATTAATTTTGTAGTTCCTTCCTGTATGTATTGTTACAACCAGCACTTAATACCACGTCTTAATACATGAAGAATGCTGACAGAAATAAATATGAGTCGGGAGAAATCAGGACTTACAATAATTCAAGAGGAAAGGGCTAAACACACTACCATACTATATATTTAATTCATTAGCAATTGTCTGTTTCTCAGTAATTAATTCACCATCTCCGGACGTTATCATAGAAAAATCATTGGAATTCCCCTTCCGCCTTCTAACATAACTATACCGTACATTTTTTTCCACCCATCACCCCCTCCCCCAATTAAGTTTTGCATTTTATTATCGTGAGCAGCCTTCTTTTTGAGGACTAGCTCTTTCGACAATAATTTAAACTTTCGCATATGCTCGTAACTAATGTGTCGTTTGTTATAAGCTTTCCTTAGTTTCCTTTTCTGTCTCCTTTATTTCCCTTGTGTAATATTCCAGATCCGGGTTTTGCTTCAGTAATTTAAACGACACAAATTTTTTAATAGCACGATCTAAGATATTTCAAAAATTTTCTCACAATATATTTATATGACACCCCTCTGACGCCCATCTTACAAATGACTCATTCATGTAATCCTGAAATTTGCTCTGATCTGCTCTGCTGTACTGAAATATTTTAACTGCTTCAACGGAGTCAAATATTGGAGTGTTACTGCATATGACAAAACCGGGACGACAATTTTTTGATAAACTTGGTGGTGGTATGAAGACATATAACGAGCTGTGAAATCTAAGAAAACTGCTTAAAAAGTGGCTTAGAACAAGAACCGATGCTGATCTAACTCAATATAGTTAGCTGAAATCTGATGCAAAACACGCTGTTGCAATCGTTAAATCCGGGAAACTAAATACATTGTATGAACAATTAGAGGAATCTACTGGGGGTCAATAATATTTACAAGCTGGCCAGATCTCGTCATCGTGCCACAGTTGGCATACAACATGTCATGCATAAACCCTGATGATATCCCTGCGGAGCTATGGAAGCACTTGGGTCATGCCTGTGAGAAGTTCCTAGCCGAGTTCTTTAACAAATGCCTTGCGAGCCACCAGATACCGTCAGCTTGGCAAACTTGCATCATAGTACTAATATGGAGAGGCAAGAGCGATGTAACTGTCTGTGCTAATTACCATCCTATTCGTCTCCTATGCCACAAAACCAAGATTCTAGAACGTGTGATTGACACTCGCTTACGTAGCATTGTTACCATCTCACCTAACCAGTGTGGGTTCATGAAAGGTCGCGGAACAACTGATGCTATCCATGCAATGCGGCTTCTGATAGAAAAGTAAATGGAGAAAAGAAGGACACTTCACATGGCTTTCCTGGATCTGGAGAAAGCATTCGACCTGGTTCTGCATCAGCTTATATAGTATTCTCTTCGATCTCATGGCGTACCAGAAGCTTACGTGCGTTGGGTCCAACTCCTCTATAGTAATACAAATAGCTCTGTACGCAGTGCTGCTGGCCTCACCAAACAGTCCGATATTCGAGTTGGGGTTCATCAGGGATCTGCACTATCTCCGCTCTTGTTTATCCTATGTATGGATACAGTGACTGCCGGTTTGCAGAGGCAACCACCATGGACATCACTGTACGCCGATTATATCATGCTTGCAAGCGAGACCTGTAATGATCTAGAACACTTCGTCAACCTCTGGAATGCGAGGCTCTGTGAATTTGGACTACAGTTCAACCTTACTGAGACAGAATACCTTGAATGTGGTTCCCAGACAGATGAGACCATCATAGTAGATGGCACCCCACTACCAAAGGCTTTACATCTCCGATACCTTGGCTCTGTTGTGAGACCTAATGGTGACAGTCTCGGATGCCCGTGAAAGAGTGAATGCTGCGTGGATGAAGTGGTGCCAGGTCACAGGAGTGCTCTGTGACCGCAAGATCCATTTGCACCTCAAAACTAAGATCTATCAGTCTGTCTTCCACCCTGTTCTCTGTATGCAGTCGAATGCTGGCCTAATACAAAGAAATATGAACAAGCCTTGCACTCAATGGAGATGCAGATGCTACGATGGTTCTTGGAAATTACACGGCTGGATCATATTAAGAACGGAGACGTCCGCAATACTCTTGGAATTGCCCCTATTCCAGCCAAAATGAGGGAGACTCTGTTGCGTTGGTACGGGCAGGTAGCCCGAGCAAATACAGAGTCCATTGTAAGGAAGTCACTTGCTTTCGAGCCTGATGGACAAAGACCTCCAGGACGACCAAAAAGAAGTTAGATGGATAACCTACACGATGATATGCGCATCGTAGGTCTTCGTCCTATAGATGCAGCAAACCACAACAAATAGAGAGCAAGGTGCAGAGTGGCGGCCCCAAAAAAATACTTGGGAACAACGCCAGAAAGAAGAAGACTGTATCTAATATTTAGTTTAACACCGGAGTGGTCACTAATTCCAGGAACTTTCATACGACTAATAAACAGCGCCACAGGTCAAAATAACTGTAGTAATGGTATCTGGAGATGATATAGTAATAGATGTTCACTCATCCGCTGCCGTAGACCCACCATCCCGCCCTAATAGGAGCATGACTTATATAGTTGAAATTGCTGCCCTGACTACCCTTTGTGAAGGAGTCCATAATGCCAACCTCACGCATTCGGAACTATACCGCATGTGGCAGACCAATGGCTTTGCCTAGACCAATATTTTCGTCCAGACCAATGGTGGATTGATAGAGCAGCCCTCTTAGCTAATAGATAACACCCCTGGTTTTTGTCACGCACAGTGGGGAAGTCACACATCAATAATCTTTATCCAGGCCAATGGTTTTGTCTATTATTTCATTATTCATGTTGGCAACGTGTCACGTGGGTATGACAGTGTCCGGGGTGAATGAAAAATGGTCGACCTTGTTCAAATGAACACGACCAATAATGCTTTATTTACGTTAAAGGTAATTATTTCCGGTGCAGCATTGGCAATTGAAATTGTGAAACGACTCCCAACAACTCCGAGAAAGGTTTGTCAATCATAAATAATACATTTTCAATAATAGGCTAGGGCCTATACCTTGTTAAAAGTTACGAAAAGGCATGTTCTATCAATAAATGATAAAAATGGTCCTTATAAGGCATGTTCTAACAGTCGGCAGAATTAGTACATTTTTTTTCCATAGCTTTACCCATACAAGTGATGTCATAAAGAGAATCCAGCTGCGAGAAGTTGTCCTTCGGGGCTCGATATGCCCCTATCACCTGAAGAGAGTTGAACTTTCCTTCATCCAAGATTTCTACATATTACAGCTCATGATGTATAGTGGCCCATTTTAAGCAAATTATGATGGCCCTACGAACACAAATAAATAAATGGCAATAGATACTGGGTTCTTAAATCTTCCACCAGAAAGGGCTGCCTAGTGAGTTCATAGACCAGTCTCGATGGGGTTGATGTTGACAGGCATAGTGCGAGTTATAAGCAAGTCGCTTTGACTTGCTCCATTTCAGCTATGTTCCCTTCTGTGAGGTGTGTCTATGCGAGTTCTATTCTGTAACTCAGTATGGGAAGATTCGGTAAACGTCCCAACCCAAAAGCCCCTACATCCCAGGATGCTAGACTGTCAGTTTTGTCAAGGTTGACTACACTAGTCTATACCACACCTCGGAAATAGGCTGTTATTTCCAAGAAGCGACGCATGACCAAACTATACTACAAGACTGTCAATTTTCCATATAGGCTGTAGTTTCCAAGAATAGAAGCAGACGGATATTGGCCTAGTTATTGCCTGGAACAATGAAATTTCAGTTTTCTCTCACCCTATAGGGTGGGCACATATGTGCTGAGTTCACAAAGAACTACTCTATGCCCATGGATAATATATTGATAACAGACAAACAGGTGTCGGGCAATCCAAATGTGCCCTATTTGCATGTATAGGTCATAACAATTTCAAAAACACATGCCTTGTTCTGCTTACAAGTTCTTGAAGGCGTACATAATATTTAATAAAAGATCGTACAATGTACACAGGCAGATAAGGAAAATAAGAAATAACAGACTTACTGGGACTTCAGATCAGCTGGAAGTTCAATTTCGCAGACAACGCCCGGCATTTCTTGCTGCAATACCGTATAGAACTTCGTAAAATGTCGTAAAATGAAAGTAACCACTATTACTACGGACAAACAACAACACAACACGCGCCAAAAGTTCCCGCGCTCCAAGTATCATATTATCACAGAAAGTATTTATCAGATACGACACTCTTCGAAGAAGACAACAATAATTCGATAAGATAATTCTTCGATATCACTAATTATTTAAATAGATGAAAACATTATTGCAATTTGTTCGCGGCGGGCAAGGGTGATGTAACAATAGGGCGGCGGGTATTGTTGATCACGGTGCTTGTGAATGCAGGGATATCTTGCCGTCATCGAGGAATTTCTTATAGATAGATAATTTTTATGAATTCCATTTGATCAAATACATGTATACAATACATTTTTGATATAGGACACGTCAGAATTTACATCTATAAAATAAAAGTACTAATAGGTATATAATACTATAACTATTTATAACTTATTATAATTACAGATCTTAAGAGATACAATCTTACTGGACAACTATTTACACCTTACTCTATTATCATAATATGAAAACTTAATTCTATAAATACAACAACTTACAGCTAGGTATTACAATTAAAATAGAAAAGTAAAATATAATTATAGATTTCATCTCTCCTATACACTAAGATATTCAACTACCGAGTAAAAACAATGGCACTGCAGATAAGCTTTCAAAATTCTATCAAAGGTTTTTATTTTTGGGGCAAGTTTTATATACTGAGGTAGTTAATTGTATAATTTAACTTCTGTGTGAAAAGTTCCTTTTTGATATATGCTTGTGCGTGTGTGTGAAATATGAATGTTTTGATTTTGTCTTGTGTTATGCCTATGAACATCATTGTTAGTTTTAAGAAAAACATCCTTATTCATTAAATTATTTTCAAAAAACATAATACTTTCAAATGCAGGGCAGTAGGAGAATGTTTAAATCTTTAAACAGAGGTCTACATGATTCTCTAGTGTTTATATTTGCCATAATTCTAAGCGCCCTCTTTTGTATGGAGTTCCATTAAACAATCTCCAACTGGTATATAACCCTGATTTCTGGCCAAAAGATGTAATAGTTACACAATTCAATTTTCGAGGCCCGGGTACAGCGGGGCCATCCTGGACAGCAACCACAGGACACCCTACAATGGCGACATGCATCAATAAGGATGAAACGACATCAATACTGCTATGGAATATTGAAGGCCTAAAAAATGCTAAATCAATATTGCCGATCAACATACTAACACAAGACATTATAATATTAACGGAAACTTTTCTAAGAGAAAATATTCACACTGACGGTTATGACAGCATACATAACCTAGCTCAACAACACATCCGTGGATGATCCAGTGGGGGAATCACATGCATGTTCAAAGCAAAACTGGTCCCCATTGATGTTATTTATAGATCGGACACTGTGTTAGTCATAAAACTTAAATACGTGACAATCATTGGAGCCTATTTTCCACCAGATGTTCAACCAGAAGACATTATAGAAACATTAAGTGAAGCCATAACAAAAATTTCGAGTAACGAAGCAGTGATCTTAGCAGGCGATTTGAATTGTAGAATAGATAAGCCAAACAGGAAGAGCAATTTAGTCATCTCTTACTTACAAGAAGATGGTTTTAATTTAATTAATTCCAACACAAACCCAACGTATTTCTGCCACAATGGCAGCAGTACAATACATCTGTTATTCTCAAACAATCTAATTGAAGTCCACTCGTGGAAAGTAGAGGACAGATGCTTAGTAAGGAAACATCTCTCAGTAACAGCTACGTTTACAACACTAATCAAATACAAGCTTCCCAAACAGAAACAAACAGGAAATTTCTCTAGGAAAATTGAATTAGAGAAGCTTCCAACGTTAGAAGAACAACAGACCCTCATACAGAAGATACGTCAGAATCCGTTAGATGAAGCTACTAAAGAAATAGAAGAAAAACTCAAACAAGCTCTTATACCATCCAGGGTAAACACCAGGAGAGCTCAAAGGTGGTTTGATCAAGAGTGCTACATGTTAAGGAAGTCGGTCCTCGAGTTCCTACATAAAGCAAGAGAGACAAATAACACAATGGACCTAAACCTATTTGCAGTAGAAAGGAGAAAGTACAAACACCTTTTGAAAGAGAAGAAAAAGGCATTCATTGATAGAGAAGCAATGATAATCGCTGAAGCAGCCCATAAAAACCCATTCAATTCACAAACCGCAAAAAGACCTCATTTCCCAAATGATATTCCAATGGAAATTTGGACAGAGCACTTCTCACACACACTAAACAGAGATAACCGGTCGGTGTCTATGGAAATGAAAGAAAACACGGATAAACACGTTGTGTTTCAGGATTTTACAGAAGAGGAAGTTAGAGAAACCATAACACAAATGGCAAACCAAAAGGCAGCAGGTCCAAATGGTGTCCTAAACGAACATATAAAATTGTCTATAAATGCATTTATTGGAATATGAGTGTCATTATTCAACACCTGTGTGGAGAAAGGAAACATTCCCTACTAGTGGAGAGACTCTAACATTAAAATTCTTTATAAAGGAAAGGGTGATACAGGTTCCCCAGATTGCTACAGAGGTATAGCGCTAGAGAATAATATGTTGAAAATATTCACCAGGTTACTGAAAAACAGACTGGAGGAAGAAATCAATGATAAGATTCCGGATGAACAATTTGGCTTCCGGAAAGGAAGATCAACACTACATGCAGTCGCAAACTTGCTGGATAACATAGATGAAACACTACGGCAACCTAAACAGAAATTCTATGCAGTCTTTATTGACTATAATAAAGCTTTCGACTTAATAAACAGGGAAATTCTAATTCGCAAACTGGAACTGATGATCGGAAGAAACAACAAAATGGTGACTATTGTAAATAATATTCTGACATCAAACAGAATTATGATAGATGATGGGACAACCATGATCAGAATACATCACTCAAACCAATGGAGTCTTGCAAGGAGATCCATTAAGCCCACTACTCTTTAATGTAATCACTTCGGATATTGTTAAAATAATACCTCGGAACTCCCCAGTAGTACTATACATGTATGCTGATGACATGGTTCTAGGAGCTAGTAATAAAGAAGAATTACAATCAACAGTAAATAAATTGGAGGAATGGGCAACAGAAAATGATTTTACTATTAACAAGAACAAGACTGTACAGATGGTTTTTAGAAACGGAGGAAGACTAGCCAAATCAGATAACATACTTATTGGAAAAGAAAAATTGGAAATTGTCAACCACTTCAAATATTTAGCAATAAGTCTACAATCCACCAGAACGTCATTTAGATTACATATAAAGGAAAGAGCAATAGCAGCTATTCGTAGTATTCAAGATATCACCAAACCAGAACTACTGGATATTAAAACAGCTATGTTCTTATTTCACGCAAAAATTGCACCGATCGCAACATATGGACTACATTTAATATGGACACATCTTAAAGGCAGAGACCTTGAAGTATTAGATCGTGTAAAAGCAAGTTTTTTGAAAAGGACACTTGCTGTTTCAAAATTCACTCCCACACGATTAGTATATGAACTTACAAAGGAAACCTTCTTCATTGAGGAACTTAAAACAAAATTTCAACTACCAACAACACCAGCCTCAGAAAAACACCTAATTGATAGGAAGGAGAAACAGGAAAATATCTGGGAAGAATTCAACAGCACTGACGCAATGGTAAACAGGGAATGGACTCAAACCAACTACACTCTCAGGCACTCGGTGACTCGTTTCGCTGTACATGGGTTCCATCATTTGATATGCAAAGTAAAGTCTTTTCATTCACCCGACGAACACTGCTTTTGTGAACTCTGTGATAAGCAATGCGGAAGATATCATGTACGGGACTGTTCGAAAAGGTTAAGATCTATCACGAGTTATAGTGAAGGAAATTAAAATGTATTTATATACTGTATATATTGGCCATTGGCTGTAATAAATCTATTATTATTTTGTATCCTAAACGTGCTTAGTACATCTGGCGACATACCCCAAAATATGACCCCATATCTTAAGTATGAATGGAAATAAGCAAAATAAGTATTTCTTAATGTGTGCATGCTAGTGCAGGTTTTCAAAATACGTAACGCAAAGCACATCGAGTTCAGTTTAGTATTCAGATATTGTATATGTCTATTCCATTTCAAGTCATGTTGTATCCATAGTCCCAAAAACTTTGTTTCTGATTTATTATCTATTTGATGACCATTTAATGTTATATTGGGCTTCGCAGGATTCCTATTCTGTATAGTGTGGAAATTTAGACATACTGCTTTTTTATAGTTTATTATGAGGCGATTATCTTGTGACCATTTGGTTAACTCTCCTGTAACAGAGTCAGCAGACTGCTGTATGACCTGTTTAGTTTCACCTTTTATTACGAGTGTTGTATCGTCCGTAAAAAAAATCCATATGTGAATGAAAGTTCTGTGTTATATCATTGATATATTGAAGAAAGAGTAGTGGACCCAAAACCGATCCCTGGGGTACTCCAAATTTAATAATTCCCTCATTGGACAATGTTTTATTAAGTAATTTGGTTCCATCATCCTTGTGTCTCAAGCTTACTTTTTGTTTACGCCTTGTTAAGTAAGACTCTATCCGTTTATTAGCTAGACCTCTAATACCATATTGATTTAGTTTTGTAAGGAGGATTTTATGGTCAAAAACATCAAATGCTTTCGATAAATCCAAGAATAGGCCAGTTACATGTTCCTTATTGTCAACTAATTTCAGTATACTATTAATACATTCATAAATTGCTGTCTGTGTAGATTTTTCTGTTCTAAATCCATGTTGTGAGTTAAATAATATTTTATTTTTTTCTATAAAACTTATCAGTCTCTTATATATGATTTTTTCAACAATTTTTGCACTATCAGTTGGTAAGGTAATAGGACGATAGTTATCTAATTCATCTTTTAACCCGTTTTTGTGCACTGGAATTACTTTTGATAACTTCAAAATATCCGGGTAAGTTCCTGAGAGAATAGAACTGTGTATTAAGTGTGTAAGTGGATTTATTATATTGTCAGCACATTTCTTTAAAATTGCAACAGGGATGCCATCAATGCCAGCACAGAATTTATTTTTAGCTCTCTTATAACTATTCTTACCTCTTTACTTGTGACATGATTTATAAATAAGGAATTACTACATATATTTATTTTATTATTAGAATTTAGTGTATTTACCTGTGATTTATTTAATAATTTTGTGGAATTTCCAGAAAATAGTCATTAAAAGTGTTTGCTATTTCCTCTGGATTATTAATCACTTTATTATTTCTGGCAAGTGTAATGTTCCTTTGTATTTTAGCAGATTTTCCAGTTTCTTTCTTTATCACGGATCACATAGCCCTGCTTTTATTAGATGATTGGGAAATAAAATTATCATTATGCATTTTCTTTGCTAGTCTTATTACCTTATTTAATATGCTAGTGGATTTTTGTAGTATAAATTGAATTCAGGTGTTGTGTGGTATTGTTTATATAATTTGTGTAGAAATTTCTTTCTTTGACATGAATTTATAACCCCTGTTGTTATCCAATTGCTAGTTTTGTTATTTTGAACAGTTCTTTGTCTAAAGGGGAATGCTGTTTCAAAATAGTGTTTTAGGGTACTGTTAAATGCATTAAATTTATCATTTACATTTTCTAGTTTATAAATTTCTGACCATGTTTCCTTATATAATAAGTCATTGAAATATGTAACATTTGTTTCAGTGAATGACCTGCACTTTGATTTTACTCCATTATCTTTATTATTGATTGTTTCGGGTACTTCAAAACTCAGTATTTGTCCATGGTGGTCACTAAAACCCGGACAATAGACATCTATTGAATGGTGATACTTATCTGTAGTTTTAAAAAATTGATCAGAAGTGGTTTTACTAAATTTTCTTATTCTTGTTGGGGTATTTACTGTAGGTTTCAGTCCATAGGAAATTAGTATGTTAATAATTCACAATTTCTATCAAATTTTAAGAAATCCAAATTTACATCCCCACAAATTATTATATCGAAATTTACTTTGCTCGTGTTATTGAGTAACCATTCTAATTTATCTATAAATAAAGGAAACTTTCCTGACGGAGAACGGTATGCGCATACAATTATTAACTTAAACTGCTGTACTTTTACAGCAGAGAATTCAAAATCCTGTTCCATAATTAGATAATCATAAGCTGTTAACTGTTCTTGATCTAAATTATTTCTTAAGAAGATACAAGTACCACCATGGCTAATATTAGATCTAGAGTATTTACTAGCTTGTATAAACCCTGGGAATTGAATTAATTCAAGTTGTTCCTCTTTCAGCCAATGTTCTGAAATACATAGTGCTGAGATGTCTTTAAGTTCATTTTTAAGCATTAGATTTGTGTAATCAATTTTATTATAGAGAGACTGAACATTCTGGTGGTAAATTTTAAATTTGTTACTTTTGCAAGCTTGTGTTGGTGATTTATTTACATTATTACTATCATAATTGTTATTATTATTGTTGCTAGACAAATCCGAAATACCATTGTTGGACTCAGTTAAATTTGACATCAAAAGATCTGAATGCCAAACCTCACGTTTGGCTTCTTTTACCAGTTTCCCTGGTTTCCCTTAAGATCAACCACGGGTCGCATGGGTACAGAAACATTGTAAAAATTAAAAAGTCGTGTGTAGCTAATTTGCATTTTGAGAGTTACAACGTTTTTGCCGGCAGGTATTCAATTGTCTTACTTTTAAATAGATTATAAGGGGGGCATGCATAGCGGCCCGTAAGCGACGAGGGCCCGAAAAGCAATGATAGCCCGTTAGTAATTCTTTAAATTTTCTTGCGAATATTGTTTGTTTTATTTTAAAATTATTTTGATTTAAAACCTGGTAGGAAAAGAGCAAGGGTTATTGAATATATTGTTCGAAGAGGCCTCCCTGCATTGCGTAATGCCTTCGTGAGAACAGTTTGATTTTCAAAACTACAGAATGGACAATGTGTTCGCAGAGACTGGTTAGTATGGAGTGATACAAACCAATCAATATATCAATGTATTCGTTCCTTGCATATTAGGTACTTGGTCACAACCTTGAGTTCCATAAGTCAGATTTGGTTACCGACGAAGGCTTGCAAAAAGATCGTTCTTGGCGTAAGCTGTATAATAAGCTGTCAGTTCATGAAATGAGTGCAAGTCACAAACTATGCTATATTGATATTGTTCAATTCAGCCCCGTGTACTTGGGTATGTGTGGAAATACGTGTGATAACCTGTTTTTAAAATCATGACTGAGCATCAAATGCTTTCCTCAAAATGGCATTGTTTTCCCAGAATAGCTTGTTGTGGATAATAATAATTAAACGCATTTCAAGGGAGGGCCGAATAAAACATCGCATATGGGCCCTTAAATCCTCTCGGCGGCCCTGACAAGAACTATAGTGACGTTTATTTTTATTCACGTATAATTTATTTCTTCATTTTCCAATACCAAAGATAACTGTTTCTTCCAGCCCATAGTATTTGTGATTAAATGATTTTAACGAATACTATTGCCGTCGTGAGCAAAGAGGAAATAAGTGGTCGAGACCGGTCGCAAGCGGTACGCTGTTCCCAGCAAAACCTGCCAAGAAGAAGAAGACCGTTCGAGACTTCAAGTAAATGAGACGTGTACGCCAAAAACGCGGCACTTCTGTTTACAACTCGACGCAACTGTCAGCGCACCCCAATATCCTATCACCAAGGTACAATTCCGCTTTTAGACCAAACCAAATATTTGGGTCTAATTATTGACGATAAACTCACTTGGAAAATTCAAATGACCAAATTATCTTCCCATATTAACAAAAAAAATCAACATATTTCGTTCTTTAACACGACGCCATTGGAGGTCGGGCCCAAAAATTTTACTCACCCTTTATAGAAATATCATTCGCGCAGTATTATACTATGGCTGTCATTTCTATGATATAATGCCTAAAACCAGATGTCCTCCCTCGATAAGTTACAATTTTCGGTCCTACATTCCACCCCTACCCAAACCCTTTTGGTCGAAGCAGTGCACCAATCCCTACCTCTAAGGCGGCACTATATATCTTCTACATATCTATTACCGGTACAAAATATGTATCTTTCCTACTCCCCCTTAATACCTAAATTAAAGCTTTTGGATGATTATTATTATCGAAAATTAGTAACGGGATTTTCCCGCTCCTTCTTACTCACGGACTTACCGTGAACTTCGACCCTACCGAACTACTATACTTCAAACCCGGGAGCCAATTGTCTACAATATCCCCTGCCCCTTATTGTTCTTCCCCGATATTTCAACACACCTTTCTAATTTGTCTCGTTCATATTTACGAATGAATCCTACGGTTGCCTCTCGTACCTTTCATGAATTACATTCCTCTTATTCTTCCCATATCACTCTTTACACTGATGGTTCTAAATTCCCAAATACTGCCGGCGTCGGCGCTGTTTTTACATCCCGTCTTTACAGCTAGTTCAGAAATTTACCTTTCCTCCAGTGATGTCCAGATTTACCGCCGAAGCCTTTGCGATACGGCCAGTGGCGGTTCGTACTCTTAAACAAGGGTGGAGCAAAGCACATTTTTGAGAGAACATACGCCCATAATGGTACATGTTGACATGTTGGCCGTACCATGAGTAGACAAGAAAACCGATGTCACTCAATTGGTTTAATTGTGGCGGCCATTTAGTAATCGTTTCTCTTCGGGTTTACCGGGTTGTGATGGCGCAGCGGTCAAGCAGCTTGCCTCGCACCAAGGCTGGTCGGGTTCGATTCCCGGCTAATTATGGGAATTTCGAGGTGAAATGACACGTCTGTTGGCTTGGATTCCACGTAAAAAGGAGGTCCCGTGGTTTATGATCGAGGAGTTAATGGTCGCGTATTAGTACAAGCACTCCTACTATTCCCTCCGATATTCCTAAAGTAGATTACTTAAACTCAATCATTTCACGGATTCATTAAAGACATAAACACGAACACTTCAAATTCCTAAAAATCCAGTGGATATTATTCTAAATCGAATGCGCGACATAATATACCTATTCATGTCAACAAGTTCGTTGTGTTTACGAACAGCCATCATCCAGTTGCTGCCCTATACTAAATTCACCAACACTGCTAAGCTCATTTCATTGTTCGTATGGCATTTTGACAAACAATGTTTCTTACCATTTTCAGACAAATGTTTTAAATCATTAATGCCAGTCATGGTCCATGTGTCATCGCCACCAAATAACAGGCACGGGAAACAAAAAATATGAATTTACTACCCGACACCCACATATCCAATCCCATTTTTCTTACACAGATTTATTGAAAGTCCTGTTATATATTCTGTTTTTCTCTTTAGGGACTTCATGAATGCACAGATCTGGTTTTAGAGGGCCTAATCCATTTGTTAATAGTCTGTACTCATAAGTTAATGTCTTATTTTGTATTTTTTTACCTCGTTTCTTTCATGGTTTCGTTAACGACAACCCCCAGGAGTTCACATCTAGTGGGACGTGGGTTGGCGACCACGGGGCCCCAGCTGAGTCCGGCTTTGCGTCCACTTACTTGTGCCGGGCTCCTCTCCATCTTCTTTCCTGTCGACCTCTCTTGGGCAACTCTTGTTCTCTTCCGACCCTGTCGGTATTAGGGTATCCGAGGCCTAGGGAGTATTTCACTTTCCCGCCTTAATTGGCCCTTGTCTCATCTTTCCTGATACCCGCATTCTTCGAGGGGTCAGCCTTCTGTTTCTTTTCATGTTATCTCCTGCCTTCTGCTCAAGGCTCTTAAGGGGGCAGGGTTATAGTCTATGTAGCCCCACCACTTCTGGTGCACCCTTGTTAGAGCTACACCCTCAGGGTCTCTCGGCTGGTGAGTTTGGGAGTTGGCGAGGGATTACCGAGCTGGGTCCGTTTTGTCCTCTTTTTTCTCTGACTTTGGGGTGGGCCCTCCCCTCTCTCCCTTTCCTATCTGCCTTTCATGGGTCTCCTTCCTTCTTGTCCTTTATTTGCCTTATCCGTTATTTGTTTATCATTTCTTCTTCTAGTATGTAAGTCTGTAGTTAGTATTAGTTATAGTTTTCATTCTCATCTCATATTTCACCATCACCCAAACCATTAGGGGCTGATAACCTAGATGTTAGGCTCCTTAAAACAACAATTATCATCATCATCATCATCGTTAATGACATGAAAAACCTCCAAAAATGCAGTGAAAATGATTACCGGTAAGTAATTTGTCGCAGCATTCAGTTACGGTCTAATAACAGAATGACACATAATAAATAAACGGCAAATAGGAATTAATCACTTACCTCGTACGATGAAATACGCGCTCAGGGTATATTTTAATTATGTTTAACACTGGTACGGGTTATTCGCACCTCACTAATCACGCTTCCAATAACAACTATTATGTAAGATTAATATTACTGAACACTGCAAAAGACAATCGCACTCATACACAATTATAATTCAATATCGCAGGCGCTAACTCTTTTGAAGCCGAGTGTTAAGGCAGGACTGTCGTCACGAAGTTGTGTTTTCCCAAGAGAATTCTCTAACTTGACGTTATAACATAATAAAAATTCACTTACGGAACATAGCCTACGTTCAAAATGTTACATTTCTGTCTCAATGCATATTATATATGTTGATTTTTCTTCTTACATACTATTAAAGAGCGCAATGTTCAGAGGGATGTACCGTACATTATTTTGGTGGAAAATTGCTGAGGGTATATAAATATGTTATCTATGAACTTGTCTGCCCTCTACCGGTACACTTTAACACCCCTTCCCCTCCTCCCCAACGTGCTACTTTCACGGCCATTTGACCGTCTTGTCACAAGATTCGTGTGCCCCAAGTCGAGGAAATTCCCACAGCCCCTCTGTCACCTCGCCCCGCTGAATAGGAAGGGATGAGGCTACAGAGCCCGGAATAGAAAGCATGTGGCAACACTTTGCTGGTCTCATAAGCCATATGCCCAGGCACCTCGCTGTCACAGGCTCCTACTGTTGGGGTAAGTGAACAGCAGGGCGATAAAACTGCTTGGTCGCGACATAAGTTCCATTACCACGGAAGGACTATCAAGACGACTACGACCCAAGGAGAATGTTTAATGGTGGGGCACGTGACCATGTGCCCTTGTTCTAAAACCGCCACTGGATACGGCAAGCTCTTATTTACATAAAACGCCACCCCTCAATTCATACCGCATCATCACCGCTTCTCAAAGTATACTCACAGCCTTACAAAATGTAGAAAACTCAGACAATTGGTATATATCAAACATACTGTACCTCACATATGATTTAATCCTGCGTGGATATCGCATTGTTTTTACGTGGACACCTGACACGTCAATATTCCCGGTACGGTAACGAAGTAGTTGACAAGTATGCCAAGGACGCTGCTACTGCTGAGGGCCAGGCTCAGATCCGATCGAAATGGCACCGACAATGGTGAGAGTATGCTCATGCCAAAGCAACATTTTATTATAGTATCCAACCCCTTATCCACCGTAAACCCTGGTTTTATTTCGGTCAATATAGTCGTAGCCACATTATTACAATCATACGCCTCCGTTTCAATCATACGCTAACACCGGTCTATATGGCGCGTTGTAATTTCATCACTTCCGCCGATTGTTCGTGTAGTCAAACTGTCGGAACCATGAATCATATACTTTTGCAGTGTACACTTTACAAGGTCCCGCATCAGATTATCCTCCGATCTTTTCAACACCTCGGTTCTCAATACCCCTTAAATCTTTCCACTATTCTACATAACCCTCCCTTTCCGGTTCTCTCCTCTTTGTTAACCTATTTACAGGATGGTAACATTACTCTTTAATTCCCCCACTCCTTTGATGTGACTCAGTCTTTGAGTATCGTATGTTTAGTAATAAGCCGCTAAGGAGAGTCGCTTCAGCCTGAAGATTTGGTTCAAATTGTGTCCCTGTCTTTGTTGTGTTTCAATATCTTCCTTTTCTTCGAACTTGAATACCCTATTAGACTGTTTATTAATACTCCTACACAATCTCGTATATTCAATATAATAATAATAGTAAAATTGCCAACCGGATCAGTAAGTGACGTAATTTTTGGTTGGGTCCCATCCACGTTCGGTGTAGCATTGCACCTGTAGAGAAGAACCGCGGCCATATTTCTCGTCTTTTCTTCTCCCTCTCCTCCTTTAAATGCTTAGTCGCATCGGTGGATTGAAGTTGTAGTGAAGTCGTAAGTCCTCTTTATGGAAAGTCTCTCTTGCCAGCTCATAGACGAACTTTGAGAGAGTGAATCTTCATAGACCTAAGGCTGCTTTCAAGTAGCGAGCTTTCACATTTGCTATTGCTGATAGGTCTTTTATCGTCAATTTAAGCCAAATGAGGTCCAAACCATAGGTTAAGAATGGTATAATCTTTGCTTTGAAGAGAGCCATTGCTAAAAGATGGTATTGCTGAGTTTTAAAGCCATTGCTGTTCTGTATGTATGGATAAACTTCATACCGGTATGTCTTTGATTACTTAAAAAGCTTTTATTGCTCCCGTCACTCTTTCCTTTATATGTAGCCGAAACGATGTCGTCGTAGTCTGAAGTGTGATGCCTAAGTACCGGAATGCGTTAACTCTTTCCAATGGAGTGTCCTTGTAGTAAAGCATGTCTTCCTCTGTGGGGTTTCCCCCTTTTCTGAAGGTCATTTGTTGGTTTTCTTTCTCGTTTACTGTGAAGCTATTTTCATTTGTCCATAGTGCTAACGCGTTAAGGGAGAGCTGAATGTCCTGAATGTTGGTCGAAGCAAGAACCATATCGTCGGCATACATATTAAATGAAGTAGACTTCGTTGCCTGTTATATTGTCTTAATGATGTCGAATGTAGCTACGTTGAATAAAAGTGGGCTGATGGGGTCCCCTTGTAGTACCCCATTGGTCTGAATTAGGTCGTATGTTGTAGATACAGAGTCATCAATCGAGAACTTGTAAGTTAAGATGTCCTTTATAATATTGGTCAACGTGTGTTCGTCTCCGGTGAGCTGTTCCAATTTTGACACTAGGAGTTTTCTGTCGATCATGACAAATGCTTTGGAATAATCGACGAGAACACAATGGAGCTTTCCTCTTGGTAACCGTAGGGTATCGTCTATGTCATCCAGGAGGTTTTTACAGCATGTAATGTGCTTCTTCCTCTCCGGAATCCGAATAGCTCCTCTGGGATCAGATGGTCGATCTCTTTAGTGATTAGTCTTGCCAGTACTTTAAACAAAGTTGTTTTCGGGCCCAATGCCCCTATACGAGTTGAGATCAGAAAAGTCTCATTTTCCCTTGTACAATACTTTAATAGTCGATCTTTTCCAGCTCTCTGTATTGTTTCCAGTTCTATGCATTTATGTAATAAGTCCGCCCATGTATCTAGTAAGATATCTGATGTCTGTGTTATGTGTTCGTTGAACACTCCATCTGACCTGCGGCTTTCCCATTATTAAGTGCTGAAATTGTTGTCCCTACCTCTTCTTTAGTGAAGTAATGCCGATCGGTAATCTTTGTACTTCCGCTTGTGCTGGGGTAAGCTTGCTGATCATCGTTCTTGTTAACTATAGCGTGGCTTGCCTAGGTATCCATGGCTATTTTCCCTGCTATGTTGAATTTTCATATTAGATTAGATTGTTATTTATCCATTTGATCAATTACATGCATACCGGTACAATACATTTTTGATATAGGACACGTCAGAAATTACATCTATAAAATAAAAGAACTTACAGGTATATATTCCAAATATAATAACTTTTTGTTGTTGTTTTTTGTTTCAGACTTTGGCCAACTGTGGACCGCATGGAACCTAAGGCTTTCTGGTCAATTTTTTCTTCCTTTTTTCCCAGAAACTCTTAATTCTTTCACTTCTAATCTTTCTCTGCTCCTCTGTTATTACCAAATTTGGCATGTGTTGTGGTGGTTTTTCTTTGAACGTCTTGATATTGTCAACTCGGCTTCGAAACGTTTTCCTATCATGAATGACAAGTTCAGTTAGTCCAACTTCAACGGCGTCTCTTTTGACCTCTTCTACCCATTTTGTAGTAGTTTTCAACCCTGTGATGTAATTAAAAATTTTCTTTATTAGCCGGTTCCCGTCAATTCTCATCAAATGCCCGTAAAATTTTAGCCTTCTTTTACGCATTGTGACTACAATGGTTTCGGTCTGCATATACAGATCTTCATTTTTCCTCTTTTTCCATGTTCCGTCATCATCTTTCCGTGGTCCGAGAATTTTCCTCAGGATCCTCCTTTCCTTTATCTCAACTTCCTTCAGCTCCCCTTTTTTGTTCAGGGTTAGACACTCGGAGGCATAAAGACCCTCTAGCTTTACCACTGTACTGTAATGTCTGAGTTTTGCTTTGTATGATATCACTCGTTTGTTATACCTGTTCTGAGTTAATCAATAGGACAGGTTCAATTATCGTGCTCTTGCCTTGTTTGCCTCTTTATCCAGTCCATTGGGTTGTATACATTCCCCCAAGATATTTGAACTTATCAGTTATTTTGACAGTTCCATGTTCCACTAGCATACGTCTCTCTTCCCGGTGTCTGTATTCCATGTACTCAGTCTTTTCATATGATGCCTTAAGACCTGTTTTCTCAGCTATTTCGTGCAAAGTGTCCAGCATCTTTCGTGCATCATCTTTGTTATGAGCTAAGAGGGCAAGGTCGTCAGCAAAAGCCAAGCATTTAATTCCCAGGTTTTGTCCTTTCCTCCCAAGATGTATACCCTGAATTCCTTCTGCTTCCAAAGCCTTATCCCAATTTCTCATGATTTTCTCCAGAACGATGTTAAATAGTATTGGTGAAAGACCATCCCCTTGTCTGACTCCTGTTTTTATTTCGACAGGATCAGAGACTTTTCCATAAAACGTTACTTTGGAGATGGTACCAGTTAGTGTTTGTTTTATTATTTCTCTTGTTTTCCTAACTAACCCAAACAAACTAACTAACCCCGTGACACTACAGCCCTTGAAGGGCCTAGGCCTACCAAGCGACCGCTGCCCAGCCAATTGGCCTGCAGATTTTGGGGGTGACGCGTGGTCAGCGCGGCTACTCAATTGTCCTCGCGAAGCTGAGTGCACCCCGGTCCAACCCTCACGTCAGTTTTAAATTCCCTGACGGGTCCGGGGATCGAACCCGGGGCCTCCGGGTGAGAGGCAGGCGCGCTACCCCAACACCACGAGGCCTGCCAATCCCAAAATCTTCCAATGCAGTAAATAGAGTCTGCCGGTCAATCGAGTCGTATGCCTTTTTGAAGTCAACAAAATTGACCACGGTGTTCTGACCTCTCAAAGCTCTTGTTCTGAGAATGTTTTTGAGGTTGAATATTTGCTCCACACATGATGTCCCTTTCCTAAAGCCAGCTTGGTATTCACCAATTAAGTGGTCTACTTGGTCTTCAACTCGGTTCAGCAGTGCTTTGGAGAGTATTTTGTATGTGAATGGGAGTAGAGAGATACCTCTGTAGTTGTTGATGTCCATCCGATTACCTTTTTTGTGAAGTGGGTGTATCAGAGCACATTTCCAGTCTTCTGGGATCCTTGGAGTTTTCCATATTTCTTCTATAATATGATGGATTGTTTTTTGCTGTGATCTCCCCTCCGAACTTCCACATTTCAGCGATGATCCCATCTTCACCTGGTGCTTTGTTGTTTTTGAGCTATTTGATAATTTCCTTGATCTCATTTAGAGTTGGTGGTGGGGGATCAGGGTTTTCTTGGGATATATTCTGAGCAACCAATCTCTCTCCTGGCTCCTCCACATTCAGCAGAAATTTGAAGTAATCAGCCAGAAGCTGACAGTTTTTCTTAACACTCATTGCCACACTACCATCTTTTCGTTTGAAGCACAAATTTGGTGGCTGATATCCTTGTAGTTCTTCTTTGAAGGTTCTGTAAAATTCTCGGGTGTTTTCCTGTTTAAAATCTTCTTCTATTTGATCTATCCTGCGTCTATCATAATTTCTTTTCTCTGTTCTTATGATCTTTGCTGTTCGTTTCCTTTCTTCCCTAAATTCTTCCCGTCTCTTCTCGGTCTTGTTTGAGTGCCATTCCTTCCAGAATTGAAATCGTCTTTCAAGAGCCTCATCACATTTTTCACTCCACCACTTGTGTTGTCGTTTCCTCGATGGCTTTCCAAAATCGTTAGCTGCTGTAGTTATTGATTCTCTAATCTCTTCCCAGGCGTTCATATCAAGCTCATACAAGTTCTCGATATATTTCTCCTTGTTTTGTTGAAGAAAATCAGCATTTATTCTGGGCTTCGTTGTGGCTCTTGGCTTGGGCTTGTTTGGCTGGAATCTTACTTTAATTTCTGATAGATAGTGGTCTGAGTTGATGTTTAGGCTTTTCCTTACTTTGACATTAAGGATTTCCTTACGATTATGGGCTGTTATAGCAACATGGTCAATCTGGAACTCTCCCATCATCTCAGGCCCGACGAGAGGGGGGGGGGGCAGGCAGGGATGGTGCCCCAGGGCCCGGTCCTCCCAGGGGGGCCCGGCGTCCTAGGACGATGAGCCCGATCTGGCATTGATTTATTATTGCCTTTATGTGACTTGAATTTGCTGCTGGAAATCATTTAGTGAGTACAGTGAACTGTCTGTGAACAATGTTACAGGGATTGAAAAACTTATTCTGTCAAGTGGACAATATTTTCCATTACAAAGCGCTTGTGGGAAGAACTACTGTCTCAAAGTGGTCAACTTAGGCGATGGGGCTTCGCAATGTATTGTTGTCAGAATATACCTGAAGAAAGAGAGAGCATAACCGTATTCAGAAATCAAGTCAATTCTATCAGCAAGTTCGATATCTACTCTGGAATAAGCAAGTGACACTAATATCAAAACAAACTCTGTTTCAAACATACTTTGTCCCTATATTGACTTAGGGGTTGGAAACATGCACCACTACCAAATACCGTAGATGACAGTAGACTTCAGAAATGAAGTTTCTAAGAAGCATGCTTCAAAAAACTAGGAAGGGCCAAGTAAGAAATGAGAAGATAAGAGAACAAGCTGGAATAAATCAGTCCCTGGAGGAGACCATAACAAGGGCACGTTTGCGATGGTTTGGTCACGTCAAACGTATGACAGAAGGAAGATTTGATAAACAATGGTTACATACTGAGATTACTGGAAAGAGATCTGTTGGAAGACCTAGGAGGAGATGGCTGGACCAAGTGAAGGAAGATATCACATCAAAGGGAATCAACTGGTATGAAGTCTTGAAGGAGCAGTGGTACATGAATCGACTAAACTGGAGAGCGTTCGTAAACCACACGCGGGAAACTGGAGTAGAAACTTGATGATGATGATGATGATGATGATGAGAGAGAGAGCATTCCATTATTCTAAATTGAGCTTATTCGGCTTATGCACCAATCCTTCAAATAACTTTCTCATCTCTTCACTTATTTCGCCAAGGCCACGAGAGCCTGGGCTGCCCTGGTGAGTTTGGTCAGCTATCTCACGTCGAGCTTAGATATTTAGAGGTGATAGTGTCTGAAATGAATATATTGCCTAGCTAGACATATCGTATGCCGTGCAGGCAGGTAAGTAAAATAAATTTTAAAGTAGAATCCACACAGTAATTCACTTTATAGTTATTGTTGATTTAAGGGGCGGAACAGCAAGGTCATCTACTCTTAGTAATTCACTTTCACACTATGTGAAAACTTATCATTGCTGGCTAAATATCTTGCGAAAGGGTGGGATGATTCTGTTGGTCAAACGTAGATAAAAGGAATGCATGCCAAATTGTTCATCTTCTCGTATACTGAATTGAGAAAACAATGCTAACATTTGAATAATCTGTATGTTTAGGAGCAGTATAATTATTATTATAACTGGTCTATTCAATACGATCAACATTCCTAGGCACTTGGGTTCGTGCGCCAAATCACTTCTGGTTAAGGGACTTATTGAAAATCTATATTACTATTGGCACTAGAGTTGGAGAATGTATCCAAAGACTTAAACTAAGGTAACATTCCAGTATTTTCCTGGACTGAGTGTTTAATTAACCAGGAGAAAAATTACAATTAAGCTAGGGCACAGAACCACTCAACTTTGTTTTCCAATTCCTCTCATGGAACGTCAGTGGTAAGGGCAGATGACCTACCGGAGCTGTTCCACCCCTTAAAACAACAATAAGTAACGTCAGTGGTAGGGGAAGATGGCCTAGCTGATCCGCCCCTTAAAACAACAATAAGTAACGTCAGTGGTATGCATGGCGATGGAGAAATTAATATATTGCATGTAGGCAACCACGCAGATTTTTCTAAGACCAAATATTTGAACTCTGCTTAATTTAGAAGAAAATTAAGACGAAGTATTGTCGAATATTAATATAAATACAATTTTGATTTGAGTTGGTGGCTGTTGTTATTATTGGACATTTCTACGCCGTTTATTCCAAAGAGCGGCATCGATCTGCAAATCACTTATTTTTCAGGACGCGAAGAGATATTTTCCTTTGCGAATCAAGCCCTTTCACGGTACGCTTTAACGTCCCAGTACCGTTTAAAATAAAATGGGCGCGTTCAGCGGGCTCATTGCTGGCCAGCAAACGGTCAGCAGATTCTGAGTTTGCCGTTCAGCGGGCTTGCTAGCGGATGTGACGTAGGTAGCAAGGGCTCAGCAGAGCCAGCAAACTTTTTCTCTGCTAGCTTGCTAGCGTGTTTCTGCTGACTTGCGGCGCATGGCGGGGAACCAAATTGATCAAGTTCTGCACGTTCGCGAATGAACTTATTAGGTTTCTTAAATTCTAGAGACGAAGATCTACACTCAAGAACGGCGACAGGTAATATAATACAATGTTTGTCAATAGCATAATTGTTGTAATTGGATCTTTTACGCTTCTAAAATTCAACTTTAAACTCACTAGGCCTAGGTATAGTTGTTTTCTTGAAGGATGATGACTTTTAATAGTTATTTTATGTTGTATTAAGGAATTGGTTTGGTCAAGGCAAATCCGGCTCGTATTCTTTATCTATCTTTGTGTATGATTTAAACCTATTACATACAGTCTTCCCGCTGTTAAATCGGGTTGAAATTAAATGCCACTTTGTACCGGTAGCGCATGAACGCGATATTTAGAACAGAAGCTTTTCTTAACTCTGTTAACCATACTTTTGGGCTGAAAGATGTTTTAAATGTAGCCTACTGTGTATATAGGCTACCAAACAGCTTTCGGATTTCCCATGGCCAAATTATGTGTGAGTAGGCTACTGATGAGTTATTTATGAAATTATTCTGACTTTCTGTTTCTGTCTCCCCTAGCTGTTAAAACGTCCTATTAAATTTTCACTAACAGAATGCTTTTCAGTCAGTCAACATGATTCTGTCCAATTAGTTTGGGAGAGGAGCAACAATTAATATTTTATCACCCAAACCTTAAAGAAATAGTTATTGTTGTTTTAAGGGGAGGAACTATGAGGTCATCTGCCCCCTTAAAGAAATATTACAAGAATTAAGTTATTTATTACTCGACACATTTTTGTAGAAAAAAGTTTTTGTATATACATTTTTAATCGCATCTGATATGGTACCTTATTGAAATATATGGGGGAATTAAATAACTGAACGGCTTGGGGCAACATAGTGATATCCCTCATTTTATTAATTTTAAGCTAAAGCAAAAATAGCTTGCCAATAGCCTTGAACTACAATTATTTACATACAGTGCTGTGTTTTACCACTATGGGCAAACTTCTTTGATTGCATTTTATGGAATTAATACATGTTAATTTTGTGGATTATGTTGCCACAAACAATTGGCTTGTTTGATAGTAGGGTATTAGTTAGTTAGTTAGTTATTATTGTTTTAAGGGGCGGAACTACGAGGTCATAGTAGGGTATTTAATGATAATTGTTTTAAAGTGTGGAACAACGAAGTCATCTGTCCCGCGTAACACGTAGGAGAATTAAATAACTGAAGGGCTAATTCAATATTTCTTTACGAATTTCGAAGGATGTGTAAATAAGAAATCAGCCTAATATTAATAAGACTAAATAAAGGAGTGGAATAGCCTACAATAAAATTGAATTTCAAAAGAAGAGTTATTCTTATCGTCAGGATGTCTACCCCCTTATTATTCCCGATTTCAACAGGGTCGGGGATGAGATACGATGAAAGTCTATGTGGCGGGTGGTTTATACCGCCGGATGGCCTTCCTGACGCCAACCTCGTGAGAACTAAAATTAATGAAACTTGACTAGGAGATGGTAGATAGAGGTCGTGGCCTATTAGAAGGTAACTGACTGTCCCGGTATTTGCCTGGACCTGAAGATTGGAAACCACTGAAAACCATTTACATGACGGCCGACGGTGGGATTTGAACTCACGTCTCCCGAGTCCGCAGATAGCTTGGCTCCACGGCCCAGCGCCACGCATTAACAGGGCTGTCTATAGCTCTGTTACATAAAAGTTATTATTTTCTATGTATTTATCATAGACCATAGACCAATAAGTATGGTAGCTTCCAAGGAACTTGTGCATTGCTCAAAGTTCCCGCGTCAGCTTGTAGCAAAGCGTTCAGGCGGGCTCACGCTTGCTAGCCTAGCAACAAGTCAGCAGGCACCTAGCAGGTTAGCAGATTGCTGAGCCCGCTGAACGCGCCCAATGAGTTGCTCTCTTTATCTATAACTCTATCTATAACGGGTCCTGACGAAGCCGCGGCAGGAATGCAGAATTCGGCTTCCCGACTGCGGTGTCATTCGTAGTCTTGCTCAACAGATAATAATAGGCCTATTTGTCGTTACAGTTGTTAATTCATTTAGGGCTTGCGACATTTAACCCGTGTACTTGGTAGCTAGTAGGTCTCGTACCACTGGTGGGCAATGAACCATTGGCGCTCGGTTGGGAATCGTTTGCATTAACTAGTACTGTAGATATAATTCAGTATTTGCTGACGCGTTAATTCTTCGGCTTGTTATGAAAGCCGGATCTAAAGATCCTATAGGCTTTCATATAGCCGTGGTATGTGGGAAAAGTCTGTCTGTATGTATGTATGTATGTGCGTGACGCTTTTGCGTTTAGCAAAGTACAGGTCGCAATTTTCAAGATATCGAGCTGAAATTTGGTACGGTGAAAGAGTTGGGGCTTGTGACGAACCCTATTGTTGGGCGTTAAAATCGGTGCAGGGCCGGACCTTTTTTGGGGGCCCTGAATTTCATCCTATTTTTTTGAATCGATATATCTCGGAAACGGTTGGTCGTATCGAAAAATGTTAAATGTATAGGTGTAAGATCTCCGCGGTATGCAACTTTTTTACTCAAAACGATTTTTTGATATCTCTCACCGTTTTCTTTTTTTGGGGCCCTGAAAATGTCCATTGTGCGTGACATTTATGCGTTTAGCTATGTACTGGTCGCAATTTTCAAGATATTAAGCTGAAATTTGGTACGGAGAAAGAGTTAGTGACTGTGACGAATCCTATTGTTGGGCGTTAAAATCGGTGCAGGGCCGGATCTTTTTTGGGGGCCCTGAATTTGTAACTGTTTTTTGGAATCGATATATCTCGGAAACGGTTGGTCGTATGGAAAAATGTTAAAGGTATAGGTGTAAGATCTCCGCGGTATGCAACTTTTTTACCCAAAACGATTTTTTGATATCTCTCATTGTTTTCTTTTTTTGGGGCCCTGAATGTGTCCATTGTGCGTGACATTTTTGCGTTTAGCTAAGTACTGGTCGCAATTTTCAAGATATTAAGCTGCAATTTGGTACGGTGAAAGAGTTAGTGACTGTGACGAACCCTATTGTTGGGCGTTAAGATCGGTGCAGGGCCGGATCTTTTTTGGGGGCCCTGAATATCAAACTTTTTTTTGGAATCGATATATCTCGGAAACAGTTGATCGTATCGAAAAATTTTAAATGTATAAGTGTAAGATCTCCGTGGTATGCAACTTTTTTACTCAAAACGATTTTTTGATATCTCTCACCGTTTTCTTTATTTGGTGCCCTGAAAATGTCCTTTGCATGTGACATTTTTGCGTTTAGCGAAGTAGTGGTCGCAATTTTCAAGATATTAAGCTGAACTTTGGTACGGTGAAAGAGTTAGTGACTGTGACGAATCCTATTGTTGGGCGTTAAAATCGGTGCAGAGCCGGATCTTTTTTGGGGGCCCTGAATTTCTAACTGTTTTTTTGGAATCGATATATCTCGGAAACGGTTGGTCGTATCGAAAAATGTTAAATGTACAGGTGTAAGACCTCCGCAGTATGCAACTTTTTTACTCAAAACGATTTTTTGATATCTCTCACCGTTTTCTTTTTTTTGGGGCCCTGAAAATGTCCATTGTGCGTCACATTTCTTGGGTTTAGCGAAGTACCGGTCGCAATAATCAAGATATCGAGCTGATATTTGGTACGGTGAAGGAGTTAATGACAGTGGCGAATCCTATGGTTGGGCGTTAAAATCGGTGCAGGGCCGGATCTTTTTTGGGGGTCCTGAATTTCAAACTTATTTTTGGAATCGATATATCTCGGAAACGGTTGGTCGTATCGAATAATGTTAAATGTACAGGTGTAAGATCTCTACGGTATGCAACGTTTTTACTCAAAACGATTTTTTGATATCTCTCACCGTTTTCTTTTTTTAGGGCCCTGAAAATGTCCATTGTGCGTGACATTTTTGCGTTTAGCCAAGTACTGGTCGCCATTTTCAAGATATGAAGCTGAAATTTGGTACTGCCCCCGTAAATTGAATTATGTCGAGACCACGGTGGCTATTTTGGAATTTATAAAGAAAGTTATGGCTGTCATAGTTATGACGTGGATAGTCATGACGTAAGCACGGATGACGCAGACGTTATACCAGCAGGCTACTTGAGCTGAGATTCCTTATGACGTCAGCATTTATTCGAGAAAGTTCCGAGATTTACGACGCAGTCGCAGGAAACGTGAAATTGTGCTGAGGAAGAAATTATGCTATTGGAGGGGAGGCTCGAACCAATCAACGATGGTTTGAAGGAAGACGGAGATTGCTGAAACCATGATATTTTTAATACTTTTTGGAATGAAGAATTGTGGAAATCCATTTGCAGTAGAGGCATTGATCTGGAATTTTGGTGAAATTTATTTCCAGTTTTTGAATTTTGAAAATCCGTCAAGTATTGACGAAGTTGGAACTACTAGCGATGACGCAGTAACACGCTATGGAAGGGATGGATACGCCCCTTATGAAGTTTATAAAAGGCCTTGCGCAGAAGAGAGGAGTCTCAATCGTCAGGTCTCATATCGCATATCTCAAATCGTCAGATCTTCAGTGATTATATAGTCGTTTTGGTGAGACGTCGAGTGACATTAGTAGAAAGAGTCGTCTTTATAACGCGTGGTGAAGCCACCGCAGTGAACGTGATTCAAGCAGACAAGCAGTGCAAGTTTACTGTGAGTAAAACTAGGTGAAGTTAAAACACACATTATAACGCGTCTACAAGATTGGCTATGAACAGTTAGCGGTTGCCTATAAGCTAATCCTATTGTGCAGTGCTACATTAAGCAGTGTAGTAAATTTGAACAATTTCAAGGAGTTATTTTAGAAGATATTAGCACTTTTAGACGTCTGACAAAAGTGATTTTCTCGCCACCTGAGAAGCACGTTATAGCGTGAGATTCCACGCTACGGCTGACACTGCTAGTATAACAGGGAGACTTCAGATTGAATTGTGACACAACGCTACAGTATTATGGAGCAGTTTAATATGGCAGTTTGTTCTTCTATTACCATAACCGAGGAGAAGATGGAAGGCTAAAGGACTTTAATGCAATTGGGACATACATCGTTGGAGTAAGATAGCAACATGGAACTTCGCTAATTGCTATTCCATACAAGCGGACATGTGGTGAACAACCATCTACACCCATGTTTCGTGGCTCAACGCTGAATACTATCAAACAGCAATGGAAACGATTTCATACTCACTGAATATGAATATTTCGATGGAAATTACTACAAAAACTTCATGGCGATTTTCTACAAGATCTTCAGGGATTTTTCAAGAGAGGTCAGGGTAGTCCCGACTCACAAAGAAGAATTTTGCCGGAAGGATGTCTTTTGTCTTCATGGAGCAGTGCAATTTCCGGAGGAGGAAGCAGTTCGATTCTCTGAGGGTGCTGTTTCCTGTTTCGAGGATGGAGCTCAGCTTTAACTTGGTGAAATGGATCCATCAGCAGTCTTCTTTGGGGAATTTTCCTCTGGAACTTCAATCGGCAGATAAGGTAGTCGTGAACGTTTATTGTATTTGAGTTTTGTAGCAATATCTGAGCAGCCATTTTCCCATATTTTTGTCCTCATGTATTTTGCCCTATATTCTTGTTTGAGATTCATATTCTCAGTACACCTTTATGAGTTATGCCTTTTTCGACGATTTATTAAGACATGGTTATTCCATGGGCATAGTTAAATGATTTTGGATCAGTTGAGACTGATATTTAGATATTTCAATAATTTGCTTATTTTTGGTAGTCACGTTTTGACTATAAGTCATTTCATGGCAGATTTAATTTCAGACAGCGTGTCTCTTTATTAAAGTAATTTCTACCCCAGTTTAATTACTTTGACCAATTTTCTGTCATCATCAAGAAGGAAGAACATTTAAATGATTTTAGAGCGTTAAAATCTCTTGCGTTGTCGACGATCTTGGAAATACTAGTCGTTATTTGAAAATGATTGCAACACAGACATTTATCGTCAGTTATGAACGACCATTGTATCATAGACAATTTTGTGAAAGATGAACTTTAATTATGAATTATTGAATGCATTAAAGTCTTGAACTTTTGTTAGGAGTTTTTTCTCAATTAGAGATTTGAATAATAATGTTTGCATTCCACAGTCTAATTGGATTCTATTCGACTATTTTGCAGTTTAGTCGCACTTTGTTTGATGATAGTATTTTTATACTACAATACTTTGAAGATGATAATCTTAAATTTTGATAGACCAGAGAGGCGTATATAAGCGTATTCACTATTAAATTTGTTTGTGATTGGCAAATTTTTACTTCATTTCGATTCATGAATGAAATCCACGAAGGTTAAATGACAACAGTTTTGAAACTATTAATGATTATAAGAATTTTTGAAGTGGAACTATGAATGTATAATCGCCAGTGCAGCGAACGTGTTGAAAGTTGCTGATGTATAATGCCCTTGAAGTAAATGAAGGAGGTTCCCACAGTAATTAATGATGTTAAAGAATTTGTTAGTGGAGGTTTTTGTAAATTCTGTGGAAGATTTTGATGCCGTATATATTAATATATGATGAATTTTGGGCCTAATTTTAATGCAGTTTTGTGCATTTTTTTTATAAGCGACGTATTTTCCGCCGGAGTGTATTGTATTTGTCCTTTGAAAATGAATCAAGTGAATTTACTGTTATAATTAACAAGAGTATTGAAAGAATTTGAGATAAGATTTTGAATGAAGATTACCGTCACAAATAATTATAATTATTAAACATTTATTAAACCAGAATGTGACATTAATATGTATAACTAACCTTCATTGGTCGATTATATTGACACGATTATGAAATTACCAACCGGATGAACATGTGGTTAATGTATTTCTCAAATTAATAATTTGAATAATTTAAATGTTAATATTGTAAAAAAATGATGTAAATATCTTTAACAATAATGTGGAACGAAAGTAATGTTAAAGGCGTGTTTAAAATTCTTTTTGTCTTTAACTTTATTATGAACAATTTCTAATTGTTATAAATTAATTTATGAGTTTTTGTTATAAACATTTAAGAGTTTGTTTTATACTCTAAACAATGCTTATTAAACATTTGGATGCTAATTAAACAAGTTTAGGGATTGTCAGAATAATCCAGTGGTATGTGAGTAAAGCATTTGAAAGATTTGCGTAACAATATTTGTGATGTCTTGCGGACATTTAAAACTGTTGAGAGAGTGCTGGATTCTTACGCAACGTGACTTGACAAGTGAGCCCATTTGACAGGTGTACGTCAAGTTTGAAGGGTAGATGGCAGCTGGCCAGACAACTGGTTATCAGCGGACGAGGTCGTCTGCATTGTGGCCTTGCGCCTATAAATACAAGTGTCATGTTTATTAAAAGAAACCAAATGCTCTGTATATATGTCTCGTCCTGAATTCCTTTTTCCAATCCAAGTGTGCTATGAATGTTACGTTATTTTGAGCTCGTGGGAGCTAACATGTTGTATGCTAACTTTGCAAGTCCTATAGGAGGACGTAATCAGATTGACATGGGCTACTGATAGCCACATATATTTTGTTGAGTTTGTTAAAGTCATACCCTTTATTTGAAATAAAGCTTTTGTACAGTTCAAAGTTCTTGCCTTCGTTCTGGTTCATCTTTAAATGTCATGGTCAAGATTATTGTGGGAGCATACTTTAGAGATCCTGTTGTCAACCCAATCCCCGAGATATTTATAAGAGGTAAGTAAAGGTAAGTATGGACCCCCGTCTATTTTGGTGTGTTCCACAATAATATCTCGGTAGTATCTGTCAGTGCCATTTTCATTGGTGTAGCTGAGCCGGTGCGGTGGATTATTGGCAATCCGATTGAGGGGGCGGATATCTGACAGCCTACTATCTGGGTAAACGGGGACAGAAGGATTGGCGACCCTAAAACGTGGGGCTGATTCAACATAACTGGATCACCAGGTTGAACGCCAGTAGGATTGGCAAACCTAAAACGTGTGGATCATTAGACTCAGATAAAGAGGTTGATTCTTTGTTAGATGTCTTGGCCAATTGTAGAATTTGAGAGTGTGATTATATAGGAATTAAATGTTGTATTGTAGTAGGAAAATTACACTCAGAAAAGATCAGATCTTATACAACTTGAGAAAGGTTAAATAGGCTGGAAACTTAGAAAAATCGCCTATGATCTGGAATCTTATTTTATTTGACCGGCTTATGACATTTTAGTCATATTAGAGATAAAATTAAATTATTTGGATTGTAAATGTAAATTATTTGTGGTAGGATATTTTAAAATGGACCAAGGAAATTTGAACATGTGCTTGAGTTTGTTTCAACATGAAGGGTCTTCGAAGGTTAATTATAAGGTAGTTATAAGTTAGATTTAAGACAGAAAATTGATCAAATTTATATATGGTGAAAAGTGTTGCTCAGATGTTGTTATTTTGCTCTTTTGATGTATGTCCCTACAGCAGTCTATTTTTTGAATTAATATTGTAATGGCAGACGAAAGTTTGAGGAAGATGTTAGAGGAGATGTCTGCTAATTTGACAGCAAGCCTGAATAGCAGTATGAAGGAGATGGAAGCTAGGAATACTAGTCGAATGGAGGAGAATGCTAGTAATTTGAAAGCTAGCATGGATGAAAGTTTGAAAGTTATTCAGACCAGTTCTGCTAACTTAGAGGATAATATGTCGCGTTTACAGATTAATACCCAAGGAATCGAGAATACTGTAACTGACATCCGCACAGATGTGTCCAATGTGCATAAAAATGTTTCTGATGTTAAACTTGATGTTTCTAAAGTACAGAAAGATCTTACAATGTTGAATTTAGATGTTGCTAATGTCCGAAGTGATATTTCTTGTGCTAGGGCTGAAGTAGTTGTTGTTAAAAATGATGTTGCGACTGTCCAAGACAAGGTTGAGGAAGTCCAAAGAGGAATCCAAAATGTTAGAACTGATGTGTCCAATGTTCAGGTTGATATTAATAACATTCATTCGGATGTAAATGAGATGCAAAGTGACATAAATAAAATTCAAGTCGAAGTCAACACAGTTTTCGTAGATATTGCTAAAGTCCAAACTGATGTAAATAAAGTCAGGGAAGAAATAGAAAATTCGAAAACACTTTGTACACGTAATATAAGTGCATTAACGACTAGGCTAGTTGATGAGTCAGTTAGAACGACAGCATCTTTAGCAGGTTTAAAGTTTGATGTAGAGGTCATGAGAACCCAGGTACTAGACCATAATAGATTACTTAAAGAAGATATCGAAGTAGACATAGCAGAAATGTTAACGGCAAATGTAGCAGTATGGAAAGACGAGTGGAATAAGTCAAGTGGGGAACATGTAACCCAAATTCAAGAACGTATTGAAAGAAAACTTGCCAGTACTCAAATAGATATTAACAATGAAGTAGTACAGATTAGGAAAGATTTAAGCGTCAGGATGGATTCGCTATCCGAGAGACAAGTAGAAGATAGAACACAATTAGGTCAGGATGTGCAAGCATTAAAATCTGCATTAGAGGAACAGATTCATAAAGTTGTCTCTGATGTGAATGAAACGACGAGTAAGCTGCAAAATTTGAAGCTAGGAGAAGCTAGTTTGATGGAGACCTACAAAGAAGAGTTAATCAAGAAAGTCTTAACGGAGATTACTGACAAGGATACAGTAGGCTTGGCTTGTGAAACCAATAGGAATTATGCCAGAAGATATAACCTAGATCCAGAAGAAAGAGACGTGACTCCTGAAGAACGTATATCCAGATTCAGGGAGGAAGATGACGAGAGGAATATGGAACCTGAGTGGAACTATCGAGATAGTGGGAAAAACTACCCGGATTCATATCCGAGAAATGTCACGGTCATCAGGAATTTTGAAGACAAACCACAAAAGTTCAGCAACACTGACAGTTTGACGCCTATAGAATATGTTAGGAACCTCAAAGATTATTTCATCGAAGCTCACATTCCCAGAGAGAGAGAGATGAAGATAGTGGAGAGATTTTTGATTGGAGGACCCCTTGAATGGTTTCGCGCATTTAGATACACGTTCAGTAACTTTGACGAGTTTGCAGAGGCGCTAATCAAACGATTTTGGTCCATCGAAGCGCAGAATTCGTTAAGAGCGGAGGTTTATTCAAGAAAATACTCAGGTACTCTTCCAACGCGGTACGCTGATTTCTTTACGAGTCAATTGTCCCGCTTGAGATTTTTGCAACCCCCTTTGTCAACGGAGCAATTAATTGATGCGATTTCTCTTATGCTGCCTGTGGAGGTGAGGAGACTAATCATTTCATCAAACATAAGGGATTTGACCAGCATGAATGAATTACTGAGGAGGTTAGACTACACAAGTCCAATGCCTAACGTGGTACAGAAAGGTCAAAGGCATGACTTCAAAGAAATAAATACGGTATATATGGACCAAGTCCAACAAACTGACAAGCCAGATGAAGAGAAAACTGACAATGTAGGTCCTCACAGGAACAATCAGTTTAGGAATAACAGATCGCAAGGTTACCGTCCGTATCAACAGAGAAGAGGCTGGAACTATAATCGAGGCAATTACAACAATGGAAGAGGCAGATATTACAACAATAATGGTTATAACAGAAATTATAATAGAAATAACCAGAACCAAAATAGAAATCAGGATTCTCAAGGTCAGGTTATGACACCCGATCAGTATCAGGAAAGAGAGAGGGAAAGCCAGCAATACCTGAAAGAACTACGGGAAAAAGAAGCCGAAAACCAAAAGAAAAGGCAGGATGTTGTGATCGATCCTGGACCTTCGACAGTCCAGCAGAACTTAGAAAATAGAAATACTGGACAGAAGAGAAAGTAGAGAGGAGAGAATGCATTTAACCACACACAACCCAGAGTAGAAGAGATTTATGATTAAGGAACATAGAGGAAATATCATCCTAGAGTAAGCCTGTAATAATTCAATTTCGTGTTCAAGAGAGTTGAGATACTTGTAACACTGAGTTTAAAAACAATTTGCAACTGTTTTTAAAACGTGGTGAGGGGAGAATGCCCCCGTAAATTGAATTATGTAGAGACCACGGTGGCTATTTTGGAATTTATAAAGAAAGTTATGGCTGTCATAGTTATGACGTGGATAGTCATGACGTAAGCACGGATGACGCAGACGTTATACCAGCAGGCTACTTGAGCTGAGATTCCTTATGACGTCAGCATTTATTCGAGAAAGTTCCGAGATTTACGACGCAGTCGCAGGAAACGTGGAATTGTGCTGAGGAAGAAATTATGCTATTGGAGGGGAGGCTCGAACCAATCAACGATGGTTTGAAGGAAGACGGAGATTGCTGAAACCATGATATTTTTAATACTTTTTGGAATGAAGAATTGTGGAAATCCATTTGCAGTAGAGGCATTGATCTGGAATTTTGGTGAAATTTATTTCCAGTTTTTGAATTTTGAAAATCCGTCAAGTATTGACGAAGTTGGAACTACTAGCGATGACGCAGTAACACGCTATGGAAGGGATGGATACGCCCCTTATGAAGTTTATAAAAGGCCTTGCGCAGAAGAGAGGAGTCTCAATCGTCAGGTCTCATATCGCATATCTCAAATCGTCAGGTCTTCAGTGATTATATAGTCGTTTTGGTGAGACGTCGAGTGACATTAGTAGAAAGAGTCGTCTTTATAACGCGTGGTGAAGCCACCGCAGTGAACGTGATTCAAGCAGACAAGCAGTGCAAGTTTACTGTGAGTAAAACTAGGTGAAGTTAAAACGCACATTATAACGCGTCTACAAGATTGGCTATGAACAGTTAGCGGTTGCCCATAAGCTAATCCTATTGTGCAGTGCTACATTAAGCAGTGTAGTAAATTTGAACAATTTCAAGGAGTTATTTTAGAAGATATTAGCACTTTTAGACGTCTGACAAAAGTGATTTTCTCGCCACCTGAGAAGCACGTTATAGCGTGAGATTCCACGCTACGGCTGACACTGCTAGTATAACAGGGAGACTTCAGATTGAATTGTGACACAACGCTACAGTATTATGGAGCAGTTTAATATGGCAGTTTGTTCTTCTATTACCATAACCGAGGAGAAGATGGAAGGCTAAAGGACTTTAATGCAATTGGGACATACATCGTTGGAGTAAGATAGCAACATGGAACTTCGCTAATTGCTATTCCATACAAGCGGACATGTGGTGAACAACCATCTACACCCATGTTTCGTGGCTCAACGCTGAATACTATCAAACAGCAATGGAAACGATTTCATACTCACTGAATATGAATATTTCGATGGAAATTACTACAAAAACTTCATGGCGATTTTCTACAAGATCTTCAGGGATTTTTCAAGAGAGGTCAGGGTAGTCCCGACTCACAAAGAAGAATTTTGCCGGAAGGATGTCTTTTGTCTTCATGGAGCAGTGCAATTTCCGGAGGAGGAAGCAGTTCGATTCTCTGAGGGTGCTGTTTCCTGTTTCGAGGATGGAGCTCAGCTTTAACTTGGTGAAATGGATCCATCAGCAGTCTTCTTTGGGGAATTTTCCTCTGGAACTTCAATCGGCAGATAAGGTAGTCGTGAACGTTTATTGTATTTGAGTTTTGTAGCAATATCTGAGCAGCCATTTTCCCATATTTTTTGTCCTCATGTATTTTGCCCTATATTCTTGTTTGAGATTCATATTCTCAGTACACCTTTATGAGTTATGCCTTTTTCGACGATTTATTAAGACATGGTTATTCCATGGGCATAGTTAAATGATTTTGGATCAGTTGAGACTGATATTTAGATATTTCAATAATTTGCTTATTTTTGGTAGTCACGATTTGACTATAAGTTAATGATTTTCATGGCAGATTTAATTTCAGACAGCGTGTCTCTTTATTAAAGTAATTTCTACCCCAGTTTAATTACTTTGACCAATTTTCTGTCATCATCAAGAAGGAAGAACATTTAAATGATTTTAGAGCGTTAAAATCTCTTGCGTTGTCGACGATCTTGGAAATACTAGTCGTTATTTGAAAATGATTGCAACACAGACATTTATCGTCAGTTATGAACAACCATTGTATCATAGACAATTTTGTGAAAGATGAACTTTAATTATGAATTATTGAATGCATTAAAGTCTTGAACTTTTGTTAGGAGTTTTTTCTCAATTAGAGATTTGAATAATAATGTTTGCATTCCACAGTCTAATTGGATTCTATTCGACTATTTTGCAGTTTAGTCGCACTTTGTTTGATGATAGTATTTTTATACTACAATACTTTGAAGATGATAATCTTAAATTTTGATGGACCAGAGAGGCGTATATAAGCGTATTCACTATTAAATTTGTTTGTGATTGGCAAATTTTTACTTCATTTCGATTCATGAATGAAATCCACGAAGGTTAAATGACAACAGTTTTGAAACTATTAATGATTATAAGAATTTTTGAAGTGGAACTATGAATGTATAATCGCCAGTGCAGCGAACGTGTTGAAAGTTGCTGATGTATAATGCCCTTGAAGTAAATGAAGGAGGTTCCCACAGTAATTAATGATGTTAAAGAATTTGTTAGTGGAGGTTTTTGTAAATTCTGTGGAAGATTTTGATGCCGTATATATTAATATATGATGAATTTTGGGCCTAATTTTAATGCAGTTTTGTGCATTTTTTTATAAGCGACGTATTTTCCGCCGGAGTGTATTGTATTTGTCCTTTGAAAATGAATCAAGTGAATTTACTGTTATAATTAACAAGAGTATTGAAAGAATTTGAGATAAGATTTTGAATGAAGATTACCGTCACAAATAATTATAATTATTAAACATTTATTAAACCAGAATGTGACATTAATATGTATAACTAACCTTCATTGGTCGATTATATTGACACGATTATGAAATTACCAACCGGATGAACATGTGGTTAATGTATTTCTCAAATTAATAATTTGAATAATTTAAATGTTAATATTGTAAAAAAATGATGTAAATATCTTTAACAATAATGTGGAACGAAAGTAATGTTAAAGGCGTGTTTAAAATTCGTTTTGTCTTTAACTTTATTATGAACAATTTCTAATTGTTATAAATTAATTTATGAGTTTTTGTTATAAACATTTAAGAGTTTGTTTTATACTCTAAACAATGCTTATTAAACATTTGGATGCTAATTAAACAAGTTTAGGGATTGTCAGAATAATCCAGTGGTATGTGAGTAAAGCATTTGAAAGATTTGCGTAACAATATTTGTGATGTCTTGCGGACATTTAAAACTGTTGAGAGAGTGCTGGATTCTTACGCAACGTGGCTTGACAAGTGAGTCCATTTGACAGGTGTACGTCAAGTTTGAAGGGTAGATGGCAGCTGGCCAGACAACTGGTTATCAGCGGACGAGGTCGTCTGCATTGTGGCCTTGCGCCTATAAATACAAGTGTCATGTTTATTAAAAGAAACCAAATGCTCTGTATATATGTCTCGTCCTGAATTCCTTTTTCCAATCCAAGTGTGCTATGAATGTTACGTTATTTTGAGCTCGTGGGAGCTAACATGTTGTATGCTACTTTGCAAGTCCTATAGGAGGACGTAATCAGATTGACATGGGCTACTGATAGCCACATATATTTTGTTGAGTTTGTTAAAGTCATACCCTTTATTTGGAATAAAGCTTTTGTACAGTTCAAAGTTCTTGCCTTCGTTCTGGTTCATCTTTAAATGTCATGGTCAAGATTATTGTGGGAGCATACTTTAGAGATCCTGTTGTCAACCCAATCCCCGAGATATTTATAAGAGGTAAGTAAAGGTAAGTATGGACCCCCGTCTATTTTGGTGTGTTCCACAATAATTCCTTGTTAACTTCTGTGCTCAAATCTCGGTAGTATCTGTCAGTGCCATTTTCATTGGTGTAGCTGAGCCGGTGCGGTGGATTATTGGCAATCCGATTGAGGGGGCGGATATCTGACAGCCTACTATCTGGGTAAACGGGGACAGTACGGTGAAAGAGTTAGTGACTGTGACGAATCCTATTGTTGGGCGTTAAAATCGGTGCTGGGCCGAATCTTTTTTTGAGGGCCCTGAATTTCATTTTTTTTTTGGAATCGATGTATCTCGGAAACGGTTGGTCGCATCGAAAAAGTTAAAGGTACAGGTGTAAGATCTCCGCGGTATGCAACTTTTTTACTCTAAACGATTTTTTGATATCTCTCACCGTTTTCTATTTTTTGGGCCCTGAAAATGTCCATTGTGCGTGACATTTTTGGGTTTAGCGAAGTACAGGTCGTAATTTTCAAGATATCAAGCTGAAATTTGGAGCTGTGATAGAGTTGGACCCTGTGAGGAAACCAGTTGTCGGGCGTTAAAAACGGCGCAGGGCCGGATCTTTTTGGGGGGCCCAGAATTTCAAACTTTTTTTTTGTATCGATATATCTCGGAAACGGTTGGTCGCATCGAAAAACGTTAAATGTTCAGGTGTAAGATCTCCGCGGTATGCATCTTTTTTACTCATAACGATTTTTTGATATCTCTCACCGTTTTCTTATTTTGGGGCCCTGAAGATGTTATTAAATGTTTTTGGTTTTTGAAAAAAAATGGGGCCCAAATGTTTATGATAATAGGTAAAAATTTTAACTATGGTCTAATTGAATTCTACGGAAAATTATCTATAATAACCCGTTTTCACCTTTTCAATAAGTTAAATAATGTATTTACAGCTGTAATATACTTTCCATTTCCCAGGACGTCCGGCTTTCATAACCACGTGATGGTGTCAGCATTGCCTAGAATAACATTTTATAATTTTCCTACATTACCACACAATCGGGCCAAAGGCCCGAAATGCTAGGCATCAGGCCTTGCCGCCAACGAAGTTGTTGTTTGAGATTATAACCCCTCTTGCTGGCCCCTTGCTGCTGCGCCACAATCTCATCAAAAGCAGGTCGTGCTGCGGGGACTCCTACTTGTTATGAAAGCCGGATCTAAAGATCCTATAGGCTTTCATATAGCCGTGGTATATTGGAAAAAGTCTGTCTGTATGTACGTACGTACGTACGTATGTGTGTGTAGTTTTTGCGTTTAGCAAAGTGCAGGTCGCAATTTTTAAGATATCGAGCTGAAATTTGGTACGGTGAAAGAGTTGGGGCCTGTGACGAACCCTATTGTTGGGCGTTGAGATAGGTGCAGGGCCGGACCTTCTTTTGGGGCCCTGAATTTCATCCTATTTTTTTGAATCGATATATCTCGGAAACGGTTGGTCGTATCGAAAAATGTTAAATGTATAGGTGTAAGATCTCCGCGGTATGCAACTTTTTTACTCAAAACGATTTTTGATATCTCTCACCGTTTTCTTTTTTTGGGGCCCTGAAAATGTCCATTGTGCGTGACATTTTTGCGTTTAGCTAAGTACTGGTCGCAATTTTCAAGATATTAAGCTGAAATTTGGTACGGTGAAAGAGTTAGTGACTGTGACGAATCCTGTTGTTGGGCGTTAAAATCGGTGCAGGACCGGATCTTTTTTGGGGGCCCTGAATTTCTAACTGTTTTTTGGAATCGATATATCTCGGAAACGGTTGATCGTATCGAAAAATGTTAAATGTATAGGTGTAAGACCTCCGCCGTATGCAACTTTTTTACTCGAAACGATTTTTTGATATCTCTCACCGTTTTCTTTTTTTGGGGCCCTGAAAATGTCCATTGTGCGTGACATTTTTGCGTTTAACTAAGTACTGATCGCAATTTTCAAGATATTAAGCTGAAATTTGGTACGGTGAAAGAGTTAGTGACTGTGACGAATCGTATTGTTGGGCGTTAAGATCGGTGCAGGGCCGGATCTTTTTTGGGGGCCCTGAATTTCAAACTTATTTTTGGAATCGATATATCTCGGAAACGGTGGGTCGTATCGAAAAATGTTAAATGTACAGGTGTAAGATCTCTGCGGTATGCAACTTTTTTACTCAAAACGATTTTTTGATATCTCTCACCGTTTTCTTTATTTGGGGCCCTGAAAATGTCCATAGTGCGTCACATTTTTGGGTTTAGCGAACTACAGTTCGCAATAATCAAGATATCGAGGTGAAATTTGGTACGGTGAAAGAGTTAGTGACTGTGACGAATCCTATTGTTGGGCGTTAAAATCGGTGCAGGGCCGGATCTTTTTTGGGGGCCCTGAATTTCAAACTTATTTTTGGAATCGATATATCTCGGAAACGGTGGGTCGTATCGAAAAATGATAAATGTACAGGTGTAAGATCTCTGCGGTATGCAACTTTTTTACTCAAAACGATTTTTTGATATCTCTCATCGTTTTCTTTTTTTAGGGCCCTGAAAATGTCCATTGTGCGTGACATTTTTGCGTTTAGGTAAGTACTGGTCGCCATTTTCAAGATATGAAGCTGAAATTTGGAACGGTGAAAGAGTTAGTGACAGTGACGAATCCTATTGTTGGGCGTTAAAATCGGTGCTGGGCCGAATCTCTTTTTAGGGGCCCAGAATTTCAAATTTTTTTTGGAATTGATATATCTCGGAAACGGTTGGTCGCATTGAAAAAAGTTAAAGGTACAGGTGTAAGATCTCCGCGGTATGCAAATTTTTTTTACTCTAAACGATTTTTTGATATCTCTCACCGATTTCTATTTTTTGGGCCCTGAAAATGTCAATTGTGCGTGACATTTTTGGGTTTAGCGAAGTACAGGTCGCAATTTTCAAGATATCGAGCTGAAATTTGGAGCTGTGAAAGAGTTGGACCCTGTGAGGAAACCAGTTGTCGGGCGTTAAAAACGGTGCAGGGCCGGATCTTTTTGGGGAGGGCCAGAATTTCGAATTTTTTTTGAATCGATATATCTCGGAAACGGTTGGTCGCATCGAAAAACGTTAAATGTTCAGGTGTAGGATCTCCGCGGTATGCATGTTTTTTATACATAACGATTTTTGATATCTCTACCCGTTTTCTTATTTTGGGGCCCTGAAGATGTTATAAAATGTTTTAGGTTTTTGAAAAAAAAATGGGGCCCAAATGTATATAATAATAGGTTAAAATTTAAACGATGGTCTAATTGAATTCTACGGAAAATTATCTATAATAACACGTTTTCACCTTTTCAATAAGTTAAATAATGTATTTACAGCTGTAATATACTTTCCATTTCCCAGCACGTCCGGCTTTCATAACCACGTGATGGTGTCAGCATTGCCTAGAATAACATTTTATAATATTCCTACATTACCACACAATCGGGCCAAAGGCCCGAAATGCTAGGCATCAGGCCTTGCCGCCAAACAAGTTGTTGTTTGAGATTATAACCCCTCTTGCTGGCCCCTTGCTGCTGCGCCACTGTCTCATCAAAAGCTGGTCGTGCTGCGGGGACTCCTACTTGTTATGAAAGCCGGATCTAAAGATCCTATAGGCTTTCATATAGCCGTGGTATGTGGGAAAAAGTCTGTCTGTATGTATGTATGTATGTATGTGCGTGACGCTTTTGCGTTTAGCAAAGTACAGGTCGCAACTTTTCAAGATATCAAGCTGAAATTTGGTACGGTGTAAAAGTTAGGGCCTGTGACGAACCCTATTGTTGGGCGTTAAAATCGGTGCAGGGACCGATCTTTTTTTGGGGCCCTGAATTTTATCCCTTTTAGTGAAACCACTATACCTCGGAAACGGTTGGTCGTATCGAAAAATGTTAAATGTACAGGTGTAAGATCTCCGCGGTATGCAACTTTTTTACTCAAAACGATTTTTTGATATCTCTCACCGTTTTCTTTTTTTAGGGCCCTGAAAATGTCCATTGTGCGTGACATTTTTGCGTTTAGCTAAGTACTCGTCGCAATTTTCAAGATATTAAGCTGAAATTTGGTACGATGAAAGAGTTCGTGACTGACGAATCCTATTGTTGGGCGTTAAAATCGGTGCAGGGCCGGATCTTTTTTGGGGGCCCTGAATTTCAAACTTTTTTTTGGAATCGATATATCTCGGAAACGGTTGAACGTATCGCAAAATGTTAAATGTATAGGTGTAAGATCTCCGCGGTATGCAACTTTTTTACTCAAAACGATTTTTTGATATCTCTCACCGTTTTCTTTTTTTGGGGCCCTGAAAATGTCCATTGTGCGTGACATTTTAGCGTTTAGCTAAGTACTGGTCGCAATTTTCAAGATATTAAGCTGAAATTTGGTACGATGAAAGAGTTAGTGACTGTGACGAATCCTATTGTTGGGCGTTAAAATCGGTGCAGGGCCGGATCTTTTTTGGGGGCCCTGAATTTCAACCTTTTTTTTTTGGAATCGATATATCTCGGAAACGGTTGATCGTATCGAAAAATGTTAAATGTATCGGTGTAAGATCTCCGCGGTATGCAACTTTTTTACTCAAAACGATTTTTTGATATCTCTCACCGTTTTCATTTTTTGGGGCCCTGAAAATGTCCATTGTGTGTGACATTTTTGCGTTGAGCTAAGTAATGGTCGCAATTTTTAAGATATTAAGCTGACATTTGGTACGGTGAAAGAGTTAGTGACTGTGACGAATCCTATTGTTGGGCGTTAAAATCGGTGCAGGGCGGGATCTTCTTTGGGGGCCCTGAAATTCTAACTGTTTTTTGGAATCGATATATCTCGGAAACGGTTGATCGTATCGAAAAATGTTAAATGTACAGGTGTAAGATCTCCTCGGTATGCAACTTTTTTACTCAAAACGATTTTTTGATATCTCTCACCGTTTTCTTTTTTTGGGGCCCTGAAAATGTCCATTCTGCGTGACATTTTTGCGTTTAGCTAAGTACTGGTCGCAATTTTCAAGATATTAAGCTGAAATTTGGTACGGTGGAAGAGTTAGTGACTGTGACGAATCCTATTGTTGGGCGTTAAGACCGGTGCAGGGCCGGATCTTTTTTGGGGGCCCTGAATTTCAAACTTATTTTTGGAATCGATATATCTCGGAAACGGTTGATCGTATCGCAAAATGTTAAATGTATAGGTGTAAGATCTCCGCGGTATGCAACTTTTTTACTCAAAACGATTTTTTGATATCTCTCACCGTTTTCTTTATTTTGGGCCCTGAAAATGTCCATTGTGTGTGACATTTTTGCTTTTAGCTAAGTACTGGTCGCAATTTTCAAGATATTAAGCTGAAATTTTGTACGGTGGAAGAGTTAGTGACTGTGGCGAATCCTAATGTTGGGCGTTAAAATCGGTGCAGGGCCGGATCTTTTTTGGGGGCCCTGAATTTCTAACTGTTTTTTGGAATCGATATATCTCGGAAACGGTTGGTCGTATCGAAAAATGTTAAATATACAGGTGTAAGATCTCTGCGGTATGCAACTTTTTTACTCAAAACGATTTTTTAATATCTCTCACCATTTTCTTTTTTTAGGGCCCTGAAAATGTCCATTGTGCGTGACATTTTTGCGTTTAGCTAAGTACTCGTCGCAATTTTCAAGATATTAAGCTGAAATTTGGTACGATGAAAGAGTTCGTGACTGTGACGAATCCAATTGTTGGGCGTTAAGATCGTTGCAGGGCCGAATCTTTTTTGGGGGCCCTGAATTTCTAACTTTTTTTTTGAATCGATATATCTCGGAAACGGTTGATCGTATCGGAAAATGTTAAATGTATAGGTGTAAGATCTCCGCGGTATGCAACGTTTTTACTCAAAACGATTTTTTGATATCTCTCACCGTTTTCATTTCTTTGGGGCCCTGAAAATGTCCATTGTGCGTGCCATTTTTGCGTTTAGCTAAGTACTGGTCACCATTGTCAAGATATTAAGCTGAAATTTGGTACGGTGAAAGATTTAGTGACTGTGACGAATCCTATTGTTGGGCGTTAAAATCGGTGCTGGGCCGAATCTTTTTTTTGGGGCCCTGAATTTCATTTTTTTTTTTGAATCGATGTATCTCGGAAACGGTTGGTCGCATAGAAAAAAGTTAAATGTACAGGTGTAAGATCTCCGCGGTATGCAACTTTTTTACTCCAAACGATTTTTTGATATCGCTCACCGTTTTCTTATTTTGGGGCCCTGAGGATGTTATTCAATGTTTTTGGTTTTTGAAATAAAAATGGGGCCCAAATGTATATAATAATTGGTAAAAATGTAAACGATAGTCTAATTGAATTCTGCGGAAAATTATCTATAATAACCCGTTTTCACCTTTCCAATAAGTTAAATAATGTATTTACAGCTGTAATATATTTTCCATTTCCGAGGACGTCCGGCTTTCATAACCACGTGATGGTGTCAGCATTGCCTAGAATAACATTTTATAATTTTCCTACATTACCACACAATTGGGCCAAAGGCCCGAAAAGTAAGGCATGAGACCTTGCTGCCAACAAAGTTGTTGTTTGAGATTATTACCCCTCTTGCTCGCCGCTATCTTGCCGCATCTTCTCATCCAAAGCAGGTAGTGCTGCGTGGACTCCTACTTGTTTCTGAAGGCCTCCACATGATTGAATGAAGTTGACTGTAAAGCAGTAGTTTTCACAAATATTAATGAAGTAAATATTATAAGATTCTCAAACAGCGAACAAAATAGAAAACCAAGAAACGTGCGAATTGTGTAGACTGAAGGGGAGGTTAGTGGTAGTTGTATAAGTAGAGAGGTGTATTGGCAACATTGTTGTAACTATTTGTGTTGGAGAGTAGAAACTTAGACCCTCTTTAAACCATCCACTGCTGGACGAAAGCAGGATATACACTGTGCTGTGCTATGGCCTCTGTGATATGATCAATCGCATGACATATTCTTAGTTGCCGACAGGGAAAAGTGGGAATGCGTTGCCCGTGGCGACTATTACTGTAATTATTAGGGTCAAGAGCCCTCAGTATGCCTTCCTTCGGAGGGGAAGTAAAGCCGGCGGTCCCATGTCATAGATTTATGGCATGTTAAAGATCTTTCCACTAATTACACCTGTGTGAAACTAAATTGGATAGGTTAAGAATGTAAACAACGCTCTCAGGTTGCTACGTTCGTTGCCAAGAGCCGACTGCGGTGGCGTCTAGTAGCTAGTTCTGAACTAGGCCTAGTAGTCGTTGACGGTGACGTTTGGCGGCAAAAGTAGGAACTATTTGAAAATTCAAAGTTGCAGTCTCTACTTGAATTAAAAAAACAGATACACACACTAATACAGTCATCACAATTAACACCGGTTATCAGACAGATTCTACACACACCCAAAGTACACGGGGCTACATGACCGCGTTGTCGCAGCCCCTAAACTAAGGAACCAACCAACCAGGGTCAAGAGTAGGGTAGGTGTCCCTGGACTTGAAATAAGGTACTATCCCAGCATTCGTCTGGAGGGAGTGTGGAAATCCACACTCAGGGTAGCTTCTGTCAGCACTGGGATTCAAACCTCTGATCTGCAGACTTGGTGAGCTACACCGTGGGGGTCTTACTTGAAGGTGCGAGAGCTTTTACTTCAATATCGGATAGTGTTTTCTATAGCCACTAAATGTTAATGGTCACCAAATTCTTACTCCAAAATATCAAAAAAATAATCACCCAAATGGCCTATAACTCATTAATTTGGACCTAATATTTACAATATTTTCCGGAGAAGAATCCCCGGACCCCACTTGGAGCTTGGTGATATTTCATACCCCCAGATCCCCGGTGTGTCTACTCCCCCATAATCTTTGTGAAAACAATCACTGATCAGCTGCAATCTACTCATAGCACATAATAAATAAATTGACTTACGTATGAGTATACCTGTGGTTAATATGAAAATATATTTTGCTTTGTTTAATGTACAGTGATGTGTGATCGCCGTTCAACCAAAACACTTATCTTAAAAATCCGACGATTTCGGCCGGACTTAAACCCGAGATCTTGGGAATAGCAGTTCAGCATGCTACAATTATTATTATTATTATTATTATTATTATTGCTTGCTGTTTTTTATGGTCTTGAAATTGATTTCGCAATTACCATTTTGTGCAAATAAAATGCGCAAAATCAGTTTGTGCAAATTTACGAGGATTATAAATTAATTTTACAGAGTTTGGTTATAGAGGGGGCCCCTGGAGATTCCAGCCCCAGGGCCCGTCGCCGCTCTCCACGGCCCTGCATCATCTTATTAGGAGATACCCAAGTTTTCTTCTTGCTCGGTAATGCCTTGAAATGTGTGGACATGACCTTCAGATTGAATTGTCTACAGAACCCTATTAGTGTTTCTACATTTTTATTTGTCCTCCTATGTGCTGGGTATTTTCCTACTATTTTTCTGTAATTTTTCTCCCTACCTACCTGGGCATTGAAGTCACCAACCAGAACTTTAACATGGTGTTGAGGAATTTTAGAGGTTGTATCTTCAAGTGTTTCCCAAAAGTCTCTTACCTTCTCCAGATTTTTCTTGTTATCATCATTTATTGGGGCATGTGCGTTAATAATTGTATAAGCTTTGTTTCCAGATTTAATGGAGAGAAGAGAGATCCTCTCAGATGATGATAAAAAGCTTATGACACACTCGGTAACATCCCTTTTAACTATGAAGGCCGTACATAGAATCGTTGCATTGGAGTTGTTTTCTACCCCAGGTTTTCCATTATAGATTCTGAAACCTTGAGATTCCATTGGATTTTCATCACGGTATCTCGTATCTTGTAATGCCAGTATACAGATGTTCCTTTCTTTCAAGACGTTAGTCAGTTGTTTTAGTTTTTCAACTTGTAGAGGGTATTGATGTTCAGCGTTCCCAGCAGATATTTTGCCTTGTTCGTACCTTCTGCGGTGAGGTTCTGGGAAGCTCCGACTCTTCCCCACATGATTGTTCAGGCTCTGAAGAATACAAAGGCCTGGTTTCACCGCTTTTCACGGTGGGGGATTTCCGTTTCCGGCTGCCCCCTGGAGTAATCCTTCCCGAAAGTGTTTCCATCATGCCTTATGTTGAAGTTAATAGGGAGGGCAGGCATGGCCTGCTCCTCGGGTTTATATTATATTAATCGATCTTAAGAGATACAATCTTATTGGACAACTATTTACACCTTACTTTATTATCACAATATGAAAACTTAATTCTATAAATACAACAACTTACATCTAGGTATTACAATTAAAATAGAAAAGTAAAATATAATAAATTTCGTCGCTCCTATACGCTAAGATATTCAACTACAGAGTAAAAACAATGGCATTGCAGATAAGTTTTCAATATTCTTTCAAAGCTTTTTATTTTTGGGGCCAATTTTTTTAGACTGGGGAAGTTTATTGTATTATTTAACTCCTGTGTGAAAAGTTCCTTTTTGATATATGCTTGTGTGTGTGAAATATGAATGTTTTGATTCTGTCTTGTGTTATGCCTTGTGTTATGCCTATGAACATCATTGTTTGATTTAAGAAAAACGTCTTTATTCATTAAATTCCTTTTAAAAACATAATACTTCAAAGATATGAATGCAGGGCAGTGGGAGGATGTTTAAATATTTAAACAGAAGTCTACATGATTCTCTAGTGTTTACATTTGCCATAATTTTAATCGCCCTCTTTTGTATCCTAAACCTGCTTAGTACATCTGGCGACATACCCCAAAATATGACACCATGGAAATGAATGGAAATAAGCAAAATATGTATTTCTTAATATTTGCATGCTTGTGCAAGTTTTCAAAATACGTAACGCAAAGGACATCGAGTTCCATTTAGTATTCAGATATTGTATATGTTTATTCAACTTCAAGTCATGTTATATTCATAGTCCTAAAAACTTTGTTTCTGATTTATTTTCTATTTGATGACCATTTAATGTTATATTGGGGTCGCAGGATTCCTAATCTGTATAGTGTGGAAATTTAAAGATACTGTTTTTTATAGTTTATTATGAGGCGATTATCTTGTGCTCATTTGGTTAACTCTTCTGTAACAGAGTCAGCAAACTGATGTAAGACCTGTTTAGTTTCACCCTTTATTACGAGTGTCGGGGTAAAGTAATTCATTTGCTGACATTGGTATCATGTACACGGTATTGTTTTATGTGTTGTTATGTTGTCTTGGTTAAGATAGAAAAGTATAGTATGGAACCTGTACCGGTATATGACTGCACGGTGTTTATATTAAAAACAAGGTTAGAGTTAATATTTGGCGACCGATAGACAGGACTGATTGCCGTGCAGTGAAAGTAAAATAAGAACTTAAGGTACACAACAACTGTTTGATTTCGACTAGCAAAATCTATAATCATGGCTGAAATGACTGCTTTACAAAGAGAAAGAGCACAGTTACGTCGTTTGTTCACAAGAGCCTTTGACACGTTCCAGAACAAGATTAAGGAGGAAAATGTGAAGCAGGAAGATATTTTTACTAGTTTTAAACTACTCGAAGATAAAGCCGATCGACTGTTTCCACTTGATGAGAGAATCCGCGAAGCTTGGCATGGACGTGAATGCAACAGCGAAGATGAAGACAAGGAATATGAAGAAGTCGAAACATATCGAGATAAATGGACAGCAGTGAAGTGTAAGTACGAAAAATACGAATGTAAAATACCGTGTGACACTCATTCCATAAGAACTAGTGTTTCTCAAACTGGTAAAGTGATTAGTAAATTACCCAAGTTGTCGCTTGTGAAGTTCTCAGGAGATATTAAACATTGGTTATCGTTTTGGGCCCAGTTCAAGCGAATACATGAGAGTGTCGAGATGGATGCTGCTGAAAAGATTCTTTATCTAAGAGAATCTATGACTCCTGGAACCAGGGCGTATGATCTTGTGAGTGGTTTTCCTCCTATTGCTGAGAATTATAGCAAGGCTGTACAGTTGTTAGAAGCCCGCTATGGTCGAAAAGATCTATTGATAGAACTTTACGTGAGGGACATAATAAATCTAGTGACAGAGAAACCTTCCCTTTCAGTATTGTATGATCGAATTGAGGTTAATGTTAGGTCCCTAGAGTCAATGGGCCTGACTACCGACAATTATGCTGCATTATTATTTCCCCTGGTAGAGTCTTGTTTGACGGATGAATTAATTCGTGTGTGGCAGAGAAGAGGAGATTGTATACAAGAAAATGGGTCACAAGATAAGCTTAAAAACCTTTTGACATTTTTGAAATCTGAAGTAGAAAATGAAGAGTACTTACAACTTACTAGAAAGATCGGCAATGTTACTGCGGAAAAGAAAAAAAATTCGAAGCCCTTCAAATGGTGTGATGTTCCTACTGCTCAGGGTTTGGTGTCAACCGGAGGAGTGGGAGGTACATGTGCTTTTTGTGGTGAAGATAAACACACCTCATCCGGATGTACGGAAGCAAAGAACATGTCTCTCGAAGAAAGGAAAGTCAGGTTGTCAAAGAATGGTGCATGCTTCAAATGTCTCAGGGTTGGTCATGTTACAAGAAGATGCCATACTCGCCTCTCCTGCAAGTTATATAAGTGGCAGCATTATCCAATTATGTGTGATTTTTCAGAAAGGAATCTTGAAACGGAGACCCAGGCCTCATCTCAGGCTAGGTCAGTGACGAACTTCTGCATAAATTCCTCCTGTGTATATCTACAAACAGTTTGGGTTAAGATTGTTCACGGGTATAATATAGAGCTTGTACGCGCTCTTCTAGACTCTGCCTCACAGCATTCTTACATTAAGGAAGAACTGGCAGAGAGATTGGGTCTCAAGGAAGTCAGGAAGGTTACTTTAAGCCATGCTGTGTTTGGTGGCAGAACTGGATCTCCAGTGGAACATGGCGTATTTGAACTTGTTCTTCATAATCTTGATAACTCCTGTCAGCTGAGACTGGCTGCTCTTAGTCAGCCTGTTATTTGCAGTCAGGTTCCTCGCCTTACAACAGAGCAAGTCGTGGAACTTGGACTGTCTCATCTAGATGTAGGAAAGGATAAGGATATTGAGATCCTTATTGGTGCTGATTTTCTAGGATCAATTCTCTCCAATGATCGTAAAACGGTGGGAGAGTTAACAGCGTTGCGCACTACAGTGGGGTGGACAGTATTTGGTAGAGACCAACGCTCGGGGTGTGGCATGAGTAAAACTACACCTATTATGCTGAATATAGATAAGGTTAGCAACCTCTGGGAACTTGACGTATTGGGAATAGAAGATCCTATCACTGAAAAGAAGAGATGCGAACTTGAAGAGGAAGCTAGATTAAATTTCATTGAAACCGTAGAAATAAAAGAAGATGGTAGATACGAAGTTCGACTGCCATGGTTGAAGGATCATCTTCCCTTGGAAACTTCGTACGAGATGGCAGTGAAGCGCCTTGATATAACGAGGAGAAAGCTAGATAATAACGGATACTTGGAAGAATATGATAAAGTCTTTCAAGACTGGCTAGCTGAAGGGATAATAGAGGAGATTAATGGTGATCAGACCGAAATATATGGCCATTATCTGCCTCATCGACCTGTGATCAAGGATTATGGAACAACACCTGTTCGACCAGTGTTCTATGCTTCCGCTAGAAGAGGTAACAACCTATCACTAAACGATTGTTTGGAAAAGGGTCCAAATCTGATCCAACTTATTCCATCTCTCCTACACAAGTTTAGAAAGAAGTCAATTGGAGTTATTGCTGATATTCGCAAGGCTTTCCTGCAAGTTTCGGTAGCACCAGAAGATCGAGATTTTTTGAGATTCCTGTGGGGAAAAGAGAAAATGAAAACATATAGACACAAACGAGTTGTTTTTGGAGTGACATCAAGCCCCTTCCTACTGGCAGCTGTGATTGAACACCTTTTAGACCAAGCCTTGAAAAATGATCAGGAGAGGTGGAACAGTATGGCTGTCAATATTATTAAGCAACTGAAAGACATCTTTTATGTTGATAATTGTGTGACAAGTGTCTCAAATAAACAGGAGCTGGAATTGTTTATTAAAACTGCTCAAGATGTTTTTGCCCAACACAAGTTTGAGCTTAGAGGTTGGGAGAGTAGTGATCCAGTGCTTCAAGATGATGAAAAAATGTCACCCGTCCTTGGAATAATGTGGAATCGCAAGGAAGACACGCTTAGCTTGAACTGTGAACCCCTGAAGAAGCTATCACCTATAAAAGCAACCAAGAGGTCGATACTATCTGCCGTCAATAGGATTTATGACCCAATTGGATTTTCTGCACCGGTTATGTTATCACCGAAGCTGTTACTGCAGAAAATAAACAAGGTTTCTTGGGACATGGAGGTACCGCAGGAAATCCAAATCAAGTTTGAAACATGGCTTCGTGAAATAGAAGAATTAGGCCAGCTGACGATCCCAAGAAGACTCCCTGAGGTATATGAGGAACGTAGTCTCCGTGCCTTTTGCGATGCGAGTCAAGATGCCTATGCTTTAGTGGTATTCTTACGCACGCAGACAGTGACAGGAGTTCATGTTGAGCTTCTCCAAGCCAAATCAAGAGTGGCTCCATCACCTCGACCGACCATTCCTCGACTCGAACTTATGGGGGCTGCAATTAGTGCCCGATTGCTGGCATCTATAAGAAAAGAGTTTGACACTGAAACAGTTTATTTGTGGACAGATTCGACGACAGTGTTGACATGGATACAGCGAGAAGTTCTCTGGTCTGTTTCTGTTGAGAATAGGGTTATTGAAATCAGGCAACTGACTTCAAAAGAATCGTGGAGGCATGTACCTGGGGCACTCAATCCTGCTGATCTGCCTACCCGAGGCTGTACAACAAGAGATCTTATAGCATCGAGATGGTGGGAGGGACTGTCATGGATGTATCTTCCCATAGAAGAATGGCCTTCAGATAATAGCAACAGAAATGAAGATGAAATCATGCTTGAAAGAAGAAAGACTCTATTGGTCGCAGAAGAGCCTTCAAGTTCCAAATGGTATTACAAGTATTTCTCTCGATTTGACAAAATAGTGAGGCTGATCGGGTGGATAAGACGATTTATGTTCAATTGTAAATATAATGGCAGGCAGAATGGAGAACTGACTTGTTCAGAATTAGAAGACAGTGAAAGAATAGTAATTAAACTTGTCCAGAATGAAAGTTTTCAAGGGCCCGAGGATCAGAAACTGGCTTCAATAGTCATTTTGCGAGTAAACACCAGAATAACAGAGAGGGAGGACAACAATGAGTTTCGCCAGCCTGCTATATTGCCGGGAGATCACCCTGTGTGCAGCGACTTATTCATGACACGCACATTCGGCAGTGTCATGTAGGCATGTAGGGCCATGTAGGGTATTATTAGAGAGAAGTGCTGGATCTTGAATGGAAGACGAGTCGTGAGATCATTTGTACAAAAATGTGTTGTTTGCAGAAGGTACAAGAAGAGCAACTGAAAGTTTCAACCCCATCTCTGCCTAATGACCGAAAAAGAGGCCATGGAAAAAGAGAACATGATGTTGCAGAGATATCATACTCGGAATGGGAGAGCAGTGAGTTGTCGGATGAGATTCCTGCAATAAGATAAATGCCGTACTTTGAATGTTGCAATTTTATTGAGGGCTGAAAATTGCAAGGTGGGAGAATGTCGGGGTAAAGTAATTCATTTGCTGACATTGGTATCATGTACACGGTATTGTTTTATGTGTTGTTATGTTGTCTTGGTTACGATAGAAAAATAAAGTATGGAACCTGTACCGGTATATGACTGCACGGTGTTTATATTAAAAACAAGGTTAGAGTTAATAACGAGTGTTGTGTCATCCGCAAAAAAAAATTCCTTATGAGAATCAACGTTCTGTGTTATATCATTGATATATAGAAGAAAGAGTTGTTTGAGTCTTCAGTCTTTTGACTGGTTTGATGCAGCTCCCCACACCTCCATGTCCTGAGCTAATCGTTTTATCTCTACATAGCTAACACATCCTACATCCAAGGACATCTGTTTAACATATTCTAACCTTGGTCTACCACTACAGTTCTTGTCCTCGACCCTTCCTTCCATAACTAAGCTTGCTATTCCTGGGTGTCTTAGTATGTGTCCTACTAACCTATCTCTTCTCTTCATTAGCAGTCGCCAGAAACATCTCTCCTCTCCCACTAGTCTTAATACCTCTTCGTTTGTAACCCTATCTATCCATCTGATCTTCATCATTCTCCTGTAACACCACATATCAAACGCTTCAATTCTCCTCTTTTCTGCTGCACCAATAGTCAATGTTTCACTTCCGTAGAACGCCACGCTCCAGGCAAAGGCTTTCAAAAATGACTTCCTAATACCTAAATCTATATTGGATGTCAACAAATTCCTTTTTTGTAGAAATGCTTTCTTTGCCTGACCAACCTACTTTTTATATCCTCTTTGCTTCGTCCATCACTGGTTATTTTGCTTCCTAAGTAACAGAAGTCTCCTACTTCCTTCAGTTTTTCACCTGCCAATTTGCTGTCCATAGAGGTTTCTGATTTATTACGGCTGCATTCCAGTATTTCTGTTTTACATTTATTAATTTTCATCACGAATTCTTTCCTCAAGACGGAGTCCATACCATTCAAAAACTCATTCAAATCCTCAGGCGTGCCGGCCAAGATGACAATGTCATCAGTAAATCTCAGAGTTGAAATTATTTCTCCTTGAATCTTCACTCCAACTTTAATTTTTTCACCAATTTCCTTCATTGCTTGTTCAATGTAAAGATTGAAAAGTATGGGTGATAAGTTGCAGCCTTGCCTTACACCCTTCCGAATACCAGCTTCTCTCTCATGTCCTTCAGCTCGAATGACTGCTGTCTGGTTTCTGTATAGATTGTAGATCACCCTGTACTTTCTTCCAATCGTTTTCAAAATGTCAAACAATTTAGTCCAATCAACGTTATCAAAAGCCTTTTCTAAATCGACAAATGCCATGAACGTTCTCTTATCGTTCCTTATTCTACCTTCCAAAATCAGCCTAGGACTAAGTACAGCTTCCCTTGTATATTTCTCCTGAAACCAAACTGGTCTTCGCCCAATTCCATTTCTATCTGGTTTTCAATCCTCTTGTAAATTATTTTAGACAGGATCTTTGAAGCATGAGTAATCAAGATGATTGTACGGTAATCTTCACATCTGTTAGTTCCTACTTTATTTGGTATAGGGATGATAACATTCTTCTTGAAATCAGGTGGTACCTCACCTGTCTCATAAATCCTACACACCAAGTGAAATAACCTGACCAGACCTTCATCTCATATGCAGCGTAGCAACTCAATCGGCATACCATCTATGCCTGGTGTTTTGGTCCAGCTTAAGTCCTCCAATCCTTTGTCAAATTCTGATCTCAAAATTAAATCTCCTTTTGCATCCTCATCAATTTCCTCCTCCCTTTCCATTACATGATTCTCAATTTCCTTTCCCTGATACAAACTCTCTATGTAAGCTTTCCATCTCTCAACCTTTTCTTCCCTATCTGTTAGAGGCTTTCCATTTGCGTCCTTAATATTACAGAACTTAGTCTTCTTTTCCCCGAAAGTATTCTTAATCCTTCGATAAACTGTGTCTACTTTTCCAAATTTCAGACAATTTTCTATACCTGCACATTTCTCTTTCAACCATTCTTTTTCGCTTCCTTGCACTTCTTGTTAAAGTTTGTTAACCTCATTTCTCGGACGTCTGTATTCTGCTTTCCCATTTTCATATCTGACATTCTTGTGTTCCCGCCTTTCATCCATTAATTCTAGTATATCCTGAGTGATCTACGGTTTTCTACCTATTCTTTCTTTCCTACAAATGTTTTCTTCTGCGGATTTTGTTATTTCATTTTTCAAAAGTGCCCATTCGTCTGCAATTGAAGTTTGTTTAGGGTTTTCATTAGTCCATCCTTTATACCCTTCTTGAATCTTTCGTTTACATCCTTCACTTTCAGTCTGTCTATTGCCCATCTTTTTGGCTTTTGACTTTTCTTCAGTTTCTTCAACTTTAATCTGCATTTCATAACAACCAGACTGTGGTCAGAGTTTATGTCAACACAGGGATATGTTTTACAATCCAAACCTGGTTTCGAAACCTCTGCTTGACCATAATGAAGTCGGTTTGGTAACGCCCTGTATCTCCTGGTCTCATCCATGTGTATATTCTTCTATTGTGGTAATTGAATAATGTGTTAGCTATGACCAACTCATGCTCGGTGCAGAATTCCATCAGCCTGCTTCCTCGATCATTCCTTTCACCTAATCCGAAATTTCCGACTATCTTCCCTTCTCTCCCTTTTCATACCACAGCATTCCAAACTCCCATTACTATAACATTTTCATCACCCTTGATATACCTCAGAATTACATCTATTTCTTCGTAGATCTTTTCAACATCTTCATCATCAGCTTGACTGGTAGGCATATAGACTTTTACCACTGTGGTGCACGTAGGTTTAGTATTGATTTTTGCTACAATAATCACTTCACTATATTGCTCATACTATTCCACCCACTGTCCAAGTTTCCTACTCAATATGAGACCAACCCCTGCTTGGCCCTTTTTGATTTAGCGCTAATGACCTATAGTCTCCTGACCAAAAATCCTGTTCTTCCTGCCAGCGCATTTCACTAATCCCAACCAAATCCAACCTCAACCTATCTATTTTCCTTTCTAAGAGCAGTGGGCCCAAAACCGATCCCTCGGATACTCCAAATTTCATAATACCATCAATGCTTCATTAAGAAATATGGTTCCATCATCCTTGTGTCTCAAGCTTACTATTTGTTTAAGCCTTATCCATTTATTAGCTAAACCTCTAATATCATATTGATTTAGTTTTGTAGGGAGGATTCGATGGTCAACAACATCAAACGCTTTCGATAAATCCAAGAATAGGCCAGTTATATGTTTCTGATTGTCAATTAATTTCAGTATACTATTACTACAATCATAAATTGCTGTCTGTGTAAATTTTTCCATTCTGAATCCATGTGTGAGTTTGATAGTGTTTTTACTATAAAACGTATCAGTCTCTTATACATGATTTTTCCCACAATTTTTGCAATAGCAGTTGGTAAGGTAATAGGACGATAGTTATCTAATCCATATTTTGAACTTAATTTGTGCACTGGAATTACTTTTGATAACTTCAAAATATCCGGGTAAGTTCCTGAGAGAATTTAACTGTTTATTAAGTGCGTGATTTATTATATTTTCTGCATATTTCTTTAAAATTGCATCAGGGATGCCATCAATGCCAGCACTGAATTTATTTTTAAGCTCTTTTATAACTATTCTTACTTCTTGGCCTGCTTGGCCTCAGTGCTATGAAAGGGTCTTTCAATGCTTCCATAGCCAGTTTTCTCATTCAGCCTCTGTGTACGCATCTCGCGTTGTCTTTAAAATGTTTTTATATGTGTTTCTATGCAAGGAGTACGCTGCAAGGTAGCGTTTTGTATTTGTCTCTCGTGCCATTCTTAGAACTTGTAGGATTCTTTGTCTTGCATGGTAGCACTCTGCATCAAGCCATGGCTTCTCGAAGCGGTGTATCCGGGGGACACTACCTGTTAGGATGAACTCCTTCATTTTCTCCGCTGATTCTTGTAGATAACTATTGTTAATGTGGTTTTCGATATCCTGCAGATAGTTCGTATTTCCGGCAAGGGCATCCATAATGAGCACTCTTTCAACTTTCTTAGAGTTTTCTTGTATTAGGGTTTGTAATTCCTGAGGTATTATTAACTCTTTTAGTAGTGGACATTGTTTCCTGAGGGTTGTTACTGTATGGAAATAACCTATATCGAGTCCTTTGATTTGGAGGCCCTGTAGAAGATGAGATTGATTGTGCTGCTGCCATTGTAAACAAAGTAGGTTTTCTCTTTGGGATCGTTTATGAGGATAAAACCTTCTCTCATCAGATTGAGTAGTTCCTCACCTTTCTGTGTCTTATTAATGTCAATCCTGAAGTTGAAATCTCCTGCTAGAATTATAGTGTTTCGTGGATTGATATGACCTAGGGCATCGCCGTCTATAATTCTCAAGCCGTGCTGTTGGTAGAACTGGCAACGTATAGAAGAGTCCGTAAATTCTATAAACACGTAAGACCACTAGCTATGTTTTATTAATAAATATAGTTTATTTTGATATGACAGCATCTAAAAGCAGTTCGTACTAACTATTTCAACACCCGTGAAATTCCTCGTGGTAAATCAGACCTACTGAAAGTTGTAGAAGTGAGTATTTCCCGTATTAAGTTGTTTGTGTAACCAATGCCTTGTAATGAATTTAACCAACAAATTCTTCACTAATGTTTCAGTAAACTATTTCAGATGCCTAGGAAGTGCTGTGTGCCTTTCTGTAAGTCAAATTGTGGCAGCACTATTAAAATAACTGGTTATATTACAACATTTGAATAAGCTAGGTAAAGAAGTCTTAAGTTGTGAAATAAGTAAAATTATTAACATGAAGTTAAAGGAAAAGTAGACTCCATTACATTACAGTGGGCACTTGGGTATCAGAACCAGGGAAACTGTTAGAAGAAGCTGGATCTGAAAAACAGATTCAGCAGGTGTATTCAAAAACCACTAATAGTAAATTAAAAAGGTTCAATATTGATTTTAAAATGCATATCTACCATCAGAATGTTCAACATCCAAGGAATAAAGTAGATCATTTAAATAACCTCATAAATTCAAAAAACTACAGTGTTGCTGTGTTCACTGAACATTGGTGTGCGAGGAGGAAATAAAAACCATGCATCTAGATAATGATATACTAGCCAGTAGTTACTGTCGAGAAGAAATGAAAGGTGTAGGTGTGAGTCTGTACTGTAAAATAAATGTTAGATACCAGGAATTGGGGTGGGTTAATAGCTATGGAAGGGATCATGACTTTGTTGTTGCAGGTATTTTAATTCAGCTGAATGATGATTTTGAAATATTTATAGCAAGAGAATATAGAACCCCAAGTCGAAATATGGAAATATTCCTAAGACAGTTTGATTTACTTCTGAATAAAGTAGCCAAAAAATATAGAAACATAATAGTAGTCGGTGATTTCAATATAGACTGGTTTGCACATGACAGGTCCCTCGAGACATACAAAGAAATTGTATTGTCATTTGGCCTTAATAATCTTGTCAAGGAGCCAAGTAGGGTAACTAAACATTCTGAAACATTAATCCATTACATTATTACTATCATTCCAGACGAATTAAGTAATTGCACTGTTGTGGAAAATTTTGTATCTGACCATCGTGGCCAGGAATTAAAAATTGCATTTCCTCATGAATCTCAATTAAATCAGTCTACATGGAAGTACACGCGAAATGTATCTAATAATAATGTAATGAAACTCACAGAAGTTGTTGATTGGGGGGAAGTGAGGAATATTAGGGATGTAAATTCTGCCTGGAAAACATTCTGTTCTATTTTAAAGTGTGTCTTAATTTATCCTGCCCATTAGTTAAAAGAATAAATATGAATCACCAGAGCACTAAAACAACAAAACTGTCCGATCTGTGCCATAGGAGAAAACAAAACATGATTGATTCTTTCGATAGCTACAAGCAAACAGGATTGAAGCTTTATAAAGATAACTATACAAAATTTAAAGTAGAATATTATGAAGAAATAAAAAAAATAAAGCACAAGAATATGAAAATAGAATAACAAATTCTAACAACTTTGCCAAGGAAGTATGGCAAATAGCTAAATATATTTCAGGTCTTAATAAAAGCAACACACGGGAAAATATTTCGATAAAAATCAATAACAATGTTGATAATGCACCTTTACAAGTAGTAACAGCATTCAATGATTATTTCATTCAGCCACCCGTTAGGAACAGTGTGAATGTAAACAGTAATAGAGAAAAATGTAATGATCATAATGTTGTAGGAAATAAATGTGGTAATAGCAGTATAAAGCAAATCACATGTAATAAGTCAATCTTCCTGAAACCAACTACCAAAGATGAAATAAGTACTGCGCTCGAAATCATGTCTAGTAGAGAGGAGAAGACAGGACGAGGTACGAACCGAGGACCACCTAAAAAAATTGCATGTTTTAAATTTGGAATTTTTGACTAAATTTGCAGTCTGGATGGAACAGTATGTTTATATACTGCTCAAAAAAAAAATTAAAGCACCACTTTTTTCAAAGGCCACCAAATTTTGAAAAGTTGACCTACAAGCTCGAAATCTCAGTATGACGTTTGTCCTGACGCCTACCAAGCATATGCTTCAGCACAACTCCCCAACTTGACTAGTTTCGGGGTAGCACCCTGAAAACCAGCCCATTTTCGAAAACCGCAAATTGAAGTTTGCGAAAAACGCTGCAGGACTTGTCGCAGGTTGCCAAAGCAGTCGAAAATGAATGAGTCTTGCTCTTAAAGGTTCCACAAACACGTTGAAATCGTTAGATTTGACGTTTGGGCATTTTCAACCCCCTTCATCATTCCCTAAACATGGACTACCATTGGGGGCGTCTGAGAAGGTACCGGGTGTGTTTAACCACCTGAAAACCTGTACACCGTCCTCAGTTGCTGATTGCAGTAAGTTCTTAAGGCCTCCGGCAATGTCCACACCCCCTAACACCCTCAACTGGCATGGGACCAATCCACCCCTTCTCGATTCACCCCTAAGGAAGGTTTTAATCGAGATGTTTATCAGTGCTGCTAATGGGGGGGGGGGTCTTCCCCTGACGTTTCAAAAAAGGAACTGTGCCTTTGTCACCACCCCTTCCCCTGAAACCCCCGTTTGTATGATTTTTCGAATCAGGCCCTTTTTAAGGGCTGAAACGACGTCTTAATCGCTGAAAGGGCTGTAAAGGTTCTTAGAAGTAGTGGTGACACGAAATCAACGCCTTCCGATCGATGATTGACATTCCGTCCCCCAAATTCGAAATTTTTGCACCCCCAACCCTCCCTGTCTGGACGCGTAATGCGTCATGGCAGAGTTTTCAGAGTTGGATGAAAATGAAGCTCATGGCCTGCAATGGAGCCCAAAACAGCAGGCTGGATAGAAATTCATTGGTAGGTTGGGAAACGGGACCAAAATTTTTCAAAAAAGTGTACAGCCTACTGTAAGTACGCCCATGCATAGGCAACCCACATCACGTCAGTGCGTGTGGGTTGCCTATGATCGGCAATAGGTTACAAAGTTTGGCAATGGGAGAAAAATGACGTGAAGTGCGGTGCCTATGCATTGGTGTACTTACTAGAGGCTGTTAACTTTTTTGAAAACTTTTTGGTCCCGTTTCCCACCCTACCGATGAATTTCCATCCAACCTGCTGTTTTGGGCTCCATTTCAGGCCATAAGCTTCATTTTGATCCAACTCTGAAAACTCTGCCATGACGCTTTACGCGTCCAGACAGGGAGGGTTGAGGGTGCAAAAATGTCAACTTTGGTGGATGGAATGTCAATCAAACATCGGAAGGGGTTGATTTCGTGTCACCACTACTTCTAAGGACCTTTACAGCCCTTTCAGCGATTAAGACCTCATTTCAGCCCTTAAAAAGGGCCTGATTCGAAAAATCATACAAAAGGGGGTAGCAAGGGAAGGGGTGGGGACACAGGCGCAGGTTCTCTTTTGAAACGTTAGGGGAAGACCCCCCCCCCCATTAGCAGCACTGATAAAAATCTCGATTTAAACCTTCCTTAGGGGTGAATCAAGACGGGGTGGTTTGGTCCCTTGCCAGTTGAAGGTGTTAGGAGGGGTGAACATTGCCGGAGGCCTTAAGAACTTACTGCAATCAGCAACTGAGGACGGTGTGCAGGTTTTCAGGTGGTTAAACACATCCGGTACCTTCTCAGGCGCCCCCAATGGTAGTCCGTGTTTAGGGGATGATGAAGGGGGTTGAAAATGCCCAAACGTCAAATGTAACGATTTCAACGTGTTCGTGGAACCTTAAGAGCAAGACTCATTCATTTTCGACGGCTTTGGCAACCTGCGACAAGTCCTACAGCGTTTTTCGCAAATTTCAATTTACGGTTTTCAAAAATGGGCTGGTTTTGGGGGCGCTATCCCGAAACTACACATGTTGGGGAGTTGTGCTGAAGCATGTGCTTGGTAGGCGTCGGGGCAAACGTCATACTGAGATTTCGACCTTGTGCAGTCAACTTTCCAAATTTGGTGGCCTTTGAAAAAAGTGGTGCTTTAATTTTTTTGAGCAGTATATAAGCATTTGGAAAATATTTCGCCTGAAAAAATATTTTTATTTTAAAAAATAATGGAGATTTTATGATCTGGTAATTTTTAACCAAGAGTGAATGAAAGAAGTACTGTCCTGGAAGTCGACACTTTTAGCGAGGTTCGCTGCGAGAAACCAGTTTTTGATCCAGGAGGAGAGAGCAAGATTGACTTGAGGTCAGACACACGCCACTATCAAGAAGGGGAACAGACGCGTGTCAGAAGCGCGCCACTTTTAGGCGAGAACCAATGAGAAAATAGTTTGAATACTGAGGAAGGAATAAATATTAAAATCTTTATTTTAATATTTTATAAGAGTGTTACATATTGAATTCACCAGCAGAAAAAAAGGAAATTTAATTGGCAAAACGGATTTTAAATTTAATGACTGAGAGAGAAATTATGTATGACTTTGTCAATATTCATAGAGGTTGGAGGCTAGTTGACCAGATTTCCGGGGGAAATCTGAGCGAGGAAGCTAGGAGACTCTAGGAGTCGACTCTCTTTCTATTTGGATCGTCGAGGAGACAAGACGTAATTATATTCACTCTTCGAACAGTATAGACAAAGGTCTTTGTGAACCCGAGACTTCGAGAGGAAGCAACAAGTCATGGAAACGCAGAATTGAGTATTATAAGTCTACAGTATTGAGAAAAAAGTTATTAACTGCATTTAAGGAGGAAATCTACGACGAGATAGAATTTTGGAAAGTTACAAACTGAACATCGAACACGTAACTACGCAGGATGAAAGTCTGAAGAAGTGAGGCCTACACTATTAAGAATTCATCAATCTACACAAGAATGGATGAAACTTCAGGTCGGAGGGGAAGAACTACGACTACACATTATTTCGTAGTGAGAATGATGTTCTAAATTCATCATGTTGGGAAAGTAGAACTATGCTAAACCGGTGAGATCCAGTGATAACCAGGATGACATAGCAGTCTGAACAGCGAGCTGCAGAACACAGCAGTTTTCACTCATATAACGTTACAAGCCACTACGAGCGAAATTCACGACATGGAGGTGATTTCTTGTCATGGAAAGAACACTGCAAACTACCGACTTCAAAGAACATCTAGATCTCAGAAGAAGAAGACGGGTGGATTCCTGATGGAGACTGCGAGTAAACCAGGACTGGAGGATGCGAGGCAACCAGAGCTGCGGAGAGTACGTGTCACCATCATAAACGGGGGAAGCAGGTCGGCCGGCGAGGATCCAGCTGGAAACCTGTTTTGTAACATCGACCCAGGTCGTTCACCTTCATTGCAGTCCAGTCATAACAGAGATGACATAATGCAGCCAGTTTGGAGGAGCACGCTGCATTCCAAAAACCACATGGCGAGATTCCGAGGACACAGGCGTCATCACGTCTGTCACCAACGATCTCAAAGAAAAGGTAGACCAGTGCATTTCTCACTTATGTAGGTAGCTATTAAACGCGTTATTCCAGAATGTTGACCAACATATTTGCATTTATAACCTATGTTATTGTATTGCCTTGAAAGTTTTAGTAAGTTTCTAGTAATTGCGATGGTTATTTTCATACGTTACTTAGACGTATTTTGAAGGCTTGATCAATGATCTTAGACATCGTTAGTATTTTTCATTGTCATTTTAGAGCGTTAAAATTTTACTTGGAACGATTTCATTGCGATTGCGAACGTATATTGCGTAGATTTCTTGTAACATCGGAAAATTCCGTAAAGTTGTAGTAATATTGAAGAACGAACATGTATATGTATTGAAACATGAGAAATGAAGCACAACTTTGTGATAAATAAATAAATAAATAATGTATCAGAGAAAGAGTGTAGTCATGTGTTTGACGAAAGCAAGTAAGTTATAATTTGAAGTAGAGGAAGGAAGGACAGAGAATCCTATGATAAAGAGTTTGTTAATTTCAGAAACGAAATATTATGTATAAAACGAAGTTGTTGACAGGAGTATTCTATATTGGCATTGAAGGAACTCCAGTATGAAAGAAATGTGAAGACATTGTAAAACCCAGAATTTTATTGTACGGAGAAGAACCGTATGCGATAATTGAAGGTATAACTGAATAGGAAACGATATTATAAAATGTTATGAATGTATATTTGTCATAAATGATACTGTAAGATGGAAGGAAGGATATTAGCATTTATTGTGAACAGAAACGTGAGGGAAGGTTATTGTTATTTTTATAACAGACACAAGCAGACTTGAAATTCAGAATTAAGCGAGAAATTGTAACGTAGAAGTATTTGAACCAGAGGAGGAAGTACGTGGAAAGTATTTGAACATAGCACGTAATGTATAATCGATAGAGGATTTTGTAGGAGGAGGTATAGTGTATTCGTAAACGTTATTGCTTTTGTGATTTCTAATAGGAATACTAAATATCATACTATGATGAAAGTAGTTGATATGGAACGGTAGACGTTTTGTGAATGTGCTAAGGGAAGAAATGTTAATGAAATGCATTTGTATTATGAAGGCGTAACAGTGACGCGATGATGTGCAACGTGAGTTTATGTAGAAAGGTTTTGTAATATTTGTGGTGATTAAGAGAAGTCTTATTTGTATTTGGTGAGGATAGGAGTGTGCCACACACACTCGATTTTTGGTTGGAGAGCTTATCTCAACAGTCGTGCATTGTAAGTTTGTTTATTATTAATCTAAGAAAAACCGGAGTTGTACACTTAATGATGAAATATTAACTTCATTGTTCGTATTCATGATTCACGTGGAATTGACATATAAATACCCATTTTGGCCAGGATGATGAAATACGAAGAAAGATGGTGAGACAGGAGGAAAGTAGTGGAATGAACCCTAATAAATTAGAGACAGTTGTGATGATATCGAGCGGGTCGCGATAATGTATAAAATGTAAATACTTTATTATCTTTATTAGTAACCATTCCTTTTATTTCATTTAAAAGCTTGAGATTTTATTTAGAAGACTTTAACGATTGTATTAAGTAGGGAGTGTGTTTGTTATGATGAACGTTAAAGCACAGCTTCAGTGAACAACTAGGACAGATATTACTGTCATACGTTTAAACAATGTGTTTATTTAAATATTTTAGAGCAAGAGATACATTTCATCTATGTGTAAGGATGCAGGAAAGACACTATCAAGCGCATCTAGCCTAAGTAAGGCATACATATTTATTTCTATTCGTGGTAAAGGGAACATAATTTGTTATGTTGTTTTATTGTCAATAAATGGCAACCATATTTTTAATCTTGCTCAGTTTTTTAGAACTGATTCTTTGCTTCAACGCTTAATTACACTAGAACGATACCGGTAGCTAGATGCAGACAGCTGATCGACAATTTATCTTAACGCCCGAGAGCCGAGTTGCTCGTAAATGCTCTACCTTTATTTATTTATTCTTTCTGTACTGTATGCAGCTAGTTAGTAGTATAGTTAGAGATGCATATGTGTGTTCCTAGGGTTCCCTAGGTATTAGTCCGGTGGGAGTTGTTCGACTCTTATCCGGGTGTTGACATTCCCACGATCCATTTACCATCTGCGCGGATTTGGGACTGTGCTCTAGAGGAATTCGGGCGCATATATAACATATCTAATTGATGGTCGCTCAAGAGGTGGGGCTTCTACGTTGTCGATTGCATGGGTCTATCGAATTTGTTAATTTGAATTCCCAGTGCTGAGTGACCAGCGGTTGTGTCGGGTTTGTTACACTAGGTGATATTTCGTAATCACGGCTATTTTAAGCATGTTTGGTTTACGACACAGTCGTATTTTGTTTGTTTTTTAAATGCCGATCCCAATCTGACAAGTTGAGGAGATGAATTCCCGTTGTCTGATATGTGGAGTACAATTTGTTGTGAGGCATATATTGCATTGTTCCGGCGAAAGACCTTTTGGTCAAGTATAACGATAAATGCAAAGTGATGTCATATTTAAATAAATTTTGGTTAGGATTAAGTGCTGAAGAAAGTTCAGCGTTAGGTATTGTTAGTGCTAGATACCGTTAGTGTTAGTATTGACGTAGGTTAGGTAAGAAAACTTATCTACGGAATGCGTGAGTATATCGTAAGAAATTTATAAATGTTGGTCATTCTGGAATTTCGCTGTGTTTGGTATAGTAATACTTCCCATATTTTCTCATTGTATAAGATTATGTCGTCTGAGGACATGACCTGTATCAGGTCAATATTGGAGCAGATGAGGACCAGTCAGGCAGGTTTGACTGCCGAAGTTGAAGCCCTACACACTATCACACATGATAACACTAAGAAGTTAGGGAGAGAAATTAAGAACACTACGGCAGCGATGAAGGAAGGGGTAAGCAGGCGCAAGAAGAAGCCAAGAAAGTACAGGAGGAGATTAAAGCATCTTTGGAAAAGACACAGGAAGAAAGTCGACTAGCTCAGGAAGAAAGTCGACTGGCGAAGGATGAAATCCGACAGGCGCAAGAAAAAAATCGACTGGCACAAGAAGAAGCTAAGAAAGTACAGGAGCAGATCAAGAAAGCCATAGAAAAGGCACAGAACGAAGGAAGAGTATCACAGGAAATGAGTAGACTAGCTCAGGAAGAAAGTCGACTGGCACAAGAAGAAGCTAGAATGGCACAAAATGAAGCTAGAGATAAACAAGAAAAACACAAGCACATGTAGAGAAACGACTACAAGAGCTACAGCACAATCTACAAAGTAGTATAGAAACTATAAAGGTTGACAACACAAACCATTTCAACACTATTTCAGGGTCCCAAGGCGAATTGCAGAATCAGCTGACTACCTTAAATGGTACAGTGGGTGAGCTCCAACAAAAGGTAACTAATCAACAGCAGTTGATATCTGAGGGCATAAATGTTGATATAAATAAATATATTGTTAAAGCTGTGTTGCAATTGAAAGAAGAATTGTTAAAGAGTAGTAGTGATCATATTTATGAGATGCATGGTAAGATCATGAAAGAGGTTAAAACATTGAAAGTAAGACAAATATTCATGTAACTGGGTTGCGAGAGGAATTAACTAAACGAATAGACTCTTGAGAGGAATCCCATGTTACAACACTTAGCGAAATAACGAGCAAAACTGATAAAATTAATTTTAAAGAGTTAGATAAAATTAGAAAAATGGTTGAAGAGGTCAACACTGAAATAGCTAAAGTCAAGTCTAAGCAAGAGAAAGAGATAGGTGAGCTTAATGAACAGATGAAGGCACTGTCTATGAGGGAAACATATAACATGAAACAAGATCTCCACGATTTCTTTAACCCTTTTGCTTTTGAGCTCTCAGCTGATGGATATGTCAAAACTGCCAGCCATATTTACCACACTATGCACACACTTCTTTTAAAATTACATGAAAGGCACACCAATGAAGATATCAACATGAAAGATGATAAACGTATAGAGTATATATCACTTATTATTACTGTAAGTAAGTCATGTCTCTAAACGAAAAGGGTTTAATGTTAAAAAATAAGAAATGTGAAATCAAAATTACAAGTTTGATTTTGAAAGTTTGGAAGTAATTCTAGAAAATGGTATTTACAGCCCAAGTTTGTTATTCATGTCAGTAGGAAGGCTATAATATTGTTTACTAGCATAGTAAATATCAAGATTCTATGTGCATTAGATCCATGGATAAAATAAAATGTTAAAATGATGTAACACTGAAAAATGTCAGCCATTTTTGCATAAAACACAGATTTCTTATAAATAATATGTAGCACTCACCTATGAAGACATTACTGGATTATCATTATCCTCTACGCTTTCCGATTCGGACAGAGTAACATCATCACCACTTGAATAATTATCAAGATATTCAGTGATATCATCTTCAGCTAAATGAAGTCTTTCCGCAATGTCACACACGGCAAATAACTAGGCCTAATCTAACTGAACTATATCTAACACTTCACTATCACTATGCACCTAATTACCTAAGAAAACTATTTAAATAATGAACTAACACGTTAAATAAATATATTGCCTACGATATAACTTAATTTGACTGTATAATCACGTACGAAAACACAAGAGAAATGAACAGAAGTTTGCCGGCGACCATGATGTAAACAAGATTCGGAAGTCCAGTGAGCACATGTTTCAGACTCCAAGATTATCGATAAATACGGATAGCCGGAAGTTCCCGCGGAGTATAACGTGAGATACAACTGTACTCTTCTTATTCCATGCAAAAATGTTGTTATCTGGCGCGAAAATAATGAACTAATAATAAAAAAGACGGGTAACGACGGATCGTTACCCTGTCAGTTTTCGCAGGACCAGTGGGTACCGATAGATCGTTACCGTAAAAGCCAAAGGGTTAAAGAAAGAGACAGAAAATTGAGAGGAGAACTGCACTGACTAGGATTTAGCCAAGGTGAACAGGAAGATGACAGGGAGAGCGTAGACACTCACATGTTTAGTAGGTCACGCAACAACACTATTGGAACAGAGCGCAACGAAAGAAATATAAGAGAACCGGATATGGTAGGAAGGACATACGATCAGACTCCCAGTAGAAATAATCAGAATGTAGTGGTCATTAAAAGCCATGAAGAGAAACCAGATAAGTTCACGGGGGAAGGAAATGTCACCGCCGTTGAATTCTTAAGGGACATGCGTTACTACCTCGAGGAGAACAAAATTCCTAGAGAGAGAGAGATGAGAGTAGTAGAGAAGTACTTGCCATCAGAGGCGTTAATTTGGCACAGAGCGTTCAGATATACCTACAATACGTTCGACGAATTTGCTGAGGCATTGTTGAAACGATTCTGGAGTGAAGAGTTGCAACAAGACATCAGAGCAGAAATATATTCGAAGAAATACCCTTACTCTGTCTTCGTCTCCCCCCACCCGGCCTTTCCCCGTTCACTGCTGTGTGCACATGTCAATGCCCAGTCTATAATAGCGCATCACGCTGAGCTCCAAGCTATTTTTGAAGGAAGCATGGTAAACGTTGTAGCAATTAGTGAAAGCTGGATGAAAGACTCTGTCCCTTTAAACATGATAAGTCTAGTAGGGTACAATTCGCTCTTTCACAACAGACTGAAGCGTCGAGGAGGAGGAGTAGCTTTATTCTATAAAAACAATTTGGTGGCAAAGATTATAAAAACATTGAACCTATCTACTGACCCCTTGACCGAATATATGTTTGTTGAGCTCACTGTTGACGTGACTAAAGTGCTTATTGGTGTAGTATATAAACCACCTTAAGAAGGGAACTTCATGGATTTTGAAGAAACTCTACTAAGACTGTTACCTACCTACGAACACGTACTTATATTTGGTGAATTTAACTCAAACATATTAATAGACTCCACTGACGCAGATCGTTTACGGAATATGTTTACCTCTTGTAACATGACAATATTACCACTCGGTCCTACTCACCACGTACACACCCCCCAAGGGTCTTCACGCACTCTAATTGATTTAATTATCACAAATAACCCACAGAAAATACTAAAACACGGACAGATTTCAGTACCCGGCATATCTTTACACGACCTGATTTATTTAGCTTATTCTATAAAAACTCCAAAATCTGCACCTAAATACATAACATATAGAGACATGAAAAGATTGAACCTTCAAGAACTAACACAAGACGCAATTCTCTGTCCATGGAACGATATAATACACTTGACTGACGTTGATGAAAAGGTGAGCAGATTTAACACAATACTGCTGGAACTATATGACAAACATGCACCTAAACGAACAGCTCAAGTCACTCGTAAAGCTGCCTCCTGGCTATCTAGTGACATTAAATCCGCAATGGCCGAACCGGACGCATTACACAGGCGTTATAAGCAGACCTTATCAAGTGACGATTTTGAAAAAATATCGTGTGCTTAGAAATCGAGTTAATCAAATGATTCGAAATAAAAAGCATGCCTACTTCCAACAGCTAGCCGGCAACTTGAATGCTAGGAGCACCTGGCAGCAACTCAGGTCGGTAGGTATTGGGAGGCGCACTAAAAACACCAATACGCAGGATATTAATCCCAATGAATTAAATGCTCACTTTGCTCGAGAAATAATTAGTACTGATCCCCAAATAATACAAACAACAATAAATACACTGCAATGTGTCCCACTACCTCACGGACCGTTATTCAAGTTTCGTAAAATAGATGATACTGTCGTAAGAAAAAAAATCTATCAAATCACAAGCAGTCGGAATAGATTACATCCCTATTTCCTTTATCGTTAACCTGATAGAAGTATTACTGCCAATTATTACGCACATTTGTAACACATGTCTTTTAGAAGGTTTCTTCCCAACAATATGGAAAGATGCTTTAGTTATTCCAGTTCAGAAAAATTCTCTTGCAAATTCTCCATGCGACTATCGACCTGTAAGCATACTTTCCTCAATTTCCAAAATACTAGAAAAACTTATGCATGAACAACTTCTTCAGTACTTGACGCAATACTCACTACTTGATCCGTTACCATCTGGATTTAAGAAAGGACACAGCACATCTACTGCACTCTTTAAGATCACTGATGACGTAAGACAAGCAATGGATGAGCGTAAAGTGACTATACTCATTCTTCTAGACTTCAGCAGTGCTTTCGACACCATTAACACGGACATACTTATGGCTAAATTGCAATCCTTCCATCTTAGCCCCGTTGCTCTCAAATTATTCGCCTCTATCTTCATAACCGAAGACAACGTGTACTCCTTAATGAAAACAGAACTGAGGGGAAGTTCAAAATAAATGGAGTACCTCAGGGTTCAAATCTCAGCCCCCTTGTATTCATTCTATATCTGAACGACATCTCATCGAAATAGGAAAACTGCAACTACCATCTATATGCTGATGACCTTTAGATATATTGCCACACAAAAGTAAACGACATAGATGCGGCAATTGAAAATATGAATCTAAATCTAAAGATGATCAGCCGCTATGCAACTGAAAATTCTCTTGCCATTAACCCAATTAAAACACAAGCTATCGTAATAGGGCAGACTAAATTGCTTTTCCATTTACACAGTAGACCGCTTTCTTTAATTCAACTTAATGGTGTTGCTATCCCGTTCTCTAAATCGGTAAAAAGTCTTGGAGTCACACTAAATGAAACTTTGAATTGGGATGGGCACGTTACTAATACATGCAGGAAAGTTTACTCGTCACTTCATCCACTTAAGATTCGCCAGTCCGTTCTACCCCGTAACTTGAAAATAAAACTCGTCCAAACCTTGATACTCCCTATATTTAACTACTGTGATGTTGTATTAGTAGATGCTACCGGTGAACAAAACAAGAAACTTCAGAGAGTTTTAAATTCCTGCATTAGGTTTATTTTCTCCTTGAAATTTTCCTCACACGTGTCTCCTTTTTATGATCTACTTTCCTGGCTTAAAGTAGAACAAAGAAACCTGCACATATGTACCCTCATCTATCGACTTCTGAATGAAAGTACTCCTCACTATCTCTCTTGTAATTTTCGATTTCTTTCTTCCTTTCATGATCGTCACACGCGATCTGGATCTATAATTGCAATTCCTGTACATCATTCATCTGCCTTCAGTAACTCTTTCCTCGTGTCGGGAACTAGAATTTGGAATAATTGTCCTCGTGACGTCAGAAATTGTACATCCATAACAACTTTCAAACGTGCATGTAAAGATTTCCTCTTGAATTCGTAGGCCAACTAGAACAATTTGTGTATGAATGTGTGAGTGAATGACCATAGTATAATTTTGTTAAAAATGTATGTCATTTAAATTGTATAGCTTAGTTAATATCACGCAGTCGCCAATTTAATGTAATTTTTTAATTTTTTTATTTATTTTTATTCTAGTATTTAAGGTTTTCCTAGCATTTAAGTTTGGTAGGTTAAGAATAACATATGTGAGTATTCATGTAAGTTGCACTGTGTGTGGTTAAGTGTAAGAGAGGGCCTAGAGCCCTAACGTCGCCACAATAAAGGCACCAATAAAAAAAATACTCCGTACCGACACGTTATGCGAGCTACTTCTCAAATCAGTTAGCCCGTCTACAACACCTTCATACTCCATTGGCAGAACCGGAGCTGATACGCGTCATATCCCGACAGTTACCAGCCGAGGTTAGGAAACACCTGATTTCGTCAAATGTGAACACTTTGGAAGACATGGCTGAGTTGCTGCGACGATTAGACCACACAAGTTGTATAGCGCAATCTCAAGGACAAACCAATAGTCAAAACGCAAGAAACAGGCACGAAAACAGGGAAATACATTCAGTATTAGTTGATCAACAACAACAACAAACTGATGTAACACCAGCTAGGACAGGACCGATTAGGCACAACAACTATGGTAGGACCAGGTATGATCCAGGTTACAACCAAGCCAGGGAAGGTTGGCCGTACAAGAACCGTTACTGGAACGATAGACAGAGAGGGTCTAGATATCAGTATAACAACAACAATAACAGGGGATTTCGAAGGAATAACTATCGTGACAGGCAGAATGAAGGAGATCCTAGAAGTTATTCCAGATATAGGAACGATGGCAACCAACAACAACAACAACAGCGACGTCCTATGCAACAACAACAACAACAACAACCGGGGAACAACTATCAAAGGAGCAGATGGAGAGATGATGGAAATGTTCAGAGATTTTATGAAGAACGTGAAAGAGAAAGCCAGGATTACAGAAGAAATCAGAGGGATAGAGAAGAAAGAAAGGAACAACCCCAACAACAGGCACAAATGAGTGAGGAACCTCAACCAGGAACCAGTCGTGAAGGCCAAAATCACGACAGGAATGGACAGAGAAAACCGCCATATCAGAAAAGAAATTAGGAGGAAGCGTGGATCACACAATAATGAGGCATAAGATCGCCATAGATAAACTGAACGAGGGCGCAAACCAAGAGTGTAAGAGGAAACCAATATGTACTTGTCACCATGGATGTATTTTCTAAAATCATCATGCTAAACCCCATGCAGAAAACAACAACAAAAGCAGTTCTGAAGCATTTACAGAAGAATGTGATTCCGAAGCTAGGAAAGCCAGAGAAATTGATAACGGGTCATGGAACTCAACATACAGCTGCAGAATTTGAAGAAACTATGGAGAGATTGAATATTAGCCACGTTTATCGTTCTGTACGAAGCCCACAAACTAATCCTATTGAAAGATCGATTTTAGAAATGTCGAAGTACATTTGCTTATACAGTTCTGAAAATCGCCGGCCCCGTGATGTTGGGGTAGCGCGCCTGCCTCTCACCCGGAGGCCCCGGGTTCGATCCCCGGCTCCGTCAGGGATTTTAAAACTGACGTGAGGGTTGGAACGGGGTGCACTCAGCTTCGTGAGGACAATTGAGTAGCTGTCTGACAGTGAGACAGCGCCCCGATCACGAATACCAAGATTAACGGCCGAGGGGACCCGACGCGCTGATCACGCGTCACCCCAATATCTGCAGGCCAAATGGCTGGGCAGCGGTCGCTTGGTCGGCCTTAGCCCGTCATGGGCTGGATAGTGCCAGGGGTTGACTTTTTTTTGTTGTTCGGAAAATCATGCGAATTGGGTAAATGTGATACAACTGGTAGAATATTGCATGAATAGCACTCGTCATGAGAGTACGAACGAGATTCCAACCTGCATTATAATGAAAACCCTAGAAGACCATGGGACGGAATCATAGATATCCAAGAAGTTATTGAGATATCGATGGACAGAAGGATATAAGAGGCCAGAGAACATCTCAACAAGTCCGCAGAAAAGCGATTGAAGAGGACGAAAGGCAAGCGATTCAGCAGACCACTGAGAGAGGGAGACTTAGTTCTGACTAGAACAAATGTGAAGGCTGACGTCTTGAAGAAGATATTCGTCAAGTTCAGTAATATTTTCAAAGGGCCGTTCAAGGTAGCGAAGGTTTACGGAAATAATTGCTATGCCATAGCTAGACTGAGCGATGATCGTATTATTGGGAAATACAATCACTCAAAGATAAAGAGATTCTACCCCAAGATAAAATAGAGACACAATTTCGACAGCATATCAAAGTAATAGTAACGATATGAGTTATCAGAAAGTCCATTCTTCACTTTCTATTAAGGTCGGATGGGGAAATGCGCTCGAAATCATGTCTAGTAGAGAGGAGAAGACAGGACGAGGTACGAACCGAGGACCACCTCAGAAAATGGCATGTTTTAAATTATGAAATTTTGACTAAATTTGCAGTCTGGATGGAAGAGTATGTTTATATAAGCATTTGGAAAAATTTTCGCATGAAGAAATATTTTTATTTTAAGAAATAATGGAGATTTTATGATCTGGTAATTTTTAACCAAGAGTGAATGTAAGAAGTGCAACCATTCTGATTGCAAGGAGATTGGGTTGGGAAAATAGCGCCTTCTGAGAGTGCAGTTTGGATCTCTGTGTGGCATGGCAGGTGGCCTTGCCAATGAAGTTTCTTTTATATGTTCCTTTTTATATTTGACGCTATTTTGTTTTTTTATATATATATCTTTGACTGTTTTTGTTGGTGTCCGTACTGGGAGATTTAATTATTAGTGAATATCTGTCCGTATTATCTATGGAGATTGTTCCATGTTAGTATCGGCTGACTTGGTCGGATTGCGTGATAAGATCCCGAGTAGTGAAGTGTTAGTGATTCAATTTGTGTTATATGAATAGGAATAAATGGAAGAGATGTTTCTTTTTAATTGCTCTCCCTCATTGTGATAAAACAACCACACCCCGGTATAGTGAGTTTGAACGGTTACATTATGACGCACCAACGTGGAGCACGAATGGGAGTTGTGAACACAAGTTTGCTCCAAATGCTACTAAGTAAATTCACCGATATGGAAGAGTCTTTAGGATCAGTAAGAGATTCTTTAGGATCAGTAAGAGATTCTTTAAGTACGGAAATAGGAGAAGTTAGGCAGCAAGGAGAGTCTATGAATGCGCAAGTAGAATCCATAGGTAAGCAGGTAGAATCTGTAAAGGTGTACGTAAACGAAGCGATAAAGAAACAGGCTGAAGCAACCAATGCTAAGATTGACGAGTTAAGCAAAGAAGTACAAGAACATAAAACTGTGATGAGATATGGAATAGCGAAAAATAAGGATAGCGTGGATAGCCTTAAGGAGGAACAGGTGACATTGATGGAGAGGAATGAGAAGCTCAAGGAAGAGAGAGAGAACAATGTGAAGAAGAACAAGGTTATATGGATGATGTGAATGAGCTATGTGCAATTAAGGAGCAGGGAAATTATCCGAGATGTGGGGGGCGTGAGAAAGCATGTGATTTGGAAGAAACTGAAGGAAAGGAGGCAGGTGAAAGAAAGAAAAAGGTAGAAGAGAAAGGAGAAACGGATAAGGAAGAAGGTGAAACAGAAGGGCGTGAGAAAGCAGGTGATATGGCAGAAACTGAAGAAGAGAAAGAAGAATCGGATAAAGTTGGTCATGAGGAGGACAGTAGCAGTCAAGAAAAAGAGGCTAAAGATGAAGGTAAAAGTGCAAGAGAAGGTCATGGAGAAGACAACATACTGGAAGAAGATAAGGTGAAGAAGAAACACGGGAAAACAAAGTGGGAGAAGAGAAAGGAACTGTTGAGTAAGACAAGACAGACGAGGAAGAGGTGGAAAATGTGGAAAGGAAGAAGAGAGAAGTGGTTGAGAATGAAGACAAAGAGGACCAGGAGAATAGATAAAAGAATGAGTTGGAAAGCAAAGAGAAGGAGTAGGAAGAAGATGAGATGTCAGGTAAAGGAAGATAAGAGAGTGAAGGTTCAGACCAAAGGAAGAAGAAGAAGAAGAAGAAAGGAAAATATGATACTGAATAAGAAGAGACAGACCAAGAGAAGAAAAAGAAAGAAACATATGATACTGAATCAGAGGAGACAGGAAGAAGAAAAAGAGAGGTTTGGAATACAGGAGACGGGGAGGCAGGAGTCATCGTAGGAGACGATGTGGAGGAAGGCGTGGGAGATGCAATAATTACAGATGATGAAGCAGGCGTGGAGGAAGGAGGAGAAAAATGTATTATTTTCATTTGTGTATTTTAATGTATGTGATCCTCACGTGCTTCTCACTTGAGAATCACATAGAGGGGCGATTGCAACCATTCTGATTGCAAGGAGATTGGGTTGGGAAAATAGCGCCTTCTGAGAGTGCAGTTTGGATCTCTGTGTGGCATGGCAGGTGGCCTTGCCAATGAAGTTTCTTTTATATGTTCCTTTTTATATTTGACGCTATTTTGTTTTTTTATATATATCTTTGACTGTTTTTGTTGGTGTCCGTACTGGGAGATTTAATTATTAGTGAATATCTGTCCGTATTATCTATGGAGATTGTTCCATGTTAGTATCGGTTGACTTGGTCGGATTGCGTGATAAGATCCCGAGTAGTGAAGTGTTAGTGATTCATGCTTAGTGTTATATGAATAGGAATAAATGGAAGAGATGTTTCTTTTTAATTGCTCTCCCTCATTGTGATAAAACAACCACACCCCGGTATAGTGAGAATGTACGGTTACAGAAGTACTGTCCTGGAAGTTGACACTTTTAGCGAGGTTCGCTGCGAGAAACCAGTTTTTGATCCAGGAGGAGAGAGCAAGATTGACTTGAGGTCAGACACACGCCACTATCAAGAAGGGGAACAGACGCGTGTCAGAAGCGCGCCACTTTTAGGCGAGAACCAATGAGAAAATAGTTTGAATACTGAGGAAGGAATAAATATTAAAATCTTTATTTTAATATTTTATAAGAGTGTTACATATTGAATTCACCAGCAGAAAAAAGGAAATTTAATTGGCAAAACGGATTTTAAATTTAATGACTGAGAGAGAAATTATGTATGAATTTGTCAATATTCATAGAGGTTGGAGGCTAGTTGACCAGATTTCCGGGGGAAATCTGAGCGAGGAAGCTAGGAGACTCTAGGAGTCGACTCTCTTTCTATTTGGATCGTCGAGGAGACAAGACGTAATTATATTCACTCTTCGAACAGTATAGACAAAGGTCTTTGTGAACCCGAGACTTCGAGAGGAAGCAACAAGTCATGGAAACGCAGAATTGAGTGTTATAAGTCTACAGTATTAAGAAAAAAGTTATTAACTGCATTTAAGGAGGAAATCTACGACGAGATAGAATTTTGGAAAGTTACAAACTGAACATCGAACACGTAACTACGCAGGATGAAAGTCTGAAGAAGTGAGGCCTACACTATTAAGAATTCATCAATCTACACAAGAATGGATGAAACTTCAGGTCGGAGGGGAAGAACTACGACTACACATTATTTCGTAGTGAGAATGATGTTCTAAATTCATCATGTTTGGAAAGTAGAACTATGCTAAACCGGTGAGATCCAGTGATGACCAGGATCACATAGCAGTCTGAACAGCGAGCTGCAGAACACAGCAGTTTTCGCTCATATAACGTTACAAGCCACTACGAGCGAAATTCACGACATGGAGGTGATTTCTTGTCATGGAAAGAACACTGCAAACTACCGACTTCAAAGAACATCTAGATCTGAGAAGAAGAAGACGAGTGGATTCGTGATGGAGACTGCGAGGAACCCAGGACTGGAGGATGCGAGGCAACCAGAGCTGCGGCGAGTACGTGTCACCATCATGAACGGGGGAAGCAGGTCGGCCGGCAAGGATCCAGCTGGAAACCTGTTTGGTAACATCGACCCAGGTCGTTCACCTTCATTGCAGTCCAGTCATAACAGAGATGACATAATGCAGCCAGTTTGGAGGAGCACGCTGCATTCCAAAAACCACATGGCGAGATTCCGAGGACACAGGCGTCATCACGTCTGTCACCAACGATCTAAAAGAAAAGGTAGACCAGTGCATTTCTCACTTATGTAGGTATATATTAAACGCGTTATTCCAGAATGTTGACCAACATATTTGCATTTATAACCTATGTTATTGTATTGTCATGAAAGTTTTAGTAAATTTCTAGTAATTGCGATGGTTATTTTCATACGTTACTTAGACGTATTTTGAAGGCTTGGTCGATGATCTTAGACATCGTTAGTATTTTTCATTGTCATTTTAGAGCGTTAAAATTTTACTTAGAACGATTTCGTTGCGATTGCGAACGTATATTCCGTAGATTTGTTGTAACATCGGAAAATTCCGTAAAGTTGTAGTAATATTGAAGAACGAACATATATATGTATTGAAACATGAGAAATGAAGCACAACTTTGTGATAAATAAATAAATAAATAATGTATCAGAGAAAGAGTATAGTCATGTGTTTGACGAAAGCAAGTAAGTTATAATTTGTAGTAGAGGAAGGAAGGACAGAGAATCCTATGATATAGAGTTTATTCATTTCAGAAACGAAATATTATGTATGTGCCGGTATTACGTCGCTATTTTGCGTTTGCTACGCCTTTCGATATGTTTAATTTTGATTGCCTGGTGTGATGTCTTCGGTTCTCTGTTTTCCCGCTAGAGAGCTACACCGAAAAGTAAGAACTTATATTTGTCTTTCTACTGAACGAGTTTTAAATTCCTGCATTAGGTTTATTTTCTCCTTGAAATTTTCCTCACACGTGTCTCCTTTTTATGATCTACTTTCCTGGCTTAAAGTAGAACAAAGAAACCTGCACATATGTACCCTCATCTATCGACTTCTGAATGAAAGTACTCCTCACTATCTCTCTTGTAATTTTCGATTTCTTTCTTCCTTTCATGATCGTCACACGCGATCTGGATCTATAATTGCAATTCCTGTACATCATTCATCTGCCTTCAGTAACTCTTTCCTCGTATCGGGAACTAGAATTTGGAATAATTGTCCTCGTGACGTCAGAAATTGTACATCCATAACAACTTTCAAACGTGCATGTAAAGATTTCCTCTTGAATTCGTAGGCCAACTAGAACAATTTGTGTATGAATGTGTGAGTGAATGACCATAGTATAATTTTGTTAAAAATGTATGTCATTTAAATTGTATAGCTTAGTTAATATCACGCAGTCGCCAATTTAATGTAATTTTTTAATTTTTTTTATTTATTTTTATTCTAGTATTTAAGGTTTTCCTAGCATTTAAGTTTGGTAGGTTAAGAATAACATATGTGAGTATTCATGTAAGTTGCACTGTGTGTGGTTAAGTGTAAGAGAGGGCCTAGAGCCCTAACGTCGCCACAATAAAGGCACCAATAAAAAAAATACTCCGTACCGACACGTTATGCGAGCTACTTCTCAAATCAGTTAGCTGGAATTCGAGGCGTTGCATTGGAGTGGTTCCATAGCTACCTTAGTGGAAGAAAGCAATATGTTGCCATGAATGGCTATCAAAGTGCGGAAAAGGCTGTATCGTGTGGGGTTCCTCAAGGGTCTATTTTGGGCCCTACGCTGTTTCTAATATATATAAATGATTTAAGTAAAGTTAATTTAAAAGGTCAAATTATGCTTTACGCTGATGATACGCCGAGTTAGTTGTCATTTGTCTAACTATTATGTTGCATGTCAAGTACGAAGTGTGCCGAGATCTTGTAATATTTTGGTTAGACTTGGATCTCCATGGAAGAAGACAGTTGAGTTTGCTGCTAGGCCTGTTATGTATCAAAGTGGCCTGAGATACGGTTAGTTCGTGTCTCCGAGAGTAAATATCTGTACTGTATTATGCGATACTATCTGCATTGACTTTGAGATGTTAAATATGACTTGTCGGGTAAGAATCATGTTAGTCGGGAGTGATAAAATTGGACTTGATATATGTGGTGAGTTGTTTTGGTAGCCTTAACCTTGGATGATGTATTGGAGTTGTTGCTGTTGGTTTTTGTTTTATGAATCTTCTGTTGGCAAAAGGTAACAGTAGTCTTCCGTCAGCCGAGGAGTGAACAAGAGACGTTCTAAGGAAGCCATGACAGAGCTTGGACGTTTATAAAATTTTGCTGCCGAGGATAGTCAAGTATTATATTAAAAGATATGAATTACGACATCTTGACATGGGTTTAAGCATGTATATGTATCGAACAGCTGATATTGATATTGTGAAGAAGTTGAGTATTTTATGAGAGTGAGTGGACGTTGGATTGATAATGTTTGCTTTGAAACCCGCTTGGATTATCGGAAGAGATAAATGTATTGAGGCATATTAACATACGTTGGGACACGAATGAGCTTTACATTGGAACTACCGACGATTTGAGCAATATTAGTAACAAGACGAGTCGATACAAGTGAAGGAAAATCGTGGAAGATTATACGCCGTTGTCATTGCTTGTTTTGGAAACTTGGATTACTGTGAATGTTGATCTGTCGTTTAGAATATAACGCAAGTACCAAAGAATCTTGTATTTTTTCATGTCCTTTAAATGTCATGTGATGTATGTAAGTGTTATTGTTAATAGAAGTTGTTACCGCAGTTGTATCAGTGTATTATTTCTAGGCCTATGCTAGATACTGTAGTCTCGGTACTTTCATCTGGGTTATATCGCAAATGGGCTCGGTCGTATTCTGCTGTTAAGGGGGGGGGGTTACAATGTATAAAACGAAGTTGTTGACAGGAGTATTCAATATTGGCATTGAAGGAACTCCAGTATGAAAGAAATGTAAAGACATTGTAAAACCCAGAATTTTATTGTACGGAGAAGAACAGTATGCGATAATTGAAGGCATAACTGAATAGGAAACGATATTATAAAATGTTATGAATGTATATTTGTCATAAATGATACTGTAAGATGGAAGGAAGGATATTAGCATTTATTGTGAACAGAAACGTGAGGGAATGTTATTGTTATTTTTATAACAGACACAGGCAGATTTGAAATTCAGAATTAAGCGAGAAATTGTAACGTAGAAGTATTTGAACCAGAGGAGGAAGTAAGTGGAAAGTATTTGAACATAGCACGTAATGTATAATCGATAGAGGATTTTTTAGGAGGAGGTATAGTGTATTCGTGAACGTTATTGTTTTGTGATTTCTAATAGGAATACTAAATATCATACTATGATGAAAGTAGTTGATATGGAACGGTAGACGTTTTGTGAATGTGCTAAGGGAAGAAATTTTAATGAAATGCATTTGTATTATGAAGGCGTAACAGTGACGCGATGATGTGCAACGTGAGTTTATGTAGAAAAGTTTTGTAATATTTGTGGTGATTAAGAGAAGTCTTATTTGTATTTGGTGAGGATAGGAGTGTGCCACACACACTCGATTTTTGGTTGGAGAGCTTATCTCAACAGTCGTGCATTGTAAGTTTGTTTATTATTAATCTAAGAAAAACCGGAGTTGTACACTTAATGATGAAATATTAACTTCATTGTTCGTATTCATGATTCACATGGAATTGACATATAAATACCCATTTTGGCCAGTTTTATTGTGTGAAGTACGAAGAAGGATGATAAAATACGAAGAAAGATGGTGAGACAGGAGGAAAGTAGTGGAATGAACCCTAATAAATTAGAGACAGTTGTGATGATATCGTGCGGGTCGCGATAATGTATGAAATGTAAATACTTTATTATCTTTATTAGTAACCATTTCTTTTATTTCATTTAAAAGCTTGAGATTTTATTTAGAAGACTTTAACGATTGTATTAAGTAGGGAGTGTGTTTGTTATGATGAACGTTAAAGCACAACTTCAGTGAACAAGTAGGACAGATATTACTGTCATAAGTTTAAACAATGTGTTTATTTAAATGTTTTAGGGCAAGAGGTACATTTCATGTATGTGTAAGGATGCAAGAAAGACACTTATCAAGCGCATCTAGCCTGAGTAAGGCATAAATATTTATGTCTATTCGTGGTGAAGGGAACATAATTTTTTATGTTGTTTTATTGTCAATAAATGGCAAGCATATTTTTATTCGTGCTCAGTTTTTTAGAACTGATTCTTTGATTCAACGCCTAATTACACTAGAACGATACCGCTAGCTAGATGCAGACAGCTGATCGACAATTTATCTTAACGCCCGAGAGCCGAGTTGCTCGTAAATGCTCTACCTTTATTTATTTATTTTTCTGTACTGTATGCAGCTAGTTAGTAGTATAGTTAGAGATGCATATGTGTGCTCCTAGGGTTCCCTAGTCATTAGTCCGGTGGGAGTTGTTTGACTCTTAGCCGGGTGTTGACATTCCCACGATCCATTTACCATCTGCCTGGATTTGGGACTGTGCTCTATAGGAATTCGGGCGCAGTACGATAGTCCAAAACTTAAAAAATAAACATAGTCATGGTTGGGATGAAATTTCACCCTGGTTGTTGAAACAGTGCTATGGTCCAATCCTAGACATTCTTACAGAACTGATAAATATGTGTCTCTTAAAGAGCATCTTCCCAGATATACTAAAGCTATCCGTTGTTAAACCAATCTTCAAAAAGGGTGACAGACATCAACTAGGTAACTACAGACCGATCACACTTATCTCTACATTTTGTAAAATTTTAGAGTATGTGATTTACCACAGAATAATTGAGTTTATCGATAAGAGTGAGTTAATAAATAAGAATCAGTTTGGTTTCAGGAAGGGCTTATCAACTATCAATGCCATTGCAGAATTTTATGAAACTCTGCTTGCTTCTCTTTATGATAATAAATGTGCTGTTGGGGTTTTCGTAGATTTGACAAAAGCATTCGATACAGTAGATCATCAATTATTATTGGCTAAGGTAGAGGCTTATGGTATAAGGGGAGTGGCTTTGGAACTGTCAAAATCATATTTGAATAATAGATGGCAATTTACAGAAATTCCTTTTAAGAATGGTGAAAATATCTCCAAGTTCCAATCCACTCCTGGTTTAGTTAAAAAAGGTGTTCCTCAAGGTTCAATCCTCGGTCCCCTCCTTTTTATTCTCTATGTAAATGCTGTACCACAGTCAAAAAATAGTTTGATTGTTTCGTATGCAGACGATACCTCAATTTTGAACTGGAACTGTAACCAAACAATTACTCTTCAAGAAACTCAAAATAGTATTGATCTTGTCACTCAATATTTTTAATGAGATAAACCCATCAAAAACCAACTTTGTAATATATAACAAGCATAAGGGAACTAATTTAGAAGTAGATCGAAATCGTTTCTGTGGATCTGATGATATTCAACAGGTAGCCTCAGCAAAATTTTTGGGTATTACAATAGATCATAAATTATCATGGGATGAGCATATAAATTAAATCTGTAAAAACATTAACAAAAACTCCTTCGTTTTAAAGAGAATTTCAATATACTTAAGCAGCGAATACCAATTAACAGTCTACCATGGATTAATACATTCACAGATATCATACGGTATTGAGATATGGGGTGGGGCAGCAAATAGGAATATGGAGAGAATATTTAAACTGCAGAAACGAGTAATACGATACTTGTTTGGGTTGAAATCGAGAGAATCGTGCAGAGTTGCATTTAAGAAGCACACTATTTTAACATGATTTTATTTATTTATTTATTTATGTATTTATTTATTGACGGTACACAACAGGGCTCAGTGTGCGCCCCAATAACAGTGCACCTACACAGTAAAATACCCTTTCTGATATTTTCATTGTATATACACACTCACTCCATTGGTTTCTCTGGGACGTGACGATCCCGTGCCGCTCTCACTATCTGCCTCCATTTCCTCCTATCCAGCGCAGTATTCTCCTATCCAGTAATACCCATTTGTCTGCAGTCAGAGGTCACCTCAACTTGCCATCTACTCCTAGGTCTTCCAGGGGGCCTCGAGCCTTCGATCTTCTTCTCGTACACCTGGCGAACTATTCTGGCAGCGTCCATTCTGATGACATGCCCTGCCCATTGCAGCCGTTTCGCTTTCATGATGTTCACTACCCTGGGTTGATTGGCTAACTTGTACAGATCATGATTTGATCTGAGAACCCATCTTTGTGTTTCCTGGTCAAAAATGGGGCCGAAAATTTTTCTATATATCTTGTTTTCGAAGACTGTAAGTTGGTGTTCCTCCCTTTTGGTCACACTCCATGTTTCGGCTCCGTATAGCAGTACCGGCCTGATGATGGTGTTGTATAGTTTTAGTTTTGTTTTCTGGTCAAAAGTTTGGAGGAAAGTAATTTATGCAGGGAAAAGTAAACTTTGTTTGCATTCCGTAATCTAATTTGGTGTTCAACTTGTCTTCTATTGCTGTCATTTATATTTACCCCAAGGTATTTGAAGTGTTCTTAAATATAAAATTGCCTATATGAAGGTTGTTGCGTTGATCTGTAGTCATGTTTTCTCTCTGTATGATCATGTATTCTGTCTTCTCTTCATTAATCTTTAGGCCTATTTTAGCAGCAGTTTCATTTAATTTCCTGAATGGAGCTTCAATTTCTCCTCCATTATTTCCTATTAATACAATGTCATCTGCATATGCCAGGATGTTGTGTTTGTTATCTGCTAGGTCTCCAGTTGCAGCTTCTTTGGTTTCCCGAATTACTTTTTCCAGAACGATGTTGAAGAGAAGTGGGGAGAGTTTGTTTTAGTCCTGTTCTGTTTTCAAAACCGTCTGATACGGATCCACAGTGTGTCACTTTGCTCACTGTCTCCTCCATACACATTTTGACCAGGCTGATGAGTTTCTGTGGGATTCAGTATTCTGCCATGATTTCCCACATCGTTTCTCTGTGGACTGAATCATAGGCCTTTTGGAAGTCAATAAATAGGTAATGGACGTTTTTGTTATATTCCCAAACTTTTTCATTGATTGTCTTAATACAAAATATATTGTCTGATGTTGATCTGTTTTTACGGAAACCATTCTCATAGTCTCCTATTATGTCTTCGGTGTATGGAATTAGTCGTTGTAATATTATGTGCGACAGTAATTTGTAAGCTGTGACAAGTAGGGATATGCCTCTGTAATTTCCGCAGTTACGTTTATCTCCTTTCTTATGTATTGGAACAATAATTGCTTCCTTCCATTCATCCGGTATTTGTTCCTCGCGCCATATTTTCAGGATAAGTTTATGCAGTTTTTCATGAAGCTTCTCACCCTCATATTTCAGCAATTCAGCTGGTATACCGTCAGATCCAGCAGCTTTGTGGTTTTTCAGTTTCTTCAGACTGCTGGTTACCTCTTCATATGAAGGATCATTTATGAAAGGTTCTACCGTTGAAAGAGTGGCTCTCTCTAATTTGTTGTCTGGTTCAGGGCAGTTCAGTAAGTGGTCAAAGTACTCTTTCCAAGCCTGTAATATGTGGGTTGTTCCTGCAATGATGTTACCATTGTTGTCATGGAGAACTGCTGATCGCGGTTGGTATCCTTTCTTAATTTTTTCACCGTCCCACCCCCATATACTTTACGGATGTTGTTCTCCATCTGGTCATTCTCAATACTCATTGTATATTTTCAAAGTTATCTTGCTTGTAAGGGAAAATCAACATAAAGTTGTCACAATCAACAATGTCCACAATCATGAAACCATAGGGCAGAATGACTATTTTCAAAAAAGGGTAAATAAACAATATGCAGAAAAGGATCCTTTCAAAACAGGAGCTATATACCACAATAAGCTTCCAAACCACTTAAAATCTTTGACTGGAACTGCGTTCAGAATGTCTCTCAAGATATACCTAGCCCAGAAAGTGTTGTATTCTTTAAGTGAATTTTAAAGAAACATGTAACTGTTTAATTATGTAAAAAAAGTTGTAAGTATGTAAATTTAACTGTTAGTATGTTGTGTGACGTATCCAATTCTGTATGATGCAGGTTCTGGAAATAAAGAGTTTTTTATTGTATTGTATTGTTTTGATCACTACAGAAAGGTGGACTTTCTGTGTCTAGTAGGCCTAATTTCGATCTTCATGTGCCCTCTATTTTCCAGTACATTATGAACTGTACTCAGTTTGCAAGTGCTAAAGCTACCTATTTTCAAATCAAGTGACCATTGGAACATTATTGTTAGACAGTCAACATTAAGCTGGGAGGCCTATTGTGACTATGATGAGTGCATCTATGGACAAAAAGTGAAGGATTCATTATCGAAGGCAGTCTCTTAAGTTCGTAAGAATAGTCTTAAATATATTTTCTGAGCGTGTCAATGACGGCAGCGAGCATTGCAGTAACACAAGGAAACTTCAGACATTGGGACATTGAGGCATGGGCGCCCGCAGGGGGGGGGGCAAGGTGGGGCCGTGCCCCCCTCCCCCCCCCCTCCTGGAATTCCGAGAATATTGATATTCGATTGCTCATTGTCACCAGTTTATTTCATAAATTGAAGTTTCTGATAATCAACTGACAAATATTACAATAGAAAACTTCTTTAATGTTGCTGACGTAATATGCATTTATATTCAAAAAAATATGGTTATAATGATGTTATGCACTAGACTACCAATGGAAACATAGCTCTAATTTTCAACATGGTTATGCCTAGTGTTATATAACGTAAGTTTCCCTAACACTATCAAGATTGGCTACCACTTTCGCCACCTCACTTTGGCAATGACGATATGAAATCACGTTCTGGAGATATTTCAACCCCTAAAACGAGGTTTTCTTTGCTAACTAGTAAAACAGTGGTCCCTTAAGGTCGTGCTTACAATATTGGGTCATTTACTGTCTGTACTATACACTCGTCTAATCTTGCGCCGTTTTGTCTTATCGGGTTCGTTCTTTGTGCTGTGAAATGCGTATATTTTTATTCTTAAGGTGTGCAATCGTACGGTGGCTCATTTCTTGCGAACAGAGCAATTATTGCTACAAATGAACAGCAATCTGCCATTGTTGTAGATTCTTAACCTGTAGTGTTAAATCGTCTACGATCGAAGCAATTTATAGGCTAACAGTTAAATTGTTCTGCGGTGTTTTTGTGCCGTTATCAAAGCGACTGAGATTCACACTCTCAATTGAATGTGGACAGCAGATCAATTGAGACAAAATGGTGATTGAATACTGATAGACTTCGTAATGTTGTACAGGGGCGTAAAACACGGCGGGTGGGGTGTCAGGGGGAGCATTGCCCACCACAAGTTTTAGGTGCAAGACTAAATTTTTAAGTAGCCTACCCTCAAAAAAAAAAGTAAAATAACCAGAAAGTATTCTATAAACGATTTAATACTACGTTAGGCGGAAAATGGGAAAATGCCCTCTTGCCTTGCTTAGTCCTAATTTCTTTATACTACCGAACGAAGAGTCTGTTTTTACTCCCACTGCCGTTTCCCGCCGAGGCACCATCTCAGCCGAGAGCCGAGGCACTTTGAGCGTTGTCCACTTACCACGAAGATTCGAAAAGGTGCACTTTCGAACTATTATTTCTGAGCCCTGCTTTAAAACTGAGGTAAGACTGGGACACACAAAATCATTACTCATGCCCGGAAACAACAGCACGCGCGTCGTTTCTTGAAATAAACTAAGTAAAATAACATGACTCTTCCCTCGCGCATCTCGCGTTTTAAGCACACGCTACGCATGCACCCTGCGTTGCGCCGACAAGGTACGAAAAGATTTGAAAAATGTCCATTTCAAATTATTAAAAAAATTAAAGTACCCTTTAATGAAACACTGTTTTAATTATTTAGCATCTCATATACCATACTTGCCTCCTTCAGTTAAATATCAAAATCTTAAACATTATAGGTAGGTCATAATGTTTTCAAAAACTTTTGATTTCATTAAACTTAGCTTGGCAACCGAATGGTTAATTAGAAATAATGAATAAAATTAGCGTTCTTTTAATTTAGCGTTAGGCCTATATTACCGTGTTATGTCAAGCTTTAAAGCCTAAAACGAAAAGAAGTTCTCCCTGGTAGGTAGGCAACCGCAGTTTATATATTTGGACCCCTCTCCCAAGTTTGCGAGGAGTATTACGCCCCTTATGTTGTAGATACATGATTCCAATGGAATCTTCTTGCAAGGCAATTTTCGATGCGCAACATGTAGCCTACTTATATGAGCGGAGAAGCTAATTTAATCGTAATTTAACTAGCGGACCCATGTGAGAACTCTCCACAATGGGTTGTGTGCGCCCCATGTGTACAGACAACCCGCCCAGCTCTAGTGTTATGAGGGCTGTACGCGCAACAGTTCAGCCAGGGGCTATCGTCTTGATTATTTGTTTAATAGCACTTTATAACCAAATACATATATTTCCGTTTACATATCAATAAATGCAAGAATTTTCCAGTACTATTGAGACGATTCGGAAGATTTTGGTACAAACCACACCTTCTAACTGCCTCTGGGTCAGGAGCTTTAGTTTTGTGAAACATACACCTTAGCGTATTATATAATAAGATTTGGGCTTACACTCGTATTTACCGACTGAAAGTTACAATTCAATATAGATCAGTTAGGTTATAAAGCCGACGTTCAATGGGGGATTGATAACGATGTGCTTCTGAAAGAAGAAAATTACAGAACAGGCATGGACTGGCTCTTAACTCAAGGAACATTTATGCGACATTCATAAGTACGAATGTACCTAGTTAAATGATCCTGCGATGTTTGTGTCATTATCAAAGCGACTAAGTAAGAAGTACGTGATTTAGTGAGTTTTATTTCTTTTTCTTAACTGTCAGCAATAATCAAATGTAATATTTTCTTTCTAAAACGAAAATTTGCTAAAACCATGGGCGTCACAAGTACGAGTAACGTACAATACGCATTTATCATTTCGCACAAAATTCATTATGCTAAGAAGAGCAATGCGAAGTATTCCTGATAGCTTGTGAAGAAGAGGATAAACGATGGATCCGCTGTAACTGCCAGTACAAACTAGATATTTGGCAACAGTGCTATTTGAATTATTAGACGGATTCATATGTAGGGATATTTCCACAGTTTAATTTAACTCAGTAATTTGGAAATATCTGAAAATATGTCCTCCAGTTATTTAGAAAATAGGCGAACTGGATTTACATTTTAATGAACTGCTTGATTTTTATATTATTGCCGATACATGGTGATACCACTATTTTTTACCTGTTTTAGCCTACTTTCGATTTTTGCAAAAAATGAAAGTAGATTTATGAGATCAACACAGGGTGAAAAATTGAGTGTGTCTGTGTGTATGTGTGTCTGTGTACTCTGAATGTCTGCCCCCCCCCCTATCAGTTCGAACACGGTGAAACCAAATTGAACGAAATTTGGTACAGTGGTAGCACTAGCAAAGGGCACCTCAGTGTCATGTTTTATATCGCCGCCATCTTGACGAAAACGTAATGGCGGCCACCCAAATGTTAAAAGCTTAAATCAAATTACGACCAATCTAAGCATCTGATCTCTACTTAATTGTGCAACAACATACCTTTATGTGGTAAGCATCATTTGACCAAACTACAAGGTCATCAGCCCAATAGTTTGCAGATAACGGCCATGTATGTGTGCAAATCGATTCCCCCTATCAATTCAAACACGGTGAAACCGAATTGAACGAAATTTGGTACAGAGGTAGCACTCGCAAAAGGCAACTCACAGCCATGTTATATATCGTCACTATCTCGACGGAAACGTAATGGCGGCCATCCAAATGTTCAAAGCTTAAATCAAATTAGGACCAACCTAATCATCTGTTCTCTACCAATTTTTGCAACATTATACCTTTATGTATGAAGAATCTTTTGACCAAACTACATGGTCATCAGCCAAATAATTTGCGGATGGTGGCCATGTATGTGTGCAAATCGATTCCCCTATCTATTCAAACACAGTGAAAGCGAATTGAACGAATTTGGTACAAAGGTAGCACTAGCAAAAGGGCACCTCATTGTCATCTTTTATATTGCCGCCATCTTGACGAAAACGTAATGGCGGCCACCCAAATGTTAAAAGCTTAAATCAAATTACGACCAATCTAAGCATCTGATCTCTACTTAATTGTGCAACAACATACCTTTATGTGGTAAGCATCATTTGACCAAACTACAAGGTCATCAACCCAATAGTTTGCAGATATCGGCCATGTATGTGTGCAAATCGATTCCCCCTATCAATTCAAACACGGTGAAACCGAATTGAACGAAATTTGGTACAGAGGTAGCACTCGCAAAAGGCAACTCAGTGTCATGTTATATATCATCGCCATCTCGACGGAAACGTAATGGCGACCACCCAAATGTTAAAAGCTTAAATCAAAATACGACCAACCTAATCATCTGACCTCTACCAAATGTTGCAACAACTTACCATTATGTGAGAAGCGTTCTTTGACCAAGCTACAATATCATCAGTCCAATAGTTTGCATATGGCGGCCATGTATGTGTGCAAATCGATTCCCCCTATCAATACAAATACGGTAAACTCGATGTGAACGACATTTGGCACAGAGGTAGCACTAGCAAAGGGCACATCAGTGTCATGTTTTATATCGCCGCCATGATGACGGAAACGGAATGGCGGCCACCCAAATGTTAAAAGCTTGAATCAAATTACGACCAACCTAATCATTTGATCTCTACCAAAATTTGCAACAACATACCTTTTTGTGGGAAGCATCTTTTGACTAAAAACAAGGGCATCAGCCCAATAGTTTGCAGATAGCGGCCATGTATGTGTGCAAATCGATTCATCATATCAATTCAAACACGGTGAAACCGAATTGAATGCAATTTTGTACAGAGGTAGCACTAGCAAAAGGCACCTCATATTCATAGCTTGCTACGGAGGGCGAGTGGTTAACGTGTCGGATTACTAATCCCAAGATGGCAGGTTCGCCCCTGGCCGTGGTAAGTGATTTTTGGAAGGCGGCAAAAATACGATACGCATGTCATAAGATGTTGGCATGTTAAAGAACCCATTTGAATTCAGTAGGCCGTGTTCATAGTGGCAAAATTAATCTCAGGAGTTTCCGTCAACAGAAAGTTCCTCATTTCTCTACTAGAAAGCGCTATAATGTTCAGGGAGCGTAGATATCTAACCTCCTTGACTTTCATAATGATTCAAAGAACAACGAATTTCGACATGCAAGCTACTTTCTGGGTGTCAAATAACGAAGCTTTCACCCGGCACCGAGGCCATACGATATTATTATTATTATTATTATTACCTCATATTCATGTTTAATATACGTATAACCCGTTGTATTTCAACAAGCTACTACAACAAATTATACTCCTTGAAAAGGACAAATAGTTATAACCACTGCCGGCTGGATCGCTACCTTCCTGGTTGCTTTAAACTGCCTGCCCATTCGACGATTACAGCATTGGTTTGAGCGTACAACCTCGTTTCCAAATAAAGGCGCTAGGAAGCAGCACCAAGGCACTGTGGCAGACATAAGTTTTGTATTGATGTTAATGGAGCAGTTGTGTTTGGAATGTATTCTGAATGATTTTATAACGCTGTACTGCTGCGTGCCCTTTTGTAAATCAGAACAGGGCAAGTTAGAATACCGGGAATCTCATTTCATGAGATACCATCGGACAATTCACTGCGTGGGATGTGGTTACGTGCAATTTCCAGAGAAGGTGACGAAGAGGAAGCAAATAAATAAATACCGTACATAAATGAATGAATGAATGAATGATTGAGTGAGTAAATACGTGAGTCAATAAATGTGTATGTAAATAAATAAATATGTAGGTAAATAAGTAAACAAATAAGTAAATATGTAAGTAAATAAGTAAATTAATAAGTGAATAAATAAGGAAGTAAGTACGGTAAACAAATAAATAAGAAAATAAATAATTAAATTCATAAATATGTAAGTAAATAAACATGTAAGTAAATAAACAAATAATAAATAAATAAGTATACAAATACATTAAGTGAATAAATAAGCAAATAAGTAAATAAATAAGTAAACAAATAAATAAGAAAATTAATAAATAAATGTATAGGTAAATAAACAAATACGTAAATAAATAAGTAAATACATAAATAAGCAAATAAATAAGTATATAAATACGTAAATAAATAGGCCTAAGCAAATAAATAGGAAATTAAATAAATAAGTAAATAAATAGATAACAAAATAAATAAGTAAATAAATAAGTAAATAAGTAAGTAAATAAGTAAACAAATAAATAAGAAAATAAATAATTAAATACATAAATATGTAGGTAAATAAACAAGTAAGTAAATAAACAAATAAGTAAATGAATAAATAAGTATGTAAATAAGTAAATAAATAAGCAAATAAATAAGTAAATAAATAAGTAAATACATACATAAGAAAATAAATAAATAAATAAATAAATAAATACATTTGTAAATCTGTCCAAAAATCTGTAAAAATGTATAATACAGCCATCACAAGTACATGGGGCTACATGATCACGATGTCGCAAAGCCCCTAAATAAATCAACATCCCATTTTTCGGGGGACGGAGGAATTTCTTTTCCCTGTATTTTATTGTCCTTATTCTTTTCTTTTCATCTCGCGAAGTATGTAAGTTAGATTTAAGTCAGTTAGAAGTAGTTGTATTTTTATTATCATCTGCATAATTACGGGAAAATGAGCTGGACATTTTGTCCCTAAAACATTCGCTTCCACCGCCATGTATTTTTGCTTTCCTTTATACTGATAGTGTAATGTTTTCACGTCCGTCAATCTCGGTATTAAGCCTCCAAGCATAACAATCCTTCGTTACAGGTATCTTCCCCTTAATAAAACCGCGGCAATCTCAGTGGGATGGTGCTGCACCTAGCGGTGAATTAATGCATATAACTTGTACGCCTGTGAGTGTCGAATGGGCAGGCAGTTCAAAGCAACCAGGAGGGGTGCGATCCAGCCGGCAGTGGTTATAACAATACCCATGCATTTAGGAGAAAGTGGGCTATATGTTCTTTACTGAACATCTTGTTAAGAACTGAACTTTATGACAATGAATCACAAAAGAAGAAAAGCGAACTACCATGGACAAAAACTGTGAACTAAAAACAAAGTATTCCTCCCAATCTTGCCATAAAATAGCCAAAGTTTCAGAGCAATCGAATAATGAATTTCACGAAGCAGATAAGAAATGAAACGGAAATTGGGGGGGGGGGGGGTAATAAAATGAAAATTATAACTTGGCCCCCTCTGGAAAAAAATCCTGCGGGCGCCCATGCATTGAGGTACAGTACAGCATTTTATTATTACCTTATCGGGAATCGACAGTACATAGCATGATAATATCAAGACCAACTACAATACTCAGACCTTAATGCAGGTATTGAAAGGGTGAAAATAGCGTTTGCTGAAGCCCGACATATTGTTTGTTTACATTCGTTGCTGGGATACAATATTAGCTTTGATTAGCTTCGTTTGATAAAAGTTGGGATAAACTATCGCTCATCTGTATTTTTTAGTGTCTTCTGTATGTCTGTAAAGTCCAGTTCGCGTTAATGTACTGCAATCGGGTGTAAATATGTGATCACTTACTGCAGATGTTGAAGTACCTAAGACTAAAGCATTAATAGAGTGTCTCAAGAATATACACAGCAATGATTTGCTAGTTAGTGACAATAAAATAATAGCTTAGTACAGTTCAGTAGTGTCGAACTTAAGTACGTAAAGGGAAGACGCAATGAGCATCTACGGCAAACCAAACCGTTGACGTTATCTTGAACGCTCAGCTTCATGTGCCTCCGTAAATCCTTACCAGTCTGGCAGGTGAACCACACTGCCTTGTATACACGCCAAATACTACAGTGAACTTCTGTTTTATTGGTTAAGGAAGATGTTTCCCCTGTGCCAAACAGTGAACTCATTGTGTTCCGTCATTATTCATACTTTCGTGATTCTTACAGCTTGCAAGTTATTTTTAATTATGATGTGTGTAATAAAGTGTTATGAGTACCTTGCCAATTATGTACTTAACATATATTGCGAGATGGTGTGCCGCGATAATCCCGTAGGAGGGAAATGGTGCTTGCCTATCTACTTTACTAAATCAACTATTTCCAGTGTGCAACTATTCCAAACGGTAACAGCGAATGTTTAATAGGTTAGATGGTAACATACTATCGTGTCCTTTGTGTATGGTAATTTCCATAATTGTGTTCAGATATCCACACGACGACTTATTTTCATATTTCAATCAACTAATTCGGTCTGATGTTTTACCCGAGATTTTAGCAATTCCACGAGAGGTCTCAATTGAATTGTATCTGTATAGCGTTGGTTCGATTATTTCAGGCAAATATTCTCATTCCGATTGTGTACACAAATACTCTGCATGAGCTGGTAGAGCACTTCAGTAACCGGGTAGGCCTACTTTCTTCTCTCCTACTTCAGAATATGTTTGATTTTATGCTAATAATATTAATCTATAATTACTGAACTTAAATACAAATCGTGATAACTCGCCAAAAAGCTTCTTATTCAACCACATAAACAGTTAGCCTATTGTAGCTGCCCCTTGGGTGAAGACGAAGAAACCTATAATTCGAGGCCAGCACTATATAGATAAATTAATTCAGGTAAGTCTAAATTATTGATGCATAGTTCTTCGGAACGTAGTCTCGTCTTGTGATATCTATTATGCTCTTAGGTGAGTAAAAATAATAATTTACACGAACTGTGACAAGCCCAATGGCATGATCTTGGTAGGGCAACCATCGCCCCCATGTCTTTTCTTCATTAAGGTCTGAGGATTGTAGTTGGTCTTGATAATATGTATCCTTTATTTGTAATATTTGTGTGTAGATTTAGCGGAAGTTATGTTCTGTTGTAATTTCAGAAACATTTGGCGTCAAAATCTATGTGTTGACGCAGTGTTAGCAATTACCCTATGCTTGCGCTAGGCCTCCCAGATGACAGATGGGCGGTTTTGCCAAACCTTATGACACGGCTTGGGAATTGTAGACGGCGATGCCTACACCCCGATTCTGTAAGAAATGGTTAAGCTATAACAATTCTTTAGGACCCGTAAAGACCGGTTAGCAGTCGAATTAGTATTCTGACAGTTTTCAACGCCAAATCGCATCCATGTTGTGACGTAGTTCTTACCGCTGAACCATGCACTGTAATGGCATGTTCCGAGGGCTTGTTAGCCGTGTTGTAGTCCATGGTTTAGTTCACAGATTACCATATTTAGCTTATTTGTAACGATAAATCCTATATTGTTCTGTGGATAAATCAAAGACGGAAGCGAACAGCTGATATGTATGTTATCACTAATGGCTTGAGTATTAAGTTATTCATTGAAGATGGGCTAAGGTAAGTAAAAACAATATATTTTTGATTCTGCAATTTGTGCAAATATCTTTCTTTGACGATTATGGTAAATAGCATACTTAATATGGATAATGTCGACCGTGTAATGTTATTAACTTACACTTTTATTTTTGTTTTCAGATACCGTAAGCGATCTAAAACGATTATTTGATGGAGAAGAGACTTAAGTGCTATTTTAATGCTTTAGAAATAATTAGCTTTCATTTTAATTGTAGAATTCGAATCATATTTGCGGAAGCTTGTTGTCAGTAGTCCTTCAAGCTTGTTTCTAGCTTATGAAAATATTTGCTGTCAGAAGTTTGAAGACGAATACCTACCTAATGTGCGGCAATTGTGCTTTTAATTATTTAAATTAAGGCTGCAAAAGTTCACATTTCTTCACGGCCTTGGCCTATGCCATTGGTAAATTATAATTAATTGTGGTGAAGAGACATGCCAACATGATTATCATAATGGACTTTCACAAACTGAAATTAGCTCATTTACCTAAGAAAATGAGAGAATAATAGGAAGCGTTATCCCCATTGTCAGAACTGGTAGTTTCAAGACATTCAGTCGTGATGCAGTAAGTATTTAAACAATAGGCTATCCTTTAAAACCTTGGCAAATAGCCTTAGTAGGCAGGCTGGAACATAAAGAGTAGGCCTACCGGTATTGTACTATGCTTTCATATTGAACTAATGAGGGAAGATAATGTTAAATGTAATGCATGCAGTCGATTAACAGTGTATTGAGCCCGCCTAGGCAATGCGTCAAATATTTATTTGGGAGCATACTTACTTCACATGCTCAGTTCGACAGAACACACCCTGAAGCTTCCTCATGAACAATCCGCTATTTTGACTTCGGAGAGGACAGCTTATTTTCTTCCTAGAGATATATTACTTACTATTTTAATGCCACATACCTCAGGATCATATAATAATTAATTCTGTATAATTTACCATCTTCTATGCCTTTTGGAAATGGTAAATCACTTTATGGTAAAGGTATTTTCCACCGCAGACACGCGGAGGACAATGTAAATAGTCGCTAATCGACTTAACTAATTCCTTCAAACCAGGAAGCCATGCTACGCACAGACACACCGTTTTGATACTCCGCTGAGGCAGGACGTATTGTGTCAATTGCCCGTCATTAAGTCGACGGCCACTTTTGGCGAGTGCATACCCCATAATTGGGAGGACTACAATCTACAGACATCGAATTGCGTATTACGAGTTAAGCGCACGAAAAGTATTATTTCGGCCATGCGAGGCCAGTGTTACGTTATTGTGAAAGTTAAAATTTAATTGAGTGAATTCGACATATTTTTTCACCAACCACGATGACCGTCTGAAAGGCAGACGTGAAATATTCAGGCAGACGTGAAATATTTAGGCTACAGCTACGTCTTATAGCCCAGTGTGTGCTACTACGAAAATCAACTATGTTAAAGCTACGCATCGCACGCATGCGACAGTGATTGTTCAGATTTACAGCGATTTGACATAGTTTAAAATCTGTGAACAATACCACGTGTATGGTATTACTAGAGTATGTGGCAGGAAAAGCAGAGTATTTGATCACCTGCAATTATTAAAGCCAGTGTGCATTTATATAATCATATTTCTATAGAATCTGTGTTTTAATAACCACGATACCTAAGTTAATGCACCACGTGTTGGTGATTTTTCGTCTTTACTTTGAGATCGTCGTGATGGAATAATTCCTAATGTGAGGGAAACACCGATGAAATAAACCGCCACCATGGAATTGTCCAACCAACACCACCAGGTACAAGCCATGTACAAGACAAGAACCAAGGACCAAAAGGACAGGCCGAAACCCATAGCCTTAACCAGGAATATGCTTGGAGCCCTGGAAGCATATTACCCCTTCCAATGGGAGTTCTGGAAGGTGATCTACCTATGAAGTAATCGTGAGGCCTGTATTGTCTATGTACGAGATTTTTCCAGGTTGATGTAGACATGGAATGTATTTTTAGCCGAAACGACTCGATATTTTGACCACTTAGGTAGGCATGTACATATTTTCTTCTTGGCACAGGGACAAACTTTCAGTTAGTCACCAGTCCGTGTCATATACGGCAGATGCACATTTACATGTATTTTTCAGTGTATTTATAAGCCAGCAAGGAGCTGTGATTTTATGTCATGTAAACGACATCTTAAGAACAGAAGGTGTAGGCTTCTGATAGTTTAGGGGACACCCTATAGTTAGGTCCCTTATTTAAGTTGAAATAGCTTTATTATCGTATCATTTCTCAGCCGAAAGTCGCTGAAACTTTTTTTACTCTTTATTTGACATTTTTCGTGAGTACTATTTACTACATGAAGTTCCAGAGGAACGAACCCATACACAGTAAGTTTGGTGGGTAAACTTACATCGTATCATTTCAAACATCACAGCAGAGGTTAGATGTTTTATTTTGTTGTGGAAAGTGCCATGCCACGCATATCAAAGCCTACGTGTACAAAGAGTGAGTGACATATCTTCGAATGTCAGTGCAGTTTGTTGCACGAGTGTGCCATCTCTATATTAGTATTCTTTGAAATTATCACTACGTTATATATTATTGAAGGGTAAAATATCCCAAGAAACACTGTTAGGGAAGTGATGATGCATTCTTAGTACAGTCTGCAGAGCACTTGAGGACTGTATTTCGTGCTACTGCAAGATTCAAATGATCATTTTGAAACACAATCTTTGCTACGCTAAAGCTGTACGCGATGCAGTGTGAAAAGTGTTTGAGCGCACCAGCTGATAACCGGTTGCTACCCGAGATGCAACGGGAGACGACAATATTGAATTTTTTGTATGCTAATTTACGTCACAAGTCCTAGGAATTTTGAAGGTCACTGTTATTAATATAACCTTGCTTTGGAGAACAGCTATGTGAGCTGCTAACATCTGTTTTTTCTTTCACCACTTTTAATGAGTGAGGGGATGCTCGCTTACTCGAATTCCTTTAATGTTTTGAGCCGATGACATTGATTCATCTGGCGTGTTATAGAATGGTTTAAACAATAATGTTAATTGACCCAGCTTCTGTATAAATTAGGCTAGCAAGTGTAATTGTTGTGTCCGTAAACACATTATTTGGTAATTAGGCAGGACGGATGAATGTCCGCCTATTGTTGGTTTATTCCGGCATTCTTTGAGCTGCGGCCAAGACGACCGATGGTACTTGCTCGCAATGGCAGTAAGACGCGCCAACCTGTGTTATTGTTGACTTGCGGAAGTCATGTCCTTTGAGTGAATTTCAAGCGAGATCACATGCTACTGCCTACGACTGGTGTCATAAACTATCTAACTCAAGAGTATTTAAACCTTCTGATAAATCAATAGCATAATTATCCTAAACCAACGGATTAATTAATTGATTATAAATAATTACAACCATAACTTTGCAACCTTTTGCTTGTTGATTAATTGGCACCGTGACTTCAATTCATGTCCATGTGGCAGATGACCTTTAAATAAGCTGACACTTCTTTTTTTCGACGACATGGATCTTCGGGACCAGAAATCAGTAACTTGTGGCCCGCATGATTCAAAGCTTGTATGTCGCAGTGATGATTGCGCATTGCCAACCTAATTCACTTGCATGAGATGACGACTGGGTACAAACAGTACGTCAGTTCGTGGAGGCAGGCTAGTATTAGAGTGTTTATTTATTCATTCCCGAGTGTATTTACCCTATTGTTCCTGTTAGACATAAGAGTGTTATTTGATCGTGTTTTTTTTTGATAGTCATTGGTCAAACTATCATTAGATTTGTTAATAAGCATTTGTTTACGACGCTTCTCGTCGTAATCCTTTCGTTCACATAGGCATTAGACAGAATTTAAATGTAATATTAAAAGTGAACGTGGTACCAGCCTAACCTAGGGATTGGTTTGCTAGCTGTTAAATGTAAATTATACCGAGTCATTTATTTGAAAATTTGCTACGCGTTAATTCTTCTTGTACTACGTGCCTAGTTAGTTTTGCTATTGTTTCATGTAACTAGGACTTCGCGAGAGTACTTAACATCAAACTAGGGAACGACTCATTTTTGTAATTAGAGTAGCGGATTAGCCGATTTCGACCCTCGGAAGTAGTTTAGGGGTCTTACTTAAATAAATCATGCACGAATCTAACTTAAGACTGGATCTCTTTTTATTGCTAGCTTTCTATTTTTAGGATGTATTTCTTTGGGCGTCTATGACTGTTTCCGTGCTAAATGACCCAGATCCCCTGGATCAAGCCCCTCGTGCTGAGCAAGCCTACAAAGAAATGCACCTGATCCTCTAAGGTGTTGGTTTCGAAGGACGGGGTCTTCCGAAGTACCATTTCATTCGGTGGAAGGTACCCGAATAGCCTCTTCTAACGGGCTCATACACTCTTTTAAATGGCGCACGAACCTGGTATGGCCGATGTTTTTACGGAAACCATCAGTTTCTCGTTTTTGAGAGGATCATAGGCAGTTGAACTGGACTGGTACGAACTGAGAAGTCGTACAGCTGTTTCGATAGCCACCTGGCATTCTTTGATATCAGACAAGGGGGGGGGGGTAGAGCAAATGGTATTTAAAATTCATTAGGTATTTGGTTTGTTAATGCTCTATCCTTAGTAAATGTAACTTATGTTTTTGTTTGTTGGTATTTTTACCGTGTAATGTACCTTGCTTTTCTGCGTTGAGTCCAGCAGTAGTTCGTGATGTTTATTCACAGGAAGGCTTTCGGCTTGGACAAACTTTCCTGTATTGGTGTAGTGGTTTTATTTCTGAGGTAATTCCCTCTTCTTTCTCTGAGTGTTATAATGATTGATGAGGAGTCGTTGAAACGAGTCCTGGATGGGATGATGGCAAATATCAATGCCTCATTTACCGAAATAAGAGGTGACCTAGGCAATAACACTGTGTCCCTGAATCAAGTAAGAGACGAGTTTGGCACAGTAAGAGGTGACCTGGGTGAAGTCAGGGGTGACATAAATGTTGTCAGAGATGACATAAATGTTGTCAGAGGTGATATAAATGTTGTCAGATGTGATGTTGAGGCATCGAACGTCACACTTAACGATGCTAGGGGAGAGCTAGGCAACAATGCCGAATCTCTCAACCAAACTAATGTAAACCTCTTAGCAAACACAGCGACACTTCATGAAGTGCGAGATGATATAGACCGCATTAGGCAGAATGTCGGCGCTAATACCCTTACTTTGGTAGGCATTAGGCGTGATGCAGAGGCCAACAAAAACACACTCACTAGACTCACTGAAGAACTCACACAGGTCAGAGCCGATATCGAGACTCAAAGGGCTGAGTCAAACAATAAATTACTCGCAGACTTAGCTTCAGTCCACGTGGATATGGTGAGGCACCATAAAGAAGCTGACGAACAAATGAATACTTTATCTACAGACCTTGCGACAAACCGTACGGAGGTACATGACCGCTTAAATCAAATTGACACGACAGTCCAGACTGTATGGGGAGACGTGGCTACCTTACGTGAAGAAATAGCGAGAGACATCGCCACCGTGCAGAAGGAAGTGGAGGAGCAGAAAGCTCATTTCGACATCATAGAAAAGGACGTAAAGGATGATGTAGAATTCCTGTGACACCGATTGGAAAAGGTTGTTATTACGGAGCACCTTAAGCTCAGTAACAACGTTAGACTGGCAGTACGCGAAGTAGACACAAAACTACGAGGCGAAATTCATAGGTTACAGGAGCAAGTCAGTGACTTGACACTGCAAGCACTGGATGCACCAGCTATCCAAGAAGTGGAAGAGCGACTCTCAGCAATGGTGAGGGCTCAACAAGAGAGTACTCCCAACACTGCTAACCTTAACCCGAATCTACCTAACATACATGTTTCAAGCGTAAGTGCAAACACACCGCACGCACCCGCTGAAGTAAAACCTAACACTATGCACAGCGAAGGGATGCAGACTATCCCATCTGCACCATTGAATGTCAATGCGCCCATCTTTACTCCGATGAGGCAGTTCAATCAAGGGGCTAATGTCATGATTATCAGACAAAAGGACGAAAAACCAGCTCAGTTTTCTGGAACTGGAAGCAGCGTAACTCCGTCGAGTTCCTGCAAAACGTAGAATCATTCCTTCGTGACACCATGGTAACTCCAGAAAGAGAATTACGGGTAATTGAACGACTGTTGACAGGTCAAGCAAGTACCTGGTACCGCGCATTTAGGTACGCTTTTAGCGGGTACCAAGACTTTAAAGAAGCTTTATTGAGAACGTACTGGAGCGAAATGTACACTAATCGGCACAGTACGAATCAACCGTCAAAGTATGCGAACTACTTCGCAACTCAACTATCTAAATTCAGATGGCTCCAACCGCCGTTATCCGAGCCTGAATTAATTCAGACTATAACCCGGCAGTACCCAGCTGATGTCCAGCGCACATTAAGAGCTGCTAACTCAACCACATTCATTGAGTGCGACTCGATTCTTCGTAGAATCGATGGTACCAACGATCAGTTCTCCAATAATAAACCGAGAGGGGAACATCGTCAAGTCAACGTTACGACGATTGACAAGGTATCATAAACATCTAAGCCAGCCCAAATCATTTCGGAACCATACCGAAGAAATGCGACAGGACCCGATAGGCGAAACTGGAATCGCAGACCCTATGATAGGTCACGCCAGCAAAACGATCGTGGATATTGGGGGCGACGATTTGAGAATCGCAACAGTAAGAATAACGACGATCAGAGAGACGACAGAAGTGGTCGCAATAACAACACACGTAACCGACAATCCGGCAACACTCGCCGCGATTATCGTTATAGTGGTGGTTACCGCGAATACCGCGATCCCAGGAGACAACCAGTTCTACTGGAGGTCGCGCTCGCGAAAGTCGCGAATATATTCGTCAGTTACAAAACGACAGGGACGAAGAACAAGACCGAGCTTCGAGGGAGCGAAAAGAGAAATCGAAAGCCCAGGAGCAACGGAAAAGAAGTCCTACAGCTGACGTTGGATTGTTGATAACCAGCGCAGAGGATGCATGGGATCGACTCCAGGATGGTTTAACCCGAACAAGACGCAGAGAACGTCGACTCCAAGATCCGGATGGAGAAGGATTTGGTGATCTGTTCGAGGAGAATTAATGCCCATTGAGAGTGCTGGATTTTTTTAACGACGAACGAAGAACTACCCACTGATGATGATGGAGAGATTTAAACCTTGGTATTGGAAGAGGAGGACGGTGATGCAAAGAAATATTATGAACACTAGAATGGTTTTGATGGTAAATAAAATGCTAATCTCACATTTTTATTTGAAACAACGGAGGGATATATGAGCCCGCCTAGGCTCATGCGTCATATATTTCCTTGGGAGCGTACTTACTTCACATGCTCAGTTCGACAGAACACACCCTGAAGCTTCCTCATGAACAATCCGCTATTTTGACTTCGGAGAGGACAGCTTATTTTCTTCCTAGAGATATATTACTTACTATTTTAATGCCACATACCTCAGGATCATATAATAATTAATTCTGTATAATTTACCATCTTCTATGCCTTTTGGAAATGGTAAATCACTTTATGGTAAAGGTATTTTTCACCGCAGACACGCGGAGGACAATGTAAATAGTCGCTAATCGACTTAAATAATTCCTTCAAACCAGGAAGCAGTGCTACGCACAGACACACCGTTTTGATACTCCGCTGAGGCAGGACATATTGTATCAATTGTCCGTCATTAAGACGAAGGCTACTTTTGGCGAATGCATACCCCATAATTAGGAGGACTACAATCTACAGCCATCGAGTTGCGTATTACGAGTTAAGCACACGAAAAGTATTATTTCGGCCATGCAAGGCCAGTGTTACGTTATTGTGAAAGTTGAAATTTAATTGAGTGAATTCGACATATTTTTTCACCAACCACGAGGACCGTCTGAAAGGCAGACGTGACATATTCAGGCAGTCGTGAAATATTTAGGCTACAGCTACGTCTTATAGCCCAGTGTGTGCTACTACGAAAATCAACTATGTTAAAGCTACGCATCGCACGCATGCGACAGTGATTGTTCAGATTTACAGCGATTTGACATAGTTTAAAATCTGTGAACAATACCACGTGTATGGTATTACTAGAGTCTGTGGCAGGAAAAGCAGAGTATTTGATCACCTGCAATTATTAAAGCCAGTGTGTTTATATAATCATATTTCCATAGAATCTGTGTGTTTAATAACCACGATGCCTACGTTATTGCACAACGTGTTGTGATTTTTCGACTTTACTTAGAGAGCGTCGTGATGGAATAATTTCTAATGTGAGGGAAACACCGATGAAATAAACCGCCACCATGGCATTGTCCAACCAACACCACCAGATACACGCCATGTACAAGACGAGAAACAAGGACCAAAAGGACAGGCCGAAACCCACATAGCCTTAACTAGAAATATGCTTGGAGCCCTGGAAGCATATTACCCCTTCCAATGGGAGTTCTGGAAGGTGATCTACCTATGAAGTAATCGTGAGTCCTGTATTGTCTATGTACGAGGTTTTTTCAGGTTGATGTAGACTTTGAATGTATTTTTAGCCGAAACGACTCGATAATTTGACCACTTAGGTAAGAATGTACATATTTTCTTCTTGGCACAGGGACAATCTTTCAGTTAGTCACCACAGTCCGAGTCCTATACGGCAGGTGCACAATCACATGTATTTTTCAGTGTATTTATAAGCCAGCAAGGAGCTGTGATTTTATGTCATGTAAACGACATCTTAAGAACAGAAGGAGTAGGCTTCTGATAGTTTAGGGGACACCCTATAGTTAGGTCCCTTATTTAAGTTGAAATAGCTTTATTATCGTATCATTTCTCAGCCGAAAGTCGCTGAAACATTTTTGTACTCTTTATTTGACATTTTTCGAGAGTACTATTTACTACATGAAGTTCCAGAGGAACGAACCCATACACAGTAAGATTGGTGGGTAAACCTACATCGTATCATTTCAAACATCACAGCAGAGGTTAGATGTTTTATTTTGTTGTGGAAAGTGCCATGCCACGCATATCAAAGCCCACGTGTACAAAGAGTGAGTGACATATCTTCGAATGTCAGTGCAGTTTGTTGCACGAGTGTGCCATCTCTATATTAGTATTCTTTGAAATTATCACTACGTTATATATTATTGAAGGGTAAAATATCCCAAGAAACACTGTTAGGGAAGTGATGATGCATTCTTAGTACAGTCTGCAGAGCACTTGAGGACTGTATTTCGTGCTACTGCAAGATTCAAATGATCATTTTGAAACACAATCTTTGCTATGCTAAAGCTGTACGCGATGCAGTGTGAAAGTTGTTTGAGCGCGCCAGCTGATAACCGGTTGCTACCCGAGATGCAACGGGAGACGACAATATTGAATTTTTTGTATGCTGATTTACGTCACAAGTCCTAGGAATTTTGAAGGTCACTGTTATTAATATAACCTCGCTTTGGAGAACAGTTATGTAAGCTGCTAACATCTGTTATTTCTTTCATCAATTTTAATGAGTGAGGGGATCCGCGCTTACTCGAATTCCTTTAATGTTTTGAGCCGATGACAATGATTCATCTGGCGTGTTATAGAATGGTTTAAACAATAATGTTAATTGACCCAGCTTCTGTATAAATTAGGCTAGCAAGTGTAATTGTTGTGTCCGTAAACACATTATTTGGTAATTAGGCAGGACGGATGAATGTCCGCCTATTGTTGGTTTATTCCGGCGTTCCTTGAGCTGCGGCCAAGACGACCGATGGTACTTGCGCGCAATGGGAGTAAGACGCGCCAACCTGTGTTATTGTTGACTTGTAGAAGTCATATTCTTTGAGTGAATCTCAAGTGAGATCACATGCTGCTGCCTACGACTGGTGTCATAAACTCAACTAACTCAACAGTATTTAAACCTTCTGATAAATCAAAAGCATAATTATCCTAAACCAACGGATTAATTAATTGATTATAAATAATTACAGCCATAACTTTGCAACCATTTGCTTGTTTATTAATTGACACCGTGACTTCAATTCATTTCCATGTGGGAGATGACCTTTAAATGAGCTGACACTACTTTTTTCCGACGACATGGATCTTCGGGACCAGAAATCAGTAACTTGTGGCCCGCGTGATTCAAAGCTTGTAAGTCACAGTGATGATTGTGCATTGCCAACCTAATTCACATGCATGAGATGATGACTTTGTACAAACAGTACGTCAGTTCGCGGAGGCAGGCTAGTATTAGAGTGTTTATTTATTCATTCCCGAGTGTATTTACCCTATTGTTCCTGTTAGACATAAGAGTGTTATTTGATTGTTTTCTTTGATAGTCAGTGGTCAAATTATCATTAGATTTGGTAATAAGCATTTGTTTACTACGCTTCTCGTCGTATTACTTTCGTTCACATAGGCATTAGACAGAATTTAAATGTAATATTAAATGTGGACGTGGTACCATCCTAACCTAGGGATTGGTTTGCTAGCTGTTAAATGAAAATTATACCGAGTCATTTATTTGTAAATTTGCTGCGCGTTAATTCTTCTTGTACCACGCGCCTAGTTAGTTTTGTTATTGTTTCATGTAACTAGGACTTCTCGAGGGTACTTAACATCAAACTAGGGAACGACTCATTATTGTAATTAGAGTAGCGGATTAGCCGATTTCGACCCTCAGAAGTAGTTTAGGGGTCTTACTTGAATAAATCATGCACGAATCTAACTTAAGACTGGATCTCTTTTTAATGATAGCTTTGTATTATCCGGATGTATTTCTTTAGGCGTCTATGACTGTTTCCGTGCTAAATGACCCAGATCCCCTGGATCAAGCACCTCGTGCTGTGCAAGCCTACAAAGAAATGCACCCGATCCTCTGTAACGTGTTTTTCGAGGGGTTTTATGCAACTGGCATAAGTCAGTAGGAAGCCATTCTATATTTATTTACGCGGCAAATTGTTCAGCCAAGAGAATTTTTCATGGTAATTTATTATTATTATTAATTTATTATAATTATTATTAAGGTATTTTCGGAGCATTTTATAAAAATTATTAGCATTCAGATAGGTTTTCTATGTCTTAGAAAACGCTATCAAGCAAATTATTACGAACGACAATATTATAGAAAATTATGTGATTACGGAATTTTACGGAGTTTTGTCAGTTAGGGTATTTGAGAGACATGACTCACTGGGAATTCGAGTACAAGCTGATTCCTGTCGAGAAGTATTACGCAAGGCTGGGTCGCAAGGTCTAGCAAAGGCGAATTGTTGGAACGGAAATCGACTTCTCCCTCTCGCGCGCCGAGTGTAATGAGGCAGAGGAGGGGAACTAGCGGCGTGCTCAGCCAATCAGTGAGGACGACGTAAGCTAGATGTCGGTACCATGGTGGGGGAGCCAACGTGTGGATATATCGTTCGACGCGCCGTGGGACGTGGACTATCTGTGAAATACTTGCGGAGTATGGTTATACGCGGGGGACGCTCCGATGTTCCGTGGAACGAACAATCTGTGTAGAACTTGCAGAGTACGGTCGCAAGTGCGTGTCGCTCCGATGTTCAGTGGAGTTAGCGACGAACTTTTGTAAAACTTGGTTGTACGAGTGTTTGGGTCCGAGGTACGGACCATAGAATTATCTAATCTACCAGAATATCATCAAATTCCGACGGAGATGACGACGTCCAGGAGACTGTGGGAAGCTCACAACATCATCAAGAACGAGGGAAATGCCTTGGCAATTTCCAATGGTAAGCGCAAATGACGCAGAAATACGCAATCTCTCATTTTTCTTTGTTTTATATTTCATATTTCAGTAACTTCATAGCTTGGAAATAAGAGTAAAATCAATTTATCAGACTCCGTTTTCACGTAATTTTCTATCGGTAATATTCAAATCACAACGCTCCAATTTAAATTTTATACTTATTATTATTAATTTTGCTATACTTGTTTTATATAATAAATTCATTTCTTTTACAATGCAATCTTTGCTTTCAGTAGGTAGCATTAGATATAGACCAATTCCTTCTCCTGATACAATTGTTTGTTGGGTTAATGATCAAATCATACCACGATCTGAGTGAACAGATTCTTGACGGTGTTCTACCAGAGCTAGACGTTGTTAAATACAAATTTAGATTTCAGCATTGCGTTGAAGTCTTGGCGCCCATTAAAACAACATAGCTTAGGCAAAGGTAAACAATTACATTTTCTCCCAACAGTGTGGGCTAGCGAAACTGTTACATTTGGCGCCCAACGTGGGGCGAAAGAAACCATTACATTTGTCGCTACCAACATGGGGCACTAATTAATAACCATTACATTTGTCGCCGACAACTTGGGGCTGAAAACCTAATAACATTTGTGGAAGGAGAAGGGTATATATTTCTGTGCCTGTATTTTGGGGGTTATTTGTCTTTATCAGTGTATATCATTATGGGGGATGAGAAAGAAAGACAGATGAGGTTACGTAGTGGTCATCAGCTGGAGAGTGATGATACGAGCAGTATGTCGAGTGATGGTAGTACCGGGGTAGCGGAGGTAAATCCCGATACTGAAACAGGGAGTGTAGGCGGCCAACCAGAATTAAAAACTTTACTTCTCGAGTTCATGTATCAGAACAAAGTTAGTAGTGATGCCTTAAATGCAAAATTAGAAAAGAATAATGCAAAATTAGAACAAAACAGTAGGGAAAATAAAGAAAGTACAGACGCTTTAAACGCAAAACTGGAACAAAACAGTAGGGAAAATAGAGAGAGTAATGAAACTTTAAACGCCAGATTAGAACAAAACAGTAAGGAAAATAGAGAGAGTACTGAAACTTTAAATGCTAAATTAGAACAAAACAGTAGGGAAATGAGTGACAAATTTGAACTGATTAGAGGTGAGATCAGGGGGGTGATGAAAGAAAAGGCTAAAGAGATTATTGCAGATGTAGACAGAAAATTAGGAAAAGTACAGGAGGAGTTGGAAATTAGAATCAGTACACAGGCTGAAAATTTAAAAGAACTAGTGCAACTGGAAACACAGCAGGTCAAAAAGCAATTGGGGGGAGAAATTGACAAAATTCAGGTAGCTACTAAAGAGGTTAAGGAACAGCTGGGGGGTAGAATTGAGAAAGTCCACTCACAAATAGTTGCAGAAGTAAATGATTTAAGAGAGAGTAATAGAGAGAGCATTAGCAAGATTGAGGAGAAACAAGCAAAGCTATATGATAAAGTAGAAGAATCAGAAGGAAACATTAAATTAACAGTAAACAGTATTGAGAGGAAGGCTGAGGAGAAAATCGCAGAATTAGAATTAAAATTAAAAGCTAGGATCAGGCAAGAAAATTGTCAGAATAGGCCAGTTTTGGTGAATAGCACACACAGGGAGGTAGAACTGGGTAAGTTCAGCAATCGACAGGGGTGCCCAATGGAGTTCATGAACACTATAGAAAATAAATTCGGGGAGAGGTTGGAAAATGGTAGTATTGAGTGGTGCCAGGTAGTTGAAATTTTAGAACAAGTGTTTGTGGGGGAAACGAGGAATTGGTTTGCTGTCTACAGAGACAAGTTTACTAATATCAATGATTTTAAAATGAAATTCTGTGAAAAGTTCTGGAATGAGGTTATTCAGTCGCAGCATCGTGAGGGAGTAGTGTGTGGTAAATATAACCCTAAAGGAAGCTCCACCATGACCGAATATCTGGATGGCTTGAAGGAGGAAAGTGATGTGGTAAGGTTGCTACTTAGGCACTTTCCCTATAGGATCAAGGAGGCTGCTTGTATCCAGAATGTAAAGACTATATCACAAGTAGAAAATTTGTTAAGCACATTTGATGCACTAGGGAGAGGGGGTTATGAGGACAATTTCAATCGGAACCAGGGTAATAATAATAATAGACCTAATGAAGCCAGGCATCAAGAAGTTCAAGGGAACGGCGGCGAAGGGGCCAACGCTCAAAATAGAAATAATAATAATCAGCTATATCAGAACAGAGGAAATGGCTATGGTAATCAGTATCAAGGGAGGAACAATGATTTCAGGGGAAATCAAGGGAGGAACAATGATTACAGGGGAAATCAAGGGAGAAACAATGATTTCAGGGGAAATCAAGGGAGAAATTATAATGACAATAATTACAACCAGAATAGGGGTCAAGGAAGAGGACAGCCTAGTGGTAGTAATATACAGCCAAACAATGACAACACAGCCCAGAACAACCAGACCAGTTTAGTAGTTAGTAGTACTACGGCCAGCTGTAGCGGTTCTTTAAACGCGAACCAGGCTGCGAAGTTAAGGTCAGAATCTCAGTCTGTAGCATGCCCTGTCCATACAATTATACAGGAACCCTATGACCTAAATGTAAGAAATGAATTATTACATGAACTAAATGATGAAGGTATTATTCAAGAAGTGGTTAGTAAGAGCCCCATAGTTAAATTTAACGTGTCCGAGGCGTACACAGATGTTTTAATTGATAGTGGTTGTATGAAGAGTTGCATAAGTAGTGCATTTTATGATAAAATGAAAGGAACTGGAGTAAATTTTGAGGAGATGCCAATTAAAAGCACTTTTGTTATCACAGCTGTTGTGAAGAGGTAATTTCTAAGCAAGTTTTAGTAGACATTAAAATTAATAATCATGTAGAGAAGCAGATTTGCCTTGTAATTCCAAATTTAGTATTCAGTGTTATCTTGGGTTCAGAGTGGCTAAGTAGAGTGTCTGGCAACTTATGTTATGATGTAGGGAGTTTGAAATTTAAATGGGGAGATTCTGAAGTAGAAGTAGCGTTCAATGACCGTATTCAGAGGAGTAGTATTGTAGGTGTGATTTGTACTTTAAATGAGATATCGCCAGCCGTAGAGCGGGGTTCTCCATGTTTTGTGGGCAGTGTGATTACGAACGGAAGTCTAGAGGACTCGTTACGTGAGGCTGCATTTCAGGGAAATATAGAGGATGAACAGTGTGTTCGGCTCTATGATGTGTTATGGTGTAATAGGAGAGTGTTTGAGGATCGCATTGGTATGGCCAATTGCTATACCCATTCATTGAACGTTATTGATAGGTCAGTATTCACAGGACATATATATCCTGTACCTTTCGCTTATCAGAGTGCAGTTGAGGCACAAATTAATCAGATGCTGGAAGATGGGATTATTGAGCACTCTAACAGTCCGTATGTTAATTCTTTTATAACGGTACCCAAGACCGACGGCACTGTTCGTATTTGTTTAGACGCTCGTTTGGTTAACAATAGAATTAGTTCAGATCAGCTGAAATCTATGTCAATAGAAGAATTAATGCAAACATTTGAGGGGAAGAAGTATTTCACTTGTGTAGATTTGAGTTCCAGTTTTTGGCAAGTGCCACTTATGTACGAAGATAGACCATTTACAGCTTTTAGTCATAAATATAACCTTTATCAATTTTGTAGAACACCTTATGGGTTAAAGAGTAGTTCAGCAGCTTTAATTAGGGCTTTAAACATCGCATTAGGGGATGACACAGGAGAGTTTGTAACCATTTACATAGATGATATGGTAATTAGTTCACGCAGTTTTGAGGAGCATCTACGTCATTTAAATATAGTTTTTCAGAAGTTAGATCAGGCAGGGTTCACTTTGAAGCTGTCTAAGTCGTCATTCTGTCAGTCAGAAGTGACATTTTTAGGTCATAGAGTGTCGAGTAGAGGTGTAACACCAGAAGAAAGTAGGGTTAATAAGATACTTAACGCAGAGGTGCCACAGAATGTTTAACAGTTAAAAACTTACCTGGGAATTTGCAACTTTTTCAGGAGGTTCGTTCTTAAATACTCAGGGTTGGTAGAACCATTCAGGGAATTGCTTAAAAGTGGGACTCGGTGGAGATGGGAGTCCAAGCATGATCAGGCTTTTAGAGCGCTGAAGGAAGGTTTTGAGAAAGCTGTAGTGCTGAAATATCCGTTGAAAGATAAGGAATATGTGGTTATGACAGATGCTTCACATATAGGCATTGCTGGAGTATTATGTCAGAAAGATGATGAGGGTAATCTGTGCATTGTATCTTTAGCCTCGCGAGGACTGACAGCAGCGGAGAAAAGATACACGATTACTGAGTTAGAGCTTTTAGGTATTGTTTTCAGTTTAGGGAAATTTAGAATGTATTTAGTAGGGGGGAAATTTGAGATCCACACAGATCACCATGCATTACTGTATATGAGGACTTGTAAACTCAGTTCTAACAGAGTTAGTAGGTGGATTCTTGCTCTGCAGGAATACGAATTCACAGTAAAATATATTAAAGGTAAAGATAACATTCTTGCAGACATGCTATCAAGGGACACTAATTTATGTAGGGATCATCCTGTGGTTAAAGCAGAGGACGGTATTTTAATATGTGCATGTGTGGACAGTAGCAACAGGGCATCGTTACAGACACTGAGAAATATGCTAGGTAGAGCAACGTGATGACGTTCATTTAAGGGAGCCACTGGCAAAGTTGGAAGCAGGTGACGCAGTAACATTTATAGTTTCCAAACGTATTGGGAAAACAGCATATGTGCTGGAGAATAGTGAGGGAAACAGATTATACGGGACGTATAATATACATAGTCTACGAAAATATGTGTCATAAAGTGAGTGTGTTTAGCTGGCGAGCCAGCCTATCAAATGAGTAAGTGTGGTATTTGGTGCGTGGGAGGATCTGGTCTTCCAGGCAGGCGTATCAGAAGTCACACAGGGGGGTAGTATGTAAGTAAATGAGAGTTTTTAAGGTACAGGGAAATATGACGGGATTGTCGGATGCTCTTGAGCACTAAAATGTCTCGATACACCAAGGCCAGAATTTGGTAGCGCTGGTGAATTCCCATTTGCCTCCAAGAGATGGGTGAGCGCTTGAACAGGGTATTTTTGCTTAAGGCGTCCACGAGGCAAAAGATGGGCCATCAGAAGGCGAGACAGTCCTTCATGAAACTCATACATATCAGCACACGTGATTTCTGTTTACGGCCTCGCCATGTAAGATTTGTTAGTGTGTAATTTAAGATAATTTGAACAATGGTATTATTTGTGTGAGGAGAAATGGTCTGTGTTGAGAACTAGTATTAAGTAGAATATGGTTAACGGGAACTTAACAAGACAGGGCGATTACGGCACAGAAATATTTGGTGTTATATGTAATGCGCATTTACTGTTTTTTTTTTCAGAAGTCAATATTAATTTAATCTACTTTAAAGAGAGATTAAGTATTATGGTCACGAGGCGCTGCCACAATAGTGTGATCGTGTGCTCAGTGATAAGTGGAATTAAATGTCACCATAAGGAGGGGACCTCCAGTGAAATTAGGGAGTTCTATGGTGATATAAATATATCAGAACACCTTCAATGCGTGTGATATGACATCATAAATACATAGTGCTCACACATTAATTATGTCTATTTCTCCAACATAGAGAAATTTGAGAGGCGGAAATATCCGTGGAACACTACTCTATATGTAAAACATTGGACTGGTTGCAAAGTGCAATCCATAGTGACAACAAACTTTGACGCAAAGTGCGTGAAGAAAAAATATGAGTGTATATATCTGTAATTTAGGGTGATTTCATTTATGTAATATGTATTTTGGATGGGGTTTATTAACGTGTCTGGGATAATCGGATAATGGACCGTCGTCACGGTAAATCATCCGATGAATCGGATAATGGACCGTCGTCACGGTAAATCATCCGATGATCCGAGGCGAATATTATTAACCCTACTTTTTATTTATTCATTCCCGAGTGTATTTACCCTATTCACATGCATGAGATGATGACTTTGTACAAACAGTACGTCAGTTCGCGGAGGCAGGCTAGTATTAGAGTGTTTATTTATTCATTCCCGAGTGTATTTACCCTATTGTTCCTGTTAGACATAAGAGTGTTATTTGATTGTTTTCTTTGATAGTCAGTGGTCAAATTATCATTAGATTTGGTAATAAGCATTTGTTTACTACGCTTCTCGTCGTATTACTTTCGTTCACATAGGCATTAGACAGAATTTAAATGTAATATTAAATGTGGACGTGGTACCGTCCTAACCTAGGGATTGGTTTGCTAGCTGTTAAATGAAAATTATACCGAGTCATTTATTTGTAAATTTGCTGCGCGTTAATTCTTCTTGTACCACGCGCCTAGTTAGTTTTGCTATTGTTTCATGTAACTAGGACTTCTCGAGGGTACTTAACATCAAACTAGGGAACGACTCATTATTGTAATTAGAGTAGCGGATTAGCCGATTTCGACCCTCAGAAGTAGTTTAGGGGTCTTACTTGAATAAATCATGCACGAATCTAACTTAAGACTGGATCTCTTTTTAATGCTAGCTTTGTATTATCCGGATGTATTTCTTTAGGCGTCTATGACTGTTTCCGTGCTAAATGACCCAGATCCCCTGGATCAAGCACCTCGTGCTGTGCAAGCCTACAAAGAAATGCACCCGATCCTCTAAGGTGTTGGGTTCGAAGGACGGGGTCTGTCGAAGTACCATTTCATTCGGCGGATGGTACCCGGATAGCCTCCTCTAACGGGCTCTGTATACCTGCTGGAATGTAGTAGACTATATCAATATATTATCCTAATGAAATTGGCCAGCAGTTAGACATAGGCTTCACCAAGAGAAATAAGAAATAATATCAGAGTCCAAATGAACTAAATTTTGTGGTCAGTCTGCTTGACAAGTTTTCATTGCGAAGGGATGACTTTCATGTAAATATTACATTGCATGATTCTGCTGGAAACTAACACCTTAGCACTGGCTACACCTAGTTGCTCTAAATGTGTCACCCGAGCCCAGTATGTGATACTAGGATCTGTATTCCATTTGGCCTGAAGCAGCATCTCCTGAGAATTGCAATACAAAGACTATGTTAATGTCTCTAAATTATTCGTGTGATTTGTTTCTGTAGACACACATATGGTGTATTAAGTTTACCAGTAGGCAATTAACATGTGATTAATAACATTGCTGTTATAGATGATTCTGGCCACTTGGTTCAGTCTTGGTTAATTATTACAAATTTAAGTCCTGCTAGATGTTCTTACGAGGCATAAACATCACTGTGCTTTTTTTTTTGGACAAATGTTCCAAAGAGTTCTCACAGTTTTAATAACCTGGCATGACACAGCTCGGTCATCTAAATGGATCAGATGAGAAAGAAAAATCACAGCATGGTGCTTTGGGAGTTTATGTCGAACATGAAGGTACGTTAATTTTCTTCTTTTCATTGTGTTATCATTTGAGAACTATCTTACCTGGACCGAAGTAAATAATTCTTTAACTACTGAAATTAGTAAAAATACCTGTAGTAATGGTATCTGGAGACGATATAGTATTAGATGTTTACTAGGATACACCTAGTAGCTGTCTGTAACCCACCCAGCCATCCCAAATACGATCACGACTTATATAGACGAAATTCCAGCTGACTCCGCCATTTTTAGCATAATGTACAGTATTGCCAACCCCGCGCATTTGGTACTATATCGCATCCGGCAGACCAATGGTTTTCGCCTAGACCAATATTTGTTAGGTAGTGAAACGCTTCACCTCTTCTCACCTTGGTAAACTCCAAAATTAGCATAAAAGCAAGATAAGTAATTAAATTCGGTGGCACTGAGACAATCGAGAATGATATCCAAACGCCCAGTGGCGTTCGCCACGAAGGAGGAATGGGGAGGAACGTCCTTATTTTCATAGTCTTAGAACGCCCTCGGTAATTTAGATCAAGGCAGGAACAGGCAAAGCCAGGACAAGCCTGTTGATTGGAAGGCTGGGCATACCCTGAGGCCGTATGTAAACATTTCCCAACCAGAACATGGAGGAAGGAACAAGGTAACCATTTCCACTGATCTTCATCGCAATAATCACGAGAATTTCAAGATAACTAATAACATGTATTGGATCAGAAGAATTACAAACCAAATTAACCTAGGCAACACCTTAAATATAATTAAAACACGAAATAATAAACAATGTGGTCCCAGTAGCTTGTGATTAGGGCGACGCGAAATTAAAACCCTTGAATATAAAACACATTTCCGCCAAACACACCCCATGACCGAGTGGCGATTTGTATTCCCGCATTATAATTCACAATTCTAGAATACTAAAGCAATTCCCCGAAACATGAATGAAAGGAATAACGACATGAAGTAAGCCAAAAGCTACTCCAGGAAACAAAGTTGTTTAACACAAACAAAGAAGTCGCTTATTACCACCAGACCGTCTGAAGTGCCCCTCTCAACTGAGCTGTCGAGGGGTCGTTCTGACCAAGTTAAGACCAACATCCCACCCTTAAGATCAAACCGAAACTAAACAATGAAGAAACCCCACCTTGAAACAGCACAACGCAAAATGAGGAGGTACACATCCCCTTCCAAAACAACTTATCCTAAAACCTATCAACTAAAACATGTTGTGTTAAGGCTAGTTCTGAATCACCACACGATACATGGCTAGGAAATGCACTACGATTGAATCAGTCATATTAAATGTTTTAAAATTCACAGTCTTAGAAAATCCAAGGTTTGTCAGATACCCCAACCAAAAGAATGTTAGTGTAATACTATACTGTTTCACGCCTCTCCCCAGGGGAACGGAACTTCCCTCCGAGGAGCGGATTTCCACACGAGAAGTTCTGTGAGTTGGATGCATGAAGGCTAGTTACTGACTGATCCGCTCAGAAATTGCTTCCCAGCAACATCGTGACTACCCCCTCCCTGTACATTTCAGTCGTACCAACATAAACTGAGGGTGCAGAGCTGTGTAACAACGACAGAGTCCATGCGAAATGTTGGCACCCCCAAGTGGCACCATGACCTAAATCACCAGCGTTTCCTCAGAAATGAGGTTTTCAGAAACGCTACGACGAGATCTTCCCAGGTAAGGAACGTCAATCACTAATGTGGCTTAAAGGGTTTCTAGGAACCTATTATTTCAGGCATGTTTGCACTTCACAATGGTGAAGAAATGTCAATCTTCTCCCAGGGTATTAATGTTAACTCCTTTTCAGGGAAACAAATGCAGTTTAAAGAGTTTTGGAAACCAATTAGCTGGGAGCAGGAGTGCCTGCGAAATATACCAGCTCGAAACTGTTGCGAAATAATTGCCCTTGTGTAAGCAAATCTTGAATGTTTCATTTTCTTCATGTAACCTTCGAACTCCGCCAGCAGACCTCGAAGTACAACCCCTCAGGTAGAAGGATGCCATCGAACTTGGTATGGTACTGCCAACCTGGGCCCCAGGTTGGGAGTACACGTCCCACATGAAAATTTCCCAGCTGAAACACACCATTACTACAGCAGCATAAATTCAATTTGGTTCCCTTAGTAGGAACGGGTGGCTCCAGTTTAGCACGCTAGCCTTAAGCAAGGTTATGTCATCTGAGGACAGATGAGGAAAATCACACCACATTTGCGTGTCACCGAAACTCTGTAAGCAGTTTTTTAAGTAGTATCAGGGGTGCTTGAGGCCTTAATAAAGGTTCCTCACAAGAGAGTGGGTCTCCAGGGCATCACTAAATGTTCACTGAAGGAGGCGGGAGTATCACACGATAGGGCATCTGACCACACGAGAAGACTGATTTTGAGTTAAGAATTTAAAAAAATCAACTACCATAACAAAATAGGATAACCTAACTAAAATTATAAATACCCACAGAGGTTACAAGGAATACACAAGCAAAATTTTACAGAATTCTCCAAAATATCCCACAAGAATCCCTTAAAATGAAAGAGGAACCCTCCCATGAGACGGGAATTCAAGGGAACCCCCCACTGGTACCCTTCCAAAACAGTAAAACATAATTTAAAAAGGAATGAATTTACATTTACTCTGATATGCTAACGCAGCACCGCACGAATACAGAACATCTTGAGTACAGAGAAAATATTTAAATATACGCAACATTCCAAAATCAAAACCAAGGATCGTCATAGCTTTGTGATACATAAAAGACATGATTAAAACTAAATTCTCCGCCTCACTTCACCAGTCGCTGCCCCTAACCATCCACGGTGGCCATCCGACAAACTGCAGAAAACAGCAACTACCTTCCATGAGACGAGAACCAATGGATACCACGTTAAACAAACTGACACACACATACTCAACCAATTTGCATACCAGCATTTAACCAAATCTCACAAAATGACCTCATCGCAACTTGCCAACGCACCCTACCAGTCCACAGCTCTTCAAGAACTTCTGGAGGATGACCCGTCGAACTCAGAACACCAAGGTGATCACATCCTTATTGAGAACGACCTCACATAACGTTACGCATGGATAAATCAAAATAAAAAAATGTCCCCAAAAATGAAGAACAGGTCGACCGCCTCTTCTAGGCACGGAACCTAACTAATATTAAACCAACAACAACTACCAGCCCTGTACACAGGAAACACTCCAATTCTACTCCCAAAGCACATAGCTCAGCAGAACCAGACACAAATACAAGTTGGTGCCAACCAATTTTCAAGACATACCTAATTGAAAGTGGCCCCCACCATAAAAAACCAAATTAACTACAAATTCACACATTTTACAACTACACGAACACCAAACCACTTCCATGGTCCTATACACAGATCCACCTTACTACAACGAACACTAATAGGTGTCATGTGACACATTTCAACAATCACGAGGTGATTAATATCCTCAAAACTTCAGATTCTCCAACTCAGCGGTCCTCGACATACCACAGCATGTTCAAAATACAGAATTACAGGATCACAGATGTGACGGTATGATAAATTTTCAAAATGCACGGGGCGTTTACAGTCCCCAAATTTACATAATTATTCTCCACTTAACGTCTCCCACACACCGCATCATGTTCTAAATACAGAATTACAAAGGCACTGAAGTGACAGGTTGATAAACTTCAGAAAGCACGGGGCGATTAATATCCCCGAAGAACGTGCACCTTACACAGAACGAGAATTAGCTCACCAGATAATAAATACCCCAAATTTCCCCAAAACAGGCACGTCATCTCCAGTGCAACACCATCTTGATGCACAGAACAACCGACTAACGCCTCAGCCTGGCTACCAGCTCGAAGCTGATGCTTATCAAACTTAATTTTTTCACGCCCAAGAACTCGGGGGTAAATGAATTATTTTTCCAAACCACAATCACATGAATGTTTGTGACAATACCAGCAAGTCAGCAGTCTAACAGTACATACTGCAGATCACAAGTAACCCACTGACTAACCTAACCAGATACGTTTTCAACCGACAAGAGATTGCAGCCCGAAGATTTCCCAGATCACAAATACAATTTCTATAGCCCACACGTCAGCAACTGAACAACACATCGAAATGAGCATCACTCTAGACCATCACACCTTATTTTCACATACAATCAAAATTTCACTACCAACCTAACAAAATTATCGCTAAATCATCCAAAAAAAAAATACTCAAAACATATCAACCACGAATACAATGAATAAAACCCAGCTAACAGAAACAGATCGCAGCCTTTCTTGAGGATTACAAAGGATAACATAAGAGATTTGACTTCAGCGGAATAACTAGACCGTCTCCCATCAACCAAATTTCACTCCATCGTACTCACAGAATAAACAACAATATTTCACCTTCTACACACCTCGAGTTTCTCGTTCAGTAGCAGGCTTACAATTCGATATATGAGCCCTAAATACACGTTTCCTAGGTAGATCTTCCAATAACACGGTTACTTCAGACGGAAAAGACAGAATTTCATTGGGGCCCACAAATTTTGGCTGTAGTTTACCAGACACCTGATGACCTGGGGCCTTAGCCCAGAAGTTCTTTGCAAACACAAAATCTCCGACAGAATATCCGCCCTGTTTTCGACCCAAGTTATATCTCTTAGCCAACTTATCATGCGAGATCTTTAAAGCAGCTTTGGCCTCCTTCCGGATTTCCCTGACACGATCAGGACAGGGTTGGTCAGGAAGCAGATCATGAAGTGACCACAGATTCATTAGAGGGGAATTCGGGACGAACGCACACATAAGTGAGAATGGCGTTTTCCCATGGGATTCATGCTCAGCAGTGTTGAAGGAATAGGGTAACCAATTTAATGACGAATCCCACCTGACATGATTATCACGATGATATGCGATAAGCGCAGCTCTCAAATTGCGGTTAACTCTCTCTCTGACAAACTAGGGTTGGGGTAATAAGGCGTAGTAGTGACATGGGAAATTGAATAATCAAAGCAAAATTTTCTGAATGATGAGAAACAAAAGCTTTAGCATTATCTGACACCAGATATTGACAAGGCCCAAAGGAAGAGAAAGCAGACTTTAAACATCTCATGACAGTAGCAGAATCACAGTTTCTAGTCGAAAAATCCACGAAAAACGGGAAAAACCATCGACACAAACAAAAGCAAAACGATTACCTGGTTTAGACCTGGGGAGAGGCCCAACGAAATCCACATACAAGCGTTCCATGGGCCTAGACGCAGATCCGGAAGCTAACTTACCAACCTTACGACTAACGGTAGGCTTACTCACCTTACAGTCATGACACCCCAGCACGATCTTTCTCACATCCTTATCGAGACCCTTCCAAACAAAAGACTGCCTTATTTTCTGTCGAGTTTTGAATATTCCAAGGTGACACCGAGTGGGTGACTCATGAAAATACATTAGCATGCCATTTATCAGCTGAGTAGGCAAAACAACCTTAGGCTTTCTGTCACGCCTAGTTACACAGCACAATACACCAGACTTTAAAATATAAGGTTTTTATCTCTTCTCCAGAAACTAATCGAGCAATTAAATCACACAAGACCGGATCCTCTTTCTGATGGACAGCAATGTCCCCAAACAATAACGGTGAATTTACTACCATGTGGAGTTGAATTAGCCCCAACAACTACAGGTTCCTCTTAGGATGGAGTTTCACACCTGTCAGGAATATGTCCATAGAGACGCTTAAGTGACTCAGCACAAATATTTTCATGATTCTCCTCGGGAATGAGATTCTTACATTTATTAGGAACTTCTTCGTTTATACGGCTAAGGGAGTCAGCAACGATATTTTCACAACACTTTATATGACGAACAGTGAACTGGAAGGATAAAATACGGGTCGCCCACCTAGCGATACGTCCAATAGTTCGAGGTCTAGCCAGGACCCAGCTCAGGGCCTGGTTATCGGTTTCAAGTTCGAAAGAAAAATGTTCGACATACATCCGGAATTTCTCCAGCCCAAACATCACTGCGAGACCTTCAAGTTCGTATACAGAATAATTTACTTCAGCAGGGGACAGAGTTCGAGAAGCAAAACCAATAGGTCGTCTACCTAACTCGCTTTCTTGTAATAATACAGCAGCTACAGCACCGAGAGACGCATCGGTCTAGATTATGAACTTCTTACTGAAATCAGGGACAGCAAGAACAGGAGCACTACACAATGCCACCTTCAAATCATCAAAAGCCGCTTGCTGCGACGGACCTCATTTAAATTTCACATCAGACCTTCGCAGATGATTAAGTGGCAACGCACGTTGTGCAAAATTAGGTATGAATTTACAAACAAAAAAAAACAATCATTCCCACGAAGCGGGCTACACCTTTGACATTCTTAGGAGGTGCAAAATCTCTAATTCCTTGGGTTCGGGAGTCATCGACCGAAACACCTTCAGCAGAAACAACATAACAAAGAAAAGCAATTTTAGGTTTAGCAAGGGACACTTTAGACAACTTTACGGTTAAATCAGCAGATTTTAACCTCTCAAATATTTCACGAAGATGGCACACGTGGTCTTCGAACGTCGAGCTATAAACAACAACATCATCCAGGTAGTGATACAAGTAATCAAATTTGATGCCAGAAAACACGTGATCAAGAAGCCTACTGAGCACAGCGCCCCCTGTAGAGACCCCAAATGGCAATCGACAGTATTAGAAGAGATTCCAATCAGTGGCGAATGCAGTCAGATGCTTATATTCTTCAGCTAACGGAATTTGGAAATAGGCCTGGGTCAGATCAATCACGCTATAATATGAGTCGCTTTTATACCAGGAAAAACAACTATGTAAGTCAGGGATAGATTCCAAAATAATATTTTTGATTAAGCTACGATAATCTACGACTTGCCTGAAAACCACCATTAGACTTATGTACTAAGAACATGGGTGAGGAATATGATGATGTGGAGGGTCTAATTACTCCATCTAATGACATATGATCGATTAATTTCTTTAATTCCAACATTTTAGGTGGACTCAAACGATAGGGAGGATGCCTGACGGGTATAGTATCCGTCACTTCAATTTTATACTCCAGGATCTTAGTCATTCCTAATTCGTCAGTGAACACCTCAGGAAAACACCCACACAGAGCTCGAATCTCTTTAGCTTGAGCGTCAGATAAATTACTTAGGTCCAAGGACTCAACCCTGGTAAAGACGAGACGGGTTCAGCATCACTGTTGATAACATGAGCCCTCGCGCTAGGTACAGCAGTAGAAAGAAACTTAAATCTTACCTCAGAACAAACCCTGAACCAGAATGACTCGTGTTGCATATCTAGCAGTAAGCCAGTATGCGCAAAAAAATTAGCACCCAGATTAATAGGACATGACAAATTCTTAATGACCCAAAATGAAAATCTCAAAAAAAAAATTATGAATTCGAAACTTAAATTTCACAGAAACAAGAACGTACAATTGAGCACCGTTGGCAGAAACCAACTTAACTTCTACCTTTGACAGGTTACTGAATTTACAAATGAGTTTCATAGACAAATACCAATTCTCGCTAACCAATGAAGCAGCACTTCCTGAGTCTAACAAGGCAATAATGCATGCATCATTTATCGAAACTTCAATCATAGGAGAGGGCAAGACCCCATCAGAAGCTTTCGAACACACGCCACTTGCTCCGATAACCTTGGCGTGGTCCTCCGTTATTTCATTGCCTAAAGCACACAACTGATTTTGGGCGGAATGAATACCTCGAGGTCTGCCCCTAGATAGTCAATCACTTTTAGTGGACAATTCCTCTGAATATGACCCGGTTCCTTGCACTTATAACACGTCACAGCACGGTTATTAAAATTTCGGGATGAATTTTGGGGAGAACGACCCTGCCCAGGCGGTGTTCGAACCAAGGGAGGTCGAACGAAAGGAACAGAATTTCCACGGTGAAAAGGGGCTATTAGCATACCTGGCAATGTCAACTGAGTGTACTGACTCGGCTTGAATACCGTCTTCACACAGCCCTTTAATAGTAGTGGCGGTGGTTCCGATACACAAACAATTTCTGAATTGCGGAGTTGCTCCGGCCAAAGTATGTTTTACCATTTAAGTTTCGGGCATGATTACCCCGAACACCTTCACAAACTTGGAAATATCAACTATATAAGAATTTATTGGCTCGTTCATATCTTGAGCACGATAAAAATACCGCCCCTTCATAATGTCCAAGGATCTGATTGACACAAAAAATCTTAACACCTCGGTCATAAAATACTGAACGCTCCATCTTTCGCTCATAGCACTAGTCACATACGTTCTCAATGTGTCTGACATATGAGGAGATATCAGCTGGAATACTACTTGGTCACTCACATTAAACTGCCCTGCACACTCATGAATATCCACCAAAATCCTTAAGAAAATCACAATTTCTTCCGCCGTGTCCATTCTTCGCCCAGATAGCCTAGACACAAAACTCACAATGGGGTGGTTTACCGTATTGCGCCCGAATCTCGCATTAGCCACCACCCAGATCCGCTGAGATGGAAAAGGATTGTAAGGACGTCGATACCCAGCCAGATACATCAACACTTCCCAACTGGGCGAATGACTAGGAAACCCTTGACGCATACAGTCATGCAATAACACTACAAATCAGTTACACATTTACTAGCAAATCAAATTCCATAACGAAAATGGTAGAACGAGAATCTCGGATCTCGAGCGTAAACGGTGAAGTTGAGACTACGTGAATACTAGTAACTAACTGGCAGTATTATCGCATGTCGATTGCGAAATGAAAAGATGATCAGTTTCTATAAAAATAAGCAGACAGACCAGAACTATGGCCTGTGATTTATTCACTAAAAATTTACAAACAAGTAACGCTCCCTATCACCAATAAATTAATTAAAACTGAAATTAGAAATATTTAAGCTGGTAGATAAACTTTCTACCCTTCAAAATGCAGTTTCAATAAGAATTGCGATGCAAAAAGTAACAATTCGAAATTAAATATCGAATGGATAAACTTAACGGTCACCCTGTGACTCGATCACAAAATGCTGCTTCATCTGACATCAGCTGTTCTTCAAAGAAATAATATTTACATTACATAGCCCTACTATATACATCTATCAGTTACACACGTGAAAATAAAATGAGTAAAATAAGAACTATAAGAATAATAAAATATTTACATAACTGAAATAACCATGTCCAACACGGTATTCAAAAATCTATACTAGATCTGACATGATCGGTCAATCTATAAGCGCTCCTGTCTTACAAACAATACTTTCCAACACTGGTTCACAAATAATGAAATTCTGGTATCACTTAAGTTCCTGTCATATTCAGTTGAACTATTTATAACAAACGGTTAAGTTAATTATAGTTCCAGATTATCATAGCAATGAATAATAATAATAGTTTCAAAGATCGAGACGGAACTACTCAGTTACATAATAGACGTCGTGGATTTGATGATAACGCTGACTGACGTTAACAACACACAAATACACTCCTTTTGTCAGTTACTTTTTCAACACACTGTAGTAATACTTTGCTCCAACGGCAATACTCATATTCCTTTCATATACGAGAACAACATCTTATGTTAGCGTCAACTACTCTTTCAACATGACACACATCTTTCCTTTCCTCTCAACGATAATCATTACATTAATACTGCACGGCATTCCATAAATACAAGAACCCATCTTGCTACAAACGTGTAGAAGAATCAGTGATCTTACTACGTAAACACTAACGGTGTAGTACGGTTCATGATGCACTCCTAACCTCCTCATCTCTAAGTTAAATATCCTCGTGCTCTTAAACATCAATAATATTCTTGTTCACAACTGTACACCTTGTATAATATTCCACGTAAATTCCATTAATACATTTCGTTTATAAACCTTTTCAACATCTTGTATTTCCACGTTACAATAGAGTGTTAACTTCAAATACGGTAGTCCGCTCGTCTTTACCAAAATAATAACAATAATATTCGTCCTCCCATTTCTGGTCAACATTTATGAATCAAATATTCATATTTAAACTTGTTTCAATACATATTAGACTTCAGGTAGACCTGCAAATCTCTTGGTCTATAATTCGTTATATCAAATTATTACAAAATAATTGTTGCTAATTATAAGCATCACTTGACTTCCATTGTCAACAATGTGATCCTATCTCCCATATATTACTGTTATATCATTTGTTTATGACCTTAATTTATGTCATATAATGTTGACATTCCTTAATTGGAATTGATCTTGTACAATATTTATAATATTTTAAAATGTTGCAATTAAATTCTGACATATTAAAATTGTTATTAACAATGTTATAGCATTTTAATTAATGCTTTATTAGTACAACGGTGTATTCTAGCAATATAGATGCAAATAAATTGCTTATTACGCATGTGTATCTGAGCCGATTGGTTTCGACTCACAATACTTCGCCGCCACCGCCCCCCTTGTGCCCCGCCGCCCCCGCTGCCGCCCCCATAAGACCCCGCCCCCCTTCTTCTGTCGGCGCCCCTGGTCATTAATGTGACAAATAATCATTTCTGGATCAAGAGGAGGGTATGAACATTTCTATAATATAACTTGATGACTAAATATATAAACAAATTGGCAGTCTACATTTGGGGAAATGTATCCATTGTTGACTGTTTTGTGCATTGTTGATGTGAACTGTTTCTGAAATTTGGTGCTCTCTAAATTAAACTAACACAAGACTGGATAGTCAATCAGTGGTTGACACATCTGTGCTGATTGTGTTGCCAAGCTAACTTTAGTTCTGAACTTGATTCGGCCATAAGGATGTTAAAGACAAATTAATTCATGAGGTTGGCAATGTAAGTTGTGCCGGCCGATCTTCAGTTGTCTACTGGTTCAAAAATGATATCTGAGCAAGCGCAAGATGGCTGACGGATTGCTAAGAAGCCAACGCTTGGAAGAACAACTCCTTGATGTGATTCTGTATATGCAAGACGTAGTGGCGTGGTCTGTCTCGGAGCCACTGCCGAAATTATTAAGTCTTTATGATGTGAATTTCTGTGAAAGAACGTGAGTGGCAGCCTCGGGCCATATTCTCTGATTTAGGCCATGAATACGGTAAAACTGTTAAACCATCTAATTATAAGAACTCGTTGCTGATCGACATATAATTGCAACATTCCGGACAATGATTTCTTAGCTTAGCTTAGCTTGTGGAGGGCAAGTGTCGTTTTGTCCCTCGCGCTGCACAATGATGCTGCAAACTTGAGTTTTTTTTTGGCTTGGTATGAGCATATCTTGCTCCAGAGATTTTATTTATCAATGTGTGTAATTTCTTGCTAATTTATTTAAAGTGGGCCCATGATTGTTATTTTTATTTAATTTGAATGTTTGCTAGGGAACAAGCCTTGTTAAGAATAGGGTGCAGCGCATGCGTAGGTTGAGGGCCCTGAAGATTTGAACATTCCCGATAAAATTGATATTTCTGATTTTGATCGTTGTGTAATAAAACATAATAACTGAAAATGAAAATCCACAGCCTGCTTCCAGTCTCCGACCGGGTCAGGAATGGAATGAATGAAGCCCCCATCTAGCGGCGAGGATATGAACTGTGCCGGCTGCCGAGGCCTGACGCACTCCTCTGGGGCAATGATTAAATGAATGACAGATGAAAGGAAATGATAGTGGAGAGTGTTGCTGGAATGAAATTTTGACAGGGAAAACCGGAGTACCCGGAGAAAAACCTGCCTGCCTCCGTTGTGTCCAGCACAGATCTCACATGGAGTGACCGGGATTTGAACCACGGACCCAGTTGTGAGAGACCGGCGTGCTGCCGCCTAAGCCACGGAGGCTTAATAAAACATAATAACTAAAAGTCTAAAATGTAACTGTCAGGATTTTGGTTATGGGAACCAGATAGAGTAACAATGACAATCGGTCCTTTGACTTTCGCTTGTCATAGATGGCATAACTTTGGTTTTATTGGCCGCAGAAGCACAGCATCCATGCTGTTTGCAAAACGATTCTCGAAATGGCATTTGAAAATATGTAACGAATAAACACTTGGTTGTTTTAAAGATGTTCTAGTTTCGGATATTATTTGAAAAATGAATTAACATGAAGGAATAATTTATTAGCGAAATGTAGTCACGAAATGTGACCGGTTGATAATGCGGCGTTGCCATTGATAGTGGGATTAATGTTGGCCTCCCCCTTTTCTTAAACGCAGGAAAGTATATTAGGTGTTCTCTCCCTTAGCCATTCGGCATTGTATTTCACTATCCCTTTGGAAATATATTTTATTTTTACCTACTGCTGTTTGAAGCCATGTTTTATTGAGCGCAATATAATAGTACTAGGTTAGTTGATTTCAGACCACTTTGGCCTCAGGTTACCAAACCCTCCCTCCCCTCAGTTTATTGTACGGGACACAGAAGGTAGCAGCCATCGCCCCAACCCGGCGACATAGTGTCGATCGAAGCATTCCCTTTCATAGAACAGTTTTCCCTAAAAATGAGTATATTAAAACGATCCTAAAGAAATACTAAGACGGAATATCTAAGTCCAAATGCTAATAAAATTACGTCTAAAACGACACACGTTGACGTATATTAAAATATACAAATGAAACTCTAAAATAGACAATATAATAGCATGAGTTATGCGAAAGAAAATCTACTAAAATATGAATTGGCCACCCTTAAAATACATGCAAATACTACAACAAACTAATGAGATAGTGAAACAGTCAATTCTGTACCTTTCCTTCGATCTGCCTCTGAAATACCTCATCAGATAAGTTCGATGTTTCTCCCTCGGTTTGACATGCGCTGGTCGTCCGTCTGGATCGAGTTGCTGCTTGGAGCGTGGCACTCAGCTGATCGCTCCCCATCTGCTTGGCTCGCGAACACCTGTTCTCCCATCTCCCCGCAGTCTGACTCTTGTATCTTCTCGACTTGAGGTCTAGACACTGGAACCCGCAATGATGAAATCTTCCATCCCTCTTCTTCATGTGGCATCTCGTCATCAAAGTAGCTTTGAGCGTCCTTGGTTAATATCTCTTCATGTTTGTAGCGTACATTTGAGTAGCATTAACGGTGTATTCAGAACACTGCAAGTTGGTTGTGCAGTAGCGGTGACATCGATCCATGGTCTTCTAGATCAGCTCTGAATTCCCCGTTCCATAATGCAGATTAACCTCCTTCCATGATTTAGTAGTTCATTGTAATCTTCTCAATAACCGTAGAATGCAAATATTCCCTCTGACTTGAGTCTGGCATCATGGTGAATAATAGTTGAACAAGTCTCAGGATATATTCTGAAGTAATGTTGTAGCTTGTTAATGGTAAAGCTGCTCGTTCTATTGTGATATATAACTTGTATAAGCGAAGTCTTCTTTCGATGCGTTATGTTTCAAAGTTGCTTCTTTCAATAGTCAATTAATACTTTTGCTGTTTTCACCGGGATCTCCATATCTTCCTCAGCAATCGCACCGTCTCCTAGCAGTCCAGTGGAAACTCCTGGCCGCACTTTCAATTACTATAGCGCTCACCCGTGACGCTTTGAAAAACAGGTCCGGCCGATTCAAGAATATCAGTAGGAAAGAATTCTCCCCTTCTGACTATCGCACGCGTGGCAGTCTTGACTGGGTTCTAGCCTCGCGTCGAGTCCTTTTATACAGAATTTCGCTAATATCTCCTCTCCTATCCATAAATATATAATTCTGTTCTTCCAAATTAATTTCGTTTACTCTTCTGGATCTGAAGAAATGCTAATCTCGCTTTATATAAGCAAATTTGATATAATAGCAATTCCCACAAAAATAATCTGATCCATTCTGATTGGCTGTAGGTTTATCATCAAAAACCTCCCTGTTCTAGCCTCTTATCATAGGGTCGTGTGCATAATCTTGTTGTTGTCGTCAACTCAACTAACCAAAACCGGTCTTGAGCGTGCTAACTTAAAGCCTCGGACATATTCCAGCATCGAATGATCTGACTCTCCCTTGGCTAAATTATCATTCACTGAAATATTACCAAATTTATATATTTCCAATTAATCCAAAATTTTCCAAAAACGTTTATTCACTTCCCACAACATATCTGTGAATAAAATACATTTCTATTTACAATTTCCACTTCTTAAATCAATAGGTTTCCAAGTCGGTTCGATCCTTGACTCAGTCAATGGCTGATGCTGGGGTGAATTTGGGTTCAGTACCAAAACTGGCCTTAGAAAAATTGAGTAATTAGAGTCGCCCTCGCTTGAAGCACCACGGCCCGACATCTCTACACACAAATCTCCTTGAACAGAACTACGATTTCTGGGAATAACTGTAGGTGTTACACACCTGAGACACGGCATTAAAATTTCCGGCACCTTCGGAGGAAGAATTTGGTTTCACCGCAGGTGGTTGATGACCTGAATTACCCACAACATTAACTGACGGAAAGGACCCAATACTACCTTTGGAAATTACTTCACGAGTGTTTGTCTCATTAGAATTATTGTTAGACCAGGGAACATTCACGACAGATCGGGGTACAAGCATTGATCCTCCCACACGAGGCGAGACTATGTAACTTTTTACCAGCCCTTCTTGGGCGACTGATTTAAAACTTCCCAAAATCATCCTCCTATTTTTGATCGGAAGTACTTCATCATATACCACACAATTGAAATGGCAGGGTCGTGGAGTGTTGGACACACATTTGGTCAACCTAACTGGTATCATTTGGGCGTTCAACTATTAGGTGTAATTCCCTATAAAGAAAACTAATTATAACCTTCAAAATATGTGTATTAATATCAACTTTAAACATATGGCGGGGACTCTCGTCGAACAGACTATGGTTTACTATCTTCTCTCCTCGGCAATGACGAAAACATGTGACCCAAAATGAATGTTGGAATATAAAGATGTTTGTTACTCACTCATCGACGATCTAGCAGATAATCTACGAGACATGCTCGATAGATCAGTTCTCCCCAGCATTTCTAAGATTTTCCACACGTGGTTTGAGGTTAGAGATGTTTACTGGTTTACATAGCCACATCTCTGCGAGAGAAATGAATGTGCTTCCGTACCCAACTTGAATTGTGCTAACAGAGATAACATCGTTGTGATATGTAGCCGTTTCGAGTACATTCACAAGCCATGCTTTCAACAAAACTGTTTCTCCAAATAGGCCTACGCCAAATTACGAGAACGCGACCTTTCCAATCAGACGCTACAATAGAAGTGAAGCCCCGCTATACACGAAAATCCCACCTCTCATCTTGTAAACACATGTTTTCGTCTTTCTCCGCCAGGGTCATGATACCCTCCAACCCATACAAAATACACCAATAATCTCGAACCCATGTATATTTCTTACAACTCGTGGCGCGAAACTCTTCTCTGACGTCAGAACCTTACACAATTTACACAAAGCTTTCTTCAAGACAAGGGAAGTTATTCTCGGCCCAATCTAAATTTGGCCTAGAGTTTCCTGCTGTTGCAACATCTTGTAGCTTACCTACACAATCCGCTGTCTTGTATACTGACATCTCCCATACAAATTAAATGAAATATTCCTGACTGAGTCCCCGAGATACACAAGATATATATACACTAAATAAAATGAAATTCTACAACCTAAATGATGATGATGAACAAGAAAAGAAATGGTATGAACAAATTACCCTAACCTGACTTCTCTTGCAGTCAACCAAATAAGGGTTTGGGAACATTGTGACCGGAACAGTCACAATACGCCCCCATGTGATTCACACGGGTGAAACAAGTGTGGATCACAAACACTCAAACAAGCAACGCACTGAAAACACAAAGAATTACACTATTACATAAATAAACCCTGGAAGACATATATACATACACACTTGTCAAATTTTCACACATTCTCACTCTCTCGAATGTCTTATTGTGTCCATTTCCTAGCCTCACTGATTTCTCTCAAGTGTCTTAGGTCTACCACTTCATTTTCTTCGTCTCATCATGAGACCCTATCGCTTCACAAGCCATGGTATTTGCCTGCACAGGCCTTATCATACCATCTATCCATCTAACACTCGATGCCACTTTGCTGGTTAGCATTCTTCGTCACATCTCTTGAGTTTTGTCATGCCATCACGTTATGTTGACTGATTCTCTAAGAGTCCATGCCATATTATTTTACAGAGTGATATCTACGGAGATTCCTAATATTATGTGTACTGACAGACTTACCATCCTGGTCCGTTAAACTATAGGCACACTCACCAATACGTTTAACCACCTTAAAAGGCCCCTGAAATAGATGAAAAAACTTCCCTAGAGAGTATACGATTGCTAACATCTCTATTTCAGTAATTGTATATCTCTTCTCCGTCATGCTTAGCCCTCTGCTTGCTAATGAGACAATCCCTAGATTGCCCTCACTATCCACCTGACACAAAATGCCTGAGATGCCTTGCATGCTCGCATCAGTCATCAAAATGTAGGGACAATCCAGACGAGGATACCTAAGCATGACAGTCTCTACAAAGCCTCTCTTCAACTCCTTAAAAGCCTCATCGTGCACCTGGGTCCATACCCACTTAGTACCCTGCTTCAGCAATTCCCTAAACGGTTCTACAAGACAGGAATATTTAACTACGAATCTACGAAAATAATTGAAAACCCCTAATATTGACCTCAATTGTTTGGCGTTACGTGGTGTAGCAGTGTTGTGAATCTTGTCTAATCGTGACTGTTCGGGAGACACCCCTTGTGTTGTGATAGTATGCCCTAAAAATGTGATTGATGTTGTGCAAAACAGAGACTTCTTAAGTTTAATTGTAAATCCCCCGTCCCTTAATTTCCCCAAAACAATGTCTAAGTGATCCAGGTGTTCCTTTAATGTGTAAGATGCAACAATTAAATCATCTATGTACATTGTCACAAACTCGTGTGTGTCCCTCCCTAACACTAGATTTAAGGCCCTAATCAACGCTGAACTGCTGGTCTTTGTTCCGAAAGGAACGACCCTGAATTGGTACAAACCACTCTTAAAGCTAAACGCAGTCAACTTCCTGTCCTGTTCTCTCAACGGTACCTGCCAAAATGATGCACTCAGATCCATAGTGGAAAACCATTGCTTACCATTGAATTTCTGAACCAGTTCCTCAACACATTCTGGCCTCTGTTGGTCCCCAGATATCCTACAATTGAGCTGCCTGGCATCAATACACAACCTGACCGAGCCATCACTCTTCCCAACCACAACTAAGGGATTCAGATATGCACTAGTTGAAGGCTCAATAATACCCTGATTCAGCATAATGCCTATTTCTTTCTCCACAGCATCAGCAAATTTGTGAGGTATCGGGTACTTGGGTCCTGAAAATGGAGAACGATCTACAATTTCGAACTGATGCGTATAGACATGTGTTAGCCCTGGCTTGTCACTGAAAACTTCTTGGTTTAGCTCTAAAACCTCTAACAACTTATCCCTCTCCTCAACACTTAAACCACTCTTATCCACAGCCTGCTGGAGTTGATCACACTTATCACCCTCCACAGCAATGTGACATAAATCCACAACTTCCTCCTCATCGTCAGCCTTACCTTCTGCCATATCCCCTACAGTGACCTCAGTAACACATGCCTTTACTGTCTTATCTACACTCTTGCATTTCATTCTCATCTCCTGGCTTATATTCCCCCTCACAAAGTTGATGACACCCCGGTCAAAATCAATAACAGCACTATGCTCGTTAAGCCAGTCTATCCCCAAAATCATTTCATAAATTAGGTTAGGAATTACCAAGCAAGTCTTGTGGTCAACTTCATTACCAAACCTCATGGGCAACAATACCTGCTTTCCCACTCTTTGGGATTTATTACCAACAGCAGTTACCACATATGTCGACTTAACTGGAATTTCTTCCAACTTACCACCGTCCTTGATTAAAGTATCATAAAATCCCTTACTGATGACACTTCTCTCACTCCCCGAATCCACCAATGCCTGCACTCTCTTACCTAGTATGCTCAACTCAACAGTTGACATAAAAGCCTCCTTCTCCCCGATACATGAGAACTCCTGCTGGTCAGCTAGCAGATCCTCCCGACTCATAGGCATAAAATCCTCCTCACCCACAATAACACACTGCTTGACTTCATTTCTTACGGACTGCCTGACTGACCTCCCTGCACAGCCCGTTCGGAGTTTAAAGCTCCTTGACCACCTTGTTCTTGTCTCCTCTGGTTCACCTGTACTCTTTCGTTACCACCTTCCTGACGCCCCCCACCTCTCTGATAGTTACCTTCCTGTCGCTGTGAATTATCCTGACGCCCCCCACCTCTCTGATAGTTTTCCTGCCTCTGCTGATAATCTCTTTGCTCCTGATTAATTCTACCCCTATTAAACTCCTGATTATTCCCCCTATTGCCCCTAAATTCCTGTTTGACCTCTGGCCTCTCCATGTGCTGCTTGCCTAAAACGTCAAAGCTCGTAAGAAGCTCTTCCAACTCTTCTACCGTCCTTACCTTCTGCATACAAGCTGCCTCCTGAATTCTAGGTGAGAAGTGCTTCAACATGACCCTAACCACATCACTGTCAGAGGTCAGCCCATCCAAATTCTTCCAAATAAGTACATGTGCCAAAAAATATTCTGTCAGGGATACCCCTTCTCTCTCCTTATATTTCCCAAAAGTTAATTTTTCCCTTTCCCTGGACTGTACCCCCTCCCCCCAGAACTTAGCTTTGAATTTATCCCTGAATTCCCTTAAACTATTCATGTTAGGCCTGTATATTTGGAACCATGCTTTCACATCCCCTTGAAATGAGTTAGACAAGATCTCCAACACTGTTTCCCATTCGACAACCCCGTCTTCTAGATCCTTGCTGAATTTCTTCTCAATGGTTTTTAAAAACTCCATAGGGTTGAACTGCCTTGAGTTAAATTGTGGCAGACCAGGGTCCCTGAGTAGCAAACTAGATGGCATCACAACCCTTTGACTCATCGGTCGCTCTTTCAACTCTCTCCTGACCTTTATCAGCTCTTCCTGCAGCTTTTCGTTTTTCTCAGTCAATGCCACCTGCTTCCCTCTCAGACCCTCAATCTCTCCCAACTTATTTTCAACGGCACCTACTCTATCTAAATATTCCCTCTTATTCCCACTTACAGTGTTGCATATCTCATCACACTTTCCCGTTACATTCTGTACTTCTGCCCTTGAACTAGCTATCTCTGACTTAATTTTCGTTATTTCCACATCTTGCTGGTTCTGATGGCCTTCCATTCCTTCTAGCCTACTTGTGATCCCAGCCTGATTCCCCTGCATTTCTGCCCTGATTTCCTCTCCCTGTTTGCTAATTTTCCCACTTAATTCCAGGTTCATACTCTCCATTCTACTATTAAGGACAGACTTATGGTCCCGTATTTCTTTGCTGAGACTCTCTATCCTTGTGTTCGTGGCCCTGTTGCTCTCCTGAATTTCCTTACTTACAAATTCCTTCACTTCTACTATCTGTTTGGTCACTGACTCTACCTTCTCATTTACAGAGCCTACCTGCTCCTTAATTTCCTTACTCATAGATTCTCCTTGCTTCTTAATCTCTTTTATTTCACTCAGTAGCATTTGGATCAAACTATCGTTCATAACCCCCCCATTTACATTTAAGTTACTACCTTCAGCGATCAGCTGCGACTCAGTAGTAACAATGGTAACATATGTTCCCACTGTCTTTTCCACATCTTCCTCACTGCCACTTCCCCCAGTTTCCTGATTACCTGACATTTTACTGTTTGATTTACACACAACCCTTGACCTTAATTCTAAATTGTCTGATGTGGACATACCCCTTAAAACAAAACAAATTACTGTGAACCCTAATACTCCTAAGGTGTCTATCGGCTGTGTGCATATGTGCCCTAATGATACCTGCTAGGTTTCCCTACTCTTGCCCCACGTTGAGGTGCTATGTTGTAACTTTTTACCAGCCCTTCTTGGGCGACTGATTTAAAACTTCCCAAAATCATCCTCCTATTTTTGATCGGAAGTACTTCATCATATACCACACAATTGAAATGGCAGGGTCGTGGAGTGTTGGACACACATTTGGTCAACCTAACTGGTATCATTTGGGCGTTCAACTATTAGGTGTAATTCCCTATAAAGAAAACTAATTATAACCTTCAAAATATGTGTATTAATATCAACTTTAAACATATGGCGGGGACTCTCGTCGAACAGACTATGGTTTACTATCTTCTCTCCTCGGCAATGACGAAAACATGTGACCCAAAATGAATGTTGGAATATAAAGATGTTTGTTACTCACTCATCGACGATCTAGCAGATAATCTACGAGACATGCTCGATAGATCAGTTCTCCCCAGCATTTCTAAGATTTTCCACACGTGGTTTGAGGTTAGAGATGTTTACTGGTTTACATAGCCACATCTCTGCGAGAGAAATGAATGTGCTTCCGTACCCAACTTGAATTGTGCTAACAGAGATAACATCGTTGTGATATGTAGCCGTTTCGAGTACATTCACAAGCCATGCTTTCAACAAAACTGTTTCTCCAAATAGGCCTACGCCAAATTACGAGAACACGACCTTTCCAATCAGACGCTACAATAGAAGTGAAGCCCCGCTATACACGAAAATCCCACCTCTCATCTTGTAAACACATGTTTTCGTCTTTCTCCGCCAGGGTCATGATACCCTCCAACCCATACAAAATACACCAATAATCTCGAACCCATGTATATTTCTTACAACTCGTGGCGCGAAACTCTTCTCTGACGTCAGAACCTTACACAATTTACACAAAGCTTTCTTCAAGACAAGGGAAGTTATTCTCGGCCCAATCTAAATTTGGCCTAGAGTTTCCTGCTGTTGCAACATCTTGTAGCTTACCTACACAATCCGCTGTCTTGTATACTGACATCTCCCATACAAATTAAATGAAATATTCCTGACTGAGTCCCCGAGATACACAAGATATATATACACTAAATAAAATGAAATTCTACAACCTAAATGATGATGATGAACAAGAAAAGAAATGGTATGAACAAATTACCCTAACCTGACTTCTCTTGCAGTCAACCAAATAAGGGTTTGGGAACATTGTGACCGGAACAGTCACAACTACAGTACCAGACACGGAATTACATGTTACGCAGTTGCCAGTACACATTTCCCGCCGGGAACGCTCCCGAGACAATGCCACCAGAATTGTCTCCACTTAGATGTGAACTCGACTTCCCAGCGGCCAATGCCACTCCAGCACTTACCGAGGGAAAAATAGGGAAATCAAAGGTTACATTGTTATTATTTGGTGCAGAAACCATTACAGCATTACGATTAGGAATATTTGATTCTGGCTGAGAGGTACTAAATCCCAACGCTACCACATTGGACCCAGAGTTAGCTGTCAATACTTCAGAACTAACGGCATTGTGTTCGCGAGACGGAAATAGCTCCGACCCTTCGAGGCAAGGGGGTGGGAGGCCCGGCTCGTTCACAGCTGGCTCCACCGAATTACCAACCTTGGAACACAAACTTTCAGACACACAGGCAGAACTGCTTACCAGATTGCGATCACCAATTTGGGTAGAATTAAGCAAATCTCCACCTTTATCACTGGAATTGACACTATCTAAACACTGTGCGCACTCAACTAACCTGACCTCAGCATCTAATAAACCCTTCAATTCGGTCATATGCCATGTTTCATCAGATTCCACTAGATCAATGCAGCGAAGATAAAGATATTCAATTCGAACTCTTAATTTAGGGAAGTTGGCAGGACTACATTCAACCTCTGAGAAACAAAATTTTACTACATTTGTTATTTCCTGAACTAGACCACAAATCTTTGACTCACCCAGTTTGAATTCTGCCAATGTCATTTTAGGTGCCGTTGCTGGGAATTCCACGGCATATTCTTAACTCGTCCTCGCCTGTTCTGTTTCGACAGGTACTTGAAGATTACGTATTAACAGCTCGTACGTAATTTACTCATCGGTGAGATATTTCACCTTTAAGTTGCGTTTAGCCATCTCACAGATGTTTCATGTAACAGAATCAAAATCAAACATTACACAGAATACAAGTAATATCCTAGCTGTGTGGAGAGAAAAAAATTAATAGTGGATGGTACAATTACTTTCTAAATTTACATGATGGATTAATAAACTGCAATCAGTCAGGGAAAGGATGGTTTACCTCCGGCACTGGAGAGAGAATCAACCCAAGGTCTGCTACCACTGAAACGCTTCACCTCTTCTCACCTTGATAAACCCCAAAATTAGCATAAAAGCAAGATAAGTAATTAAATTCGGTGGCACTGAGGCAATCGAGAATGATATCCAAACGTCCAGTGGCATTCGCCACGAAGGAGGAATGGGGAGGAACGTCCTTATTTTCATAGTCTTGAACGCCCTCGGTAATTTAGAACAAGGCAGGAACAGGCAAAGCCAGGACAAGCCTGTTGATTGGAAGGCTGGGCTTACCCTGAGGCCGTATGTAAACATTTCCCAACCAGAACATGTAGGAAGGAACAAGGTAACCATTTCCACTGATCTTCATCGCAATAATCACGAGAATTTCAAGATAACTAATAACATGTATTGGATCAGAAGGATTACAAACCAAATTAACCAAGGCATCACCTTAAATATAATTAAAACACAACATAATAAACTATGTGATCCCAGTAGCTTGTGATTAGGGTGACGCGAAATTAAAACCCTTGAATATAAAACACATTTCCGCCAAACACACCCCTTGCCCGAGGGGCGATTTGTATTCCCGCATTATAATTCACAATTATAGAATACAAAAGCAATTCCCCGAAACATGAATGAAAGGAATAACGACATGAAGTAAGCCAAAAGCTACTCCAGGAAACAAAGTTGTTTAACACAACCAAAGAAGTCGCTTATTACGACCAGATCGTCTGAAGGGCCCCTCTCAACTGAGCTGTCGAGGGGTCGTTCTGACCAAGTTAAGACCAACATCCCACCCTTAAGATGAGGACGTACACATCTCCTTCCAAAACAACTTAACCTAAAACCTATCAACTAAAACATGTTGTCTTAAGGCTAGTTCTGAATCGCCACACGACACGTGGCTAGGAAATGCACTACGATTGAATCAGTCATATTAAATGTTTTAAAATTCACAGTCTTAGAAAATCCAAGGTTTGTCAGATACCAAAACCAAAAGAATGTTAGTGTAATACTATACTGTTTCACGCCTCTCCCCAGGGGAAAGGAACTTCCCTCCGAGGAGCGGATTTCCACACGAGAAGTTCTGTGAGTTGGATGCAGGAAGGCTAGTTACTGACTGATGCGCTCAGAAATTGCTTCCCAACAACATCGTGACTTCCCCCTCCCTGTACAGTTCAGTCGTACCAACATAAACTGAGGGTGCAGAGCTATATTACAGCGACAGAGTCCATGCGAAATGTTGGCACCCCAAGTGGCACCACGACCTAAATCACTAGCGTTTCCTCAGAAATGAGGTTTTCAGAAAAGCTACGACGAGATGTTCCCAGGTCAGGAACGTCAAATACTAATGTGGCTTAAAGGGTTTCTAGGAACCTATTATTTCAGGCACGTGTGCACTTCACAATGGTGAAGAAATGTCAATCTTCTCCCAGGGTATTAATGTCAACTCCTTTTCAGGGAAACAAATGCAGTTTAAAAAGTTTTTGAAACAAATTAGCTGAGAGCAGGAGTGCCTGCGTAATATACCAGCTCGAAACTGTTGCGAAATAATTGCCCTTGTGTATGCAAATATTTAATGTTTCATTTTCTTCATGTAACGATTCTAAAAATCGTTACAGGTAGCGTCAGCTAATATAAACACCCCAGGTTTTTGTCACGCACAGTGGGGTTAGACACGCATCAATAATCTTTATCCAGGCCAATGGTTTTGCCAATTATTCCTTTTTCACATAATTACAGAGGTACGTGTGTCATATGGTGTATTTTGTATCGGAAATGTTGGCAATGCAATATGACGTCAATTTGTCGGCCACTAACATCTGCCGTCGTTGAACAATCTACAAATAAAAACCTTCATTTAAGCAATATTAGTGAAATTTGACAGTATATTAGTGATATTTGACAGTATTTTTGTTGTGTAGCAGTGATAGTTAGTTATTGTTGTTTTAAGGGGCGGAACTACTAGGCCATCTGCGCATATGCAGCAGTGATATTTGACAGTATTTCGATTCATCCCAGAAAGGTATGTGAATTATATAATTATACGGATATTTTTTCCTGAAATGTGATTTTTTTACATCAATTATGGTTAAATTGAGGGTACTGATCACGAATATACTATTAGTTTTGCACCCACACCTAACGCTCTTGAGGGACGAGGGTTCGATTCCCCTCCCAGGTACTAAGTCATAAATTCGAGTTTGTGGCGTGTAACCCGGAAAGTTACGGTATTGTGTCCATAAAAATAGTATGGAGTCGTTTCTTACATCGGCTGTGCGAAAAGTCACCTAACGCCTTTGAGGGTCGAGGGTTCGTTTCCTCTCACCGGTGCCAAGTCATAAATTCGAATTTGCGATGTATGACCCGGATTATCTACACAATACCGTTCCGATCCTGGCCAGAGATCGCGAATTCGATTATTCCACTTAGTAATTGGGAGGGGAATCGAACTCCGACATTCAAGGGCGCTACGGGTGACTTTTCGCATATCCGATGTAAGAAACGTTTTCATACAATTTATATCAACGCAATACCGTACCTTTCCGAGTCATTCATCGCAAATTCTAATTTATAACTTGGTACCTGTGAGGGGAATCGAACCCTCGTTCCTCAAGGGCGTTAGGTATGGGTGCGAAACTAAGATCATATTCGTGATCAGAACCCTCGATTTACCCATAATAGGGATGTAGCCAGATAGCGCTCGTGTAGTACTGGGTAAGCGAAAGGCGATCGTCTTATGTTTATCCCAGTCAGTTAGTTGTTGTTTTAAGGGTAGGAACTACGAGGTCATCTGCGAGGAATGTATAAATTGTGACCTAGTTTTCTAAGCTAAATTAAATTATATCTTCTTTAATTTTACTCCAAGACTACATTAATTAATTCTATAGGTATATCTCCTAATATATTATGGACGATTTTCAGCGTTTAAGCGTTAAACAGCTGCAAAATGAGCCATGGACCAGAGGCGTTAAAACTAGCAGTGTGTCTAGGGTGCTCATAACCGCGTCAATAATTTCTACCGTGTGAATCTGTAGAGGTAATGTGCTTAGCTAAGCCCAAATTCATCAAGTGAAGAAGAAATGTTCGCCCTCCTTGCCTGTGTTGGCAATACTTTTAATAACAGCTGATCTATAAAAACATTAGTCAACCCTAACCATTTTAATGTTTTAACTAGAAAAATAACTTAATTTAAAATAAGTAATTCAAGTAACGCGCTTTGAAAAAGTGAAAACAGCTCTATAGAAACAATATGATTAAGAAATGTCTACTTACACGGTTGATAAGGCCCGAGTTGTAGTGTGTGTTTGTTCTCAATTTTAATCGGGGATTATTTTATATATTTTCCCTAGTATTTTTATTAACTTAAGAGTAAGTAATATTATAGTGCGCTCAGTGGAGCATTGTGGTTGTCTTTAATCGCGGTTATGTTCAAGAAGAAAACCAATATACCACCTAGGCCGAAGCCACCTGCAAACGAATTTCTCATCGAGGATTTAAAAGACGCACCAAGTGACGATGTAGTGTTTAATTTAACTTCGAATGGAGGAGTTCGAGGTAGTGTTTTGATTTTGATATCAGTTTGCCTTAAATGTCAGTCGATTACTTAAATCGTAGATCTACGGCTTTAACGTAGATATAGACTCCTAGCTTTGGTGATGGTGGCGATTGTAGTTTTAAGCTGCGTCTAGGACTCTGACACTAATCATAATGATTAAAATTAATTATAATAACTACTGACACACATCTAACTTACTAAAAGAAAAAATGAACAAACAAAAAGGAAAGAGGAAATTATATGCTTTCATCCCTTGAAGAACAAAGATTGAGGGAGCCATGCAAGATAGGTTGATACGTACGTGAAAGAGGCGAGGTCATATCACTGGGGGAAATAAAAGTGGGTAGGAGGGTGGGAAACACACACAGCTTAGAAATTCCTCAGGAATTCTTTACCAACAATGAGTGCAGTGTGTGTATTCCCTGCTCCAAATAACTTGACGCCCAATCAAAACATTGAAATAAAGTAAACATTTGTGAAAAGACGCTTAGTTATTGCTTATTGGTCAGTTTACGGACATCCGACGGTTACCATGAGAAACGGATGATTAAGTTAACCCAAGGCACTTGTGTACTGGTGCACTTGTTTTGATCGGACGTTGAGTTAGCAAGTAACAGAGAATAGACCACTTAGTGTTACCGAGGGTCTGACCCCCAAAATTACTGTTGTATCAGGAAGGTTTTTACCAATAGGGTTGAATTAGCATAGGCCTATCAAAAAAGAATAGACAAGGGCCAATTAAGGGAGCAAAATGAAAAACCCTTAGGGCTCAGGTACCATAATATCATGAAGATCAGAAGAGAATAAGAGTTGACCATGGGAGTTCGACAGGAGAGAGCCTCCGTGGCTTAGGCGGCAGCACGCTGGCCCCTCACCGCTGGGTCCGTGGTTCAAATCCCGGTCACTCCATGTGAGATTTGTGCTGGACAAAGCGGAGGCCGACAGGTTTTTCTCTGGGTACTCCGGTTTTCCCTGTCACAAATTTCATTCCAGTAACACTTTCCACTATCATTTCATTTCATCTGTCATTCATTTAATCATTGCCCCCTGGGAGTGTGACAGGCTTCAGCAACCGGCACAGTTCATATCCTCACCGCTAGATGGGGGCTTCATTCATTCATTCATTCCATTCCCTGACTGGAAGCAGGCTGTGGATTTTCATTTTTCAGTTCGAGAGGAGAGATGACGGAAAAAAGCCTGACACAAGTGAAAGCAATGTTGTGCCCAGTTGCTGTCCCGTGGCTGCCACCCACATTCCTCTGGTTATGAACTTATAGGTGGGGGTGATGTTGCTAGGCTGGATGATGTCCAGGAAGGCTAATCCTCAAAATCAGGCCCTGAAACCTCTAAAAATATATACTGTACCACAAGTTTTTACCAATAGGTTGAATATAAAAGATGAGGCACAGTGATATTGTTTCATCCTGTCTTTTGTCCGACTGGGTAGAGTAGCCTAGTGACGGGATTGCAGTAACTACAAGTTATGAAAATTTTAACATGCACATACTGTACTCACCATGTCATTGCGGAGTACAGCTTTTGTGTGAACTATTATGGGTTGAGATTTTTCATGACCTACCATTTCCATTGCAACTTAATTTGTTTGCTACTGTCATGCAGGCCCAGACTTAGTTTCTGATGCCCCGAGATAAAAAACACTTTTTGTAATAGAAAACCATCAGACATCAGAAATTAGGTTTCGATAAAATATATCTACTAAAATTCCTGCACTTTCTTCACTATAAGACATAATGTAAAATAGGGATGTACACTTGATGGTGATTATGATGATCATCATTGGTTTGCAGTCCTAAGACTGATCAGTTGCCATTAAACATGTCCAGATCGTCCTGTCATTTACCGCTTCCTTCATTGAATTATAATTCTGTGCTTGGATGTTGTTTAGGATTTTTTAAGGAAGGTATTTCTAGGTCTTCCTCGTGGATGTTTTCCCTCAATGAACCCTTCTGCCACAGTTCTCATTAAATTGGAGTGGCGCATTGTGTGACCCCACCTTGCGAGACAACATTTACGGATTGTGCGAAGGATTGATCTCCCTTGGTTCATGGTGTCGAGAACCCTGGTGTTCGATAACTTGTCTCTCCATGTCACATTTATCATCTTACGATAGCACCACATCTCAAAGGCTTCAAGACGGTTCTTTTTATTTTTATTTAGTGTCCACGTTTCACAGGCTTATAACTAGAGACCGGATTTTAAAGGGAATACCTTTTTTTTTTAATTTTATTGGAAACAAGAAATAATCGATACTATGGGTTAAAACTGTATTTAAAACTCAAGATTGCCGTGTTTTAACTTCCCTTTTTTTAGCCCTTGTTCCGTTTTCTCCTACATCTGCCATTATTTTCCCTTTTTTTAAGAATATACGGCAAAACCTCAAGAATTTATTTCACTTTGAGGGAAAATACCGATGTAGCGTAAGGGAAGAAAAAATTAACACGGGTTCTATACCGAACTCACCCCAGAGTTGAACTCGCCCACTGCACCGCCTCACCCCACCCGCAGGTGTTGTTAGACTCGTCGCATCCCCTCCAGAATGTGTGAAGCAGTTACAGCCTATTCTCTTTGGTTACAGTAGCTTGCTCGCCTCAGTAGCAGAAACAGTCATAGAGATTAGCACGCACCGATAAGTGGCAGTAGTAGCTTGTAATAGTGATGGCGCAGTCGTCTTTTAGCAATAAAATGCGAAGAGCGGTAAGCAGTTTCAAGGACAATTTAATCGAAACGGATGGTACCGTTATTCGATGTTCTCTATGTGATATTGATATTAAAGTAGATGGAAAACATATAAAGGACAGAATAATTCAGCATCTCAAGTATGCCAAACATGAGAAAAACAAAGCTATTCGTGCGAAAGTTTCCAAGCAGTCATTTTTACAGGAATCTTTTCAGAAGGCCGAACAAAAAAACAGGGAACGAAACGTTCTTTTCAGTGACCTTACAGTTACCCTTGTTCAGTGTGGAATACCTTTAAATAAGGTAAATAACCCATCAATGAAGAGTTTCTTGGAAAAATACACACAACACACTGTCCCTGATGAAAGTACACTTAGAAAGAGTTACCTACAACCAATTTATGAAGCTAATGTACAAAAAGTTAATGAGGTTGTTGAAGACCATCCAGTTTGCTTCATTTCGGATAAAGCAACCGATTCACTTTCAAGAGCTGTTCTAAACATTCTTGTGATGCCATTGACAGGAGACCCATCAAAACCAATGTTGGCTGCCATGTACGAATTGGAAAAAGTAAACTCTACATCTATAATGCAGAGTTTCAATGACTGTTGTTTTAAACTCTGGCCATCAGGAATACAGTACAACAAAGTGTGGCAAGTTGTTACGGACCAAGCATCATACATGGTCTCAGCATTTGCACAGTTGAAGCCTATGTATTCTAATCTTCACCATACAACTTGTATTGCTCATGCTTTGCATAGGGTATGTGAAGCAATAAGGGATGAATATATTGTTGCAAATGCCTTCATATCCGAACTTAAGAAGACATTGATTAAAGCTCCAAGTAGAATACTATTGTTCTTCCTCTAACTGAGTTTCTATTATATCCCTCAGTCTTTTGTCTATGACTTTCTCCAATATTTTCAGCCCATGTGATAATAAAGTTATACCTCTATAATGTTCACATTTCTTCCTATTCCCTTTTTTGAACAATGGTATAATGTTTCTTTGTTGCCAATCTTCAGGTATTATTTCATCCTTCCATATGGCATTGAGGACTCTATATAGCCACTGTAAGCCGATGCTTCCTGCTGCCTTAATCATATCAGCATTGAACTCATCTTTTCCACTTGCTTTACCTTTGGTAATTGTTTTCACTGCCCTTTCAAGTTCCAACCATGTTATCGGGTTCTCTTCTTTTTCTCCAACTATTATTTCTAATTTCTTATCTCCTTCTTCCTCAGAACTGTCATCCTCATTATAAAGTTTTTTAAAATATTTTGCCATCACCTTCTGAAGACCCCTTTCATCATTTACTATGGATCCATCTTCTCTCTTTAATGCCTTGATTTTTTCTTGATTAGTTCTTTTCGATTTTATTACTCTTTATAAAAAATTTTGATTTCCTCGATTATCTTGTTCAATTTTGTTGGTAAACTCTCCCCAACACTTCTCCTTTCCTTCTTTAATACTCCTCTTTACTTGTAATGTCAATCTCTTGTATTCCACATGTAATCTTTCTATCGTATCTCATCTCTCTGATTTTTTTTGCTTTTCCTTATCCATTTCTTTCTTTACCCTGTTCCTTTCCTGTATTTCTTCTTTTATTTTGTCTGTCCACCACCGTGTCTCCTTCCCCTTGACCGTTGCTTTTGTTTTCCCACATATCTCAATTGCTGCATCCACAAAAGTCTGTCTTACATTTTTCCACTCTTCTTCTCCTCTTCGAATTTCTGTGTTAGGCAGCTTCCTTTTTATCCTATCTTGGAATGCTATTCTTTTATCCTCCTCCTCCAATTCCCAAATCTTGATCATTGGTTTCGTCTTCAATACAATTTTAGGGAGTTTTACTTGTTTTAATTCCACAATTAACAGTCTGTGGTCACCTTCCATACTTTCACTGGGGATTATCTTGGTATTGATGATATATCTTCCCCATTCTCGGTCTGTTATTATGAAATCAATGATCGTTCCATACTGTCAATCCCAACTATATCGGCTGATCTTATGAATATTCCTCTTCATGAACCATGTGTTTTTTGTTATCAGGTTGTTTCTGATACAGAAGTCCAACAGTTTCACTCCATCTTCATTTCTATCTCCATACCCATGCAGGCCCAAAACATTCTCATATCCTATTCTATCAGTTCCCACATCAGCATTCAGATCACCCATTATCATGATCCCATCTCCAACCATATGTGTTTCCAATTCATTGAGAAAATCTTCTTTTTCTTCTACACTACATCCTGTTTGTGGAGCATACACTTGTATTATCTTTAGCAATTCCTTGTTGATATGTATATGCATTATTATAATTCTCTCATTAACATATTCTATTTCAGCTATTGATTCCACATTCTGATTCACTATAAATCCCACTCCATTTTTTTCTCTTTACTGTTACCCATCCTATACAAACTGTATCCCTTTCTTAGTTTCTTCGTTCCTTTCTCTTTCCATTATACTTCACTTAATCCCAGGATATCAAGTTTTCGTCTCTCCATTAGGTCAATCAATTCATTTTTCTTTCCATTCATTGTTAAAATATTTATTGTTCCAAATCATGTTTTGTTCTCTGATCTAACATTTGCACGAACATCAGCATTACCATCATACTGTGCAACTGTAGCAGAGAAGTGTCAATTACATTTCTATTTTTAAACTTCCATCCGAGGCTTGTATTATAGTTGAAAGCAAGTATACCTTTACTCATCTGCTGACCTGCTAAGCCTAACGCATTTGAGGATTTTCTTTCGGGGTTTACTCCCTTAGCCTTTGAAGATCCCTCTTCTTCTAATATTACCCAGAGATGATGGGTTGCCTCATCCACCATCGTCGCTATTCCGAAGGTCTCCCTCTCTGCCTAAGATGCTGTTAAGGTCTTCACCCGTAACGCTGGGCATGGGTTCCACGTTATACCCCTTGGGACTGGGTCCCTGCCTGAACTTAGCTCTCCTTCACACTGGCCTACCGATGTGGAGGATACCCACCCCCGCTGCGTGGATGCGCCAGACAAGAATTACTCAAGTGGAAGATAGGGAAATTGATCCTATTTCCCTTGAGACGAGTTAATGGTTGTTAAGTAAACAATAAAAGTAAGAAATTAATAGGTAACATAATTAATAAATAAATAATGGCTATTTCATATCAAATTAGTTGTGTCAGCTATTATATCTTGTGTACGAGAAGTTGTTATGATTACCCAGAGGTTGCTCTGCTCTTGACCTTTTGACGAGATTTTTTGTTGTTCCCGCGGTAGGGCATGAAGAATATTGGGTCGTTACGCGATCGTCACCGAATTCTGTCTTCGCGTTTAAGTACGGAAAAATATCGAGATGTTACACGATCGGCGCTACTCTCAGCTGTTTGACGAGATTCGCGTAACATTTATGGTAGAACACGGAGAAACATTGTGATTCATGCAATCTGTGTCACTCGTAGTTGTTAGATGAGATTTCCATTGTCCTTGAGATCGGGCACGAAACAATATAGTTTTATTATGCAATCGGCGCCGCTTGCTGTCCATTTAACAAGAATCCCGTTGTCATCGGATGTGGATGAATATTGCGATATTATGCAATCGCTGCTACTCGCATCTGTTTTACGAGATTCACGTTGTCCTCGTTGTTGGGCTAAGAAATAGCGCGATATTACACAATCGGTGCCGCACCCGACTGAACAAAATACTAAATGTCTGCCTGTCGATCCTAGCAGAGTGACGGTCACTATATGGTCGACGTCGCTCGTAAGTGTGGTGTCATAATACCCGCTGTCCCTATGCTGTGGTTGGGAGTTCGCTTTGGATCACTAGGACAAATGAGTATCGCAATGCTACGTATAGTCAATGACATTTTACTGTCCGTCCACCAGCTTAAGGTCCGTGGCAGGAATGCAATGAGTCAGCTGGAGACAGCTGGCCTCTGCGTGAACGACAACAGTGCCAACCTACTACTGACCCATACGATTTCCCAATTGAAACTAAACGAAAGTAGCAGTGAGTAACTTTGGCGTGAATAACATCAGTGCTGAGTTGCAGCGGCACGTCCACTCAATCAACGCAGCTGGAATATCTCTCCTCTCCCCTTCAGCCCCCTGAGACCATGAGCTGGTGGACGGACAGTAAGTGGGTTGACACACTTTTTGCTCCCCATACGCTTTTAAGTATACGGTCATGGGAAAGTGGCGAGGTTTCGATATGTTTCGTAATGGGCACCTTTGACAGGATTCCCTTGGAACTCTTCGTGGTCATAAGTTCGTGATCGGACAAGAGTTTTTGGCTACCGACGCTGATCTCGGTCCACTTGACGAGATTCCCGCAGGCAAGTCGTGCGGACCTCTGGCCGTAGGTAACAAATATTATAAATTATTCTGAGAGAATTGCACGAATAGGTACTGGTAATACCGCGAAAGGGCAAATTTTCTTTCGAGTTACGAATTATACTTTTTGAGATGGGCCTAAACCAGGGCCATCCAGTCATTGCGCTCGGGGAGCACTGGGCAGTCAGACTAGCGCTCCTTCCCCTACCACCACTACACTGTGGCAGCGAGGAGACGGACGATGTTCGGACCACGCTGACTACAGTATGCCTACGTACGTACAGTCGTGCGGCCGACGGCTCTTGTGGGATTGTTGACATATTAATAGGGCTGTTTTTTCATAACAAATATACTGCATATATAAATGGAATGGTACTCCGATGTATGGAATGTGCAGGAAACGAACACAAGTGTTAAGTAAAGAATATTGTGATTTATTCCAAACTGAAATGTGAACATATTAGAGAGGAAAATTCAACAACAAATTGTGTTCTTTTTAGCACATTACATCTATGTTGCACACTAAACATTTGGCATGCCCTTTATAAGCTGTACAGATAAATGACATTTCCCATTCTGCTTTAAAGACTGCTGCTTCACCACTACTTTTTTGTATGCTGTTCAGTCATGACCACTGCGAAACTGATTTACTTACTGCTGTCATCAAAGCGCATTGGACTAGAATAGCGACTGATAGATCGGCTGCACACTTCAGCGCGCTCACCCAGCCAAGCTCCTCCCACCACTTCTGAAACTACCTTCCAACAAAGCGCTCGGGGAGCGCTGTCTACATGGCCCTGGCCTAAACAGTTAATTTTATGTAGATTATACATCCGATGGAACCAACGTTCGAAGGAAAATTCGACATACAATGGAATTTCGAAATAACCATACTATACACGAGACGAAGGCATACGGTAGGCGTAAATCGGGTGTGGCAGCTGCCAACCTAATGTTTAAAAAAATAAGATGTTTAGCCAGCCAACACTGTAAGAGTATAATTTCAAATGATTTTTCTTTCCAACTCTGGATCACACAATTAACCAATAGAACACCATCTTCATTGCCTATCACATATTATCTTCCTACCTGCATATTATAAGTTGATGCAGTCCTTAACCCGGCATTAGTCGCGGCGATCTCTTAGATCGTCTAGTTGTAAAATCAGTTTAAATGCCCTTATATATTTATAAATATCATCTAAAGCGAAAGGAAGAAAGAGAAATAGACCAGGAAAGTTTGCTATTATGATCAGCTTAAAATAAGTATTCATATGATACTATTTAGAGAGAAGAGTTAGAATTAAACATGAATTACCTTTCTCCAGCGTCACTTGCAAAATAATGTTTTATGTAAGTTGTAAGACTGTTCCAAACATACGCATTCTATCGCCTATGATTCCAACAATTCATCAAACCTAATGGAAGGTCAAATATGCTGATCTGTACTTAGGACATTATGATATCAGCAAGGACTCCCGCAAGTGTCGCAGCGATCTTTGAGATCAAACTAGCACCTGCACGTAATACTATTGGTAGACTGGGAATTTGAATTACACTGACAGGTTCCAACCACCAAGCTAGGAAGGTAGTGGTGGGGTAGAGACAGGCCTGCCACTCTTCATGAAGCAATGAATAAAAATGTTCCTTCCCAATCTGTGAGATCCGCCGCGACTAATGCCGGGTTAATGTGCTTGGTACAGTACATTTTGGATGCATTTGCATCCCGTAAGTTCACAAGAATTCAAAACACCTGCATTAGGAATTCTTTCATCAAGGTTGCAAATTGATAATAAATTGGCAAAAGGAATGTTTATTCTACTAATTGGGTCATGTCTGTATACATTTATTGTCGTTAGTAGTCATCATCATTAGATGTTAGATTGGATATTAGCATATACAGATTATAAGATATACCTTCACTTGTTTTGAGAATCTCTACTTTGTTCTGTTTCAGAAATCTCTTCAAATGTAGATATTACTGCTAGATCTCCTGGGAATGGAGGAGGTGATAATATGACCAATCCTGAATATGTATTTCAACAAGTGAAAAGTTTCGTGGAATTAAATCATGTGTTACGAGACTTGATGCAAGAAATGCAATTGAAAAGTGAATCACTTCACACAAGTGACAGGGAGCTCAAAAGTATTGCAGAAGAAATTCGAAAACAAGCTCTAAATGCTTTGAAATAAATATTAAACATGTAACTATGAATCTTTAAATACAATGCTTACCAGTAGTCATTGCAGATTATTTAGTGGTGATTTATGCTGATTATGGTTATCAAGCCCTGATAATAATAATAATAATAATAATAACTTAAGGGCCTGTGCGAGAAATGTCGCATGTGTTGAACCACCCGCCTGGCTTTACTGTTATACGGGCACAAAGCGACACAGTTCTCGCAAGGGCTATCGTCTTTTTTATTTGTATAAACAAATCAGAAATCAGAGTGCAATTCGTCACTGCTGTGGGTAAGCGACACAGGTCTCGCAAGGGCTATCGTCTTTTTTATTTGTATAAACAAATCAGAAATCAGAGTGCAATTCCTCACTGCTGTGGGTAATACTCTTTCTTTTGAATGTGCATTTGTTACGGTTACTTGTGAGTGCCCCATGTGTATAGATCACCCGACCGGCTTTACTGTTTTGCGGGCTCAAGGCAACACAGCTCTGACAGGGGCTATTGTCTTGTTTATTTGTTTAAACACACTCTATAAACAAATATATTTCCTTATCTCTGCAGTATGGAGTATACATAAATAAGACAGCCAAATACATTTCTTCCTTGAAACTGTACTTTAATAAACTGAAAAACACAGCCTTTAAAATACACATATTAAATAATCATTTAAAAAAAAAGAACACATTAAAGTATATAATTTAATTTTAAAACTTATGCCAACAGAACACTATACTTATAATTACTTATTGCAGAATTATGATTCCTCCATAGCTGAGAAGTACTGATAGCAAAATATTCACTTCTGAAGTGAGGAATGGTGAAAGGAATGTTATGAAGATATAAAAAAATAATTTGTACAATGAGAATATTACACATCCTATCAACGTATAAAAAAATACATTCAAGGAGCTTATAACCAGAGTCTTTATGATCTATGGTGCAGGAATCAAGAACTCGCATGAATCACTTGTTCTTCACTTGTATAATGGCTTTGTGGACATAGAGTGTAAGATGTGAAAGAATAAGAGAGTCTTTGTTTGGGGAAAAAATTTCCCACACAATTTTCATCCAAGGTTAACATATAGGGTCAACCTGTACTGGTACAGGTATTTATAAATCCAACTACCAAACTTTGAGTTATAATACAAGAGAAAAAAAATAAATGTTTTGGTTAATTGCAGTACAGAAATTTATTTCAATAAACTGTGTTGTTACCATGTTGGAATTGAGATTGATGGTGTAGTAAAGCATAGTAATCAGGGGTAATACGCTCTGTTCATGGAGAAAATCATGAGCAGGGTAGTTAGATAACGTACATTACAACAGTGAAACCGTATTGGCACACATTAATATTATAGTCCCTATTTATAATTTAAATTCGACTGGCTGCGTGGCTCAGCGGTAACGTTCTCGCTTGCTGTGCTCAAGGTTGTGGGATTGAATCCTGGCGCAGTCAGATGGGATTTGAGGGTATGCGAGGGAGCCGTATCAGTAGATTCACTGGCATGTTAAAGATCCCTTTGGGGCAAAATTCCGGCACCCTGGAGTCTCTGAAAGCCGCAGCAATTAAAAGGGATGTAAAACAAATAACATTTTTTAAATATTATAATCTTAAATTAAGGAATCAGGCCTGCCACTTGGACATAGTCCCAAGGAGAGGGATGATCTATCTAGGTGGTTTGGAATAGGAAAAGAGAATACATTTAAAGAGGAAACATTAGTGGTTATTTTCTCACACTCTGAAAGATGGTCTTGAGCAGTTTCTGTCAAACTCGTATATATTGCTAAGTCCTTGTGCAAAGTTACTTGCCATTCTGCTTTACATAGAAGACTGTGTGTGTGTGTGTGGTTGAATTGTTTATAGGCCTACTTCATATGTATCATGTGCAGCATTCAAATTGCAGCTATCTGGCATATGCTGGACCTTTTACACATTTCTTGTTATAAAACTGGCATTAAATGTTTGGGCCAATATGGTAATAGATATTATCTCAACCATGGTGTAACTACAATGGTGAGGCGGATCGCTCCCTCTCTCTCGTGCGGATGACGACACAACGGGAGCAGCCGTGACTTGTGGCTAAAGGCGGGAGTCAGGCGCGTGAATCTGCAGTCGATTGAAATAATGATGTTAATGTTGACAGGTGTGTACGTTGCTAGTGAAAGTATTGTATTTCAATCTCTGTCAACGGCATAATAAGGAATGTGTCTTCAATCATCCAAGCAACGGTTCGTTAAAGGTGTTTGTGTTTGCAAACATTCCTCATTTATTGAAACTTGTGAGAAATCATTTGTTAGATTTGTCCGTAGTTAGATCAGGGATGTGTACTGCTCAATGGGAAAAAGGTGAGCAAGGAATGTTTTGGAACTACTAATTTGTATGTCTTCTTCTGAACTCACTACTGCGCACAAAATTAGCAGATATCTTTTAGACTTAAAGGGACCCGAGAGACACAAATTTCGGCCTGCAGCTCAAGTACTTTCAAACCAGGTATCAAAGGCTCTTGAATGGTGTGGAGGGAAAGGTTTGATGAAAAACATTGACTAAGAAGAAGCTGCTAGATGTATAAAATTAATAAATGACTGGTTTGGCTTACTTAATGCTAAAAACAAAATTGGGAGTCATTCTGAAAGCCCCCAGGGGATCATAACTTGTGGGACGTGGGTTGGTGACCACGGGATCCCAGCTGAGTCCGGCATTGCTTCCACTTACTTATGCCGGGCTCCTCTTCGTCTTCTTTCCTGTCAACCTCTCTTGGTCAACTCTTGTTCTCTTTCGACCCCGACGGTTTTCCGAGGCCTAGGGAGTCTCTTCCTTTTCCGCCTCAATTGGCCCTTGTCTCATCTTTCCTGATACCTTCCTTCTGCGAGGGGTCAGCCTTCTTTTTCTTTTCATGTTATCTCCTGCCTTCTGCTCAAGGCCCTCAAGGAGGCAGGGTGTATGTAGCCCCACCACTTCAGGTGCATCCTGGATATTGCTACACCCTCAGGGGCTTACGGCTGGTGAGTTCGGGAGTTGGCGATCCCGAGGGATTCCTGAGCTGGGTCCGTTTTGTCCCCTTTTACCACTGACTTTGGGATGGGCCCTCTCCTCTTTTCTATCCGCCTTTCATGGCTCTCCTTCCTTCCAAGTCCTTCAATCCTCATTATTCGTGGGTTGAGGTCATTTCTTTTCTTCCTGTCCTTTAATTGCCTTATCCTTCGTTTGTTTACCATTTCTTCGTTTAGTATGTAAGTCTAGTTTGTATTAGTTATGGTTTTCATTCTCATCTCATATTTCACTATCACCCAAACCATTAGGGGCCGATAACCTAGATGTTAGACCCCTTAAAACAACAATTATTATCATCATCATCATTCTGAAGGAAATGCATTTGGTACTGATTTTGACAAGCAAATCAGTGTGCTAAATAATGTCAATGAGTTGATAACGTCCATGAAAGTTGACCGACATAAAGCCTTGCTCCCATTTCGAAAAGGAATTCTACTCAGCAACACGTTTCTAGTTAACCTTTTTAGATGCTTGAAGCCGATGTACCAAGTCGAGTACATAATAACTTATCGTCTAAATCAAGATATTTTGGAGAACCTTCTCACATATATTAGAGGAATGGGAGGCTCCAATGATCACCCATATCCTCTGGATATTAAGTAAACTGTAGGTTGAGATGGTTCATTTTGGACAAGCCCTCTGCTTCAGTGTTTACTTTAAATATAAACACAGAGGAGGAGGATATTGTCGAAAAGTGTCTGATTAAACCAATGGAAACAGAAACCGATAGGCCTACCTGTTTCTCGCAGACTCCGTTAGTGAATGTTGCCTGATATCGTGGATGCTCCTGACTAAGAAAAACTAGTTTCCAGTTTATTTATTGAATCAAATTACGAAACTGTGGAAATGAATATGAGTTTGTTTAAAATGACCGATCATCAGAATGAATTGTTGGATGAATTTGATGTCTCAGATTTTAAAGATGAAATGAACCATGAAGGTTTAAAATACAGTACAGGATATGTAGCACATAGATTCAGGGATAAGTACAAAAATTTGCGAACATTATCTCAAGAACATTGGTTGGTTCCTCAGTTTAGGCGCTGCGACAACGCGGTAATGTAGTCCCGTGTACTTTGTATCTCAAGAACATTAACCCAGTAATGAAGGCCCAGATTGGCTCCAGTTTATTTCAAGGGGAAATCGTTTGTATCCCTATAATGAACATATGGAAGTTGAAACAACAATGGATGCTGAGTTTCATAAATTTCATGACATTTCGCTATCAAATGGTATGTTTATATTCAATGAAGTAACCAGCAGGACCTTGTAAAAATTGCCTCATATTAATATTGCATATGAGGTTATTCACTGTTTAACTCGAACCCGAGCATATATTAGGTTGCTTGGCTTAAACAGAAAAATAATTTTCGGCAATTCACAGAGAAAATTGAATCGCAAAATGTGTAAATTCATCAATGTAAGAAAACTTAGTTGATCTCGTTATATATTTTAGAGGTACGGCGCATTCATAATTACCAACATTATTATCAGAGTTCACAATACAAAGTATGTTGAGTGTTATAATACATTTTATTTATTAATTATGCCTTCAACTTAAGACCAGAGCCGTGTCAAATACATGTACTTCGTGCTGTGTCACCGAACGCAATGCCCCCGTTGTGACGTCATCCGCACAAGAGAGAGGGAGCGATCCGCCTCACCATTGTAGTTACACCATGATCTCAACTACCCCTCTCCTGAATTTCATCAAAATGTATGTCTTTTGAACATGCAGATTCATAATTTACTGCACAATGCCAAATCAGTTTATTGTGCTACGGTACCTGTTATTTCTAATGTTAAGGTTAGCAGAAGCTCACTCAGATTAGATATGATCAGTGGTAGTCTGTATGGATGGCACTAAGGCATGGTCCCTCCACTCCAACCTAAAAATGGAATTCTATTGATATGCTTAAACAATGTTTTAGTTGTGGGAATTGCGGCATATAGATGTGCACAGAGTGTGTCCGGCAAGACTTTCCTGAGTAGTGGCGTGACCTACTTTTAGCCACCTCATCTTCGTTTGAGTGCATTGTTCAAGGAGATGATTTATTGGTTTCAATTCTTCTATTATTTTCTTCTAAATATTGCAGATAGTCCTTCAGCACAAGAATATGAAGGGTTTGAGCATAGCAACTAGGGCAACAACATAAAGCTAGAAAAGGTATGATAGAACATTAAAACAAAAAACTTATACTCCAAGAAATACTATGACAAAAAAAAATTAAATTTGACCAAAGCAAAGAACTTGGCAGAAGACTTTGTGAAAGAATAATTCAAAATTATGTGAAATTAAAATAGTGGCAATTGGATTGTAAATCTAAGAAGTACTGTACATTAGTGGTGAAAATAAAACTGGGGCATTAAAAGAAAAAGACAGTTTATTCTGCTGGTAAATGTAGTTTATGTGAAGTGAACTTGGATGGAAATAGACAATGTTACTAATAATTGTAGTAATTTTCTAATCAAATTTCACTTGTTATTTTAAATATGTTATTGTTACCTATAATCAGTTTTTGATATCTTCTACACTGACCGGCAAAAAAAGTGGAACACTTTAATTTTTTATGTAATTTCTTAATTTATTCCATTAAAATGTATCGGTTTTCCAATATTTGCATTATTCATGTAAATGTTAGATGGTTGGCTACAGAAAATACCGAAACATGTTTTACAACACGCTTTAACCCACAAATTTAATTACATTTCACAAATCTAACAATTTTCTATTTTTTAGTAATGTTCTTTTGGGCTGGTTTTTATCAAACATATTGCCAAACAAAACAGTGTTAATTTTTGCACTGCACTGCACGGGAACATTGGTCACTAAAAACGAGTGTTTCCACCCTTAGCGTCCATGACAGCTTGTAAACGCTCAGGCATACTGTTCACAACTCGTCGAATGGCATCTGCCGGGATGCGATCCCATTCCTCCAGCAGCGATGTTCTCAGTTGTGCCAAGGTGGTGTGGTCACGCTGTCTGACGTTCCTTCCAAGCATATCCCATACATGTGCGATGGGGTTGAAGTCAGGACTGCGAGCTGGCCAGTCCAGGGTTTGAATCCCCACTTCCTGCAGATATTGTACAACACAGCGTGCAGTATGAGGGCGGGCATTATCCTGCACCAGCATGGAATTCTGACCAATGAAAGGCGCAAAGGGCATCACATGGTTCATCAAGATCTCTTCAATGTACCTTTGGGAATTGAGCGTCCCGTGATCGATGCACAGCAACTCAGTGCGGGCCATAACATTGATGCCACCCCACACCATAACGGAGCCACCTCCAAATGGAGTCCTGGAGGAGAAAGCAACAGGGCTGTACCTCTCCCCACGCCTTCTCCACACTCTCTCTCTTCCATCTGGAGATCTAAGGTTAAAGCGACTCTCGTCAGTAAAGAGAACAGAGGCCCACTGCTCGTGGGTCCATCCCAGATGCTGCCTTGAAAAGCGAAGACGCGCCTCTCTGTGATGTCGTTCGAGTGCGGGTCCACGTGCAGGTCTCCGGGACGAAAGATGAGCTTCTTCAAACCTTCTTCTTACTGTTCGCTCACTCACTCTCACATTTCTGACATTTTCCAGTTGATTTCGTGCCTGGACTGCTGTGGTATGGCGATCACGCAGAACTTGCAGGTGAGAAATCTGTCATCCCTGGCACTTGTGCTTCTTCTAAAGCCTGACCCTCGTCTCCAGTCGTATGTTTGGAGTTATCTGTAACGTTGCACTGCACGGTGAATGCTACCGACAGATGATCCAATGACCTCAGCAACATAACGGAAGCTGTGGCCATCCTCCACCAATGCAACTGCCTGTGCAGCTCCTTTACGGCTAAGAGGCATGTTTTAGTGTGAACTGCACATGGATAACTTACTAAAATGTATGACAATGGTTCACAGGTGTTCAACAAATGCCAGTTGTTATTCCTAGAACAACAATAAGCGAGCGGCAACACTCATAAACCTTAAGTGCTTACAGTGCGCTTCCCGCCACAAAACCATTAAGATAGGCTCATCGAAGATTGGGGGTAATTGGTGGTAATAAACCACCCTAAGAAATGTCATATTATCAATTTCTATTCACGGATGTTTCAGAAGTGTGTTCTAATGCGTAAAAAGCTTTTAAAATGTGATTACATCTTTTTCATGGTTAATTTTATACTTTTTACATTACTTTTTTGCCGGTCAGTGTATAATCCCTAGAAGTCTGATGCTCGAATTTCTTACAAGACATAGTATTCTTGGAATACAGGCACTTATATGAGGGACAGTGAATATACTGGACATTTTGCTGGGTCGCTAGGTACATAATCATATGATATTCTACAACCAAGTTATTGTTGATTCATTTAGGGGCTTCGCAACATCAGTGTTCATGCAGCCCCATGTGTGTGGAATCTGACTTATAACCAGTGCCATTGTGATGGTTGTATTAGTGTGTATATTTGTAATTGGGTAGGAGGTAGCAGTGGCCCTATTTTACATACCATTCCTGGAGTAGAAGTGAGGAACCACGGAAAACCAATTCTGGTATGGTTGATATAGAAATCGAACCCACCTCTTCTCAGTTCTGCCTTATGAGGCTGAGTGAGCTCCGTTCCAGCTCTCAGACCAGATTTAAATTTCTTTGCAGAGCCAGATTGACACTGGACCCCTGTGGCATCGAGTATTTAGTAGAGCTCGAGTGTTTAGGCATATATTTTGGAAAAAGAGACTGACACATAGCCACTATAAATAAAGGAAATGGGCAACAAAATGTTTCAAAATAGGAATTTCAAAATTGGTTGGTTCCTCAGATTAGGCGCTGCGACAATGCGGTCATGTAGCCCCATGTACTTTGTGTGTGTGTGTAGAATCTGTCTGATAACCGGTGTTAATTGTGATGGCTGTATTAGTGTGTGTTATCCATGATTCAGTTAAGGACTGCAGACTATCAATTTCAAGAAGTTCCTATTTTTGCTACCATCAACGACACCTAGCTGTGAACATGGCTACTAGATGCCACCGCAACCGGCACCTGGTGACGAACTTTGGAACTAACAGAGCGTTCCCCCGTGTGGGTGCGGGATAGAATACACCCACGGTATGCCCTGCCTGTCGTAGGAGGCGACTAATAGGGCCGACATGGCCGAATAACTTGCCAGTTTTGATTTGTTCAGACCCCCTGTGGATGGGGAGGGCAGAATTCATCCACGGTATCCCCTGCCTGTCGTAAAAGGCGACTTAGAGGGGGCCTTATAAAGGTCGATTTTGGTTTTCTGGTCCCAGCTCTGGTTTGACCAATAGAAACAAACATGCATGCTGTTAGGGGAAGGGCCACCAGCTTGGCCATCTGGCCAGAAAGCCTAGACGGTATGCCCCATCCCGTCAGGTGGGTGCGCCATGTACCCTACAGTAGTATCCGCCTTACAACGAAGGTCCCTGCATGGCCGAATACTGGAGCTGAATAAATCCTGTGCATGCCGAGGGGGAAGTGCCTGTTCGAGGCACTGGGACCCCGGGCAATATCTGCTATGCCAGGTAGGTATTGCCTTGGCTGGGTGGCGCCCACAGTGATAGCCCCCGTTCGGAGTGGGCAGTATTCGGGGAGGATTTCGTCCGGGATGCCATCAAAGCGATCACGGACACCTGTACAGGGTGGCACCCTTAAAAAGCCGTCTCTGGAGTGTCGAGCTAATCCCAAGGTGTATACGCCTTGGGATGAAGCCTTTAACCAACGATTTGCGACAGACAGATCACCTCGCTACCTGGTAGCTACCAGGACTGACGGGGATGATTTCAAGCTCGTAAAATCGATCATTTTCGCTGAGGAAATCGAGGGGAAATTTGGTGATCTTAACGGGATTTCCAAGCTCCGGAACGGGCAGCTCTTGCTGCATACCGTTAGCCGGCAGCAAACCGAAGCGTTGCTGGAATGCACGCAATTCGGCGAAATCCCCGTTAAGATCACAAAGCACGAAACGCTGAATGAGGTCCGTGGAGTTATTTTCCATCGTGACCTCATTTTGAATAGCGATGCTGAACTGTTGCGGGATCTGGGGAAGAGAGGCGTCACAAAGATTAGGCGCATCACCCGAAAGATTGGGGAAAGGAGCGTCGATACCGGCGCTTTTATTCTCCATTTTGAAGGTGATGTTGTACCTAAGCAGGTGAAGGTCACATCGTACAACTGCGATGTGCGACCGTACATCCCTCCACCTATGCGCTGCTACCAGTGCCAGAGATTCGGGCATGTTTCCGCCAGGTGTACTGCGAAGGCCGTATGTAGAGAGTGTGGCAAGGGGACACATGAGGGTGACGAGAGGTGTACGCCTCCCCCGATATGTCCCAACTGCCAAGGAAGTCACTCTCCACGGTCAAAACAGTGCCCTGAATTCATTATGGAAGCCAAGATCCAGGAAATCAGGACTCTTGACAGGCTTTCATATCACGACGCTCGCAAGAGGTACCGTGATATGAATGCCCCCGAATTTCGGGTATCGTTTGCAGCTGCAGCGACGCCCTCAATCACCCCTGCCGTTAAAGTTTCCAGTGCAGTACCCTCGATGTCCTCTTTTAGTACGAGTTTGAAATCTCCCCTCGCTGTACCAGCGAGCACTGTCAGCCCGAAGGAGGTCCCAAAACCTTCTTCGGCCACGGTTAAGAAGGCGCCGGTTTTAACACCTAAACCGGCGAATTCGGAGAAGAAGTCCTCTTCTTCTCCGAAACGGTCGGCGAACAAGTCTTCCCCAGCTAAAGGGGGAAAGAAGACTTTGCCGACCAGGGCTGGTCCTTCTTCCAGCCCACCTAATACGAAAAATATAGGGGAGAAGAGGGAGATGGTTCGTCGCCGTCTCTCTCGTCCTCCTGCTGACGGGGTGGCTACTGTCTCTGCTGGCCTTTCTGCTCCCACTACCACCAAGGGGGCGAAGCCTGCTGAAGCCAAGCCCGTCCGTATGGAGGAACTCCCCTATAGAAAAGAAAATATATCGGCGGAGGAGAGGGGAACGGTTCAGCGCCGTTTCTCTTCCTTTCCTAAAGGCAGGGCTGCTCACGTATCTGCTGGCCATCCCGCTCCCACCACTACCAGTGGAGCGGTGCCAGCAGGAGCGACCTTGTTTTATAAGGACCCGGCGTCTGTGGGGAAGGGACCATCTACTTCCCCTAACACACGTCGGCGCCGATCCAAGAAGAAATCTCTTCGGGGCGTGTCGGGGACAGACACCCAGTCTTCGGACCGGGAGAAAGTCCCTCGACACCGCTCTCGCTCTTCCCCAAGAGCGAGACTCGTGAGGTCCGACGACGACCGCGCGCAACCCAAGAGAGCGCCCGCTCCATTTTCTTCGTCTTCGGACGGAGATGTGGAGATTGAGGTGTGCTCTCCTGCCCCATCATCTCCAACTAGAGATGGGGAAGGGTGGCAAACGGTCAAGCATAAGTAGAAGACCAACTTCTACTTAAGTCCACACCATGGCACTATTACAATGGAACTGTAATAGCTATTCTGTTCATCTCGCTGAGTTACGACAATTAATATCTTCGTTTTCGGCAACCATTGTCTGTCTTCAGGAATCCAGGTTTCGTCCTGGACATGAGACAACAATGCGTCACTTCAAACTCTTCTCTAGAGACCGGGTGGACGGAGCTGTGGCCGCTGGTGGCGTCTGCACTCTCGTCCACTCTAGCCTCTTTAGTGAAGAGGTGCCGTTGCGTACTCAGCTAGAGGCAGTTGCAGTTCGTACTTCGTTGCCAGTAATGGCAACAGTATGTAACGTGTACATCCCGCCTGATTCTCAGCCGGATTACGACCAGCTGGTGGATCTAGTCTCTCAGCTCCCCCCTCCTTTTCTCCTTCTGGGAGATGTTAATGCCCACAACACCATCTGGGGCTCCGCTACCACTAGCGGTAAAGGGAGAGATTTTGAGAGGCTGATCAGGCGGCTGGACCTGTGCCTGTTGAACACAGGGGAACCTACGCACTTCTCTATTGCACACGGTACTTATTCAAGTATCGATATTACCCTGTGCAGTCGTGCGCTGGTTCCCCTGCTACAGTGGGGTGTACACGATGACCTTTGTAATAGTGACCATTTTCCAATTATCGTTACTCTTCCGAAACAAAGAGCCATCGAGTTACCAAGTCGATGGCTTCTCCGTCGGGCTGATTGGCCAACTTTCACGGCACGCGCGGTGTTTGCCGAAGATACCTTTGAGAGTGTCGACGATCATACCATTCACATAACGAATGGTATTTTGGCTGCTGCTGAGGAAACAATACCTTCCTCGTCCGGCAACTCACGCCGGAAGCTTGTCCCTTGGTGGACAGCCGAGATTGCAGCAGCCATTAAAGATCGTCGACGTGCTTTCAGATGCTATCGGAGGCAAAACACTATGGCCAACCTTATCACCTTCAGAAGGATGCGTGCTAGAGCCCGATATCTGATTCGGGAGAGTAAGAAAACGACGTGGGAAAAGTATGTGTCGTCCATGACGGCGCATACTCCTTCATCTCAAGTGTGGACTAAGCTTCGTCGGATCTCCGGACTCCCGACATCACTGTCGATACCCGGAGTGTCCATCAATGGAGACATCATCACGGACCATCTCGCCATTGCCAACAGCATTGGCTCGCACTTCTCCGATGTATCCTGCTCCGGGAGTTACGATCCTACGTTTCTGACTCTGAAGCGGGAGGCAGAGACTCACCCCTTGTCCTTTGCCACTGCTGCTTCGGAGTCCTATAATGTACCATTCTCTGAATGGGAACTGCGCAGTGCGCTTGCACTGTGCAGGGATACGGCTCCTGGACCGGATAACATACATAATCAAATGTTAAAACATCTGTGCGATTCCAGTATTAAAAAACTGTTGCTCCTCTTCAATCGTATATGGATTGAAGGGGAGTTTCCATCTCAATGGCGAGAGGGGATCGTGATACCGATTCCTAAGGCTGGAAAGAATCCCAAGTTTGTAAGCAGCTATAGGCCCATTTGTTTGACAAATGGCCTATGTAAGCTGCTCGAAAAGATGGTGAACCGTCGACTGGTGTGGTTCTTGGAGGATAAAGGTCTCCTGTCTGAGTACCAATGTGGATTTCGCTCTCATAGGTCCACCACTGACCATCTGGTGCGACTTGAGAGCGCCATACAGGAGGCTTTTTTCCGGAAGCAGCACCTAGTCACGGTTTTCTTTGACCTCGAGAAAGCCTACGACACCACATGGCGCTACGGGATCCTTTCCACCCTTCACAAGTGGGGACTCCGTGGTAACTTACCGACTTTCATTGCGAATTTCATGTCCGTCCGACTCTTCCGTGTAAGGGTCGGTAGGACATTATCGCAGTACTATACCCAAGAAAATGGAGTTCCTCAGGGTTCAGTGCTGAGTGTCACCTTGTTCGCGATTGCCATTAATGGCATTGTTGCCGCCGCCGGGTCCGCGGTAGTTCCATCGCTGTATGTAGATGATTTAGCTCTGCATTACAGCTCTGGAAGTATGGCAGTCGTGGAACGGCAATTGCAGCTAGCCATCAACCGGGTCGACAGGTGGGCTCACGACCGGGGTTTTCGTTTTTCAGCAGCGAAAACCTCCGTCGTCCATTTTTGTCGGCTACGGAGGCTACATTTACACCCTGAACTACATCTCAGGGATGCTGCGTTGCCGGTGGTTGACACTTATCGCTTCCTGGGGCTCCATTTTGACAGCAAGTTAACGTGGCAGCACCATATACGGCAATTGAAAATGACATGTCTCAGGAAACTGAACATGCTCAGGTTTCTTAGTGGCACTACGTGGGGGGCTGACCGTGCGGTGCTGCTACGGTTCTACCAAGCCCTCGTCCTGTCCCGGCTAGACTATGGTTCTGCGGCATACGGTTCAGCAAGGCCGGCAACCTTGAAAATGCTGGACAGTATCCACCATAGTGGCGTTAGGCTGGCTACCGGTGCCTTCCGGACCAGCCCGATACCCAGCCTACTCGCCGAATCGGGTGTTCCACCTTTAAATTATAGACGCCAACATATGCTGTTAGCATATGCTGCCAATGTGCGTCAAATGCCGCAACACCCGACCTATCAAGCTCTCTTCGGTACCCAAAACCACCAGGGGTACGCCAACCGGCCTCGTGCCACTCGGCCGGTTGGTATTAGACTTGATAGCTCGTGTACCGAAATAGGAGTGGCTGTAGGTCCCTGTATGATCCGGACATCTAGCGAGGTGCCTCCGTGGCAAGTCCCGCGTCCGGAAATTCGGTTAGATCTGCACCGAGGTCCTAAGGTGAACACGGATGCCTCCGTTTACCGGAGGCAGTTCCACAGCATAGTTCACCAATTTCCGGACGCTGGCATTCTATACACGGATGGTTCGAAGGTGGACGAGAAGGTGGGTTGTGCTTACGTTATTGATGGTGCAAATACAAGATCTCTTTGCCTGAGGCCTGTAGTGTGTTTACTGCGGAGCTCGTTGCCATCTATGAAGCTCTGCAGTTTGCACTACAGGATGCTCGAATCCACTTTCTCGTGTGTACCGACTCTTTGAGTTCGTTGCAGTCAATTGCTACATGTTTCCCGCAACACCCCCTAGTGCAGCGAATCCACGACCTACTAGCCGGGCTGTGCCACGCTGACACTCGAATCACCTTTCTGTGGCTTCCAAGCCACATGGGAATTGCGGGAAATGAGTTAGCAGATCAAGCTGCAAAAGAGGCGGTATCACTACCACCTCGACCAATGGAGGTACCCGCTAGAGATATTCGCTCTCAGTTACGCCTACAAGTTCTGGCTTTTTGGGAGAGTCAGTGGCTAGCTGACCCACTGCCCAGTAAACTGAGAGCGATCAAGGGAACTACTCGCGTTTGGCGGAGCTCCTTCCGGGCCCGGAGAGAGTCCGTCATTTTGTGTAGGCTAAGGATAGGTCATACAAGATCCACCCACTCGTACCTAATGAGAAGGGAAGACCCCCCACTTTGTACCTGTGGAGCCGTTTTCACCGTGGCCCACATTTTCACCGAGTGTGTGGATCTTGCTGACTTACGAAGAAACCTTGGTTTGCAGACGACACTCAAACTTATATTAGCCGATGACGCGGTGGCTGCTGATCGCGTTATCCGCTTTATAAGTGAGAGTGGGTTAGGGCCAGCAATCTAAATTTTCCAGTGAACTTGGACTCAACGACTTGTTCGTTTTTGAATGATAATGTTTTGTTTTTTCCGTAATTTTTGTTTATGTTTATAATTTATTTTTATTTTTTTTATTTAATTGTTTGTTTTTGTTTTATTAATTTTTGGTCTTTTTAAATTTAGATGTCCACCTCAAAATTTTAAATTCAATTCAAAATTTGTATTCTTTAATCTGTGTTAAGAGGGGCAGATGACCTCGTAGTTCCGCCCCTTAAAACAACAATAACTAACTAACTAACTAACAGAGCGTTAATCAAATCTAACCTACAAATTTAGCTTCACACAAGTTTAATCTGTCGAAGGATCTATTATCTGCCATAAATCTATGACATGGGCCAGCCGGCTTTACTTCCCCTGCGAAGGAAGGCATACTGAGGGATTTTTAATGCTCTTAAAAAATGCGACAACTTCGGCCAGGTTTGAACCCACGATCTTGGGCATAGAAGCTCAGCATGCTACCAACTACACCACCGAAGCCGCAATTCAAAATTGAATTAATGCAATGACGTATCACTGGTCTTCTTATTTAATAAGTAGTAAAATAATCAAAATAGGCATTTGAAAATTTAAAGAAAAAAGACTATGTTACATGATTTAATTATTTTTTGTTTTGTTATATTCTTGGAAACACATCATAAAGGAGCTTTTCTCCTAGTTTTCATCTGTCGTAGTCAACCATATGCCAGCCATAGAGAATGGCCATCATCTCTGTTACTTTTTCATAGAATTGATTGTTGAACATTACAACTCACTATTTTAAATAGTTATATCGATAAATTTATAAAAATTGATTCCAGAATATCTTTATGAGTGAAATTTTTCAGGAGATACTGTCATGTGATACAAAATTTTACTTAATTGGTGTAACTGCTTTTTGTATATTTTAACACAATATACTCAAAATTGCCGGACGAATTTGTCGCATTTTTTAAGAGCGTTAAAATCCCTCAGTATGCCTTCCTTTGGAGGGGAAGTAAAGCCGGCGAGTCCATGTCATAGATTTATGGCATGTAAAAGAACCTTCCACTAACTACAATTGTATGAAGCAAAATTTGTAGGTTAGGTTTGATTAATGCTCTTAGGTTCCAACTTTCGTCACCAGGCGCTGGTTGTGATGGTATCTAGTAGTAGCCAAGTTCACAGCTAGGTGTTGTGGACGGTAGCATTTGGTATTGTAAGTATGAACTACCTTAAATTATCGTCTGCAGTCCTTACTTGAATTAAAAACAGATAACACACTCTAATACAGTCATCACAATTAACACCGGTTATCAGACAGATTCTACACACACCCAAAGTACACGGGGCTACATGACCGCGTTGTTGCAGCCCCTAAGCTAAGGAACCAACCATACTCAAAATTGTACTTTTCATTTTCTTTGCACTATTTCTATAGCAATTAATAATATAAAGAACCCATAACAAAACAAAAAAATCTGCCTTAAAATAGGCAATGGTAACAGTAGTTAGCAAATAGGGCAGAAAAAAAAAAAGTTGCTCCTCAGGACTCAAAACCATCCTAGTCCCATTGTCACCCAATCGACAATTTGGTTGCTGCACAGCAAGCTATAGAAAACCTGAGAAATTTCTTCTATGTCACAAATACAATAGTACGAGGATTGGAACTTCAACAGTGGCAACTACTTATTTACAACTCATACACAAGAGATACATGCTACCAAGTTTCACTGTCCTTCAAAGTAGTCACAAGCATGGCGTATAACCCATTGCCAGCTATGTAGAGGACGTAGGATACCTTTAGCAGAGCCTGTTGTGTTGATAGCCCGAATGGAGCGGTCCACTGCCTGACGGATCTCCTGAACAGTTCTGAAGCGAATGCCACGAAGGGGTTCCATCTGGGAAGTATGGTGGATGGTACAGCACTTCCCAGCCCCCATCGACCGAACAAATTGGCCACAGCTTGCAATGTATGCGGGGAGCAATGATGGGTGGGTTCTGCAGAAAGTGTCAGCGCTTATTTCTCAAAGCGTCGCAGGTTGTGTTCCAAAAATGAGCAGTAATACTGCGCATTGACATCGTGACAACACTCCATTAAACCGCCAGCTAACACGAGGCTCTGTTCCGTCAGTGTGCGTGCGCGTTGTGTGGGACAGGTGAGTCCATTTGCTCAGAGGTAAGATAGGTATGTAACTACCGTGTGCTATAAACAACATTATTACTACAGCCATGTTGCCACTATTTAAGTTCCATCCTTCGTAGACTGAAGATGGACAAATGTAAACCAACAGCTGCGCTCTGTCCTAATGAGATTCACAATACATGGTTCCCATCATAAATTAAAAATAATTAAGACTACTACAAACTTTTAATTATTTGTGTGCACAGTATGTTTTTTCACATATTTCAGTGCTTCCAGATCTAAGGAATACAAAAGGAGGAAGAAAGAAAAAGAATTGAGTCCAGTAGAGGAAAAGGCATCCTGACTAACATCCAGGGTCAAGTCATCAATACGGTAACTTTCTTGTTAAGCAAGGTGTAGACCAAAATTGGAATACTGGATATCTTTTTATGTAGGCCGACTGGAAATGCTGGAATTGCATATGGCCTACAAAATAAATTTAAATATGCCTGAATAAATCAATAGCAGTATGACTGGGTCCAAGGCAAATAAGCACCCATGAAACAGGGATACATCATCTGATGAAGAGCTCCTCCTACCATGCATATTTATACGAGGGGTGGTAATACTGAGCTTTCAAAAGAGTGTGGCCTTTGCAAAGGTTTTAAATTGGAAACCCTGGGGCCGAAAAAGTTGTCATCACTGAGGTAGATGGTTTCAATTCAGTGGTCACTTAAGGGTACAGTACTCAGGCGCAGGTCCAGCCAATGGGTCAGGAGGAAGCAAAATGTGCTGGTTGCCAACCTCTAAGGTACAGTAATAATGTTATGGGTTTAACATCCAATTTAACTGCTGTGATTTCAGAGATACTGGAGCACCAAGATTTTACCCTGAAGTAGTTATTTATTGTGCCAACAAGCCTACTGATAAGGTCTATCATACTTGATCACCCCCAATCGACAATTGACTTTCTGTTGGAAATTGATCTGAGGGATTAATTGGGTACTGAAATCAAGAGCCTTACCAACTGTATCATGAAGTTTAAAAAAAAAAAAAAAAAAAAAAAGGTGTTCCGAATTAAGAATTTTTTCCAACAGACCAGCCAGAAAGCAGTAGATAATGGATAAGAAACATACTATACTTTGGTTTTTCTGAAATTTAAAAATTGAGCCTTATTTCTTTGAGAGGCAACATGTTACATTACGTTTTAGATGTACATAAATTATTTACTATTTAATACAAATATTTGAAACAGCCTAACATGTTCCATAATTGTTTAAGGGATGAAGAACATCAAGGAGGGGAGGGGTGCAGACTCCCTAGACTCACATCTTACAGTATTTAAAACTTAATTTCACTCAAAAAAGAAAAATAGGGTCGCTAATCATAATCATTTCGCTGCTTCTGCGATCTTCACAAGTAGACTCGACCTCACTCACTATATCCACAATTCACATAACCTTTTCAATATAGAGACCGTTGCACCTTATCCTTGGGACTATGTTATAACTGCCAATAACTTATTTATAAATAAATCATGAAACATTAACATCTCTTTTACTGCAACACACATAACAGTCATATTTTTATCTATGAAATAAATTACATGCCACACTAAGTATGTTCTATCAATAGTGGCTATCATAATGGTAATTCACAACATTATATTATGTTTTTCTTATTATCAACAAATATGGCTAGATTATACAAGCAATAGGAGCATTTGATTTTGGTCTAAATAAAGTAACAATATAAGTTAACACAACATTAAAAGGAGATATTTAAAATATTGCCAGATAACCATTTAAAGAATACTGTCAACAACAAGGGAATTAAAAGAACACTATTCATGAATTATTTACAAACTACAGTAAAACCCCCATTCAGTATCTTGAATTGAGGAAAACAATACCATAATAGGTTAGTAATCATTCTATTTGTGCAGTTGACACCACAAAACAAACCAAATGGGAGTATCACTGCATAGTGTAAAGCTAATCAGATAGTATACAACCATGATTCCTCAAATACAAGGCACATTATATAATTGAATTAAATTATACTGATCTTTCTGCCAGTACATTGACAGTGAGAGCACTTTGTTGAGCACTGAAGATTATAGTGCACGGCCACATTATGTCATTGATATGAACTGATGAGTCAAACCACAATGTTTGTTTGCTAAGCCCAAAGAGACAGAATGTTATGTTGATAATGTGTCCAGTTATGTCAATGAGCAAAAAAATATATCGGTATATGCTGTAATTTAAGAAAAACAGAGTCAAGGAGTGAAACATCAAGGTAATTGGCCTCTCTAAGAAATGTATTCTATTATATGACTGGAATTATCATTTTAAAGAAACAAAAATAATACCAATAAATAAAGTTAATACAATATTTACACAGTATGATAAAATCAAAATTATAATATGCAAAATTAATATGTTAAATTGAAATGGTATCTGCATTCTTTGGGCTAAAATAAACCATAGATTGTCTTTTAGTTTCTAATACAGAGGGTTTCAGTTGAAATTAAAGTGCTTCTGTGATAGGATTCCAAACTACAGGATCAGTGTAAAAAATATAAAATGGTGAAGTCATATTTTCATGAGAAAAATTAGTTGTGGATATTAGTCTACAAGGAAATTTTCCCCAGAAGCTGGCATGTAATTTTAGCAGATATTGGAATGTTGCAGCATGTTCATCAAGATACATTTTCATGCTTCATTGCCTAGTTGGTAGTTAATGAAAACATTCCCCGACTCTCCAGTGAAATGTTTTCCCTGCCTGGCCCGCTACTGCTGTGCATGGCTCAGCCAGCTGTCGGCCAGATGCCCTGAGCCTCACACTCAACAAATTGCTCACCATGTAGTAATTAATATACACACTTGTTGAGTTTGACTCATCACTTGTACTCTTAGTTTAGTTGCCCATAATAGTTACTGTATTTACAAATTGGTTTCAGCCATGATTGGTGGTTAAATGCAGAACCGGACGGATTTGACTGTTGCCATAGCTTATGAACTGTACCCATTGACTGATTGTTTATGAACCATTATGAATAAAATATAGGTTATATTGCCCAGATGAAAAAGTCTACTTGCTAAAAGTGTGATATGGGTGGTACTTAGTATTGTTTACCTCGGATGGAAGAAAGTATTTCAAATGGCAAGATATGTTAGGGCAAGTTAATGAGCATGCAGCTGTCCTTACATAGATACATCCATTCGGTGACACATATCTGTTTGATTGAATAACTAAAATTGTACACCGTAATGTGGATCGCTCAAGAAAGTGCAGACGTTGCAGCATGGCAAAGCTGCAAAGAAAGAACAAACAAGAAAGTATTAACGACATAATCTTCACCTTATCCTTTGGTATTGAATTACTCCAATCACTTTCTTTTCAAGGAATCCCACTTTGTAAGCCTTATATGATGTCTTGTGATTTGCAAGTCTACACTCCCAAGTACAAATGGAAGTGAATGGAAGTGAAGTGATCAGTGGTGTGAATCACAACATACACCATACTCACCTCCATACATATTCCACAAGAGAATTCGGAAGCTGCACCATTTAGAGATTTGTATCACTACCTCTTATTATTCCCATTTCTAAAAGGTTGGGATTAGGTGAATCGAGTTTATGTGGTGAATGGTTTCAACAGCTTAATGCCAATCTCATGAGAGTTGAGGAGAACGAAATAAATTATATCGAGTTGATAAATGTGTTGGCGAGCATGACTTTTCAAAGACAGCCAACGGTGGGCATTGAGCCAACTTGCTTTCCAGGTTTGGAGATGATGATCATGAAGTGGAAATGGGAAGACAACAATGAAACCATGATCAGGCAAGTCACATATGTGAAATGACAAGCATTGTCAAGCAATGAAGGTGTTATATGAAAATTGTGCGATACCACCATCGGTGAATTCTGTGATGCCACTAATTGTGTGCCGCCAAATACAAGGGCTAGGTTCAAAGCTCAGGGCCTGCCCATAAACTGTACATTTCTCCTGTGAATGTTAAGCACTGCATACAGTATTACTGTATGCAAAGGTCTTGACACCTACACATGCTTGTTAAAATTCAAAAGTAAAATTCGGGTTGAATTTATTGTAAGCAAAGCAACAAGCATGAAAACAGTATTATTAGATTTTACTAATTGGACGGTGCCCATAATGAATATTTAAGATGATGCCACAAGACTCTGCTTAGATAGTAAGAGGTGGCCAATTATTGCTATGATCCCCAATCATCTGGGTTACCCCTACTCCTCCTTACTGACAATGACTTCAAAGCAACCTAACAATGTAATGATGATTGTTATTTTATGGGGCAGAACAGCAAGGTCATCTGCCCCTCATAACACCGTTAATTTACACATTTTTGAGGTGGATGCCTGAAATAAAACTGTTAATGCACTTAATGTATCCATGTACTTGGGTGTGTATTCAATTTGTCTGATAACCTGTGTTTCTGTTATGACTAACACTGTGTGTAACTGTAATTATTATGGTCGGGAATGGGGTAGATGCCCCGGGACTTTAAATAAGGTGCTATCCTAGCATTTGCCTGAAGGGAGTTTGGGGGGAAAACCTGGGGAAAACTAATCAGGATAGCCGCTGAGAGCACCAGAATTCAAACCCCCAATCTCCAGACTTGCTGCAGCTCCCCATCGCGGTCGTGATGCACTATTTAATGTGCACGGCTATGCCGTAGTGTTAAATGAAACTGCTAATGACAACAAACAAAAATGTACAGAATACAAAAATTAGAAATTCAAATAAAAAAAGAACTGAAAGCAGGAATGCCAATGCAGAAGGAAAGTTGGGCATCTCTGATGAACGAATGCCTCAAGAGAAGAAGAAATCCAGATCCTTTATCAAAATGTTATACATGGGAAAGGGTGATATGGGAGAACAGGACTCGTACAGGAGTATTGCACTTGAGTGTAATGTCAAGTTTTCACAAAGATTCTTACAAGGAGACTATAAACAACACTCTTAGACCAACACATTCCTGAAGAGCAATTTGATTTTAGAAGGGATAGCGGCCAACTGTCTGCAGCAAGATATTGTGGTGGCACTAATTGCTGCTGGTGGAAAGCCTCAGAAAATCTTTATTGATTTTTCAAAAGCCTCAAATATGCTCAATGGGATTGTTCATTTGATAAACTTTGAACACCTAATTGGGAAGGACCCCTACCTGGCAGTTAAAATAAAAGAAACAACGTTATCATACACAATAACACATCAAAATCTGCTGCAATCAAACAGACCAATAGTACTCACCCACTCTTCTTCAACGTAGCTATAGCAGATGTAACTAAGTCCCTCAGGAATGGTGTTTATGGTGTTCGGTGCAACTTGACGAGATGACTTGCAAGACTCTTTCGATCGACTGGTTTGTTTATTTATTTATTTATCGTATGGCTTGTAGTGCCGGGAGTGTCCGAGGACAGGGTCGGCTGGCCAGAGGCCATAGCTGCTTCTAGCGGACACCCATAGGGTGAAGTACGAGTTCCGTTCAATTTCAAGTAGTTTCAACTTTCGCTACCCGATGTCAATGATACCTAGTGGTGAATGTAGGAACTTTGATAGAGCGTTCCAACGAAATCTAACCTAAACATTTTTAGCTTCACACAAGTTTAGTCTATGGAAGGATCTTTTACATGCCATAAATTTATGACATGGGACCGCCGGCTTTACACCCCCTCCGAAGGAAGTCATACTGAAGGATTTTAACGCTCTTAAAAAAATCCGACGACTTCGGCCGGGTTTGAACCTGCTATCTTGGGCACAGCAGTTCAGCATGCTACCAACTACGCCACCGATCGACTGGTAACATAAGCACATGCAAATGATCTTAATCTAATCTAAATGATCAAAAGATCGTATTCATGATATTTACAAAGGGACGAAGACCAGCAGTGACATACCAAGTTACTTTTAATGGCAGAAACCTGACAATCCAGAGGTGCTATCCTCACCCAGCACATAGCAGACAGGAGCATTTCAGCATCGAAAGGAATGGTAAACACTAAAGATTTAAGGACGATGTCCGTGAATGCAGCAATACAGCTCTTTCGCATTAAAACCCTGCGTATTTTGACCTACAGTCATCATCATCATTTCCCAACTCCAGTTTTCCGGGAGTGGTATACAAGCGCTCGCCATTTCTTTCGGTCGGAGTAGAGTTGCTGTTCTTCTACATCTTCCCATCTCATATTCCATTTGTTGACCTCAGATTTCACTGTGCCTATCCATCGATTTCTTGGCCTTCCTACCGATCTCCTCCCTCTCACTTCTCAGTCGAAATAATTTCTTGATGTTCTATTTTTGTCCTTTATCATGACGTGCCCAAACCACTGTAACCTGAGTCTTCCTAGGAATTTTGATACAAACTTCCTGCCTGTTAATTTCATTCCTAATCTTATCTTTCCTGGTCCTTGGTTCATTGTTCTGATGAATTTGCCTGGATTTTACTATTAGCCTTGTTGAGTAGGGTACATGTTTCAAGTCCATAGGTGAGAATTGGAATGAAGTAGGTAGAGCTCAGCAACTTGAAGTGCAACCCTGTGTGAGCTCTAGCTCCGTCAGTCAGTGTGACAGAGAGAACAGCGATCTTGTAGTTCGCATTTTTTCCGGGGTTTCAGTTGGAGTTGCTGCGCTCTATGAAACATGCTTAATTTTGCTTTCTGGGGTATTTTGTCATCCCATAGTAGATTTCTCACTTGACAATAAAAATGAGAAGCTCTTTGGGTCCTGTTAAGGATCTCTTGCTTTATAGAGTTGCCCTTTGAGACAAAACTTCCAAGGTACTTGAAGTTAGAAACAGATTGCAGCCGAGTTCCCTCTAGAAAGATGTTGGAACATGAGCCGTTCCTGTTGATAGTAATTTCAACCGTTTTTGTTTGATCTTTAGTCCAAATTCTTTAAACTTGTCATTCATTGACGTACAGTTTAAAGCTAATTTGGGACAATCTAGACACCAGTCACCTAAGGCAAATTAAGAATGTGAAAGCCGCATATCTATTGAGCACTCTGGGACCTTCAAAATATACACAGTCTTGACTCGTGTATGTTCCGATGAGAGAATCTTTTCCGATTGAGGAAAGTCGTTCCAAGATGCTGTTATCATCCACCACAAGCTACAAATGACTACTTACAGTACTGCTGCAAAAGACACAGGACATATGGCCAGATGCTATGTTGACCAAAGAATGGATGACTGCAAATTATGAAGTAGGGCACCTATCGACATGACTGACTGTGCATGGCTTTCATTTCAAGCTCTGGAAGACAAAAAATCTACCATGACACTAGACCGTGACCAAATGAGTAATAGATACCATGCCTGTATGTGTCCTAAATAGAGAGAAATTGATCATTAAGTTTTGTGTAGATTAGTTACTTGTTTATTTTCGTTATTTATCTAATTAAAACTTGGCTGCAATCAAGTTATTATTATATTTCAAATGCTGACAAATTACAAAACAATTGTGAATGGAATAAGAAGTCCCAGCCAAATATGTTTTAATTTATGGACAATACCACAAAAAATCTTAATATCCAACTGAGCAGCACTTCAGTCCTACCCTAACCTTACTTGACATAATGGAATATAGCAACTCACCAAAACGAGATGGCACACTGCTCAGTTGCGGTCAAGAAGAACAGGAGCATCTGCTTGAGTCAACAGTCCGAACAGAGCTGGAGAATACATGGCTATTTAGACAGGAAGGAGGAGTGTGCAGTAGTGTGGTATCTCTAATTTATTCCCTCAGTTATTCCAAGAGAAAATACATTGTATTTAATTTCTCTCTGCCAGGGGGTTCCCATAGAACAAAAAATACCAGTACGGTAATTTTAAAAACATGTGTCTAGGAAAACAGAAGGTTTAAAATAAACTTGTTTAACAATGTGAAAAACTCTGGGGATATGTGAACTTTTCAACAATGATGCTCCTTTAAAATAAGATGTTGCTTAAAAGCATAATATTTAAATAAAATGGGATAGATTGAAGTGTTCTCTGGAGAGTCTAAATGAACTTCGGATGAAATATGGACAGTTACCAAGTGTGAATGAATATTTTTAGAAGAGTTTTCTTTATTTAATACTAGCTGAAGTACCCGTGCTTCGCTAAGGGTCATAAATAAATAAAAATGTGAAGGTGACAGTTAAAACAGGGGATAGGCGAGGTGCTACGCGGAGGGAGAGTAAAGATGGAACATTTTGTCCAACTTCACCGCTTGGCGTTGACCGTTTTTTATACCATAAATTTAGATTTTACTCGTTAACCTTTGGAGATACACGAAAAGTGATAAGGACCTTTCGGTTAGAAAATTACATTTTAAACCTCAAATATGCCATCAAAAGTTTTCTATTTCTTAGCGTTCCCTTTTTATTTGAAATGGAAATATGAAAGTTTGAAACCAAAGGGTGTAGTGACGTCACTAAAATGCTCGTCATCTTTAAATAGTGCAAATTATCGAAATCAAAAGTAGCCTATATGTTAACTAGTTAAATCAGCTACTTCTATGTAAAATTTAATGTAAATCGAACCAGTGGTTCTTGCGTGATTGAGTAATACACATACACACAGACACACAACATCTCATTTTTAAATATTGGTATAGATATAAATGAGAAAGAAAACAAATCTGTTGAAATAAGTGAATACAACTAAAAATGTGACTTGACTTGTAAATAAATATGTTTTGTATTGATTTTGACTGACATTTTATGGATGCAATATGGCATTCTCTTTGCATAGTTATCCTGTATAAAGAAACCGACTATAGAGAGATTTACTGAACAACTGCAGCAAGCAAGATTGATGATGATGATAATTGTTGTTTTAAGGGGCCTAACATCGAGGTTATCGGCCCCTAATGATCTGGGTGATAGCGAAAATGATAATGAAATGGAAACCAAAACAAAATTATCGAAGACGGAAAATACGTACAAAAAGGAACTCACATGGAAACAACTCACAATATGGTCTTACAAAAGGGAATTTAGAACGAAAAGTTGCACAAAAAGAATAGATTGAAAAAGACCCACAAAACGTAGGCTAGATTCAAAATACGTACAAAATGCAAAGTAGCGCCGAAATACTTACAAAATGCAACTGAAATTCAAAATACTTACAAAATGCAAATGAGATCGAAATTACGTACAAAATGCAATTGAGGTTCAAAATACTTACAAAATGCAATTGAAATTGAAAATACACAATGCAATTCAGATTGAAATATCCCAGTTCCAATCCAAATTATTCACAAAGTGCAATTGAAATTCAAAATACTTACAAAATGCAATTGAAATTGAAAATGCTTACAAAATGTACGGTAGATTCAACCGACTCATGTGGATTGACAATACTTACAAAAAGCAATTTAGATTGAAAATACTTGACAAATGTAATTTAGATTCAAAATACCCACAAAATGCAATTGAGAATCAAAATATGTGCAAAATGCCCACCAAACAAAATGCAATTTAGATTCAAAATTCGTGCGAAATGCAATTGAAATACAAAATACTCACTAAAAGGCCCGGCAACCTGCATTGAAAGACTTACTAAAAAGCAATTTAGATTGTCAATCTTTACAAAATGCAATTGAGGTTTAAAACAATCGCGAGATGTAATTTAGATCGAAAAAACTTACAAAATGCAACATAGATCAAAAATGCCTTAAAAATTCGCTAAAAGGGAATTTAGATACACGGTGATTCGAGTAACAAAAACAGTGCGGGAATCTTAAAGAGAAAAGGAAATAGAAGGAAAAGAGGAGAGGGGAGAGAGGAGAAGGTCCGCCCCAAAGGGAAGGGACAAAAAGGGGAAAACGGACCCAGCTCAGGAATCACTCCGGGTCGCCAACGCCCGAACTCACCAGCCGTGAGCCCCTGAGGGTGTAGCATTATCGACGGTGCACCAGAAGTGGTGGGGCTACATACACCCTGCCTCCTTAAGGGCCTTGAGCACAAGGCAGGAGGTAAAAGGAAAAGAACAAGAAGGCTGACCCCTCACAGAAGGAGGGTATCAGGAAAGATGAGACAAGGGCCAATTAAGGCGGGAAAGTGAAAGACTCCCTAGGCCTCGGATAACCTAATACCGTCGGGGTCGGAAAAGAACAAGAGTTGACCAAGGAAGGTCGACAGGAAAGAAGAAAGAGAGGAGCCCGGCACAAGTGGAAGCAATGCCGGACTCAGCTGGGGCCCCGTGGTCGCCAACCCACAACCCACTAGATGTGAGCCCCTGAGGGGGCAGCAAGCAAGACCATACACATCTATGCTGTTGTCTACTTAATAGTTACCCCCTTCATCTGAAGAGTTGGAAGTGAACTACACTTGGGTATGCAGCTGCCTGGAATGCAGGAGGTTCAAGTTTGATGTGGTGGTAATTGTTGTTTTAAGGGGGAAAACCATCTAGGTTAACTGCCCTTAATTTTCTTCTTTTTCTTTAGTGTTTGTCCCGCCTAGTGGCAGGGTCCACTATGTGGAATCGTAGTCTCCAGTTCCTTCGGTCTTGGGTCATGTGTGGATGAAGATTGACAGCCTTTAGGTCGTTGTGCAGTGTATTGGCCAATCATTGCCTTGGTCACTCTCTGGGCCTCTATCCAGCCACATGTAGTGTGTAAGCTGCTTTTGCCTTTGTGTCGCCCTCTGCACGCTGCCAGCATTTTCTTCCGGATTGGTGCAACACCAAAGCGATTTCTGATGTCATCATTTGAAATATGATCCAGTCTAGTGAAACCTGACACACAGGCGATGTTCTGCTTCCTTAGTAGCTAGCCAGCACTCCGTGCCGTAGAGAGCGCTCGGACGAATGACAGTCCGGTAGATCTTAGGTTTCAGATGGTGATTCATCCTATGGTCACAGGTGATGCCAGTTGTCATTCGCCACTTCGTCCAGGCTGTGTGTATCCTTGTGTTGACCTCATCAGTAAGTCACCCATCATCGGAGATAGTGGATCCAAGATACTTCAATTTCACTGCATGTTGTAGATCTGCCCTTAATGATTCAGGTTATAGTGAAAATGATATGAAAACTATGACTAAAATTAACTACCAACTTAGTGAACTTACATACTGGGATGATGATTAATAACTAACTTCCATACTAGAATGATTATGATAATAAGGGAAATAAAAGACAGAGAAAAGAAATTTCCTCAACCCTCGAAGGACTGAGGGTCTTGGAAAGAAATAGAGCCAGAAAAGGAAGATTGCAGTTTTACGTGACCGTTAATCTCGAGGTCATAAGCCACGGGACCTCCATTTACGTGGAATCCGAACCACAGGACGTGGCATTTCACGTTGAAAATCTCACATGCATTGACCCGGATCAAACCCGGTCCGCCATGGTGAGAGACCAACAGCTTGACCGCTGCGCCACCACGCCCCGGAAATAAAAGAGGGTCCACCCCAAAGTCAGTGAACAAAGGGAGAGGGGGGAAAAAACAGCTCAGGAATCCCTTGGGATCGCCATCTCCCAAGTTCACCAACCATGACCACTTGAGGTTGTAGCACTATACAAGGTGCTACACACACCCTCCCTCCTTTAGTACCCTTAAAGTAGGCAGGAGAAACCATGGAGCAAAGCAGATGGATTGGAATCCGGGCTAGCCATAGGAAACAGAAAAAAGGTATGTGCACTCATCAGTTGAGTATTTATTCAATAAGAATTAAAGCTCAGATTGCTATAATTTTGTTTCCATTTCCCTCAGTCCACTTGAACTGTTCAGATCTCATGTCATAATGGTAATTTCTTTACCATTACAATGGAACGCAAGGAAGCTGATGGAATGGAATCCGGGCTAGCCATAAGAAAGAACAACAACAACAATGGAATATTCACCGATTATTAGAGAAATTACACATAAGAGATTACACCCTAAAGAGAAAATAGGTATTGGTATTTTATGATTTCATGTGCCGATTGGGGATTTATTGTTGATGCTTCATTAAGGAGCTAGATTATCAACCCCATATACTTGGGTATTGGTAGAATTTATCTGATAACCCGTGCATGTAATACTATGTGTAACTGTAATTATTAGGGTCTAGGATTAGGTAGGAGCCCTGGGACTTAAAATAAGGTACTATCCCAGCATTATTTTGGTTAGAGTGAGGGAGGGAAAAACCAAACTCAGGACCAGGATATGTTTAATAAGGGACTGTAATGCTAATTGTGAAGACATGTATATCTTTCTTATGATCTGAACGTCGGAAGATACACAATTCTGTATTGAAAATTGATGCCTAATTGAGTCAAGGAGGGGGAGAGATGGACGACAACAGAACTGATAAAAAGATGGTATATTGGCTCTCACGGCCAGTGAATTAAAACTCAGCAATTTTTCTAGGTTTGTGCCCTGTCTTGTGTGGGGATTTGCCTAGGACACCAAGCTGGCTCATCAACGGGCTCTTGGTGTCCACGCCTGGACCCCCACAGCAGAACTGATCTTTGACAAAAATAATTCATGCGATTCACACTATCTACATAGTGATTTTCACAGACATGCACAGGAAAATAATAACGTCTGTGAAACAAATGAAGACTCACCACACTTACCAGTCCTCAGTATCTGAAGCATAAACAAATTAAATCATCCATTAATCTTGACCAACTAATACAACAATATCTCAAATTCATAAGAAAAGCACTCGTGACAGTAAAGTGAGGTCATTGGACTCGTTCTGAACAGATTGCGGGAAGATGAGTTCAATTCTTAAGAAGTTATTGAAACTCAGGAAGGATAGATAAGAGGAAAGACAAGTTATTGATCATGGCTTTCTAAAAGAGGTGCATGCATAAGAAAACAAGGGAAATCAATTTCAGTTGTTGATTCATTACAGGCTTTGCAACATTGCTGTTATGTAACCCCATGTACTTGGGTAGGATTTGGATAGGAAGAGGCTATGGCCTTAAGTTAGGTACCAACCCAATATTTGCCTGGAGTAGAAGTGGGAAACCATGGGAAACCACTTCCAGGGTGGCTGAGGTAGGAATCGAACCCGCCTCTTTTCAGTTTTGCCTCATGAGGCTGAGTGCACCCCGTTCCGGCCCACAGACAAGAATTAAATTTCTTGGTAGAGTTGGGAATGGAACCCGGACCTCTGCGGTGAAGGCCGAGAATGCTAGAAGAAACCACGCAACGAGGCAGACTAATCAATTTCAAGATTAATTGCAAGCAAACTTCAAAAAAAGTAGGAGGGGAGAAGTAGGGGTAGATGAATTGAGTGGAGAGGTAACTTTTCACCCCGCTGATGAACAAGACCTGTTTTATTTTCCAATAATTTCATATAAAATATAGGCTACAATATCAAGCTAGAAGGCAAAAATAGAGAGCAAGAGCAACTTACCGAAGCAAGTTCACCTGTATGAATAACCATATACAGTTAGTACGTGCAAACAGCACAGAAACTACCTTCTCATTTCCACTCATACCCGATGCCATATTGCAGCTTTTGATGAATGTTTCCCCTTCAGGGTCTCTGAGATGCACACCAGTTTATTTTAAATTCTAGAACTGATCTTAAGCTCAAAATTATAGCTTTATAGCTTTTGTGGAATGTAGAGGGTCTGAGAGGCAAAATCTGCACAGCACCTGAAGATATCTGGATAAAGAGCGACATAATGGTGGACACTGAAACCTTCCCGACAGAACCTCTGAACTTCACGAGCCACTACGCAATTCACTCTCTCGCCAAGTCAAACCCAAGAGGCAGACCAGAGGGAGGAGTCTCCATAATTTTCAAACCTTCCATAGGGAAAATTGAAGGCTCGATAAAAGAAGAGAACCTAGTAATAATGAAAACCCCAAACCTAACAATAATAGGTATATACATCACATACGGATCTTCCCTAGAAGACACAATAGAAATAATAGCAGGGGCGATTGCCCGAACAAAGACAGACAAAAACGTCATCCTGGCAGGAGATTTTAACTGCAGAATAGACAAGCCCAACAACAAAACAAGAGCTATGTTGGATATGTTACAAGAAGAAGGCTACTCTCTTATAAATAAAGCAAATGAAATAACGCACATAGCCCACAATGGCACAAGTACCATCGACCTAGTTTTTTACAGAGGAAGCAACATCTCCATCAAAAACCAACAGGGACTCTGGAAGTCATCCTGCACCCCACTGACAAAACATATACCTATCAGGACCAATATTATACTCGGAAATACTGAAGAGGAAATACCGAATCTACTAACCCACAAGAGCTCCAGGAAGATTGACGCAAATGCCCTAAGCAACAACGCACAAGCAATGGAGGCAACAAAACAATGCCTTAACGAAAACAATCTCAACCAAGCCCTGACAACAATTCAGGACGCCATACGAGCATCAACAATCCCAATCAACCAAAGAAGAGCTAAACCATGGTTTGATACGGAATGCTACACCCTTAGAAATGAAGTCCTCCTAAAACTACACATGGCCAAACTCCACAACACAAAAGGTCTTCTAGAAGAATATGCAGCACAAAGAAAGGAATATAAAACTCTCCTGAAAAAGAAAAAGGCTCAATACATAGAAAAACAAGCCTTAATGGAGGCAGAAGAAGCACTAAAAGACCCCTTCATAGCCATCAGAAAAAAGACTACGAGGAAATCTGGCCAAATTCATATGGACATATGGGAAAACCACTTCTCACAAGTACTGAACCTAACTCAGTCACAAGCGGCGTATAACGCAACATATCACACAAGCGTAGAATTGGGCATACCCATCACATCGGAAGAAGTAATTGCGACAATCAGCAAGACAAAAAACAAGAAAGCGACAGGCCCAGACGGCATCTCCAATGAGATCCTGAAAGACTCGGCTGAAATTCTAAGTGAACTATGGTCAGATCTGTTTAACAGATGCCTAGCAACTGGGGAAATACCCGACGAATGGAGAAAATCCATAATTAAGGTTCTACACAAAGGCAAAGGAGAAGACAACGACCCAAACTCATACCGAGGAATCGCTCTAGAGAACAATATATTCAAAGTATTTTCAAACATTCTGCTCAAAAGGCTCACCCCGACAGTCGATCAACTGATTCCCGATCAACAATTCGGGTTCAGAAAAGGAAGGTCCACCCTTCAAGCTTTCAACAATCTACTGAATGACATAGAACAAGCGCTTCGACACCCTAAAGGAATTTTCCATGCAATATTTGTAGACTTCTCGAAGGCCTTCGACCTACTAAACAGATCGAAGCTCGTTATAAAACTGGAGCAAATGATGGATGAAAAATCCGAAATCATGTATATGATAAAAAATATCCTGGCTTTCAACAAAGTAGAGATAAATGATGGGATATCAACCTCAAGAGAGATCACCCAAACCAACGGAGTACTCCAAGGCGACCCACTGAATCCCACTCTGTTCAACGTCGCGACAGCGGATGTTATACGGACTATTGAAAACACAAAATCAGTATCCCTTTACCTGTACGCAGATGATATGGTTCTGGGGGTCTACAAACAGACAGGAGCTACAGGAAGTGCTCAACAACTTGCAAGACTGGGCGGAGGAAAATGAGCTCAGTATAAATGAAAAGAAGACAGTGCATATGGCCTTCCGAAAAGGAGGAAAACTAGCCGCCGAAAACAAAATGATTCTGGGAGAGACTGAACTTGAGACAGTCAATTCCTACAAATACCTCGGCCTCACCCTACAGACAACGTGCCAATCCTTTAGACTACATATAAAGGAACGAGCAGCAGCAGCCATTAGAGGAATGTACGATTTGAACAATATTACCAAACTATCTCTACAAACAGCAATGATTCTCTTCCACGCGAAAATAACCCCCGTCATTACATATGGTCTAGAACTGATATGGGAAAGGCTATCCATGACAGACCTAATCACAATTGAAAAAGTAAAGGCTTCTTTCCTGAAAAGGGTGCAAGGAATTGCAAGAACGTCCCAGTCCAGGCTGGCATATGTCCTAACAAAAGAAACATACTACATTGAAGATCTCAGATTAAGACTACAACTGCCATCTACTAAGCATATGAAGAAACTCCTCGAGATAAGACATCAGAAGCAGAACGAAATCCCGCTTGAATTCTACGCAACAGAAGCAATGGTGGACAGAAGATGGACAAACGAGAACCAGGAGATGAGACATGTGGTAACAAGACTCGCCATCCACGGTTTCCACCACAAGATCTGTAAAAATGTTAAATACCATGAACCGAATGAGGAATGCATATGTTCTCTGTGCAATAACCCCTGCGACAAATACCACATCACATCATGCAGCAAACGGACAAAGAGCATAGTTGAATACAGTAAAGATTAATCTACCTGTAATAATTATTTGAAGGTACACCTTATAACTGTCCATTATGGCCACTTGGCTGCTATAAATATTTATTAAAAAAATTATAGCTTTTACATTCCTCATCTCTGCTGCAACCCTTTCCCAGTCAACACACAGCAGAGTGCAATCCTGTGTAGGTCTTCTCTTTCTCTGACACTCCACTATAAGAGTGTAAACATGTACTTGGAAAGTAAGGAAGGTGTAATATTTAGTTTTCGTTAAAATACTTCTTTCTGTGCAAACACAATCTGTAGAGAAGAGAAACCAAGTTACATGTGTCCCAGGCTGGCTTACAACAGATTTGAGGTGAACTGAGAAAGTAGGCAAACAAGAGTGCTCTCACTCCTGGGACATCTCCCAAGTTGTTCACATCTCTGGACAATTTTTTTAGACCTATCTCTCTTTCTCTCTGAAAAACCAACTGTTGCCCAGATTTATGGCAAAATTACTTACTCAACTGGGTATTTCCACTGTTTCTACTTTTCCCACATAACAAGATATCTCCCTAACCATCTGTCACAGGTGTGTTTTATTTCCCTCCACCATAAAACATGCTCACCTTGAAGTGGCATGTCGATCAGAAGTTAGAAACCGTAAATCGCACAGCATGTCGGAGACCTACCGGGTGTTTCTCTGAAAGGTATTTATGAGACAAGACAAATAAATGCATAGAAGAAGTGTCAACACAAATTGATTAAGAAATAACAGAAATATGTCCCTAACATACAAGATCTATGTTGATAATAGACCAATAATCATCAATCACTAAAAACGTTTGAAAATTAATGGCTATTAATTAAAGAAAACTTGTTGATGAAAATGAAAATTAGACACATAATAGTCAAAGGAATTCAGGTGTCATGCCTGACTGAAGAACTTTGAAAGGGTGGTATATAGGCTGAGTTTTAACTTTGAAGGGGTCCTAAAATTAATCCTTCAGCATTTGTTTGACAGTCTTGCTCCCAGCAAATAAAATCCAAAAACAATATTAGGATGTTAGCACTTCAACTTCATTTGTTTAAAGCACCAACAGTCACACTCCAAGAATATTAACTGTGAAGAAACCAGGCAGGTACCAGTGTTGCCAAAAGTTGCTTGATTCCTAATTAAACAATACTAAATGCAAAATATTTTGTCACCAAAATCACTAGATCTAGCAACATAAAGCAAAAGTTGGCAACACTTACAGGCCAGATTCCTTTGCCCTATTTCCACACCCACCACTTAAACAAAAGTGAGGGATAAGAACCAATAGCACACAACATTTGAAATTCCATACCTTTTAATCAATAACTTTTTTTTGCCGTGTGGCCTCCTGAGAGGTCAAGTGCAGGTCTTTCTAGTCATGCCGGGATGAAAGATGAAATTGATGAAGATGAATGAAACTGGGCAAGGATGTGAAAGGAAGCAGCCATGGCCTGTCAGTAGGTACCGTCCCAGCATTTGCCTGGTGTTGAAAATGGGAAACCACGGAAAACCATTTCAAGGACGGCCAACGGAGGGGCTCGAACCCACGAGTCTACCGAGTCAGCAGAGAGCTTGACCCATGACCTAACGCTGCGCTTTAGCAAGCGTAGCCACTGCTGTCGGTATCAATAACTTAATAGATATAATAGTTTGGAATAATATTCCTATATTCAAACTGTTCTGGGTTGTTCAATGAGTTTCAGTTCATGTCCAATGCTGCCATCTGCTCTGTGTGTGATTTGCACATTTCATTCAAGAAACATGCCATTTTTAGTGTATTTATTGTTTTTTATTGTAAAACATTCAAAAACATATTCAGCGTGCAATGTGCTGCTTTAATCCTAACAAGATATCGTACCGTATATATGTAAATGGATTAATTTTTAACTGTGTGTATAATTAAAGATCTTGAAATCAAGTTTGGGTATAACAAGCATAATATTTCAATCTGCATCAGTGTAACCAAGTTTGCCTCACACCAGTTTGCCTATCATGTACCAACATGCAATCACAATATTGATAACTAGGGCCTGGATGTTGATGCCGTAAAAAAGTTTAAAAAATGCATTTAAAACTTTCAAAAATGACTGTAATAAATGACTTAAAATTTCGAAAAATGCACTATACAATGGAGAAAATGATCCTATAATGATAAAATCACCAATATTTCAAGAATTCGCAAAATGCACTATAAAATTGAGAAAATTAAACTCACCAATATTTCAAAAATGACATCTTAAGCTCAAACTGAAAATAGATTTCTAGCACTTAACAATAGGTTTATGTTCACTTTAGTCCGAGTTGCACTGCACTACGAATGTCATTCTGATGTTGTCAAATGTAAATGATCTGCGGTTATCAGCCAACAAGTTTTTATATCTCAAAAAGCTGCGTTCAACATCAACTGATGTGATCGGAGCATACTTGAAGTGAGGAAGGTCGTTTGCTGCTAAATCCTCCTCAATCCCATTTGTGCAGTAGTTTTCACCAGAAAGAATGTTTGAGATTTTGCATAATGTTTTATACCCGGTGTTTTTGCCCAGCACTTGTTTCAGTTTTGATACAATACCCGCAGCAATTTCGCCACGATTGTTGCTAAGACTTAGTTTCCACCCGGTTGATTAAGGAAATGGAATCGAGATTTCAAAATTTTAAATTATCTTGTATACAGCTACTAGCTTCTTCTTAACTCTGACACACGTAACTCCCTCATATAAAGCTGTGACATGACTAAATTGAAAAAAATACCTCAAAAGGCCGATTTCTTTAAAATAAGACCAAAAGAATCTACCAAACTTTAAAAAATGCTCTTAAAATGGAAAAATAGCAAAAAAAAAAATGCAAAAAGATGCAAAATAAAACTGATATATTTGAAGACGGGATGGCCCGTCCGGAGTTTCTATGTACTTCAGCATTGTTTTAGACAGCTCAGTAAAAAGATGAGATGTCATCAACATCCGGGCCCTAGTGATAACTTTACTTTAATATTTTGGATATCATAAGGAGAGATATAAGTGAAATGGGTATGTAAGCAATTGCGTTTGTTAATGGTTAGAAATAGAAGTTGAAAAAAGAACCTATATCTTTGCATCTTCAAATAGAAGAGTGAATAAGTATTCTTAGGAAGCCTAAATACAATCCATCCTCTCATTAATTTTTAGGTTTGGACCCCTCAATCCCCTTGCCAGGCATGCCCGTGCTAATGAAGGATCTAGGTAAGGAATTCAAATACTGCCTACAGGATTATTCACCTCAAATATCTTCTGAGTCATTTAAGATTTATACTCTGTAAAACCTGATGAATGGTAAAACAATGAACATTTCTCTGGGTTATTATTAATCATTACAATATCATATTTTTTAAATAGACAAGGAAAGAGTATTATACCAGTGTTCCTGATCTTCTATTAGAATGAATCTAGACCCAAAATTTTATGACTTGGAATTTATAGATTTACTGTTGGTTGATTAATCTTCAGTAAGAAAATGTCTATGACAGATCTTCACTACAATGACAGTTTACACACACACGTGCTGTGACATGGCCGGCTCTACGGAAGGCCGCGGCGAGCGAAAATTGGCAACCTCGCCGTGAATGGCCAGTCTGCTCTGCCTAGCCCACTGAGTTACATGGAAAATGTGTCACGCGCTCGTGTTTTCTTCAAAATACTCTATGTAAATGAAATTATACCATTGATTATTACTGTCTAGTGGCTAGCTACAATGCCAAAGACTTGTGTTGTGTCGAATTGCAAGTCTAATTATCGTTCATCGATAAAAACTGAAGGATTTGTGACAGTGTTTGGGTTTCCTAAAAATCCACAATTGAAAGCCATATGGGAACGTGCTATTCCTCGAGCCAATTGGGTACCTACGAAATATTCCTTCGTATGCATTAAACACTTTCTTCCTGAAGACGTAAGTTATGTTGAAAAATACAAGGATGGTGATGGGAATAATAAGGAATTTACACGGAAGAAGCCTGTATTGTTACCTCGTGCGGTTCCAAAGGTATTCCCAAACTTACCATCGTATTTGAGTAAGTGCTCCTCCAAGAAAAGGAAATCTCCAGAAGAAAGAAGAGAAGAAGAAAAAGAACGGAAAAGGTCTGCAGAGGAATGTGAGAAGACCCTTGCTGAGGAAGCCAACAAAATTACGACTTTCGAGTCCTTTGTTCGTGATATACAAAATAAATTGGTGGAGCATAAAACAGACTGGTCTGTAAGTACTAGTGAAAATTATTGTATTTTGTATAAATTAGATGTGTCAAACATACCTAAAATAAGGTCAAGTATAAGGATAAACAATGATTTTACGGTCGAAATTCATATCAATGGAGGCGTAATTCCTAACGCTGTTGTTCTTCATTCTGGCTCTGTAATATTTCGAAATTCATTATTAAGTAAGTGGAGTCAGTTGTTCCAAGCAATAGAATTTTGCCACGACTTTTTCTTACCTGGAAGTTCTGTAAGTTCACTAGTCGTCCAGATTAATAGTTTAATAGATAACCTAAAAACTTACCTTGAAAACCAGGGAGACGAAACTTCAGAGATTCTGTTAAAAAAGTTAATGTTTCTGCAAGATCAGTTTACACTTACTTCTTTAAAGAAACCTAGATATAACGTCACTACAACTCTAAATGCATTCCTCATTTATATGCAGTCTACCAAGTGTTATAACGCAATTAGATTTAACCATATTTTATCCCTACCTCATCCCCGAGTTTTACAAAAATTAACAACTTCCTTCGCCATATCCCCGAAAGCTGATGAAGAGAACAGTAACTTTCTATGTCACATTGTGAAAGATTTATCAAATTTAGAAAGGGTTGTAATTTTACAGATTGATGAAATACATGTCAAACAAACTTTAGATTTTAAAAATGGGCAATTATTTGGTGTTGCTACAAATGAATCTGTCGATTTAGCTAAGACAGTTCTGGCCTTTCTCGTTAGTTCTGCTTTTGGAAATTTGAAAGAGGTTGTTAAATTAGTTCCAGTGAAACAATTGACGGGTTTGCAACTAGCTGATATTGCAAAAGGTGTTATCAGGCAAATACAGGATTGTGGCCTAAATATTCTGTCTATCATAGCTGATAATAATGGAGTGAATCGTGCTATGTTCAAAGAACTAACCAAACATTCTGATAGTAATTACTGGTTCCATATTGATGGAAACCCCCTAAAAACCTTTGTTTTATATGACAGTGTCCATGTATTAAAAAATATATGAAATAATTGGCTGAATTTAAGTGGCATTGATAAGTCATTTATTATTCCTGTATGGGAAGATTTAGACTCATTTTCAAATGTTTTAAGTTCAGATGACTGTAACCCTGATTTTAAAGAGGTAACTCAAGCATCATTTAGTGACATAAGAGCGATCTATAAAAAGGAATCCGATTTACTGATTGAGTCTGCACCAAAGTTAACATTTAAAAGTGTTTATCCAAATTCACTTGAACACCAAAGGGTTTCTTTGGTTACAAACGTGTTTCACGAATCTACAGTTTCTGCTCTAAACAAGTATTGTTATAAAGGTACTGCTTTTTTTGTCAGAGTAATCCTAATGTGGTGGTCCATTGTTAATATTAAGCGGCCTCTCATTCATGTTGTTAAACGTAATAGTCTTCAAATGCCTTTCAAAAATCCCGAAGACAAAAGGTTGGCTTTCCTAAAGGCATTCCTCCAATGGTTGTCCACGTGGTAAAAGAACGATAAAAAATGATTCCTCAAAAAAGAGTTGTTTAACCAATGAAACTTACAACGCTTTGTATGTAACAACCTATGTATTACGTGAGATTATTATTTATGCTCTACAGAATGTGAACCCCTCTTATGTGTTAACTGGCAAATTTCAGAGTGACCAATTAGAATCCAGGTTTGGGCAGTACCGCCAACTAACAGGCGCCAACTATAATATAACAGTTACTCAGGTAATGGAGGCCGAATTGAAAATAAGGTTGAAAAGCGTACTTGGCCTTCATTCAGCCAGGTATGGAGCAGTTACTTTTTCGAAAGAAATTATAATGTCCTCTTCCGATACAAATTCAGGAGAAAGTACAACAAGCAGCCTTTCGTCAGCTACTGTTGACAATACCTTTTACAGTATTTTAGAAGACAAGTACACTGAAAACATACAATTCGAAGAGTCGGGTTTTATATATGCCTGTGGTTACATATCGTTCAAGCAATGTTCAAGAATAAAATGTGAAGAATGTTTGGCTTTGCTTAGAAATAAAGAAAAGATAAATGACAGCTACTTCAATGAAATAAATAGAGGCGGACTTTCAGTTCCTGCAGATTTTATTTTATCAGTGTGTCAACATGTTGTTGGTATTACGCAGGCACTAATTTCTGATAAGTTTGAGGAACAACTTTTAAACTGTAAATGTAACAATCAACGCCAAGTAATTCAAAATCTTAGTCTACTCGGTATTTTATCAGATATTGAATTGTCAGAAACTGCCGAGAAAACTCGTACCTGTGGATGTAATGTTATGACAATAGTCACAAGTATTGTCTTAACAATGAGTAACATTTTGTTAAATAATTACAGGAAGTTGAGGAATGAACGGGTAACTTGCCATAGTAATCACAGAAAACTTGCTATTCTTTGTTAGAGGCCAACCTGTTGTATATTTTGTAAATGTCAAATAAATATTGAAAGCAAACAGAAAACTTGCTATTCTTTGTTCGAGGCCAACCTGTTGTATATTTTGTAAATGTCAAATAAATATTGAAATCAAATTGGTTTTGTTACTCCAAGTAAGCCCTACTCACTCTTGACAAAGAACAAATATTATTTCGTTATTTCAATTTGTTTTCGTGGCGAAGCACACGCATCAACAGCTGACCGGCTGCTATGGCCATCCCAGTTCAGAGAAGTGCAGCGTTGCAAGGTCGAACGCCGCGGCCTTCCGTAGAGCCGGCCATGGCTGTGAGCAAGTTCAAATAGAAATTGTGGGATGCAAACAGCTGCTGTCGTTGATAGCTACGTTATATTAAAAGTCCCCAAATGAAGTTGAAACTAAGTTATAAATGATTCATGATTCGTTAAAAGACTGTTGCAAGGCACATTGCATTTCATTGTGTTAATGTCAATATTGCACCCGAGTATGAATCACGCTTTCAAGACCGCATCAGGGCTTTACAACCACTGCCAAGATCTACTCAACAATGTAACAAGATTCAAGAATAGGTATTTCACAAGATCCTCCAACCACCTCAACAGATTGAGCTCTATGGTAACAGACCCCTTAGAAAGAGATAAATTTCAACTTTTCACCTCGTTCCTTAGTGCAGGGACCAGTGACATTTATTGGTCTTCTCCCTTGCCAGTAACAAAGGTTGCCAATGATGTCACACATCATTCAACAGCCATCATCTGAAATACTTTCCTTTAGTAGTACTCTCTCTGTATACGAAAGTCTTTCTGTTTGTACATTTAAATTTTTGACTAAAACTACGTGTTGTCCGGGATGAGGTGTATAATTAATTATTGTATGAAATGTCAATATTCCACCCGAGTATTCTCAGCTTAATTTTTATTTGCCTGTTTGTCATGGATTGACATCATAGCTATTACCCATCTGACAAAACCTTGCTGGTGGTAGATATATGAACTACAGGTTGTCAGCATTGTGATGTAATTGATTTTTCCGGATATATGGGTATAGTCTGCACTGTATATCAGTGGATCATTGTGGCACAGGGTTTACGTTTGGTCAGTTGGGTATTTCAAATTTGTGTTATGCGAGTGCTGAAGTTTTAAGGCATTCATATGCTTAACAAAAGAGTAGTGTATTAGTATTAGCACTTTAGAATTAATAGTACAAGCATAGCCTTGGAGGCTGGATTTAGACAGCTCCTTAACCCGGTCCATGAGTCAATCCTAATTGGCTACATGGATAATTCTTGCCAGGCGCGTCCACGTCGCGGGGGTGGGCAACGGTACTGTAATATACCATGGAACTACAGTACCGGCTAAGTTCTGGTGAGGACCCAGTCCTATGGGGTATAACATAGGCCCCGTGCACAGGGTTACGTGCGAAGACCTCAACGGAATCTGCAGCGGAGAAGATGGACTTCGGAACGGTGGAGATTGCGGAAGAGGCAACCCAGTACTCGGGGAATAGTATGAGTACAGCATCAATCGGCAGCGTCTGTTTCCCATGTTAGGGGCGGCTGCAAGGGCGTCTGTTCTCCATGTTAGGGGCGGCCTGAATAATAGCTGGCAGTAGCTTCATAAAATGCCTTTGGGAGTGGCGACCCCATCGTAATAATAGCCTAAAATGGAAATGGCACTTCCAATGATTCGGAAAAGGTTAGGGCGTACCCTGCAGGCGACGCGCAGTTCCTTTGGTACTGGGGGAACTGTGAGAAATGGGCGACCAGTAACCGAAATGAAAGTGGGAATCATGAATGTCATGACCCTGACAGGCAAGGTGGAGGAGGTGGTAGACTTCATGGAGAGGGAGAAGGTTGGAATGATGGGGCTGAGTGAAGTGAAATGGAAAGGTAAAGGAAGGAAGAAATTGAGGAAAGGATATACATTATACTGGAGTGGTGGCCAAGAGGCAAAAAATGGCGTGGGACTGATAACCTCGAAACAACTGGAGGAGTATGTTGAAGTGGTAGAGTGTGTGAGTGACAGAATAATGAAAATTAGAATGAAGATGAAGAATGACGTGATGGACTTCATACAAGTGTATGCACCACAGACTGGAAACAGAGAAGAAGATATTGAAGTATTCCTGGAGGATGTAGAAAGAGTAATCTCAGATGTAGAAGTGGTGATCATGGGAGATATGAATGCACAAGTCGGAAATGAGAGACAAGGAAAGGAAGAAGTCGTTGGACCATATGGATATGGGAAAAAGAATCGGGAAGGAGAGGAACTTGTAAACTTTTGTGAAAGGAATGGACTGATAGTGGGTAATTCATGGTTTCGGAAGAAAAACAGCAGGAAAATTACGAGATATGGGTGGGGTGATAGAAGAACAAAATCAGTAATTGACTACTTCCTGGTGGAAAGGACAAATCGCAGAAAGCTGATGGATGTGACAGCTTTACCAGGAGAAGCATTTGATGGGGACCATAGAACTGTGGTGGCAAAATTTAGATGGGGAAAATTGGAAAACCTAAAGGAGATCAGAGAAAGTAAAATAAAAGTATGGAAATTGAAAGACAAAGCTGTACAGGAAGATTTTCAGGAGAGATTGAAGCAACAAATCCCAGTTACTGAAGTGGAAAATGTAGAAGAGGAATGGTCCCACTTTAAAAAGGCATTTGCTGGTGCAGCAGAGAGTGCTTGTGGTAGGACGTCAACAAGAGTGAAAGAGAAGGAGACACCGTGGTGGAATGAGGAAGTGAGGAAAGCAGTGAAAGAAAAGAAGTCTGCATGGAAAGAATGGAACCGAGATCAAACAGAAGAAAGCAAAAGGAAGTATCACGACAGCAAACGGAGGTGTAAGAAAGTGGTAGGAGAAGAAAAGAAGAAAAGTTGGGAAGAATTTACACGAAGAATGGAAACAGATGTAAGTGGCAGTAAAAGGATGCTGTATGGGCTTCTAAGAAGTAAGAGGAAAGAAAGGGTTACTACAAAGCTGGTGAAAAAGGAAGATGGAGAGTTGTTAACACACCCGGAAGAGATAAAGGGACGATGGAAGGAGTATTTCGATAAGCTATTGAACGTGAGCAATTGTACTGGTGAGATCGAAGTGACACAGCCTGACGACTCTATAACAGAAGATGATATAACAATGCTGGAGGTAGAATTAGCAGTACAGAAGATGAAGATGGGAAAAGCAACAGGGGTGGATGAGATCAGTGTAGAAATGATAAAGGCTGCTGGACCTGTTGGTATGCAATGGCTGTATCGACTGCTAAAGTGTGTGTGGAAACGGAAATGTGTACCAGAAGACTGGGTGAAAGGGCTAATAATACCAGTGTTTAAGAAAGGGGACAAGAAAGTGTGTGATAACTATAGAGGGATCACCCTCATATCACAGATAGTAAAAATACTGGAAAGGATATTAGAAAGAAGAATGAGAAGAAAGGTGGAAGGAGAGTTGCAAGAGGAACAGTATGGCTTCAGGAGTGGAAGATCCACAGTGGACCCAATCTTTAGCTTGAGGCAGGTGATGGAAAAGAACTGGGAATATGGAGAGGATTTGATCATGACTTTCATAGATCTAGAAAAGGCATATGATAGTGTCCCCAGAGAGAAGGTATGGGAAACCATGGTTAAGAAGAGACTGGGAAGAGAAATGTTGGAAATGGTGCAAGCAATGTACAACAACTGTGTTAGCAGGGTACTGACCCCAGTTGGAAAGACAGATTGGTTTAGGAACAAGACTGGACTAAGACAGGGGAGTGTGCTGTCACCTCTCTTGTTCATAATGGTAATGGATGAAATTGTAAAGGAAACAAAGGAAGCATATGGACATAAAGAAATGAAGTTACTATTATTTGCAGACGATATTGTGGTCTGGGGAAGGAACACCGAAGAAGTGCAAAAACAACTAGATGCACTGAACGAAAATATTCAGAAGTATGGCCTGAAAATCAGTATAGAGAAAAGCAAGACCATGGTGATGACAAGAGGGGAAAGACAAGGAAAGGGCATTGTGAAAATTGGAAGTCAGAGTTTGGAAATGGTGGACACGTTCAAATACCTAGGAAGTGAATTGATGCAAACTGGTAGGTTGGACATGGAGATTGGCAGGAGGGTACAGCAGAGCAATGCATTCTATCAAAGTGTAAGAAAACTTGTTTGGGATAAGGAAGTACCAAGGAAAAGCAAGGAGGTAATGTATAAAATGTACTATGTACCCATATTAACGTATGCAGCTGAGACTTGGACCCTGACGAGCAGGCAAGAGAGTAGAATCCAAGCCAGTGAAATGAAATTCCTAAGAAGTATGACAGGTAAGACAAGGAAAGACAGAGTGAGGAATGAAGATGTTAGGAAGGAAGTTGGGATGGGAAAACTAAATGAGAGAATTGAGAAGAATAAACTAAGGTGGTTTGGACATGTAAAGAGGATGGAGGAAAATAGAATACCAAGACAGATGCTGGAGGCGAAGTGCAAGGGTAAGAGAGCAAGGGGAAGACCTAGGACAAGGTGGATGGATTCAGTGAAGAACAGCGTGAGAAAAAGAAATCTGGACTGGGACAAGATCGTGGAAGAAGAATGGTGGAAGGAAAGAGGGAAGTGGAGAAGTGCCATAAATACCCCGACCCGGCAGAAGCTGGATAAGGGGAAATGATGATGATGATGATGATGATGAGTACAAGCATAGCGTATAGAAGAGAAAGTGACGCGGCTTGTGGAGTTTGTATGGTCCAGCCGCTAGGTAGCTCTAGCATCGGCTAGCGCTGAGTGCGGACGGTATCAATAGCCTACCAGCAGTTGAATATGGTTGAATATTACGTTTCAGTTATCAGCTTCCACTACGATGAATTAGACAAGATGACCCTTTAAAATTCTCCACACTGAGTACATGAAACGTCCGTTGAGTTAATTATGAAACATAATTTTACGTCATACAGTGGGTTCATATAATAAGGAAATAAAACATCCTGGCGGGGATCAAAATGTAACCGAATGTGTAAAAATCTTAAGTTACAGACCATTCACAACTGAAAAAATACAGTACATATAATATAATATAAACTCACCCATGTAATTTATAGCTGTCAGTTGTTCGAAACTTTGCAAAGCTTACGGGACGATTTTGCAGACGTAGCAAATGACTGTTCTTTCCTAATTTCGTACGAAAGATAAAGCGGCACTTCATGAAATGAAAAACGAGTTTTCCAATAAGGTCCAGTTTATGTTCCATAATATATCCTAAATCACAGGGCCCTAAAACAATCTCATCAATGCTGTCCAAACACTCATAAAATATATCACCCCAAAAATTTGAGAGGGTAGAGTAATAGATTTTAATTACTACGGACAGGTTTATGCCATGGACACGTCCCCCGAGTTCGCAGTTCTTTTCAACGACTACTTCGACCTGTAAAAGAATGTTCAAGACACTGTCGGATGGGTGGATGGGTTAGGTAAGTAAGGGTATTTATTGAGCCAAAGTCCTTTATGTCAGTGAAAGTTGCAACAGTTGTGTCTGACGGCCTTTCACTTTGAAGGGTTGTTGCACACTTCACACAGCTGATTCCTTTTTTTAGTTGCTTGACAATGCACCCTGCTAGATAGTAAACCAAGCGTTGTTTCGGAATGTTGTCTTCATAAGGAAGGGGAAGATCATTCTCCCAGTCCATTATCACCACTTTGTTTCTAATTTTGTCATCCGCAGACAACTTAATAGATTTGTGTTGTTCCTCGGGTGGCTTCACACATAATCGCATTTGATTAACGAATGACGTGAGAGGTGGTTCTAACTTAGGTTCGTAGTTCCCGGACAGAGATATAGCCACATTAATTGGAACATACACTGTAACATATGCAAATGCAGAAAATCTACAATTGATGGGTAATCGTCACAATTTCCAAATATACGTTCCAAGGGGTCTTGATTGAATTTCCCTGTCAACACGTACCTAAAACATTTGGATCATAAATATTGAGCGACTTCTTAGGCACTCTTTATCGTGACTCTAAGAGATTCCATTGTCTTATTTGAGGCAAAATTTCTGAGCTAATGGTTTCATAAAAGTCTATTAAATTAATGCCATGTGCGAAGGGGCATCTTTGTAGAGTGAATTTGTTGGTATTCTGGAGTTGAGCGCATCTGCTAGATTGTTCATGTTTCTCGTGAATAATTCTGTATTCTAACTGCCGCTAAAAATGTCGGGGTAAGTTTGCAGGAAGACCTTAATGGCATTCACGGTCGCATTGCTGAATAATTGGAAAGAGAGTCTCACGTTCGTTCTTTGGAAAGACGTAAGGTTTATCTGTGTGGAAGTCAATTTTGAACAAGCTTTTAAGGCCTGTGAATTCGGGTAACGCGTCCATGGCATAAACCTGTCCGTAGTAATTAAAATCTATTACTTGCTTTTTTTACAGCAACTTACTTTTATCGTGGAAATCGCTTCTTGATAGAATACACTTCTTAGCACCAAGAAATACGGACTAAATACGGCAGCATTTTTGTGTTTCAAACTCGCGAGCGCTTATTAGAAAGTGACTCCAGCCAGCAACAGTCAACCGCTGCGCAGTCTGTCGGCGGGTGCAGCAACTACCCATACTAAAGATAGGGCAGATTCGGGAGTCGGCACACTTTCTCTTCTAAACGCTATGGTACAAGTACCAGAAGAAGAACAGCACGCAATCTCTTAATGCTAATAACACTTTATCTGGAGTGTACATGCCTTCCCTCTTGCCCCACAGTCGCCCTGACGCGTCATAAGACAGATGTACAGTTGACAGTGCACTCTCTTCAAAATGGCAAAGACTCATTAAAAGTGCAATACTGGAGAGGATGGCATAATAAAAATCTGTATTTAATTAGATGGCAACCCCAGAATAAAACTAGGCTACAAGTACAGGGTCTTTTTTTTAGGTCGCTCCGCATCACCACTCAGAGCACGGCACGGCTGGCGCAATGACACTCCGTCCCGAGCCGTATAATGCAATAGTTATCGCTACCGACTGTATTAGATCATCTTAGCCGTCATGACGGGAATATATCTCTCGGCAAATGAGTCACCCGGCCGGGCTATCGCCTTCCGTGCATGTTCCCCTGATACTCGGAGCACCTAAAAAAAAGACCCTGTATTTATACCATCTTAGAGGATGAGAAGGTTAATAGGAAGCCATTAATCGCTTTCCACACTTTCCTTCAAAATAGTTGGTTCAATTTTGTAAATGTATAGAGCAAAAGTCAATGGAAAATTAAATGATGAATATTTTAAGGCCAATAACATTTTGAACCCTGACTGAGATAACCCAAAAAATAAGGGAGGAGTGTTGTTAATTCATTTGAGAGGCTTATGATATCTCGGTCATCAGCTCCATGTATAAAGTTCTGGGTTAGCAGCCGGTGTCAATTAACTCCACTTCTTTTACAGCACCTAATTCTAACAAACTATGTACAAGATAGAAGCTGTTCAAGTACACTGATGCTGGTCAAACAAGGTCTACAAAGTCCAATGGCTTCCCTCCTGCTATTATCAGAAGTGTAGAGGTCAGATGAGTTTTGTTGTTTGTAACTGTACTGAATGAATCCAGTAATGATGAGTATGCTGGGCTAGTATTAAAATAATAATTTACTAAAAGCAGAATAAATTTTATGATTTTTTTGTTGTTGTTTCGCTTTACTGCCAGTTACAAAGATAATAATAATGTTATTGGTTTTACGTCCCTTTTAACTACCCTGGCTTTTAGAGACGCCGGGGTGCCGGAATTTTGCCCCGAAGGGGATCTTTAACGTGCCAGTAAATGTACTGACATGGCTCCCTCGCATTTGTGCACCCTCAAATGCCAGCTGACTGCGCCAGGTTTCGAACCTGCAACCTTGGGCTCAGCAAGAGTTACATAGATGCTAGCTGTCAGCATAGCAGCTGTTAATGAAACAAATTCACTGCTTTAATTATTTTGAACATTAGACATGTGTTTTGAGAGAAAAAGAGCATCCAATTTGTAGTTGTGTAACTTGAAGATTTTATGACCTTCCGGGTGGTGTGTCATTCAAGCATATGTGGTCACTAGTCTAATTTTTAAAATAATTACAGCATTCAATTTATCTAATTAAAAATTGCTACAGTATACTAGGGGCAGGAATCAGTCAGTTTCCATTTAAAATATGGATCTCAGTGATAGGGTAACATTGTATGTTGTTTCACAAAACCCTCATCACAGTTTTGTTATTTAATAATTCAGGAATTCTTGTAATACCGTATTGCGAAATGTTTGAAAAAGCATGCCTACAGTACAGGAGCACTCACCATGTGGTCATTACCATCCTCGAGCACCGACCAGATCTCATTAGTGGAGGGTATTACAGAGATGCTAGACCAAGTAAGTCCTCTCCCAACAGTTAACTCGGTTCATCATTGCCTGCTGATTGCAACAAGGGAGGAGAGGGGCGGACAAAGACTTCCAAGATGCTCCGCCAACTGCTGATACCATTGTCTCACAATGTAATTTACGTGCGAGAGCAACACTTGCGGTTTTCTCTTGCCCTCATGTATAGCTTACGCTATTTTGTTCTCATGAAGTTTGTAAAATAACTTATAATTAGGGCCCGGATGTTGATGACATGTCATCTTTTTACTGAGCTGTCTAAAAAAATGCTGAAGTCCATAGAAACTCCGACGGGTCGCCCCGTATTCAAATATGTCTTTTTTATTTTGCATCTTTTTGCATTTTTTGCTATTTTTCCATTTTAAGAGCATTTTTTTAGTTTGGTAGATTTTTTGGGTCATATTTTAGAGAAGTTGGAAGGTCATATTTTTCCAATTTAGTCATACCACAGCTTTATATGAGGGAATTATGTCTCTCAGAGTTAAGAAGAAGCTAGTAGCTGATACAAGATAATCTATTTTGATTGACTCTACCGTTTGAGCTTAACATGTCATTTTTGAAATATTGGTGAGTTTATTATTATAAGATTTTCTCAATTTTACAGTGCATTTTTTTTTCAAATTTTTAGGTCATTTTTGAAAATGTTAAGTGCATTTCTTAAACTTTTTTACGGCATCAACATCCGGGGCTTACTTATAATCTTTTTCGCCCCACGGCAAATGTGATGTTCTCTGGGTTGCATGAGCTACAACAATTTCACCACGTATGTGTATAATGCAGTCTTTTACCTCTACTCTCCCCTCCCTAGTAAAAATAGTGCAACATCCAGAACAAATATCCACCAGCTGCCACTGGTGCAGTGGGAGGCAGATTATGTTTGATATGATGGGCTGTATTATTTAGTAAGTAAAATTTTTGATTTATGAAGTGATGATGATAATCATGAAAACAAGTCTGAACAATAATACATGCATAATAAAAATAGACTAATATTGTATGGCCTCGGGTGCATGCTTTGTTATTTGACACCCAGAGGGTAGCTTGCATGTTGAATTTCATTGTTCTTTGAAGCACTATGGAAGTCAAGGAGGTTAGATATCTAAGCTCCTTGAACACTATAGCGCTTTCTAGTAGAGAAATGAGGAACTTTGTGTTGACGGAAACTCCCGAGATTAATTTTGCCACTATGAACACGGCCTACTGAATTCAAATGGCTTCTTTGCCATGCCGTCGTATGACATGGTGTTGTAATTTTTGCCACCTTTCTAAAAATCACTTACCACGGCCAGGAGCGAACCTGCAAGCTTGGGGTTAGTAGACCGACATGTTAACCACTCACCCACCGTGGCAAGCAAATGATGTGTGATTCACTTTTTGTGTAACACCCTACTTCTTACCCTACAATAAAAAATGTGGTTTAGGATTTCACAAAGGTGTACTAGTTTGGATTATGTAGAAGTTTGACAACAATATATTAACAGCCCCTTACTAACAACCCCATCATCATCATCATCATCGTCATCTGTAACCGTCTCCAGCTAGCTGGGTGCGGTATATGAGCGCTCGCCATTGCTGTCTATCCAGGTAGATTTCTTCATCCAGGATCCATTGCCTTCCAGATCTTGTTGAAACTTAGTGATCCACTTCTTCCTTGGTCTACGTCTTAGTCTCTTGCCTTTGATCTCCTTACCCAACCACCTGCAGGATGTTCTCAGATTTTCCATCCTCTTCAGGTGTCCAAACCATCGTAGCCTGGCATTGGTTATGGTTTTACCAAGCGATTGGTTGATGCCTACTAGATGTCGAATCTCTCCATTTCTAATCCTGTTTCTCTTAGTTTTCTGAACCATTGTCCTTAGAACTTCGTTTCCATTCCTTGAAGCTTACCGGTGTCCTTGCTGATAGGGACGCATGTTTCAAGGCTGACTAACAGCCCCTACTAATACGAAGTACTGTAGTAATAAATAGCTTCTGACATTCACAAATTATGTCTGTAGTACTGCAGTTAAACAATGTTGTATGATTCAAGGGTTCAACATTGCTTTTTCTATGGCAACTGGTTCTATGTCAATTACTATATTTGAAAGAAATGGAAGAAAAAAATTACAGTCAGTCTGAAAGACTAGACGTTATATCATTTCAAATGATGCATGCTACAAATGCTACACATGTTAGAAAGGCTCAGGAGGGCTCTTTCAACAGACTCCATTACCAATTAACTTAGGCTTCCCGAGCGGGCACCTCTTTAAGGGTCACCCATTATTTGAATCTGATATCTTGCAAACCTCTTTAAGGGTCACCCCGTATTTGAATTGAATCTAACATACTGTACACCTCGTTATGTGTCACCCTGTATTTTGCTCTGACATCCTGCATACCTCTTTAGAAGTCACCCTGTATTCTTGTCTGACATCATGTGCACCTCTTTAGGAGTCACCCTGTATTCTTCTCTGCCATCTTATACACCTCTATAAGAGTCACCCTGTATTCTTATCTGGCATCTTGTACATCTCTTTAGGAGTCACCCTGTATTCTTTTCGCTTCGCTCGAAGCCCCAGGTCGCTTGACGCCCCAGGACTCTTTCAACAGACTCCATTAACCATTAACTTAGACTTCCCGCGTGGCTGCATGACGTCACGCACTCGCCGTCTATTGCCCATTAACATAGGCTTCCCGCGCGGCTGCATGACGTCACCGTCTCCGACACACATAACTTTTGACTCAAGCATAACGATGAAGTCGACAAGATCATTTGAAATGATAAAACCAAAGCTAAGAAATAAGGTGGAAACAACATATAACAGCAACCACCATCTTGTGTAGCATTATAGATGATATTCTTCTATATACAAACAGGGAAGAAGGAAGGAAGATTGTAATTTTACGTGACCGTTAATCTTGTGATCATGAGCCACGGGACCTCCTTTCTGCGTGGAATCCGAAGCACAGGACATAGCATTTAACTTCGAAAATCTCACATGCATTGACTGGGAATCGAACCCGGTCCACCTTGATGAGAGGTAAATATCTTGATCGTTGCGCCACCACGTCCCTTATATTCAAACACAAACCAGGCAACAACATCCAAGTACAGAAAATACAGAAGGGAATAACGGCTACCAGCAACTACATTATGGATGATCAATACTGAAATAAACAAAATCAATGAAAAATCTGAAATACAAAACTGGAAATATAGTCCCAAGTAAAGCAAAAAGGTATGAAAGGATTTTGATGAACGTACTGCACTCTAATGTCATACAATGAATTGTTAGTAAAATGCAAGTAAAATCTGACAATTGCTCATATTCTTGATTTTTGTAAAGGTCAAGACTAGTATAATATGCTTTAGAGTGAAGACTTGTTTCTCATGTAAGATTTTGTCGAAGCAGTACGTCCTATACAATTATGAGAACAGCAAGGTAGAATAATGAATGTTTTGTAAGAAATTTGGAACGATTTAGAGCACATATACTTTACTAGCAGTAGTGTCCGGCTTCGCCCGGTGGGTTTATTTGTTTCATGGATGATAATGAATACTACTACAGAAGTGGCACATGATACTTAAACTAACAGGAAAAAAAAAAAAAATTAAATATAACTTCTTGTGCTGGTGGTGGTGATAAGTAGTACAGTATAATGGACGTAACATTCACGTCATTTTCCCGTAATGATAATAATGAGCCTTGGAGGCTGGATTTAGACAGCTCCTTAACCCGGTCCATGAGTCAATCAAAATTGGCTACATGGATAATTCTTGCCAGGCGCGCCCACATCGCGGGGGTGGGCAACGGTACTGTAATATACCATGGAACTACAGTACCGGCTAAGTTCTGGTGAGGACCCAGTCCTATGGGGTATAACATAGGCCCCGTGCACAGGGTTACGTGCGAAGACCTCAACGGAACCTGCAGCGGAGAAGATGGACTTCGGAACGGTGGAGATTGCGGAAGAGGAAGTCCAGTACTCAGGGAATAGTATGAGTACAGCATCAATCAGCAGCGTCTGTTTCCCATGTTAGGGGCGGCTGCAAGGGCGTCTGTTTTCTCCATGTTAGGGGCGGCCTGAATAATAGCTGGCAGTAGCTTCATAAAATGCCTTTGGGAGTGGCGACCCCATCGTAATAATAGCCTAAAATGGAAATGGCACTTCCAATGATTCGGAGAAGGCTAGGGCATACCCTGCAGGCGACACGCAGTTCCTTGGGTACTGGGGGAACTGTGAGAAATGGGCGACCAGTAACCGAAATGAAAGTGGGATGACAATTCTAATGGGTTGGGGGGTCTCCGCCCAATCAATACAAATAATTATTGGCAATTAACAATTTATTGCCTCTGGGGACATGTTTCGGGCCTCATGGGCCCTTCTTCAGCCACATAAATTACGTACATATTCACATCCATCGTGTTACTTATACACAGATCATGCATATTATAAGAAAAACATTAAAATTAACACACTAAAAATGTATTCTAAAATATCATCTTATCCTTATTTTAAGAAAATTAAAAGTAACACTAAAAGCTAATTCTAAAATGTATTTTATCTAAATTATAAAAGAAGAAAATACAGCTAAAAGTGACACATGTGGTCGTGGTGACCTTCTTAATATTTTGATCTTGTGGATGTCCTGTTCAAATTGCTATTAAAATGTTAGTTTATAATGTTAAAAATATTGAGGTAGTTAGAATGTGACCAGTGGGCTTATAGGTCCTCCATTTGTAATTCGGCGTCCTATTTTACATCCAATCTTCATGATTTTGGCTTGATAATATGTTTTGATCAAAGCTGGACCATTGTCTTTTTCTTTAATGCTGGATTGGGTAGAGACATTACACTTGAGAAGAAACGTCATTCGGAGCCTATGAAAAAGTGAACCAGCCAAAGGGGTATGCCTGCTGTCCCAACTATAAAGATAATAATAGGTCTTAGAAAAATGAATGCGTCAAAAGACTGGGAAAAGAAACGAAAATGTTTAATGATAACTTACTAAGTTCGAATTGAAAGAGTAACCGACAGTCAGCTTTCTACCTGGAGGCTGTAATGGGAAGAGAAAGAAGTAACATTATAGTCGCCTGCACATATGAAACAAGTGAGAGGGTGACTCATGCGCCGGAAAGCTTACCTTTAATTAATAGATTGAGGTTCAGAGTGTGTTGTATCTGACGGCACGTTGCTGTGTGAACTGAGCTGGCCCGACCTTGTAGCAGGTCAGGAACTTGAAGGAGGGGAGGGGGAGGGAGGAGATGTGTGTGGGGGTAATGAATGACTGGTACAAAGCGGAGTTTGTCTTAGGTTTGTGGCCTAATTGGCAGGCTATGTGGAGCGGGTGGACCTTAACATGGGGGGGGAGAGATAAACAAGGAGCTGGCGATGGATCTGAGCTTCAATAATTATGTATGTGTTTTGACTTCTATGATTGTTGTGGCGAAGGAAAAAATTTTTGAATATTTTCAAAAAGTATGTTAGCATCGAAATTGATTTCGTTTAAATTATGCATCGGATTGGTGCGCTGTGCGTTATCTATTTCTATCTGTTCCAATATATTCATAATAGGCCCTTTCCTAACGTAGTGGATAATTTCTAAATCTTTCTTAATGTTTGTGAAGGTGTGGTTAGTGTCTTTCATATGGTTCCCCATGGCCGACATTTTTTTATGCTTGATCGCATTTACATGTTCAAAAATAAAATAAAAAAATATAAAAAAATAAATAAAATCCAGCATTAAAGAAAAAGACAATGGTCCAGCTTTGATCAAAACATATTATCAAGCCAAAATCATGACGATTGGATGTAAAATAGGACGCCGAATTACAAATGGAGGACCTATAAGCCCACTGGTCACATTCTAACTACCTCAATATTTTTAACATTATAAACTAACATTTTAATAGCAATTTGAACAGGACATCCACAAGATCAAAATATTAAGAAGGTCACCACGACCACATGTGTCACTTTTAGCCGTATTTTCTTCTTTTATAATTTAGATAAGATACATTTTAGAATTAGCTTTTAGAGTGTTACTTTTAATTTTCTTAAAATAAGGATAAGATGATATTTTAGAATACATTTTTAGAGTGTTAATTTTAATGTTTTTCTTATAATATGCATGATCTGTGTATAAGTAACGCGATGGATGTGAATACGTACGTAATTTATGTGGCTGAAGAAAAGCCCATGAGGCCCGAAACATGTCCCCAGAGGCAATAAATTGTTAATTGCCAATAATTATTTGTATTGATTGGGCAGAGACCCCCCAACCCATTAGAATTGTCATTGTACACGTCAATACGGACCTTGTGAAATGGATAATCCTCCAATTAATCATGAAAGTGGGAATCGTGAATGTCATGACCCTGACAGGCAAGGTGGAGGAGGTGGTAGACTTCATGGAAAGGGAGAATGTGGGAATGATAGGGCTGAGTGAAGTGAAATGGAAAGGTAAAGGAAGGCAGAAATTGAGGAAAGGATATACATTATACTGGAGTGGTGACGAAGAGGCAAAGAATGGCGTGGGATTGATAACCTCGAAACAACTCGAGGAGTATGTTGAAGTGGTAGAGTGTATGAGTGACAGAATAATGAAAATTAGAATGAAGACGAAGAATGACGTGATGGACTTCATACAAGTGTATGCACCACAGACTGGAAACAGAGAAGAAGATATTGAAGTATTCCTGGAGGATGTGGAAAGAGTAATTTCAGATGTGGAAGTGGTGACCATGGGAGATATGAATGCACAAGTCGGAAACGAGAGACAAGGAAAGGAAGAAGTCATTGGACCATATGGATATGGGAAAAAGAATCGGGAAGGAGAGGAACTTGTGAACTTTTGTGAAAGGAATGGACTGATAGTGGGTAATTCATGGTTCCGGAAGAAAAACAGCAGGAAAATTATGAGATATGGGTGGGATGAAAGAAGAACAAAATCAGTAATTGACTACTTTCTGGTGGAAAGGACTAACCGAAGAAAGCTGATAGATGTGACAGCGTTACCAGGAGGAGCATTTGATGGGGACCATAGAGCTGTGGTGGCAAAATTTAGATGGGGAAAATTGGAAAACCTAAAAGAGATCAGAGAAAGTAAAATAAAAGTATGGAAATTGAAAGACAAAACTGTACAGGAAGATTTTCAGGAGAGATTGAAGCAACAAATCCCAGTTACTGTAGTGGAAAACGTAGAAGAGGAATGGTCCCACTTTAAAAAGGCATTTACTGGTGCAGCAGAGAGTGCTTGTGGTAGGACATCAACAAGAGTGAAAGAGAAGGAGACACCGTGGTGGAACGAGAAAGTGAGGAAAGCAGTGAACGAAAGAAGTCTGCATGGCAAGAATGGAATCGAGATCAAACAGAAGAAAGCAAAAGGAAGTATCACGACAGCAAACGGAGGTGTAAGAAAGTGGTAGGAGAAGAAAAGAAGAAAAGTTGGGAAGAATTTATACGAAGAATGGAAACGGATGTAAGTGGCAGTAAAAGAATGGTGTATGGACTTCTAAGAAGTAAGAGGAAAGAAAGAGTTACTACAAAGCTAGTGAAAAAGGAAGATGGAGAGTTGTTATCACACCCAGTAGATATAAAGGGATGATGGAAGGAGTATTTCGATAAGCTATTGAATGTGAACAATTGTACAGGTGAGATGGAAATGATACAGCCTGATGACTCTACAACAGAGGATGATATAACAATGCTGGAGGTGGAATTAGTAGTACAGAAAATGAAGATGGGAAAAGCAACAGGGGTGGATGAAATCAGCGTGGAAATGATAAAGGCTGCTGGACCTATTGGTATGCAATGGTTGTATTCACTGCCAAAGTGCGTGTGGAAACGGAAATGTGTACCAGAAGACTGGGAGAAAGGTTTAATAATACCAGTGTTTAAGAAAGGGGACAAGAAAGTGTGTGATAATTATAGAGGGATCACACCCATATCACAGATAGTAAAAATAAGGGAAAGGATATTAGAAAGAAGAATGAGAAGAAAGGTGGAAGGAGAGTTGCAAGAGGAACAGTATGGCTTCAGGAGTGGAAGATCCACAGTGGACCCAATCTTTAGCTTGAGGCAGGTGATGGAAAAGAACTGGGAATATGGAAAGGATTTGGCCATGACTTTCATAGATCTACAAAATGCATATGATAGTGTCCCTAGAGAGAAGGTATGGGAAACCATGGTTAAGAAGAGACTGGGAAGAGAAATGTTGGAAATGGTGCAAGCAATGTACAACAACTGTGTTAGCAGGGTACTGACCCCAGTTGGAAAGACAGATTGGTTTAGGAACAAGACGAGTGCTGTCACCTCTTTTGTTCATAATGGTAATGGATGAAATTGTAAAGGAAACAAAGGAAGCCTATGGAAATAGAGAAATGAAATTACTGATATTTGCAGATGATATTGTGGTCTGGGGAAGGAACATCGAAGAAGTGCAAGAACAACTAGATGCACTGAACGAAAATATTCAAAAATACGGCATGAAAATCAGTATAGAGAAAAGCAAGACCATGGTGATGACAAGAGGGGAAAGACAAGGAAAGGGCACTGTGAAATTTGGAAGTCAGAGTTTGGAAATTGTGTACACGTTCAAATACCTAGGAAGTGAATTTATGCAAACTGGTAGGTTGGACATGGAGATTGGCAGGAGGGTACAGCAGAGCAATGCATTCTATCAAAGTGTAAAAAATCTTGTTTGGGATAAGGAAGTACCAAGGAAAAGCAAGGAGGTAATGTATAAAGTGTACTAGGCTATGTTCCCATATTAACTTATGCAGCTGAGACTTGGACCCTGACAAGCAGGCAAGAGAGTAGAATCCAAGCCAGTGAAATGAAATTCCTAAGAAGTATGATAGGGAAGACGAGGAAAGACAGAGTGAGAAATGAAGATGTTAGGAAGGAAGTTGGGATGGGGAAACTAAATGAGAGAATTGAGAAGAATAAACTAAGGTGGTTTGGACATTTAAAGAGGATGGAGGAAAATAGAATACCAAGACAGATGCTGGAGGCAAAGTGCAAGGGTAAGAGAGCAAAAGGAAGACCTAGAACAAGGTGAATTGATTCAGTGAAGAACAGCATAAGAGAAAGAAATCAGGACTGGGACAAGATCGTGGAAGAAGAATGGTGGAAGGAAAGAGGAAAGTGGAGAAGTGCCATAAATACCCCGACCCGGCAGGAGCTGGATAAGGGGAAATGATGATGATGATGCTGATAATGAATAGGCTATTTACTAACTACAGCACTAACACATGTAATTTACAAATAATTTTTTAAAAATGATTAGAAAGAGGCAAAAGCAAAGCCAACTCCGTACAGGCCATGTAGGCCCTGGGTGTAGTGGAAGGTAGAGGCTTCCACTTTTTGTCACATCGGCACTAGATGGGAGGGAGTTGTCAGCTCCATGCCTGGCTGTCTTTGCTCCCAGGAATTACCCTGGTACTCATTTCTGGTGTAGGCTGAGTGAACCCCAGGACCATATGCGTTTCCGAAAGTCGTAGTTTTGTTTCTAAAATCCACTACCTGGATGGGGATCGAACCCACTCCCTTTCAGTTAGAAGCTCAGCGCCTCTACAGACTGCGCCATGCAGCCCCCGATTAGAAAGAGGAGTAAGTGAAATAAAAGACACTGCCTAGGGCCTATATCTCATTAGCTGTTAGAAATGTAGAGACCAATAGCGTCGTCTTTTGTCGCATAGCGCCATAGGAAAATAATCAGAACACTTTGGAAAACTTCGGCTGTCCCGAGCTCCTGAGGTAGCGATAGTATCATTTATCGCCACATAGCGCTCAACGATAAGGTTCGGAATAAATGAAGGTAAATTTGAAAGCACCAACGCTTATTGCAGCTGATAACCTCAGTGTACTGCACCAACACCATTGCACTTATACAGAGGCATAATATTTTCATGATAACTGTTTTAAGGGGCCTAAGAAATCTTTTTGCACTAATTACTCCCCGTGACTGCAATTTATAAGTGCGCAAGATTCAACTATTTTTGCAATTCTGCACCAGAACACTGGTAGGGGCGACGTGATGCAGCCCGAATTGCCAGTCAACAATAGACTTATTAAAATACTCTTACAGTTACACTACTACGGACATGAATGGTTCTAGGGTCTTAACATGGCGTTTTCAAGTTAATTTTGTCTGTTATTCTAAATGTAGGGAATGGAGAGCGTTGTCCAAAATATCAAGTGGACAGTGTTACCAGCAGGGTTTCAAAGTGTATGTTAAATTTGGTGCAATCAGGAGGAACGGTGTAGATTTGTGATAAAGGGCCTAAATGCAGGGTATGGAGTGGTCTGTCCGAAATTTAAAGTGGACATTGTCACCCGCAGGGTTCCAAAAGGGTAAGTATACAAATTTTGGTTCAGATCGGTGAAACGGTGTACGTATCACTAACCATAATGCCAGCGCACGCGGATAAAGCTGTTCGGAAGCATTTGTTCTTCTACTGAACAAGAATCAATCATTAAGGTTACCTGAGAGGTGTAGCCTAATGCTACATAGCCTAAACTATTCCTCTTGAATCTGGCCATCATACACAAAAAGAATTTTTCGAATCCTACTGGTAGTTCCAGAGATTAGTGCGTTTAAACAAACAAAAAAATGTCTTCAGCTTTATTATATTAGTATAGATTTGGCATGTAGTGTCCAAAATCGTACCTTTTCATGGCCCATATTGTCAAGTTCCAAAAAAATTATAAAATAAAATGTTAAAAAAATAATAATAGAGGATTTTAAATATATTTTTGTGTGAGGAAAATGTTGAACTTAATAGTTAAAAAGGTGGGCAAATGAGACATGTTAAAGAGTCTCATTGGCATATGAATATTTTCTTACATCTGTACCTTTTGCAAATTTTGAGCTTATCAAGAGGACATATTTTATTCATATTCAGCATGGTATAACATTACAGTAAGTAAGACTTAGAGTTTGTAGTTTTAAATTTTTATAATAGTTCAAATATTTTCACTAGTCTTGAGATGTATAATCTTTAGTGTGTAGATAAATTTCAAACATAATTTACAGTAACCCAAACTTCTGACTCCCTCACTCCCAAGCTACTGTCTACTGTAAATGTGTCAACAAAAAAGAGATAAAAATTCTGTCTTATTTTGTAAAAACAAGCCCTTAAAAGTGGAATGATACAGGCAATCTTCCCCTAATAGCTAGCAGCAGCTTAGATATGTGAAATACAAAACAAGGAATAGAGCACAAAGTCAAGAAATAAAAAGAGAGATAATAGCTGCCATTATCTTACGGGAATATGGATTATGTACTTATGCATTATAAAAGGATGTGTTTGAAGTAGGTACAACGGTAGGCTACAGTTGATATTTACCACAATATGAGAAAAGAAAAATATGTACAACAGCAACAAGTAACTAAAAACAAAAATTAAATGAGATGAAAATCAAAGGCACTATGGGGGTCATCAAAATTTTACGTCAACATAATATTAGTCAACACAAATACCTAAAAGTGCATTTAATTTTATAAAGTGCAATGAATATTATAGTGCTGCTAAACCATATGAGCATTAAAATTTGTGAGTTGAAGAAAAAGAACCACATGCAGGTATAATGTTAAAAACTATTGCTTGTTAGTATACCATGAACAGAGAAACTTCATCACCAGCATTTCTTAAATTTTAATACAGTTCTTCAATCAAGCTTTTATATTACAACTTGACTGACTATGAAAGAAGATTTCAAAATGGTATGTTCGATGACATAATTGGCTACCTAAAATAACTTATGGTTATTGCATTGATAAGGAAAGCACCTGACCTACTTGTTAATACTTTCTGGCCACACCCCACAGAATATGAATCGAGATTTTTAAACATGGATATGTTTTAGGGCTGGGGATCTATCTGGAATTAGCATGGACGAATTTCCAACATGTAGTTACCATGGCAACAAGTGCAAGTTCCCACTTGTTGAAGCATGTTGCAGTGACAAATTTTTGACACCTAGTTACCATGGCAATAAGTGCATATGCAGTTAGTGCATGATACTTATGATAGCTTTGAAGCCATTTTTCAGTGTTGCCTTATTATCGATTAATATTATAGCTTCCAGTCGGTCAACAATATAATATAATTGCTATAATATTAATTGATTCTTGTAATACGAATAACAAATCTATGATTCTATGTTTTGGTTCTCGACACCATAATTCCCCCTCCACTTTTTTTCTTCCATATTTTACGCCCTCATTGGAGCATTTTAATCAATACAAATACAATTAAGTCTAACAACGCTATTTGGAGATTAGCGCTTCAGCTTCTTCTGCACTCAAAATTTCTTCAATCTGACCTGGCTGCCCTTTGTTCATCTGTGATGGTTTAGTTTTTCCGTTCTAATGTTGTTAATGTGAATCTCCAAGTATTTATTCCTTAAAATATTCTTCTCGTCTCTATTTTTAATTTGGAGCATCGTTAAATTTAATTCATCTAAATCATGCTGGATCTCTTTGAACCAGTTGTTCTTTGTTTTACTCTTCCAGAAGTAACTAAACAGCTATTTTATTAGTCTGGTTTCTGGTAGGCGTGAGATATGGCAGGAAAAAGAGATTCTCCTTTTCCGCATTTTATCTATTATTGATTCACTCTCTCGATATACCACTTCATTCTGCAGGAATCTCCATTGGCCATTTACTTGATGTTTCTTGTTAATAATTGTTCTGATGATTCTTCTGTCTGCTTTCTGCAGTTTGTCAGTTGTTGATTTGATGTTAAACTTGAAGAGTGTTTCACTACTATACGTTGCCTCGGGTTTAACAATGGAATATTGTAATGCCGACATTTGGCATTCATTGAGAGAGATTTCCTTTTGTAGGTTGGCCAGGTGACTCGTTGTGCTTGTTTCAGTTTGGATGTTCTACTGTCTATCGATGGTTTCTCGTTTGAGTTCCAGGTGATTATCTCCCCAAGATATTTGTAAATATGCGACTTGGACTAATAATCCTCTTGTCTGGCAACAACAGGACCAGACAAGTACTGGTTAATGGATTTTTCCACTTTAACTGATACATAGTACTGATACGTAGTAAAGGGACGGTCAACACAAAGTGAGACTGAGTGTACCCCGATCCAATCCTCAGACCAGAATTAAGTTTCTTGGTAGAGCTGGGAATTGAACCTGGACCTCGGGTAAGATAGCAAAGTATGTGAACCACTGCACTACAAAGCAGCTCAATGAAAATGGTTCGACACTTCTAACAAATATTTTAGGAAATCGCTTGGTCTTAAGAGGATAAGAGAAGCTTCCTATGGATTTTAATTACCATAGATAGTGATAGAACTAACCAGGTTAACTATGTGTTAAAGCACAAGGCCATGCATGAAGTCGGCTATCTCCAGACACAAAAGACAGAGTGGGTTTGACCCCGCCATTGGCCATTCTAGAAAGGCTTTTTTGGGGCTGGCTCAATTTTTAACTAATGGCAGTAGTCCTAATGGTATGGTACTTTCTAATAGCTTAATTTCCAACTCCTTGTCCAGTTTCATTCTTAATTTAAATTTATTCATCTAATGAGGTTGGCATCAGGAAGGGCATCCAGCTGTAAAAATCATCCCAAACCCCACACAAATATGAATGATAAGGGGTAAAAATACAAAAACAAAAATAATACAGAGAAGGATACACCTAAATATTATTCAGATCTACTGTCGGGGAAATAAGTATAGATACTCGAGTTTAGAGGTCAATAAAACCTTTACCCTTAGTCTTACATAAGAATAACCTACACCAAAATTTTCCTTGTTTTATTTGTCGTTTAACGATATAGAGTAAATATTTGCATTGTATCTCCTTAAAATTTTATAGCAGATTGAACAAAAAAAGTACCGGTTTTTCTTACCAAGTTTACGGAGCGCTCACTTAGAAAGATCGTTACGTAACTTTAATACGTCTCAAAGGAACTTATTGTTAATGCGTATATGAAGTTTTAATCTGATCTGAAGTTTCTTAAAATAGTTGTTGTGAATTTTGTAAAACAACTTTTTCTCGGGCCTGGGTGGTCGTAGCAGTATGAAATATGGCTTGTTATGAGGCTCATAGCATCATCATCAGCTTTAACTCGAATCCGAGTATAAATCTTCTTCCTTCAGTCCAGTTTGTGGATGTGTTTACGGTGACTAAAGAGTCCAATCCTGGCATGGAACAAGCGACCACACAAGTCGCATAGTATTGCTGGAGGAGGACGTGGTTGGGCTGCTCGAAGTTTCCTAGCTTGACGCTTGGCCTCTTCATGTATGCGTCGATCCCTTTCAAACGCCTTTACAGTATCCGAGATGGTACGGCGCCAAGTTGAGCGGTTTTCAGCCAGCATGTCCCAGGTTTGTGAATCAAGACCTGTCAATTTCAGGGTCTGCTTAAATTGGTCCTTGTAGCGCCTCTTAGGACCACCATGAGGTCTGGTGCCATAGCATAACTCACCATATAGCATTTGACGAGGTAATCTCACATCATCCATCCGATGGACATGACCAATCCATCTAAATTGGTGACCTATTATGGATGATTCTATGCTGTTGATTTGAGCCTTTTCCAGAACAGCAATATTGGTAATGCGGTCTTCCCATTTAATCCTCAGGATTGATCGAAGTTTTTGTAGGTGAAAACGCTCAAGCTTCCTAAGATCACGTCGGTAAAGGGTCCACGTTTCACAGCCATACAACAATGTAGAAATGACTACTGCTTTGTACACCATAAGCTTTGTACTCATGGATAGATCTTTATTCATGAAGACCCGGTGCGCTAATCGTCCATATGCTGCATGGGCTGCGCCAATTCTCTTATCCACATCCTGCTCACAGGTACAGCTCACAGAAATTGTACTGCCCAGGTACGAGAAGTGGTCAACCTGTTCTAATGGCAAATTTGAAATGGAGATATTGAACTGAGGAAGAGGTGTGCCTGGTGAAGGTTGTGCCAAGACTTTAGTCTTATTGACATTTATGGTAAGACCAAAGCGATCACATGCACTTTTGTACCAGTTAACTGACTCTTGCAGCTCTTCTGCTGTGAGAGTTGGTGACGCAGCATCATCTGCATACAACATGTTAGTAACCTTAGTAACCTGAGTTTTCCTCAAGGAGCGGAGACGAGTTAGGTTGAAAAGCCCTCCATCAAAACGATACTTGATCTCCACACCTGGGATGTTTGTGGGTGAATCATAAAGCATTGCAGCCAAGTACAGCGCAAAAAGCGTTGGAGCCAGTACACACCCTTGTTTCAGTCCATGGGTAATGGGAAATTCATCGGACATCTTATTCTGATGGCAAACCTGACCTGTCATGCCATCATGGAGAGCTTTGATTAGATCTACAAAACGCTGAGGGCAACCAAACCGCTTCAGCACTGCCCACATGGCTGGTCTTGGAACCGAATCAAATGCCTTTTCCAAGTCATAAAAGACTAAGAAGAGTGGATTCTGTTGTTCTCTACATTTTTCTTGTAGCTGTCTCACACAGAAAATCAAGTCAATTGTGCTTCTGGAAGTTCTAAATCCGCATTGTGACTCTGGGAGGATCCTCTCAGAGATAACCTTGAGGCGGTTAAGTAGAATTCTTGCAAGAATCTTCCCCACAATTGATAGCAGTGATATACCACGGTAGTTGCCACAAACACTGCGATCACCCTTTTTAAAGATAGTGACGATAGTGGCATTCTTTAGGTCTCCAGGTACCTTTCTTGATTCCCAAATTCTGAGGATAAGGATGAAAATTCTTGTTTTGAGGGAATGACCTCCGGCTTGAATTAGTTCCAGAGGGATGTTATCTGGGCCAGGTGCTTTTCTGGGTTTCAATTGGGTGAGAGCTGCACTGAATTCATGATAAGTAGGAGGTACTGCCAACCACAGTTGTTCAGGTTGTTGCGGCACATCACAGAGGAAGTCTTCAGCAGCTTCTGATGGACGATTTAGGAGATTGGAGAAGTGCTCCTTCCAGCGTTCCAAGATTTCTTGACTATCAGTAAAGGTAGTAGAATTATCAGCGCTTTTCAGTGTACCTGATGATGAGCGAGATGGTCCATATATTTCCTTGAGTACGGCATAGAAGTTCCTCAAGTCTCGAGCATCCGATAATCTCTGCAGTTCCTGAGCCTTCTGTTGCCACCAAGTATTTTTAATCTGCCTTATCTGCGTCTGGCATTTACCCTTGAGTTCCAGTAGTTTATCTCTCTTTGTGTTGGAAGTTGGGTCTTGAAGATGGGCAAGATAGGCATTCCTTTTGGCATTGATGAGAGACAGAATTTCCTCATTGTTGTCATCAAACCAGTCTTGTCTTTTCCGCACTATAAAACCAATGGTTTCCTCAGCTGACTGTGTGATAATCTTCTGTAATGTGGCCCATTCTTGCTGAATATCATTTGTTACTGGGTTTTCTGATAACTGGGTGACGATCCTGTTTCCAAAATGTTTGTACATGGATTCATCCTGAAGTTTGGATGTATTAAACTTCTTTCTTGGCAAATTTTTGATGTTCCTAGGTGGTTTAGGTCTGATGGATATCCTGAGCTTACATATAAGAAGTTTATGATCTGTCCAACAATCGTCTATATTCCTTGCTGTTCTGGTAATAAGAGTGTCCTTCTTATCACATTGCCGGGTAATGATATAATCAAGAATGTGCCAATGTTTGGAACGAGGATGCATCCACGTGGTTTTGAAGCGGTCAGGTAGCCGGAACTGCGTGTTGGTAATGAAAAGTTCGTGTTCTGCACAAAGACCAAGAAGCAACAGTCCATTGGGATTACATTTTCCAAGTCCCTGTTTGCCCATCACATTATTCCATAGCCTGTGATCTTTCCCAACTCTGGCATTGAAGTCACCGAGGAGCAAGAGTTTATCTGCAGATGGTACCTTGGAGATGATTTCACTTAGCTGATTATAGAACTGAGCCTTTACTTCATCATCAGAATCTAAGGTAGGAGCATAGGCAGAGATGAGTGTCATAAAGGAACCTCCTGAGAGTGGTATGCGGAGAGTCATGAGCCTTTCGCTGATTGCAATGGGCGTAAGTTGGTGATAATTTACCAGTTTGGTCTTCACAGCGAAGCCCACACCATGAATACGACATTCACCCTCATCCTTTCCTTTCCAGAAGATGGTATATCCTGTTCCAGATTCAGTAATCTTGCCTTCAGCAGACAGCCTAGTTTCACTGAGAGCAGCAATGTCAACGTTCAGTCTTGATAACTCATGGGTTACGAGAGCTGACCTTCTCTCAGGTCTAATGTTATTGTCAAAATCAAGCAAGGTTCTGATGTTCCATGATCCAATAATCAAATTGTGATTCTTTACTGTTTTTGAGTTTCGACCGCATGAGGGGTGACCTGCTGAGTGCGGTTGCCCAGCCGGACCAAGATTGTGACTTCCGATGTTTAGCCCACCTTTTCTAGGGCCTTCCCCATGTGGGGTGGGCAGCGGTGATCCTAAATAGGCCTGCCCAAACACAGATGCAGGACCGAATTCCTGAGTAGTCACAGAGTCTCCGGAAGACGACCATGACACATCTGCTGCCAACGTGCAGGTCCGAACTAGGGGCTTCCAGTTACACCCATAACCTGCCCCCACCGTCCATATCCCATCGCCGTTGGACTTTGAAAAGTGACGTTCGGAAGAAGTGCCACTGGCGTGAATTTGTTTAGGGTGGATCTCAGCTTGCCAGGACGAGACCCACACACTATGATCTCTGAGCCTTATCCTGCGGCTCACAAAGAATGAGACATGCAGGACCGAACACAGAGACTGCAACGAACTGCCGCATACTCAAGTACTACTGAGGTGCACCTTTACAGCCAGTCCGTCTGGCGTGGCCTCTTCCGCCTCTATGACCGTTGGGAGCCATGAGAGTGATTGGCTCCTCATCCGCTCATTTTGCCGTTGGGCCAAAACCTGCCCATCATAACTATGGACAATAGTTTGCCCTATTAAACCTGAGCAATAGGCTGCCCCTTCCGCCAACCACACTGTGCCAGAGTTCACCTCCTTCACTGCAGGTACCGTTGAGGACTTCACCGTAACCCTGGCAAGGGACCCTAACAAGGTACTACCAGCCGGGCCAGCTGGACCAAGGTTTTTTAAAGAGGTGTTACTCCTCTATCACTCCCTGCTTGATCATACTATATACTGTAACACTGTATAACACTACACTAGGTGCTATTGCACCACACTGTAACACTCCACTAGTAGCAATACCAACACTGTATAACACTACACTAGGTGCTATTGCACCACACTGTGTCACTCACCTGGTAGCAATACCAACACTGTATAACACTACACTAGGTGCTATTGCACCACACAGTAACACTCACCTAGTAGCAATACCAACACTGTATAACACTACACTAGGTGCTATTGCACCACACAGTAACACTCACCTAGTAGCAATACCAACACTGTATAACACTACACTAGGTGCTATTGCACCACACAGTAACACTCCACTAGTAGCAATACCAACACTGTATAACACTACACTAGGTGCTATTGCACCACACTGTAACACTCCACTAGTAGCAATACCAACACTGTATAACACTACACTAGGTGCTATTGCACCACACTGTGTCACTCACCTGGTAGCAATACCAACACTGTATAACACTACACTAGGTGCTATTGCACCACACTGTAACACTCCACTAGTAGCAATACCAACACTGTATAACACTACACTAGGTGCTATTGCACCACACTGTAACACTCCACTAGTAGCAATACCAACACTGTATAACACTACACTAGGTGCTATTGCACCACACAGTAACACTCCACTAGTAGCAATACCAACACTGTATAACACTACACTAGGTGCTATTGCACCACACTGTAACACTCCACTAGTAGCAATACCAACACTGTATAACACTACACTAGGTGCTATTGCACCACACTGTAACACTCCACTAGTAGCAATACCAACACTGTATAACACTACACTAGGTGCTATTGCACCACACTGTAACACTCCACTAGTAGCAATACCAACACTGTATAACACTACACTAGGTGCTATTGCACCACACAGTAACACTCACCTAGTAGCAATACCAACACTGTATAACACTACACTAGGTGCTATTGCACCACACTGTAACACTCCACTAGTAGCAATACCAACACTGTATAACACTACACTAGGTGCTATTGCACCACACTGTAACACTCACCTGGTAGCAATACCAACACTGTATAACACTACACTAGGTGCTATTGCACCACACTGTAACACTCCACTAGTAGCAATACCAACACTGTATAACACTACACTAGGTGCTATTGCACCACACTGCAACACTCCACTAGTAGCAATACCAACACTGTATAACACTACACTAGGTGCTATTGCACCACACTGCAACACTCCACTAGTAGCAATACCAACACTGTATAACACTACACTAGGTGCTATTGCACCACACTGCAACACTCCACTAGTAGCAATACCAACACTGTATAACACTACACTAGGTGCTATTGCACCACACTGTAACACTCCACTAGTAGCAATACCAACACTGTATAACACTACACTAGGTGCTATTGCACCACACTGCAACACTCCACTAGTAGCAATACCAACACTGTATAACACTACACTAGGTGCTATTGCACCACACTGCAACACTCCACTAGTAGCAATACCAACACTGTATAACACTACACTAGGTGCTATTGCACCACACTGTAACACTCCACTAGTAGCAATACCAACACTGTATAACACTACACTAGGTGCTATTGCACCACACTGTAACACTCACCTGGTAGCAATACCAACACTGTATAACACTACACTAGGTGCTATTGCACCACACTGCAACACTCCACTAGTAGCAATACCAACACTGTATAACACTACACTAGGTGCTATTGCACCACACTGTAACACTCACCTGGTAGCAATACCAACACTGTATAACACTACACTAGGTGCTATTGCACCACACTGTAACACTCCACTAGTAGCAATACCAACACTGTATAACACTACACTAGGTGCTATTGCACCACACTGCAACACTCCACTAGTAGCAATACCAACACTGTATAACACTACACTAGGTGCTATTGCACCACACTGTAACACTCCACTAGTAGCAATACCAACACTGTATAACACTACACTAGGTGCTATTGCACCACACTGTAACACTCCACTAGTAGCAATACCAACACTGTATAACACTACACTAGGTGCTATTGCACCACACAGTAACACTCACCTGGTAGCAATACCAACACTGTATAACACTACACTAGGTGCTATTGCACCACACTGTAACACTCCACTAGTAGCAATACCAACACTGTATAACACTACACTAGGTGCTATTGCACCACACTGTAACACTCCACTAGTAGCAATACCAACACTGTATAACACTACACTAGGTGCTATTGCACCACACAGTAACACTCCACTAGTAGCAATACCAACACTGTATAACACTACACTAGGTGCTATTGCACCACACTGTAACACTCCACTAGTAGCAATACCAACACTGTATAACACTACACTAGGTGCTATTGCACCACACTGTAACACTCCACTAGTAGCAATACCAACACTGTATAACACTACACTAGGTGCTATTGCACCACACTGTAACACTCCACTAGTAGCAATACCAACACTGTATAACACTACACTAGGTGCTATTGCACCACACTGCAACACTCCACTAGTAGCAATACCAACACTGTATAACACTACACTAGGTGCTATTGCACCACACAGTAACACTCACCTAGTAGCAATACCAACACTGTATAACACTACACTAGGTGCTATTGCACCACACTGTAACACTCCACTAGTAGCAATACCAACACTGTATAACACTACACTAGGTGCTATTGCACCACACTGTAACACTCACCTGGTAGCAATACCAACACTGTATAACACTACACTAGGTGCTATTGCACCACACAGTAACACTCCACTAGTAGCAATACCAACACTGTATAACACTACACTAGGTGCTATTGCACCACACTGTAACACTCCACTAGTAGCAATACCAACACTGTATAACACTACACTATGTGCTATTGCACCACACTGTAACACTCACCTGGTAGCAATACCAACACTGTATAACACTACACTAGGTGCTATTGCACCACACTGCCCCACTCCACTAGTAGCAATACCAACACTGTATAACACTACACTAGGTGCTATTGCACCACACTGTAACACTCCACTAGTAGCAATACCAACACTGTATAACACTACACTAGGTGCTATTGCACCACACAGTAACACTCCACTAGTAGCAATACCAACACTGTATAACACTACACTAGGTGCTATTGCACCACACTGTATAACACTCCACTAGTAGCAATACCAACACTGTATAACACTACACTAGGTGCTATTGCACCACACTGTAACACTCCACTAGTAGCAATACCAACACTGTATAACACTACACTAGGTGCTATTGCACCACACAGTAACACTCACCTAGTAGCAATACCAACACTGTATAACACTACACTAGGTGCTATTGCACCACACTGTAACACTCCACTAGTAGCAATACCAACACTGTATAACACTACACTAGGTGCTATTGCACCACACTGTAACACTCACCTGGTAGCAATACCAACACTGTATAACACTACACTAGGTGCTATTGCACCACACTGCAACACTCCACTAGTAGCAATACCAACACTGTATAACACTACACTAGGTGCTATTGCACCACACAGTAACACTCACCTAGTAGCAATACCAACACTGTATAACACTACACTAGGTGCTATTGCACCACACAGTAACACTCCACTAGTAGCAATACCAACACTGTATAACACTACACTAGGTGCTATTGCACCACACTGTAACACTCCACTAGTAGCAATACCAACACTGTATAACACTACACTAGGTGCTATTGCACCACACTGTAACACTCCACTAGTAGCAATACCAACACTGTATAACACTACACTAGGTGCTATTGCACCACACTGTAACACTCACCTGGTAGCAATACCAACACTGTATAACACTACACTAGGTGCTATTGCACCACACAGTAACACTCACCTAGTAGCAATACCAACACTGTATAACACTACACTAGGTGCTATTGCACCACACTGCAACACTCCACTAGTAGCAATACCAACACTGTATAACACTACACTAGGTGCTATTGCACCACACAGTAACACTCACCTAGTAGCAATACCAACACTGTATAACACTACACTAGGTGCTATTGCACCACACTGTGTCACTCACCTAGTAGCAATACCAACACTGTATAACACTACACTAGGTGCTATTGCACCACACAGTAACACTCCACTAGTAGCAATACCAACACTGTATAACACTACACTAGGTGCTATTGCACCACACTGCAACACTCCACTAGTAGCAATACCAACACTGTATAACACTACACTAGGTGCTATTGCACCACACTGTAACACTCCACTAGTAGCAATACCAACACTGTATAACACTACACTAGGTGCTATTGCACCACACTGTGTCACTCACCTGGTAGCAATACCAACACTGTATAACACTACACTAGGTGCTATTGCACCACACTGTAACACTCCACTAGTAGCAATACCAACACTGTATAACACTACACTAGGTGCTATTGCACCACACTGCAACACTCCACTAGTAGCAATACCAACACTGTATAACACTACACTATGTGCTATTGCACCACACTGTAACACTCCACTAGTAGCAATACCAACACTGTATAACACTACACTAGGTGCTATTGCACCACACTGCAACACTCCACTAGTAGCAATACCAACACTGTATAACACTACACTAGGTGCTATTGCACCACACTGTAACACTCCACTAGTAGCAATACCAACACTGTATAACACTACACTAGGTGCTATTGCACCACACAGTAACACTCACCTGGTAGCAATACCAACACTGTATAACACTACACTAGGTGCTATTGCACCACACAGTAACACTCCACTAGTAGCAATACCAACACTGTATAACACTACACTAGGTGCTATTGCACCACACAGTAACACTCACCTAGTAGCAATACCAACACTGTATAACACTACACTAGGTGCTATTGCACCACACAGTAACACTCACCTAGTAGCAATACCAACACTGTATAACACTACACTAGGTGCTATTGCACCACACTGCAACACTCCACTAGTAGCAATACCAACACTGTATAACACTACACTAAGTGCTATTGCACCACACAGTAACACTCACCTGGTAGCAATACCAACACTGTATAACACTACACTAGGTGCTATTGCACCACACTGTAACACTCCACTAGTAGCAATACCAACACTGTATAACACTACACTAGGTGCTATTGCACCACACTGCAACACTCACCTAGTAGCAATACCAACACTGTATAACACTACACTAGGTGCTATTGCACCACACTGTAACACTCACCTGGTAGCAATACCAACACTGTATAACACTACACTAGGTGCTATTGCACCACACTGTAACACTCACCTAGTAGCAATACCAACACTGTATAACACTACACTAGGTGCTATTGCACCACACAGTAACACTCCACTAGTAGCAATACCAACACTGTATAACACTACACTAGGTGCTATTGCACCACACTGTAACACTCCACTAGTAGCAATACCAACACTGTATAACACTACACTAGGTGCTATTGCACCACACTGTAACACTCCACTAGTAGCAATACCAACACTGTATAACACTACACTAGGTGCTATTGCACCACACTGTAACACTCCACTAGTAGCAATACCAACACTGTATAACACTACACTAGGTGCTATTGCACCACACTGTAACACTCCACTAGTAGCAATACCAACACTGTATAACACTACACTAGGTGCTATTGCACCACACTGTAACACTCCACTAGTAGCAATACCAACACTGTATAACACTACACTAGGTGCTATTGCACCACACTGTAACACTCCACTAGTAGCAATACCAACACTGTATAACACTACACTAGGTGCTATTGCACCACACTGTAACACTCACCTGGTAGCAATACCAACACTGTATAACACTACACTAGGTGCTATTGCACCACACTGTAACACTCCACTAGTAGCAATACCAACACTGTATAACACTACACTAGGTGCTATTGCACCACACTGTAACACTCCACTAGTAGCAATACCAACACTGTATAACACTACACTAGGTGCTATTGCACCACACTGTAACACTCACCTAGTAGCAATACCAACACTGTATAACACTACACTAGGTGCTATTGCACCACACTGTAACACTCCACTAGTAGCAATACCAACACTGTATAACACTACACTAGGTGCTATTGCACCACACTGTAACACTCACCTAGTAGCAATACCAACACTGTATAACACTACACTAGGTGCTATTGCACCACACTGCAACACTCCACTAGTAGCAATACCAACACTGTATAACACTACACTAGGTGCTATTGCACCACACTGTAACACTCACCTGGTAGCAATACCAACACTGTATAACACTACACTAGGTGCTATTGCACCACACTGCAACACTCCACTAGTAGCAATACCAACACTGTATAACACTACACTAGGTGCTATTGCACCACACTGTAACACTCACCTGGTAGCAATACCAACACTGTATAACACTACACTAGGTGCTATTGCACCACACTGTAACACTCCACTAGTAGCAATACCAACACTGTATAACACTACACTAGGTGCTATTGCACCACACAGTAACACTCACCTAGTAGCAATACCAACACTGTATAACACTACACTAGGTGCTATTGCACCACACTGTAACACTCCACTAGTAGCAATACCAACACTGTATAACACTACACTAGGTGCTATTGCACCACACTGCAACACTCCACTAGTAGCAATACCAACACTGTATAACACTACACTAGGTGCAATTGCACCACACTGTAACACTCCACTAGTAGCAATACCAACACTGTATAACACTACACTAGGTGCTATTGCACCACACTGCAACACTCCACTAGTAGCAATACCAACACTGTATAACACTACACTATGTGCTATTGCACCACACTGTAACACTCACCTGGTAGCAATACCAACACTGTATAACACTACACTAGGTGCTATTGCACCACACTGTAACACTCCACTAGTAGCAATACCAACACTGTATAACACTACACTAGGTGCTATTGCACCACACTGTGTCACTCACCTGGTAGCAATACCAACACTGTATAACACTACACTAGGTGCTATTGCACCACACTGTAACACTCCACTAGTAGCAATACCAACACTGTATAACACTACACTAGGTGCTATTGCACCACACTGTGTCACTCACCTGGTAGCAATACCAACACTGTATAACACTACACTAGGTGCTATTGCACCACACTGCAACACTCCACTAGTAGCAATACCAACACTGTATAACACTACACTAGGTGCTATTGCACCACACTGCAACACTCCACTAGTAGCAATACCAACACTGTATAACACTACACTAGGTGCTATTGCACCACACAGTAACACTCCACTAGTAGCAATACCAACACTGTATAACACTACACTAGGTGCTATTGCACCACACTGTAACACTCACCTGGTAGCAATACCAACACTGTATAACACTACACTAGGTGCTATTGCACCACACTGCCCCACTCCACTAGTAGTAATACCTACACTGTATAACACTACACTAGGTGCTATTGCACCACACTGTGTCACTCACCTGGTAGCAATACCAACACTGTATAACACTACACTAGGTGCTATTGCACCACACTGTAACACTCCACTAGTAGTAATACCTACACTGTATAACACTACACTAGGTGCTATTGCACCACACTGCAACACTCCACTAGTAGCAATACCAACACTGTATAACACTACACTAGGTGCTATTGCACCACACTGTAACACTCCACTAGTAGCAATACCAACACTGTATAACACTACACTAGGTGCTATTGCACCACACTGTAACACTCCACTAGTAGCAATACCAACACTGTATAACACTACACTAGGTGCTATTGCACCACACAGTAACACTCACCTAGTAGCAATACCAACACTGTATAACACTACACTAGGTGCTATTGCACCACACTGCAACACTCCACTAGTAGCAATACCAACACTGTATAACACTACACTAGGTGCTATTGCACCACACTGTAACACTCCACTAGTAGCAATACCAACACTGTATAACACTACACTAGGTGCTATTGCACCACACAGTAACACTCACCTAGTAGCAATACCAACACTGTATAACACTACACTAGGTGCTATTGCACCACACTGCAACACTCCACTAGTAGCAATACCAACACTGTATAACACTACACTAGGTGCTATTGCACCACACTGTAACACTCCACTAGTAGCAATACCAACACTGTATAACACTACACTAGGTGCTATTGCACCACACTGTAACACTCCACTAGTAGCAATACCAACACTGTATAACACTACACTAGGTGCTATTGCACCACACAGTAACACTCACCTAGTAGCAATACCAACACTGTATAACACTACACTAGGTGCTATTGCACCACACTGTAACACTCCACTAGTAGCAATACCAACACTGTATAACACTACACTAGGTGCTATTGCACCACACTGCAACACTCCACTAGTAGCAATACCAACACTGTATAACACTACACTAGGTGCTATTGCACCACACTGTAACACTCCACTAGTAGCAATACCAACACTGTATAACACTACACTAGGTGCTATTGCACCACACTGTAACACTCACCTAGTAGCAATACCAACACTGTATAACACTACACTAGGTGCTATTGCACCACACTGTAACACTCACCTGGTAGCAATACCAACACTGTATAACACTACACTAGGTGCTATTGCACCACACTGTAACACTCCACTAGTAGCAATACCAACACTGTATAACACTACACTAGGTGCTATTGCACCACACTGCAACACTCCACTAGTAGCAATACCAACACTGTATAACACTACACTAGGTGCTATTGCACCACACAGTAACACTCCACTAGTAGCAATACCAACACTGTATAACACTACACTAGGTGCTATTGCACCACACTGCAACACTCACCTGGTAGCAATACCAACACTGTATAACACTACACTAGGTGCTATTGCACCACACTGCAACACTCCACTAGTAGCAATACCAACACTGTATAACACTACACTAGGTGCTATTGCACCACACTGCAACACTCCACTAGTAGCAATACCAACACTGTATAACACTACACTAGGTGCTATTGCACCACACTGCAACACTCCACTAGTAGCAATACCAACACTGTATAACACTACACTAGGTGCTATTGCACCACACTGCAACACTCCACTAGTAGCAATACCAACACTGTATAACACTACACTAGGTGCTATTGCACCACACTGCAACACTCCACTAGTAGCAATACCAACACTGTATAACACTACACTAGGTGCTATTGCACCACACTGCAACACTCCACTAGTAGCAATACCAACACTGTATAACACTACACTAGGTGCTATTGCACCACACTGCAACACTCCACTAGTAGCAATACCAACACTGTATAACACTACACTAGGTGCTATTGCACCACACTGTAACACTCACCTGGTAGCAATACCAACACTGTATAACACTACACTAGGTGCTATTGCACCACACTGTAACACTCCACTAGTAGCAATACCAACACTGTATAACACTACACTAGGTGCTATTGCACCACACTGTAACACTCACCTGGTAGCAATACCAACACTGTATAACACTACACTAGGTGCTATTGCACCACACAGTAACACTCACCTAGTAGCAATACCAACACTGTATAACACTACACTAGGTGCTATTGCACCACACTGTAACACTCCACTAGTAGCAATACCAACACTGTATAACACTACACTAGGTGCTATTGCACCACACAGTAACACTCACCTAGTAGCAATACCAACACTGTATAACACTACACTAGGTGCTATTGCACCACACTGTAACACTCACCTGGTAGCAATACCAACACTGTATAACACTACACTAGGTGCTATTGCACCACACAGTAACACTCACCTAGTAGCAATACCAACACTGTATAACACTACACTAGGTGCTATTGCACCACACTGTAACACTCCACTAGTAGCAATACCAACACTGTATAACACTACACTAGGTGCTATTGCACCACACTGCAACACTCCACTAGTAGCAATACCAACACTGTATAACACTACACTAGGTGCTATTGCACCACACTGCAACACTCCACTAGTAGCAATACCAACACTGTATAACACTACACTAGGTGCTATTGCACCACACTGTAACACTCCACTAGTAGCAATACCAACACTGTATAACACTACACTAGGTGCTATTGCACCACACTGCAACACTCCACTAGTAGCAATACCAACACTGTATAACACTACACTAGGTGCTATTGCACCACACTGTAACACTCCACTAGTAGCAATACCAACACTGTATAACACTACACTAGGTGCTATTGCACCACACTGTAACACTCCACTAGTAGCAATACCAACACTGTATAACACTACACTAGGTGCTATTGCACCACACTGTAACACTCCACTAGTAGCAATACCAACACTGTATAACACTACACTAGGTGCTATTGCACCAGGCTCATAGCAATGCAAGGCTTAACGTAAAACTACATTTTATCTACTTTTGATTATCGATTTTATATGGATTGATATTTAATCGGATCATTGTGGGCGGCGATAATACCGTAGCAGCCTGACAATGTTGCCAGTTGACTACCGTATTTCGAACTCGCTGCGCGCTCGTTCATGCGCACGCCAAACTCTGACCTTTGTTCTTCGTTGAGTCATTAGCAACAAGCAGCAACTATCACTGTCTGTATTACCTACATCGATCAAGTTGCCAGCAAAACCTCAGTTAAAAACGGAGGGAGAATTTGCCATGATTTTATGTGCAATATGTTTTTTTTGAAGCGAGAGAGAAAGTAATAATGATAAGAGGGTTTAGCAAAAAGTATCCAAGTGTATGGGAAGGTCGATAGCCACGGTGAAGAGATGTACCGCTGCAATGAAAGATATTCCTCTTCCTCCCAGAATCCAAAAGTATGAATGTATGACGAAAGCAGAGCTAATTGTTCACGCCAAACCTCACTTCAGCGCACCTAAAAAGAAGCTGGGACAGATAATCAAGAATGTTCGTCCTGACGTCGAACTCGTCTGGTTGCCAGTTGCTCATTGTGAGCTCAACCCCATAGAGCTGGTTTGGTCCTACGTGAAAAATAAAATAGCTAAAGTGAATATGGGTAACCAGGCGGAGCGGAGAGAGGAAGATCAATGGAGGTGATGTGATATCTCTGTAAAGAAGCCTTGAGGTCCGTAACACCGGAGCTATGGAAAAAATGCACCGAACACACCAAAAAAATACAGAAACAGTACTGGGAAAAGGATGGGCTAACAGAAGACGTCCCCGTTGTTGAGCCACTTGTTATCAACTTAAATGACAGTTCATCTGATTCATCGGGCAGTGATTTTTCAGACGGTTAATAAGGGAGCAGTTTTATAATCTTATAATCTCAAAGTGTAAATTACTTAAAACAATTAATCTTATAATAATAGCTTTTCAGCTGACACACCATTTTTAAACCTGCCAATGGGGGTCCAAAGCCCTCATTACAAAAGGTGTTGGGAAATGTTTCACTTCTTGCGGATATGAAATAAGACACGTTTCTCTAACTTGTAGGTAAAATTAGCAGAGGATATTAGCGCTGTACATAAGGGACGAATATTTCAGGATATGAAGAAGAATTAAATAGTTAAGTTAAATAGACGTGAATGATAGTGTATTTTATTTTTTATTTATTTTTTTCTTAGTCGTATTACCCTCCAGGGTTGGCTACCCTCGGACTCTGCGATGGATCCCACATTTACCGCCTCCATTTTGAAACTTCGGGATCGGGGATACAACTGGGGGGTGTGACCAGCACCTCGCCCAGGTGGCTTCACCTGCAAAGCGAACAGGGACCTTATGAGGGATGGAAAGATTGGGAGGGATAGTCAAGGAAGAGGGAATGAGGCGGCCTTGCGTTAGGTATCATCCCGGCATTTGCCTGGAGACGAAGTGGGAAACCACGAAAACCACTTCGAGGATGGCTGAGGTGGGAATCGAACCCCCCTCTACTCATCTGGACCACCCGAGGCTGAGTAGACCCCGTTCCAATCCTCATACCACTTTTCAAATTTCGTGGCAGAGCCGGGAATCGAACCTCGGACCTCTGGGGTGGCAGCTAAGCACGCTGACCACTACACCACGGAGGCGAATATATATTATAATATTTGTATTATAATTCGTCAATTTCACTTAGGGTTTTTAATTTATTTTAATTATTGTTAATTTTCAAGTCCTCGTACTGCAGCTTTAACCCATAGACATTCACTTTATCTTTCCGTTTCTTTTAAATACCGGTATTGCCACCACAGAATTTCAACTACTATAATATAGTTAAGTGAACAAGGAACTATCCTTCATCCATTTTGCTGAACTATCATAAAATATTTGATGTAGTGTAATGGTGTGATGATTGCTTTGTATAACTGTGATACAAGTTCAGTTTTATAAAATATTTGATAACATTTATTTGACAAGTTTCTTTGGTAGTGTAATACCGGTCTAACACAAATTACAAAACAACAACAGAAATTCACAGACCTTACGGTTTGGAACCCGCGCGTATTATGTTTCACAGGGCAACGTCGCACGAGTTTCCTCGGCCGAGTGCATTGTTCCCGTTGCTTGCTACGATACATTCTTCTCACATAACCACCTGATTAATAATATCAATCGATATAAAAGCAATTATTAAAAGTAGATAAAATGTAGTTTTTCGTTTAGGCTTGCATTGATATGAGTCTCTGAGCAAGCCATATTTCATACTGCTATGACCACCCAGGCCCGAGAAAAAGTTGTTTTACAAAATTCACAACAACTATTTAAAGAAACGTCAGATCAGATTAAAACTTCATATACGAATTAACAATAAGTTCCTTTAAGACGTATTAGAGTTTCGTTACGATCCGATCAATACTTTTAACGTAATGATCCTTCTAAGTGAGTGCTCCGTGAACTTGGTAAGAAAAACCGGTACTTTTTTTGTTCAATCTGCTATAAAATTTTAACGAGATACAATGCAAATATTTACTCTATATCGTTAAACGACAAATAAAACAAGGAAAATTTTGTTGTAGGTTATTCTTATGTAAGACTAAGGGTAAAGGTTTTATTGACCTCTAAACTCGAGTATCTATACTTATTTCCCCGACAGTAGGGGCTTGAACATTCATTAAAAATGATTTCTGAATTATTATATTACAAATTTGGAAGAAAATGTCATTAGTTCTCTCTCCCCCCCCAATCCCACCAAGTCACTATTGCAAGATACAAAGTGATGTATTTAATAATCCTTCTTATCAAGACTTCAAATGGAAAATAAAACCCTTTACTTCACTGAAACTTTCAACTGTTGCCATGTATCAGTTCACACTCTGCTCCTGTTACACTATCAACTCTTTGCTCAGTACATTAAGGATCAGATTAACACTCGCCAATATTCCCATGTAGCATTTATAAAGCAAAAACAAAAGAGAAGAAAAAAAACTTTTATCTCCCAGGCTATTTGTGATGTGGCAGAATTTTAAAAAAAGAAAAAACAGAAGTATATCCTGTTAATTAACGACTACTATCTCTTTGCAATAATGAAATTTCTCTGATCCTTCCCACACAATACTCACAGATATTTCAAGATGCTTCCACCAAAGCAACTCGAGGTTTGCGGCCACTAGCTGCATGCAAAAGAGCACCAAAAAGAGTATGAAACAGGAAATTTTCCCTTCAATCCATTTTCTGAAAAAGTTGAGACATTTGATGAATATCCAGGAATTAGTATCTAACACAACTCTTCACAACTGTACAGTACTACTGGAAGTGCTTCTCTTATATCCCTCAACAATGAGAATCAAGAAACACCCTGACTCTCTTTGGTCCATAGTGTCAACTTGCCCAAAAGTCTAAGAAATGATCTTACAATCACCCTACAAGGAATACAGTATCAAAATACTCATACTGTATATAGGAAATTGTAAAATTATTTATTATGCCCAATACAGTAAAATCCCCATTTAGTGCACCCCTATTTGAAGTTTCCCCACATTTCATGATCAAGGGATGTCTACTGGTATCAAGATTTGAAAAATTTAGTAATTTCCAGTATGTCTCTTCTTCCAGTATCATAAGGCTAGTGATTACAGAAAATGAAATGTTGTAACTAGATTAATTTGTTTTCAGAGTCATAATATGCATTCTTAGTAATTTATCACTTGCTGTATTATGTGCATCGCTTGATGTTAAAAGGGGACTTCTGCAGGTTTCACGAAATATTAGTTTTTGATGCGATACTACAGATGATAGGTAGGGCCACCATTTAGTGTTGAAATGAGACTTCTGCAGTCCACACCACGGCTGTGCCAAGCTTGTGAAATCTCCGTGTATACACTTTGTGCATAATATGAGTGTTGTTTTGGCTTTTTTTCATTACATTGAATTGCTGTGATTGGAATTATTGCTTTCTGTGTTGCAATGACTCTAGCATTGATATTGTACGATCTTCATTTTCATATTACTATTAAGTATTGGTTCAGTGTTCATACTGAGAATTATATTTATACATTTCAAAACCAATAACAAGACATTTTGTAATTATTTGTGGGTTTTATGTGGAAGTTGGCATTCAAAGTTCCAAAGTTCACCCCATTTGATGTATCAAGGGGACTTCTGCAATACTAACATCTGTCATTTTTTCATAATCTATGAATTGGATTGTGTATTTTCGTGCACTGAAGTGTGCAATACTATAGGAGTCATGCACTGGCAGAAGTGTAAAACATAGATCAACATTTTCCATCACCTACACAGTTTTTTCCTTCTCCTGTAAAATCTAGAAAGTGTCAGAAGTCCCCTTTTAACATCAAGCAATTCATGTGACCCGTATCAGTGCCTCAGGTTCACTAAGAGAAGATGTCAAAAGTATCAAGTTTTCAGGAGACAGAATAACTTATTTTCATGACAATTAAGGGCAAGGATCCATTTAAGGCGTAAGAAAAGTTGTATAAGAAGGTAGGAAACACCGCTAGAGATTGTAAAATTGGTCTCTCTCCCACAATTTGCTTTAGACATAACATAATTTCTGATGAAGATGTAATAATAAAAAAATTATAGAAAATACATTCTTTAGTTTTTTTTTTAAAGTCTCACAGCTATACACAGCAAAGGGTCCTCAATGTACTGAATATGGTACACGTGTAACTTGTTATTTTCACCAGCAAATATAAATTTTTGGTTGTACCGTTTTCATAATTATGGTTGAAATTAGGTTTGAGTAATTATGGTTTTTGAATTCCATGGAATATTTCAACAATATTTTCTATAGTTCAGTAACATTTATTTTTCAAGTTAGTAGAGTGTAAATTATACAAAATTAGGAAGAATTTGTATTCTTACAGATCTTTTAAAATACAATGGACGGAATGACAATAAACCAATTTATAGAAAAGTGATAATGAGTTATGAGAAACAATATGACAATAAAGTAACACATTAAATGGAAACATAATGACTGAACATACAACAATAAATGCATCACTCGATAATATACATAATACAAGAATAGTAGAATAAAATCCATTATCTTAACCTTCCGAGAAGGTTTTCCTTCTTTTATTCAAAACTTACTACATATAAGCAAAATGACTGTAAATAATGAACTTAAAAAGAGACAACAATGGCACCAGGCCAATTGCTGTGATGTCATAAATATTATGAAAAATAATGGTTATAGATGTCAAGTCTAAACATTGGAAGTTGATCAATTAAATATGGTACAACAAATATAATTGTGAGAGATTATATAGATTTCAAGACCAACACAGTGACAGTTCAAATTATGAGCCAAAATATCCCTGGTGGAGACTGTAAAGGTATAAATAAATAATATTTTACTATGTCAAGCTCTCAGAAAAATAATAATAATAATAATAATAATCACCATACCAAGGCAGAAAACAGGCAGCATTGTCAAACTGCAAAAGGTAACTTACCAAGGCAAGCACATGAGACAACTGAACAACTTCCAATGGTTGAATGACCAAGAAAAGTGTAATAGAGTAAAAATGTTCCAGAAGGATAAGTTGGACTACATGAAATACATTGTAAGTAATTCTTTTAAATATATATATATGAATTACCATGGTTAAATACCTAGAAAAAGATACTCGAACAACAAAATAGAAACATGAAGAAAGGATACACTAAGAGGCTGGCGAAGGGACATCTTTAGTCCTCCAATGTGGGTGTTCATGCCATTAATTCAATCAAGAAAAGAAGACCCTCTGAAGAAACTTTTTAAGAGGTTATGTTGTAGATTTCAAGATTATTACAAATTACACTAAATACTATTTCCTGAATATTTTGTTTATGTTTTTAATACAAAATTACACTTTTATTTTTACCCACCCATATTATTCAATTTTTCAACACACTATTCTTTTAGGTAAAACACTTGTGTCATTATACTTGTTCTGAGCTCATAAAAGAACAAAAAAAATACAAATTAAAAAATTGTATGCAAAATACGAATGTACAAATTTACCATTTGAAGATATTAAATTTCTTGCCACATGGATCTGTTAAGCAAATCACTAACTTCTAATTTTCATTGTCTTGAATTTATTAAATGCCTTCCTTGCTCTTCTTTGCATATGTTCTGGTGGCGAGATCTATATCCCTCATATGGTTGTAATGTTTTCCACTATTGACCTCACTGTTGGGGGACAAGTGTAACGTGTTCTCCTTTGGGAGTTTGCTTGAACCAACACAAGTTACTCTCTTGTAACATAAAATGAAATATGGCCTACACTGAATGACCACGTTATATGTTTTGCAAAGATGCTTACAGAGTTTATTAGATAATTTAGTTGGGTGCCATTAGGACACAACATAAAGCTGTACCCTAAAAATGTATAATGAAATAACTAGCTATTAAGAAACACTCAAGAACTCCTAAAATCAGGCCGTGGCAAGATTCCATCTTCAACCCTAGAATCATTTGTGTGGAAGAAAGGCTTGGCTTAAATATAGTTCTAGCTACTGGAAAGAAAGGCTTCATCTGAATAAAAGAATTTAATAACCAAAATTGGCATTGTGGTAATCATGAGAAATACGAAAGAGAGCTTTAAAAAATAATTAGAATACCACATGAACGTATGAGAATTGGAAGTATGAAATTTACTTAAAATGCAAAACTATGAATTTACTGAATTTAAATTACTAAGCGCAAGAAAATTGAGAGCTTGAATATGAGGCGACAGTTGGCTCACCAGCGAACATACAGAGTTCTTCGTCCCCCGTGATGAAAGCATTTTGAAGAACCTCGTGGCAAGATATCTTCTTCTTGTTTAGCGGCAAAGCGACGAATAATGCCAAAGTTCGAAATGTGCTGGAGCGGTGGATCAGAATCCGTTAGCCGCGCTTACGTTGCCTGCAGCGTCACTACAGAACACGTCGTATTCATGACTAATATTTGCCATTGAATATCTCAGCGAAAAGTACTTTATGTTCACCATGGAACGAAATTATAATGTCCGAAGACGAATGAACACACGGAGAGATTCCCGTAACTGACTGCTCCCTACACGTCGCCGTAATACCGATACGAACTTAACACATCGTGATAGTATATGGACACCTTTCTCGTTGCTTGCCCGGGTACTTATATGCCGCGACAACTGTTCCAACAACTTCCGTTTTTTCAGATGAAAACGTGAGACTGCGTCCACCAATCAGCACTCCTCTTCCGTGTTCTTCTTCGATTCAACGAGCCCCGCCTCTTCTCGTGATTGGCCAAGCCGTCCACGTCTCCCTCCTCTTCGTTCTTCAAGTTGGTTTTCCCGGGCGAGATTTCCGTTCCACCAATTCACGTTTTCACAGTGAGAACTGTTCCCTAAAGTCCCTTGCGCAACTTGTTATTGAGTAGCGCGTCTATATTTAGACCATAGAATCCAAGATGTACCAAGCCCTCTCAAAACCCTAAATGAATATAAAAACCTAGCCTTCCGTATTCTCATATATTCACGTCGCGTAATTTTAAAATATTAAATAGATCGTATTTTCTATAATATAGAAAATCTATCCATTGATTCCAAAATATTTGAAGCTCCGAAAATTAAAAAAATTAACAATAATAATAAAATTAACAATTTACAAACTTGGCCCAATATCTGCCGCGTTGATTTCACATATATGGTGACCATCTGACTTGTGTAAGTGGCGTAAATGCCCCCCTTAAAAACAGGTTACATGGTGAAGCAGTACTTGGAGACAAGTGTGATGATAATACTGTGCAATAACTACCATAGTTTTATTACTTTAAAACCTAGTTAGTCCAAACTTTTACAGTTCAAAATGTTGCAAGAATTCAAATTTTGATCCCACTGGATACAGTATATGTGGCACATAAAATGGCCTGGTTCATGGTGTCCACAGAATTTTCAATGTCAATTTTCCTGACTTTTACTGACAATTTTTCAACAAAATTCCTGACTCGCGAAGTCATCGTAAAGTCGGAAAAAAGGTTTATTGAGCAAATATTTTTTAATTTTATTTCCAACCTCCACCATTCCCATAGCTGCCCCAATGCTCACCTCTTTATTCATTTAAAATATAAAATAAAGTAAATTATAATGCAATAATGCATAAATCGAAGTACTTAATGAGCTAAACTATAGTGATGGGGTTGCCACATCCCTATGCCGACGCCAAAAAAAGCGAAAAAAAAAATAGGTAAAAGAGGTTTTTACTATGATACACTTTAAAAATAGAAACTTACCATAATGTCCAGTGAGTTATTGCTTTTTATCTTCAGAGATTAGTTGAACTAGTAACATCAAAGTATGACTGTAAAACACAAAATACTGTATGGTTAATATAAAATTCCTGACTTTCTAATACTTTTCGCCATTTTTTCCTGACTCACGCCATTTTTTCACACTTTTTCATGACTTTTCCTGACTAAAAACAAAATTCCAGACTTTTCCTGCCTGTGGACACCATGTTTTACCAATTTGTATAATTCAGAATATAATAGAAAATTTGCTATTTCATGATAATAAGCATTCAGTTCTCCAACTATAATTCAAAATATCTTATGTCTACTTCCAATGTCAACCTGCCAAAATAGCATCTTTAGGAACGGACAGCAGGCTGCATGACATGCCTGCAAACTCATTACCAATGCACAATGTCGGTAAGAATTCTGTCTAATGGAGCTAAGAGCAGCACTGATTGAGAAACCAATTTGCGACTTTTCCCCGAGCCCAACTGCATACTTGTGACCGCAAAGCCACTAGGACAGTGTGTATGTTGGCAAATAAACTCGATCGAGAAACATTGTGTTAGCTTTCTGTGCCTGATCATGAGTGCAGCACTGATTGAGTAAAACATATTTTTCCATGCTTGGCAGTGAATTCAAAACCGTAGGAACTGCAGAAGCTTAATTGAATGGGCTGGGAATTGCACCGATTGCAGAATATCATAGTACTTAATTGCATATAGAAGGCCTTGAAGCCAATTATCAGTGTTGCCTTAACAATTGATATCGTAACTTTTCAGTCGGTCAACACAATATAATCCCAATTATTGGGAAATGTGAAGCATGTTATTTGCATAGCAGTACATTTCCGATTGAGAGTGTGCAACCACTTGGAAAGTTGGAATCTCATCCTGCTAGCCAAGAGCCGTGCTGATTGCAAGACATCACTACACGCAACTCGAAGACTGTGCAAACAGCAGGAATCTTAACAAACAGGCCAGAGAAAGCTGCAACCAGCAGGTGGTACTTGACCCGATTTGGAGTACTGACCACTAAGCTACAGAGGCCGTGATGCAGTTAAGAGCTGCATAAATTACGTCACAGGGGATTTGTTTCGTGAAGTTGGCCGGCAGAGTTCAGAGGATCTTGATGACATCACAGTTTGAGGGAGAGAAATGTCACTGATTTGACTCGGATATCATAGTGGACAATTATATTAAATATGAGCTGGGATTATTATGCTAAGAAGCACCAGGAACGGCGTTGTAAGAAACCAGATTTTGTTATGCTCAATGGAGAATTATGTGCATAATTATTACGAGTATATGAAAAAATTTAAAGACAAGATTACGTTGTAATCTGTGATGTCGCTGGAAGTAGGAGAAAGGCACGTGGGCGAGCAACCCCCTCCCCTAACGAGTTCAGTACAGCGAGGCGAGTTGACTGGAGGTCACTCTGTCTTTGATTCTTTTTCTGTATTCTGTCTGTTTTCGTGACGCGAGTGAGGGATTATTCTCGTAACGTGGTTCGGGTGTTTCGAACCAAGTTGACAAGTAGTGTCAAACATGAGTTCGGTATGCAAGTTCGTCGCTTTTTTGAAGTGAAAAGATTGCAAATTGTGCGGTATCGGAGTGTCGACTACATTATAAAACAATCGTATTCACGTTCATGCTTATCCGTGACGCCTAGGGGCAATATCTTCAAGCTGATGGAAATCAAGTGAGTTAAATTACATATGAAATTCCCATAAACTGTCTCAACGACGCAGCAGTGAAACACATTCATTTCGAGGACTGGACGCATTTAATTAACGCTATGATAATACTAAAAGTTAGCAATAGCCTACATGTTGTTCAATGCTAACCAGATGACATGCTCTAACGACACAAACAGCGCATTTAGTCAAAGCAGTTAGCGAAGAGACATTACATTATTAACAGCTGACAGTTCATAACAGTTCGCTGAACAATTTTTTTTATACTTCGTGAATGCTTACTGCCAAGCCACACTGAATATATTAAGAACTTTGAACCTTTCTTAATATGTCGAAGCAGCAGTGGCGAGCCACCCTAATATTCAAATTGGGGTCACATATTTTTGGAGCAAATATTAATGTGAGGGAGGAAAGACAGCCAGTATTGGACATTGTTTCTAACTAAACACTGAGCAGACATGACGGAGATGTGCTTTCCAACATTAAGTGGTGGTTTGATGAGCCATGATCTAAAGTTGCTCGGATTGTTGAGAAGCTTGTGTATTTTGTAATAATTTGTTTGGCAAAGTTTTTTTTTTTTTGGGAATGCATTGTAATCCAATACTCATTATTGAATTTGAGATAATCGAATACTTTACTCTCATCTTGAGAATGTGATTAGCACACGTTGAGTTTATGCTCATTGCTATTGTGTGGCAACTTACTCAGTTGATATGATTAATTTTTGATCGGCACTTTAATTCGACCTTGGCATGGAATTCGATAAAATTATCACGTATAGTTGTTGCAGTTGCTTCAATATTTATTTGGACGAGATTAATACTGATTGCAGTTACCGAATTTAACTTGAGATTTCATACTACGATACCACGAATATTATATTTATAAATGACTTAAGAGATGATCATTGAATTGAACTAAGACAAATGATAGCAAGTGATAGCTATGATTACAGCTATATTTAAATAATCAATTGGACTCCAGTATTTAGTTTTAGGGAGAAGTGAAAATTTATTGTGTCGTGTGCTTCGATGAATCCCTGAAGTGGCAAGAAGGAACTTTTAGTTGATATCTATTATTCTTTTTGGTCCTGTGATTTAACGTGATAGTCGATCCGATTGTGCAAGCTTAGAACAAGACATTACACCATAATATAGGGTTTTTCTTATGCCATCGGAATCGCAGATAGTAGGTGGAAATATATGCAAACGAAATTCTGAATAAATGAGGTTCTTTTCCTATTTTATCTTATTCAATCTGTGGTAGTTCTTATTTCTTTTCTTTAACGCTGGCTTCACCAGGAATGTGTTTTTGCGAATTCTAGTTTGATGGCGCCCTTTTTTCTATCCCATAACGACCCGGAGATACTTTGTCTCATGCCACCCGAGCTGAATTTTACTAATTTCTCAAAATAGACTTCAGGCACATTCATTTTCTTGTTACAGTTTTTTTATTCCCTTGCTCTTTCTTGGAGATTATGTGGTGTTATATTGGCCCGGTCATCGCATATATTTCCCTGAAAGGGGTACAGTATGGTGCACTTGTCCCTAAGCGGGTCTACAGAGATACTTTTTGCAGCCCAGTGCTTCCTGTGGCAGGCAGGATGTTTCTTGCCGCCCTACGCCAGGTTTCATCAGGTGTGCCAGCCATGAGCCAACAGTGCAGTCCCCCATTCTTCCGCCAGCCAACTCTCAAAGATTCTCCCACAAACCATCCCTCTCTGCTCAATATTGCCATGCTGTGACTGGATAGCTAATAGTAGTTACCGATTGCATCATTGCATACAGTACAGTTACCCAAAGGTCCTAAAGCTGCCGACACTGGCTGGGGGCTTAGCAGAGAGTTGGCACACAGTTGGCAACTGTTTGACGAAGCCTGCCCCAAGCAACTGCTTGCATATACCGTACTTGTCGCAGCATATTTCTTCTAACGAAAAGTAACTGGAGTTTTTGCAGTAATGTTCGAAGTGTTCACTGTGACTACTGTGCCTCATCCCAATAATCTATACGTAGATATCTATGGGATAAGTACGGTAATTAAATAAACCCACAAATCTGTAAACTAAATCCTTCAAATTAACAGCTCTGTTATGCAATATATCTAAATTAAGGCACTTGTTGGCTCATTATGTTCTATGAGCATGCTATTCAAATCCTTTCCTTGTAGAATGAAGGTGAACTTTAAGGTGGAAACATGGCACTAACATGCCATCTTTCAAATGGAAAATGTTGGATGCATTTGGAGAGGCTATTCACCAAAGGCATTCCAAATGTATTTGTTTACGATTCCCTTCAGACTAACAAAGAAGGAAATAATGTGTATATTACTAATTTTAACCATATTGCCTATGACCAAGTTAGAAGCTAGGCATTGCTTTTCCTACCAGCCTTCATAAACAAACTGCAGCACAGCCTTTTTCAGTGGCAATCAGATCTCAAATGAGCTACACAACTTACAGTATTCAGTAGTAGCTGTCTCCTGACAGGCAAGCCATCTATGGTCACTTTACACTCTGTCATTTTATTTTAGTTAATACTGTACACTAAAAATAATTTTAGTATTGCCTGTCTTATCTTGCTCATCAAAGTTGAAGCAGAGAGGTATTCTTCGACTGCGCAAGTTGGGTGTTCACTCTTTCCTTCACTATCTATTGTTTTGTGCAACAGAAGAACGTAATAGCAGCCCACTCTCATCAAGGGCTAGCCTATAATACAGAAGAGCTACTGAATGAACTGATGGCATGAACCCCCATCCATCTTTGAAGAAGATAGTGAGTCTGGCTCTCAGTCCACCCACACTAGTCTGTCATGTTTATTTATCCTTCTCTTTCTCATGTTTCTGGATTTTTTTCCTGTCATATGATTGTCCTCCTACTAAAATTCTTTTATGATGCTGTCCCAACCTGTAAAGAGGTTGCAGCATGTCATAGGCCATATGGGCCATCACATACCCCTGTTCTAATAAACAATACAATACAAGAGGAGATTCTCTTGTATGAAAGTACATACAGTATTCTGGTAAAGATTTTCTTAAATACAATCCAGAAATTATATTTCTGTTGAAATTAAAATACAAAATTCCATTGAAATCTGAAGTTTGTACATGAATCTTAGTCTTAAAATACAAATTTAAGTACATCATTTAGGTCAGTTTTAAAAATCTCTTTCATATAATATCTAATGGCAGCTCAGAGGAGCATTTGGAAATAGGGTTAGTGTAACTCACCCAATCCAAAGTGAATAATTGTCACATCTTGGTCATTATCAACATTACAATGAAGTCCCTCTTTACCTGCAGCTCTGGTTAATAATTCCTAGAAGCTTGAAATAGAATGTTGATTTACCCTCATCTAACCTTACTTAATTTAACATTCCAAATATTTGGTTATGAGGAAAAGCATTAACCATATTGGATAATGCTATAGCTCTATGTATTAACTTTGTTAACTTATTAAATTGTTTAACACCTGTTAATACTCGAGATGTTTTCTTATTTATTGAAACATGTTATCGGCCCTTCAGTGGGGCCTCCTTCAGCTTGGTTACCTCCACAAGACCCAATTCGTTTGCGAGTTCTAGGAAATAAAGACACTAAATTTATTTATATATTGAATAACAACTTTATACTTTTTGCTTTCTGATTTGAATACCAGAAATATTTTTCATAATTAAAATGTAAGGACATCCATTTCAAAATAGTGTTTATTTATATTGCCATTCTTGTCATTCTCCACAAAATACATAGGAACAGTTAATCTAAGCAACCAAGCTGAAGAAGACCCCACTGAAGAAAAGAAGAAAACATAATGAGTATTAACACCCGTCAAACAATTTAATAAGTTTACAACATTTGGGTTCCAGTCAAACAAAATCATTGAGGAGCTTTTTCCACCCTTCAAATATTTAATCATATTCCTTTCCAGCCAAACCCAAGTAACTTCATGAAATGAGAAAGATCAAATTTGAGCAAAAATGAGATGAGTGACTATTTAATTCCAAAGTGTTTTCTGCTTTTCCATAGATGTTCCTGGAAATAAGGCTAGTGTAATAAGATGGGGGCAGATATTGATGAAATCATTCTTTCCATTCACAGTAAAACAATTAAAAGAGAAATGTTATTATACATGATGGTCGATGGATAACAGAAATATGAGATTTTGTGTGCATCATTTTTGCATCTTAAACAATTCTGTCCAGTACAGTGTCATTATTTCATTTTTAGCAGCGTTTGTGTACTAATACCATACTGTGTTGAATGATGTGACATGGTAACTTATCTGAAATGTGTACCGTCTTCAAGCTGCTCTTACAGCAACTGATATGTTTTATGTAAAAACCTCTATGCTTATTTTTATTCACAATTCTCGTTTTTTATCAACATTTCAGCACAGTACGCATATTTGTGTTTATATTCTAGTTTGGGGCTTATCGCTTAAGTGTATCACAGCAATAGTGGGTGAAATTGTGATTTCTCAATCTTGCAACCTTGTAGATATTGAAATAAAAACTTTTTTTTATGGGACATAATGCTTTAGTATTATTCACAGCAGTACTAGCTGCAATTTTTCACATTTTGCCGTGCCTTTAGCAGGTTAGTGTTGAAGAACATTGGCATTGTAGGCTTTGGTAGTGTTTTGCAGAACAAGTTTTGATTTGATGAAGCTTCGCTCAATGGGCAAAACAGGGCATCTGATTACTTATTTAAATTGTTAGAGAAGTGTGTTAGGTTGGTTGGTTCCTCAGTTTAAGGGCTGCAACAACGCGGTCATGTAGCCCCGTGTACTATGGGTGTGTGTAGAATCTATCTGATAACCGGTGTTAATCGTGATGGCTGTATTGGTGTGTGTTATCTGTGATGCAGACGATCAATTTCAAGTAGTTCCTACTTTTGCTACCAAATGCTACCGTCGACGACACCTAGCTGCGAACTTAGCTACTAGATGCCACTGCAACTGGCACCTGACGGCAAACGTTGGAACTTGATAGTGTTAATAACATCCAACCTACAAATTTAGCTTCACACAATTGTAGTTAGTGGAAGGTTCTTTCAATGCCATAAATCTATGACATGGGCTCGCCGGCTTTACTTCCCCTCCGAAGGAAGCCATACTGAGGGATTTTTAATGCTCTTAAGAAGTGTTGGTTGGTTCCTTAGTTTAGGGGCTGCGACAACGCAGTCATGTAGCCCCGTGTACTTTGGGTGTGTGTAGAATCTGTCTGATAACCGGTGTTAATTGTGATGGCTGTATTAGTATGTGTTATCTGTTTCTCTTAAGAAGTGTTCATGTAGGGTGATCATGTGATCAAATAATTGTCACTCCCTACCCAATCTAATTGGACACATTTGTGTTGAGCACTTTAAAAGCAATCATGTCAATTGACATATTTTTAAAGTATTTTTATTTTATTTAACCTCTCAGGCAAGCATTTAAATGCCCTAGCATCTGCGCTCCAAGCGGTATTTTAATTGGCATGGAGTGTGAGTTTTGGAGAACTTCAAATAATGTTGCATATCACAATAATTATACAAGCTAATAACAGAATTTTTTCAGGAAGACTTACCAATGGTGTCTTGAACAACCCTGGCTGTAAATAGTGGATGAATTTGAAGCCGGTTCGTTTCATATTGCGGGTGTTCAGCGTATCCATTTCACTGTCACTGTGTGTTATGCACAATATACCTACGTATACACCTCATAAATAGTCCGTTTAATATGTATCGGTACATTACAGAGTGTTTTATCTACACTATATCTACACAAACAATAATAAAAACGAATCTAAAACACTATCGAAATCCTTCTGTGGGCCCACTTGCCCAGTGAATGGAATTTTCCGCTCTATGTTAGCTGCTTGCAACTTGCGTGACTCCCATGGAATGTCACCATCAGCTGATGGCACATTGACATGTCCTAATTCTTCATCTTCATCTTCAAGAGGCATAATCTACGTCACTTTCTACACTACCAGAATCGCTAGCAAAACTACTTACACTTTTGTCTTCCTCACCTATCAGAGCACTGTCTATTTCAAACCCCGTAAGAAGTCGCAAAGACCCTGCTATTTCTCACGGAATTGTTAGGGACTTCCCCTAACAATATTCCCGATCCGCGCATATCATTTACAAGAGGTTAAAATTTTTACCTCAGATGGCAGTCGAGAACACGGCGAGTGACAACGTGTCAAAAAAAAAAAACAGGAAACCTATGAACTATTTGTTGTAAGATTACTTGGTTAGCAAGGCCAAGGTTTCTAAACTAAATTAGTATAAGCAGTTCACATATGAGCCCAACAGATAGTGCACAAAAGTAGTTCTCGCGAAGTACTGTGCGCAGTGTATACCTGTATGGCAAACTGCCTGGGCAGCAAACTACTGCCGCGCGTACACCCGTAAGTAGAACCGGCCTGAGAGGTTAATTTAGATAATTTTTCCATTAATTTAATTTATCAGGCGTTTTCTGAATGTCATCAACATACACCCCTAAGAAATAAGGTATCACCAAAACATATTTCTAAGACCATAAATACCATGAATATAAAGGTGAGTTACACAAACCTATTCTGAATACTAAAGTACTTGTGATTTTGAGAGAAGCAACTGGTGAGTCTTTGTAATAAAATACAGCAAAATCAAATACTGGACACAGAGCACAGTTAAATATATCCCACAGTTGCTGCCTGAATATATATATATTTCAAAATCAACATTATATTATAATTATTATAACATATACATTCATACATTAACAAGAGAGGAATGGAAACATAAACAAACAATTATTTGATATAACACTTTCAGAATGAAACTCCTTTAAATTTAATTCCCAAACCATGTGCTAATATAATCAAATTACTGCATCATAACAGCAAACAGAAGACTTAATAGCACATCTCACCAAGCCCTCGGTCATCATTTGGTTTGATTCCCCTAACTGGAATAATGATTACATGAACATGTCCTTATCATGGCTGTTTCTGTAAACCACACAAGAGTGTAGATAATCAAGTCAAAAAATAAAATGTTCCCACAAAGTGTTAGTATAATACAGCAAATGATCTCAGCCAGATTGTAAACTAGGTATTATAATTTTAGATTAAATTGACATGATGTTTCTTACAATTCCCCAAATGTTGCAATTTCTCAACACAGCTCTAAAAATAGACTAATTTTCCCACAGAGAAAATTTTGATACATTAAAAGTTCTATTTCCACAAACTTGTAAAATAACACTTCATTACTTATTTAGATATTTAACTCTGGAACCGTACGCCTATCTTCGAGGCACTAGCTATACACAGGAGGCAGTAAGTACCCCACAAAAGAAACCAAATTTTGTATACACTTAAGACTTACAATTTATAAGATACATGAAGGCAATCCAATGGATGGAGATTACCATTTGCAAATTAGAAAATCATTGAAAATAAAATCAAACAACAAAAGTTTCCGTTTGTAATAAAATGTAGCAAAATCAAATTCTGGGCACAGAGCACAGTTAAATATATCCCACAGTTGCTGCCTGAATATATGTATTTCAAACTCAACTTTATATATTATAATTATTATTACATATGCATTCATACATTAACAAGAGAGGAATGGAAACATACACTATTATCTGATATTGGCAATTCTGGAAAGGAAAATAACATCAACATTTATCAGGAGTAGGCCAATCAGGCACCTATCATTGATGGGTCCACATGAACCAGGTTGCAGCTGAATAGACCAGGCAAGGTATTAGCAACTTGTCTCAGTGAGTACATCTTGTCTTAACTCCATATTTTGTAAAATTTATTCATTGCTTTATAGTTGATCCATTTTACATACACTTGACTTCTAGTACAAATTTATGCATAATTATATTAACCTCACAGCAGTAGGAGACTGTACAGTCATCAAAAGAAACTACCATGGTTCCAGGGCTAATATCTAACTCAGGTTCACATAATTTCTATTTTGAGAACTACAGTACATCAGTATGATTGTACAATCACAATTACATGCACACAATGCACAGTCTATCAGTATTATTCAGTTATGAGTTGGAACCTGCCCAGATAATCAGGAGAGTGGTTAACTGTAGGGTTATAAATTTACTTACTACAAAATTATTTTCCATCAAAAAACTTCAAAAGAGATTCCGAGCAGCACATCATAATATCTTAACAACAGACTTTCTATCTGGAAGACAAAATGATAATGTTGCAAGTAAGCCTTCAACCTGCCCCACTAGCCACATCACTGATAAAATGAATAGGGAAATTACAAAAATAAGGCACTAAGTCTTCCCATTAATAATGCATTCAAATATACAACAAACTTTGAACACATGTCATCTCTCCCCACTTAAAGTGCACACAGGAAGGATTATAGAATAATAAATGAACTTATAATGTAAAAAAATAATATCAAGGACACCATTTAGTCTCCCCTATAAATATGCCATATAATATGATTCTGATTAGCATGTTCATGACACAAACATGAAAGGAAAACAGGAGTAGAAAGCTGCACATAATAGATAGAAAACATAACAAGTCTTCCAACAGTCATCAGTTTCTTAACCTAAAACATGATTTCATTTTATTGTTGACAAAATACCAGTCAGCTGCCTAGTAAAATATATTCAGTATCCATTAAAAAACAAGTGTCCATGCATCAAAATGTCTAGATTTATTATTATATTATGTGACAAAACTCATTTGTATAGACATTTTAGAAGCCATTCTTCCAGTGTTGCCTTCAAAATCTAGTAAAATAATTGCTTTTCAGTTGACCAACACATCAATGCGCCCAATTAAATTAGACAGGGAAAACCCCTTACATCGAGAAGTATACCCTGCCCAATATAACAGGCACATTAACGTGTTGATGGAATGAAAAGCAATTATTGTTTCTTAGTCTTCAGATTTATTAGCTTTGATGATGCCAGCTGCCTATTGAAATCTGAGGCTGATGTTAGTTGACATGTTTAATGACAATTTTCAGACATTAGAGAGATGTATGCTCTGGTCACAGTTGAAATTATTTGGATGCTTTGATATCTCGATGGTTTCTGCGGTAGAAGTGGCTGTTGGAGGCTAGTACCGAAGGTTCCAGGCTCTATTCTCGGTCGTGCCAAATCATTTTAACTATCTGGCTCATGCTTCTTGCACACAACACGACCTCTTGCGTATTTTGCAGCAAGAGGTTCCCTACATGGTCTGACACTATTCTGAGCACACAGTATAAATAGAAGGGACAGGTAACCTGCCAGCCATTTAGCCCTACTGCACGCTGGCAACTAAGAAACTCCAGATGCGACAAAATAGCCTAAGCACTGCACCTAACAGCATCAGCTACGGCCATGGAAGCCCATAAAACAAAACATTTAAGTATTGTAGTGTTGGAGAACCTAATCGTTTGGTTGAAAAATGATTAAGTCCTGTTTTAGGCATCCTCATCATACTGACCATCTCCACAGGTCATGGGAACATGTGTACCCTGACAATGACCATACTGGGTTGTAGTGGCAACCTATGATCATACCAGGGAGGAGCACCATGCACAACATTAGAAATTGACCGAAGGTACCCGAACTCACCAAGACATGAATAATTATGTTTCTTCAACTGTACCAAATGATCTCAATAATGAGGATCATATGCTTTATATCAGTGCACATGGATCTAGTTCAGATGAACTGACAAACTGTTTTCCTTCCATATTAACATAACCTGGAGCATTCACTCTTGAGAAACACTACAGTGAACTTAGCACACACCCAATGTGGATTCAGATGACTACCAGTAAGACACTAAATAATAACATAATCTATACATCTAGTTGTAAAATAATACTACACCAGTGAATTATCACACTACAACATCCATAGAAAGTACTTTCATTGAGAATACACTCCATTTAAAAAAAAATCAGATACAGAATAGCTGCCTTGATAATTGAAGAATTGCAGCAACAACAAAACATACTTCAGTAGGCCAAAAATTTGACAGCAGTATGTCATTTTTTTAAACTTTCCTTTCTGTATAGCAAGTTGTTCCCGAGTACATGGCGTCGTCAGTAACGTTCAATATCACAAGTGAAGAAACAAGACTGCCTTCTTGGTGACTAGTGAGCAGAAAGAAAGTGGGCTCAGCCACCAAAAACCCACCTGAATTTGTCTGTAACTTTGCACATAACACATTCTGGTTGCATTTTATGCACTGCTTTCAAAATATTTACAATCTAAAATCAATTCAACAAAGCTTGCCAATGCAAATTGACAAAAATTCATAACATGGACCTAAATTAAAGCCACTAAAATTAGTTTTTAAATATAATCTTAAAAATCTACCTGGCATGGACAAATGGGGTTATACCCAAATCTATAAGAAACACACACACAAAATATACATATATATGGCAACATGTACCTCAGGGTAAAGACCTATGAATTTTGCACATACTTCTTAATAATAATCAAGAAATCCAGGAGGTTTTGAAAACAGCTCATGATATCTGATATATATCTGTTATCATCCACAGATCATATACACTCCAAGTAATATTGTACAAGACTGTGTTATTAAACAGAGATACCCTGTTTCAGCAACAACATAGTTCCTAATAGTGAGAGAAGAACACCAGTAACATACCAGAAATCTTGTAAGTACCTAAAAAGTTCACAGCTGATGTACAACAACCAGAAGAAGGAAAGTTTAGCCACCGCACAACACAACCCAATGAACTAAAGTAAATATTAATGCCCAACAGATATAAGAGAGTGCATACAGATACAGAATAGCCTAAAGCCAAGATATATAGAGAGAAATTGTAATAATTACTAAATATGAAAGTGCCTCTGTTTGTGTATTAAAAAAAGCACTCATCAGTGAATTAGTAAGTACAGCAAAGGTCAAAATGCTGAGAGAACACCAGCATTATTTCAACTGTCATAAAAATATCTTAATGGGCAGAGTGAAAATCATTGCTGTAATAAAAAACAAATCAATGTTGACTTTTTGCATAACAATCATCATCCTGACATGGGGCAAACTATTTAAGATGTTGCTAGCCCTTTAAAATTGAAACAACAACAATATAAGAGCTGAGAACATCATGATAATCAGTCTCGTGTCATTGAGGTTGGAAACCAGGTAAACCACTTTACGGATGGCTGAGCTAGAATCTGAATGTTGACTACCTCAGTCTGACTACCCCATTCTAGCCCTCAAGAGAATTGAATTTCTTAGGAGAACATGGAATCTTGTGATCTTTGTGATAAGAGTCTCAAAAATATTACCCACAACAACAAAGGCTGTTTGTACAATTTAGGGTATAAGGATACCACGATCATTAGCTCTGTCTACTTGTATTATTCCATTCAACTTATGACAAAGAGTTTTGAAGTATCGCTTTTAGGAGTAATCCTTTTTTTTTATGTGAAAAAAATTTCTACTATTAATGATAAATGAGTCAGAACTTCGATATAATTTATTCCTTAAGCATATTTTAAGTATGATTGCTAGTTGCTAGTCCTGTAACACCAACAGTATTTACCAGTTGCAATTTCAATGAAATGTTCTCAATACATATTCTGATATCATTATAAAAATATCAGGGTAAGCTTCATCATTTCACCCTAAGAATTAAAAAAATGAAATTTAAGATAAATTCACCATTAAAGATGCTGAAACAATAAGTATTATGATGTTATCTCTAAAAAACAAAATTAAAGAGGAAAACATGAATTTATGTTGCCTTCTTCTTCTGTGCGAATGGGTCTCCTAGGACCACGCGGAATCAACACTTCTTGGCCTTGATGTTTGCCCAATAACTCTTCATGCACACCGATTGAGCGAGTCTTCGTTGCTGTGACCAGACGTGTCTGGTAGGTCTTCTCTCTTCTGCCTCAAAACCCCTTGTATGAGTAATTTTCCTAATTTCCTCTCGATCCTTGAGATTGGGAAAACCTAATTCAGCCAAGTCCTTTTCCGCCTGTTTGTACCAATTGGACCTTGTTACCTTTTTCTGCAAAAACGTATACATTTTATTTGTTAACCTAGTTGGGTTCATTCTGTCCAAATGTCCCATGAATTGGGTCCTTCTCATACGGATTGTGTCTGTGATTTTTGTAATTTTTAAATAGATGTCAGCATTATGTTTCGGAAGGTGAATTCCATCTTTGATTCTTGGTTTCAAAATTTTTCGCATTATTTTGTGTTCCTTAATCTCCAATTGATTTATCCGCGTTTTATGTTGTAGATTAAGTGTCTCGGCTGCATAAAGGGCTGCAGGCAAGACTACTGTTTTATAATGTTGAATTTTACAATTCCAAGAGTGGCATTTTTTGTTATAAACTTGTTTTGTCAAATGGAAAGCAGTTTCCATTTTCTGTAGTCTTTCTTCTATAGATTTTCTTTCGTTGCCAGTTTCATTGATCCATTCACCTAAATACTTGAAGTCTTTCGCTCGGGAGTCCTTACAATTACCAATGCGGGGTGTATTCGAGCAGTTTTAATATCCGTCATAAATTTTGTTTTGTCAAAAGAAATCCATAAGCCGATTTTTGATGCTAGTTCTTGGAGTAATTCAAGTTGTTTCTGGGCATCAGAAATGTTTGGAGCAATTAACACCATGTCATCCGCGAATGCCAAACAGTCTAGTGTTATCCCTTTGAGTTTTGGTCTAGTCTATGGGATGGTGCACCAAATAGTCTCCATTCTCGGCCGACTTTTTCGAGCGCACTACAATGGAGATAATCCATCTCCTTGACGCACTCCTGTATCAATTGAAAATTCTGCGCTCAGTCCTCCCATAAATTTAACCTTTGAACTTGTATTCAAGAGGGTAGCTTTGATGACTGATGTTGTCTTGCGATCTAATCCAAATTCTGAGAGTACAGCAACAAGGGATTCAAGGTCAATGCTTGTCATAAGCCTTTGCAAAGTCAACAAAAGTAATGACATAATTTTTGTTTGACATTTTACGGAAGTAAGACATTGAGTTTTTCAAATTGATAATTTGCTCTGTACACGATCGGCCTTTCCGGAACCCACCTTGGGATTCACCAATCTGCCTTATTGTTTGTATTTCTTGGTTTTTAAACCGTACTACTTCAACACAGAGTATAGTGTTTTGAAAATAATTAAAACCTAAACAGAAACCCTGATGACTTGAATTAAATAGTACTACTTTTTTAACATTAAACACACAAAAATAATAAACCCACCAAATGGATGGAATCTTACTTGTTGATGTTTGTATGGGTGTTGATTTCCTAGTTGAGTGCACATAAAGCCAATCAATCAATCTTACTCTCTCATTCAGTTTAAGTTTTATCAAACTAAGAAGGTAGGCAAAGAATTTTTCACTCTGCCTATCATCATCATCATCTGCTGTCTCCTGTTATCTAGGTGCGGCATATAAATCTCGCCATTTCCTCCTGTCACCCCTTAAAACATCATAATCATGCCAAAATCTTTTGAGATTGTTTACACAACATTCCCCAATACTCATACTCATCCCTTAAAAGAAGGAACTTTGAAAAGGTTAACTGATGATAATACAGATATATATGGCAATCCCTGAGAAAATAAAACAGAGGCACTCCATGATATTCACAGCCAAATCCCAACACAACCAGACAAAAAAATTATTTCTCCATAGGAAAATCTGGGAGGAAGCAGAACTGTTTTAGAGAGAACTTGCCTCGAGGTTTATATTTGAGGTGCTCTTCAATGAACTGACAGGGGCAGCGAGCAGTAATGCAGTGCCGGGGTGGTGCAGGGGGGAATCCCCCTCGCTCCGCACCGTCCACTGACAGCTCCAGGTGCCTGCGGACAAACTCTTTAGCCCAGCGGTGAGAGTAGCGCAGGAAAACCATCTCAGCACGTTCCTGTGCAACATATATCAAACCCACCACCTTAGTGCACCGACACTAACCACAGCATTACAGATACAACTGGAAGCTTTTACAAAATTTGTTAGATAATCCAATTTGCAAGGCTTAGCAAATACAGTAAATCTTGTTCCAGAACTATTTTGAGTAAAACAGAAGAATTCAGTAAACAGAAGTTAGACAAAGCAAAACTGAAACTACAAGAAACAAATGGAAGGATACAACTCATTAGACAACAAGTATTAGATGCAAAATTAAAAATATATGTTAATACATGCAGGGTGGATAGTAAGTATGGTATTGGAAAAGGAAACACCAGTTACATTGTTTCAATGAACACCCTCCCAGACTCCCCTCCCTTCCGCCACAGACGAAATTGTCAGCATTGTCAGATCAATTCCTGGATTGAGTGAACTTATTCAGACAACCAATACTTAAAGTGGACCCTTGGCTCAATGCAGATTCTTTGGTGAACAACACTTTTCTTCTATCACTCTTCTTTATGTTGAAAAATTAAGAAATCTGACTTGGCATTGTCTACACTGTCTGTGATATTATCTTAGATTATTTTCTTGCATTATTATTATTTAGGTTATTTATATATTTATGCCTTTTTGGGGATTGGCTAAGAGCTACAAGCTCAGGGTACAATCATGCCACAATAGTCAACATTCAGTGAAATTCAGTAAGGCAGGAGGATGTACACTATTATAATCTGATATTAAAATGCCACAGTTCAGTAATTGATTTAGAAAAACAAATCTGTTGTTTTCCATAAAAGCATCAAATTCCCTTAGTTACATGTGTATGGCACACACCTTCTTTTCCCAAAAAAATCAAGACTAATGTGGAAAGCGCGTCATACATGAGGGAATTTTATATGGATCACCCAAAACAAAGTTTGTGTTACCAGCGTATATGACTTATAATTTGACTATTGTTGTTTAAATTATGTGGCAAACACAACACATTGCTTAAATAATAATAAACTCAATTCTCCTTTCATATCAGTTGCTTGTCAATTTTCTACCCTGATAAATTAATGTGGAAATTATAGATAATATAAAATTCAAACAATATTACATGATTATGGTAAAAACTTCAGTTAGAAAATCATCCCATTTTGTCTCGTATTGTTACGGGAAGCAACAGGCACAGGGTTGTGACGCACAGTTGAAGTCGATCAGTTTTGTGTTGTCTAAGTGATAGTTGGTGCTAATGAACAGGTGAAAAATGTTTGCGGCAAAAAAAAAAAAAAAAAATCCCAAAGAGAAAAGCTTAAAATTATCAAAGAAGCAGAAGAAGGAAATCGTGCCATGGGAAGGAAATACGATGTATCGGAATCGAGTGTTCTAAATTGAAGAGTGAATTATTTCCTTCATTCTACTTCATTTTTTCCCCCTGAAAGGAACTTGGTAAAATCTGGGTGCTAAGCTTCAACGACGGTGCTGCATACACGCTTAAATACGGTAATCTTTTGAAAACGTGCAAATGTGTGTATGGGCTCGATAGTTTGCAACATGTTGAATCTCATGATTAGAGAATGGAATAAGAACAAATAATTTGTTTCCCATAAGTTATTGGTTGATAATTCATCTCATTTCCTGGTCATCAGGCACATGTGTTTGGGTGCAAGTTGAATTTGTCTAATGAATGACCTGTGTTTCTGTAATAACTGCAGTAGGGTGTATATAAGATTTGAGTAGGTGCCCCAGGACTTGAAACCACACTCAGGATGGTTCCTGTCAGTGCAGACTTCCAGCACCCCCTGCAGTCATGGTGCGCAACTGAACCCTTCCCAAGCTGATGCTTTTATGGCTCTAAGTGGATTTTGTTTTAAATTTTTTAAATATGTCAATTTACTTTTACATGCATTAAATTTAATTATAACATAGCCATATACAGGGTCTTTCATATAAAGTAAGAACGGCAAGCGGCAGTTGTGTTATTCGCTGCTGGGGTGGACTTGGTCGAGCTTGTGACGCTCCATGGCCCACTGCTGTGCTATTGAAAGCGGGCGCATAGTACATACGAGGGCTATTTTCTTTTTCAAGTTCCGTTGGACTGTATAAAAATAACAGATTGACATAAACTTATTTTACTGCTGAATGTTTGCTTGTTTTTTTCTTATGTCTCAATATAATCGTCAAAACGATTGAAACATTTGCCGTATCGTCACACCAGCTTTCAATTCTCGAAAAAGGTGAAAATCATTCACGCACTGTGAAACGTTACGATAGACTTTTTCAAAGAATTCAAGTGTAAAGTTTTGGACCATCCGAACCAGCACTGAATGATTTTCACCTTTTTCGAGAATTGAAGGTATGGTTGGGTAGCAACGCCTCGTCAAAAAGGAAAAACTTCAGGAGACTGTCCAGACGTACCCACCTCAGTGGCGGCAGAATATTTTGCCGAGGGCATTGGAAAGGTGGCGTAACGATACAACAAATGTTTCAATCGTTTTGGCGATTATGTTGAGACATGAAACAATCAAACACTTAGTAGTGAAATCAGCTTGTTATGTCAATCTGTTATTTTTATACAGTCCATCGGAAGTTGAAAAAGAAAACAATCCTCGTATGTACTATGCGCGCTCTTTCAACAGTACAGCAGGGGGCAATGGCGTGCCACAACCTCGGCCAAGGCCACCGCAGAAGCGAATAACAAAACTGCCGCTTGCCGTTCTTACTTTATATGAAAGACCCTGTATAATGCTTAACTGATGATACTGGAAGGTTAAGTAGCATCTGTTAGTTGTCAAGTTTAATTTTGCTATGGTATTTTATTACATAACATATGTACTGTAGCCTACTCCTACCATGATTTTACCAAACACATATTACTATTAATAATTAATTAATTAATTAATTATTACCTCCAATAAAATTCAAGCATAGATGGTGGAATGAAATCTGTGGCAAAGCAGTTGAATGCCAAATTAAAGCCTGATTGCAGCTTGCAAATTAGTGCAGATTTCGAAGTCCTCGCGCATTTCCAGAATATAATGGAGAAATTACCATTCATCAAATGTGAGCCAGATCGGTTGTTACAAGCTGATGGATTCCCTAACATTGAGACAAGTGAGCAGTTATCCACTGATAATCTGAAGGTTGAGGCTGGCGATATATTAGAAGATGGAGACATGATTGTTAAAGAGGAACATGAAATACAGGCTATCTCCAGATACGTTGCGTCATGCTCTAAGGAATATTTACATATTAAGTAATACTGGAAGTCGATATACTAGCACTGCTACTCGAGAAGGATCTCTTCAGCAGCAACCTATCTCCAACAGCAGGTAGGTAGCAGGTAGGGACCCTCTTCGGAGGTAGCCCTACCCAGGGAGTGGCGCCCCTGCCTATGTGAGTCCCAGAGCGCACTGGCCCGGTGTGTATCATCTGGTAAGGGTCCCAGCTCAGGGTTACGAGTGAAGACCACAACGGCAGTGAAGGCGGAGAAGATGAACTTCGGTACGGCGGAGCTGGCGGATGGGGCACATGTGTTTAGGCCCAACGGCAAAGCGGGCGGAAGAAGAATCCATTACTTTTATGGTTCCCAACGGTCGTGAAGGCGGAAGAGGCCATGCCAGACGAATTGGCTGTGAAGGCGCACCTCAGTAATATTTTGAGTCTGCGGCAGTTCGTTGCAGTCTCTGTGTCTGGTCTTGCATGTCTCATTTCATATGTGCCGCAGGACACGACTCCGAGATCATAGTGAGTGGGTCACTTCCTGGCAAGTTGTGATCCACCCTAAACAAATACACGCCAGTGGCAATTCTTCCATCAGTCACTTATTTTCTAAAGTCCAACGGCGATGGGATATGGATGGTGGGGGCAGGTTATGGGTGTAACTGGAAGCCCCTAGTTCGGACCTGCACGTTGGCAGCAGATGTGTGATGGTCGTCTTCCTGGGACTCTGTGGCTACTCAGGAGTTCGGTCCTGCATCTGTGTTTGAGCAGGCCTGTTTAGGATTACCGCTGCTCACCCCACATGGGGAAGGCCCTAGAAAAGGTGGGCTAAACATCGGAAGTCACATCTACTGTCCGGCTGGGCGGCCGCACCCAGCAGGTCACCCCTCATGCGGTCGAAAAACAAAAACTACCAAGTCAATAAGGACACACAATTTTATCATTGGAACATGGAACGTCAGAACTTTGCTTGACTTAAAAGATAACGACAGGCCTGAAAGAAGAACGGCTCTTATTACTCATGAATTATCCAGACTCAACATTGACATCGCTGCTCTCAGTGAAACCAGGTTGTCCACTGAAGGAAAAATTACTGAGTTTGGATCAGGTTATACCATCTTCTGGAAGGGAAAGGAGGAGGGAGAACATCGTATTCATGGTGTAGGATTAAGACCAAGCTAGTTAATGATTTCCAAATTACTCCCACTGCAATCAGCGAAAGACATATGACTCTCCGCATTCCACTCTCTGGAGGTTCATTCATGACTCTCATATCTGCCTATGCTCCAACTTTGAAGGCCGATGATGAAGTTAAGGGCCAGTTCTATGACCAGCTTGGCACAATCATCTCCAAGGTACTATCTACAGATAAGCTCTTACTCCTTGGTGATTTCAATGCAAGAGTTGGGAAAGATAACCGGCTATGGCAAAATGTGATGGGTAAACAAGGTCTTGGATCCTGTAATCCCAATGGACTTCTTCTTCTTGGTCTTTGTGCAGAACATGAACTCTTCATCACCAACACTCAATTCCGATTACCTGACCGCTTCAAGACCACGTGGATGCATCCACGTTCTAAGCATTGGCACATCCTTGATTACGTCATTACCCGACAATGTGATAAGAAGGACATACTTATTACCAAAACAGCAAGGAATATTGACGATTGTTGGACGGATCACAAACTTCTCATCTGTAAACTCAGGATATCCATCAGCCCAAAACCACCAAGGCGTTTCCAAACCCCATCCAGAGGAAAGTTTAACACCTCCAAACTTCAGGATGAATCTATTTCCACAAACTTTGAGAATATGATCAATGCCCAGCTATCAGATCATCCAGTTAAAACAAGTGACATTCGAGAAGAATGGACCAATCTGAGGGAGATAATCACTAAGTCAGCTGAAGAAACCATTGGTTTGGTAAAGCAGAAAAGTCAAGACTGGTTTGATGACAACAATGAAGAAATTTTGCGTCTCATCAACATCAAAAGGGAAGCCTATCTATCTCATCTTCAAGACCCATCCTCAAATACGAAGAAAGCTCTGTATTTAGAACTCAAGAGTAAGTGTCAGACACAAATAAGAGAGATAAAGAATACTTGGTGGCAGCGGAAAGCTGAGGAACTTCAGAGGCTATCTGATACTCGTGATCTGAGGAACTTCTATGCAGGGATTAAAGAGATATATGGCCCACTTCGTTCTTCATCAGGTACACTAAAAAGTGCTGACAACTCTGCCACTCTTACTGACAGCCATGATATCTTAGAGCGTTGGAAGGAACATTTCTCCATCCTTCTAAATCGTCCCTCAACAGCTGCTGAAGACTTCCTCCGTGATGTGCCGAAATATCCTGAACAACCATGGATGGCTGTACCTCCTTCTTACACGGAATTCAGTGTAGCTCTCAATCAAATGAAACCAAGAAAGGCACCTGGCCCAGATAACATCCCACTGGAATTAATTCAAGCTGGAGGTCAGTCCCTCAAAACGCGGATTTTCACTCTTATTCTCAAAATTTGGGAATTAAGAGAAGTACCTGGTGACCTAAAGAACGCCACTATCATCACAATCTTCAAGAAAGGTGATCGTAGTGTTTGTGGCAACTATCGCGGTATATCGCTACTATCTACTGTGGGTAAAATTCTCGCCAGAATTTTACTTAACCGCCTTCAGGTTATCTCAGAAAAGATCCTCCCCGAGTCCCAGTGTGGATTTCGATCTTCCAGAAGCACAACTGACTTGATTTTCTGCATAAGACAACTACAAGAGAAATGTAGTGAGCAACAGAATCCACTCTTCTTAGTCTTTTATGATCTGGAAAAGGCCTTTGACTCAGTTCCAAGATCTGGTATGTGGGCGGTGCTACAACGCTTTGGCTGTCCTCAACGCTTTGTTGATCTAATCCAAGCTCTCCATGATGGCATGACCGGTCAGGTTTGTCAGCAAAATAAGATCTCTGACGAATTTCCTATCACTCATGGACTGAAACAAGGCTGCGTACTTGCTCCAACACTGTTTGCATTGTATTTGGCTGCAATGCTCTATAAATCACCCACAAACATCCCAGGTGTAGATGTCAGGTACCGATTTGATGGAGGGCTCTTCAACCTAGCTCGATTTCGCTCCAAGAAGCTAACTCAGGTTACGAAGATAACCAATATGTTGTATGCAGATGATGCAGCATCGCCTACACTCACGCCAGTGGAGTTGCAACAGACTGTTAATTGCTACAAGAATGCATGTGAACGTTTTGGTCTCACCATTAATGTTCAGAAGACCAAGGTTCTGGCACAACCCTCACCAGGCACTTCCCTTCCGCACTTCAACATTTCTATCTCAGATACTCCATTGGAGCAGGTAGACCACTTCTCGTATCTGGGCAGTCTGCTATCTGTACACGGCAATTGTGGGCAGGATGTTGAGAAGAGAATCGGTGCTGCCCATGCGGCATTTGGGCGACTATCGCACCGGGTCTTCTTGAATAAAGATCTGACCGTGAAGACGAAGCTCATGGTGTACCAAGCTGTTGTTATCTCAACATTGTTGTATGGCTGTGAAACCTGGACCCTCTATCGACATGACTTCCGAAAGCTTGAGCGCTTCCATCAACAGAAGCTTCGATCCATCCTTAAGATAAAGTGGGAAGACCACATCACCAATCTTGATGTTCTTGAGAAAGCGCTTGCTAATAGTATAGAATCATCCATCATTGGTCATCAACTTAGATGGATTGGACATGTCCAACGGATGGATGATACGAGACTACCACGCCAGGTTCTGTATGGTGAACTCACCTCCGGCACCAGACCTCATGGAGGCCCTAAGAGACGTTACAAGGACCAATTCAAGCAGAATATGAAGTTGACAGGTCTCAATCCACAAACCTGGGACCAGCTTGCTAAAGACCGTTCAACTTGGCGCCAGACCATCCCGGCTGCTGTCAAAATGTTTGAAGAAGAACGTCGTAGAATTGTTAAGGCCAAGCGACAAGCACGTAAGCTCCGTGCAGCACAGCCACGCCCTCCACCAACAGTTCTGTGTGATCTGTGTGGACGTTTGTTTCATGCACGCATTGGGCTGTTCAGTCACCGCAAACATGCCCACAGACCTCAACCTTAGATTATTTTAGACTGTTTTGGAAGAAGATGTATACTCGGAAACGAGTTAAAGCCGACGACGACGAAAGCCTGACACCTGGGATGAATTCCTTAAAATTTAAAAACAGGTTTTGAACACCATTAGATCAGAAAAAAGAAATTATGATAAGATCATGATGAATTTTATGGAAATTGAAGAGGACTTCAAGGAAAATAATACACGAAACTTTAAGTGAAGAATTATCAAAATAAAAGGCACTGCTTCAAATGTCCAGGTGGGACCCCTGATACGAATAATAAGGAAAATTGAAAACTTCTTGCAAATTATTATAAGGAACCTATTAAATTGTAACCCGCCTCCACAGCATCTTACATTTGAAAAACCCCTACATAATTCTGACTCTGAACCACCCACATTAGAAGAAGTCAAACAAATAATCCATGAACTAGGAGATACTAAAGCACCAGAAGAAGATTGTATAGCAGCTGAAATGTGGAAAATAAGTGGTGATAGCGTAGCATAGCAAATTCACACCATTATCCAAGGTATATGAATTACAGAAGAAGTTCCTAATGACTGGAAGTGTGCACTTATACACTCCACATAAGAAAGGGGATAAATCTGATGTCAATAAGGGATATCACTGTTGCCAGTTACCTAAAAAAAAATCATGAAAGCACTACTTACAAGTCTTGAGAAGCAAACAGACCACTTAATAGGTGAATACCAAGCTGGTTTCAGAAAAGGAAGATCGTGTAGAACAAATTTTTAATCTCAGAGCCATCTTACAAATCGATGAAAGCAGACAAATAGTAACAGTTTTTGTAGATTTCAAAAAAAGCATATGATTCCTTAGGGAGGCAAGCACTTTTTGATGTACTGGAAAAATTCAGAGTAGATAGGAAAACGAGAAATTTGATCAGACAGATACTGGCTGACACCACCACCATTTCTTACGAGAAATTTCTGATCTTTTTGCTATTAAAACAGGTGTCAGACAAGGAGATTGCTTATCTCCATTATTGTTCAATCTAATGCTAGAGAAGGTAATCCAAATTTGGGGAAAATAAATGAGGGGGATTAACATTGACAAACTAGTTAAAGATAAAATTCATCTCAAATGTTTGGCCTTTGCAGATGGTCCAGTAATTCAAACAATAGGCAAAAAGCTATCCTCTCCCTGGAAAAACTTCATGAAATTGCACATAAAACTGGACTTCAAATTTCATATCAGAAAATTTGATACATGGAAGGAAAGATCTCGATACTTAGACAACCATGAAGCAAACCGAGAGAGAATCTTTTAATTACAAGAAGCCTATAGAATCGCCTGGAACAGATACAACAAAAAATCAATATCTCGGAATGCAAAATTAAAACACTATAGCACGGGAATTGAACCTGAAGCATTACACGTATCAGATACCCTGATCATTGGAGGCAGATCACAAACTAAAAATTTAGAAAATCAAGAAAGGATAATCCTAAGATTTTTTTTTGGCCCAGTGTGCATAGAGAGAGTGTGGATGAAAAGGAAAATATCACACACTATTAGAAAAAGGTGATTAAAACTTTATGGGCATATTCAAAGAATGGACAATGAAAGACTTAATAAAAGGATAATTTGTTGATTTTAATGGCACAAATATTCTGAAGATTAAGCGATAACCTTGTATACATCTCACATGGAAGCACGAGCTGAGTCTGCTAGTCACTATGAACTTAAATCCTAACAAGATGTCCCACATGCTGTTAGGTGTGACTACTCTAAACATGTTAGATTAATGACTGAAATAAGCTGCAACAACAATTCCACATGCACAGGCTTCAAAGAGCAGTGAGTTAAAATCTGCAAGTTGAACTAGATACCCAAACCTTTTTTAAGAGATCTATCTAGTACAACCACATCTACAAACACACACAAATAAAAGCAAAGAATTTCAGAAAAGAAGGAAAAAAAGAAGTATAAATATGACAAAAATGTCTTCTATAAAATGAACCATGAACATTTGAGCTGTAATTTCAAACCTCCTAAATAAGTTTTTCGAATGTTGAATGTTGCACAAAATGACAGGTGTTAAAATAAATGCACATAACAACAAGAAGCATAATGTAATCACTAATGTTACTCAATCATTAATATCAAACAAGTCTTAAATAAATTATGAAGTGCATGACAGTGATAATTTGTTAATAACTTATCATAGGAGCAGCTGACCTACTGTTTCACCCATTAAAACAACAATAACTAACTTATCATAAGACTAACATTTGAAAATGATCAAATACCCATATTCTATTTGCAATCATATCAGGATGGAATGTAACATTCTACAAATTGGCCATTCATTAATAAAGTGTAGTATGAAGGAAGATCACTTCAAAACAGCAGGTGGTCTGAAGTCTTAAGAATAATTGCCATTTTGCTGGAAAGCTGCTTCAATGTTGAGTGTTATAATGGAAGAAACTTGCAATACTAAACTGAAAGAAATAAAAGCAATTATTTTCATTGTCTGCTGGTCCACAAGTGATGGCACACACCAATCCAGAGAACTCGCTGCTGCAGGTTCACATGAAACAACCTCTCACTGTGCATGAAAAGATACATTTTGGTTTAAATATGTCGATAGTGCTAGCTAAGAAAAACTTCCATAATTCTCCAATGCACAACTTTTCCCAAAGAGTTCTATTAATTTCTAACAATTTGTAAAATAAGAGTACAAAAGATACTGACTGCTCTCAGAACTCAAACCTCTATTCTGGGCAACTGTGCTTTCAGACTGCACCACAACGGTCCAAGCTGAAGGAAATATCACCTCCAATGCTTCCGACGAAGCAACTATGATTGCCTTTGCTCTTAAGTCACTTCTATGTACAGTATCTCAAATTTTGTCCAATTTAAATAGTTACAGTTTCTAAAATGATAAAATTAGCAGTAAGTAAATGTTTCTGGATATGAAAATTAGATTGGACATCATTTTAATCCTTTAGAAATAACAGGCAATTGTCTTACCCTGTTTTGAAAAATTGATAAGTATAATGTTAACAGTTTTCCATTCAATCCTCAGAAATGAAAGAGGGTAGAGTGAAAAATTGATATAAACAGAATACTGATATAATTAAGCAAAGATGTGACTGACTAGAAGACATTGTTTGCTATAAACTTCATATTTTACCTGATCTGAAATGCTCCCACTTTCTCTCTAAGCAAGTCTTCCCTTACTAGCTTCTCCATCATCGCTTGTAATTAGGGCCCGGATTTTTAGGTTTTGACCAATTCTTATTCTTGCCATTTAATGAACCAATTTCAGGATATGTTTCACACTTCCTGGGGCTAAATATATGAATTCCATACGACCTAAAAATACCTAAATGAGGGGTTGCGACCTAAAATATCATAAATCGCTGTTTTCAATCCTTCAGAAGATAACTATGTATTTACCCAAATATAAGACAACCTTCTTTTGGGCATGTATGTAGTAGTTTACTGCAAGGCAAATAAATAAATAAATAAATAAATAAATAAATAAATAAATAAATAAATAAAGAGAAACAGTGAATTCTATTGAGTGTGTTTTCTTGTGAGTAGTTTTTAATAAGGTAAACTCTTATGAAATATGTACTTTTAAGTATATCTTAAAAAAATATAATTATGATTATTATTGAATATCCATTACAGTATGGAGTCCTATTTTATAAAGTATATTAGGGCTGTAGTTTATAAATCTTACTAAAATAAGAAAGAATGAAAAATAAGACTAATTGTTTGATGCTTCCAGTGATTTACTGATTTTCAGTGATCTATAAAAGAAAAAAAAAAATAGATTGAACATCATTTTAATCTTTTAGAAATAATAGACAATTGTCTTGCCCTGATCTGAAAAAATTGAAGTATAATGCCAACGGTGGCGTAGTTGGTAGCATGCTGAACTGCTGTGCCCAAGATCGCGGGTTCAAACCCGCCGAAGTCGTCGGATTTTTTAAGAGTGTTAAAATCCTTCAGTATGCCTTCCTTCGGAGGGAAGTAAAGCCCGCAGTCCCATGTCATAGATTTACGACATGTAAAAGATCCTTACACTAACTAAACTTGTGTGAAGCTAAATTTCTAGGTTAGATTTCATTGAAACACTCTATCAAAGTTCCAACGTTCACCACTAGGTGTCAGTGATATCTGGTAGCGAAAGTTGGAACTACTTGAAATTGAACGGAAGTAGTAGCTCACCCCATGTGTATCTACTTGAAGCAGCTACAGCCTCTGGTGAGTCGAACATGTCCTCGGACACTTCTGGCACTAAAAGCCATGCGCTAAATAAATAATAACCATGAAAATAACACCCCTTATTGATACGGTGTGCTTTTGTGAAATTAGGCTATAAATAAATGTTACTAAAATAGAAAGAACAGAAAAAGTATTGGAGTTAGCATTTATTCATCAAAACCTATTTTCGGCGTATAAAAACCTCCATCATAGGCGCGTGGCCTAAAATAAGAAAGAAAAAAAGTCTACAGGGTGAACATATACTAATAGGAGCTAAAGATACGGGCCCTACCCATTATGTTTAACATGAAGACCTCCTCATCCATCAACAGAGTTGGTGATGCTAAACAATACCATGAAATTAACACCCTTTATTAGAGAACTGACTAGGGTAGCAAGGCCATGGGGTCAGGCTATCTCCAGATTCAGAAGATGAGTGAGTTCAAACTCCGTCGGCTGTCCTTGAAATGGTTTTCCATGGTTTCTCAATTATAACTTAAAGGCAAATGCTTCTAACATGTAACGGTCGCTTCCTACCAAATCCTTCCCCAGTTTCATTTGCCTCATGAATTCCTCACAAGAGGTTGATGTCAGGAAGAGCATCTGACAATAAAAACTATCGACCACATATTTTAAAAAAACTCATCTCGCCTCAGAAATGCAGAGTGAGGGTGTTTATGGACTGAAAGGTTGGCGGTTTGTTGCTCAGGCGGAGGAAAGTACAGCCACGAGTATATAAGGTCGTGTTGTGTGTTATAAAGCTTATTTTTTCCAATAATGGTGGTTTGATTATATTGTGCTTGTATCTAATGTGATATGAAATGCATAAAATTTATTATCATTGATGAAGAAGGGCTATAAAAGATGGAAATATGTACATTTAGGTTCTTTAAAAACAAAAAAAACCATATGTATTGACTAGGCGGAACACATTTTAATAACACTTGTATAATTATATCTTGAGTACTAGACTATATTATTGTGAGTGTGGCTTGCAAGCCGTGAGCAGTATTTTGAGTGTGAGAGGCTGCCAGTACTGGAATACTGATAGTTTGGCAAATGTAAAGCTCGAAGATGCGACCAAATGACCACATATCATCCCAAAGGTGGAAGGAGATACTTGCGAATTCCCTGCAATTGTCTGGAACGCTTTGAGAGCGGAAATCATCGTTGAATAATGTGTGAACCAATGCACATATTGAAACGGCAGTTTAGTTAATGCCAGGCTTAAGTTTTATGTTGACTTTTGATATTTGTTCATGTTATAAAGATGAGTCATTTAATATTTGTCAAGTTTTTTTAATATAGAGGTTATTTAAATTTCTGTAGAACAGTTTTTTTTTTAGTTAAGACGCCTGTAGTTAGCCTTCCTATCTTTCTATGTTTTTAGTTGGTTTGTGTAAGGCCTATACATGAGCCATATCCTTTCAAGATTCCTGCACTCACCCAGAGATTAAGAAGAGTCTTTGTTAAGTTTTTAGATACAGTATTTTTTTAATTTCTTATTATTAATTATTCTTGCGATTCACTTAGAATTACAAATGATGCATTTTATGAGGTAAGCCTTAACCTTTCTTTTCAAGTTACAACACCTGCCAGTTATATGTGGATATATAGACTAACTATCCTCATTTTCCTATAAATGAGCATTTTAATACATTGCACTGCAGAAATGTGACCAGCTTTAAGGAAAAGAACTGGAATGAAGATCATAGTCAGATACATGGTACTGCAAGTTCAGGAACAATATGTTAGATACTTTGCAATGTCTTCCATCACCTTTCACATCCTAGCTTTAGTCTTTTCTTATTGCCACTATGCAGACTGGGTAGTAATATTCCCTCAGATACATATTAATATACAGTAACTCAAATATGGACTATAGGTGACAGTTAATGCTAACATAAAAAGCTATACTAATTCAATTCTAATCTGTGAATTCATGAAGAAATCAATATCATGAGTATATCTAACCATTTTAAATTTAAAGCAGTGATAACACTTAATACCTCACAAATGGACCGACTATAAATTAAGTTTTAATCAATGCCACGTTCAACTAGCCAAGAAGCACAACAAGGGCAGAAAGCCCGTCTATCTGAACGTGGTTTGTTCTTCAAGTACTCTTCGATATATTGGCAAGGGCAAAGAGCACGAGCCAAATGCCGGGGATCCACAGGATTTCCTCCTGTCTCGTCAACAGTCCAATCCAGTCGTCGCCGTAGGTAATCTTTAGCCCAACGTTGCAAATAGCGGGACAGCAACTGCTCACCCCTAGCCTGCAGTCCATCAAGTTAATCATTTAGTGCTTATTAATATTATACAAATGTTTAAAGATACAAATCAAAATATGATCAAGCAAAGTATGGATTGTGAGTTTCTCATTATGGGTTATAGGAAAACTGTAATGTAAATAACTCTTATAAAAAATCCAATCTATTTTTTAAAATAGGCTACATAAGATCCAAAACATCAAAATTCAGATTGTCCCGAAATGCTTTTTCACTCCAAAATTTAAAGCAGACAAAATGTGTAAATAACAATAACCAACAGAACATTTTCATATTTTTCGTAACAGCTGATTCAAGATAACTATAGAGCAGCACAATTTTCAAATGCACTTCTCGATAGGAAGTTATCTTATTGCAGAAAGAAACTGCTGCATACAGTAAGGTATAATAAAATCAATGAAATATTGAAGAAGTCAAACCTACTGCTGATGTTATCCACTGAAATATATACTGTGTATAAAAATGAAGACTTCAATCATAATTTCACCAAGAGTATATTGTAGTAAATCAATGGTAAATGACTTCTCTTGAGGAACAGTCTGTTGATCAAGAATAGCCAACCTGCATTAACAAGCTGGAAAATTAAAGACAGAGAGGAAGGGCATTTCTGAGGATAAATGCACAATAAACACACACATTGTAGTATATTTTGGCCAAGTCAATGTCAGTGCTAATATTTAGAACTTCTCTGGAATAATGGAATACGTCTTAAAATCACAATGTGTGTTGCAGGGTATAAAATTACTACCGTAGAGTTTCATTATTTTTCAAACTTTAAACCAGAAGTCGGAGAGAAAAGATTATGAAAATGGTCTTCAAAGTATTTATGGATTCCAGTCAGTATTTGCGATTCCTTCTCCATCATCAAAATTACCTTCTTTCTTCAAGACAGTGTGGAAAGAGTACTTTGAGGATTTGCTGAATCCAAATGGTCATAGGGAGGAAGACAATGCATTGGAAGATGGAGAAGACAACACAGGAATGGAAAAGGACCTGACTTGGAGAGAACTGGAGATGGCTATAGACAAGATGAAAGGAGGAAGGGCACCGGGTGAGGATGAAGTGAGTGTTGAAATGGTGAAGGCAGCAGGGGAGGTTGGGAAACAGTGGCTGTACCGTGTGATGAGGGTGATATGGAAGGAGAAAAAGACTCCAAAAGATTGGAAGAAAGGATTAATTGTCCCAATATTTACGAAAGGAAGCAGAAAGGAGTGCAGAAATTACAGGGGAGTCACACTCATATCTCACTGTGCCAAGATATATGAAAAGATATTAGAAAGTAGAATACGAGCCAAAGTGGAGAGAAAATTGAGAGAGGAGCAGTATGGATTCAGACCTGGGAGATCAACAGTCGATCTCATATTTTCAGTGAGACAGCTCCAGGAACACCACTACGAATTTGGAGAGGATCTGTTGATGGCCTTCCTGGACATCGAAAAGGCCTATGATAGTGTGTGTAGGGAGAAGGTTTGGAAAGCAATGGAAAACATGGGAGTGGAAAAAGGGACTGTAGGCAGAGTGAAGGAGATGTATTGTGGAAGTGTGAGTTGTGTGAAAGTTGGAGGGGAAAGTACAGACTGGTTCAGACAAATGAGTGGCCTGAAACAGGGTAGTGCACTGTCACCCCTTCTCTTTATTGTGGTTATGGACGAGGTAATGACACGGATAGCAGGAAAGACAGGAGAAGATAAGATGAAAGCTTTGGTGTTTGCAGATGATCTCATGGTCTGGGGAAACAAGGAGGAGGAAATTCAGGAGCAACTGAAGGCTTGGGAAGAAACAGTGGGAGAGTACCGACGGATGGAAGTTCAACATCAGTAAATGTGAGATCCTGTTAACGACCAGGAAAAAGGACAGACCAATGAGTGGGATAACACTTGGAGGTGGACAGCTGAAGAAGGTGGAAAGTCTCAAGTACTTGGGAAGTATAGTGGAGGAAAATGGGAGAAATGACAAAGAGATTACGGAACGTGGCAGACAGGCAGAAGCATTTCTGAGAAGCATTAGGGGCTTAGTGTGGAATAAAGATGTCCCACAAAAAGCAAGGAAGTGTTATACAGAAGCTACTATATCCCGATACTGACCTATGCTTCAGAAACGTGGACAATGAAGAAAAGAGACATAAGCAGAATACAGGCAGGTGAAATGAAGTTCCTGCGAAGTAGGATCGGAGTAACAAGAAGATGGGAATACTAGTTGCCATTTCTGGTCCGTATTGACGTATATAAATAGTTTAATCAGTTGAAACTTTCCGTCAAATCAATACAAATATTTTTTTTTGCGCTATTGTTGCGCTAAGTTAGGTACATGTTTCGAACCTTGTATACCGGTCCTTCATCAGCCTTTCACACATATGGCCACACATCAAATCAACACTGAACGAAATCCAGAAATGCATGCACACTAATAATACATATTAAAAACATTACATTAAAAATTCTGTACGAAACATATTAAAAACACATGTTAAAAGTTCTAAGAGTCCACTTCACTTGTTCATAAGCACATGTCTTTCTGATAGGAATCTTATCCTATTCTGTTGTCTGCTTCCTGTCATGTGGGGAACGGAATTAGAATATTAATCCTATTTGAATGGTCCAAATGCAAAGACTTTTAGGTACTCCCTTTTGATAGGAGACTTGTCCTGTTCTGCTTCTTGTCATATGTGGAACGGAAATAGAATAGTATTCCCATTTGAATGGTCCAAATGCAAAAGACTTTAGGTGCTCCCAGACTAGACAAGTATTCCTCTGTTGAAAGAAAAATTAAATTGATTTAGTGAATGGACTGAAGTAATGAATCTAATATATGATCAACCAGAAAACGATTGCTATAAAATCCTTACCTCCCAGTGTGTGCAGTGGACCTGTGCGCTTGAAACAGTTGTTGCAACTCAAGTGCTGAGTCTAGGCGAGGCGAGGCGAGGCGAGGCCACGTGAGACATGTAGGGGTGGAGAGTACCATTGGTGGAAGCAAAGAGCGGAGGGGCGGGGAGGCAACTTGGAGCGGGAGGGGAAAAAAGGAAGTTTGGGTGGTACTACGAACCCAGATCTAATATTATGGAGGTTTTTTATGTTTGTTACTGGTGACAAAATTTGTCAATGTTTCGTATAAAACATTGCTATCGAAATTGATTTCATTCAGATTGTGTGACGGGTTGTTTCTCAGGGCCTGGTCTATCTCTAGCTGTTCCAAAATATTAAGCATAATGCCTTTGCCGCAATAATGCAAAATTTCCAAGTCTTCCTCAATTTTCGAAAAGTTGTGGTTGCGTTCCTGCATATGATTATTAATGGCTGAGAATTTTTTGTGCCTAGCAGCGTTGAAATGCTCATTATATCTTATTTTGAAACTACGCCCCGTTTGACCTATGTAATCCGCATCACAATCCTTGCACTTTATTCTGTAAATACCGGATTTCTGGAATTTGTCTTGTTTGTTGATCGATTTGGAGTTAAATAAGTGTTTCATAGTGGTGTTGTCTGTTCTGTATGCTATTCTAAGCTCCTGTTTCTTGAAAACGTTCGTGATGTTGTGCGTTAGTTGATTTGCGTATGTGAAAACTGCAATTGATTTCTTATTTTCAATTGGCTGCAAGCTTGTGACTGGTCTATTTTTAATTTTGCTTAAAATGGAATCGACGTACATTTTGCTAAAACCATTAGCTATGGCTATCTGATATATGGTGGAAAGCTCTTTGTTCCAATCTTGTTCTGAGAGGGGTACGTTAATGGCTCTGTTAATATATGCCCTGAAAGCAGCTTTTTTATGGCTGGCCGGATGGTTTGAATCCTTCCTAATGGTGGTGTGCGTTTGGGTTGGCTTCCTGTATATTTTAAAACGTAGGCCCATGGTGTCCCTAATGACAGTAAGATCCAGGTAGTTTATAGACTGATTTATTTCTGATGTTGTGGTGAATTTGATGCTATTATCAATTTGGTTTAGCTCTGTTGTAATGTGATTGATGCCACAGATTTCATTATCAACTATCAGAAAAACGTCATCGACATATCTTGTCCAAAAGCTGATTCCTTTTATTTTACTGATGCTGATGTTTTCCAAATGGTCAATGTAAATATTGGCCATTATGCCTGACAATGGGGAGCCCATGGCCAAACCTTCTGTCTGCTTGTAGATTTTTTGGTTGAACGTGAAATAATTGTTTTGCACGGCAAATTTTAACAGATTAATGAACTCCTTGATTTCACCTTGTGACATCCTACTGTGCATTTTTAAGTTTTCCTCTATTATATGTATGGTGGGGCCTACTGGGATGTTCGTGTACATGTCGCTGATATCAGCGGTGTGTAAGGTTTCTGAGCTTTTTATATTCAAAACCTTAGTGCGTTCACAGAAGTCAATGGAATTTCTAATTGCATTATTGGTCGTAAATTTATAGTGTTTTTTCAAAAATTTTTGGAGGAATTGCGACAGCTTGTAAACAGGACTACCCCTGAAATTTACGATAGGTCTGATCGGTATGTTATCCTTATGGGTTTTAGGCAATGCTCTAAGGGTTGGTATGCTTGGGTTCATATTGATCAATTTACTAATTTGATGTTCATCTAGAATCATGTCGGTGTTCTTTAATATTTGCTTGAGCTTTCGTTGTGTGGGCCCTGTGGGGTCTTTGCTGATGATGCTGAAATTTTTGTTGCTCAAAAAGGATTCTGTTTTTTCGATGTATTCGTTTTTATTCAAAATAACGATACTATTACCTTTATCGGCCTTAGTTACTATTAAATTCTCTTGAGCGATTTTCTTTTTTAAGCTGGTGACATTTTCTGTATGGGGTTGTTTATTATCCTGTTTTATTATTTTGTTGATTTTCTTGTTGATGACATGTCTGGTTTCATTTCTTTTTTCTATTGGGAGTTTTTGAATTGCCGCTTCCGATTCTGGTATTAGTACTGTTAAATTAGTTTTATTATTGTAGGAGGAGTGCCAGTTATGTTTGAAGCCTTTTTCCATTAATTCGATTTCCGCTTGGTTAAAATCAACATTAGAAAAGTTTTCGAACGGTTTTTGGAATTCATGGGATGGAGTGTCAGGTTCCTCGTTGCTCATCGTGCGTGCCTGACGCATTAGTTGGTCTAACTTCCTGTTTAAAGTGCCGACCTTTTTATTGGCGTGGAATGCGACAACTTCCTCTACATGGAGAAGGAAGGAGTCCCATTCATCTTTATTCGTGGTGTTAGCAGCCTCTAAGTGAACTTCGTATAAAAAGTTATTAATTTGATTTTTCTTTATATATAAAAATTTTAATTCCCGTTGCAGGATTTTCTGGTTGATCATTAGCTGTGTTTTACGTTCAAAGTTGTTGTAAAATCTCTTTTTCTGAAACGCGCCTATATGTCGCGGAACTAGATTGTGCGTTCTGCATTTTTTTAAGAAATCAATGTCTTTAATGACGCTAGCCAATTTTATTCGCAGATGTTTAAATTTATACCTTTTAGCCTGACTAGCCATTTTAGTGATGGGAATACTAGTTGCCATTTCTGGTCCGTATTGACGTATATAAATAGTTTAATCAGTTGAAACTTTCCGTCAAATCAATACAAATATTTTTTTTTAAACTCCAAATCGATCAACAAACAAGACAAATTCCAGAAATCCGGTATTTACAGAATAAAGTGCAAGGATTGTGATGCGGATTACATAGGTCAAACGGGGCGTAGTTTCAAAATAAGATATAATGAGCATTTCAACGCTGCTAGGCACAAAAAATTCTCAGCCATTAATAATCATATGCAGGAACGCAACCACAACTTTTCGAAAATTGAGGAAGACTTGGAAATTTTGCATTATTGCGGCAAAGGCATTATGCTTAATATTTTGGAACAGCTAGAGATAGACCAGGCCCTGAGAAACAACCCGTCACACAATCTGAATGAAATCAATTTCGATAGCAATGTTTTATACGAAACATTGACAAATTTTGTCACCAGTAACAAACATAAAAAACCTCCATAATATTAGATCTGGGTTCGTAGTACCACCCAAACTTCCTTTTTTCCCCTCCCGCTCCAAGTTGCCTCCCCGCCCCTCCGCTCTTTGCTTCCACCAATGGTACTCTCCACCCCTACATGTCTCACGTGGCCTCGCCTCGCCTCGCCTCGCCTAGACTCAGCACTTGAGTTGCAACAACTGTTTCAAGCGCACAGGTCCACTGCACACACTGGGAGGTAAGGATTTTATAGCAATCGTTTTCTGGTTGATCATATATTAGATTCATTACTTCAGTCCATTCACTAAATCAATTTAATTTTTCTTTCAACAGAGGAATACTTGTCTAGTCTGGGAGCACCTAAAGTCTTTTGCATTTGGACCATTCAAATGGGAATACTATTCTATTTCCGTTCCACATATGACAAGAAGCAGAACAGGACAAGTCTCCTATCAAAAGGGAGTACCTAAAAGTCTTTGCATTTGGACCATTCAAATAGGATTAATATTCTAATTCCGTTCCCCACATGACAGGAAGCAGACAACAGAATAGGATAAGATTCCTATCAGAAAGACATGTGCTTATGAACAAGTGAAGTGGACTCTTAGAACTTTTAACATGTGTTTTTAATATGTTTCGTACAGAATTTTTAATGTAATGTTTTTAATATGTATTATTAGTGTGCATGCATTTCTGGATTTCGTTCAGTGTTGATTTGATGTGTGGCCATATGTGTGAAAGGCTGATGAAGGACCGGTATACAAGGTTCGAAACATGTACCTAACTTAGCGCAACAATAGCGCAAAAAAAAATATTTGTATTGATTTGACGGAAAGTTTCAACTGATTAAACTATAGTAACAAGAAGAGACAGGTTGAGGAATGAAAAGGTCAGGGAAATGGTGAAAGAGGAGCCCTTGCAAGGTAGGATTGAGACATCAAGACTGAGGTGGTATGGACACTTCAAGAGAATGGATGAGAAGAGGATTCCCAAGAGGATACATGAGATGCAGATGCAGAAGAAACGACCCAGGGGAAGACCAAGAGATAGATGGCTGAAAGGAGTGGAGAAATGTGTCAAGAAGAGAGGCGAGGACTGGACCAGAGTGACAGCGGAGAGGTGGTGGGAAGAAAGGACTAAGTGGCGAGGCTTATGTTCCAAACAGACCCAGCCTGGGGCTGGAAACTGTACAAGATGATGATGATGATTTGTTTATTTTAGACACTTGCTTTGAAAAAGATGTATGTGACAAACTGAGACCTTTTCTCCCTGTAACTGAGCGATGGCAGCAAGTAACTGTCAGAGCAGCCTCATATCAGTGTCACAACGAAGACTTTAAACATGTTGAACACGAATTTCTTATCATCATGATTATTATGCACACACAAGGGTAACAGTATAGTTTTGAAAATTACAGAATCAAATAAATCAGAAATTTGGATAGATCTATAATTAACAAATTGGTGGACTTGCAGTGGCTGCTGAAACTATTCCAGTGAAAGTTCAGGAGGCTGAAATTTTAATTGGCATGACGGGCAAATATTGTGCCTCCCTCTAAAAAGCCAATATAGTAATTCAGATGCTGAAAGATTGTAAAAAGAAGTAGTAGTAATAATAGTAGTAGCTGTTGTTGCTTCATTCAGGGCCTTAGGATATCCTGATCATCAACTACAAGGAAAAACAAGATTGTCCCCTGAAAATATAAGAATGCAAGAACAATTCAATTGCAGAAATGGATAAACTGATTCTTTTCAATTGCTCAAAGTGTACATGGATTTATTTTTTCACACAAATCAGGGATCTTTAGAGGATCAAACAATTTTTCACGTTTTGGTACTGTCCACGACTGTGGGTTGTAGACCAAATGCAACAAGGAAGGAACTATATTTCCCCACTCAACCCAGCTGTTGGTTAAACTAATTTCCGCTGGTAGGTCATGTATAAGTGTGCCAGGGACAGAGCACCTACGCTCAGGTGAACCCAGTGTGGCCTATAGGATTCAGGTTGCACCTGCTCTTACTAGAGGGCAGGAGTTTTAAACTCGGAACCAATTGAGAATGCTTTGAAAAAGAAAACTATGATAAAATTAATCAGACAATCATTCTTACTTGTTTGCGAGAAAGACGGGTTGTGCTGCTCCCCTGTATGATGATATCTCGATCCTCTATATCCATTCGCTGCTGAAACTGCTGCCTTTGACGGCGTTCATCGGCAGTTTCCTCTCGGTTCACAGGCCGGCCCTCACGTTCTTCACGGTCAATCACCTCTTGAAGTTTTTTCTGGTTGTGCAATGGATGTGTACAAAAACACTTCAAAAATACATAATATTGGTGGGAGAAGAAATCATGTGGACAACATCAATGTGCAAGTAGATAAAAGCAGAGACAAAACATACCAGATATACAGGTGGAAAATAAAAAGTAAAAACAAAAACAAGACAACAAAGAACAATGTCATAATGATTACGAACTAGAATTTTTAGAAACTAAAAAGGCCATTTTAGATGCTAAAAATACACTTTCAAACTTCAAATAGGCTCTAAAATACAGTCCGTGCATCAGCGATTCGAATTTGCTCATCTACAAAATTTTATCAGCCTCAAGAGGCTGAGCGCACCCAGTTCCAGCCCTCGTGCCAGTTTCTAAAATCCCTGACGGAGCCAAGAATTGAATCCAGGGCCTCAGGGTGAGGAGCAGGCACGCTACCCCAACACCACGGGACCAGCGTTTATATTACAACAGATCAAAATTTGGATTGATTACATTCATGATTTTTAAAAACTGAAATATAATTAGATTTGAGAAGCTTGCCAAGATGCCACAACCTTATCCAATAAACAACCAGTGGCAAAACAATAAATCCACTTGGGAAATCAACAAAAATAAACCAAGGAAACATGAAATAGCAATTTTCCAACTCAATACAGATCATGATTGCCACGCTGTATAGTTTCAGTTACTGTATATTATCCAAACGGCAGAATACAATAAACAATAATGAATAAATATCACCTCCTAGTAAGCACAAAATTGGTTCATAACTCTTAAAAGATTAATGACCTGCCAAGGCTGTATTGGAATGCCAGAAGACCAATGGAATACATACACAGATTAGCCACTGGACAACAACATTTTTTATTACTAAATTATCAACTGGGTGTGCAATGGATGTGTACAAAAATACTTAAAAAAAAAAAAAAAAAACAACATAATTGTTCGGTGGAAGAAGAAATTGAGAACATTGTGTGTTAAAACTAAAAGTATAATACTTCACCAATCCTTTAAAATCTATGAACAAATGACGTTATGCCTTTTAAGTCTAGATCAAGGGAGCTACGAGATGGAGAAATAAGTTTGATATCTAACTCCATATTATACGAGGGCAGATCGGAAAGTAACGCACAATAATTGTTATCCTAAAAAGTTTAATAGGTAACAAACCCAAACAAATCACAAATGAACTTACATCTTTGACATACTTTTCTACATAGTCACCAATTCTCTGAACACATTGCTGCCATTGGGTTACTAATTTCAATATGCCTGTTCGTAGAAGTCCGTTTGGTTGGAGTATAGCCATCTGCGGACTGCTGATTTCACGTCCACATCTGTCGCAAAGTGTTGGCTGGCCAGGAATTTCTTCATGTAACCAAACAGATGAAAGTCCGACAGTACCAGGTCCAGACTGTATGGTGGATGTTGGAGCCTACCAGCCAAATTGGGGGATTTTTGCACAAACAGGAGTAGGCACATGGGGGCGGGCATTGTCATCAAGAAGTTTGACACCGTCAGCATTAATGTTGCGGTGTTTGTCATGAAGGGCACGACGCAACTTAACCAACTGCAACATTAACAGTGGTCCCGTGTTCAGGAAAGTCCACCAATAACGCACCACACATATCCCAGAACACTGTCACAAGCACTTTCCTAGCAGATTGAGTACACTTTGAAGTTTTTTCGTACTAGAGAACCAGCATGTTTCCACTCCATAGAGGTCTGCTTCGTTTCGGGCGTGTAATGGTACGTCCACGACTCATCACCAGTGACGATTTCTTTCAGAAAGTCATGCCCTTCTGTGGCATAGCGCATTAAGTCATCCAAGCTTGTCATCATTCGCTGGCCCCTGTGGTTGTCTGTCAGGTTCTTAGGCACCCAGCAAGCACTAACCTTACGGAATTTCAACATGTAATGAACGTCTGCAATCAGGATCGCAGGTGCACACGCCGGTCTTTCACAATTGCAGCCTCAATGGCTCAGACATTCTGCGAGGTTGCAGCAGTTACCGCTCGCCCGGAGCGTGGCGAATCACTAAGGTTCACACGGCCCTCTTGGAAGAATGCACACATCCTGGAGACATTGCTACGGTCCATACAGTCGCCCCCATACACGCCACGCATGTCCCTGTGAATTTCACTCAGTTTATCCCTTTGGCACACAAATATCAAACTACACTTTGCTGGTCTTCACAAGTTGACGACAGTAACATGCACGCCATGTTTGTTTTGTAGTTCAGGCTTTCCCAGCTAGAGCTGCACATGAAAACAAAATACCCTCTGTAGCGCAAACTTCAAACAATATCATTGTGAGATTTCAACGTTCGAGCAGCAATACCAAGGGAGAAAAAAATGATTGAGCATTACTTTCCGTTCAGCCCCTGTACGAAGGTGGACCCAAAGAAAAACCAGACTGAGAGCGCACTACCATTCGTGGACGTAGTAGAGAGTTCTCCTGCTAGATGGGGTTAATAGAGACCTTCACGAAACAACTGCCCATACGGCGTCAGTTTTTGTGTGACAGTGTGATCATAGTGTTGTTTTTCTCCTCCTGTTCTCATGTTCCGGCTGTGAAGTTGTTAGGGCAGATTTAAAAGAACAAAGAGTGGGTTTGAAATGTTGTTTCCTGCTTGAAAAATCAACAACAGAAGCTTAACAAATGCTTCAACAGGCTTTGAAAGAGGATGCTATGAGCCCCACACTAGTTTTTGAGTGGTTTGGGCACTTTAAATGTGGTGAGATGAGTGTTGATGACCATGCTTGTTTTGGGCGCCCCTCATCATCTCGAAATTATGAAAAAACATTGAAAAAATCCGCCAAAAAATCAACGAGTATCGTGGTTTCATGATCAACAAAATTTCAGGATAGAGTTGGAGCTCGTGCGAGCGGATATTGACTGAGGATTTGCAAATAACACGTGTTGCCACTAAATTTGTTCCTCACCTTCTCACAGAGCATCAAAAATACACTCGATTGCATTGAGCCCGGACTTGAAAAACGAGATTGAAAGTGATCCAAACTTTTTGACCAAAGTTATTACAGTGATGAGAGTTGGTGTTACGCGTACGATCTATAAACCAAGCAAGCGTCAGCCTCCTCAGTTTTTAGGGGCTGCGACAACGAGGGCATGTAGCCCCCATGTACTTTGGGTGTGTGTAGAATCTGTCTGAAAACCGGTGTTAGTTGTGATGGCTGTTTCTAATTCAAGTAAGGACTGCAGACATTCAATTTTCAAGTAGTTCCTACTTTTGCTACCAAACGCCACCATCAACGACAACTAGTCTGAACTTGGTTACTAGATGCCACCGCAGTCTGCTCCTGGCGATGAACATTGGAACCTAAGAGCGTTAGTCAAATGTAACCTATAATTTAGCTTCACACAAGTATAATTAGTGGAAGGTTCTTTTACATGCCATAAATCTATGACATGGGACCGCCGGCTTTTCTTCCCCTTCAAAGGAAGGCATACTGAGGGATTTTTAACGCTCCGACGACTTCGGCCGGATTTGAATCTGCGACCTTGGGCATAGAGGCTCAGCATGCTACCAACTATGCTACCGAAGCCACTGGCGTCAGGCCAGTGGAAGACTCTCATCTCCCCAGACCAAACAAAGCAAGACAAGTGAGGTTGAAGGTGAAGACGATGATCATTGTCTTTTTTGATGTTTGTGGAATTGTGCACTGGAAGTTTGTTCCCCCTGGCCAGACTGTTAACCATCACATTCATTTGGGAGTTTAAAGACGTTTGTGAGAGGATGTGCACAGGAAACGCCCGGAACTTTGGCGATCGGGCGACTGGTTCCTACGCCCGGAACTTTGGCGATCGGGCGACTGGTTCCTTCATCACGACAACGCCCCCGTACACACGGCCTTATCTGTGAACCGCTATTTGACCTCTCACGGGTGGTCTGTCGTTCCCCACCCTCTGTATATTCCAGACCTAGCCCTGTGTGACTTTTTTCTGTTCCCCAAGACCTAGCCCTGTTTTTGATGATGTGGAGGCGATAAAAACAGCTTCGCAAAGGGCACTGGACGATATCAAAAGTTGAAGAGTTCCAGAGGTGCTACAAACGGTGGGAAAAAAGACTTGACAAGTTCATCTAATGGAGAGTACTTTGAAGGTGCCTGAAGGAGTTTTGTAAAAAGGTAATAAAATACATTTTTAGCCTACTTTTCACATTTTACAAAAATGAGGAAAAAGTAGACTTATGAGATCGATCCGGGCAAATGTGTGTCTGTGTGTGTGTGTGTGTCTGTCCCCCCCCCCATACCAATTAGTGTAGAAGTTATATGCATTTAAATATTGGATCTATCAGCAGGCTTATAATCATTTTGCCAACATTGCCATGTATGGCCTCCTGGAAATTAAACTGAAATATTATTATCTATAAGTGTGCCAATTTTGAAATAGCTCCCATTCATACTTTCCAAGATATCCAACATGGAGCTCAAATTTCAATTGCGATTTTTCAGCAGTTGGTAGCACTGACATTTTCAAATATGGCATTGAGATGTTGAGGGATAGATCTTTACTCCTACCAAATTTTGTTTCGATTGCTGCAGCCGTTTAGTGGCAGCACTTACAAAATGATCATTTTCTGAAAGTAATATTGTCCTAACCTCAAACACCTTATGCTTCCAACTAACCTCTTTTTGCCAGAGATCACATTCCATCACGTCGATTTTCTTGAAGCCACTTTGTTTCGAAAAGGCTAAAATTGGATACAGGCTCTTCATTTATTATAGATCTACACGGATTGGTGAAGTATTGGTGTTCCATATCCCCCATTTCAAGCTCAATACAGAACTATTATTTGTCATAAGCATCTGCAAGCTGATCACCGTCACCTTCTATTTTCATTTCATTTTATTCTCTTCTTATAACCTAAATTTTATCGTGCACCATATTAGATTTAAATACGTATCTTATTACTGTGCTATGCTTTGTTTTGTGTTTTTCAATAGCTAATGAAGGGAATAAAATGCAATTAATCCTCGAAACATGTACTGAAAACAAGTTTAATAAATAATTTTTTCTTTATAGTATTGATTCAGGCAGATGTACTTTTCTTGTTAATAACTATTCTAATATCAATATATCAGAAAGTATTGTTACGTGCCACCCCCTAGTGGCACTTTTGTTAACTGGATTACGGTGGGGGTACAAAGCACAACACCAATTACTGCTTAAAGAAATAATTAACTTTATTGTGGCCAGAAAATTACACTAGTCAGCAAATACAAGCAATTAGGAGCCTTATTCCAGTTTCCTCAAGTCTCTTCCTTGAGCGCTCTTGGCCCTTCCACTTGTCAACAGATCACAGAAGTTAATCCGTCCTAATGAGTATGGTGGCCTTGACAGAAACTACCTGCTCCTCTCCTTTATGTTCTCCGACCACAATTACTTACGATCACTTGCTGCAGGCTATTTCGCTGTCCACAAGCTGGAGAAACAATGTCACTGGATTTCGTAACTCGCACAGCACATCGTCACCACACTTCTGTCGCACAAGATAATCGCTCGCACTAGCTTGCAAAACACAACAACAACAACTGCTAGACAGGTCGCACTTATATAGCAGGCCGGTGACTCAATAAATGCTTCTAGATCCATCCAGGGTTCACGGCTTCTCGAGGTTTCCATCGCTGGTCCAGTCACGAATATTCTGGACTATCCCTTTGTCTTAGTAGCCCTGTTGCTTAAGGCGCGCGCAATACAGGAGGCAGGACACAGCCCAGCCCTGGGGCAGTTGTGACTCATGCGGCGAGTGATGACACAAACTCACAGCCGTAACACCATGCAAGCCAATAGCTCTAAACTTTGCACACGTATAGTACCTGGCATTCTAGATTAATTTGGAGTAACTAAAATACGTCAGTGCTGCCAACATGATTCTAAGCCTGCTGATAGGTCCAATTTTAAAATGCATGTAACTTCGATACAAACTTATGGATTTCATTCTAAATTGACACAACAATAGAACATATTATTTCAGATTATTTCTGACCAATACATGCATGACGTTGTTGCCAACATGATTTTACGCGTGCTGTTAGATCCAATGTTTAACTGCATGTACCATCCTTGCTATCCATTGGACTTCAACCAATTTTTGTATTCTGTACCTTAAGAGATGGAACTAAGAATATATTCAGTCACCAGGGCTGCCAACTGTAGAGCTCTATTAGGCTGCATTATGCCAGGTATACAGTATTTCGAACTAATTTTGAAATTTCGATATTACCAACTTAATTTTGTCATTATTCTAGATAGATCCATATATGAATATGAATCTTAAATTTTAAGAAAAGTAGGCTCTTTAGTTCATCACGGAACTTCTTGTTTATAATGAAAAACTGCTTTTTTTGATCCACCCTCACACAATAACCCTCACTGATTAATAGCACCAATGCTTTTTAGTTTCATTTAAAAAGTTTTTAGTTTAGCAGTCATGTTTTTAATTGTGTTAATAAAGTATCATTATCATAGAACAACAGTTTCCTATGTCATCTTCATGGTTTTCATGTGCAAAAAGGGTCTAAATCATCTTTAACTTATCATTTAACTGTAAGGACAACTTGTGATCTTTTTGGTATATGCGACAAGAATAGCTTCATAGAACGAAGTTGATGAAAACACGATTCTTAAATCTCCACAGATTCATTATATTGATTATTCATTTTGACAAAAAGTTTTCATATGGAAGAATCATTGTGTGTTTAGCTCAGCTATAACTTTCTTCTTATTCAAGCAGTATATGTACAGAAATAAAGTTTGCCATAGTTAGAGGATGAGGGTTTAGTTTCTGTGCTTATTAATTTTGAACCTGTTCAATTTTTATCATATCTGGTGACTAATTTTTAAATGTTACAAAATGCTAATTTTTAAAATTCAAAATGCTACAAAATGCTATTTATCAAATTTAAAGTGCTACAAAACCAATTTCAAAATACTATTTTCTCATATTTTTTACTTATCTGGAAGTATTTTAAAAATATTAATATAATTGGATGTAACAAAGCATGTGCTTCTAGGACTTACAACTCTTCATTTTATCAATACCTAACAGCACGTACAATATTCAACATCGCATTCTATGAGGTCCTTGCAGTGCATTATCAGTATGGCTTTATGAATGATCAAAAATTGGTTCATACAGAGCTCATACAGACTGACATCTTGGCACACGAGTACTGTCAGCTGGTGCCTTATGACTAGGGCTCGGATTAGAGCATATTTGCATATTTTTTTCCTGAATAGTACACATTGAAAGAAGCCTTTCGGTGGTATTTTCACCTCTGGGACCAACAGAATTGAAATTTATCGAGCATATAAATGCATAAAACCGGGGTTTTCAGAATAGAAGCATATAATTGCATATTCTTTTGGTTTTCGACTAAATAGTTTGTTCTTCTTCGAATCCCCCCCGAATTCAGGCCCTGACAATTCTTAAGGTTCGAAAACAGAAATTATTATTGAAAAGCCTATCTGGTGCGAATAATAGAACCACAGGTTTTTAACCTTTAGTGAGGTCGTTCTCGTCATTGAAACTTTTATATTGATTGATTTAAGAAAATCATTCAAAACTGAAAACATAGAAAAAAAAGTCTTATTGTACAGACCAATGCAGATCTACTTCATTGACTCGCCTAATTCTGAACATTTTGTAAATGAACTTTTAAACTGTAACTTGTATAAGAAAACTTCTCTTATATATACTTGAAAAACTTGAATGTGAGTACATTGCAGTGTATCATACATACAATTAGAAAATAAAGCTTGTATATAAAGGTATGTTATTGGTTTTTTCGTTTCACTATCCTTTCTATAGTTTTTAACGGTGTTTTTTGAGCATATTCTGCATATTTAACCGCATATAATGGGTTTTTCGAGCATATCTATCGAGCATATAATGGGTTTTTCGAGCATATCTATCGAGCATAAAACACATGGTTTTCGAGCATATCTGGAGATTTTATCGAGCATATCGATCCGAGCCCTACTTATGACATTGTAAATTAGCATTCATTTAAAAAATAATTCATCACCTGCATATGGAGTGACAGATGTCCTGGAAAATGGCCACTCATGAAGTGTTTTGAGTAAGTCACCACCAGAATGCGTTCTACCCGATACCACATATAGCTATGTTCAATGGGAAAAGTTAATTAAGAAAAACATTTCTTGGTTGACCTGATGGTGAATGTTATTTATGGAAAGAGTAATACAGTAGAACCTATGTAAGCTGATCACCTACGATTCCGGTCAAAACTGGTCAACATAGGGAGATGGTCATGTACACAACAAAGTCTGTACAATATTCTTAAAAGCAAGTGAGGACATGAAAATCATTGTACTGTACGAGTACATATGTATTACATTATCCAAGTCCAAATTCGGCCGTAATGTGCATGCCTGTTTCTATTGCACCTCAAGAACTACAGTATTGTGCAACACAAATTTGTGAATTTACCGTGGCTGAATGCAGCGACATAGCGCTTTCCTAACTAATCTACTGGAAGGAAAAATCACAGGGAAGAAAGGCTGAGGTCTAACGAGAAAATTTTTCCTGCAAGACATCACACTAACTCTTCATTATGGTTCCTACTATGAAATGAAACGAGGTGCTGAAGATGGAGAACAATGGTTGCGGAGACAAGGCAATGCCTTTAGAAGTTGATGATGATGATGAATGCAGCAACTCACTCAACTTCCTTAATTTTATTGAAACATGCCACTCCAAGCAGCTTATAATGCCTACAGTGATATTTTTGGTGTTATTTGAGTCTTCAGTCATTTGGCTGGTTTGATGCCTCCCTGTCTCCCTATCCTGAGCTAATCGTTTCATCTCTACATAACTAGCACATCTTACATCCGAGGTAATCTGTTTAACACATTCTAACCTTGGCTACCCCTACAGTTCTTGTCCTCGACCCTTCCTTCCATAACTAAGTTTACTATTCCTGGGCACCGTAGTGTGTGTCCAACATACCTATCTCTCCTCTCCGACTCGTCATAAGGGGAGACTCCACCGCAAAACTTCAAATTTTTTTCGAAGAATTTTTATTGGCTATTTCAGACCCTTGGAGTGTTTTCTTTTAGATCCTAGGAAGATTTGGTTCTATTCGAATTATAAATAAATCTAAATAATATTTGATATATGGACTGCAAGAGGTGAGAGTGGCTCACTGACAGCTGTTCAAGATAGAATTAGATGTTATCACTATCAAACACGACCATCTTCTCACCAATCGGATAATTTTTGCTCCAAAGTTGGCTCTTTGCTTTTCATTCAAATGTAGCGATTCCTGGTGATAAAAAGCCGAAGTAGTGATGTCAACCAACATTTTAAAATCCATTTTCCTGAAAATTTGTTTTTCTAACATCAATTCCAACTTTTTTATCCTAAATATTAACCCAACTCAGTGAAATTTTTGCAGGAAGTAGTCATGAGGTATTTGCATACTTCTGTGCATTAATATTAAATGATATGCAGTTTCAATGATCTTTATGACATTTATGTACAAATTATCTGGAAAAAAATTAATTTGAAATTTGAAAAATGAACTGGTAAATAAACAAACATTCTCATAAAATAAATGCACAGAACTCTTAAACTATGTCCTGTTACTGTGTCTGAAGTTATCAAAATGTAAAAAATGATATCTGAGTACCAAAAGTTGGTTTACAAAAATGCCAATAAAAACCACATCAAAAATTAATAATTCAAAAACCATTCAAGTTATGGCCTTCAAACCTTAGACATTGCTACATCTTTCCGTGATATACCGTATATACCCGAATGTGAGACGACCCCGAATGTAAGACGAGGCCAAGTTATCAACTGCCTCTTACAGATTTTTTCAAAAAAATACTCACTAACTCATAACTTGCACAATATATGCCCTCAAGGTTGTGCTTTCATTTTTATAACGTCTCGTGTTATCGGCAATCCCTCTGCCCGCTTTTCCAAGACATACTCTATAATTTCTTTGTTCAAGAATGGGAGACATTATTAAATTAAGATAAGTTGATCACTCAATTACTGCTCGTAAAACTGACTGGTTGTTCTTGTAAAGATTGTTTTAAAACATATTTCCGTATGCTTTCGAACATATAATTTATCCGCTTAAAATGACGTGTATGCGTAAATCCTAACCTCAAAATGTATGCTATTCGTATATGCATGGTAATTAAACATAACAAACCATAGTTTAATATTCATTAACGCATTGATTTGTTGCGAGTTACAAGATGCCAACACCACATACTACTTTGCAAATAATAACAATTAAAAAAAAAAAAAAAAAAAATTTCAATACCCTGAATATAAGACAACCCCAAATTTTTATAACACAAAAAGTGGGAAAAAAACTCGTCTTACATTCGGGTATATACGGTATATGATCAAAAAATTAATTTGAAATCGAAGCAGTAGGAGATAAGTTAAATTTTTAAAGTGGCGTCTCCCCTTAATACTTCTTCATTTGTTACTCTATCTACCCATCTGATCTTCATCATTCTCCTGTAACACCACATTTCAAATGCTTCTATTCTCTTCTTTTTTGCTGCACCAACAATCCAAGTTTAACTTCCATATAGTGCCATGCTCCAGACAAAGGCTTTCAGAAATGACTTTCTAATACCTAAATCTATATTTGATGTGAAGAGATTTCTTTTCAGAAGAAATGCTTCCCTTGCCAGAGCCACCCTACTTTTTACATCCTCTTTGCTTCGCCCATCACTGGGTATTTTGTTTCCTAAGTAGCAGAAGTTTCCTACTTCCTTTAGCTTTACATGTGCCAAATTGACGTCATCAGAGGTTTCTGATTTTTTCCGGCTACATTCCATTATTTTTGTTTTACATATTGATTTTCTTATAAAAGCGATAATTCTATGGTTCACAAGTTTGTCTAGTAAATCTAAAACTTCTTTCTTATTTTCTATACCGGTACTTAACTTGTTAGACACTTTGTGCTAACCAGTACTCATTTTATGAATGTATGACAGCTATTGTAAACACTATAAATACTGCATACAGCTTGTTTCCCCGTCTATCCTCTTGCAAGTTGCACAGTAATTATTGTGGTTGATAAAATCTTGGAATCTCTCTAGTAATGACCACTTTTAGGTTGAAAACCCACCATTGTCACTTGCAAATTATCATTGAAAGAAACAAATAAGGAGGGTGAGAAGATGCTAGGAATGTTACCTTGTTACAATATGAGGAATATCTGTACATTACCACATCAAGTGTGAACTACTGTGGTCAACTTATAAAGGTGAAAAATGCTTGAATGCAGACAGATAGTGGTTAAAAAAGAAGGAAGTTTTTAGTTCTAAGCGACCATTAATCTCGCAATCATAAGCCCCTTTTTATGTGGAATCCAAACCACAGAAATAAAATTTCATTTCCAAAATCTCACATGCATTAATTAGTAATCGAACCCCGTCTGCCATGCTGAGAGGCAACTAGCAAGATTCAAGTTAGATAACTTATAGAATCAATTGTACAAAACTATTGGAAATTTGCCAGTTCCATGAAAAGTAGGTTAGTATCCGCAGATGGTAAACTTGACAAGTTCTACTGTATTGAATTACCGGCAATTGTAAATCATGAACATCCTCATAGATATGGCTCTAAGTCTTGGGAAGAAAGTGCTGAAAAATCTTTAACAACTTAGCCAAACAATGTATTGAGCATTTTACACTACACAGTGCCTACCAGTTCAGGTGCAATGACTTCTTACATAAATAGCATAGGTAAAAATTCTGGTGTTTTTTGGGGAAGTTTTAGCTGCTATGTTGAGACACCTGCAGAGGTATGTTTAACTTAAAATTAACCACACTGCACGGAGAGATAACACCATTAACAAACTCTAGGCCTAAATTCATGTAATTTATAACAATACTTACAATGCAATCCACAGTGTCAAAATAAATGAAGCACAGGTTCACCTTATGGCATGAGAGTTTGCCTCTATCATCCAGTCCCAATATGATCTTATGACGCACTAGATGTTTATTCACCTGTGCCATACAGCGCTCCAAATTATGGTTCAGCTGGAAATAAAAGGCAATTAATTAGTGAAAAGTGAGGGCTAATGGGCCACTGGTGAAGCTACGATAGGCCCAGCAAGCCAGTAGTGGATGAAACCAAATGCTTTCAAGAATGGAACGAGCCTCGGACATGATGGATATAATAGACGACACGGCTGTAAACACGGACTAAGATTTGGAACTTTAAACATAAGAACGCTGACGGGGAAGGTGGAGGAGATAATGGATATGATGGAAAGAAGGAAGTTGGATTTATTGGGATTGGCAGAAACAAAGTGGAAAGGGGAAGGAAGGAGAGAACAGAGAAGAGGCTATATAGACTATACTGGAGTGGGAATGAAGAGGGAAAGAGGAATGGAGTGGGAGTAGTAGTATGAGATGGTTTAAAAGAAGAAGTTAAGAGAATAAGTGATAGGATGAGGAAAGTGAAAGTAGCACTGAGGGGAGAGACCATGGAAATAGTACAAGTGTATGCTCCACAGGTAGGCTGCGCCTCTGAAGAGAAGGAGGAGTTTGAAGAGGAAATGCAGAAGCAGCTAGGAGGAAGGAATATGATTGTAATGGGGGATCTAAATGTCCATGTAGGAAGAGAAAGACAAGGGTATGAGAGTGTGCTTGGACCACAGGGTTGGGGCAGAAGAAATAAGGAAGGAAAGAGACTGTTAAACTTCTGTCAAAGGAACAGCCTGCTAGTTGGGAATTCCTGGTTCAAGAAAAGAGAGAGCCACACAATCACATGGTACAGTGATGACTTGACCAGGAAGTCGGTGGTCGACTATATCCTGTATGAGAGAGAATTAAATAAGAACATCACAGACATCAAGGTTATACCATCGGAGGACTTGGATAGCGACCATCGATTGCTGGTAATGAACCTGAAAAGGACTAAGGAGAAGAAAGGGACTGAGAACCAGGAAAGACTTATAAGGATACGGAAACTGAAAGAAGGAGATAGAAGGGTCGAGTACCTCAAAATGGTTAACGAAGGAATTCCAACAGATGAAGAAAGAGGGGTGGAAGAGGAATGGGGTAGATTTAAGAAGACATTAGTAGGTGTGGCAGAAGCAGTATGTGGGAGGACAAGTAGTAAGAAGAGGTGGAAGGAAACACCATGGTGGAATGAGAAGACAAAAGATATAGTAAGGGAAAAGAATAGAGCCTTTAGGAGGTGGTATAAAAATAGGACGGTAGAGACAAGGAAGAGTACCAGGAAAGAAAGAGAGAGGCAAAGAGAGTAGTGGCTGAGGAGAGAAGAAAGTGGATGGAAGAGTGGACAAAGATAATGGAGGAGGATAGTGAAGGTACAAGAAAGGTCCTGTATGGGATGGTAAAAAATAAAGAGGCGGAAGGATCTGACGGATTATGTTAGAATAGTGAACAAAAGGGGACAAGAGATAGAAAATAGGGAAAAACTGAAGAAAATGTGGAAAGAATATTTTGAAGAACTTCTGAACCCAAATGGAATCCACGGCGAGGAGGAAGAAATCAGGGAAGAGGAAGATGGACTGCAAACAGAAAAGGACTTAACATGGAAAGAAGTGGAAGATGCAGTGAGGAAGATGAAAGGAGGGAAGGCACCGGGTGTGGATGAGTTGAGTGTGGAGATGGTGAGAGCAGCAGGAGAGGTGGGGATACATTGGTTGTACCGAGTGATGAAGACAGCATGGAAGGAAAGGAAGACCCCAGAGGACTGGAAAAGTGGAATAATTGTCCCGATCTTCAAGAAAGGTGGTAGAACAGAATGCAGAAACTATCGGGGAATAACACTGATGAGTCATTGTGCAAAGATGTTTGAGAAAGTTTTGGAAAAGAGAATTAGGGCAAGGATAGAAGGAGGGATGAGGGAAGAACAACATGGCTTCAGAGCAGGAAGGTCCACAATGGATTTGATTTTTGCTGTAAGGCAGTTACAAGAACAGCACTATGAGTATGGAACAGATCTACTGATGGCCTTCCTGGACATTGAGAAAGCATATGTCAGTGTATGCAGAAACAAAGTGTGGAAGTCCCTGGAGGACAGAGGAGTAGAAAAATGGACCATACGGAGGATAAAGGAGATATACAAGGGAAGCGTGAGCTGTGTGAAAGTGGGAGGAGAGAGATCGGACTGGTTGGAACAGAGAAACGGCCTGAAACAAGGAAGTGCACTGTCACCGTTACTTTTCATTGTGTTGATGGATGACATAATGACCTGAGTGGCACAAGTAATTGGGGAAGGAAAGATGAAAGCAATGGTGTTTGCAAATGATTTAATGATTTGGGGAAACAAGTAGGAACAGGTATAGGAGCAGTTGGACATGTGGAAAGGAATAATACACGGATATGGGATGAAATTTAGCATAAATAAGAGTGAGATGATGATCACAACAAGGAAGAAGGAAAGAGCCACAACGGGAATAACAATAAATTGTCAGGGAACAGCTGAAGAAAGTGGAGAGTTACAAGTATCTGGGAAGCCTGATATAAGATAATGGAAGAAACGATAGAGAAACGAATGAGCGGGGGAGACAAGCAGAAGCATTCCGGAGGAGTGTGAGAAGCATGATATGGAGCAAGAATGTCCCTCAGAACAGCAAAAATGTGATATCGGACGTACTATGTCCCTAACCTGACTTATGCCTCGGAGACCTGGGTTATGAAAGGAAGGGAGAAGAGCAAAATACAGGCCAGTGAGATGAGGTTCTTGAGAAGCAGTATTGGAGCTACAAAGATGGACAGAATAAGAAATGAGAGGACCAGAGAATTAATGAAGGAGGAACCATTACAGGATGGTATAGAGAAATCCAGACTTAGATGGTATGGACATGTAAAACGAATGGAGGAGAAGAGGATACCCCGGAGGATAGACGGGAGGATACACGAGACAAAGTGGAATGGAAAGAGACCAAGAGGAAGACCGAGAGACAGGTGGCTGAAGGGGGTGGAAGAAAGCTTGAAGAAGAGAGGAGATGACTGGACATGGATGGAGGCTGAGAGATGGTGGGAAGACAGAAGACGTTGGAGAGGCTTGTGTTCCAACCAGACCCGGCCAGTGGCTGGAAACTGTGCAAGAAGAAGAAGAAGAAGAAGAAGAAGAATTAGTGTAAAGATGCAACATGGTAACGAACAAGTTATGATATAAATTGAAAGATGAAAATTAATACACAGGTACAGGTATCCCTCGATTTACGTGATGAATTTGATCGGAGTGATCATCGCGTAATACGAAAACGAGTAAAGTTATAAGTTAATATGGGTTAGATAGGAGAAGGTTGGTTTTAAGTTTAGGGGCTGCGACAACGCAGTCATGTAGCCCCGTGTACTTTGGGTGTGTGTAGAATCTGTCTGATAACCGGTGTTAATTGTGATGACTGTATTAGTGTGTGTTATCTGTTTTGGGACTCATCATCATCATCATCATCATCATCATCATCATCATCATTTTCCCTTTTCCAGTTGACACTGGGTGGGGGCAAGTATGGTTCCTCTCCACTTTGTTCTGTCGTTCCATCATTCCTCTTCCGACACAGTGTTCCAATCCAGGTTCCGTTTTCTAATACTATTCTCCACCGAGTCCATCCAACGCATTCTTGGTCTTCCTCATCCTCTCTTCCCTGTCATCCGTCGTTCCAGTGCTCGTCTTGGTAGCCTTACTTCATTCATCCGTTTGACATGTCCAATTAAAATTAAAACTTACAATTTCCGCCTAGTCAATACTATACTTTTTTATAAAATATTTCAAGGGTACATGTTTCAGGTCCCAATCTTTCTGGACCCTTCTTCAGCCCATAAAATCACACATGGAGCCCATCAAATCACAAAAACATCGATAAACACAAACTGCACACACACAATAAATAGATAAAACACTGTAAAAACATCTAAGAGTCTAAAATCTAAAAATAAAATGCAATTTTTACTGTCTTCAGGAACATGTTATCACTTGTTCTTCATCTAAATAAATGTCATTTGACGCTGTGAAACACTGGGCACATATTTTGAAGTCTATGAGTGGCGTGCTGTAAGAACTTGCTGTATATCTTGTACTGTTTTTGTGGCTGAAGATGGGTTGGACGTCAAAAGCTACATGTAACAAATTCTTGTTTTAAAATTTTATGCATTTGGCAACTTGTCTTAAGATAGTCTTCTGCCATACGGTATGGCAGTTTGTTTACTCCTTAATACACGTCAGGCACACGCACTCAGTAAGTTGCTCTAGCCGAGCGGAGCTTGACCTCCACTTGTCGCCGCGGGGCTGTTTTCGTCTGACTTCGGATTCAAATGTAGCTACACGCCAACCAATCTTCTCTGACTTTTCCATACCGTATGGCAGAAGACTATCTTAAGACAAGTTGCCAAATGCATAACATTTTAAAACAAGAATTTGTTACATGTAGCTTTTGACGTCCAACCCATCTTCAGCCACAAAAACAGTACAAGATATACAGCAAGTTCTTACAGCACGCCACTCATAGACTTCAAAATATGTGCCCAGTGTTTCACAGCGTCAAATGACATTTATTTAGATGAAGAACAAGTGATAACATGTTCCTGAAGACAGTAAAACATGCATGTTAATTTTAGATTTTAGACTCTTAGATGTTTTTACAGTGTTTTATCTATTTATTGTGTGTGTGCAGTTTGTGTTTATCGATGTTTTTGTGATTTGATGGGCTCCATGTGTGATTTTATGGGCTGAAGAAGGGTCCAGAAAGATTGGGACCTGAAACATGTACCCTTGAAATATTTTATAAAAAAAGTATGGTATTGACTAGGCGGAAATTGTAAGTTTTAATTTTAATGATTACTGTCAATACGGAACCTGAAATGTATAATATCTCTAATAATGACATGTCCAAACCACCTCAATCTGTTTTGCTCCAGTTTGTCATTTAGTTTCTGTACTCCCAGTTCTTTCCGCATACAGTATCTTCATTTCTCACTCTGTCCCTCCTCGTTTTCTGGACCATACTTCTCAGGAATCTCATCTCAGCTGCTTGTACTCAGCTCTCATCCCTCTTAGTCATTGTCCAAGTTTCTGCTGTATATGTCATTATAGGAACATAATATGCTTTGTACATAACTTCTTTAGCCTTAATTGGTATATCCTTGTTCCATACTAGTCCCCGTACCTGTTGGTAGAAAGCACTCCCGAGTTGTATTCTTCTGCTAATTTCCAAATCTAGTCTTCCATCTTCAGTCAGTTCACTTCCCAAGTATTTGAAGTGTTTCACCACTTCCAATACCTTATCTCCTACTTTGATTACTCCTTTTGAGACTATTACAAGGAAAAATGAAAAGCCTATGAGTGTTAAACAAATGCTACTTCAGAGCCTGGATAGGATGCTTTCAGTTCTTTAAACAGAACTTGTTCTTTAGTCTGAATAACCATGGTAGATATCGGGATACAATGTTTAATTTGATGTTCAACATTCGTTCCATTTTCTCCATAATTGGCGCCCTTGTTGGTGTTGTCTTTGATGACATTAATCTGGTCGCACTTTTAAATTTTTTATAATATTTTCTGCTTGACTTCTTATGGTTCTCAGAGTTGATTCTGAGATTCCTGTAGCTCTGACAATGCCCACAGTGCACTCATTGTGTTCATATCACTTTATAACTTCGGGCTTTTCTTTAAGTATTATTGATTTCCTTTGCTTTTTGCCTTTGGAAGCATTTCGATCATAACGTTTTTAGAAACAATAAAACACAGCTTGTTAACTCAATGCTCTCTTCAATAATGACCACATGCCGCCAGTCAACACTGAAACAACGCAACACTGCTACTCGGCACTCTCTTTGAGACAGACTACACGCCGCCTCGCAGCGCTGCACACTCGATCGCAAAATCGTCCCACAGGGTGCTTGTGGATCCACAATCTAACTTGCATATTTTATTTTATATGATTATGTACATTTTCGAATATCACATTACAGTGAAAACACGTAAAACGAGGGATGACTGTTGTGCCAGTCGTTTCGACCGACACAATGTTTTGTCCCTACCCCCCCCCCCTTCCCCTGGCCACTTGCCACGGAGGGCGGGCTCTTTAGGATATGAACTGCATTTCAAATATTATCAATCTCCCGCCGTCACCCCCTCTCTGCCTAGCTACGTATTTCCGGCTATGCAATCACTTCCGGCCTTGGAATGGCCGAGAAGCAGCCGAGACTGTTCCAGAATGAGCTAGAACATATGCCGTGTTGCTAACCGCGGTGAGTGCTGCACCCTGATTGGTTGATGTCGGCACGCACGCGCGCATGCGCTGAGAACTGAGATGAACTGTGCGTCCTAACTGACGCCAACACTCTGCTCGGGGCTTTTGAACTGTGAGCTGCTTGGCTGTTGAACTCGCAGCAATGTAGGCCAAAGCGTGTGTTCGCTGGCCGCTCGGATCGGTCAGCCTGTGGTAGCTGATATAGGCCATGAGCCTAAATTTAAGGTACTGTGTTGTGTGAACTGTATTTGTATTATGGCTTGAGTTACTTTATTTTTCTTACTCCCGATGGAATTCTTTTCTTAATATTTGCAGTTTCAGTGCGGTGTGAAACTTATGCGTCTGACGAACTTGAACTTGTCATTGTGTTGGCCGCACATGTGTTGGTAAACCTGCTTTCTGGTTGCTGCATTGTTCACTATGCTAATTTAATATGATTATTTTCTGAACTTAAAACTACGTATCTCGCCTAGCTAAGGCTCTCCTAATTTTAAACACGTGCTTGAAGCACTTGCCAACGGTCTAATACAGACGCCTACCTAATCTTGGAAATAGTTTAATCCTGTGGATAAAAGGACCTGAACCTACACTAATGTTTGAAATACAATCTGTAATTTTGGAATGGGGTTTCTTGAATGTAATTATGGGCGACACAACCCTTGCCGTGTTGTCCCTTGGCCACGCCGTTTGATCTGGTGCCCCCGTGGTGCCCGGCTACTCAGGCCGCGAGCCCTCTGCTCGAGTTCGTTATCTGCTTGTTTGCTATACAGCATCTTTCTTTCGACAGCTCCTGCTGTCTCGTAAGCCCTCCTGGGCCGATGTATGTTAATTCTGCCATTTGTTTTGGAAACACGTGCCCGTGTGATTTATTTAATTTCATGGTTCCTCACGCCATGCTGTCCTCCCCTGACTGCCTCGGTTGGCAGGTTGCTTGGTGCCCGCTCTCCTGAGCCTATTATTTTATTTACTACCAATTTCATTTGTCTTTCGGGATTGCTATGCCCGCGGCACGGCCAGTTAAGGGGAACCTCCCACGCGTTTCTTAGTGCCCCAGGTGCATTTCTTGTCTGCCCCAACCCTTCTTGTACACCCTTTTATTGAATAGATATTTTGTTTATTTTTGAAGTTAGAACATGATTTCCCCAAAAATCCAGCACGTCCCTAAACCACCCTTTGAGTACGTCCAGTTTTCCACTCCATGGGTATTCTACCCAAACTCCCCCCCTTTTCCCGGAGTCTTCCAGGTAGCACAAACAAATCTAGACTGCGAGAGAGAAGGGGGGGCTGTCCCCGTCTCCCGGGGGCGGAGCAGTAATAGCAGAGCGTTGGTTATCGAGTTACCGACGTGCTGCCGGCCACTCCCGTGGTCTTTTGGCTGGATTTTGATGTTGCCACCAAAGTTATCCTAACCTGTGGTCATGTTTTTTGTTTTGGGGCAAGTAACTTCTAGTTAAAAGTAAAACTAGGCACCTGTTGTGTGTGTTGGGAAGTGTACTTATGCAATAATTTAATCTCTGTCTGTTTTCCTGTTTCTTTCATGGCCTTGTGCTTATTTGGAGCGCCACGAAGTATTAAAGCAAATGTTGTGATGCTAATTTCATCAACTGTGTTGAGTTGAAATCAAGAACTCCCTAGGACTCGGTGAGCGCTGGTGTTGCTGCTCTGCCTTTCATGTCTCTGTTTCGCTCTGTTGCTGCAGAAGATCCCGCCGTGGTAAGTTCAGTTCAGTACAGTAGTCAGTTATTAACAGTAATCTGTTGTGCCTCAAGTTTCTGCATCAGTATGATGAGTATCGCGCTCAAAACTCCCCGTATTTTCTGTGAAATTGTTTCGGAGCTTTCTCAGCCGTGTGGTGCTGTTCTTGCATTAATAGCGCAAAAGTTCTTCTTGTGAAAATTATTATTTTCCGACAGTGTACCTTTGAAAATTTTGAAAGCCTATTGTTGGCAGTGTTGACTTGCAGTCATTGTTAACGTTCCTGGCAGTTGGTCGAGCCGTAATTGTTGAACGAATTATTTTTCAGGTGATAAGGTGCTTAACTAATTATCCTTCAGGCAGTAAGCCAAGTTGAAAGCCGAGTGCTTAATTTTATTTTCTAGATGTGGAAGCCGTGAGTGCTAATTATTTTCTTGCTGTGTTGCCAAGTCGAGTAAAGCTAATTGTCAAGCTAAGTGAAGCCGAGTGCTTATTTATTATTTTCTGGCCGTGGTGCCAATTTGAAGGTTTAGTAAAAGAATTTCTGGCCGTGGTGCCCATTTCGAAAGGTTCAAGTAATATTTTCTGGCTGTGTTGCCGTGTGAAGTCAAGTAATGCCTTGCGCTAACTGTGGACAAATTGTTTATTGTCAGGCCGAGTGCCATGTCCGTGAAGTAAATTCTGCTTAAATATTTTATCGGTGTTAATCCGCATCTTTTCGAGGCCAACATTTGTGTAGTGGTACTCTCTTCTACTAACTGGTTGTAGACGGTAGCTGTAGATCTGTAGATCTCCCCTTTGAAGTAGAGCTGTCCTTCTATTTTATTGCTGTGACATTATGTGAAATTTCAGGGAACGTGAATTGTGTAATTTGAGTACGGTGGTACACCTGCCAGCTGTGTCTGAGCTATTTTGAAAGTGTGAAAAGTGAACTTGCTTTTGGATAAGCGTATTTTGAATTTTGATAACCTGTGTCAGTGAGGTTATTTCTAAATTGGCGATGGAATGCCAAGTGTGACGACGGCAGTACGTGCTGTGATGGTGTGGCACAGGGTGGCCAACTGTGTCGGTGGCATTTTGATTTCACTTGCTGCGTGTGAAAATTTTAATATTTCAGCTTTCGTCGTGTGCTATAAGAAAGAGTCATGTTTGTGTGGACGAGTGGATGTGAGCCGGTTGTTGATAGAATTCTTTGTTTAGGTTAGTACTGCTGCTGTGACAGTACCTGCGAGTGACTGACCAGATTTTGTTGATTTCTGCTCTGTTCGAGTGTTGTCGAGTGACCTGAGAGCTGCGTGTGTGGAGAGTGTTGAGTGAATGTCAGTTAGCTTGGATTTTAATGTTGGTGGGAAAGCAGTATAGGCTCTGCGTTGAAATTGTCAATTGAGACTAGTGGATAGTTCGGAAAATTATTTTATTTCAGATTCTTGAATTTTATTATAACGAGCCCCGTGAACTTGGGTGAGGTGAACCTGGTCTGCGTTGTTCAGACGTTGCTGCGACGTATCGCTTGTGTGCTGCTTGGTCGTATGCAGTCAGGAAAGTTCCTGTTTTGGAATTCCTTTGGTCAAACCTTTTATTTTCAGTCGGTGACGAAGTAAGCTGTCGGAGAAAAATTTTATTTCGGGCATTTTGAAATTTTGGTTAGCTATGGTGTACTTTTGGAGAAGTGCTGGACCTCGTGTGTGAATGGTTGTTGCTGTTGCCTTATTTGTTTTCTTGTGTTTTCCCTGGACATTGTCTTGTGCTTCCTCGGGTTGGCATCTGTCTCCGGTTGCACCCCGGCGTCCTCTGGTGACAGGGTGTCCCTCCTTGGTCGCCTGGACTGTGATGTCTCTTACGTCAACGTTCGGCAGGAGGAAGTGTTCCTTATGTGTCTGTGTCGAGCTAGTTCGTCCCCTTCTGTCATGTGAATCGGTGGATTCACCTAGTGGCAGGAGCAAATTGTAGTGTGTGTCTTAGGTATTTGCGAAGACTTTTATTTCAGGTTGGTGTTGAAGAATTGGTGCCTGTCGACGGAGTCGATTTGTTCTGGTGGCATCGGGTTCTACAGGTAGTTGCGGTAGAGTTGTTTTGTGTCGAGGTATCTCAAGTTGTTGAGATATTTGCAGTGGTCTTAGACATTTTATTTTCAGTGTTTTATGTTGGAAGGTTGGTGCCTGTCGACTTGTTCGATCTGCTGGGTTGGTACCAGGTTTCTGTTTATTGTGTGTTTAGGTATCTCAGTTAGAGTGGGATATTTGTAGAGTCGAGAATTCCGGATGGTGTTTCCCCGTAAATTTTATTTCAGGAAAGAGAATTCCCCGTGTTGTATATAGACGTTTGCCAGGATGCTGTGCCCTGAGCGGAAGTATTGAAGTTGCCAGGAGGGTTTTCCCTGAGCTTTTGTGAGTTTAGTTGTTACAGGAAGGTGCGTTCCCTGTTGTGTTGTTCAGGAGGATTGATTCCCTGATTTTTGGTGGACCCTGAGATGGTCATATTTATTTCAGGATGCTGATTCCCTGACCTTTGGTGAACCCTGAGATGGTCACGTGCAGGATGGTGAATTCCCTGTTGCCTGTGAGGCATTTTAATCTGCGTTGGATATGTGTGCCCCCTGATTTTGCTCCATTGCGCGAGTATTAGCAGGCTGGTACATAATGTGTGTAGGAGTGTCATCTGAGTCTGCTCAATGGCGCTGAAGGAAACTTTGAGTTGTGGAAAGTGTAGTAACGTAGCCTGAGTCAGCTCGGCTAAGCGTTATTTTGGTGAAGTTGGTAGCCATGGTCTGTTGACCTCGTTTGATTGCTGCTCTGGTGTGTTGGTGCGAGTTCGTTGTACCTGGAGTGTGTTGCTCTAAGTGGTACGAATTTTATTTCAGCAACGTTGAGTGAATGTGAGTGATGCTGTACGCCTGCGTGTTGCTGTCGAGGAGAGGTCCTAGCCAGTTGTCTGTTTGATAAAAAGTGGATATGATTTAGATCTTGAAATTTTATTGCCCTAGCATTCCCGTTTTGGATGGATTTCGTTTACAGGTTCTGTTGAGATACTCTTGTCTCTTGCCCCTTGCTGGGCGGTCTCTTGAGTAAGAGCCATACTCGTTGACAGTGCGTTTGAAACGCTATATTATTCTAAATGTAAATAACTGTACTGACTGACTTCCCGGTAGGCACTTGTGCCTTGTTGACCCTGTGTTGGTCACACTGATATTATGAGCAGAGTCACCCAGTCACTATGGAGAGTTCCTTGTGTGCGTGGCGCATCCGCAATTTAAATTCTGCTGATTTAGAATGTGAATTTTAGGATTTTGGTTTGGGACAGTTGATTTGGTCCTTCAGACAGTTTAATTTAGAATTAAGTGGGTTCCTCCCCTCCCTTTTGGTATTTTGGTAAGAGTATTATGCTCTATGGTTCTGGTGTGTCCTAAACTTGCTGGTGTTGGATTAATTTTAAAGTTAAAGGCAACGTTAACTCAAGCGGTGCGTGTGCATCGATCAGCAGTACATATTACCTCTCGAGATCTGAGAGAGTGCCTCGTCAGTGTGAGCACAAGGTGTGCTGAGTCCTCCTTGGGTGAAGTGTTCCTCCCTAGTGTTTCTTCGAGTGGTCGCTGGTGTATTGACCCCTTCCCCTACTTCTACTAAATTATCCTGCTCCATGGCAGGGAAGATGTCGGCTCGACTTGTCCTGTCGAGCCAGATGCTGTGTCTGGATGGTTCGCTGCTGGCGTCTGGTTTGTTTTCAGCTTGGTCCAATGTGAGGGTGGCGCCCCTCACACCTGGCGATGGTGGTGACCTGCGCTAAGGTCACTGTCGGCCCCGACGAATTTCATCTTCTGGTGGTGGAGCTTGATGGCTGCTGGCGGTTCTGATGGCGAAACCTACCTGGTCGTCCTTACCTGGCTGAGTAATCTGAGCTCCGGTGCTGGACCGTTCCACTGGTATGGCTTGGCTGTACTACACGACATCATGAAGATGTTTCAAGAGGAGTGATGATGGGAAAGAACTGTACGAGTGCTGCATGATCTATTGACTGTTGCAAGGTCATATGAATGAGTCGCAACTGGAATACTCACCTGTCAGTACCCCCCCCCCCCCCTTTCCTCCCCATTTCTTCGATGGCAGAGGGGAAGACTGTGCCAGTCGTTTCGACCGACACAATGTTTTGTCCCTACCCCCCCCCTTCCCCTGGCCACTTGCCACGGAGGGCGGGCTCTTTAGGATATGAACTGCATTTCAAATATTATCAATCTCCCGCCGTCACCCCCTCTCTGCCTAGCTACGTATTTCCGGCTATGCAATCACTTCCGGCCTTGGAATGGCCGAGAAGCAGCCGAGACTGTTCCAGAATGAGCTAGAACATATGCCGTGTTGCTAACCGCGGTGAGTGCTGCACCCTGATTGGTTGATGTCGGCACGCACGCGCGCATGCGCTGAGAACTGAGATGAACTGTGCGTCCTAACTGACGCCAACACTCTGCTCGGGGCTTTTGAACTGTGAGCTGCTTGGCTGTTGAACTCGCAGCAATGTAGGCCAAAGCGTGTGTTCGCTGGCCGCTCGGATCGGTCAGCCTGTGGTAGCTGATATAGGCCATGAGCCTAAATTTAAGGTACTGTGTTGTGTGAACTGTATTTGTATTATGGCTTGAGTTACTTTATTTTTCTTACTCCCGATGGAGTTCTTTTCTTAATATTTGCAGTTTCAGTGCGGTGTGAAACTTATGCGTCTGACGAACTTGAACTTGTCATTGTGTTGGCCGCACATGTGTTGGTAAACCTGCTTTCTGGTTGCTGCATTGTTCACTATGCTAATTTAATATGATTATTTTCTGAACTTAAAACTACGTATCTCGCCTAGCTAAGGCTCTCCTAATTTTAAACACGTGCTTGAAGCACTTGCCAACGGTCTAATACAGACGCCTACCTAATCTTGGAAATAGTTTAATCCTGTGGATAAAAGGACCTGAACCTACACTAATGTTTGAAATACAATCTGTAATTTTGGAATGGGGTTTCTTGAATGTAATTATGGGCGACACAACCCTTGCCGTGTTGTCCCTTGGCCACGCCGTTTGATCTGGTGCCCCCGTGGTGCCCGGCTACTCAGGCCGCGAGCCCTCTGCTCGAGTTCGTTATCTGCTTGTTTGCTATACAGCATCTTTCTTTCGACAGCTCCTGCTGTCTCGTAAGCCCTCCTGGGCCGATGTATGTTAATTCTGCCATTTGTTTTGGAAACACGTGCCCGTGTGATTTATTTAATTTCATGGTTCCTCACGCCATGCTGTCCTCCCCTGACTGCCTCGGTTGGCAGGTTGCTTGGTGCCCGCTCTCCTGAGCCTATTATTTTATTTACTACCAATTTCATTTGTCTTTCGGGATTGCTATGCCCGCGGCACGGCCAGTTAAGGGGAACCTCCCACGCGTTTCTTAGTGCCCCAGGTGCATTTCTTGTCTGCCCCAACCCTTCTTGTACACCCTTTTATTGAATAGATATTTTGTTTATTTTTGAAGTTAGAACATGATTTCCCCAAAAATCCAGCACGTCCCTAAACCACCCTTTGAGTACGTCCAGTTTTCCACTCCATGGGTATTCTACCCAAACTCCCCCCCTTTTCCCGGAGTCTTCCAGGTAGCACAAACAAATCTAGACTGCGAGAGAGAAGGGGGGGCTGTCCCCGTCTCCCGGGGGCGGTGCAACTGTATACATAGGTACTGAATTGTTTACATTCTCAAACAAATGTACGAGTAGAATACAAATCAAAGTACGGCTGGGAGAGTAAAAATAGAGCAGGTAAGGCAAGGATGCAACAAAAACAAAAGTTATAAATATATCAAATTCAAAGTTTGCCTATTGCTTGGTGAAGTAAACTATAGTTGCACGTTTCAGACTCCTGGATGACAAATGCATAGAAAAAGAATTCTTTAGTTTGTATTATTGTTATTGTTTTAAAGGGCAGAACAGCCAGGTCATCTGCCCCTAATTCTTTAGTTTGTCTGCTTTTACCTTGAGAACAGCTAGGTTGTTTGGAGTGAGATTTGATGAATGTATTCAAATCATTGATAACATTTTTCATTGTATCACACATTAAAAGGAGGTTTTTTCAAAAAAGGACCACACAACGATAATGTTATGCACCTCAACGTGAGAAACAAATCTTGGTGATAGAAAGTACCCTAAAAACTATACAGGGCAAACAAGGCACCTAAGTCAAATTCGGCCGTAATGAGCATACAGTTTCTATTGCACCTCGAAGAACTACAGTACTGTACAACACAAATTTGTGAATTTATGGTGGCTGAATGCAGCAACTCGCTCAACTTCCCTAATTTTACTGAAGCCACTCGGAGCAACTTATATTGGCCTACAGTGATTTTGTTGTTGTTGTTTTTTGAGTCTTCAGTCTTTTGACTGGTTTGAAGCCTCCCTGTCCTGAGGTAATCATTTCATCTCTACGTAACTACCACACCTTGCATCCGAGGCAAACTGTTTAACATAATCTAACCTTTGCCTACTCCTACAGTTCTTGTCCTCGACCCTTCCTTCCATAACTAAGTTTGCTATTCCTGGGTGTCTTAGTATGTGTACTACCAAACTTTTTTCTCTCTTCATTAGTAGTCTCCAGAAACATCTCTCCTCTCCCACAGATCTTAATACCTCTTCATATTTTGTTACTGCATAATAACTAGATTTAAAGGATTATCAATATCCATTATTAACTGGAATATCTCCTGAAATAGAATCCGAGAACTAGTCCGTTTTCAACTGTACATACTCAAATGATAGTTAAACATACCTTTATTTTAATCCACATACAAAAGAAGATGGCAAGGGCATTCAAAACAAGCCACATGACGCCCAAGCCAAACAGCGTAAGGCCTGTCACACCCGAGAATAGCAATCCAAGAAGAACCACAAAAGCCGTAAATATCCAAACAACGAGGATACGTTTGTAGCATACATTGTATATGTTGAACCGTACATCATTCGTCAAGATCTCCATCACATGGACATAGTCCTCCACAGTCAGCTGCAAAACAAAATAGCACAGTGAGTTGCATCTATTAAATCTAACCAAAAATTCGGCTCCAGTATTTGAAACAGATGCTTACCGTCAATCCTTGGGCCATAAGTTCTTCTGGAACAAGTTCGGGTCGGAACTGAGCTGGAGTAACCCATGGCCATCTTGTATTTACAGGAAGAAGAGTAACTATTATATCTCCATTGGCTGTAAAATTCATTCAATATTACCAAGAGAAATAATGATGTCTAGCTGAGCATAAACATTGTTAAGAAATTCAATGCGAACAAGGTACAGTTGCACTACAACACACTATAAAAAGTAGCAGAATAATGATAATTGTTGTTTTATGAGGCCTAACATCTAGGTTATCAAACCCTAATGATAAGGATGATTATGAAAATGATTACTACCAAATCCTACTTACTTACAACTACTTTACCTACTGGAAGAAGAAAAAATGGCATACAATTTAAATTAAAAAAAGAGAGAAAAAAATGGCCTCAACCCTCAAAGAATAAGGAATGAAAGGCAAAGGAAAGGAAAAAAAGGAGAGTTCCACCTCAAAACAACTGGAAAAACGAACACAGCCCAAGGTAAGTGACAGCATTCCCAAGCTCACCCACCCATGAGCTCCTGACAGTCTAGACTATTCAATGTTACCCATAGTCCATCTTGCCCTGTTAGTCATCTATTACGACAGAGGAAATACTGAGAATCATGTATTTCATCCTCCATCCACAGGTGGAAGAAGGTATGAAAATTAAGGCATAAGGAATGAAAAGACAATGGCCAAATATGGGGAAAATGAAGTTACTGTATGCCTCGGATACCTCAACATTTGTCTTTGTGATGTGTTTCATGCCAGGAGATCACAAGGATCATCTGGCTGTCAAATGCTGATGCTCAGTTCAGTACTGGAATCAAACCTGTACTTATACAGGGGTACCACGGGCAGGAATCAAGAAGGATGTTCATCCTTCTTTTATAGAGCGCCTAAGTGTAAGTACAGTAGTTGTAGTAGTAGTAGTAGCAGCAGCAGTGGAAGTACCCTTTCTTCTTGTATTAGACCCTTGTTATATGCTAAATAAATAACCCCAATACTGTTCAGGTTCAGGTCCTAGTAGTTGTGAGTGTAGGAGGAGTGTAAGAAATAGAGAGCTTTGAAGCCATTTTTCAGTGTTGCCTTATTGACAATTAACTTACAGTAATATTGCAACTTTCCAGTCGGTCATCACAATAATTATAATCCCAATTACTGGGACATGTGAAAAAACAACCTGAAAAAAATTACATGTGATTAAAATATATTTGTTATGGATTACAGAAGAGCTCCTACAAGTGATTATACAGGGTCTTTATTTTTGCTTGGTAAGGCGATTCCGCTCTACCTTAGCCAGGTGTTACAGGTTTGCGCGCACGGTCCCCGGCCGTATTCCCACGCTCTTGCTGCGGTAGACGTGTGAGCTCCGAGCTAATTGGGTGTTTTTAAAGCTACTGTGTACTGTACATCGTATTGTACCCTATAGTGTTTTATTGTGATTGTGTATAGTGCTGTAATGTCTTATGTGAAATGGCCTATTCGTTACGTGAACGTGTATAATCTGCACAATACATACACAAAGTGCAGGGAATCGTGTACTAGAACAAGACAAAAGTTTCGAGTGAAATTTCCAGGGAGACCCATTCCTATAAATCGGACAATAAAACAACTGGTTAAGAGATTCAAACGTACAGGTTCAGTAAACAATAAAAATAGACGTCGTTATTTCCTTACTGAAGCTAAATTAACCGGAGTAACCGGAAACTTCATAAGGAGATGCCGATTATGTTTGGCAGCGGATGGGGAACATTTTCAGCATCTATTGTAAACATGGTGAGTAAGAATGCTTGATACTGACATACATAGGCGCGCGCGGTCGCTGGCAACTGAGCCGTTACTGATGGAGCACGTGAGCGAGAATGTCCTTGCCAAGCAAATATAAAGACCCTGTATGTTCACAACAATCTTCATCTTTTTGCCCTAAATTAGAAAATAATGTGTCTCAGGTAAAAAACTAAGAATTAATACACAAAAGCAAGTTCTTTTTGAAGGACTATTAACCAAAATAAAAATGCTAAAGTACTAGTACAAACCTCATATGCTCTTCTTGAAGATTTTTAACGTCCTTAATTCTTTCTCTTTGGTGTCCCCTAGGATTTCACTATATGTTTCTGAATGTACTCTTCTGTAGTGTCTTTCAATGTATTTTTTTATACGATGTTCTTACTCACATAATTAATGTGCCATAGATTCGACATATGGCTTTATCGCAACGACAAAAAAAATAAGAAAGTGTCCACCTTGATGGACTTTCAGGAGTCTTTGCTTTCTTTGGAGCAGGTTACTCCATTAATATATAGTTGTCTTATGCTTATCTATTTCAAAGATAAAGAAAAGCCATTTATCAATGCACAGTTCGTTGCTCTGCTGCACGCTACACCATCCGAGCCAAGTTGGGTCAAGCTTAGCAGAGTCATCCCGAACCAAAACGCTGGTCCAATGCACGGTGCACAGAACCTCTACGCCTCAGTTGGCATGCGTTTCAGAAGCCCTGCTTTATGACCTGAACAGACAATTACTGTTGCCTTTCATTTTTATAACATCTGTAATTGACATTATGTCTCCAACTCATCATATGAATCATGTTGAAAGCACACACAACCTAAGAACGAATATTGAAACAAAATGCCAGCCAACCAGTGATTGCAGGAAGTAATGAAACACCAAGCATAAAAATGAAACACAAACTGGCAGGGAAAACGTCTGTCAAGGTGGGATTTGAACCCCCTACAATTGTAACTTCAAGAAATGTCAAGCATGCTATCCCCTAGACCACCACTGAATGGTATAAGAAGATTAATGTAACATAACTTTATGGTAGTAGGTATACGGTTCGGCCTTTGGTTGTGGCATCATACGCAACGATTAACCCGGCTCAAGGGAGATAGGGTCACCTTCCCTATCCTCCACTTGAGTAATTCGTGTCTGGCGCATCCACGTTGCGGGGGAGGGTATCCTCCACATCAGTAGGCCGGTGTGAAAGGAGAGCTAAGTTCAGGCAAGGACCCAGTCCCACGGGGTATAACGTGGAACCCATGCCCAGGGTTACGGGTGAAGAACTTAACAGCAACTTCGGCAGAGAAGGAGACCTTTAGAAAGGCGGAGAAGGTGGACGAGGCAACCCATCCTCTCTGGGGAAAATTAGAAGAGGAAACCACTGCCTTGTAGTGAAGAGGGATCTTCAAAGGCTAAGGGAGTAAACCCCGAAAGAAAATCCTCAGACGCGTTAGGCTTAGCAGGCCAGCAGATGAGTAAAGATGTTAATTGCTTTCAACAATAAAACGAGCCTCAGAACACAAAAACACCGAACTGACAAATCTTCTCAAACATGTACAACGTATGATGACCGTAAGGCTGATGTTCATGTACGATGTTCTAAGAATAAGAAACCCAACGTGAAGAACCCTAAACACCGAATTGGAACATTAAATATCCTGACTCTGAATGGTAGAACCGAAGAACTAATAGATATGATGGAAAGGAGAAACCTCTGTATTCTTGGTTGAGTGAGACGAAGTGGAAAGGCAGAGGAATAAGGAAACTAAGGAAAGGATATAAACTGCATTGGAATGGTCATAGAATGGAAGCCAAAAATGGTGTAGGTTTTATACTAAGAGAAGACATAGATGTTATTAGTGAGGTAATATACGTGAATGAAAGAATTATTAAACTGGATATATCACTAAACAAGAAAGTGCTGACAGTAGTTCAGATATATGCCCCACAGACAGGCTGCAGTGAGGAAGAAAAAGTAGAATTCCAAACTGATCTAGAAGAAACTATAGAAAGAGAAGAAAATGTAATTATAATAGGAGATCTGAATGCCCAAGCTGGATCAGATAGACTAGGATATGAAAGCGTACTGGGTCCACATGGTTATGGCAATAGGAACCAAGAAGGTGAAAATCTCCTAGATCTGTGTCTAAGGAGTAGATTGAGAATAAACAATAGTTGGTTTCAGAAACAGCTAAGTCACAAACTAACAAGATATAGCTGGAACGGAGAATCTAAGACTGTGATCGATTATATCATATCAGACTATGAAGCAGGGAAGATCATCTGTGATGTTCGAGTTATACCAAGTGAAAGTCTAGACAGTGACCACAGATTGCTCCTTGCAACAATTAAAAACATTGTAGTTCATAAACCTCAGAAATGCAGGAAACCAAAAATTTGGACATGGGAATTAAAGAAGACAGAGAAACAAATAGAGTACATGAAGAATGTTGGCAATAAGTTACCATCAGACTCGTTGCAGGAAGGAAATGTTGAATGGACTAGATTTAAAGAAAGTATTGTCGGAGCTGCTGTAGAAGTATGTGGCAAGACTAGCAACAAAATAAAGGCAAAAGAAACCCCTTGGTGGAACGATAGGGTGAAGAAAGCCGTAAAAGAGAAGAATGAAACCAGGAAAGCCAGAGATAAAGAAATGCAAAAAGGATGTGGAAGAAATGAATCCAGTGTGAATGAATTACAGCAGAAATACAGAGATCTGAAGCTACAAGTTAAAAGAATTGTGGCCGAAGAAAAACATAAAACTTGGACCGATTTCACAGATAAACTGAAACAGGACAGCAAAGCCAACTCTAAACTACTGTACCGAACAATAAGAAATATAAGAAGAGACTTTGAATATATAACAGCAATAGAGAAACCAGATGGCAACATAGTCAGGGAAGAGACAGAAATAAGGAAGGTCATGAAATCTTATTTCGAAAAATTATACAGCAGTACAGGAGTAGACCCCAACGATGGAACCACAAAGGTCAGTTTATGCTGTAATAATGAACTTGATCAAGAGAATCCACCAACATGGTAGGAAGTAGAAACAGCCCTTATTTGTATGCCCAAAGAAAAATCGACAGGATTTGATGAAGTCAGTGCGGACATGATCAAAGCAGCTGGTCCACTAGGAATACAGTGGCTTCATAGAGTATTAGGTGCAATATGGAAGGATGGAAAAGTTCCAGATGATTGGAAAAAAAGGAATAATAGTACCTCTCTTCAAAAAAGGAAGCCGAAAGAAATGTGGCAATTAAAGAGGGATCACTTTATTGTCTCATGGCCTGAAAATATTTGAAAAAATACTTGAGAAAAGGCTAAGGAAAATAATAGAACCTCAACTGCAGAAAGAGCAGTATGGATTCAGAGAACACCGTGCAACTATAGATCTCATATTTTCCCTCAGAATGCTGCTAGAAAAGCACTGGGAGAAGGGTAGAGACCTAACACTTGTATTTTTAGATCTTGAAAAAGCATTTGATAACGTCCCAAGAAATACTATATGGGAATGCCTAAGAAAGAGAAACGTACCCGCGGGGCTAATCCAGAAAGTTAAAATGCTTTACGAAGGTTGCCACAGTTGTGTTCAGATAGGAAATGGTAATTCTGACTGGTTCCAAACAACTAAAGGAGTTCAACAGGGCAGTGCCCTCTCGCCATTACTTTTTATCACTGTAATGGACGAAGTTATGAAAGGAATAAAGCATAACAACAATACAGAAATCAGCGCATTTGCATTTGCAGATGATGTAGTAATTTGGGGTAATACAGAGAAAGAAGTACAGGAGAGGTTGGCCACCTGGAATAACTGTCTAAAAGCACACGGATTAACAATAAACAAATCAAAAACGGTAGCGATGTCTGTCAACAGACAGAACAAGAAAAGAGAAATAAGGCTTGAAGGTACACAGCTTGAAACAGTAGACCAGTTTAACTATCTTGGGTGCATTATTTCAAGCAATAACAGGATACAGCATGAGATCAATAGCCGAACCCAAAAAGCAACCCAGTTCTACCATCAAGTTCGGAACCTACTCTGGAACGAACAAGTCCCCTTGAGATCAAAACAGACGCTCTTTCAATCATACTTTACCCCCATAATAACATATGGCCTAGAAACCTGCCCAACAACCAGACAGATAGACAGCAAACTACAAGCTGCAGAAATGAAGTTTCTACGAACAATGGTACAAAAAACTAAGAGGGATAGGGTAAGAAATGAACAAATTAGGGAAGAAGCTGGAGTGTACCCAACTTTGAAAGAAAAAGTGACAAGGGCCCGTTTGAGATGGTTTGGCCATGTCAAGCGAATGAATGAGGGGAGGATAGCAGAACAAAGACTACACACAGATGTGGTTGGTAAAAGGCCAGTAGGAAGACCAAGGAAGAGGTGGCTAGACCAGGTGAAGGACGACATAGGAACAAGGGGAGTTAGCTGGGATAGAATCCTGAAAGAAGAATGGTACATGGACAGACACAAGTGGAGGGCGCTCGTAAACTACACCCGGGCAACTGGAGTAGAAGACAGATGATGATGATGTATACGGTTCAGATACGGTAAGTAATATCGCCAAGTCTTTGATAATTTCGCACGAAACCTGTCTGTAATAGCTGTGCTGCTATTAAGATTATACATTGTTAGGTTTCTTTATGAGTAGTTGGCTAGAATCAGCACATAGCCATTCCATCACTGGGGCGTTGGGTACCACCGGTTGGATAAAAGTGGAACTTCACAACTCAACCAAAAGAATGACCATGGTGAAATGAATAATCGCAATTAATACACATATGACAGTATCAAGTTAGGGCTCAATGGATTATACATAATATCCACATGGTCTCAAGTCAACTAATGTCTTCATAGCACAATTACTTGTCAAGAAATTTCAATTTTAGTAAAAGGTGCAAAAATATATTGGCAATTATTTTAATACACAGATCAGAATGAAGTAAGTTGGGGCTCAATGGATAATGCGTAACGTGCATAGTGTCTTAAAGCAACATACATTGTCATATAGCACAATTACATATCAGGATATTTCACTTTTAGTAAGTTAAAAGGTGAAATTCTTTCCCAATTGTTTTAATATATAAGATTACATTCTGTTGTTGTTTGAGTCTTCAGTCTTTTGACTGGTTTGATGCAACTCTCCATTCCTCCCTATCCTGAGCTAATGGTTTCATCTCTACATAGCTACCGAATCCTACATCCGAGGCAATCTGTTTATAACCCTGGTCTACCCCTACAGTTCTTATCCTCAACCCTTCCTTCCATAACTAAGTTTGCTATTCCTAGATGTCTATTCTCTTCATTAGATTAGGTACGGTAGTGTATGAAATACATGGGAAAGAAGTGTAATGAAATAATGAGTGACAGGAAGTAACATTGATATGATTGTTGTTTTAATCCATTCAATATCACAAAGAGCAGAAAAGAATTATGACATGTGATATACAATGACCAAGTTAAAATGAATATTAATGTGGAAAATTTGGCAACTATTGTAAAAATTTGCTACAATTGTCAGATAAAAATGTCCAAACTTCCAGATTCTTCAAGGAAGACAAGGAGCTATGTTTGAACCAAGAGCCAATGTGACAACAAAGTTAAATGCTTTTATTCTATAATCATCAAGTAAAGCTAAAATGAAACAATATTCCTATGCAGAGGTGGGGAACTCCAATGAGCATGTGAGTGAAGCGATTACTGCCACATGCCACACAGCCGGGCCACACTGGTCTTCCAACCTTAACATTAAATTGCTACACCCCTTTGTGAGTCAACTAATTTCACAGTAATTTTTAGAGACACCATTCTGATTTGCTGAACTGTAGCTGAGGCAATACTAGGAAGACTAATGACTTTTTCAAAACTTTTAAGCGGCAGGTTAGGATGAAAATGGACTTTTTAAATACATATTGATAACTATAAAATTTTGTCTAAAATTATTTTTAAATGATATATTAATGACATGTTTCCACGAACCTACTACGGTGTCGTAGCAGGCGGAGAGGTGATACTCCGACGTGGCGCGTCCCAGGTGGCGGATAGGGGGGTCCTCACCGGCTTGCCGGCGGACTTGAGCAAAATAAAATAGCTCTCGCGGACCAAACACACAACAACCTCTACGGTTAACAACCACAGTTGTAACTCGGAGCTTGCTCCATACAAGGTTGGCTACCTTTGAAAGTCAAACATGGAAGGAAATCTTTTAAGGAATAATCCTCCTAGATTACATTCGGATACGGTGGGAAGTCAATTGAAAGATACCCTAGATGAGTCGGAGCATCTAAAAATACCCCCGACAGATAGAAAACCCAAATTTAGACTGAAGATAGGACAGATAAACTATATAGCAACACACAATATAAATTCCATCATACAGCCAGGAAAACTCAAAATTATGACAGACGAAATGGATCGCAAAGGAATTCTAATAACCGGGCTTCAAGAAATGAGAAACACCGATCAGGAACCAATAGAATCACAAGGGTATAGAATTTACAAGGGAATACCAGGAAAAAGAGTAATGAAGCAATGTCCACAATTCGGAACAGGATTTGTAGTCAATCTCAAAATAATTGAATCCATCATAGAATTTAAAGCATTATCCCCTAGGCTCTCGACACTAACTCTAAAAGCTGCAAATAGAACATATACCATTCTAAATGCCCATGCCCCAACTAATGATAAAAATAATAAGAAAGAACACAAAGATGATGTGGAGGGATTTTGGGAGCTTTTAGATCAGACAGCAACAAACATAAATAAAAGTCACACCAAAATTTTAATTGGAGACTTTAATGCCCAGTTAGGAAAGGAAAAAAGATATAGAGACATAATAGGAAAATGGCCAGCACAGAGAAGAACAAACAGGAATGGCATAAGACTGATAGAATTTTGCAGGAGTCATGATATGATCTCCAAATCAACTTACTTCAAGAGAAGAGCAAATAAACTCAAAACTTGGAAACATCCAGATTGGAAAAAAGGTGAATGGCAACTAGATCATGTTTGTATGGATAAGAACTATCACAGGGAGCTCTACAATGTGAAAGTTCTGAGAGGAACAGATACTGGATCGGATCATTACATGATAAAGATTAAAATTAAATTCACCCCGTTGACAAAGAAAAAAACTCACCTAAAAAAGAAGAGAATATACGACCCTCATAAACTAATAAATAACAAGGGATAGAAAGAACTCAAAAACTACAAAGCGAGTGGAGAAGATCAAACATTTGCAGAATTGTGGAAATATGCAGCAGAACTAGTAAAGATTTCATTACACCAATGCATAGTGAACATTTGGATCAAAGAAGAACTGCCAGACCATTGGACTACTGCTATAAGACATCCATTACACAAGAAAGGAGAAAAATCAAATCCTGACAACTATCGAGGAATTTCCCTTTTGGATATCACATATAAAATCATGTCACGAATTCTATATAATCGTTGTAAAAATCAATTAGAACTGGAAATAGGAGAATATCAAGGTGGATTTCGGCCATGGCGAAGCTGCCCTGAACAGATAATCACCTTAAAATTAGTAATGGACTACTACAAACGTAGACAAAAACAGCAAGTCATAACCTTCGTAGACTTCAAAAAAGCTTATGATTGTATACATACTGTAGATCTTCATTGCTGAAAATACTAAGGAATTTCGGACTTCATCCCAAATTAATAAAAATTATAAAACTAACTCTAACAAACACCAAATCTAAAGTAAAATTCCGAGGAGAAATATCTGAACCGTTTACGATTAAAACAGGATTAAGACAAGGAGATGGTTTATCACCTCTACTTTTCAATTGTGCTTTGGAATATGTAATGAGGGAATGGTACAGGGAAAATCCTAGGAACATAAGAATTGGAACCAAGAAAGATCAAATAGACTTAAATTGCTTGGGATTCGCAGATGACTTAGCGATACTGGCTAATGATATTCAAGAAGCCAGAAATCAAATAATAAGCCTACAAAATATAGCACAAAAAATTGGACTTCAGATATCATTTGAAAAGACAGAGATAATGGTAGCAAATCCACTTGTAATCAATCACATAACAGTAAATGACAAGAAAGTTAAAATAGTGAAGCAATTTAAATACTTAGGAGAAATTATAACTTACTAGATGAAACCCGTCAAAACATGACGGACAATGGAAAACAAATTTACTGAAGAAGCTTCTTATATAAGTTACATTCTTTGTACGATTACTTTTTAGCACTTTTGCAACTTTAAGGGCGTCAAAAGGTAGCACTCTCAGAATTGCAACATATTGCTGGTCATGACTGAAAACGTGATGAGGTCATCATCATCTTGCACAGTTTCCAGCCACTGGCTGGGTCTGTTTGGAACACAAGCCTCTCCAACGTCTTCTGTCTTCCCACCATCTCTCAGCCTCCACCCTTGTCCAGTCTTCTCCTCTCTTCTTCACGCTTTCTTCCACCCCCATCAGCCACCTGTCTCTCGGTCTCCCTCTTGGTCTCTTTCCTTCCCACTTCGTCTCGTGTATCCTCCTGGGTATCCTCTTCTCCTCCATTCGTTTGACATGTCCATACCATCTAAGTCTAGATTTATCCATACCATCCTGTAATGGTTCCTCGTTCATTAATTCTCTGGTCCTCTAATTTCTTTTTCTGTCCCTCTTTGTAGCTCCAATACTGCTTCTCAAGAACCTCATCTCACTGGCCTGTATTTTGCTCTTCTCCCTTCCTTTCATAACCCAGGTCTCCGAGGCATACGTCAGGATAGGGACATAGTACGTCCGATATATGATCTTTTTGCTGTTCTGAGGGACATCCTTGCTCCATAACATGCTTCTCACACGCCCCCGGAATGCTTCTGCCTGTCTCCCCCACTCATTTTTTTCTCTATCGTTTCTTCCATTATCTTGTATCAGGCTTCCCAGATACTTGAAACTCTCCACTTTCTTCAGCTGTTCCCCACCAATTGTTATTCCTGTTGTGGTTCTTTCCTTCTTCCTTGTTGTGATCACCATCTCACTCTTATTTATGCTAAATTTCATCCCATAACTTTGTATTATTCCTTCACACACGTCCAACTGTTCCTGTACCTCCTCCTCCTCCTTGTTTTCCCAAATCATCAAATCATCTGCAAGCACCATTGCTTTCATCTTTCCTTCCCCAATTACTTGTGCCACTCGGGTCATTATGTCATCCATCACCACAATGAAAAGTAACGGTGACAGTGCACTTCCTTGTTTCAGGCCGTTTCTCTGTTCCAACCAGTCCGATCTATCTCCTCCCACTTTCACACAGCTCACGCTTCCCTTGTACATCTCCTTTATCCTCCTTATAGTCCATTTTTCTATTCCACTATCCTCCAGGGACTTCCATATTTTGTTTCTGCATACACTGTCATATGCTTTCTCAATGTCCAGGAAGGCCATCAGTAGATCTGTTCCATACTCATAGTGCTCTTCTTGTAACTGCCTTACAGCAAAAATTAAATCCACTGTGGACCTTCCTGCTCTGAAGCCATGTTGTTCTTCCCTCATCCCTCCTTCTATCCTTGTCCTAATTCTCCTTTCCAAAACTTTCTCAAACATCTTTGCACAATGAGTCATCAGTGTTATTCCCCGATAGTTTCTGCATTCTGTTCTACTACCTTTCTTGAAGATCGGGACAATTATTCCCTTTTTCCAGTCCTCTGGGGTCTTCCTTTCCTTCCATGCTGTCTTCATCACTCGGTACAACCATTGTATCCCCACCTCTCCTGCTGCTCTCACCATCTCCACACTCAACTCATCCACACCCGGTGCCTTTCCTCCTTTCATCTTCCTCACTGCATCTTCCACTTCTTTCCATGTTAAGTCCTTTTCTGTTTGCAGTTCATCTACTGTACCTCTTCCCCGATTTCTTCCTCCTCGCCGTGGTTTCCATTTGGGTTCAGGAGTTCTTCAAAATATTCTTTCCACATTTTCTTCAGTTCGTCCCTATTTTCTATCTCTTGTCCCCTTTTGTTCACCATTCTAATATAATCCGTAGGATCCTTCCGCCTCTTATTCTTTACCATCCCATACAGGACCTTTTTTGTACCTTCACTATCCTGCTGGTCATGACTTAAAACATGATGAGGTAAATAGCACAATACGTTAAAGAGTTTCTCCTTGAGCTTGATTGATTGTGATGAAGTAGGCCGAGCGAATAGGACATTGTTGCATATTAAAAGAAAATGTACTGTAACTGCAAGTGTTTTATCGGAAGGTGTTAAATCAAGTCGTAGGATTTGAGCTCTCTGCCTAATATTACTGCACCTATTATATCCGAATCCAAGCAATTTCTTACATATTTCTTACAATTTATATATTACCATATATGAATCCTTGGGAAACGTTCAGATTTCTAAGGAGCATAACTATGGCTCAAACGTTCGGAGTATGTGGAGGCGAATCACTTAATTCCAAGGAATTGAAAAATTCAATAATAGGGAAATGAAGTAGCTGGCTTTCATCTTCAGTATCCAATCTGTTAACGCTGATGTATGTGTTTGAACTACTGGATAGAAGTTCAATGACTTTTAAATTAATATCATTACATTGTTGCAGCTTGGCAAATATTTTATATTCCAGCAGATCAATTTTACCCTCACAACAGTAAAGACCAAAGTAACCACGCATAGATTTTACGCAAGAGAAATACAATGTAGAACAATGTTTACATTTGATCTTCAAAGACCTTACAGTACACTGTACTGCATAATATCTGGAATTGTTTCTGAAATGGCCTATTTATATTGGATTTTAAATGTGGCTTCGTATTATTCGATAACACTAGTGTCCTGCGATAACGGAGCCGCTAAATATTAAATGACAAATAATACTTCCATTGCCGGAATCAACTGCGTAGTTAGACTCAGTACTCTAAACAAATAATCATTAAACAATTGTCTTATACAATGAAGTTAAACATGACCGTCCAGAGACTTTCATACTCAAGTTGGTTGGTGAGGAGAATGCGATGAGACTAATCGCTTAAAATAAATCCCTTATAATTGTTCCTGCCAGCGAAATTTTTTGCAATAGCTTGAAAACGCAGCTCAGAATGACGTTCTTCATTTTGTTATAAACAGTACGAAACTGCTCTAAATAAGCAATTTCCATCACTTGTTATAGGTTATGGCAGTACAATTTGCAGGGGAACATAGAATCACTTCGCCAATTACTGTACTGGAACGACCATAGGCCTATACTCAATACTCACTTCGGCAGTCACCCTATTGGAGGCAGTTTTTGAATTCTATGTCCCGTGCATGTCAAAAATTGTATTAACACATGGAGGCCCACCTATTCTTGTCTATCGCCCCGGAGACCCGGGTACATTTCCTGCTCTGCCAAGAAATTTAATTCTGGTCTGAGGGCAAAAACGGGGCACATTCAGTCTCTTGAGGTATAACTAAGAAGAGGAAGGTTTAATTCCCACCTCAACAATCTTGGATGTGGTTTTCCGTGGTTTCCACTTCCACTTAAGGCAAATACCGGGGTGGTTCCTAACTTAAGGCCTTGGCCGTCTCCTTGCCATTTACCACCTTAATTACAAATACACACAGTAATACAGCCATCACAATAACACAGGTTATGAGAGAAAATTTCACACATACACACCCAAGTACACAGGGCTGAGTGACCACGATGTCGGAGCCCTTCAAACGAATTATGTTTGCCAAGTGTCTCTCATGGCGAAAGCAATTGTGGACACGCGTGAGTGCCTGGAGAACTACTTTTTTCTTTAATAATTTAAGAGTATATCGACGATGCATAATTATAACTTTTAGTCTAGGACGCTAATAACTTGACCACCGAAGCATTGGGAAGAAATAGCAATATTAAGGTACATAAACAACATAGCCTACACATTCAACTGTCGGTTAATGTTCCTCAAAATTTCCCTTCTTAAATATTCCCCTCCTTTATAATTCTCCATATCGATGCAATGGTGCTGCCATCTGCTGTCAGTTACTGGAACTATATGGGTGATGTACTGCCATCTGTTGTCAGTTATAGGAACTGATTGCAGATATTTAAACGGCGTACTGAGGACAACAGTTTGCTCTTTCGATCACATGCTGTAATGCAATGGTAAAACGGAAATAAAACGTATTGAGAGGGAATGTAGAAATATGTATCTTTAACAGACATAAAACCTTACTAATACTCCTTGATTAAACAATATTTCAGTGGTAAAAAAAAAATATTGCCGAGGGCTGGGATCGAACCGGTGATCCTTGGAACCACAGTCAGTCGCCTTAACCACATAGCTACTCGCGCACTCTTGTACAGCGGCAGACGCAGCCGTTCATTATCTTCAAAAGCCGCTGTCTGAAGGAAATTACCCATTTCATTATCCAAATAAATCAATGTTGCACATTCGTATACGTTCATACTGTTATTATATTTTATTGTCAGAACTTGGTTAATGTGTGTTTTCAATTACATGGAAGCTTATTAAATAACTTACATTTTAATGGACTTCTCACCGCCATTTTGTCATGACCCCAGGCGGATTGTGCGCATGCGTGAGGGGCGAGAATTCTGCTATTTTCTATATTAATTCGAAAATATACCGTAATATATTTGATTATTTTAGAGACACTCTGCAAATCTAGAGGCCAAGAGCTTTCGTTAGAGTGCTCTACGAAGTAAATCGGTTCTGTCGTTCTCTCAATCTCGTGGTACCAAAAATCACCTTACTGTTTTAAATATATAGATAGACAACTTGGATGAGAAACCTGCATGGCAAGAAAGAACTAATAAAATGATAAAAGCCCAAAAATTAACATGGTCTACATATAAAAGAAAATGTCTATCAATCGCAACAAAATTAAAACATTACAAGACGGTGGTTCAACCAGAGGTGACCTATGGAAGTGAAACTCTTTTTAAAGTTACTCAGAAAAACAGAATCGACAAAATTTTAAAAGTAGAAAGAAGAATAGCTAGAACATGCATAAATAAAAAATATCAGAAAGATGGACAGTGGCGGATAGTACCAAATGAAGTGGTATACAGAGAACTGGAGCCCATCACTGATACTATTCGGAAGAAACGGCTTTCTTTCTTTCTTTCTTTCTTTCTTTCTTTCTTTGGTCACATCATGAGGACACCAGAAACCAGGTTATCTAGAAAAATTGTAGTGAAACTTTGGAATATGAAACAACAAGTAGGATGGATTAAGGAAATTAGAGAAGATATGAAAGAATTGGAAATAACCTTGGATGACTTGCAAAACAAAACAACAAAATTTAAAAAACTGAGAGATATAAAAATAAGATTTCAGGCTAAAATAGACAAACGTAATACAGTAAAAAGGGTATTTACAGATGAGGAACGCCTGAGAAGATCAGAGCGAATGAAGAGCTACTGGGCGACTCGGAAAGGAAACTTACTGAAGAAGAGGACCAAGAAATGATTGACTGAAGTGGTCCAATGAGGCCGTAAAAGCAGAAGAAGAAGAATAATGACATGTTTATAAGGTTCAATTTGGATGAAAAATTAAATCCCTGTCATAATTAGATACACCACATTAAATTATGTAAGTGGTGATACACACCTTTTAGGTAAAGAAAAAACACACTAGTTGCATTAATTCAAAACAAACAAAAAAAGCGACCACCTATAAGCCTAAGAATCAGTCAGTTGGTAAGTAAGTACGTGACTGGATTAAGTCCTGCATAATGATGCAAATGAATAGCTCACCCGAACATTGTTATAGCGTAACCAAGTGAAACATTAATTTTCAGAAAAGAATATAAGTATATTACGGTACCTAATTATTTACGAATACACTTACTTTACTTTAATATGGAGTTATGACTGCTGAATATACTATTTGCTGCACCACTGCAAGAAGAGTGCAATAAATGAAAAATAATGTTTTTGAGACAATGGAACTTGAAAATTTGTAAGCAAAATAATAAAATGCGAATAAAATGCTAACTGTTCTCAAGGGTTCTCACTAGCTCAAGATACTCGACAGTATCAGTAAAGCCCGAGGACAATAGTTCTGCTAACATTATGTATGCATAGTGAATGAGGTGATCCTGATTTTAAAATTTGAAAATATCCCTTGCAACAAGGTGCTGGTAGGTGGTGTGGAGTTATCATCAGAACAAACCTCTCCTACAAGCTAGTGGAGCAACTGCTGAAAGGAGAAGTGTTGTAACATCAGTGGCAAGGTCATTCTCTCAGAAGGCAACAGGAAGTAATAAGCTTAGGTTCTCATGTCCTTGAAAATGGTGCTACATGCATGTACATCATAGGAGTATTCAAGAAAATTTAAAGAGAAAGCCTCTATTTAACTTATAATTGTCTATCAACCAAGCCAGTTACTACAAAGCTAAATATAGCATAATACAGTACTTCCTAGCACATTAAATTAATCAGGTTAACATGATATGAAGTCAAATCATTTTCTTGATGGTTCTGTATTGACTTTAGAAATGATTTATTCTTTCTAAAAGAAAGAAGTTTTTGTGGGTATTCTACCCAATCAATCATCACCATCAACTTCCGTTTTCCAGCTTAGGCCGAGTCTACACCGTTCCAGCCTCAGACCAGAATGATATTTCTTGACAGAGCTGGGAATTGAATCCGGACCACCAGCGTGACAGCAAAGATTGCCAGTTGCTGCACCATGAGGTGGTCTTATTTAGAAATTCCATGCATTATTATTTTATTTACCTTAAATCTTTAAAAAATTCAGAAGGCAAGGGGGGAAAAGCCATGCCCTACACAATGTCCCCCGATCTGTTGACAGTATAAGCAAAAACAATTGTACCGGTATACTATTTTCAAGCAAAGCAAGAAAGTATAAAAATATTTACATATGTGAACTTATATTTTTATACAGTATTTTCCTTCACTTGTCTAGTCACTCATAGAGTCATTTCTCCATATAGTGGATGACCGAGTGCAACTTCATAAACAAACCAAGGAAAAATTACCACTCATTCAATTTATATAAATCACTGGCAGAATTTATTTAATACCCCATGTCAAAGAGAAAACAGAAACGGCCGCGGTGGCTGAGAGTGCTAGTGCGCTAGCTCGTGCCTCGCTGGCATCAGGAGAGCGTGGGTTCGAATCCCACCTTGGCCGTCCTGAAAATGGTTTTCTTGGTCTCCCATTTTCACCACCAGGCAAATGCCGGGACGGTTTCATTCAATAGGTCCATGGCCGTTTTCCTTCCAATATCCCTTCCCTGAACCGTCCTGAAAAGAAAAGTGCATGGCCATTGGCTGCATTAATAAAATTATCAGAAGAATTTCCAAAATTGACAATCTAACAGAGATATCTCTGAAAACAAGATGGGAATACAACGGAAAAGGTATGACATCATGCCAACATAAATTAAGCCAATATGCTGCCCACAAGGCCATGGTGTTGTGTGTGTTGAATTATTTATTACCTGCAATTAATGTGCGACATCAGGAAAGATATCACTATCCATTTAGTCAACCACATACCTGTCACTGCCACATATGTAGCCTATAGAAAGACAATGAAGAGTGGAGTAGACAAGCAGGCCAATACAATCTGGACAAAAAGAGATTCAGTCCCACGTCATGTGTTCACGTGCCTTTCAATAAACAAATTGAACCACTAACTCTATCACAATATTTTATTGCTTTTAAAATTGTATGTACCGGAATTGTGTAGGAATTGTGCCATAGATACCACATAATCTTGTATAAAAAAGGAGAATAATAACTCAATGACTTAAACCACCCTTTCAACTGTAGTGGTTTAAGAGATATCAAGGTACAAGAACAATGCCTTGCAGTTGCAAAATGATGTCCTGAAAGAGATTTCTCATCTGTCAGTAAACCTACTGACAGGTGCCAGAATGCTGCCCTGAAGGGGATCTTTAATCTGTCAGTAACCCTACTGAAAGGTGCAAGAATGATGCCCTGAATGAGATCTCTAATATCAGTAAACCTACTACCGGGTGAGTTAGCCGTGGTCGTTACGGCATGACTAATGGCAGTCGCTCACATCCGGGAGGCGAGGAGGTTCGAATCCCCCCGCCGGCAACCTTGAAGATGGTCTTCTGGGGTTTCCCATCTTCCTTCCAGGCAAATGCCGGAGTTGGTCACTAAACTATAGGCCACAGCCGCTACCTTCCAACTCCTCGTCCTTACATTCCAACTTTCCTCCCCAACGGTACTTGTAGCTCACCCATTGGGTGTCCGTCTCGAAGCAGCTACAAACCTGGCGAGCCGAACATGTTCTCGGACACTCCCGGCACTAAAAGCCATATGCTTAAAAAAAAAGTAAAAAAAAAAAGAAGTAAACCTACTGATAGGAGCAAGAACAATACCCTAACGGGGTTCTCTTAGAATGTGCCTTCTTTATTCAGCATAAAATCTTTTAAAATCGTAGACCAAGGGAAAAAGGCAGGTCCTATACAAATAATGTTCCTTGACCTGTTGTCAGCACAGTATAAGCAAAAACAATTGTGCATTATTTACAAGCTAAACAAATACAAAATATTTACATAACTTATGTGCACTTTATTTTCCATTCACTAGTCTTTTCACTCAAAGATTTATTCCTCCATATAACTTAGTGGATGACAGTGCAAGTTAAAACTAACCCATTCAATTATTTACATAAATCTCTGTCCGAATTTATTTAGTAGCAAAAACAGAAGAATATACAAAATTGACAATCTAACAGAGATATCTCTGAGAACAAAAGAAGAAACAAGATAAGAATACAATGGAAAGGGTATGACATCATGACACAGGTATCTCACACATTGAAGCCCCCTGAAACACTAGTCAACTGTGCTCAAATTTCATCCCACAACCATGGGCACAATAGGTGAGTGAGAGCCTTACCATGTCTCACAACCAACATTGAGAAAAGAACATAATATTCCAAGCATTAACTTATGATTTGAATCTGCTAACATTGGTGTACATTCTTCTGTTGAATTTAAAATGTCATCAGCTTGATAATACTGCTAAATTACTCTTGCTTCTCAATACTCACAGCCCCTCTCGGGCAGTCATGAGCCACTGAGAACACAGAAGAAGAAATAATTATCTTCTCCACACACCCCGTAGACTTAAGATGTCATTCCCAGTCCTAACTGATAGCTCCTCTCTTGGCAACCTCCAGTATAACCACACAGTGGTCAGTTATACCATCAACCAATTTTACCCAAATAATTTCATACTTAAACAAACAAACATCCAATAAGTGTTTGTTTGCTTTAAAAACTTGAACAAAGCCTTCCTCCCAAAAAATTCATTAATATAGTTGTTGTTAATTCATTTTAGGGGTTTGGGACATCTTGGTCATCAGCCGTGTGTAGTTGGGTGTGTGTTGAAGGAGTCTGGTAACCTATATTTATGTGATGACTGTAATAGTGTAACTGTATTAGGGGGCATGGCTGAGTTAGGTGCCCCAGGACTTGAAGTAAGGTACTGCTCCGGCATTTCCTGGTGGAGTGTAAAAAAGCTCAGGGAAAAACCAAACTTAGGATAGCCGCTGCCAGCACTGGAATTCGAACCTGTTTTCTAGGGACTTGCTGCAGCTGCCCTCGCAGTCGTGGTACAAGATTTAATGAACACGGCTATGCCGTGGGACTTCATTAATACAGTAAAACCTGTCTTCAACGGACTGTTTATTAAACGGAAACTTGTCTTAAACAGAAATATTTGATGGTTCCATGAACTTAGAGGTGAAAAACGTGTTAAATTTTCTTCATTAGGAGAACTGAGTCACGCGAACAATGGAAATCAAAAGATGAATTTTAACAGAAAATTTCCAAGTCATGGAATGCAGTGTTGAGAAAATATTCAGGCAAGGTGTGAAACCTTGCCTGATGTAACAGTTGATTCCATAGCTAATAAGAAATTTGCAAATACATCTTCCTTCTTTTGTTCTCCAACTTGCATGGCAAAGTGTAAAGCTAATTGCTTCTTTCCCAAGCCTTACCCAATGCTCGCTTAAATGAACTGTCAATCAACAAATGCATGTCTTTGTCTCAGCCCTTGTCAATCAGTCTAGAATTCAGTTTTTAACTCAGAACTTCTGAACTTACATTACTAACATATTTCGGCAGCAGTCATTATGGCTTCGAAAGCAAGAGTTGTGCTTTATCTTAACACGAGAGCATAGTGTGTAACGTGTTTTTCGAGGGGTTTTATGCAACTGGCATAAGTCAGTAGGAAGCCATTCTATATTTATTTACGCGGCAAATTGTTCAGCCAAGAGAATTTTCATGGTAATTTATTATTATTATTAATTTATTATAATTATTATTAAGGTATTTTCGGAGCATTTTATAAAAATTATTAGCATTCAGATAGGTTTTCTATGTCTTAGAAAACGCTATCCAGCAAATTATTACGAACGACGATAGCATAGAAAATTATCTGATTACGGAATTTTACGGAGTTTTGTCAGTTAGGGTATTTGAGAGACATGACTCACTGGGATTTCAAGTACAAGCTGATTCCTGTCGAGAAGTATTGCGCAAGGCTGGGTCGCAAGGTCTAGAAAAGGCGAATTGTTGAAACGGAGATCGACTTCTCCCTCCCGCGGAGTGTAATGAGGAAGGAGTGGGGATCTAGCGCGGAGGGTGCAGCCAATCAAGGAGGACGACGTAAGCTAGATGTCGGTACCATGGTGGGGGAGCCAACGTGTGGATATATCGTTCGACGCGCCGTGAAACAAGGACTATCTGTGAAATACTCGACGAGTATGGGTGCGCGTGCGAGTGGCTCCGATGTTCGGTGGAGTTAGCAACAATCTGTGTAGTTCTTGCCGAGTGTGGATATACGCGGGAATCGCTCCGATGTTCCGTGGAGTTAGCGACGAACTTTTGTAAAACTTGGTTGTACGAGTGTTTGGGTCCGAGGTACGGACCATAGAATTATATAATCTACCAGGATATCATCAAATTTCGACGGAGATGACGACGTCCAGGAGACTGTGGGAAGCACACAGCATCATCAAGAACGGGGGAAATGCTTTGGCAATTTCCAGGGGTAAGCGCTAATGACGCAGAAATACGCAATCTCTCATTTTTCTTTGTTTTATATTTCATAATTCAGTAACTTCATAGCTTGGAAATAAGAGTAAAATCAATTTATCAGACTCCGTTTTCACGTAATTTTCTATCGGTAATATTAAAATCACAACGCTCCAATTTAAATTTTAAACTTATTATTATTATTAATTTTGCTATACTTGTTTTATATAATAAATTCATTTCTTTTACAATGCAATCTTTGCTTTCAGTAGGTAGCATTAGATATAGACCAATTCCTTCTCCTGATACAATTGTTTGTTGGGTTAATGATCAAATCATACCACGATCTGAGTGAATAGAGTCTTGAATGTGTTCTGCCAGAGCTAGACGTTGTTAAATACAAATTTAGATTTCAACATTGCATTGAGGTCTTGGCGCCCATTAAAACAACATAGCTTAGGCAAAGGTAAACAGTTACATTTCTCTCCCAACAGTGTGGGCTAGCAAAACCATTACATTTGTCGCTCAACGTGAGGGCGAAAGAAACTGTTACAATTGTACGCTCAACGTGGAGCAAAGTAAATACCGTTTCACTTGTCATCCCAGCCTAATTAACGTTACAATTGTCGCCGACAACTTGGGGCTGAAAACCTAATAACATTTGTGGAAGGAGAAGGGTATATATTTCTGTGCCTGTATTTTGGGGGTTATTTGTCTTTATCAGTGTATATCATTATGGGGGATGAGAAAGAAAGACAGATGAGGTTACGTAGTGGTCATCAACTGGAGAATGATGATACGAGCAGTATGTCGAGTGATGGTAGTACCGGGGTAGCGGAGGTAAATCCCGATACTGAAACAGGGAGTGTAGGCGGCCAACCAGAATTAAAAACTTTACTTCTCGAGTTCATGTATCAGAACAAAGTTAGTAGTGATGCTTTAAATGCAAAATTAGAACAGAATAATGCAAAATTAGAACAAAACAGTAGGGAAAATAAAGAAAGTACAGAAGCTTTAAATGCAAAATTAGAACAGAATAATGCAAAATTAGAACAGAATAATGCAAAATTAGAACAAAACAGTAGGGAAAATAAAGAAAGTACAGAAGCTTTAAATGCAAAATTAGAACAGAATAATGCAAAATTAGAACAAAACAGTAGGGAAAATAGAGAGAGTAATGAAACTTTAAACGCCAGATTAGAACAAAACAGTAAGGAAAATAGAGAGAGTACTGAAACTTTAAATGCTAAATTAGAACAAAACAGTAGGGAAATGAGTGACAAATTCGAACTGATTAGAGGTGAGATCAGGGGGGTGATGGAAGAAAAGGCTAAAGAGATTATTGCAGATGTAGACAGAAAATTAGGAAAAGTACAGGAGGAGTTGGAAATTAGAATCAGTACACAGGCTGAAAATTTAAAAGAACTAGTGCAACTGGAAACACAGCAGGTCAAAAAGCAATTGGGGGGAGAAATTGACAAAATTCAGGTAGCTACTAAAGAGGTTAAGGAACAGCTGGGGGGTAGAATTGAGAAAGTCCACTCACAAATAGTTGCAGAAGTAAATGATTTAAGAGAGAGTAATAGAGAGAGCATTAGCAAGATTGAGGAGAAACAAGCAAAGCTATATGATAAAGTAGAAGAATCAGAAGGAAACATTAAATTAACAGTAAACAGTATTGAGAGGAAGGCTGAGGAGAAAATCGCAGAATTAGAGTTAAAATTAAAAGCTAGGATCAGGCAAGAAAATAGTCAGAATAGGCCAGTTTTTGTGAATAGCACACACAGGGAGGTAGAACTGGGTAAGTTCAGCAATCGACAGGGGTGCCCAATGGAGTTCATGAACACTATAGAAAATAAATTCGGGGAGAGGTTGGAAAATGGTAGTATTGAGTGGTGCCAGGTAGTTGAAATTTTAGAACAAGTGTTTGTGGGGGAAACGAGGAATTGGTTTGCTGTCTACAGAGACAAGTTTACTGATATCAATGATTTTAAAATGAAATTCTGTGAAAAGTTCTGGAATGAGGTTATTCAGTCGCAGCATCGTGAGGGAGTAGTGTGTGGTAAATATAACCCTAAAGGAAGCTCCACCATGACCGAATACTTTTTAGGGCAGGTATTAGTGTGTAAATATCTGGATGGCTTGAAGGAGGAAAGTGATGTGGTGAGGTTGCTACTTAGGCACTTTCCCTATAGGATCAAGGAGGCTGCTTGTATCCAGAATGTAAAGACTATATCACAAGTAGAAAATTTGTTAAGCACATTTGATGCACTAGGGAGAGGGGGTTATGATGACAATTTCAATCGGAACCAGGGTAATAATAATAATAGACCTAATGAAGCCAGGCATCAAGAAGTTCAAGGGAACGGTGGCGAAGGGGCCAACGCTCAAAATAGAAATAATAATAATCAGCTGAATCAGAACAGAGGAAATGGCTATGGTAATCAGTATCAAGGGAGGAACAATGATTTCAGGGGAAATCAAGGGAGGAACAATGATTACAGGGGAAATCAAGGGAGAAACAATGATTTCAGGGGAAATCAAGGGAGAAATTATAATGACAATAATTACAACCAGAATAGGGGTCAAGGAAGAGGACAGCCTAGTGGTAGTAATATACAGCCAAACAATGACAACACAGCCCAGAACAACCAGACTAGTTCAGTAGTTAGTAGTACTACGGCCAGCTGTAGCGGTTCTTTAAACGCGAACCAGGCTGCGAAGTAAGGTCAGAATCTCAGTCTGTAGCATGCCCTGTCCATACAATTATACAGGAACCCTATGACCTAAATGTAAGAAATGAATTATTACATGAACTAAATGATGAAGGTATTATTCAGGAAGTGGTTAGTAAGAGCCCCATAGTTAAATTTAACGTGTCCGAGGCGTACACAGATGTTTTAATTGATAGTGGTTGTATGAAGAGTTGCATAAGTAGTGCATTTTATGATAAAATGAAAGGAACTGGAGTAAATTTTGAGGAGATGCCAATTAAAAGCACTTTTGTTATCACAGCTGTTGGGAAGAGGTCTAAAGTAATTTCTAAGCAAGTTTTAGTAGACATTAAAATTAATAATCATGTAGAGAAGCAGATTTGCCTTGTAATTCCAAATTTAGTATTCAGTGTTATCTTGGGTTCAGAGTGGCTAAGTAGAGTGTCTGGTAACTTATGTTATGATGTAGGGAGTTTGAAATTTATATGGGGAGATTCTGAAGTAGAAGTAGCGTTCAATGACCATATTCAGAGGAGTAGTATTGTAGGTGTGATGTGTACTTTAAATGAGATATCGCCAGCCGTAGAGCGGGGTTCTCCATGTTTTGTGGGCAGTGTGATTACGAACGGAAGTCTAGAGGACTCGTTACGTGAGGCTGCATTTCAGGGAAATATAGAGGATGAACAGTGTGTTCGGCTCTATGATGTGTTATGGTGTAATAGGAGAGTTTTTGAGGATCGCATTGGTATGGCCAATTGCTATACACATTCATTGAACGTTATTGATAGGTCAGTATTCACAGGACATAGATATCCTGTACCTTTCGCTTATCAGAGTGCAGTTGAGGCACAAATTAACCAGATGCTTGAAGATGGGATTATTGAGTATTCTAACAGTCCATATGTTAATTCTTTGATAACGGTACCCAAGACCGACGGCACTATTCGTATTTGTTTAGACGCTCGTTTGGTTAACAGTAGAATTAGTTCAGATCAGCTGAAATCGATGTCAATAGAGGAATTAATGCAAACATTTGAGGGGAAGAAGTATTTCACTTGTGTAGATTTGAGTTCCAGTTTTTGGCAAGTGCCACTTATGTACGAAGATAGACCATTTACAGCTTTTAGTCATAAATATAATCTTTATCAATTTTGTAGAACACCTTATGGGTTAAAGAGTAGTTCAGCTGCTTTAATTAGGGCTTTAAACATCGCATTAGGGGATGACACAGGAGAGTTTGTAACCATTTACATAGATGATATGGTAATTAGTTCACGCAGTTTTGAGGAGCATCTACGTCATTTAAATATAGTTTTTCAGAAGTTAGATCAGGCAGGGTTCACTTTGAAGCTGTCTAAGTCGTCATTCTGTCAGTCAGAAGTGACATTTTTAGGTCATAGAGTGTCGAGTAGAGGTGTGACACCATAGGAAGGTAGGGTTAGCATGTGTGGACAGTAGCAACAGGGCATCGTTACAGACACTGAGAAATAGGTAGGTAGAGCAACGTGATGACGTTCATTTAAAGGGAGCCACTTGCAAGGTTGGAAGCAGGTGACGCAGAAACATTTAGAGTTTCCAAACGTATTGGGAAAACAGCATATGTGCTGGAGAATAGTGAGGGAAACAGATTATACGGAACGTATAATATACATAGTCTACGAAAATATGTGTCATAAAGTGAGTGTGTTTAGCTGGCGAGCCAGCCTATCAAATGAGTAAGTGTGGTATTTGGTGCGTGGGAGGAATCTGGTCTTAAGGCAGGCGTATCAGAAGTCACACAGGGGGGTAGTATGTAAGTAAATGAGAGTTTTTAAGGTACAGGGAAATATGACGGGATTGTCGGATGCTGTTGAGCACTAAATTGTCTCGATGCACCAAGGCCATTTTTGGCAGCGCTGATGGGTTCCCATTTATCTCCAAGAGATGGGGGAGCGCTTGAATAGGGCTTGTTAGCTTAAGGCGTCCACGAGATAAAAGATGGGCCATCAGAATGCGAGACAGTCCTTCATGAAACTCATACATATCAGCACACGTGATTTCTGTTTACGGCCTCGCCATGTAAGATTTGTAAGTGTGTAATTTAAGATAATTTGTAGAATGGTATTATTTGTGTGAGGAGAAATGGTCTGTGTTGAGAACTAGTATTAAGTAGAATATGGTTAACGGGAACTTAACAAGACAGGGCGATTACGGCACAGAAATATTTGGTGTTATATGTAATGCACATTTAGTGTTTTTTTTTTCAGAAGTCAATATTAATTTAATCATCTTTAAAGAGAGATCATGTATTATGGTCACGAGGCGCTGCCACAATAGTGTGATCGTGTGCTCAGTGATAAGTGGAATTAAATGTCACCATAAGGAGGGGACCTCCAGTGAAATTAGGAAGTTCTATGGTGATATAAATATATCAGAACACCTTTAATGCGTGTGATATGACATCATAAATACATAGTGCTCACACATTAATTATGTCTATTTCTCCAACATAGAGAAATTTGAGAGGCGGAAATATCCGTGGAACACTATTTTATATGAGAAACATTGGACTGGTTGCAAAGTGCGATCCATAGTGACAACAAACTTTGACGCAAAGTGCGTGAAGAAAAAATATGAGTGTATATATCTGTAATTTAGGGTGATTTCATTTATGTAATATGTATTTTGGATGGGGTTTATTAACGTGTCTGGGATAATCGGATAATGGACCGTCGTCACGGTAAATCATCCGATGATCCGAGGCGAATATGTAACGTGTTTTTCGAGGGGTTTTATGCAACTGGCATAAGTCAGTAGGAAGCCATTCTATATTTATTTACGCGGCAAATTGTTCAGCCAAGAGAATTTTCATGGTAATTTATTATTATTATTAATTTATTATAATTATTATTAAGGTATTTTCGGAGCATTTTATAAAAATTATTAGCATTCAGATAGGTTTTCTATGTCTTAGAAAACGCTATCCAGCAAATTATTACGAACGACGATAGCATAGAAAATTATCTGATTACGGAATTTTACGGAGTTTTGTCAGTTAGGGTATTTGAGAGACATGACTCACTGGGATTTCAAGTACAAGCTGATTCCTGTCGAGAAGTATTGCGCAAGGCTGGGTCGCAAGGTCTAGAAAAGGCGAATTGTTGAAACGGAGATCGACTTCTCCCTCCCGCGGAGTGTAATGAGGAAGGAGTGGGGATCTAGCGCGGAGGGTGCAGCCAATCAAGGAGGACGACGTAAGCTAGATGTCGGTACCATGGTGGGGGAGCCAACGTGTGGATATATCGTTCGACGCGCCGTGAAACAAGGACTATCTGTGAAATACTCGACGAGTATGGGTGCGCGTGCGAGTGGCTCCGATGTTCGGTGGAGTTAGCAACAATCTGTGTAGTTCTTGCCGAGTGTGGATATACGCGGGAATCGCTCCGATGTTCCGTGGAGTTAGCGACGAACTTTTGTAAAACTTGGTTGTACGAGTGTTTGGGTCCGAGGTACGGACCATAGAATTATATAATCTACCAGGATATCATCAAATTTCGACGGAGATGACGACGTCCAGGAGACTGTGGGAAGCACACAGCATCATCAAGAACGGGGGAAATGCTTTGGCAATTTCCAGGGGTAAGCGCTAATGACGCAGAAATACGCAATCTCTCATTTTTCTTTGTTTTATATTTCATAATTCAGTAACTTCATAGCTTGGAAATAAGAGTAAAATCAATTTATCAGACTCCGTTTTCACGTAATTTTCTATCGGTAATATTAAAATCACAACGCTCCAATTTAAATTTTAAACTTATTATTATTATTAATTTTGCTATACTTGTTTTATATAATAAATTCATTTCTTTTACAATGCAATCTTTGCTTTCAGTAGGTAGCATTAGATATAGACCAATTCCTTCTCCTGATACAATTGTTTGTTGGGTTAATGATCAAATCATACCACGATCTGAGTGAATAGAGTCTTGAATGTGTTCTGCCAGAGCTAGACGTTGTTAAATACAAATTTAGATTTCAACATTGCATTGAGGTCTTGGCGCCCATTAAAACAACATAGCTTAGGCAAAGGTAAACAGTTACATTTCTCTCCCAACAGTGTGGGCTAGCAAAACCATTACATTTGTCGCTCAACGTGAGGGCGAAAGAAACTGTTACAATTGTACGCTCAACGTGGAGCAAAGTAAATACCGTTTCACTTGTCATCCCAGCCTAATTAACGTTACAAGTGTATGGAAGAGGAAGTGTAGGATCTCCAAGAGTTATCATTATCTAGATTAACTGTCCACCAAACAAGATCAGCCGATCCTGTTCCTACAACTAGATAATCTTGTCCTTGGTTATTGCGATCAACGGTGTGTTCTATCTTCCTGCATTGTGTGAGTGAATTAGGCAGAAGAAATGATGGCCATTTTGAATTTACTTGTGTTTTGAAAGCGAGAAGTATGCAATGTTGGCCATGATGGTTGCATTTATGTTGGTTGACATCAGATATAGGCCCTATGAAGATTGAGAAATAAAATTAAGGAAGGAGAACGAACATAAGTTACCAGTATTTAAACACGGAGAAATTCCTATCGTCGGGGAAAGTCGTTAAAGACTAATAACAAAGACATATTTATTGTCGTAGACATAGAAGGGATTCCGACAGGGCCAAATGACTTTGGTATTTGTTTAATAAATATCCTAGACCTGAGCATATAGGTCCTACTATCGACCAAAATATTATGTGCACTCTAGTTTGAAGGTTGTTTGTGAAGTAACCAATAGACCTACATAAAATCCAATAACATCATCATTTTCATCGTTCTATTTTACGTTAGTTCACATAGGTTTGGAATTTTTAATTTATATTTTAATATTTTTTATCGCAGTTGGAACACATAAAGCGTGTTTCAACCTAGCGTCACATTTAAGATTTATTATCTCAAAAACCTGTCATCAGATCGAATCCAAATGTTAACACAATATGCATTGGAATGTTTTATAACTGGTGGATTAATTTCGAAATTTTGTGTGTCCAAGAAACAAAGTTGTTATCATTCTTGTAAGGTAACATTTTCTCGGCTCAGGGTGATTGGAAAATGTAGTTCTTGGTCGCGTTGTAATCCTTATAGGCCTACATCAAAAGGTTATGCTGTATGACTGTGAAATACGTAAATTAATTCACTTATTTTATATCGGTTTGTATTTGTACGGGGAAATATGACATGGTCCCGCAGCTAGCCGATACGCAGAAAACTGTACAGCGTTGCCGAGATGCAGCCCATTACTTCCGAGTGAGGCGCGCCATGACGCGTAATGGGCTCCATCCTTGCAACGCTGTACAACTTTCTCCGTATCGGCTAGCTGCGGGACCATGTCTTATTTCCCCGTAGAAATACAAACCGATAAAAGTGAATTCATTTACGTATTTCACAGTCATAGAGCATAAACTTTTGATGTATAAGGATTACAATGCGACCAAGAACTACATTTTCCAACCACCCCGAGCCAAGAAAATGTTCCCTTACAAAAATGATAACTTTGTTTCTTGGTTACACAAAATTTTGAAATTAATAAACCAGTTATAAAACATTCCAATGTATATTGTGATAAAATTTGGATTCGATCTGATGACGGGTTTTAGAGATAATAAATCTTAAATGTAGAATTCTTCCCAGATATTTTCCCGTTTCTCCTTCCTATCAATTAGGTGTTTTTCTGAGGCTGGTGTAGTTGGTAGTTGCAATTTTATTTTAAGTTCCTCAATGAAGAAGGTTTCCTTTGTAAGTTCATATACTAATCGTGTGGGAGTGAATTTTGAAACACCAAGTGTCCTTTTCAAAAAACTTGCTTTTACACGATCTAATACTTCAAGGTCTCTGCCTTTAAGATGTGTCCATATTAAATGTAGTCCATATGTTGCGATCGGTGCAATTTTTGCGTGAAATAAGAACATAGCTGTTTTAATATCCAGTAGTTCTAGTTTGGTGATATCTTGAATACTACGAATAGCTGCTATTGCTCCCCTGACGCAATGGTAAATAGGGAATGGACTCAAACCAACTACACTCTCAGGCACACAGTGACTCGTTTCGCTGTACATGGGCGGTTCCATCATTTGATATGCAAAGTAAAGTCTTTTCATTCACCGGACGAACACTGCTTTTGTGAACTCTGTGATAAGCAATGCGGAAGATATCATCTATGGGACTGTTCGAAAAGATCAAGATCTATAACGAGTTATAGTGAAGGAAATCAATAATAATGATAATGGAGTAAAATCAAAGTGCAAGTCATTCACTGATACATCATCATCATCATCATCATCTTGCACAGTTTCCAGCCACTGGCCGGGTCTGTTTGGAACACAAGCCTCTCCAACGTCTTCTGTCTTCTCACCATCTCTCAGCCTCCACCCTTGACCAGTCTTCTCCTCTCTTCTTCACGCTTTCTTCCACCCCCTTCAGCCACCTGTCTCTCAGTCTTCCTCTTGGTCTCTTTCCTTCCCACTTCGTCTCGTGTACTCTCCTGGGTATCCTCTTCTCCTCCATTCGTTTTACATGTCTATACCATCTAAGTCTAGATTTCTCTATACCATCCTGTAATGGTTCCTCCTTCATTAACTCTCTGGTCCTCTCATTTCTTATTCTGTCCATCTTTGTAGCTCCAATACTGCTTCTCAAGAACCTCATCTCACTGGCCTGTATTTTGCTCTTCTCCCTTCCTTTCATAACCCAGGTCTCCGAGGCATACGTCAGGATAGGGACATAGTATGTCTGATATATGATCTTTTTGCTGTTCTGAGGGACATCCTTGCTCCATAACATGCTTCTCACACTCCTCCGAAATGCTTCTGCCTGCCTCCCCCGCTCATTTATTTCTCTATCGTTTCTTCCATTATCTTGTATCAGGCTTCCCAGATACTTGAAACTCTCCACTTACTTCAGCTGTTCCCCACCAAATGTTATTCCTGTTGTGGTTCTTTCCTTCTTCCTTGTTGTGATCACCATCTCACTCTTATTTATGCTAAATTTCACCCCATATCCTTGTATTATTCCTTCCCACACATCCAACTGTTCCTGTACCTCCTCATCCTTGTTTCCCCAAATCATCAAATCATCTGCAAACACCATTGCTTTCATCTTTCCTTCCCCAATTACCTGTGCCACTCGGGTCATTATGTCATCCATCACCACAATGAAAAGTAACGGTGACAGTGCACTTCCTTGTTTCAGGCCGTTTCTCTGTTCCAACCAGTCTGATCTCTCTCCTCACACTTTCACACAGCTCACGCTTCCCTTGTACATCTCCTTTATCCTCTTTATAGTCCATTTCTCTACTCCTATATCCTCCAGGGACTTCCATACTTTGTTTCTGCATACACTGTCATATGCTTTCTCAATGTCCAGGAAGGCCATCAGTAGATCTGTTCCATACTCAGTGCTGTTCTTGTACCTGTCTTACAGCAAAAATCAAATCCACTGTGGACCTTCCTGCTCTGAAGCCATGTTGTTCTTCCCTCGTCCCTCTTTCTATCCTTGTCCTAATTCTCTTTTCCAAAACATTCTCGAAGATCTTTTCACAATGACTCATCAGTGTTATTCCCCGATAGTTTCTGCAATCTGTTCTACTACCTTTCTTGAAGATCGGGACAATTATTCCTTTTTTCCCGTCCCCTGGGGTCTTCCTTTCCTTCCATGCTGTCTTCATCACTCGGTACAACCACTGTATCCCCACCTCTCCTGCTGCTCTCACCATCTCCACACTCAACTCATCCACTCCCGGTGCCTTCCCTCCTTTCATCTTGTTCACTGCATCTTCCACTTCTTTCCATGTTAAGTCCTTTTCTGTTTGCAGTTCATCTTCCTCTTCACTGATACAAATGTTACATATTTCAATGACTTATTAACTTAAATAAGGAAACAGGGTCAGAAATTTATAAACTAGAAAATGTAAATGATAAATTTAATGCATTTAACAGTACCCTAAAACACTATTTTGAAACAGCATTCCCCTTTAGACAAAGAACTGTTCAAAATAACAAAACTAACAATTGGATAACAACAGGGATTATAAATTAATGTCAAAGAAAGAAATTTCTACACAAATTATATAAACAATACCACACAACACCTGAATTCAATTTATACTACAAAAAATACACTAGCATATTAAATAAGGTAATAAGACTAGCAAAGAAAATGCATAATGATAATTTTATTTCCCAATCATCTAATAAAAACAGGGCTATGTGTTCCGTAATAAAGAAAGAAACTGGAAAATCTGCTAAAATACAAAGGAACATTACACTGACCAGAAATAATAAAGTGATAAATAATCCAGAGGAAATAGCAAACACTTTCAATGACTATTTTCTGGAAATTCCACAAAAATTATTAAATAAATCACAGGTAAATACACTAAATTCTAATAATAAAATAAATATATGTACGGTAGTGATTATTTATTTATAAATCATGTCACAAGTGAAGAGGTAAGAATAGTTATAAAAGAGCTAAAAATAAATTTTGGGCTGGCATTGATGGCATCCCAGATGCAATTTTAAAGAAATGTGCAGAAAATATAATAAATCCACTTACACACTTAATAAACAGTTCAATTCTCTCGGGAACTTACCCGGATATTTTGAAGTTATCAAAAGTAATTCCAGTGCACAAAAACGGTTCAAAAGATGAATTAGATAACTATCGTCCTATTACCTTACCAATTGGTATCGCTAAAATTGTGGAAAAAATCACGAATAGGAGACTGATAACTTTTATAGAAAAAAATAAAATATTATCAAACTCACAACATGGATTCAGAATGGAAAAATCTACACAGACAGCAATTTATGAATGTATTAATAGTATACTGAAATTAATTGACAATAAGGAACATGAGTTTAGTGCTTTTCAGTCGGTCAACACAAATGTACCCAAAAGAGATGGGATATGCCCTAATCCTGAAATAGAATTACATGAGATTAATAAAACACTAGGATGACCTGTTTTGATCGTCAAGCGATCATCATCAGATCCATTACACTTAGGCTACAAAATCTATGTTTGAAATACAGGTGAAAATATTTACAATATGTACAATTATTTAGTTGCAGTATTGGTACTGCAACTGTCAGTGTATGCTAAATGCAGTATATATGTTAGGTGAAATGCTAAATGGTGATAGCTATCCGTAGATTGTACTTTAGAGAGATTATATGGTTGTAAACTATGGTTGAACTATAAAATTTTAGGCTAACTACTTATCTGATTGTCTTCCGTACAACAGCTACTCGCAGTTTTCGTGCTCACTGGAACTCACTGTGCGGTCGACACGGAAGACAATCAGATAAGTAGTTAGCCTAAAATTTTATAGTTTAACCATAGTTTACAACCATATAATCTCTCTAAAGTACAATCTATGGATAGCTATCACCATTTAGCATTTCACCTAACATATATACTGCATTTAGCATACACTGACAGTTGCAGTACCAATACTGCAACTAAATAATTGTACATATTGTAAATATTTTCACCTGTATTTCAAACATAGATTTTGTAGCCTAAGTGTAATGGATCTGATGATGATCGCTCGACGATCGAAACTGGTCATCCTAGTGTTTTATTAATCTCATGTAATTTATTTCAGGATTAGGGCATAACCCATCTCTTTTGGGTACATTTGTGTTGACAAACTGAAAAGCACTAAACTCTTGTTTACTAAGACAACACTGAAAATATGGCTTCAAACACCACAATAAGGAACATGTAACTGGCCTATTCTTGGATTAATCGAAAGCATTTGATGTTGTTGACCATAAAATCCTCCTTACAAAACTAAATCAATTTGGTATTAGAGGTCTAGCTAATAAATGGATAGAGTCTTACTTAACAAGGCATAAACAAATAGTAAGCTTGAGACACAAGGATGATGGAACCAAATTACTTAATGAAACATTGTCCAATGAGGGAATTATTAAATTTGGAGTACCCCAGGGATCGGTTTTGGGCCCACTACTCTTCCTTCTATATATCAATGATATAACACAGAACGTTCATTCACATAAGGAAATTTTGTTTGCGAACGATACAACACTCGTAATAAAAGGTGAAACTAAACAGGTCATACAGCAGTCTGCTGACTCTGTAACAGGAGAGTTAACCAAATGGTCACAAGATAATCGCCTCATAATCAACTACAAAAAAACAGCCTATGTCTAAATTTCCACACTATACGGAATAGGAATCCTGCGAAGCCCAATATAACATTAAATGGTCATCAAATAGAAAATAAATCAGAAACAAAGTTTTTAGGACTAAGGATACAACATGACTTGAAATGGAATAAACGTATACAATATCTGAATACTAAACTGAACTCTATGTGCTTTGCGTTACGTATTTTGAAAACCTGCACTAGCATGCACACATTAAGAAATACCTATATTGCTTATTTCCATTCATACTTAAGATATGGGGTCATATTTTGGGGTATGTCGCCAGATGTACTAAGCACGTTTAGGATACAAAAGAGGGCGATTAGAATTATGGCAAATGTAAACAGTAGAGAATCATGTAGACCTCTGTTTAAAGATTTAAACATTCTCCCTCTGCCCTGTATATATATCTTTGAAAGTATTATGTTTTGTAAAAAGAATTAAATGAATAAGGATGTTTTTCTTAAAACAAACAATGATGTTCATAGGCATAACACAAAACAAAATCAAAACATTCATATTTCACACACACACGCACACACACACACACACACACACACAAGCATATACTGTATATCAAAAAGGAACTTATCACACAGGAGTTAAATTATACAATAAACTACCCCAGTATATAAAACTTGCCCCAAAAATAAAAACCTTTGATAGAATGTTGAAAGCTTATCTGCAGTGCCATTGTTTTTACTCTGTAGTTGAATATCTTAGTGTATAGAAACGATGAAATCTATAATTATATTTTACTTTTCTATTTTAATTGTAATACCTAGCTGTAAGTTGTTGTATTTATAGAATTAAGTTTTCATATTATGATAATAGAATAAGGTGTAAATAGTTGTCCAATAAGATTGTATCTCTTAAGATCTGTTATTATAAATAAGTTATAAATAGTTATAGTATTAGTATTACTTGTTGTTGTTTGAGTCTTCAGTCTTTTGACTGGTTTGATGCAGCTCTCCATGCCTCCCTGTCCTGAGCTAATCGTTTCATCTCTACATAACTACCACACCCTACATCTGAGGCAATCTGTTTAACATATTCTAACCTTGGTCTACCCCTACAGTTCTTGTCCTCGACCCTTCCTTCCATAACTAAGCTTGCTATTCCTGGGTGTCTTAGTATGTGTCCTACCAACCTATCTCTTCTCTTCATTAGCAGTCGCCAGAAACATCTCTCCTCTCCCACTCGTCTTAATACCTCTATGTTTGTAACCCTATCTACCCATCTGATCTTCATCATTCTCCTGTAACACCACATTTCAAATGCTTCAATTCTCCTCTTTTCTGCTGCACCAATAGTCCAAGTTTCACTTCCATAGAGCGCCACGCTCCAGACAAAGGCTTTCAAAAATGACTTCCTAATACCTAAATCTATATTCGATGTCAGCAGATTCCTTTTTTGTAGAAAAGCTTTCTTTGCCTGAGCCAACCTACTTTTTATATCCTCTTTGCTTCGTCCATCACTGGTTATTCTACTTCCTAAGTAACAGAAGTTTTCTACTTCCTTCAGCTTTTCACCTGTCAATTTGATCTCCATAGAGGTTTCTGATTTATTTCGGCTGCATTCCAGTATTTTTGTATTACTGTATATACCTATTAGTACTTTTATTTTATAGATGTAAATTCTGACGTGTCCTATATCAAAAATGTATTGTATACATGTATTTGATCAAATGGAATTAATAAAACTATCTATCTATCTATATTGGCCATTGGCTGTAATAAATCTATTAATTAAAATCTTAAATGTGACGCATGGTTGAAACATGCTTAAAAACGCGCACCTTTTGTGTTCCAACTGCGATAAAAAATATTAAAATATAAATTAAAAATTCCAAACCTACATGAACTAACGTAAAATAGAACGACAAAAATGATGATGTTATTGGATTTTATGTAGGACTATTGGTTCCTTCACAAACAACCTTCAAACTCTACTGCACATAATATTTTGGTCGACAGAAAGTTTTTTTTTTTCCCTCGCCATTTATATTATATATATACAGTATACTAGGATACAGACTATATAAAGGAATTCCAGGAAAACGAGTTATGAAAAATTGTCCACAATTTGGTAACGGATTCTTAATAGATCTCAGAATCATTGACTCGATAACAGAATTTAAATCTCAATCCTCCAGACTTACGACCCTAACTTTGAAATCGGCAAATAAAACATATACAATTATTAATGCACATGCTCCTACTAATCAAAAAAACAACACCATTAAGGACAGAGAAGAAGTACAAAAATTCTGGGATCTTTTGGATCAAACTTTAATAAACATCCCTTCATCAAACATCAAAATTCTCCATGGTGATTTCAATGCGCAACTTGAACAAGAAAGAAGATATAGAGATATCATTGGAAAATGGACAGCACATAAACGAACCAATAAAAATGGTCAAAGATTAGTCGAAATTTGTAGAAACCACAAATCAATCTCTAAATCAACATGTTTTAAAAGACAGCCCCATAAATTGAAAACTTGGAAACATCCTGACTTCAGAAGGGGTGAATGGCAGTTGGATCATGTCTGCATGGATAAATTTCACCATCGCGAAATTCACAATGTCAAGGTTCTAAGGGGTGTTGACTCAGGATCAGACCACTATGTGGTAAAGATAAAAATAAAATTAACTCCAATGGCCAAGAAAAAACCTAATAATAACAATAGAAGGAAATTTGATCCATCTACCTTAATAAAAAATATAGAGTACTGTGAAAGAACAGGTGAAGAATCTATCAACACTAAAACATTGGACAAATTAATCACTAAATTAAAATCAATAGCAGAGGAGTTAGCACCAATAAATCCAAGGAAAAAACATGAATGGTGGAATGTAGATTGTGATCAAGCAATAGAGAAAAGACACCAAGCATGGATAAAACATCAAGCTCTAAAGTCAGAAGAATCAAATTTAGAACTAACTATACAAAGAAAATTAACCCATAAAATCATCAGACAAACGAAACGTAATCATCTTAAAAATACACTGGAAAAGATAGAAGACGATTTCAAGAAAAAGCAATCTCGAGATTATTACAAAACATTTGGTAAATATCTAAAAAAAATTGAAGCTCCAACATTAATGTTGAAAAATCAAACAGGAAAGTTGCACATTCTAACCAAGAAAATACAGAGATCCTTGCAGAAGCATTCGAGAAACTGTTAAATTGTGATGATCCACTGGAAACCCTGCAAGTTAACACTGATACACCTATTTTAACTTCACCTGATTTAATAAATCCTCCAAACATTAATGAAGTAGAACTCGCAATTAAAGAACAAAAAAATTACAAAACTTGTGGCGAAGACTTAGTCTTTGCTGAAATCTGGAAAAATGCTGGTAAACCTGCGATTATAAATCTTCATCAACATCTAGTTAAAATGTGGATTACTGAAGAAATTCCTGCACACTGGACCATAGGAATAATCCATCCATTATTTAAGAAAGGAGAAAAAACGAACCCAGATAACTACAGAGGAATTACCCTTCTGGACTGCACATATAAAATTTTCTCTCGCATAATTTACAACAGGATCAAAAACATTCTGGAACCACAACTTGGAGAATATCAAGGAGGATTTCGCCCTTACAGAAGTTGTCCAGACCAAATCCTTAGCCTGAAATTAATAATGGAATATTACAAAAACAGAAATAAGCAACTCTTTATCTCTTTTATAGATTTCAAGAAAGCCTATGATAGTATTCATAGACTGACACTGCTAAAAATCCTCCGATCATACGGTCTCCATCCTAAATTGATAAAAATCATTCAATTAACATTAACAAACACAAATTCGAAAGTTAAATTTAGGGGAGAAATATCAACAGCTTTCACAATAAAAACTGGTCTCAGACAAGGTGATGGATTATCCCCTCTGCTTTTCAATGTGGCTCTTGATTATATCATGAAGGTTTGGCAAACGGAAAACCCTCCTAAGATCAAAATTGGAACAAAACCATCAATAAAAATAAACTGCTTAGGATTTGCAGATGACTTGGCTCTTTTAGCACTAGACAAGGAAGAGGTTTGTACTCAGATCACTAGTCTCCAAGAAATTGCTCAAGGGATAGGATTACAGATATCCTTTGAAAAACTGAGATCATGCCTATGAAACCCTTAGATATAAATGAAGTCTATATAAATGATCATAAAATTAACCTAGTTCCTCAATTTAAGTATCTTGGAGAAATTATAACACATAACTTAAACGAAAAAGTAACTTGGATAAATAGAACAAATAAAATGAAAAAGGCACAATCTCTAACCTGGTCAACATATAATAAAAAATGCCTATCAATAGCTACTAAGATCCAACATTATAAAACTGTAACTCTCCCAGAAGCCACTTATGCTTGTGAAACACTGTTCCAAATTAAAAATGAACAAAGAACTGATCAGCTCCTCAAAACGGAAAGAAGAATCATTAGAACGTGCATAAATAAAAAGTATCAGGTTGAGGGAGTCTGGAGGATTCTCCCAAATGAAACTGTCTATCGTGAGATTGATCCAATCACCAGCACGATGAAGAAGAAAAGAATTTCATATTTTTTTCACATCTCACGGCTTCCAGAAAACAGAATTGTACGCCAACTGGTGATGAGAAATCTAGGAAAGAAAACTGGAGGAAAATGGATCCACGAAATCCAACAAGATCTCAAAGCAGTTTTTTTGAAATTTCATTCGAATCAATTTTTATGTCATTCCTGGGACTTAGAAAATTCCGACCAAAAAGTACAAAATCATTAATAACTCCGTAAGTATTCATCGTATGATGAAATAGCAAGAGACAAAAAAGATGTAATGTGTTATTGTCTACAACATAGGCCATGTATAATTTTACACTCAGACATATTAAGTTTCCCCCCCTCCCCCATAATTTCACCTCTCCCCATGGGCCCCTTAAATTGGATTTATGAAAAAACGGTCACCAACACATGTTTAGTTATTTTTAATGCTGATTTTTCTCGGCTGAGTTCCAAACTCCTCGCCTATGTCGTTTAAGAGATAAACGCTCCGTTAGGAATCCTTCAACCCCCACTTTTCACCCCTTTCACCTCATAATATACACCACATCGAAAAACCCTCAGACACATCAGAAACCAAAGAAACATAACACACACATCAAATATACAACATTGCTGTGTCTTCTTATTTTTAATGATGAGTTTATATGCCGAGTATCACATCCCCCAATGAAACCAATCGGGAGATATTGCTGTTCAATGAAATGCAGGTCTACCCCCCTTAACACTCCTTTAGAACCTGAATATCCAAAAATCCTTTCTTAGTGGGCGTTTGCGGCCTGTAATGAATGAATCAGTCAGTCAGTCAGTGAGTGGTATTTGAGCTTTATATAGTAGATAAGCATGGTCTATCACCTGAAACCAAAATGCATGGGACAAAAAAAAAACATCAAAATATCATGTTGGTTTCGGACCCTAAAAGACGTGAAAAATATAATAAAAATATTTTTTTTTTTTTTTTTGAAATTTCATTCGAATCAATTTTTATGTCATTCCTGGGACTTAGAAAATTCCGACCAATAAGTACAAAATCATTAATAACTCCGTAAGTATTCGTCGTATGATGAAATAGCAAGAGACAAAAAAGATGTAATGTGTTATTGGCTACAACATAGGCCATGTATAATTTTACACTCAGACATATTACGTTTCCCCCCCCCCCATAATTTCACCCCTCCCCATGGGCCCCTTAAATTGGATTTATGAAAAAACGGTCAAACACCTATTTACTTATTTTTTATGCTGATTTTTTCCCGCTGAGTTCCAAACTCCTGGCCTATGTCGTTTAAGGGATACACGCTCCGTTAGGAATCCTTCAACCCCCACTTTTCACCCCTTTCACCTCATAATATACACCACATCGAAAAACCCTCAGACACGTGTCTTCTTATTTTTAATGATGAGTTTATATGCCGAGTATCACATCCCCCAATGAAACCAATCGGGAGATATTGCTATTCAATGAAATGCAGGTCTACCCCCTTAACACCCCTTTAGAACCTGAATATCCAAAAATCCTTTCTTAGTGGGCGTTTGCGGCCCTTGAGGAAGCTGCATACCAAATTTCATTCCAATCCGTTTGGTGGTTTCTGAGATTTCGTGATGAATGAATCAGTCAGTCAGTGAGTGAGTGGTATTTGAGCTTTATATAGTAGATAAGTTACCTTGCCTACACCTCCTCAGACATTTTATTAAATTAAAAATATAGGCTACATTAGCAGGTTGAATACTGTAAAAAGAATAACTGAATACTCCAAAACTGGTAGATACAAACTACTATAAATTTCTGCTGTAACACTTGGAATTCAAAATGGCAGAACATAGCGATGTCGTGCTGTTTTACTTGATTATCCTGTTGTTTAATGATGGGGCATCTATAAACATGCACTACAAATGAAGTTGATCAGGATTGGTCATTATCCAGATGACGACCTGGTCGTCTAAACGGGGTGTAAAGCCATTGTCAGGATGAAATCATTGGTCGGTACTGGGTTATCACTGTCCGGACAAAATTATTACAGTACCGACGTTGCTACAGAGTTATACCACTGAGGATACTATAATTACTGTTTGTACTACAAGCAAGGGGGTCTGGAACATAAGCCCCCCCCCCCAAACAGGAAGGAAGCATGTAGTTATATGTGACCATTAATATTGCGATTATGAGCTATGGGACCTACTTTTTATGTGGAATCCGAACCACAGGACATGGCATTTCACTTTCAAAATCTCAGATGCATGGACTGGGAATTGAACCTGGTCCATTTTGGTGAGAAGCAAACAGTTTGACCACTGTACCACCACACCTCCCCATAAGTGTTAGAAATATGTAACCCAACAGCTGATCTGTGGTTTAAATACAGCGCCAGGAAGCTCAAAGCCATTGGTGGCGGTTCTAGTTACGAGAATGTTCTCGTTGATTCTTTTGTCTTTTTGTATATATACGCCTGCATGTAACCTTGTCGTTCAGTTCGTATTAAACATGTATACTGCATATACGCCTAGACGTCTTTCTCCTGCCATATACTCCTACAGGTTATGGGCCCAGCAGGATCATTGACGAGTGTATAGTTTTCTGACCAGTGTGATTCTATTTGAATTAACAAAACTGTGATCGCGTGCAATAAGTGTGTGCATCATGGCGGAATCAAGCACCGATTAACTTTATAACTTCAAGAAACTGAAGGGGAGAGAAAACTACATTGACTGGCGTTTCCAGATGAAGAATTATCTTATGCATGATGATCTTTGGAAGTGCATATCTGGTTATGCAGAAGATGATTAAACGGGTGCAGAGGTTAAGGTACGACGCGACGAACGTGCTTTGTGCAAGATTAACCTTATGGTGGAAAAGAGTGTTTTTCCGTACGTCATGGAAGCAAAAACGGCGAAAGCAGCATGGAATTCGCTAGAGATGGCATATGAAGATAAAGGCGCCAACAGGCACACAAGAATTCTTCGCCACCTGTGTTCCACCAAGCTTGAACAATTCAAGTCTATGGAAGAATATGTCACCACAGTTTTGGGGCTCTCCCAGCGGCTAGCAGCAGTTAAAAAACCACTTGATGAATTTCTAGGTGCCTTGCTCTTGCAGGGACTACCTGATGACTATGAACCTATGATTATGGCATTGGATGCAGGTGCAGAGTTGACTAGTGACTTTGTGAAATGTAAACTGCTACAGGAAAACAAACACAGCTCCAGCAAAGAAACAGCACTCTACACTAACAGGAGTGGATTCAAGAATACTAAACCCAAGAAACCATTCTGTTGGAACTGCCGCAAAACTGGCCACTGGAAACAAGATTGCAAACACCAAAACAAGACAGCAGTACATCAAGCAGATGCCAAGCCGCTAGAGAAGAAAGAAGAAAAGAAGAAGGGTAGGGCTTTGCTCACAGCACTTGGAGTTGATACCCGCTCAGCAGACAGCTGGTACATGGACTCCGCAGCCTCCAAACACGACTGGTCGAGTGGATTGGATGTCAAAATTTGATGATAAAAGGGAGGTTGGATATGAAGTCACCGTAGCAAACGATTGTAAACTATATAGTGGCGGCATAGGTGATGTTCCAGTACAAGCAAATGTTCTGTATGTACCTAACCTTACAGCAAACTTGCTCTCTGTAAACAGTATTGTTAAAAAGGGTCATGTAATTGTTTTTGATAAAGAAGGTTGTAAAGTGTTTCAAGACAGTGACTGTCAAGTTACAGGTGATGTGCAATTATTGATTGAAGAGTCAAATGGACTTTATGTCTTAAATAACTCAGGTTCTGTAAGTGCAAATGCATCAGCAGTGTCTTGTTTAAGTGATGCTAAAAGTGTTTGTTCAAAAAGTTCTAATTCTAGAGAATTGTGGCACAAAAGGTTAGGCCATCTCAATCACGTGGGGATGGACTTGTTAAAAAATGGTTTGGCTACCGGTATTGATTTTTCGGGTGAAAAGCAGCTCTGTGTTCCATGTATAGAAGGGAAACAAGCTCGACAGCCCTTCACGACCACCAAGCATCGTGCCAAGAACCGACTGGACCTGTTGCACAGTGACCTGTGTGGACCGATGCCTGAGGAATCCTGGGGAGGAGCCAGATATTTTCTCACCTTCATCGATGACCATACGAGGAAGGTTTTTGTCTTTTTTTCTAAAAAGGAAAAGTGAGGTAAGAGAAATCTTTGAACAATTTGCTAATTCTGTTGAAATTGAGCGTGAAAGGAAAATCAAGGTCATACGCTCTGACAATGGTGGGGAGTATTGTAATAAAGCTATGGATGAGTTTTTCAAACAGCGTGGCATCAAGCATCAGCTAACAGTAAGGTACACACCAGAGCTAAATGGAACTGCAGAACGCATGAACAGGACTCTGAATGAAAGAGCACTCGCTATGATGCAAGGTGCAGCTTGTGACAAACGCATGTGGGCAGAAGCTGTCAATACAGCTGCATATCTTGTCAACAGGTCTCCTGCACGGAAAACACCAAATTCAACACCAGAACAAATGTGGACTGGAGAAAAAGTAGACCTGACGCACTTAAAAGTGTTTGGATGTAATGCCTACGTTCATATTCCAGATCAGCTGAGAAGAAAACTTGATCCCAAGACTGAGAGAATGGTATTTGTTGGGTACTCGGATGAGAAAAAGGCGTACCGGCTCCTGCATCCAGTAACCCATGAATTAATCACAGCGAGAGATGTGATTTTTGATGAGATGTCTTTCTCTGCTCTAACAGATCCTCCAGTGGTACCAGGGAATACAATAATACCCCTAACCACTGAAAACAGTAAACCACTATTGACTGCATGTGAAAGGGATGTTCCAGATCCAGCTCCACAGCATAATGAAGAAGTGGAGCCTGATCATCAAGATAATCCATCACAGCACAATAAGGAAGCGCGTCGCTACCCCCAGCGAGAAAGAAGACCAAGACAATATCCTGATTACATTCTGCATTACACTCATTGTTCTGATCAAAGTGAACCATGTACAGTAAGTGAAGCCTTGTCATCACCTTACTCTAAGGAATGGCATAAAGCCATGAAGTGCGAAATGGATTCCATGATGGTTAATAAGGCGTGAGTTTTAGTTCCTAAGCCAGAAGGTAAAAACATTGTACAGAATAAGTGGGTGTTTAAAGCTAAGCGTAATACAAATGGTGGTGATGTAAAATATAAAGCAAGGTTGGTTGCAAAGGGTTTTACACAGCAATTTGGCATTGACTTTGTTGAGACATTCTCACCAGTTGTGCGGCATGGCACACTCAGAATGTTGTTTGCTTTAACGGTTGAATTAAATTTACAGATTGATCATCTAGACATTGAGACTGCTTTTCTCAACGGTGAGTTACAGGAGGAAATATTTATGTGTCAGCCAGAGGGCTTCCAGGTGAAGGGAAAGGAAGACCAGGTTTGTTTGCTCAAAAAGGCCATTTATGGACTAAAGCAGGCTGCACATATGTGGCACAGAAAGGCTCATACAGTTCTGTCTGCTTCGGGCTACACAAACAGTCATAATGAGGCATGTGTTTACAGAAAGAGTATCGGTAATACTGTAATTCTTGTTGCTCTGTATGTTGATGATTTCTCTGTGTTCCACAATAATCCGCAGGAAGTTAGTAAACTAAAAGATGTCTTAAAACAAAATTTCATGATGAAAGATCTTGGACCTGCTGCTCAGGTTCTTGGAATGCAAATAGAAAGGGACACAGATAACAATATACTCAAAATTTCTCAGACACAGTTCATAAAAAATCTGCTCAATAAGTTTGAGATGACTGATGTTAATCCCATCGGTACTCCTATGGAAGTAAATATGAAATTGTCTAAAGCCAAAAGCGTGGACGATAACCCTTATCAGCAGCTGATAGGTTCACTCATGTATTTGAGTGTGTGTACTAGACCAGATATTGCCTATGCATTGTCATATTTAAGTCAGTTTAATTCTTGCCACAGTGAGGAGCATTGGCTTGCAGCCAAAAGGGTACTTAGGTATCTTAAAGGTATGATAAACCAAGGACTCATTTTTAAGAGCACTGGTTTAGATTTGGTAGGGTTTGCAGATGCCAGTTTTTCCACAGATAGTGATAGTAAGTCCTATACTGGTTATCTTTTCAAGCTTGCTAATGCTGCCATATCATGGGAAGCTCATAAGCAGAGCTCAGTTGCTACCTCATCGACAGAGGCTGAGTATGGAGCTTTGTCAGAGGCTGCGAAGGAAGCAGTTTATCTTAAGAATCTGATGTTTGATTTGATTGGTTCTAATCAAGGTCCAATTAAAATTGAATTTGTTAAAGGTGAATGTGATTTGCAGTGTGTGTTGATGGATTGTAATCAAGAAATTGATTTGTATAATGACAGTCAAAGTGCACAGAAAATTGCAAAAAAGCTGTTTTTCATAGGCGCACTAAACACATCAACACCATACATCATTTCATTAGGGAAAAGGTTCAAGAGAGAATCATTTCATTGCACTATTTGTCCACACAAGAAATGATTGCAGACATTCTCACCAAACCTTTACCTAAACCAAAAAAAGTCCTCTCGGCACGCCGGAAGGCGGAGGTAGATTTCACCGGACAAACTTGGGGATAGGCGAAAATAGGCAGAATATGCAGATTTTCGTAGAAGGATCAGACCTCATTTAATGCGAGAAGGTATTTTATAATTGGAGCTTAATTAACTTTGTTTTTCGTCATTTTATGCTTATTTTAAACATTTTATTGTCTTATGGGAACGGTAACCTTCTTGTCATTTGGGGTCCATTTTTATACTTGTGGTCACACTGTCCTTATGCTAGGTTTCGACACTGATGTGCAACTATGTAACGGTCTGTTACTTCTTCACGCAAAATTATATCTACCGCAGAGATTTTGGTTGGTTCCTCAGTTTAGGGGCTGCGACAACGCGGTCATGTAACCCCGTGTACTTTGGGATGGCTGTATTAGTCTGTAATTCAGGTAAGGGCTGCAGACGGTCAATTTCAAGCAGTAGTTACTAATGTTGCTACCAGGTACTACCGTCAACGACACCTAGCTGTGAACTTGGCTACTAGATGCCACCGCAACCAGCAACTCGCAACAAACGTTGGAACTTCCCCTCCAAAGGAAAGCATACTGAGGGATTTTTGGCGCTCTTAGAAAATCCGACGACTTCGGCCGGCTTTGAACTCGCGACCTTGGGCATAAACATTCAGCATGCTACCAGTTACGTCACCGAAGCCGCTTCACACTTAGATGGAAATCTGAATCTGATCTCGTGCAAGTGCGTTATCTTGGCAACGTCTGATGGCTCATCCCTCATCAATTTAGTAGTGTTGCCATGGCAACCACTGATAGGTCTTGGCATTTTCTTATAATTCCGAAATTATTTTTCTCATCCCTTGGCATAATGGTGGGTTATATCAAAAATTCTTTCAGACAAAAGTTTTAGGTAATTATTATGGGAATATTGTCCATTTTGTACGGTTTTGATATTGTGCCTATTAAGAGAGATATGATTAATGTTTCCCGAAAAACCCACTTTTTCCCACCCCTTTGGTCAATGGTTGGTGCTATAAAAAAAACTCTTCAAACATACATTTTTGGGCTTTATCCGACACATAGTATGAATGTTGAACGGATTCGATATTTCACATATTAAGAGAGTTATAGCAATATTTCACTTTTTCGAAAAAAAAGCCCCCCATTTTCACCCCCCAACGACCGATTTAGCCCAGTAACGAACTCGACCGAGATTTTATAGGTATACGTATTCGGTAAAAAATTCAAAGTGATTGGTACAAAATTACGGCAGTTATCGTGTCCACAATAAACTGATATACATATACATACATAAATTATATATAACTTTTGAACTGACGGTGGTTTTGGGGCCTGGGGATGTGAAACGCGAAGATATGTCGAAATTTTCCGGAAGTCGAAACATGGTACCCATTGCAATAGTTAGCTTTCTAACGAAATCTACCTCTGGTTGGTTCCTCAGTTTAGGGGCTGCGACAACGCGGTCATCTAACCCCATGTACTTTGGGTGAGTGTAGAATCTGTCTGATACACGGTGTGAATTGTAATGGCTGTATTAGTCTTAATTCATGTAAGTACTGCAGACGGTCAATTTCAAGCAGTAGTTCCTAATGTTGCTACCAGGTACAACCGTCAACGACACCTAGCTGTGAACTTGGCTACTAGATGCCACCCCAACCATCAACTCGCAACGAACGTTGGAACTTCCCCTCCAAAGGAAAGCATACTGAGGGATTCTAGTGCTCTTAGAAAATCCGACGACTTCGGTCGGCTTTGAAACCGCGACATTGGGCATAGACATTCAGCATGCTACCAGTTACGTCACCGAAGCCGCTTCCCACTTTATCAGGCGGCTTTGGTGGCGTAGTCGGTAACATGCTGAGCTTCTATGCCCAAGATACCGGGTTCAAACCCGGCCGAAGCCGTCGGATTTTTTAAGAGCGTTAAACATCCCTCAGTATGCCTTCCTTCGGAGGGGAAGTAAAGCCGGCGGTCCCATGTCATAGATTTATGGCATGTTAAAGATCCTTCCACTAATTGCACCTGTGTGAAGCTAAATTGGATAGGTTAAGAATGTATACAACGCTCTTAGGTTTCTATGTTCGTTGCCAAGAGCCGACTGCGGCGGCGTCTAGTAGCTCAGTTCTGAACTTGGCCTCGTAGTCGTTGACAGTGGCGCTTGGCGGCAAAAGTAGGAACTATCTGAAAAATTGTTAGTTGCAGTACTTAAATTAACAAACAGATAACACACACTAATACAGTCATCACAATTAACACCGGTTATCAGACAGATTCTACACACACCCAAAGTACACGGGGCTACATGACCGCGTTGTCGCAGCCCCTAAACTTAAGAACCAACCAACCAACCACTTAATCAGATGGAAATACTGAATCTGATCTCGTACAAGTGCGTTGTCATGGCAACGTCTGATGGTCCATGCCTCATCAATTTAGTAGTGTTGCCATGGCAACCACTGATAGCTCTTGGCATTTTCTTATAATTCCGAAATCATTTTTCTCGTCCCTTGGCGTAATGGTGGGTCATATCAAAAATTCTTTCAGACAAAAGTTTTAGGTAATTATTAGGGGAATATTGTCCATTTTGTACGGTTTTGATATTGTGCCTATTAAGAGAGATATGATTAATGTTTCCCGAAAAACCCACTTTTTTCCACCCCTTTGGTCAATGGTTGGTGCTATCAAAAATCTTATTTGACATAAATTTTTGGCACTTATCCGACACATATTATGAACTTTGAATGGATTCGATATTGCACGTATTAAGAGAGTTATAGCGAAATTTCACTTTTTCGAAAAAAGCCCCCCATTTTCACCCCCTTCGACCGATTTAGCCCAGTAACGAACTCGACCGAGATTTTATAGGTATACATCTTCGGTAAAAAATTCGAAGTAATTGGTGCAAAATTACGGCAGTTATCGTGTCCACAAGAAACTGATATACATATATATATACATATATATATATATACATAAATTATATATAAACTTTTGAACTGACGGTGGTTTTGGGGTCTGGGGGATGTGAAACGCGAAGATATGTCGAAATTTTCCGGAAGTCGAAACATGGGACCCATTGCAATAGTTAGCTTTTTAATGAAATCTACCTAACATGTGTATTGTACCCAAGGAATGGGATTGAACTGTTAATTAGTATTTTAAGTATACATTGTGTTCAAAAAAATGTTTTCAGTAATTGTATTATGTTTATGTAGGGTACTCTATGATTGAAGTCTGGTATACAATGACTGTTACATTCTAGATCAGCTATTGGTTTAAGTGGGTGTGTTAGAAATATGTAACCCAACAGCTGATCTGTGGTTTAAATACAGCGCCAGGAAGCTCAACACCATTGGTGGCGGTTCTAGTTACGAGAATGTTCTCGTTGATTGTCTGTTTTTGTATATATACACCTGCATGTAACCTTGTCGTTCAGTTCGTATTAAACATGTATACTGCATAAAGGCCTAGACGTCTTTCTCCTGCCATATACTCCTACAATAAGCCCCCAGATTAGACCTGAATTTGAATCTAAAGCCTTATTAATAAGAATAAGCTCTACGAAGTATGTATCACGATACAATGTTGCTTATATGGATAAATTTCACATACCTATTGCAGTATTTCATAGTGGTGCATATGCCTAATTAAGTATGAATCGTGATATGTATTCAAGCATTTACTTGACCTAAACACGATCATTAGAATTAACATCCATTTTTAGGTCCATATTGATGAATGAGTAACTTTGAAAAGGTAATGAATTAACTTTTCAAAGTTGAATTACATAGGCATACTTTAGGTCCAGTCAAGATGGTGATTCATGTTTTTTTTCTTTCTTTGTTTTTCTTTTTTCTTTTTCAAATTAACTTAATACTTATTTGGAAAAAGAATATATATCCAAGTATTTACTTGGCCACTTATTTAGATAAATAGATATTGGGGTATTTTTAGGTCAAGTAAGGTTTGCAGTACATACTTTTACCAAATGTTTGTAGGCTATTGCTAATGTTGTAACTTTAATAGTTTTATTCTTATTTAACAAGTATGCGGTTCTATATATGTAAGGTGCTGCCACCTGCCCTTTATGCTTTCAGTTTGTCTAAAACTCGTGCCATGTTCGCACATGTTTAGTTTGCGCGGTTCCGCTATTGCCATCCATGTACATCAGTTCGTTATTATTATTAAACTCACATCAGGTCGCATTGCTTATATATCTCTGGTTTCCTTATATCCTCTTACAGGTTAGGGGCCCAGATGCGCGTGACTTAAGTGCGTAAATAACAAATCGTAATTATTCGTAAAAACGTGCCAGAAGTTAACCTCAAAAATGAACGCCGGAAGTATTGGGAGAATTGAACCCCTCGGTAAGGATAATTTCGACACGTGGGCCGTGCAGATGCAGGCTATCCTCATTACGGGCGATTTGTGGGAATTCGTCGGCGGGAATTCTACGAAACCAGAACCAGCGGCTGGAAATGCAAACGCGGCGGCAATTCAAGAGTGGGACAAGAAGGATCAAAAGGCTAGGTCGCTGATCATTTTGTCGATGTCTCCAAGTGAAATAAAGCAAGTCAAGGATTATGTCACGGCACGTGATACATGGCAACGACTGAAACAGATCTACCAATCCCAGGGACCGGCTCGGAAGGCGACCTTACTGAAAAGGCTAACCTTACAAAAATTGGTGTACGATGGCGACGTGCGTGACCATCTGAACGATTTCTTCGACACCGTGGACAAATTGGGAGATAAGAATATCACGATCAATCCGGAATTGTTGACAGTTATGTGTTTATACAGTCTGCCGGCACGGTTCGAGAACTTTAGGTGTGCAATAGAGTCACGTGGCAACCTATCGACTCCAGAGGCTCTTCGGACCAAAATCATCGAAGAGGATGATGCACGAAAATCGAGCACACAAGGTGAAATAGCGGGAGCTATGTTCGTCAAGAAGAAGACTGGTCCAGGTAACAAGAGCTATAAGAAACAAACACCCAAACTAAACAACAACAGTGAAACAGAAGGAGGCGGATCTGAGTTCCGGTGCTACGTGTGCAAAAAACAAAGGCATCGAGCCAGCCAGTGCAGATTCAAACAAAGAGATCCATCGAAGAACAAAGGTAAAGACAGTTCTAATACTCAATCGGCAAATTTCACTCGAGAACTATGCTTACAGGCGACGACAACTCAGAGCAGTGACGTACGCAGAATATGGTGCCTCGACAGTGGCGCCACTTCACATATCTGTGGCGACCCTGAGATTTTTTCGAAGATCGATGAGTCACGAAGGGGTGTGAAGAAATTGGCTGATGATTCAACGGCAGAGATCGTGGGAAAAGTCAGTGTTCGCTTATCTACCCGCATTGCGAACGAAGAGATAGATGTCTCTCTCTCAGATGTTTCTCAGGTTCCAGACCTCAGGACAAACTTGCTGTCGGTGGGAAAGATCACCGACCGCGGCCACGAGGTGATTTTTGACAAGGAAGGTGCAGTCGTCATGAACGAAAAAGGAGAAGTCTTGATGCGAGCTGAGAGGAAGAATAACCTATATTACGTCAGTGAGAGTCAAGAACGTACAAATATGGCTGCATCGCCCAAAATAATTGATCTAAAATTGTTACACCGTCGGCTCGGACATGTCAACGTGGGCGACATCTTGGTAGCTATGAGTAAAGGGAGGGTTTCTGGCGTTGAGCTGAGGAATCCATCGACGACTCTGGACTGCAAAGTGTGCCTCGAGGGGAAGATGTCCAGGACGCAGTTTCCCAAGAAATCCGATCGACGGACGGAGCTACTCGATTTGATCCACACGGACATGTGTGGACCAATGCCGACTCCATCTATGGGAGGTTCAAGGTACCTCTTGGAATTCATCGACGATCACTCTCATTGGTGTGAAGTGAGATTTCTGAAGGCAAAATCAGAGGTCTACGAAGCTACCGTCGAGTACGTTACCAGGATGGAGAATCAGAAAGGAAAACTAGTAAAGGTGATCCAGTCTAACAACGGCAGGGAATACCTGAATCGAGAGTTCGACAACTACCTGAAGAAGCGCGGAATCATAAGACGCCTCACAGTCCCTCACAACCCCGAACAAAACTGAAAGTCGGAGAGGATGAATAGGACTTTGATGGAGACTGCCAGGTGCATTTTGTTCGACGCCAGATTACCTCACCGCTTCTGGGCGGAAGCAGTAAATACTGCAAATTACATCCGTAATCGCCTGCCATCAAAAAGTATCGGAGGCAGCACACCGTACGAATTGTGGACAGGAGAGATTCCTGACTTTTCACAATTCAGAACGTTTGGAAGCAAGGTTTACTTCCTGGACAGGGATCCTGGAAGAGGGAAACTGGATAAACGAGGCAGACAAGGCGTGTTCATGGGTTACTCCGAAGAAACCAAGGGCTTTCGCATATACTCTAACAAAGACAAAGTTTTGATTAGCCGAGATGTAAAATTCTTCGAGAATGAAAAGCCACTGGAAGAGACTAGGATGGAGCGCCCGGAATCCTCGAAGCAAGATATTTGTTGGGAGCTGTTCTTTGCAGAACCACCGCCGCAATCACCAAGAGAAAAAGATCTACCAGCTGTCATGGAGGAACCAGTCTCTCAACCCGAAATCGGAGAAGATGATGAACCTTTCCTCGGTTTCGATGTGACGCCAGTGGATGATCATGATAGAACGACTGTCGAAACATCCGATACTACTCAATTGATACAAGGATCTGGTCGACCCAAGATTCTGCGAACTGGAAAAAGGGGAAGACCGAAGAAACTTTTTCAAACAAATCTCCAAGATGTGGAGGAGCAAGAAGAAGACGAGGAGATTCCATTCAAGGAGGCAATAACAGGACCAAACTCTAACGAGTGGCATGGTGCCATGGTCATGGAAATGGAATCTATCCTGAGAAACAATACATGGGTGCTGGTGGATCCTCCCTGTGATGCCAAAGTCATCGGATGCCGGATGGTGCTGCGCGACAAACTAAAACCTGATGGAACACTTGAGAAAAGGAAGGCCAGGCTGGTGGCTCAAGGTTTCAACCAGGAGTATGGAATCAACTACTTTGACACGTTCGCACCGGTGGCGCGAATGGAATCAATTCGATTGATGGTTTGTCTCGCTGCCAAGCTCGGTGTAAAAATCAGACAGTACGATATCACAACGGCTTATCTGTATGGTGACCTAGACGAGGAAATATTCATGAAACAACCGAAGAACTTCAGGGAGATGTTAGAGACCATTGCGATGTCTGGAACTGACGACGAAACCAAGGAGAAGGCCAAGAACATGCTTCGCCAGTTGCAGGGAGGCGACAAGGTCTGCTTACTACAAAAATCACTGTACGGATTGAAACAGGCCGGTAGAAACTGGTATGCCAAGCTGCGTGAAGGTCTTGAGGAAGTGCGGTGCCAAACCAACCTCATCGGATCCGTGTCAATTCCAAATTGGTTCCGGAAATAACATAACTTTGATTGCCGTTTACGTTGACGACATGATGGTGCTGTCAAAATGCAAAAAGACAATCGCCGAGATTTCCAGAGTCCTGAGTGAAAATTTCAAGGTCAAGGACTTAGGATTGGCCAAACACTTCCTAGGCATCGAACTAATCCAGGAGACCGGATGTATAGCCATGCTACAGCAAGGTTACATTGAAGAGCTTCTCCAACGCTACGAGATGGCCGACTGCAACCCTGTAGTCACACCACTCGACCCTGGAAAGAAATTGAGCAAAAATGAGAATCCCAGTACTGACGAGTTGAAGTTGCCTTGCCGCGAATTGGTAGGCGCGCTGACATATCTGTCGACAACTACACGCCCGGACATTTAGTTCGCTGTCAGCTACCTGGGACAGTTCAACAATTGCTTCGGAGTCAAACATTGGAAAGCTGTCAAGAGAGTGCTGCGGTACTCGAAGGGGACTTCGAACATCGGGCTGATCTACGAAGCAGACACCGAACCGATCCAAGGATTCGTCGACGCCGACTGGGGAAGCTGCCAAGAAGATAGGAGGTCCTACACGGGGTACGTGTTCCTGCTCGGTGGATGCCCTATATCGTGGGACTCAAGAAAACAAAGAACCATGGCCCTTAGCACCACGGAGGCCGAGTACATGGCGTTGTCCGAGTGCGCCAAGGAAGCTGTGTACTTACGTCGATTTCTGCTCGAGTTAGGCTTCAATGACTTTGCCACTATGTTCATCTTTTGTGATAATCAAAGTGCAATTAATTTGGCAAAGAACGAGATGTATCACAGTAGAAGCAAACATATTGATATCAAACATCACTTTGTTCATGAAGTCTTTGAGTGCAAATTTTTTGTTTTGAAGTATATCTCTACGAACGATCAAATTGCTGACTTTCTCACGAAGAGTTTAAGTCGAATGAAACATGAACTTTGCTTGAAGTTTGCTGGTTTGGAGAGTGTAAAGATTGTATGAACCTGTACTGGGGGGGGGAAATGTTGTAACTTGAATAGTTTTATTCTTATTTAACAAGTATGCGGTTCTATATATGTAAGGTGCTGCCACCTGCCCTTTATGCTTTCAGTTTGTCTAAAACTCGCGCCATGTTCGAACATGTTTAGTTTGTGCGGTTCCGCTATTGCCATCCATGTACATCAGTTCGTTATTATTATTAAACTCACATCAGTTCGCTTTGCTTATATATCTCTGGTTTCCTTATATCCTCTTACAGCTAATTTTAGTTTGTGTTTTCCTCCAGCCTTAAACCCCCCATTCCCAGCTTTTCCTGTTAGTTTGCGATTTTGTGTTTGTAGTTAATCCATTAATTTTGGAGGAGACCAAATTCGGGCTTTTACAAAACTGTATTTGTCCATAAATCATGCATATAACTTAATGGCTGACTCTGCTGGAATTTTTTCTATATAAGTCGTGATCAAAAAAGGGGGAAGGTGGGCGGGTTATAGACAGCCAAGGAGTAAACATATGGATTACTACATCATCTCCAGGTTTGTCCCCCATCTTTACCACAGGTAAGTTATTTTGCCTAATTTCAGTAGTTTAAGAATTGTTTTCCCCGAATTTGGTCTCCAGTGTTACCGTTAATCCTCAAGTGCCATATATTACATCATCGATGCCACCATTGTTTCCGTATCACGACGTATACTAGTCCTATCACTTGCTTGGACACCGATAGTGATAGATTAGTGTACTATCGGGTTTCAGAACATTTGTGGCATTTATAACTAACCACATGAGATGTTAGATTCTGTGCTATACATTGGCTTCAATAAGTGTGGATCATCTACTACTTGGCTTAGCCTACCGGTACTACTACAACGGGGTTCTCTTTTTATTGGTCTAGCAAAACAGCAGCGCAAATATATCTTTCGGCGATAAGTCACCAGGCTACGCCTACATTTTGCCGCTGCACTGCTCTGTTGCTACACCGATCAAAAGGACCCTCTACTACTACAGCTGTTTTGGTTTAAAACTTTGAGGTGCTGATGCCAAATTTTGTCCTGGACAGTCTTCAATATGCAGGTAAATTATCAACATAGGTCTCAATAAATGCCAACGCGCAGCCACGCGGTAGAATGTTGAAGCTGTAACATTGTGACTGGTGAGGTTTATTTTCATGGTGAAGCATTGATGTCGTGATGGAAACAGAAAGGAATTTTTCAAATTCGAGGAGGTACTGCTCTGTATACGGTTGCAAATCGTATAAAATGGGTACGAAATCTCCTCACTACATTCCTGTACAAAAAGTTCAGAGAGAAAGATGGGCTTCGGCGCTGTCAATTGGAAAACGTGTTACACGTTACATGACTGTGTGCAGTCTGCATTTTTGTGAATACGATTTCTTTCCACGGCGTAAGCACCGGTACTGTTGATTATTGATAGTTATTGTCTCTAATTTGTATTCACAAGGATTTTGCTACATCAAAAATACTGATAAACTTGTAGCCTAATACTTCTGTGCCGTACATTGAACCGAATGTAATCCGCTCTTCGTAAATTTATTTTAGGGGTTCTTCCGATTGACAATAGTCGAATGGTTAGAAAACTTAAGAAAAATGCTGTTCCTAGCCTTAATTTGCCAGAGAATTTATATTCTTGCCTTTGAACAGCAAGTATGTAGCTCAATATTTGCAATATTTTAAGTATGATTTGAGCATCCCAAGTAACGCTTCTTTGAACCTAAAACATTCATGAAAATTCAGGGTTGCTGGATTCAGTTTATTATCAGGCAGTCGTCCTTTGTGTTATGTGAGATATATATATATATTGTGAAATTAATAAAAACATCGATACCGCTAGGCTCCCAAGTACAGGCTTCATATATGTAACAGCAAACTGTAAATTAACTATCTACCGGTGGGTAATATTTTTAACTGGTAGTCTAGTAATTAAGCACTGCATTTAAATTGATTATAAAAATATTTCTATCAATGAAAGAAAATATGTAGTATTATGCCATCATAAATTAGAAGCCATAACAAACGCACACCCTATCACTGTCTTGCTTACTTCTCGTCACTATCACGCCGCCATATTGCAAACAGCTGACAGTAAGCTCCTCCCCCGTTTCGGACGTCAATAGGATAGAGTTCAATCATATTGTTATATGACTTCAAACAAAGTTCATATCACTGAGCTTTCATCATAAATATCTAAGAAAAATTGCATTGGGGAAAAACATAGGCTAGTAGCCTAATTATTAATTCTTTACGAGAGGCTTTCACAACATGAAATAAAAGGCAAAACTATTGTCCTGGATAAAGATTATTGGTGTGTGACTTCCCCCACTGTGCGTGACAAAAACCAGGGGTGTTATCTATTAGCTAACGCGGCCCACATGGCCACTCTATCAATCCACCATTGATCTGGACGAAAATATTGGTCTAGGCAAAACCATTGTGAAACCCTCTTGTGAAGTTTTACCGCCTAATTCTGGATATGTACAGATGAGTGTCACACAACCCTAAAGGAATAGAAAATCAACTGAAATCAGAATCATACTAACCAAATCCTTGCCGAATGTGAGCATTATCCACTGTAGTAACCCTGGTACTGGCAGTAGGTCTTCCATTGCTAACTTCCCTCAAATCCACGGTTCGCATTGTAACTCGAGAATCGTGAGGTTTAGCACTTGGAGATCGCAAATCATGCTGTGGGTCTTCAGACATAGAACGATTCAAATTACTACGATCCAAATTAACATGTACAGTCTCTGCACTGATGACAGCTCCACTGTATTGCTGAGGGCTAAGTTTAACCCCTCTACTTGTCAAATCTGATGGTTTATCAGGTGTAATAGACCTACGGTCTGATGCCATCTGAGAAGTTCCACTATTTATAACAGCTCCACTATATTCTTCTCCACTTAAAACAGATGATGTTTCTGGGCTGGTTTTGTTTTGAGGTGTTTCACTAGCAACCACTTCAATTTTCCCTCCATCCTCCTCCTCGAAGCGAACCCATCCACTACTGTGAGAGCCATCACTTTTATTTAACTCTTCATTAGCTGCACTAGAACTCATCTTCACAGCATTTATTATTGCCTTCTAAATGTTGTAAACTACTACAGTAACTGAAAGTTTGCATACATTAGCTCCCTGTTACAGTCCACATATTTGTTTGAAGCTTAAATGGACGAGACAATACCATTAAAAAAGTACGATAATTCTCATACACTTCGATTAAAATACCCTGGAACACACTACAAATACAACCTGTTTTGCACTTATCCTGTATGGATCACACCCTTTCTTGACGGATTTACACCTGTATCCTGTGATGTGGGAAACCATAGATAACTAGCCTACCTACGATTTTTAGTAATTATCATTTCAAAGCACCGTCTCACCGTCAAAGGCGCAAAGAGTTAACTACGTAAGCGCTCCTACAGTAGGTATGCCATATTACATACACCTTGCTACTCTTACTCTACCTCAGTGCTACCTTACCCAGGTGCGTAATATTCATTCAAGGTGAGAAATCGAATTATTTTTCCGATGGAACGTATAACGTTTCTAATACCGGTATTAATAAAGGATTTAAGAAAACGCTATTTTAGTTCTTTCCAGCACTTTCTGGATTCAAGCACATGACATTTGGTGTAATCACTGCAGATTGAAACATAGCGCAACTCTGTGCGAAGCAGGAGTTAAAGGCAATCTACGCCAAACAACAGAACACTCTGCAAATTCTTAATTGGAAAGAGTCAACACATAACCAACTACAACTTTGAATTCCTGTAAACTACGCGCCTAATATCCACTATAGTTAGCTTAATGAGGAAACAATGTATCATCTAGCTTTAGTAATCTATTTACATATGTTCGTCGATATGGGCTACAGGACTCAACATGAAAACTGCAACATTATATGAAATAGCGCTCATCTCGACTAGTATAAAACAGTCCCCGATTTTGGATATTCCGGGTAATCTCGAAACCCACTGGATGGATTTTGATGCGGTTTTCACCATTCTGTAAAGGATATCTCGAGGAAGGTCTCTGTAGTAAATTATTTATTTATGACCAAAGAACACCGAGCAGTAACGATTTCAGTGAAAGAGTCGAAAAATAACTGGCTTACGTGCGCTTTTTAAGCTTACGTTCGGCAAACCGTTACAAATATCTATATACTATGAGTGTAAGAATTGTTCAGCATGGAATGTTCTACAAAAAAGTCAATGACAGCATATCTCTATGTTCAATACATCGCCCACTATAAGTATTTTTACGTTTTCATTTCTTCTAACAATATCCATTCAATTACTAGCTTCGAGACAGTTTACGAGCTAACTGGCTGGCGAGCGAGCCTATCACCCCAGACACTGTCAAGTCGCGTCGAGTCAAGACTGCAGAGAAAAGTAGATATGTTTGGAGTTTCCCTGGAAGTGCAACTCAGCTTTTCACTATATTTTCTATGATTTTTTTGTTGCGCAGAATACAGAGTCAAGTTTAGATTGGACGGAAGGGGGGTTTGTGTTTCGTGCACCTCGCCATTCTCAAATTACGTCTGACAAGAATTCATTGCACATGCTATCTCCATGGTAATATGATTAATAGTCCAGTCATCCCATCATCCCAAGACGGAAAACAGAATAGATATAGGTCGTAGTTCATTGAGATCGAAAAAATACGCTTATCACGTAACAATGAAACAGGGCAACAAATAATTTCTTGATTGTCACAAGAGAGAGAAAGAAAGAATTCACAAAGACAAAGGGAGTCATGCCTAAAGTTCCTTTGACACAGGGAAGAAATGTTCATGATTCGTGATCCGATAAAGAGAATTCTAAAAGGATGATATATTGGCTTTCAGGGCCAGTGAATTAAAACTCAGCAATTTTTGTAGGTTTATGCCGTGTCTTGTGTGGGGTTTAGCCTAGGAACACCAAGCTGGTTCATCAGTGGCAACTTGGTGTTCGCGTCCGGATCCCCACTGCGCGCTACCTCCCTTTTTATGAAGCGCACCTGCACCTCTTGACTGTGAGAGCTAAACGCTCAAGCAGCCTTAACCTCCCTATAAAGGTTTCCAAAATGATGGCATATTGGCTTTCATGGCTTGTGAATTAATAAAACTCAGCAATTTTTCTAGGTCTTACTGGCCGTGAAAGCCAATATACCAGCGGCCATGACTGCAGTTATTAGAAGGTACCGAATTAGTGCTTGCCTGGGATTGGCATCGGAATGTAAACCTTGTGCGTTTCATAACTCAATTCTATGTGGGAGGCCATGCTTCAAGTACACGTGTCCCAAAGCTCCGTAGTGCATAGCACATAGTGAGTAGTTGCTAGCAGCTAGTTGCCGGTAATAATTATCAACTTGAGCCCTTAAGTCTTAGGCTGATCTTAGAAGGTAGAATAAAAAAGAAAAGAAAATAAGAATATTTATGAGCTGTGTAGACTTAGAACAGGCTTTTGATAACATAAATTGGAGTAAGTTGTTTAACTATGAAACGTACGGTACAGGGATATGGAGGGTGATCTACAGTATATACAGAAACCAGGTGGTTGTCATTCGAGCCGAAGGACACGAGAGAGAATCTGGATTCAGTGAGGTGTAAAGGTGCCTGTACACTGGAGAGCTTTTGCCCTAGCTAGAGCGTAGAGTAGCTCTAGCTAGACACTCTAAGCTCCTCTCCAGTGTACACAGGTAGTAGAGAACCCTATCAGTGACCGCTCTAAGCTCTAGCTAGGGCCGGCTGACTCTACGGTGTAAACAGTATTTGGGTGCCCTAGCTAGACCAGTCTAGCTCTATTCGTTCGGTTGAATATTGGAAAATGCTCTATGTAGAGCCAGTGGTGGATTGTTGGGGTTATTTGTTTGTTGTTAATTATCGTATTTGAATATGGCTGAATTTGTGTGGAGTCGCGAAGAAACAATAGCATTAATTGAACATATTGAAGCCCATCCAGAAATTTTGAATTGTACTAGGAAAGAATACAGAGACAGAAATTTGAAGGCACAGTCGTTTTGGGTGATCCCTTTTGCTGATCCTGGGGGTAATTTTGGCCAAAATATAATCATAGTCATTTTTGCTCATTCTTAAAAAGTTCTTGTACGCTTCAGAATCTTCTAAACATAACTCTTGCAATAAATTAGTGTGCATTCCCTCGTATTCTCTTTTTGTTATCCAATTCCTCACCCACAGCTTTCTTTTCCTCTTCATAGATTATTTTTTATTTTATTATCTCATAAGGGGCACCTGAGCCGAGGCTCGTGATAGTGCAGTACATCAAGGTAACAATGGTATTTTAGAAATTACATGTAAGTTACATTGTTGAATCCATTAAGAATTTAAACAGTTCTTTCCTGAAAGTTCTCAGTGAGGAGATATTTTTCAGGCCATCAGGCAGTCTATTATATATAGATGATGAGTAATGCCATAGTGAATTATTTCCAAACCTGCTGGTATTTATTACATTATAGTGGATATTGCTTGCATTTCTGGTGATGTGTGAGTGAGTATCTGAATTGGTTGTGAGTATGATATTTGAATTGGTTATTTTATGTTTAATTTTATATATCATTATTACTGAGGCTCTTTGACGGAGACAATTTAGTGATAGGACATTACATTGTTGGTATAATTGAATTGTAGGTGTTAACATGGGAAGATTGAAAAGTATTTTCAAAGCCCTTTTATGTAATATATTGATTTTATTGAATAATCCTTTGCTGCAACAGGCCCAAATGTGAATCATGTATGCAATGTGACTTTCAATAAGTGCGTGATATATAGACTTCAGTAGTGCTCGAGAAACTTTGTATTTTACTCGGCTTAGAACTCCTATAGCTGGAATTATTTTTCCACCAATAGCTTTGACATGATCATCCCATGAGAGTAGCTCATCAATGACTAATCCCAAAAATTTGGTAGATTTAACTCGGGGTAGACATTGGTCGTGGAAGAATAATTGCATGTCTAAAGGTAGGTTGTAGGAAGGCTTGTGAAAGACGATATAGTTAGTTTTACTTAAGTTAACTGTTAGACGGTTTTCATGCATCCATGATAGAATCAGATGTGTGCATCTTCCTGCATTTTCTGTTCGAGTTCATGGACAGACTTTCCAACATAGAATATATTGGTATCATCAGCAAATAGGGATATCTTACCGTTTAAATTTAGTCTACCCATGTCGTTGATAAATATTAAAAATAATATTGGGCCTAAAACAGATCCCTGTGGCACCCCAATAGTAATTGCTTGGCAACTACTCTCAGCATTCATGCAACTAACAAATTGTTCCCTGTCTTTAAGGTAATCTACAAACCAGTGAAGTGCAGTTCCTCTCACACCAGCTGATTCTAATTTATGAATCAGTAGAGAGTTTTCTTTTTTAACAAGGCACACGCTACCACCACAGATCCTAAAAGCTCTCTTGACGACATTTTAACTTCACAACACAGCGCCAAAAAACTAGACTCACACTGCTCTCAGAATGTTTTAGCACTGCTCTACCTACTGCATTTACGTTTGACAGTGTACACAGGTTCAGAGAGTGATCTAGGTAGATTTGTCTATCTCCACTCTACGAATGCTCTACCTAGGGAAAAATACTCTACAGTGTACACGCACTCAGTTTAGCTAGAGCGATCTAGCTAGACTTGCTCTATGAAAATCACTCTCCAGTGTACAGGCACCTTAAGGCAAGGCTGCAGCTTATCACCCATACTTTTCAATCTATTGGCAACTCAAACTAACACTTGGGGCGCTGCGGTCGGTCTGGATAAGTAGGGTAAAAATACTCAATAACACGCGTTTGATATGGAACACTTTTTATTTTTCTGTTATAATCAGTAAATGTGGTCCCTAAAATAATGACAGTGTTATTTTTAATTGTATATATGTACAACTGAACGATACCCGTGATCTAATTTGTGTGTTCCACTGGATTTTATGTGTCAATTGCATATTATCAAGCATCGGTTGTCTGCTGGTATTTGTTTTTGAGCAGTTCGAGTCATGGCGCTGTGACGTATAAAAGCTATATTTGAGTTTGCTCACTGTACCATAGACTCTAGAAATTATTTGCTGCTTGGTAGGGCGAAGGGATGAGTTTAACTTGTATTAAAACTCGGGGAAGACAGGAATTGCTTGATTTGGATGGTTTTGGTGTTGAATATCGGACTGGTACCGTAGCAGGTTCTCGCAGAGTAGATATTTACCCTGCGAAGTCAAATTAGGTCTATATGACTCGTTTTTGAATGGCTCGGATATCGCAGGGCGAGGTGATGGCGGTTGGTAGGGTTATTGGAAATGAACTAGGGAGCGGGAAAGGATATCTGACTGATGAAGCTTGGCTGTCCTCGGCTGCTGTAGGCTTGGCTGTCTTGGTACGGCTTGGCTCGGCGAGACTGTGCTTGGCTGTCTAGGTGCGGCTTGGCTCGGCGTAACAGTGAAAAACCAGTCCTGTCGTCAGTGAGTGTAGTGATGAGTGGTCCAACCCGCTCCTGTCGCCCGTATTTATTTGGTATCGTCGCCTTTCGGCTATTGCTAATTGCATCTTTTGGAAAGTGATGAAAACGTATATCCGCAGCCCTGTTATACATCGACTTACAGCCGTAAACTGAGCAATATACTTTGCTTTTACTCATTTTGCATTCTATCAACGAGTAAAACTTATTACTTATGTTTAAAGACACGAAGAATTTACCACGATCTGCTTACCAAAACAAGAAACCATATACAGTCACCACGTGACAAATGTACCCTACTTGGTAAGTTTCTCATTTTTACCGCTAGATGTCATATCAGATAGCTGGAGTTGCCAATACAATGAACAAGCATTGAAGGAAATTAGAGAAAAATTTAAAGCAGGAGAAATAATTTCAAATCTGAGATTCGCTGATGATATTGTTAACTTAGTCGATATGTCGTAGGCAGATAGTTAAATCAGTCATTTCATGAAGATCCTAGGCACTTCATGAAAAGCCGGCATATGATGTAAAATGAGATAGTTACACTATCTGACGCGTGGTTTCATGAAATGACTAAATTTAGCCGTCACATAATGTAATTCTTTTTTACACTATCTGACAGAAAGTCAAGCCCGTCACTTCATGAAGAAGCGGTAGCGTTGTCCTCGTGGTGAGATAAGTGTGCTTTCCAAGAATAAATAGTGGCAATATACGATATGGAAGATACCGTGGAAGTACAGAGGCAGTTGTTTCTTCAGAAAGTTAATGAGTATTATGATGAAAAGCCTCATAAAAAACCTTGGTCTCAAGAAGAAATGGATAAGGTAAGAAAGACTTGTTTGGTATATTTTAGGTTATGTCACTTGTAGCCTGCCTGTTTTAATCATTTACAAGTGTTCTATTCGTCTCATTTGGATGAAGATGATACTGCTGGCTGATTAACAGAGGATTATTAATGGGTGTTTACGCAATTACCAGTATCATCACAAGTCTGAGAATGAACGGCATATGTCCAGACGAAATATTACACTTTCTATTACATGGGGCCAGTAAAAAGGCGGGATGTCAATAGAACAATGCGATGTTTATATTAATGCCATTATTAGAACATTTTAGGACATAGCCTACACAATAGTCAGCTTATTTCGTGTTTCTGAAGTCTTACCGCAATGAAGAAATCAGGGCCGTACCCAGAAAGTAATTTCGGGAGGGTTTCTGTATTTTCATTTTTTCAGTCTACACATTTTTTCAGTCTACACATTTAGGTAGATTTCATTAGAAAGCTAACTATTGCAATGGGTCCCATGTTTCGACTTCCGGAAAATTTCGACATATCTTCGCGTTTCACATCCCCCAGACCCCAAAACCACCGTCAGTTCAAAAGTTTATATATAATTTATATATGTATATATATATATGTATATCAGTTCCTTGTGGACACGATAACTGCCGTAATTTTGCACCAATCACTTTGAATTTTTAACCGAATATGTATACCTATAAAATCTCGGTCGAGTTCGTTACTGGGCTAAATCGCTCTAAGGGGGTGAAAATGGGGGTCTTTTTTCGAAAAAGTGAAATATTGCTATAACTCTCTTAATATGTGAAATATCGAATCCGTTCAACGTTCATACTATGTATCGGATAACACCCAAAAATTTATGTTTGAAGAGTTTTTTATAGCACCAACCATTGACCAAAGGGGTGGAAAAAAGTGGTTTTTTTCGGGAAACATTAATCATATCTCTCTTAATATGCACAATATCAAAACCGTACAAAATGGACAATATTCCCCTAATAATTACCTAAAACTTTTGTCTGAAAGACTTTTTGATATGACCCACCATTATGCCAAGGGATGAGAAAAATGATTTCGGAATTATAAGAAAATGCCAAGAGCTATCAGTGGTTGCCATGGCAACACTACTAAATTGATGAGGGATGAGCCATCAGACGTTGCCAAGATAATGCACTTGCACGAGATCAGATTCAGATTTCCATCTGACTAAGTGTGAAGCGGCTTCGGTGACGTAACTGGTAGCATGCTGAATGTCTATACCCAAGGTCACGAGTTCAAAGCCGGCCGAAGTCGTCAGATTTTCTAAGAGCGCTAAACATCTCTAAGTATGCTTTCCTTTGGAAGGGAAGTTCCAACGTTCGTTGCGAGTTGCTGGTTGCGGTGGCATCTAGTAGCCAAGTTCACAGCTAGGTGTCGTTGACGGTAGTACCTGGTAGCAACATTAGGAACTACTGCTTGAAATTGACCGTCTGCATTCCTTACCTGAATTAAGACAAATACAGCCATTACAATTCACACCGTTTATCAGACAGATTCTACACTCACCCAAAGTACACGGGGTTAGATGACCGCGTTGTCGCAGCCCCTAAACTGAGGAACCAACCAGAGGTAGATTTCATTAGAAAGCTAACTATTGCAATGGGTACCATGTTTCGACTTCCGGAAGATTTCGACATATCTTCGCGTTTCACATCCCCCAGACCTCAAAACCACCGTCAGTTCAAAAGTTTATATATAATTTATGTATGTATATCAGTTTCTTGTGGACACGATAACTGCCGTAATTTTTCACCAATCACTTGGAATTTTTTACCGAATATGTATACCGATAAAATCTCGGTCGAGTTCGTTACTGGGCTAAATCGGTCGAAGGGGGTGAAAATGAGGGGCTTTTTTCGAAAAAGTGAAATATTGCTATAACTCTCTTAATATGTGAAATATCGAATCCGTTCAAAGTTCATACTATGTACCGATAAAGCCCAAAAATTTATGTTTGAAGAGTTTTTTTATAGACCAACCATTGACCAAAGGTGTGGGAAAAAGTGGGTTTTTCGGGAAGCATTAATCATATCCCTCTTAATAGGCACAATATCAAAACCGTACAAAATGGACAATATTCCCCTAATAATTACCTAAAACTTTTGTCTGAAAGACTTTTTGATATGACCCACCATTATGCCAAGGGATGAGAAAAATGATTTCGGAATTATAAGAAAATGCCAAGAGCTATCAGTGGTTGCCATGGCAACACTACTAAATTGATGAGGGATGAGCCATCAGACGTTGCCAAGATAATGCACTTGCACGAGATCAGATTCAGATTTCCATCTGACTAAGTGTGAAGCGGCTTCGGTGACGTAACTGGTAGCATGCTGAATGTCTATGCCCAAGGTCGCGAGTTCAAAGCCGGCCGAAGTCGTCGGATTTTCTAAGAGCGCTAAAAATCCCTAAGTATGCTTTCCTTTGGAGGGGAAGTTCCAACGTTCGTTGCGAGTTGCTGGTTGCGGTGGCATCTAGTAGCCAAGTTCACAGCTAGGTGTCGTTGACGGTAGTACCTGGTAGCAACATTAGGAACTACTGCTTGAAATTGACCGTCTGCTGTCCTTACCTGAATTACAGACTAATACAGCCATCCCTAAGTACACGGGGTTACATGACCGCGTTGTCGCAGCCCCTAAACTGAGGAACCAACCAAAACCTCTGCGGGAGATATAATTTTGCGTGAAGAAGTAACAGACCGTTACATAGTTACACATCAGTGTCGAAACCTTGCATAAGGACAGTGTGACCACAAGTATAAAAATGGACCCCAAATGACAAGAAGAATACCATTCCCATAAGACAATAAAATGTTTAAAATAAGCATAAAATGACGAAAAACAATGTTAATTTAGCTCCAATTATAAAACACCTTCTCGCAATAAATGAGGTCTGATCCTTCTACGAAAACCTGCATATTCTGCCTATTTTCGCCTATCCCCAAGTTTGTCCGGTGAAATCTACCTCCGCCTTCCGGCGTGCCGAGAGGACTTTTTAATATAGTGTTGTAGTTGTTTTATTATTGTAAAAACGGGCTAGGTACATCTTGATCACGAGTTTACAAGGTGTATGTTGTCTGATAAGGTCATCAGCCCAGTACATTAGGGTGTACAGTATGTTGTCTGATAAGGTCATCAGCCCAGTACATTAGGGTGTACAGTATGTTGTCTGATAAGGTCATCAGCCCAGTTCATTAGGGTGTACAGTATGTTGTCTGATAACGTCATCAGCCCAGTACATTAGGGTGTACAGTATGTTGTCTGATAAGGTCATCAGCCCAGTACATTAGGGTGTACAGTATGTTGTCTGATAAGGTCATCAGCCCAGTATATTAGGGTGTACAGTATGTTGTCTGATAAGGTCATCAGCCAAGTATATTAGGGTGTACAGTATGTTGTCTGATAAGGTCATCAGTCCAGTATATTAGGGTGTACAGTATGTTGTCTGATAAGGTCATCAGTCCAGTACATTAGGGTGTACAGTATGTTGTCTGATAAGGTCATCAGCCCAGTATATTAGGGTGTACAGTATGTTGTCTGATAAGGTCATCCGTTCAGTACATTCGGGTGTACAGTATGCTGTCTGATAAGGTCATCAGACCAGTATATTAGGGTATACAGTATGTTGTCTGATAAGGTCATCAGCCCAGTATATTAGGGTGTACAGTATGTTGTCTGATAAGGTCATCAGCCAAGTATATTAGGGTGTACAGTATGTTGTCTGATAAGGTCATCAGTCCAGTATATTAGGGTGTACAGTATGTTGTCTGATAAGGTCATCAGTCCAGTACATTAGGGTGTACAGTATGTTGTCTGATAAGGTCATCAGCCCAGTATATTAGGGTGTACAGTATGTTGTCTGATAAGGTCATCCGTTCAGTACATTCGGGTGTACAGTATGCTGTCTGATAAGGTCATCAGACCAGTATATTAGGGTATACAGTATGTTGTCTGATAAGGTCATCAGCCCAGTATATTAGGGTGTACAGTATGTTGTCTGATAAGGTCATCAGTCCAGTATATTAGGGTGTACAGTATGTTGTCTGATAAGGTCATCAGGCATATTAAGTTCAGAAATACAACATATATCAATGAGGAAGAGAGAGAGAGAAATAAATAAAATGAAAGGGTACACATTTTAGGAAATAAAGCCAAACCACAAAATAAATTATGAAAATATACATAAAGAGAAAGTATATTGCGCAAATTGGGGAAAATATAAGCTTCTACAAAAAGAAGACAAAGGGAGAAAAGTGTACCTAGTATTCCACGATTAGGGTTTCAGTCTTCAGTAAATTAATTATGAACATCACAATAAATGAGCATTTATTTCTCGGAATAATTCGTGTATTACACAAAAAAATTAATGTACGACTCCACTGCGGCAGTCATTTAATTCTGATTAGAAAAGGATTAATGCAGGTCTACAAATGGAAAAAATATATGAACTTACACAGAAGGAAAAACAGGGGGAAAACTTACCCAGTGTTCCAGGATTAGATTTTAGGTTGTACGTGGAAATTGATTTCGAATTCCATAGTAAATAAGCATTAATTTATTTCTTGGAATAGAACAATTAAAGGAATTTATGTACGACTTCGTCGCGTCAGACATTTCATGAAGAGCCGAATCAAAAAATGCCGGATCTTCATGAAGTGCCTCGGCAGATAATGAAAAATGATTTCTTACACCATCTGCCTAAGGCAGTCCGTCACTTCATGAAGAAACGCGTCAGATTGTGTAACTATCCCATTTTACAACATATGCCGGCTTTTCATGAAGTGCCTAGGATCTTCATGAAATGACGGATTTCACTATCTGACTACGACAGATACACACGAGGTTTTGAATGAGTTTTTAAATGGTTCCGTATGGACCCCGTCTTGAGAAAATAACTCATGATGAAAAACGAAAATAATGGAATGCAGCCTAAATAAATCAGAATCCCCTATGGACGTCAAATTGGCATGTTTAAAGCTAAATAAAGTAGGAGACTTCAGTTACTTATGAAGCAAAATAACCAGTGACCAAGCAAAGAGGATATAAAAAGTAGGTTAGCTCAGGCAAGGGAAGAATTTCTACAGAAAAGGAATCTGTTGACATCGAATATAGATTTAGGTATTAGGAAGTTTTTTTGAAAGCCTTTGTTTGAAACATGGCACTATATGGAAGTGAAACTTGGACTGTTGGCGCAGCAGAAAAAAGGAGAATAGAAATATTTGAAATATTTTGTTACAGGAGAATGATGAAGATCAGATTGGTAGATAGAGTAACAAATGAAAAGGTACTAGGACGAGTGGGACACGAGAGATGTTTCTGGCAAATCCTAATGAAGAGAAGAGAGAGGTTTGTAGGACACACTCTACGACACCCAGGCATAGCAAATTTGGTTATGGAAGGAAGGGGCGAGGACAAGAACTGTAGGGGTAGACCAAGGTTAGAATATGTTAAATAGATTGTCTCGGATGTAGGTCTAAGGTGCTGTAACTATCTAGAGATGAAACGATTAGCTCAGGACAGGGAGGGCTGGAGTGCTGCATCAAACCAGTCAAAAGTCTGAAGATTCAAACACAAGACTGAATCGTTGCTTTGCATCCTGTCATTCGCCGCTATTCTCCCTCCGTTTCGGAAAACCATTTGGACTGTTTTCTTCCTATTGATTATGAGACTGTTGATGTCAGCATATTCATCAAGTTTATCAATTAGGCTACCACTTGTAGGTCTTCTATGTTGCTTGATCCTATTACGATGTCATCTGCACACTGATGCAGCTCAACCAAGAGCGTGAAACTTGTAATAACTGCTAAGACTATGTTGAATAATATAGGGCTAAGAGGGTCTACTTGAGTAGGGGAGTGAGGAGACTTCTATTACACCCATCTTATTTGTACCCGACTATACATTCCCAGCCATGTTAAATAATTAATACCTCGTGGACCCATGGTCGGATTTTAACAAATGAGGTATCGTTGGACTCGGGCTGACGCCCCCTTGCCAATGGACAACTCATTTCAACCCCAAAATAAAACCTACCCCTACAAGGTTTTTTTTTTTTTTTGTAAAAGTCGCTTTCCAAATGCGACAGACATGATTCCCGATACCAGTATGAAATGAAATGTTGTTTCACATAAAGCGCATGCGCACTGCTGGATGCCGCTATGATTTAACATTTTTGTTTTTTCTTTTTACGCATGCGCATTTGAGGATTTTGTAAGAGGGCGGGCTTTTTGAATAATGCTTTATGGATGAGTGTTTATTTCTAAATCTAACGAAAAGATTTAAAACTAATAGGTCATGCGCTTTTTAATATCTTCTGAACCCATAAGGCTACGGACTTGTATGAGGGGTCATTGGATTTGGGGTAACGCCCTGTTTTTTAATTTAGTTTTGATTTTTGTCAAAAGGGCTTAGCACTTTTGTTAATATTTTGAGAACGAAGAAGGCTATGGACTTGTATGAGAGGTCGTTGGATTTGGGATGACACTCGTTAATGTAGTTTTGATTTTTGTCAAAAGGGCTTAAGTGCACTTTTGTTAATATTTTGAGAACGAATAAGGCTACGGATTTGTATGAGGGGTTGTTGGATTTGGGGTGACGCCCCGTTTTTTAATTTAGTTTTGATTTTTGTCAAAAGGGCTTCAGTGCACTTTTGTTAATAGTTTGAGAACGAAGAAGGCTACGGACTTGTATGAGGTGTTGTTGCATTTGGGATGACGCCCCGTTTTTGAATGTAGTTTTGATTTTTGTCAAGAGGGCTTAAGTGCACTTTTGTTAATATTTTGAGAACGAAGAATGCTATGGACTTGTATGAGGGGTCGTTGGATTTGGGATGACGCCCCGTTTTTGAATGTATTTTTGATTTTTTGTTTAAAGGGCCTAAGTGCACTTTTGTTAATATTTTTCGAACCAATAAGGCTACGGACTTGTATGAGGGGTCGGTGGACTTGGAGTGACATATCCCATTTGAATGTATTTTTTAATCTTTGAAAAAAAAATACAAAAGGTCTACCGCTATACTAGGCCTATATGTTGAATAAAATATTTTATTTGTTGACATTTTAATTAAGAGAGGTTGTTGAGAGAGACGGTACTGCTGTTATGTGTCTCAACGAGCCTGTTGTCTACCACGGTGACCGTGCCCGGAAGAAATGAATGGCTATTTTGTATATTACGGTTGGTTTTGTGATATTTCCTATGACGGATGGAGGCGAATATTTGAAAATGTGTTAATTGTGCTAGGATTTTTTTACCCTGAAGGGAATCTTTAACGTTTCAGTCAACGGTCATCAGCAAGACCGCTCTCTGACACAGCAGACAAATGTAGGAAATGACCAAGTGATTCTTGGACGTGGTGAAAGTATGCTGTTAACATGATCATGTATTGAGGATGGCCGCTTGCTAATAATTATTATTACAGTAAAATGTTTAAGAATAATAATGATAAGACACACATGTTTTCAATGCTAACACACACACAGTCCTGTTCGCTGGAGACTGAATACTGTACCTAGCCAGAGGCCTTTGTGAGAGCTGTTGCTGCTGATAAGGCTGGAATGTCTATTTGGGCAGGAAGTGCAGTGTCGAATTATTTGCCTCGTGGTGGCTAGCAGGTGTGACGTTTAAGCAGAGACCGCCATTTTGGTTCTGAGGCAGTATGACTACCTATGTATAACAGGCAGCCATTTTGGTTCCTTATTAAAAACATGAAACTAGTATAAGGTACGCGAATCTTATCGCGTTTGAGGAATGTGGTGAGGCGTGGGAACATGTGAGAGAGAGAGAGACGGAGAACCTTTCAAGGTCAAAACGCTGATAAAATGCAACTAAATGACTAAATAGTAATAACAATAAGTTTTTATGCCTAGAAAACCATTGCGGCTTCCCCAGTTTTCGAAAACAACAGTAAATGGACATTGCTATAAAAAGATCTACAACAAGCCTTGTGTTTAAAAACAATAATAGACTATTGTAAAGACAGAAAGAGTTGTATTCAGTGTGCATCTATTGTCATAATCATGTATACTCTGCAATGTTAAATATTCTAACTTTGTATAAAATAAAACAGCATTGTAACATCATTTTGCATTTATATACAAACTTTATATACATTTTTTTGGTTTCATGATAATATTCTTTAAGACAATACTAAAAACTAAAACATTATTATTCTATACACATATGTTTCTTTCAGTCCATTGTCATCACTTATATTTTCCATTATTATTTCACATTTGTTTTTATTTAATTAAAACGAACCATGCACCTATTGTTTTTAAAACCTTCATAAATTAAGTGTACAGGTTGTACTACATTATTGACTTCATCAAAAACACTCTCCGACATATCATTAAACCGTGTAGGCAGAAATGTCTCAACGTTTTCACATACACAAAGTACACGATCACCATATGCTGTATTCAATTTCCGAATTTTGATAATGCGGAATGGAATATGTGTTGGCAATTCGCTGAGCTTCTTTGTCTCTAAGCCACATGCTTGCCCCACAGCGTTCAAAACATTCATTGTAGTAGTATATAAACAAAAGGAAAAAGCATATATATTACACTCTACAACAGCTTGTAATAATATTGTGCATATAGGTATTTTGCACTATGCATTGCTACTAAATTATACTATTTATGCTAGAAATGCCCTAACTGTAGCAGATACTACTTTTCTGCATATAGCACATTGTTAAGTGCTAATGCACACTTGACATAGGCTATCAAGTGTCCACAAGGCAAAAATACAATACCTAGTTCTTCTTGAGAACAAATTTTACATAATTGTGGGTCACACTTTTGTATTTGTTGGTCAGACACATCTTTTTTTTTCACTCTCATGTATTTGTACCGCGTGCTCTAACTCTAAAGGCACTTTAAAGGCAATTACGTTTTCTTTACGAATAGTGTTCACAAATTGCTGACCTTAAGCAACACCATGTATCTACAGTTAGGTAACCAACGAGCGTGTTCCACTAAAGGGTCATCTGTCATTTGCCAATCCTTTAAAGCAAATCCACAATGAAAACATATTGTTTTATCCCCTTCACCAGTATAAAAATCCAGCTTCACTTGGCTGTTTTATAAGGTGTTTTAATATTAATGGCCACATTTTCATAAGATTCTAAACGTTTTTCAACAGAGCTGTACTCTGGGTGTGCTAGTGCTTTAGTCTTGCAAACTCCCAATTTTTCAAAAGCACATGCCAATTCAACACTGTCTATGGCATATGGACCACATATATCGACACTACCGTTGGCTGGTAATACATCCATTATTATTATTTATTTGTGATTCATCAACGTAAGTAGTGGCCAATGGCCTTGTGGTTTGGTAAAATGGATACACTGGTATGTTACCCACTTGTTTTCCAAGCATGTAAGGACAAGGAGACCATCGCAAATGGTCTCTTCAGGGATCATCCCCTTCTTCCCAGGTGTGATAGTTCAATACGACAAAACACACAGCGCACAACATCTTCTCGGTTCAAGTAATAGAATCCAGCTCCAGCAAGTTAATGTGCCAACAAAAAGCCTACAGGCCAGGATTCAAATGTTAACCAACGATCGTTTTCTGATTTTAAATTTAATCCACGTGGTAAACCGACTTACTAACTTGTTGTATTTGGTACTAACGCCATATGTCATACCATCATCATCATCATCATCATCATTTCCCCTTACCCAGCTCCTGCCGGGTTAAAATAACACTTTCTTTATTGCAAGTTATTAGCGTTGCACAAGAGCACAGAGTATTTTAAAACACAATGTATGCTTGTTCACTGTCTGTTCACTACGTTAATGGCGCATGACCACACCTAAAAACAAACAAAATAACCCATCACTCAATCAATCAATCAATACTTGAAAATAAAACTTTAACGTTAATTGACATTAAATGAAAAAAAAACACCATACAAATTATAATAAACTGTATGTCGGCACTAACAGTAACCCATGTAGTTATTTTCTTTTTATAAAGCTGCAGTCATTTACATTCCCCTTTAACCCATACATAAACAAAAAATGAATGTCATATCATTTTGTTCAGATTATCATGTTCAAACCTGTGGATATTCGTTGAGTCCATAGGGAACGACATGTCAGTTGAATTTAAATTTTTGTTTTTTAGAAAATCCAATATGGCCTTGTACATTCTCGGTAAACAACCAATATGGTCTTGTACCGGTTGCCAATACATAGTCATTAATCAAGAAAGCAGTCATCGTCCCAGTCATGTACAGGCAATGAATATTTTTTGTCTATGGTTTTTCATTAGTGGTAAAATGGAATAGCATTTTTAAGTTAGACTTACCTGAGTTTTCAATAGTTCACTGCCTGGAAACAATGGTAGCACTCTACTGCGTCTCGGGTTTTCAGCAACTGCTACGACGGTAAGGCTTTTCTTTCCAAGTTTCTAAAAATAAATAAATAAATAAAATAAACCGCTATAAATACCTAAATTTAGGTTAATTAATGCATTTCATTAAAAAAAAAATATCAAACCAAAATGAAACTAGTTTAAAAAAGTCTCACATTGACTTGTACTGGCTTGTTGCTGTTTTCTTCTAGTGGACTAAAAGTGCAATGGTCTCTCTGTCAGACATGACAGCTATACCTGTTATCTGCAAACAAATAAATTTAAAAAAATCATAAATTACCTTATCAATAACTATACATTTAAGGTTCATTAGCATGATATCATTAATATTGAACCCTTTAAACTAAGTCGAGTATAAACGATTCTATGTTTTATTCTGCATAATGTGATATTTCTGCCAGCATCGAGTATAAACCAGACTGTGGTGGTGAAACATCCAGTATTTCATGGAGACAGTAAGAATGTAACTGGCAGCTTGGAAACAAAGGTTGATAGCTTATGGAATTTTAGAAAGGTGAACCCAACCCTGATGACAAATCTAGGACAGGTGTTGGCTAAGTTTAACCAGAGACGCTACGGTGACGCACGCACTTGGCATGTTCCTTGCTCGTTTCGTGCCTAGGCGAAATAATGCTATGATGTGAGAGGCCAGCCGATCGAGTAACCACTCCCAAAGGGAGGTGTGTATTTAAAAAGCCCGCAATGTGAGCGTGATTTTCAACCAATGAGAGAAAAATGCTTCATTTCGTCGCCAGAACGGCATTGTACTCAAGAGCCTGGATTGAGCGGGAAATTAGCTACAGATAATCCCTACGATCGATTCTTGATTACAGCATCATGATCTTGACCTGCGTGTTACGACGAATTCATTGATACTTGTTGCAAGCCAGTACGACGATTTTTATAGAAATTATTTTCACTTTACCCCTTCCATGTGAACCTCTTGACTGTTTCATTTATATATGGCTCGAGAGGCGATGAGCATTATTCTATTCGTAGGTGTCGTGAGACACTGACTGTATTCTATTCGTGTGTGTCAAGGGACACTATTCAAACATTATTTTCGTGCGTGTCGGAAGACACACTTATTATTATTCTTTTGGTGTGTCGAGAGGCACTTGTACTTTGTGTCATGACGACACTGTTATATTTTTGAGACTATAAAAGTTGTATTATAACTTCAGTGAATTTAGGTAGTCACCGTGCTACAGTAATAGGGCCAGTAACTTCGATATTTCGCCAATAGACTTTTTGGGGAATGAAGTACTCAAATCGGCGAAATCAGTAGCAAAGATTGCGTGTGTATTAATTAACAAAAGCTATTTCTTCAGCACAGAGATGACATCACGGAACCCAGGAGGAGCTTGGAACTGTCAACACTTCAGCAAGATAATTGACTCGAGCTAAGCCATAAAAAAGGGGATGCCTGCTGATATTCTCTGACGCTGACTGACAGAAAAGTATTGAGTACTAAATAATGCATTATTATTTGACAGATCAATTTATGGTATATGGGACTAATTTGTAAATATCTTGTTTGTGTGTTTAATGTAGAATCATGTTTGCTTTTCTGACACACAGTAAATTGCATGGAAGAGCTAGCGTTATTTTTGTAGATATTGTGTTTTTATTGTTGTATAATATATGTGGATATGTGTGCTACCAAGCCCGCATATGACAATGTAATGCCGAAAAGTAGCGTAAATCGGAGATGGGCAAGATGACAGAAGTGGGACTGAATTAATGTAATATCAAGTAGTATTGGCGGGTGAATTTGAACTTGAGGTAGATTTTATAATTGATCAGCTTCATTGTTGATAATTGCCATTGTCGCAATTTAGTTTATTTACGGGTAGTAGTAAGCTCACTCGAGGGTTAAAATATTGATTTAAAATTTTGAGTGTCTTTGACACGAAATTAGGAATCTGATTCGGAGCCAACCTGCATGATGTGGTTATGAGTGTCAGTCCAAGCTAATGTGTCATGTGTGATTATACTGGTTATTGCCGCGGGAATGCAGCATGGTGACTGATTCTGTCAGCCGCAGACCAGATCCCTTATCATGTCCTTGCGAGGCGGATATGTGGATATATTGTTTCTTGCCATTTCAAGGAAGTGGGTGATATATTGTTGTGATGCTACGACTTATAGATTGATAACGAGGCCAGTGGGTCACTCGTTATATTTTTCAACATTGCTTGGTGAGCTGACAATTAAGAGAGATAGGTTGAGGAGTGTGGAGGCACATCATGAGGCGAGCTAAATCAGATAACGATGGCCGTTGGTCATTAGCAATGCAGAGCAGTTTGGCCTGTATCTTATAATGTTGTTTGAATTCAGAAAAGGACTGATCAATTGTAAACGTAGTTGTTGAGTAAATGGGAGCTGCCTACGTTGTTTTGTCATCTTCGAAGCGTTAACTTTGAACCGTTTTTTATCAGGTTCATTATTTTTTGTCATATTATTATTATTATTATTATCATCATCATTTCCTTCATGTCGCATTATTGTGGCATATGTTTCTCTGTCTTACCTACTGCGTTCAAACTTTGTAATTCTGCGTAAATGTTTCGTCAGATGGTGAAACTTTTCACCCCTACTGACACAGTTTTACCATTGGTTGAAGCATAACTTGTTGCTAAGCTTTGCTTCTCCCATTGGCCCCCTTTATGTTCTGGAGAGGGGATGTTTCTACGACTTATTTTTCTCGGGGCGCGTTACTGCATTCCTTAAAGGAAAGTTGTTTTCCTTCTATTTTTGGGCCGTCATGTAAGACGGACGTGTGTGCACGTGTCGGGCTTTTGCCCGCACCCAGAAAGCAACTAAATGTAAGAACGATTCAGTCATTGAAGTTATCTAACTTGAGGTCTTTCTAAATTTCTATTTCTCCATAATTTTTCATTTTGTGTCCCCTTTGATTCACTTACAATTTCCCTTCCTTATGATGATGTGAATTCGATCCATGAACCCAAGTCCCTTCGCCTTTGTTTACGTTAGTTTAGCGAAGTCTCTGTGTTTATTTGTCATCCCTCCCTTTCATGTAACCGGTTTTATTTTTACGTAAATCTCTCAGGTCTGAAATATCTGCTATTTTTCTACGAGGCTTAATTATGCTCTGTATTGCGTCACCACCTGGTTCGGCGTTCTTTTATGACGACCTCCGGTGGATTGTCACATCAGAGCCTTGTTTTTATGGATGGAATCGGCGAAGTTACGGAGCTGAGTCTCACGTCTTCAGTCAGATCCTCCCTCTGTTTTATTGAAATGTATGCGAGCGATGGTCATGGTGCTAATCACTGTCCATGCGCCGCATTACTTTCTTTGTTTCATCGTATGTCGTTGTGATTCGGCATTTCTACCTCTGTGTAAGCCTACATCTTCCTACGAAGCATATTTCTTAGCTGATTGATTTTTTTTCTTTTATTTCCTGTCCCGGTAATGTCATGTAATTTAATGTAATTTTCATTTCGTTTAGTTTTATGTGTTAATTTTATGTTATTTCCTCTGACTTCGTTATATTACGTAACTCAGTGTCATCCCCCCCCCCCCCCCGTTTCCCCACATACGCACTCCTCCAATCCCCACCACTTTCACCCTCTTCCCCATGATTTCACAACATCATGAGCGTCTTAGTTCTGTTTTTGGCGCTGGACATTCTAGTCCAGATCATGTCGTCTCTGTAAGTAGTCGCTCTTGTAATCTATCCCACGAATTTCTTTAATTTCTTTAATTTTGCTTCATCTTTATTAAGTTTTATTATTGAATCGCGTTTCCAATTAGTTGCTTTTATGATTTGAATTTATTTCTAGATTCCTTTTATTTTATATTTAAGTTGTTCGTGTTTTATTTTCATTTCTAATTTGTAATCAGTACACATGTGTTTATTTTATTATTAATACATTTTTATTCAGTAAGTACAATATTTGCTTCTGTCTTATGATTTCTCGTATTTGAGTTCCTCGTTTGTCTTTCGATTCAACTTAGTCTTGGCTTCGCACTGTAGCGAAGTTACGACTAATACGGTCTCTGGAACCCTTGCTCTATTACTTAAGTTTAATTTTTCCTTTTGATTTTCCTTAAACCATTGTTCTGGTTTACTTTCTGTGGAAGTCATCTTTCTTTCGATTCGAAATCTTGGGCCCAGCACGCATCGAAAGAAGTATTCCTTCCTCGTTCCCTACGTAATTCTGTTTAGTTTTTATTGTTTTTACTTCCACTGCATTCCTCATATCTCTGCTATTTTGTTTAACGTAAAAGCACAAGCGGTGCAACTTATCGTGTTTTCGTTCAAGTAATATATTTTCAGCCGCTGAGGCGTAGTTGTTGATGCTTGATTTTTCTTGTTTACTTTCCGTGTCAGTGACCCGCGAGGCCACTTTTCACGTGGTGCTGTTTCCTTGTTTATTTCTGAGCACGTGGCCTTGGGGCAAGCTCGTCTGTGCTATGGCACGGGGATGAATCTCGGGGGAGATTCTTGTAATTATAGATGCTTAAATTTTGCGTGTGTCAGGATTTAATTATAGTATGTTTTTATTAAGTGTTGAGTCCTATAGCCATGCATGTGATTTGCGAGATGGGTGCTCATGAGCATCGTGGCTGTTAACCGTTGTGAACTATCACTCATCCAAAGTACTCATTTTCTTTTTAGTTGGTCAATACGCGCGCATACACATAACTTAAACATTCAGTGGACCAGGTATCCACAAGGTTTATTAAGAGGAGTGGGTTTTGTTTAACCACTCATTTGTTGTTATTCATTTTTATGTGGAGTAAAATGTCAGGGAGGAGTTCTTTTCTTTGTTATTATTTTTGTTTTGAATTTTATCAGTTATTAAATCATGTTTATTTTACTTGTTTTCACTTCCTTTCTTAATTATAGTTTTTCGTATGATCCTTCAATCCGTAGAACATGTTGTTTTGGTGAGCTTACTTAAAACATGCACAGGACTGAGCGCGACGCCGAAGAGCAGAATCTTGTCATAAAACACTGTTTTACTGAAGGGTACATACGTCAAACTGGCGCGGCCAACGATGAGGCAATTTCATGTTTTTTAAAGTTTATGGTGCTTTTGAGTAAACTGGCACGACACAAATGGAGGCAAAATGTGACAGTATTTGAATCACCGGGAAGTGATATTTTATGTAGAGTAAATACGGCGATGAGGTTACCGCCAAGTGTGAATTATACATATAAAAGCAGGAGTTTGCTATGTAAAATACGGTTCACGTTTTTGTATGTTGAAGTAATATTTAAAGTTAAAGTACGTGATACCGGGCGCCCAATGATTAAATTAAAAATTAGATTTGTTTAGAAAGTCAAACTCCAGGAATGTATCAGGAAGGTTGTGACCTTACAAGACAATTCATATTTGATTAATGTGTATGTTGTTAACATCAGATCAGTATAGCAATTTAATAACTGAAAATGTGTATGGGTTTAAATTAATTTGAGTAAAGTAGAACTACTCAGTGATGCAGTTGATTAGTGGGATTAAATGTAAAATTAAATGAACTCTGAGTGTGTTAAAATGAATTATATGTGTATTAAGAATGTATGCGTGTGTGGAGGGCATTGTGCATGGCATCCCCTAGTTCTCATATACAAATTTTTGTGAAATGGCAACGGTGGAGCAGATACAGGAGATAATTGAACGTGCCACGGCACGTACACAGGAGCGTTTGGATGCAATGAAGAGTGAAATACACAGTAGTATGGTAGAGCAGTCTCATGAGTTTAAGACTCAAATAATCAGTAGTATGGCAGAGCAGTCTAATGAGTTTAAGACTCAAATAAACAGTAGTATAGCAGAACAGGGAGTGAAAATTGATAAACAATTAGCGGAACAGGGTCTTACGTTCCAAACACAAATAAATGACAATATCAATAAATAGTTAGCGGATCAGAATGAAACGTTCCAAACTAAAATAAATGACAATATCAATAAACAGTTAGCGGATCAGAGTGAAATGTTCCAAACTACGATAAACGACAGCATTAACAAACAATTAGCGCTCCAAAATTAATATAGTGCGGAGGAAGCGAAACTGTTAAAAAGTGAGATTAATGACACTATAAATTCACAATTAGTGGGTAGATTATTAGCTTGGGAATAACCTAACCCCAAGGAAAAATGATGAAGAAAAAGAAGTGGGTTTCGGACTGGAGAAAAAGGATGGAAAAATAGGACGAGAGTCCAACAGAAGTTATAATTTTAACTTTAAGTATACTCAAAGGCAGCTGCCACTGCAAATCCGCTTTCCGATACCTAAAGTGGGTAGGGACCTGGGCGAAGCTAACAGGAAACGCAGCTGGAACTTGGGCTATTCGCAAGAAAACTGCTATAGCGTATTCCCTCTCAAGCATAAATATACCTACTATGGGGAAGGGTGGTGGTCTGGCAAGACAAAGAGTAACAGATTTATTGTGTATCTGGTCAAAGGAGTTTGTTTCTAAACAAGTATTTTGAAGAATACAAATAATTTGAATCAGCCTTGATATTTTTGTTCTTGAAATTGAAGAATTTCGAAAGAGCGACCGAATGCTTCCAAGAAGGATAGGGATAAAGCAATTATACCCTTGGGAATAATTTTGGTAAGAGTACCAATAGTTACATTTAGAAATGACTAAGCTTTTACCCAGCAAGGTGCCGACTAAAAGTTTAGACAATGAGAAACACTTAAATTTTGAAAAACCAACCATAAGTGGTAGAAAGAATCTCCACAAGCAGGAAGCTGGCGTAACGAGCTATGCTTGCCTTACTGGCCAGTTAGAATTAGCTATCAAAGCTAAGAGAGACGTTAATAAGTTAATAACTAAGAGTACTTGCTCAAATACAACAAGTAGTGAAAACCTTATCAATGGATTTATTTTTATTAAAGAGGGCATAAACCTAGGAAGAGTCAGGGAAGACAGGATCTTGCCTAACCGTTATGGTTGAGAAATGATAAATCAAAAGAACAAATCTTAATTTAATTAACCATGTAAAAGGAAGTAGTTTATGTAACAAATATATAATTTTGATTTTGTAAACAATTGGGGTCGCAGACCTCCTAAATTATCTAAAGCTTGCGCCAGGTAATTGACAATTATTTTGGTTTTAAACCTTTTATAGGCTTTAAAATCTTCGTAAGATTTTGAAATAGCTAAGATTAATAAATAGAAAATTTAAAAATAATTGACGTAATTAAAGTTAAACAATAAATCAAGTACAAGATGTGTACTTTAAGGATTTCTTGATAGGTATCTTAGAAATATGAACAAATAATAACTTCGAAAGTAACAACAACAAAAACAGGAAGAAATGAAATAGAAGTTTCTATAACTTCTTGTATTAATACAGAACTACTTTTGGCGATTATACAAATAGGGCAGGTCACTTATTGTGAAACCTGAAGAGAAAAATTGAAAGGAAGTTTCTAGAACTCCTATGTGGGTAGGGATCACGAGAAAAATAGGGAAAATTTCTCTTTCGTGAAACCTAGAGATAACTCACTTTTGAGTAAAATGAATTGGATTCCCTAATTAGAAGGGAGAAACAATATACTTTAAGGCGTGTACTAGACACGAAGTTTTACAGACATTAATTCGTTATACGTGGAGCAAGTAAGGGAGGGCACTTATTGAGAGTGACACCTCATTGAAAAAAGACCTAAAGTAACAATTTTTTATTCTAGTTTGTTAGTAAAGGGTTTGGGAAAGATCAAATGGGATTGTGGAAGAGTGTTCATGGCCGTATTTATTGTACTCGGACGAGCGCGACGCGGATGAAAAGTTGAACAGGCACTGTTTTCCCTATAGTCTGTTGATATAGTTGAAAGTTCACTGTAGTAGCACAAAAAGTTTATAGAAAGAAAAGTTATTGCAGTTATGAAAAAGTTGAGAGTTGGCTTGAGAGAATTATGAGTTGTAGTTTCTATAGGCGGCAGTTAAATACGGCAGAAAATTTCCCACGTAGGAAGACAGTTTATGTGGATTAGAAGTTTATCCCACGTAAGTTTCTCAGCGAAGAAGGTATTCCCATATCAATACATGACAGTACAACTGGTAGTTAAAGTGTAGGTTCTGGAAGGTTCCAGAGCAATGATGACTTGTTTAAATTGGGTAGAGAATCCCTCGGCGGAAAACTAGATTATATAGACAGTGGGTATTTTAGAAATATCCCTCGATGTGAGATACCATCTCAGAAAATCTTTCATTTTGAACGTTAGACTTGATAGTTCGAGTTTGATCAAGAAGATCTCTAGAAAGCAGTTATTTTATCACATATAGCAATTTTCACTGTCTATAAAATCCAATTAAAAGCATTGAGCATTTTAAAAGCGATGAGAATGTGATTAAAACATGAAGTCGGTATTTATCTTTGCTTCATGAAGAAGGCGATGTTGCTGTTGACGGTTGATTCTAAAACTCGAACATGGCGTCGAATTTAAAAGTTTGCCTCTAGAATAGAGGAGGCGAGCTTTAGTTAAGCTCCAACTGACTAGTTTGACTTCAGACGCACAAGTGAGGCCAGCTCAACGGAGCGCGGAGAGACCAGGGAAGGGAAAAAAGTGGGGATAGGAGACAAAAGGAATACATATAAGAATAGCCAACATATCAGAAATAAATTTTCTTGATGAAATTGTCTTCAAAGAGTTGATAGCAGGCGTCACTAGTGCAGCCTGGTGGGCGAAAAAGTAGACGAAGTTCTCTTGATCACGGAGATGATAGCTGGCGATACCGACGAGATCTGGAGGCTAGATTGGTAAGGAAGTCCTCTTGTGCAGGGAAAAATTGAGGAACTTCAGAGATTCGCTGCTAGATGACGCTAGGTGGGTCGTGGAAGATATATATCTAGAACAGACTTACAGGTAGTGTAAGAAACATATACCAACAAAGAGAAATCAGGAGATCACTGTTGGTGTTTGCGAAAAAAGGAAGGGATGAACTAAAGCAAAGAGAAGCAAAAGCTTACTCTGTCTTAACGTGTATTCCAAAGAATACACCAATTAGAAGCGCAGGATGTTAGGAACACAAGCCAACTAGCTTCATTATCAGCGGAAATGACGGAACACACCGATAAACAGATGATATTACTGGCCCTTGCCGTTAGCATGAACAACGAAAAGCAATTAGATCAGATTAAGAAAATAGAGGACACTTTTAATCGTAAACTTAACGATTTGGATGAATCAGTTTTGGCTAAATTAGCGCAGATAGAAATGGCATGTACAATGAATAACAGCGAGGTCAAGACGTCTCAGGATAAGATGGAAGTTCGGTTCGGTAAAATGGAGGAGAGTGGTAAAATTATTCAGAAGCAATTATCAGCGGTAGACGAGAACATATCCGGCATAAATAAAGATATGGATCGGTTGGAGATAAAATCAGCGGAGCAATGGAAAATCTAGAATCGGATCAGGATAGTTTAAAGAGTACGGTTGATGAAAATAATTTGCGATTGGAAGACAGCCTGGAAAAAATGGAGAATAATCAGGAAGACACCAAACGTCAGATTGAGGAAATATTAGGCGTGATTAAGGAAAACATCAGGAAAGATTGGCGAAAAATGAGTAGTGATTCCAAGGAAGAGAGATTAACCATAATTAAGACAGTAGGCGAAAATCACACTCGTATTCAAACATTGGAAGAAGAAATTAAAAGTAAAATGAGTAGGGGGGTAAGGCCGGTTCTGCCCCACCCATTTTATTTGTACCCGACTGTACATGTTAAATAATTAATATCTGGTGAACCCATGGTCGGATGTTGAAAAATGAGGTGTCGTTGGACTCGAGCTGACGTCCTCTTTTCTATGGACCACTCGTTATATTTTTCAAAAAAAAATTGTTTTTGAAAATAGGCGATAGTTTAAAAACCAAACATGATAGAACGTTGTTCCATGGTTGAAACGAATGATCTTTATGTCCTTTATATTTTATAATAAAACTAAAACTTTTTTATTTTTATGTTTTTTTGAAAAAAGAAGTGTCTAGGATAAAAATGGAAAAAGAGTAGTGTCAATTGGACAGTTCTAGGACTCCCCTACTTTCATAAAACTTTGGCGATATCTCCCGAACGCATGGTCGGATATTAACGAACGAGGTATTGTTGGCGTTGGGATTACGTTCTCTTGGATAAGAATGTATGTTGGTATTTAAAAAAATCTTTGAAAATTTTTGTTTTTTGGATTGGCACTATTTTGGAATCGGTGAATTTTGAAAAAAGTTTGTTTGACGTTAATGAAAGGTGGGTATGCCCTCAAATTGGGCAGTAAGTTTCAAGGGTGTAGGAGGAAAAAAATGATAGCCTACTTTCTCGCGAACATTGGCGATAATAAGCGAATGGATGGTCGGATTTTAATGAATGAGGTGTCGTTGGACTCGAGCTGACGTCCTCTATCCCATGGACGACTTGTCATATTTTTGTTGAAAATTTTTGTTTTCGAAAGTAGGCGATAGTTTGAAAACCAAACATGATAGAACGTTGTGCCATAGTTGAAACGAATGGTCTTTTTATTTTTTGATTTTGTTGAAAACACTGAAATTTTGATTTTTTTACTATTTTGGAAACTAACACGTTCACAAATAAGTTTGTTTGACATAAATGAAAGATCCCTATCCCCTCTACCATGAACATAAATGTCAAGTCTCTAGGACAAGAACTATGCATTTTATTTTATTTTTAAATAAAAGAGTGTTTGTAGACAGAGAGCCGGTAGCGCTTGACGTATGTTACAACGAGGCTATGACTGGCCATGGTGGATACGGGAAATGGCTATATCGACGGGGCGATGTATGGCAAAACGAGGGGTCGCTTTTCGATATTTTGTTTCCTATGACAGATGAATGAAGGCGAATATTTCGAAAATCCCTCATGGCGATCGTTAAAACAGGTTAGTAAACACTGACCAGTAACCAGACAAAATTCATAATGCTATGAGACGAATAAAAATAGTCGACAACAACATAACTTGTTTTTCTATGTCTGACTGGCAGCCAGAATGGGGAAAACAGAATATCTGCTCGAGAGGCCAGCTTGGAGCCTGGCTGGCTGGGTGACAGGATGTAACATGTTATCGCGATTCAGGAATGTAAGGGGATGGGACAACAGACCAATGGAAAATTACAGTGACGTAGAGGTCACTTGGAGGTCGAACAATATCGCAACGACGTCAGAGAAATAATGCAGTAAGCGAGTATAACTCCTCCCCCTACCATTGCCATAGCCAATTGCAGGGCAAGAGCAATGTTAACAGCTGTGGTAAGAGGGACACAGGGCGAGGGACTGGGCGAGGGACTGGGCGAGGAGAGGAGGGCAGGGGGTATTAGAGTGTTGATCATGATATGACACACAGTCAGTCAATACTGTTTTAAACGCTGCAGTGTAAATATAGGCTGTGTCGTATGTGTCTAAAAGTGATTGCATTCGTGTGCTCAACCCCAGTTGGTTACTATAGTGGATACATTATATATTTGAGGTAAGTGTTGGAATAACACTATTTATTTTATTTTATGCTAATCAATGATTAAATGATTATTGGTTTACCATTTGAAAGATGGATTGTTTTTTATTTTGTTTGTTTTAGATAATCGGCATACCTGTTGTGGGAGTCAGAAACCTCATTCCACTCGAACCTAGGAGAAGGCAAACGCAGGGCTTTTTACAAAGCAAGGTAAGATTTTTTGTTATATAAAACCTGTTTTTAATATTTTATTTTATTTTATTTATGTTTTTGAAAGGTGCTATTTGGAATGGATATACTCATAGTGGTTTATTTTATTTCCTTTTTTTAGTGTGTCTTGGAAATCGCTTGACCACTGCTGATTGAGAACGGGTGTGTTTGGGACCATTGTTTACCAGGCAGTCTACGGCTGAAAACTTGAGTGAGATTGTTTTTTTTAATATTAATAATGTATTTTGCCCCTGCAGATAGCTTAATTTGGGAACCCATTGCATCCTGTTTTAAAAAACGTGTTTGCTCTGGCCGCGTAGTGAATGTTAGAGAGAGTTTAATCCCAAAAGACTTTATCGAATCATGTTTTGAAATTTTTTAAGAACAAATTTGTACAGCACAAAGGTTGCAAAAGGAAGCTTGTAGTTTAACGTGACCGTTAATCTTGAGATCATGAGCCACGGGACCTCCTTTTTACGTGGAATCCGAACCACAGGACATGGCATTTCACTTCGAAAATCTCACATGCATTGACAAAGGTTGCATACGGCTTTAAAGGTCAATACAGAAACTCGTGTGCGATTTCATATATAAACACAAGGACGGTGAGCGTAAAAAACAATTTATATTGGCAGTAAAATGCAAGAGCTTTTGATAGCCAATAATCTGAACGAGTGGTATCAAAGCCATGTGCTGAAAGCCTTGCTCTCAAAATTTGATAAACTGCAACAAGGACCTAGTGGTTTAGCGTTAGACAAAATCCATTACCTACAAATCAACATTTGTCATTTCAACCCGTTGAATGCTGGGTCTAGATTTATTGACATACCACCAGCAATAGCTTCGAAAAATGCGGTGGTGAATATTGAGAACCAGGACAATGATTGCTTTCTGTGTGCTGTGGCTGCCTATTTGCAGCCAGCTCAAGATCGGCATGTTAACAGACCAGCAAAGTACAAGGCCAAGTTTGATGAATTAAAACAAACATTAAATTTAACTAGAGTGTCGTTCCCTATGGACTTAACCGAGATCCATAGGTTTGAGTAAGATAACCAGGACTTTTCGTTCTTGGTGTATGGCCTTCATGGTGATGAGATTGTGGGTCCTCTATATGCCACAAAAGAACCGAAACGACATCACATTCATCTTTTATATTTATCTGTGGGATAGGTAAATCACTATTGCCTTATTAAAAGCCTGAGTAGATTGCTAAGCAGTCAAGCGTCCAAAGATCAACATAAGAAACATATTTTTGAGCGTTGCCTGCATTATTTTAAAACCCCTACGCTTTTGGAACGTCATAGGGTAGATTGCGTTTCTCAGGAAGCGGTGAGACAGATATTGCCACAAGGAGACAAGGCTGTGTTAAAGTTTAAGGACATTCATAAGCGCGACACTGTTCCCTATGTGGTATATGCAAACTTCGAAGCTCTCACCACACCCATGGTGGGATGTGAACCAGATCCCACCATCAGCTCAACCACACTCATTCAAAAACATGAACCTTTTGACATAGGATTTAATGTGGTGTGTGCCTATGACTCCACACAATACTTTTATAAATCCCGTGAGGGGACAGATTGTGCCAAATGGTTTTTGGATGAACTTGTAAAGTTGGCTGACCATGTACAGGGATTATTGGCCCACCCAGTACCCATGTGTCTATCTCCACAACAGCAGCAGCAGTATGAGCATGCCACGACATGCCATATTTGCGAAAAGCCACTGATCAGTGCTGAAGACACCGTTCGTGATCACACACGCTTTACGGAAGAGTTTCGTGGAGCTGCGCATAGTAAATGCAATTTGAACTTTTCAGCTCCTCCTTTCATCAGTGTCTTTCTCCACAATCTGGCAAATTATGACATTCAGTTTTTGATTCGTGAATTGGGTAATGTCAACAAGGGCTCGTTTACCATTATCCCCCAAAACCATGAGCGTTTTACAGCCCTGACATGGCGGTTGAGCAACTTTAGCATTCGATTTTTGAATTCCTTTACGTTTATGGCATCCTCGCTAGACAGTCTTGTGAATGGCTTGGATGAAGAGGAATTTAAAAATACTAGAAACATTTTAATGATCCTGAGCAATTTCAATTGTACATTTGGAAAGGTACATTCCCGTATGATTTCTGCAACCACTGGGATGTGTTAAAGCAAACAAAACTCCCACCACAAGAGAAATTTTACTCAAAACTAACACGTAGTACCGTTTCCGATGAAGACTATGCACATGCATGTCAAGTTTGGCGAGTGTTTGACATTAAGGCCCTAAATGAATATGCTATGCATTACCTAAAACTGGATGTATTGCTGCTCACTGATGTGTTTGAAAAAATTCGTGAGTTGTGTCAGCACATTTATGGTCTTGACCCGGCTCACTATCATACGAGTCCAGGGCTCTCGTTTGATGCCGCTTTAAAATACACTCAAGTGGAATTGGATTTACTCACTGATGTAGATATGGTTCTATTTTGTAAGGGGCATTCGCGGTGGCTTTGTGTCGCTTAACCAGCACCATGCCGAAGCGAACAATGTCTACATGCCTGATTATTCACCAGACAAACCACAATCGTACTTAATGTACTATGACGTGAATAATGTGTATGGTTACGCCATGAGTCAGCCTTTGCCCTATGGGAAGTTTGATTGGCTGACAGACAAACAAGTGTTATAATTTGATGTGATCAAGGCTAGCCAAGAAACGGGCCGTGGATATGTCTTAGAAGTAGATAAGGAATATCCCTCATCCTTGTATGAACAACATGCCGATTTCCCATTCTGCTTTGAGCAAATGGTCCCCCCTGGCAGTAAAGTGAAAATTGAAAAACTTATGGGCACACTTTACAACAAAAATCGGTATGTGCTACATATCCAAATGTTAATGCAATGTCTAGCCCAAGGCTTGGTGTTAAAGAAAATCCATAGGGGTATTTCCTTTGCCCAAAAACCATGGCTCAAGCCATACCTGCAACTCAACACAGAGCACCGACAAATGGCAACACAGCAGTTTGAAATTTTTATTTTTTCAAATTAATGAACAACTGCATCTATGGCAAGTCCATGGAGAATGTCCGCAAATACCGCGACATTAAATTGGTGAATGTCGGGGAAGGACGTTACGTTGCCCGGCGGTACATTTCCAAACCAAATTTTAAATCGATCAACATTATCGATGAGGATTTGGCCACCATTGAATTGAGTAAGACCAGCGTGACCATGGATAAGCCCATTTACTTGGGCCAAGTTATTTTAGACTTTTCTAAATAGGTCATGTATCGATTCCACTATGAGTTTGCCAAACGCCATTTTGAGGACGTCTCTCTTTTGTACATGGATACGGATTCATTTATTTACCATATTCGCCACTGCAACCCCTATGGCGTCATGAGGCAGCATAGTGACTGGTTCGACACCTCTTCGTATAGCGCTGGCAACGTGTTTCAGCTGTCCATAAAAAACATGAAGGAAATGGACGTTTTAAAACACGAATGCGGTGATTCCCTTATGACGGAATTCGTAGGTTTGGCCTCGAAAATGTATGTTTATCGCACACTAGACTGTAAGGAAGCCGAAAGAGCAAAAGGTGTAGGTAGGGAAGTGGTAAAATCGCTTCGTGTAGACGATTACTTAGCGGTTTTACGCACTGGCAAAACTATGTCCCATACACAGTGCAGGATACAATCCAGCAACCATCATTTTTATCGTGTGGAACAGAGAAAACGCACCCTCGCCTCCATGGATAACAAAAGTGTGTGGGCTGATGACTTGCTCACCAGCCTGCCCTGGGGTTATGACAGCAAGGAGGAGGAGGTGTGATTCTTCTGTTTGTTCGTTTAGGGACATGGCTTTTTTTTTGTAACTTGTGGATATAGTATTTTGTAAATATATTTGTTGTCATTCTAAATAATAGATTTTGTAAATAGTGACAACCCACTTGGACGTTTTGCTCTTTTAAAAGTTCTATGCAACGTTATTTTTATTTTTATTTTAAATCTAACCGAGTTGGGAATTGGAAAATGGTATATAGTTTGCTTCTTTTAAAGCTGTACAAAGTTGTAGCTTTTTGTAAATATAAAGTAAGTAATATATTTTTTTAGTAACTTTAATTATTTTTTTGGAATGTAAATCGTAAATGGAGAACTAAAAACGTTCTTTGGGATGAGTGTGCATGTGGAAAATGTGCTTTTGGGGATAAATAAAGTGGTTGTGTTTGTTCCCAAAGACAGGTATGGTTGTGAGTAGAGTAAAAGCTGGTGTGTCTGTATGATCAGAGCAAACACGGTGAGGTAGGGTGGGTGGGGAGGGGGAAATTCTCACTTATATACTCATTTTGTTTTCAATAGTTTTGTTTTTTCTTTAAAATGTAGCGGTCAATAGACACTATTTGTGTAAAAACAGTCTTACCTGCACTAGTCGTAGACCTCGACGTTTCTCCAGACACACATAAACTCACTGCATCATCATCATCATGGTCAAGCACTCGCATTAACATCATTGACAAATCTCAACTTTCGACATACACCAAATGGAAAAATGACAAAACAAAATGGAAAATCCATGCTTCGATATCACCAAAACCGGAAAAACTTAAAACACACATTTTTGAAAACTGGAAATGCTCATGTGTGAAATATAAAAATTCAAAAACATAAAACAGGCATTTTTAAAACGTGTCATCAACAAAATAGAGAATCCATATCATCAAAAACGCAAAACTTGAAAGAGACATTTTTAAGAACTGTAAATTGCAAATTGGCAAATGGCAATGTGTGAAAGTGTGAAAATGGAAAGATCAGCCCATCAACATCATAATTTCTTTTAAATTAAAATGAAACATCATGCTCTGGTAAACCTTTGTTTTTTTATTTCATAACCATAGGGATTGACAAATGAAAATAGAATACAAACACATCTCAATTCCTTAATCCTCAATTCCTTAATGTTCATGTCCATGCATCATCAACTTTCCTTTCATAGCACTCATGACAATCAGGGCTGCCATCCTCTCTCCCACTGAGGCATCACTGGATGTCAAACGTTGTTTAGATTTTTCAATAACAATTTATCTGCCACATGTCTTAAACCAGGATGACTATGGCGATAAGATAGGTCATGTTCTTTGCATGCTTGATCCAAAAGATTAATGGGTACATCACCACGCTGCAAATGTTTTTCAAGATGAGTTCCAGGGCCACAAAATCGATAACCTGGAAGATGGATTTCGAAAGGTAAGTATTGACTCACTTTGTCAATGACGCCATTGCCAGTACAGGTCTGGCATATCCTTTTCCAACGATGGTGAAAAGGTTTGGTCTTCCTCCTCCTCTGTGGACGATGATTGTGTTTGTCGTTGTTGTTGCTTTTTCTCGCCATGACACCCGTGGAATGATTCAACAAAGTCTTTACACGGACTTTTATGACCGTAATACAGTTTCACTAGCTGACAAATCGCGCACTGACGAATAGAGGTTTTTTTTTGCCATGGCCACTTGCTTATGGTGATCGTAATCCGTACAGGGTTGCAATTCATTTAACACAGGGTCTTGAGTCCATGATTTTGATACATGTTGCCAGATTTCTTTCACCGCGTTGGCGGCCACATAATAAATGAACGACTTGGGCAACGCTAAGAGTTCCTCTTTGGTAAAACTGTCTAGTTTCTTTTTGCACACAAAGAACTTCCCGATGGCTTTGTCTGTAGCATTGCCTTTCTCCATGGTATCACGTGTTGTAGATGTTTACACGTCGCTTGTAGAAATCTCACTGGCGTCATTCACAGGTAAATTTTGAGTTATAATTTTGTTCAACAACTCCCAGCAGGCATGGGTGGTTAACCAATGAAAGAGATGCCACGCATGCGCTAGAGCTGTATGGATAATGTTGCCACAGGAATAAGTATCCATCAGCCCAGGTCCATGAGGTCGATACATTGACAGTAAGACGCCAAAAATGGTTGCAACCATTCACGTTTTTCATTACCTTTCACAAATACCACGTTGGCCGAGGACAAGTGTGCTTTCATGACCACGTCCAAATATTTATAGGAAATGGTTCTTTGATTCCAGTCATGTTGCATATGATTTTCAATCCACTGGGTTTGTTTGCGGTTTTTTCACACAACAAATCAGAAGCATGGGGCGGTTTAAATTGCAAATGCGTAGCTTGCGATATCCAAAACGTGGTACAATCGATAATGGCCACTTGTTTAAATATAAATTTGTTGTCACCAATTTTAAACCCTTGGCAATCCACAATGAGTATGCGCAACATGTTGCCGCTTGCCTGGACCAAGTTCAGCTGACGACTGACTAACCATTAGCCACTAAGGTGTGGTCATGAAATGGACTTACCTGCCATGCTAGTTTGAAAAAAAATTGAGGTTAGGGTAGGACAGGGGAACATGAAAAAAATAAGAATTTAAGAATTACATCATTTTATTATCATAACACGTCTTACAGGCTTTTGTCATTTTGGGATAAGGACGATACCAACTGATACAACAATACAGTCTCTTGTGTTTGTAACGTCCATAACACCGATGATGTCCCAATGTCTCTAAACTAGGCGATTTTGACGGTGAGCTGCTCGCCGAAGCACCGTTGACACAATACAGTCCACACGTATCGTAACTTGTTTCTTTTTTTCATCACTCAGAGGCACGAGTGAGGGATAGCTTGATTGACAGGGTATATTTCCCACCTCCATTCTGCACAGGTAGGAACAGGCAGGTGACCAGCGCTGATGTTCCTGCTTGGATTCATCGCTCTCTTGCCATTGGTCTATGATGATGGAACAAAAGGCACATTTCACTTCATCTCTTGTTTTTAAATAGTAGAATCCAGCGGCCGCCAAGGCTCGAAGGTTTATGAAAGGCACTGGCCATGTTGCAAACGTCTTGAAACGTTGTTCCTCAGAGTTAAAATTCATGGATGTGACTTCTCTTGATGCTTTAAAGCAAGACATGACTGAGCGGCTTGACGTCGGTTGACCTGTTATTTATACACTCGTCACTTGGTTGGACAATGGAAAATAGTTGACTTGTTTGTGATGAATAATCGAACAGTAGGCCGTTGTATTAGCTGGTACATTGTCATGCGTTTCAAAATCTAGTTGAATGTCAATATTGGATGGCTTGACAGACTCTTCCAGGTAAGAACAGTCAAAGACAATCAGCGGTGCTCTTGCCTTAAACGCTTGGGGTAGCAGCATGGGGCCATTCTCTTTTTGATAATACGACCATCGAAATTTAGAAAACAAGTCGTACAGGGGGCCAAACTTTTTTTTTGAAAAATCCAAATCCAGTCATTCATAGGGAAACACAGCTCCGTTGAGGAAAAGACGTGCATTTCTCAATTGCAGGTGATCAAATTGCGTGGCATCTTTGGTTTGTTGATACTTGCGATTCGTTTGAAAACCCACGATAATGTAGAGAGGTTTCTCTGGATAGCGAGCTGTTTTTACAGACCAACTGTGTGTGTTGGTGGTGGGCAATAGCGGGTACTCATGGAGTGCCCAGCTTCTAAATTCCATGGGTAGAGGCATATCTTTCTTTAACATCTTGAGTATGTCCAGTTTTTTGCTATCGTCAAGGGTCACATGGGGCACTTTCCATAGCAAGCGTTGTAGTTGAATTTTTGAATCTATGGGGGCATTGTCGGCTCCCTTGAGAGCATTATTATCACTCCTGTCCCTCACCAGATAAAGCACTTGCCTTGCGTTGACCACAATGCGCTGGTGATCTTCGGCAAAGCCTAAAATCAGTTTAAGAGGTAAATATCCAGTAAAGGTGCCATCAGTGTGTACCATCCAGTCATTGGTCGAGTCAGGGCACCAACCTGCCATCCAATTTTTTTTTCCTTCTTCCTCACTATAAGAGGGGTATAGTTTCATGACACTGGAAACGCCCACATTTCGAGTGCTATCCACCACGATATCGTTAATGACATAACGTACTTCAGAAAACAGAAAGGCCAAACCATGGTTGGCCAACTTGGATGTGGTAGGTGTAGAGCCATCGGCTTTGTTGAGCCGACTTTCGATCTGAATGACACTTTCATGCGATAGGGTGTAAATATCTTGGTTGTTGATAACAAATTGAATTTCATCATTGTTATTGAGTCCAGGTGTTTGAGCTTCATAGGAATGGAGATCAATTCTTACCACTCCTGGTTGCTCCTCAATGCGGTTCGCTATCTCTAGGATAGAATTCATTATGGAGGTTGACGTGGTAACCCAAATGCTGTAAAACCTGCTTGTCTTGAGATGTTAACGTGTATTCAAGTGGCAAACAACTAACACCAACACGGTGTTGTTGCTTTATACACAAATTTCGTAGTTGCTTTAGCACCAACTTGTAAGACACTGGTGTGATAGAATCTAGATCAATGAGTTGTTGCTCTCTATTGATCAGTCTTAATGTTATATTACTAATACCATCGACAGTCACAGAATGAAAAAGCACCACTGGAGGGTTTTCACGAATAATATAGCCATTGGGCGATGCCACTATAAAGTCATAAAGCGAATGCGATGGTTCTTGATTGGTGTACACTTGGCTAATAATATTACACGTTACCGACACATGATGGTCCTCAATGAATTTCACTTCATGATCCGATTCATGTTTCTTGTTGGGCTCCAACACGCGTGGTTTAAATCCTAGTAATGGACCACTGGAATCGGGGCGTGTTTTAAAGTCAATTTTGAATGTGGAGAAAATACTGCAGCGATGAGTGTTGGTATTTCCTACAAGTTCAAACTTGCGCATTCCATCGAGAAATGACTTTAAACCATATTCATTGATTAACACCACATAAATGTGTTCATAAATGTCATCGATCGTGTATCCACCAGAGTTCAGGGTGAGCACAGAATCATCATAGTAAAACTTGTTGTTCACATTTTCACGTATGTTGTATATTCGATTGTACGTTTCAAGGGAAACAAGTCCCAAACCATAGGGGTTTTCACTCAATTCGATAGGCGGGTAAAAGTCTAGGCTGACTTCAGGTCCACGTCCATGCAGTGTAAACGTTTTACTTTCTGCCGACATACTGTTAGCGTTTTTGCTTATGCTGCGTCTTATATAGAAAAGTTAAACACAAACGTCCACACTGTTGGCTGTTAAACGTTTGCTCACGTTTCACATTATATTATATCTTGATCATGTTTCCAAAATAGGTCACTAGTTCCATGGGCGGGGGTAAATTCCCAAAACTGTCAAAGTACCATACGGTGGATCCCTCTTTGACATAAGCTACATAATGCGTTCTTGGTCCTCGGTGATCATCCAAATTGACAACAGCGCATTCCTGTTTCCAGGGTCGTGGGGGTAATTGGTTTCGCATAAACACACCTCGAAAATGAGAAAGCTTTAGTGTTTAGCATAGCTTTCCACTTGTTGATGCGTCAGGGCATGTCTTGCTATGGCTGAGGTTATTTTTTTTTAATATTTCGAAATGGTGAAATCCCAAATCCTTGTTGATAAAAAGCTGGCTTTAAATTGGCATTTCTAGCCCCCATAGCAATCGCTTCCATCGTTTCATTATGTCGCTGACTTTCTTTGAGTTGTTGCTTGCCCTGCTGCACGGCTTTAATGGTTTTCGCCACTGCACTGGCACCGCCCAAAAGTGAACCCAGAGCAGCCAGACCGGCAAATAAAGCAGGTAAAAATCCCGCTCGTTTGGAGACGGGAATCACTCGCCCTTGTTTTGAACCCTGTCACCGACGTTTTGGAATAACATGTCTCTGTGCTGCTCGAAAGCTTTCCTTATGGTCAATACATTATTTTTTTATTTTTTTCTTTCGCAAAGGCTTGTCCACGAATGTCGTAAGCCCAGGCTTTGCCAAGGACAGGGTCTTATTTTTAGTCTTTTTAGTCTTTCTCACCACATACCTTTGTTTCACCATGATGATAATGACCAACAACCTTTCACAAGGAAGTTTAAATCGCAACTAACTTCAGATTGATATTTCATGGCTGTATAATCCAATTCCACATAAAGTGGGAAATCGTTTATGGTTTTCCCGCTTGCTTTTCATCCCATGTCAACATGAGATGAAAGGTTAATTCGTCACCTGCATTGACCATTTCATGGTTATGGACCAACATCCTATGACCATTTATCTTTATTTGTAAATGGTTTTCATCAGGTATGGCATATTTAATGTGAATGGTTCCATCATAGTGTCATCGATAGTGACTTAAAACCGAAGCAAGCACATAGGTCAAGTGCTGATCATGGACTAGCGGTAAATGGTTTCTGTCATTCACAGGTTTTTCATTTGTCAGATACACTAAAAATACAGATGGGATAATTTTATAAAGCCTTTTCATTTCATAGGTCACGTAACGCTAGGTACAGGCATCGTCTTCGTCTTGCGGGTCTTCCACGTGAATAATCCGATGGTGATTAGCGCTATAGCCATTCACCGTAAGCTTGGGCACTTTGTCATAAAACTCATACACTTTGTTATCCACATATTTTTTGTAGTAACGTCTGTAGACACTTGAGGATGTTTTACATGGGTTAACCGCTTTCCCTTAAAGTCATAATCTCCCTGTTTTGTGCGTGGCACTACTGACCTATCCACATAGTGTTTATTAGCAGGATCTGTTTCTTGTTTAGGATCATGTATGGGGACAGACCTGGCTTTGGCCATCAACGCACGTCCAAAGACATCCATCGTCAACCTGTAGTACCAGTCTACTGTTTCTATGACAAGGCTCGGTGTCCTGTATATAGACAGCCTGTCTAAGCCTTAGTTGAAATGAAGATTATTAAGCAGCAAGAGTCATTCCCCGTGGGGGACATGGTTTCCCATCTCTGTCCCACATCACGTGAATAACGCCATGGTTCACTGTTTCCATCTTCCAATCGCTGCATCATTGTGGGACCTTCCGGCTGTGGAAAGACCAATCTTTTGCTAACACTCATCACAGCGCCCAATGGTCTGCGTTTTCAAAATATTTATATTTTTGCAAAATCTCTCTACCAACCCCTCTACGTGTCTCTAGATCAAGTCATGTCTGGATTACAAAAAGAGAATATGGGTTATTTCACATTTTCCACGCAAGAAAATGTTATTTCACCGGATGAGGTAAAGCCTGATTCACTCATGATTTTCGATGATGTATCCACTGAACGTCAAGGCATTATTCAAAGCTATTTCAACATGGGTCGACACAAACATATCGATTGCTTTTATCTTGGACAAACGTATTCTAAAATGTACAAACAGTTGATTCGTGACAATGCCAATGTCATTTTTTATTTCGCCTGGACGAGAGGAACAGTCGTCACATTTATAATGAACATGTGGATCCAGATATGACCTTTCAAATGTTTACTGAATTGTGTGGCAAGTGCTGGAACACTCAACGTCATGCCTGTTTAGTGATTGACAAAAAAGTGAACTCAACCAAGGACGATATCGCTTAGGGTTTGATCATTTTATTGCTATTTAAGACCCTGTCTCATTCCCTCTCAAGTGATTTGTCAAGACACCATGGCGTTAGCAGAGAGTCAATTGAAAAAGCATATTATTAGAGCAAAAAATACTATTCGCCAGAAGTTTCTTCAATTGAAACGATCACGTGCAGATCATGCTTTGTTTATTCAACATCATTTAGCACCTCCGCTAAAAGCCATGTTGAAACCCTCTTTCAAGCCATCTGAAACGCTACCCACCGTTTCACAAGCCACTCAGACGCTGCACGAGGACCCTGAGGAAGAGGAACAGGAACAGGAAGATTTGACTAGTGTTAGCGAAGTTGAGGATGACGAGGAACAAGTGTTTACGTCTCCAAAAAAATAGGCCGCACCCCTTGCAGAGTTTTTGATTAAAAAAAGATATCCTTGGCCATGGACGAAACACCTTGTCCTTCCAGATCGTCTCCGTTTTCACAAGTCTTGGCCACCCCTCAAAATAAAGCTCAACTGAAAACCATTTTAATAAAATATTATGGAACAACACTAGTACCCTATCTCATTGATCTATTTATTGGAAACACAGATACCACGTATGGTGTTCGCTATGAGGATGATAGTTTTAAAATTGGGGAATCATCCGTTAAATTTGCTCGTACTAAAGCTGTCATTAAAAACATCAACTATAAATTGACGCCAGGACTGTTAAAGCTGCTCTTTTCTCGAACACCCTCATTCCATGATTATACGTCAGACGACCTTACCAAATATACATCCATTTTATTGGATACCCATGCCCATGATCCAGCTCAAAAAGTGAATGCCAATATATCTCAAAAATATAAAACCATCATTGCAAAAATGTTTCCCACCAGACAAAGTACTCGTCGTAAAGTGTCCGCTTCGGGAGTGACATTTAAACAATTAAAACCCCTTGTGGATGTTACCTACTGGCACAATCCCAATAAGCTCGTCCAGCGGCTACAGTTGTTGCATGCTGCACGTCAAACCGGACATACCGGTCACGATTGGGAAATTCAAGAAATTGAACAAGAACTTCGAAATGCCAAATTATTGTTTAAGCCCTCACCCATTAAAGTGGGTATTGCTCACGAGTTGCATCGCCAAGCTAGGCGTCACTATCCGCGACTCAAGGTGATTTCACGGGGTGTGGATGAACTTTGGCAAGCAGACCTGGTTGAAATGATACCCTATGCTGGCGTTGAGGACGGTGTACGCTCTATGTTGACCGTCATTGATGTCTATTCCAAAATGACCTTCGTTGAACCTGTGCGTCGCAAGTCTGGTACACTGGTCACCAAGGCCTTTCAACATATTATTCAACACTCCAAACGTCAACCTCAGTTGCTACAAACCGACCAGGGGAAAGAATTTTTCAACAAGGATTTCTCCAGTTTTCTCAAATCTAAGGATATTCACCATTAAACCACGTACAGCAATCTCTAAGCCAGCGTGGTTGAGTGCTTTAACCGAACATTGAAAACCCATATGTGGAAAGCGTTTACCGCTCAGGGCAGTTATCGCTGGTTGGATATGTTACCTGAGCTAGTGCCACGTTACAATGACACCAAACATAGAACGATTGGGACCAAGCCACGTCTCGTGACCAAAAATATTCAGCGACTGGATAAACTGTTTAACCCCATAAAAACAGCCGATCCTAAACGTCACTGACTGAAAATTGGGGATTTTGTTCGTGTGAGCAAATTTAAGTCTGCCTTCAATAAGGGCTACACACCTCAGTGGGGGATTGAACTATTTCGAATTCGTCAAGTCAATTTGGACAGTCCATTCACCTATTTACTCCAAGATCTCAACCATCAACCCATAAAAGGTAGATTTTATCTCCATGAACTTCAGAAAACAGCATTTCCTAAGCATTATCTTGTGGAAAAAGTGTTGAAACAAAAAGGAAATAAACTATATGTCAAATGGTTAGGATTTAACTCTACGTTTAATTCTTGGATCAATAAACTACATGTTGTGTGAACCTGTGCACTTTTTTTATTTTTAAATTTATTTATTTATTTATTGAATCATGATGTACGAAAGCTCCGTGTACGGCGCTCCATGCTTCATGCATGTCCATACATGTTTCTCTTTCTCTCTCCACACCCGCGTCTCACTCCTTCACTCCATAATTACATACAACTCGTTCAGCTATTGGCTCTCATGGGTTCACCCACTCCTCCCCTCATCTCTTCTCCGGCTCTCTGGCCCCGCCCCCTCACCACTCTGCAGTGGGTCACGTGATTTCCTGTTTTCTCTCTTTGTGTTTCCCCTTTCCCCTCTCTCTCCCCCTTTCCTCTCTGCGAGGCCCCTGCCTGCTGCTACTGCTCAGCTCGCCTGGCTAGCCGTTATCACCTTTTTACAGAGTTGCCACATGGTTCCAACTGCCATCATATGACAGCAGTGTTGTCAGCTTGACTGACATTCCATTCTGTTAGCCGACTAGCCATGCCTCAAAAAGATATTCTTTCCGTTCTGGCCGCCAGTCAGACATACATACATACAAAGCAAGTTCTGTTGTTGACGACTTTAAAAGCCTTGCTTTTATTCGTCTAATACCATTATGAATTTGTCAGGTTACTGGTCAGTGTTTACTAACATGTTTTAAAGATCACGATGAAGGATTATTTTGAAAAAATATTCACCTTCATTCGTTCGTCATAGGAAAAAAATAGCGAAAAGCGACCCCTCGTTTTGCCATACATCGCCCCGTCGAAATAGCCATTTCCCGTATCCACCATGGCCAGTCATAGCCTCGTTGTAACATACGTCAAGCGCTACCGGCTCTCTGTCTACAAACACTCTTTTATTTAAAAAATAAAATTAAAAAAATAAAATGCATAGTTTTTTTTGTCCTAGAGTCTTGACATTTATATTCGTGGTCGAGGAGGTAGGGACCTTTCATTTATGTCATACAAACTTCTTTGTCAACGTGTTAGTTTCCAAAATAGTAAACATTCAAAATTTAAGTGTTTTCAAAAAATCTCAAAATACAAAAAGTTGTATTATAAAAAATTAAAGGTTATAGAGTCCATTCGTTTCAACTATAGCATAACATTCTATCATGTTTGATTTTCAAACTATCACCTACTTTCGAAAACAAATTTATCAAAAAAATTTGGAAAATATACAGAGTGGTCTATAGGAAAGAGGACGTCAGCTCGAGTCCAACAACACCTCATTTGTTAAATTCGGACCATTCGTTCGTCAATGACCACCAATGTCCGCGAGAAAGTAGGCTATCAATTTGTTTTTCCTCCTACACCTTTGAAACTTGCTGCCCGCCTAGAGGGCATACCCACATTTCATTAACGTCAAACACACTTTTTCCAAAATTCACCCTTTCCAAAATAGTGCCAATCCAGAAAACAAAGATTTTTTAAAAATACCAACATACATTCTTAGCCAAAAGAACGTCATCCCAACGCCAACAATACCTCGTTTGTTAAAATCCGACCATGCGTTCGGGAGATATCGCCAAAGTTTATATGAAAGTAGAGGGAGTCCTAGAACTGTCCAATTCACACTACTCTTTTTCCATTTTTATCCTAGACACTTGGCATTTATTTTGGGGGAAGAGGAGGTAGGGCCCTTTCATTTATGTCAAACAAACTTATTTGTAAAAAATATAGTTTCCAAAAAAAGGAATTTCAAAATTGAACTTTTTTCAAAAAACTTCAAAAATAAAAAAGTTTTATTATAAAATATAAAGGACATAGAGGCCATTCGTCTCAACCATGGCACAACGTTCTATCATGTTTGGTTTTTAAACTATCGCCTATTTTCAAAAACAAAATTTTTCAATTTTTTTTGAAAAATATAACGAGTGGTCCGTAGGAAAGAGGACGTCTGCTCGAGTCCAACGACACCTCATTTGTCAACATCCGACCATGGGTTCACAAGATATTATTTATTTAACACGTACAGTCGGGTACAAATAAAATGGGTGGGGCAGAACAGGCCTTTCCCCCCTACTAAAATGAAAGAGCAGACAGACAGGTTCATTAAAGCAGAACTACGCTCTATGGAGCAAACCACATTATACACGGGGGGGGGGGGGGACGAAAGATAAGGAGACTGATTCAATTAGCCCTGAGGCCACGAGCACGGCAGGAAGTAGGGCACAAATAGACAGCCCATTAACTGCGAACACTGACGGATTTCAAAATCACGTAGAGAGAAGTTCAACTCAACATAATGGTCAGCAGCACACGCAGCTTATACAAGTCATTCGCGGAAACGAATTTAGGCCTGCTAAATTTACAGAAAATTTAGGGGTGACACCAAAATCCTTTATTAAAGAAGTCGAGGAATTCTACAATGACAATAATATACCTCCCACGCGAAGATTAAGGATGACGGAGACGTTTCTTTGTGGTAATGTCCTTACCTGGTTTTTAAGCTTTAAGTACACTTTTGGAGGAATGGATGATTTCAGACAAGCTTTTCTTCTGAAATATTGGTCACCGGCACTGCAGCAGAGTCTTAGGATGGAGGTCTACTCTAGGAAATACCAGACTACCCAGCAAACAAAGTACTCTGACTTTTTCTCTAGGCAAATGTTAAAATTTAAAGATTTAGACCATCCTTTAGAAGAGTCGGATCTGGTAATGACAATAGCACGTCAGTTACCAACGAATGTACAACAGGTGTTAGTGGCGGATAACGTTAATTCGGCCTTACACGCAGAACAGGTCTTGCGCCAAATAGATGAGACTAGATTTCACAATCATCAGAGAGGGGGGAGACAGCTGGAGTTAGTAAACACGACTGAAGTTGCAAAACCCACACAAGTAAATACCAGATCACAGGCCACGAATACGAGTACATAAAACACCTAGGCGAGGTCAGAAAGAGAGAGATAACAGATCGCACCAGCGATATGAGAACAATAACAACAATAGGCCATACCAGGGCAACAATAGATACAGCAGCGGGGATACCAACAACGGAGGAGCAATAGAAGAAATGAGGGACCCTACAGAAGAAAGGGTGATTCCAATGACAACCAGAGATGGCGAGATAGGAAATATCAAAACCAAGGAGTGTCACAAGATTACCGTAACGACTGGGACGATAGGCACGTTCAATCGCAGCGTTATCTAGAGGAAATTCACGCTAACGAAGGCGGTGAGCAAGGACGATGGGAACGAGCCATTGACAACAGAAAGAATCCGGACACTCATATCGAAGGAGCAGAAAGTCTACTGAGGGGCGTACGCGACAGAAGGATGATGGGGGTCGCGGAAGAGCTAAAAAAATCAGTAATTGATAAAGGATTCTGCCTGAGAACGCAACAGCCGGAGTTTGAAGAAGGATAGGTCGTTGCTCACATCCAGGAGTGGATCGCTTTGCCAGAAGATTGCCTGGAGGAGACAGTAAAACCACGGAACGATGATATAAAACAATTACCCTTTATTTATGCCAGAATTGGTGGGATTAAAGTGAGATGCTTGTTAGATACTGGGTCTCAAAATAGTCTTGTATCGGAGGCTTTGGTTCGAGAGTTGGGATGGAGTCAGAATATTCCTGTGATTCCCGTACCACAACTCAAAGTGAGGGGCGTCATTCCCGAACGCACCGTCACTTGTAAACGTCAATCATACTTAGAGCTGGACATATTAGAGCACACTTTTGGGCAAACGTTTATTATTATGGCAAGAATGAGTTTTAACATTATTCTTGGTGCAAATTTTATTTGTGACTATCAAGCTGTGATAGATTTGCACAAGCATACTGTCAGTTTCAAGGAATTTGATAAACTGAAGAACGTGGGATTACATACGGATGAAATCACTACAGGGAAGGACGTGAGTTCATGGACATTGGAAGCGATACTGGAAGAGACGGAAGAGGAGGTACGAAAGTCAGAAGGTGACATCATAGATGGAGTTGTTGTAGAACTAGATGAGGAGAGTGAATCTCAGGAGATATGGTCTTTACTGACAGAAGAAGATGACAGCGATACAAGATTTGAAGAGCTATTGCAGGAGCGGCTCAATGACGTTCAACTTGGGGGCGAACACAGAAAGCAACTGGAGGAGATCTTTAGAAAGCACAAAGCAGTATTCGAACCAGTCCCAGGAAAAATTATAAATTTTCAATATTCCATGCAAGTCGAGGATTGGTCACCCTTTAGAAGTAAATTATATCCCATTCCTGAAAAACATCGTGGTCAAGTCAAAATTATTATAGATGGAATGTTACAAGCTGGAGTGATAAAGATGACACCTACACCTTATTTGAATGCGATTTTGGCAGTCACAAAACACAATGGATCTATTTGACTTTGTTTAGATGCCAGAAATCTCAACATGCGACTTATTTTTCCTGAGTACGACAGAGCGCCACTCATTAGAGACGTCTTAAAAGGCTTTAAGAACAAAAGCATTTATACTTCAGTAGATCTCACCTCGAGTTTTCATCACATCGAATTGGATGAAAAGTCACAGCTTTTTACTGGCTTCTTATTCAATAATCAGACAAATCGCTTTGTCCGCGTGCCTTTTGGAGTAAGAACAGCGGGATGCGCACTAATTCAAGCCCTGGATCGAAAGCTAACTGAGGAAGTCAAGGAGATGAATTTACGCTACATTGACGACATTCTTCTGGCATCAGATGATATTAAAATATACATGGAAAACTTGGATAAGCTATTAGACAACCTCAGAACTTCAAATTTTAAAGTAAAGCTGAAGAAATCGCATTTCTTCAAGAGCGAGATACAGTATTTGGGACATATCATTGACCAAGAGGGAGTGAGGCCAAACCTGCTAAGATGAAGGCGATTAAAAATTTTCCTACACCTACGAGAGTTAAGCACATCCGAGCTTTCCTAGGCGTAACGGGATTCTTCAAGGAGAATTGTCCAGGTTATACGGAGACTGTAGCACCAATGCAGGAGATGCTCAAAAAGAACAATAAATGGCTTTGGAATGAGGACTGTGAGAAGTCATTCCGAGCAACCAAACTATTGCGGGAAAACTGCATTAAATTAGGATATCAAGACTTCAAACACAAATTTATAATCCAAGCGGATGCTTCACCGATTGGTATAGGTGCCATGCTCTACCAAGAAGATCCAGCTAACCTTCAACATCGCACATATTTGGCATTTGTAAGTCGAAGATTGCGAAAGCACGAGCGCAATCATACTGTTACAGAACTTGAATTGTTGGCAATACTCCATTCTTTACAACAATGGAAGAAGATCGTCTACGGATACCCCATTGTTATCAGAACAGATCACAAGGCTTTAACATTCTTATTTAAGACATCTATGGCCAGCGAATGTGTGACACGTTGGTCCATCTATATTCAACAGTTTAACATCGAAATTAAACATTGCCCGGGAAGATTAAATGTGATTCCGGATGCACTCAGCAGGAACACTGAGCCTGATACTGAAGAAACAGCGATTGTACAACGCCTCGAATTGACACCGAAGGACCGTGAATTCTTGGAGGAGTTACGTGAGATCCAACGAGAGCAGGAATCAGAACCATGGATGATGCAGATGATACAGTATTTTAGAAGACAGCTACCTACAAAAACACCTGCATTTCGAGAAGCGAGAGCCAAGGAAGGATGATATGTTTACCTCAACAATTTGCTGCATAAATGGATAGATGATGGCCATACAAAATTACGTATTTTAGTACCTGCTTCTTTACAGCGAGGACTGACATGGCATACTCATGAAAGTTACGGACACGTGGGAATCGACATGTGCGAAGCAACCATCGGAGAGACGTTTACATGGCACGCATGAGGACAACCATTCGAGACGTTATTAAGACTTGTGATCCTTGTCAGAGGACAAAGTCAAATAACTATTTAATGAGGCAGTACCCTAAACCAATTTTACCTCAGAAGCCGTGTGAGCTGGTGGCACTAGATTGTTTTGGGCCGATTCCGAAGGGAAGACGAGGATGCCGCAATTTATTAGTTTGTCTGGATGTATTCTAAAACAATTTAGTATTGTGTCCTATCCGGAAAACAACATCTAAACAAGTACTCAGCCGCATACGAAATAGAGTTAATCCAATCCTTGGAAAACCAGAATTTATTCTATCTGACAATGGCAGCTATATTACGAGCGCCGAATTTAAGAAAGGTATGGAGGACATGGGTGTAAAACACAGATTATCCAGCGTACGTCATGCACAAACTAACCCCTCGGAACGAGCAATTAAATGCGTGGCATCTTACTTGAGGACCTTCATTCCGAATGAACATCACAAGTGGGTGGACAGAATTAAGGATGTAGAGACATGCATGAATTCTATAAGGCATGAATCAACAGGCCATATTCCTATGGCCTTGCACATGAACAAATATCTGGAGAGATCGTGGACTAAGATCATCAATTGCCCACAAGATCCCATGGTAGGACATGACTTGAGAGTAGAGAGAACAAGAGTTCACATGAGGAACCAAGCAGATCACAGATTACGACACGCAAGGAAGAAGAGATTTCACCGTGAACTTGAAATTAACGAGCTTGTATTGGTACGTCGCCCAGCAACATCAGATCCAGAGAAGAATATCTTTAGTAAATGTTGTGCCAAGTTTGTGGGACCCTTCCGTACAGTGAGAAACCTAGGAAATAATGATTATAGATTAAAGGAATTGAGCACAGGATCCATGTCTGTCTATAATAGCGCCAACTTAAAGTTTTATAACACTAGCGAACCTTGGGAGCGCAGGAATAATGCTGCAAATTGAGTATATGGACGTCATACTGACATTCAAGTATACGGGGGTCAGTTGAGTACGCCAGGAGAAGGAGGAAGTTGGAGCTGTTGTTTACAACATTAACGAGCACTGCAGCATGATGACACACAGCGAGTGAGTGAAAGGAAGATACGAGACAAGGGATTGCCTCAGGCACTTAGCCCGGCAAGCAAACAGGTTGAAGTGCAGTAATGAATGACCAGGAAGTAAACACGCTGTGGCTGGAACTCAAAGACAGGGGCGCCTAGACGAGACACAAGGAGGGAGGCTGATTTCTACGACTAGAGAAAGTTGGCTCACGGATGTTATAAAAAATCGACTTTATGTTAAGTTCAATTTTTTCCAAGTAGGAGCATTGTGAACCCTTTATACTAAGTCCAGTATAAATGATTCTATGTTTTATTCTGCATAATATGATATTTCTGCCAGCATCGAGTATAAACCAGACTGTGGTGGTGAAACACCCAGTATTTCCTGGAGACAGTTAGAATGTACCTGGCAGCATGGAAACAAAGGTTGATCGCTTATGGAATTTTAGAAAGGTGAACCGAACCCTGATGACAAATCTAGGATAGGTGCTAGCTAAGTTTAACCAGAGAGACGCTACGGTGACGCACGCACTTGGCATGTTCCTTGTTCGTTCCGCGCCTAGGCGAAATAATGCTATGATGTGAGAGGCCAGCCGATCGAGTAACCACTCCCAAAGGGAGGTGTGTATTGAAAAAGCCCGCAATGTGAGCATGATTTTCAACCAATGAGAGAAAAATGCTTCTTTTCGGCGCCAGAACTGCATTGTCCTCAAGAGCATGGATTGAGCGGGAAATTAGCTACAGATAATCCCTACGATCGATTCTTGATTACAGAATCATGGTCTTGACTTGTGTGTTACGACGAATTCATTGATACTTGTTGCAAGCCAGTACGACGATTTTGATAGAAATTATTTTCACTTGACCCCTTCCATGTGAACCTCTTGACTGTTTCATTTATATATGGCTCGAGAGGCGATGAACATTATTCTATTCGTAGGTGTCGTGAGACACTGACAGTATTCTATTCGTGTGTGTCGAGGGACACTATTCAAACATTCCTTTCGTGCGTGTCGGAAGACACTGACTTATTATTATTCTTTTGGTGTGTCGAGAGGCACTTGTACTTTGTGTCATGACGACACTGTTATATTTTTGAGACTATAAAAGTTGTATTATAACTTCAGTGAATTTAGGTAATCACCGTACTACAGTAATAGGACCAGTAACTTCGATATTTCGCCAATAGACTTTTTGGGGAGTGAAGTACTCAAATCGGCGAAATTAGTAGCAAAGATTGCGTGTGTATTAATTAACAAAAACAATTTCTTCATCACAGAGATGGCATCACGGAACCCAGGAGGAGCTTGGAACTGTCAACACTTCAGCGAGATGATTGGCTCGGGCTAAGCCATAAAAAGCGGATGGCTTCTGATGTTCTCTGACGTTGACTGGCAGAAAAGGATTGAGTACTAATTAATGCATTATTATTTGACAAATCAATATATGGTATATGGGACTAATTTTTAAATATCTTGTTTGTGTGTTTAATGTAGAATCATGTTTGCTTTTCTGACACACAGTAAATTGCATGGAAGAGCTAGCGTTATTTTTGTAGATATTGTGTTTTTATTGTTGTATAATATGTGTGGATATGTTTGCTACCGAGCCCGCATATGACCATGTACTGCCCATAAGTAGCGTAAATCGGAGATGAGTAAGATGACAGAAGTGGGACTGAATTAATGTAATATCAAGTAGTATTGGCGAGTAAATTTGAACTTGAGGTAGATTTTATAATTGATCAGCTTCATTGTTGATAATTGCCATTGTCGCAATTTAATTTATTTACGAGTAACAGTAAGCTCACTCGAAGGTTAAAATCTTGATTTAAATTTTGAGTGTCTTTGACACAAAATTAGGAAGTCTATTCGGAGCCGACCTGCATGATGTGATTATGAGTGTCAGTCCAAGCTAATGTGTCATGTGCGATTATACTGGTTATTGCCGCGGGAATTCAGCAAGGTGACTGATTCTGTCAGCCGCAGACCAGATCTCTTATCATGTCCTTGCGAGGCGGATATGTGGATATACTGTTTCTTGCCATTTCAAGGAAGTGGTTGAGATATTATTGCGATGCTACGATTTATAGATTGATAACGAGGCCAGTGGGTCACTCGTTATATTTTTAGACACTGCTTGGTGAGCTGACAAGTAAGAAAGATAGGTTGAGGAGTGTGGAGGCACATCATGAGGCGAGCTAAATCAGATAACGACGGCCGTTGGTCATTAGCAATGCAGAGCAGTTTGGCCTGTATCTTATAATGTTGTTTGAATTCAGAAAAGAACTGATCAATTGTAAATGTATTTGTTGAGTAAATGGGAGCTGCCTACGTTGTTTTGTCATCTTCGAAGCGTTAACTTATCGTTTTTCGTTCATGTAATATATTTTCAGCCGCCGAGGCGTAGTTGTTGTTGCTTGATTATTCTTGTTTACTTTCCGTGTCAGTGACCCGCGAGGCCACTTTTCACGTGGTGCTGTTTCCTTGTTTATTTCTGAGCACGTGGCCTTGGGGCAAGCTCGTTTGTCTGCTGTGCTATGGCACGGGGATGAATCTCGGGGGAGATTCTTGTAATTATAGATGTTTAAGTTTTGCGTGTGTCAGGATTTAATTATAGTATGTTTTTATTAAGTGTTGAGTACTATAGCCATGAATGTGATTTGCGAGATGAGTGCTCGTGAGCATCGTGGCTGTTACCCGTTGTGAACGATCACTCATCCAAAGCACTCATTTTTTTAGTTGGTCAATACGCGCACATACACATTTCATAAACAGTCAGTGGACCAGGTATCCACAAGTTTCATTGAGAGGATTGGGTTTTGTTTAACCACTCATTTGTTTAATTCATTTTTATGTGGAGTAAAATGTCAGGGAGGAGTTCTTTCCTTTGTTATTACTTTTGTTATGCATTTTATCAGTTATTAAATCATGATTATTTTACTTGTTTTCACTTCCTTTCTAAATTATAGTTTTTCGTATGATCCTTCAATCCGTAGAACATGTTGTTTTGGTGAACTTACAAAAAACATTCACAGGACTGAGCGTGACCCCGAAGAGCAGAATCTTGTCACCAAACACTGTTTTACTGAACGGTACAATATGCACTTATCTAAAAACAAAAGGATTATTTTCCAAAGTTCAGTTCAGAGCTCTACTCTATACATCGGTCTGCTAAAACGGCAAGTGCATCACTAACGCAATCCTTATCAGTCTGCATAGCAACAGAGAGAGTTGCATTTTGTCAGCGTTTAGAACTTGAAAGGTTCTCTCTCTCTCTCTCTCTCTCTCACACACATGTTCCCATGCCTCGCCACATTCCTCAAACGCGATAAGATTCGCGTACCTTATACTAGATTCATGTTTTTAATAAGGAACCAAATTGGCTGCCTGTTATACATCGGTAGTCTTACTGCCTCGGAACCAAAATGGCGGTCTCTACTTAAACGTCACATCTGCTGGCCACCACGAGGCAAGGAACTCGACACTGCACTTCCTGCCCACGTAGACATTAGTAGGTGCAATAAGCCGAAGCTGGCACAGGGGCTAATGGGCAAGATGGCCGTTATACATGGTATTTTATGGAACTAACCCTTGGGAGCTGGCACATGGGCTAGTGGGCAAGATGGCCATCGCGCGCAACTCTAGAGGACTTGAGATGACTGGTACAGAGGCTATTACGCAAGATGGCTGCCAGGTGCAACTCTCTTATGTTGGAAAACTTGACGAGGCTGGCCGGATGCCCTTCACTACCTATGCTCTTTCCAATCGCCTACTCTCATGAAACTGGGGCAGTGTTTTATAGACAACTCCCTTGTGTTAGAGGACTTGAGCAGGCTGGCCGGATGCCCTTAACCTCCTATGCTCTCCCCAAACTCCTACTTTAATAGGCAAATCCTCCTACCATCACGCTAGCGGTTATGTTGGTTAACACTACACGTGAGAGTACATACTTCAACCCGACCAGGACGTTAGAAGGTAGAAACCGCCATTAACATCACAGCAAGGGTTGGAGCCTTGTCTTATGGAGATGTAGCCAGTACTCTACTACCCTCTGTGAGGGCTCTAACTTCAAACCAGTCAAAGCTTGGGGTATGCCCTTGAAGTCAAACTCCTGTAAGTTAACTACAAATGCCATACGTAAACTCTTATCACAGGTGTATCAACAAGCTTTGCAAACTTGGATGACGAATACACTTCAAAAGTCTACTCTCCCTTCGTAAAGGGCACCGCGCATTATAGTTAAGTATACAGAAGCTAAATCTTTACCAAAAAAAAACGAAAACTCCAGTAAGTTAACTAAAAATGCTATACGTAAACCCTCATCATTGACATATCAACGAGGTTTGCAAGCTCGAATGATGAATACGTCTCAGAGGTCTACTCTCCCTTTGTGAAGGGCACCGCGCATTATAGTTCAGCTTAAGGAGCACGTTCTGGATGTAGATGTCTCTCCTCTTTTCTCCGGGCTTGAGACCGGCTCTAGGGGACACACTTCCTCCTCCCCTAGAGGCAGAGTTAACACCTATCAACCCTATTATTTACTTAATATAAGATAATTTTTTGCCATTGTATTCCATTAGCCTTAAGCACGAAAGACCTTCAGCACACACTCACCTGTAGGTTTATGAAGAAATTAATCTCACGCTAGAGACCTTACCAGACATACATATGTTTACGGAGAAATTAATCTCACGCCAGAGGCCATATCAGTTATATATATACATAGGCTTACGGAGAAATCAATCTCACGCCGGAGGCCATATTAGTCATATATAGTCTAAATAGGCTTACGAAGAAATTAATCTCACGCCAGAGGCTGTTTTACATACAACAAACACATGCTATAGGCTCTGCTGCTAAGACTTATGGAGAACATTCCATACTTGTAAACTTCAAAAAAAAAAAGATTTTATTTGAAAAAATTGTTGATAGATGTTTCCTATTGCTAGCATTCTTTTAGTCGTAGATAAATTAAACAGATTCAGTGATTGCGTAATGCCCATGTGCATGTCTAGCTATTCCATCAGCAGCAATCACTCTCTTGTCATCATCTGGACACAAGGCGATCTTGTTTAGTTGTACTGACGATATTTCATGATGCTTCGACGTGATAACATTCATTGATATTCTCTTTACCATTTTTGTCATAAGGCAGTCCTTATAATCTTGAAAACTGATACATTTCCTAACAACACCCCTGCTAATACCTCTAATCTTCTTTACTTCTAGTCCATCGATATCTAGGGCATACATGTTAGGTCTGAGACCGACAAATTTTCTAATAATGTGCGCACAAGCTTCATCTTTAAATTTTCCCAAAGCCTTTTTGTTCTTTACAGAATAACATTTATGATTATCGGGGTAGTCAGACGTATCCAAATGCTCTAGGAAACACAACTTGTCTTGGTATACATCTTCGGTCTGTACTAAATATATGAAGGAATCCGTGTCCATGTATGCGAGTTTAATATTTTCAACCCCATAATAAGGAAGCAGTACATTATAGTGGTGGGAATACATTAAAGTTTTTGAAATATCCAACACGCACATACCAATATATATAGACTTATCGAACACAATGCTATGTTTAGCCATATGAAAATCAGCTAGTTCAGGACCGTAAATTGTTCTGTCTATAAATGTTGGTTTAGCTATCAGCTTTTCTGCCATCTTACTGACAGTAACAAGGCGCATGTCTAATCTATTACGAATATTTTCCATAGTTTTCCCAAACATTGCGTTATTGGACAATTTATACAAATCCTTCTCGAAATCATTTTTAGCCTGTTTCCGTAGATTATTATTAAATTCAACGTATGACTTTAACCAAGGTAGCTGTTTAAACTTTAACGCGCGGTGAATCTTAATTAATTTTAATCCACGATCCAGAGCTTGTTTAAGAGCCATATAATGAACTACGTATCGCCTTCGATTTCCAAGATGAGGGATTAGTTTTTTTAAGATGTTTCCTTTGGCTGTTTACACTCTGGTAGAAAGGGTAAATCATCGTGTAGATCATGAAGTTCAGAAGGATAATCAACGTCTACTTCTAAGATGTAACCGAGAGAATCATCTTCCTTTAGTGTATCCAGATCAATGGTGTCTGGAGAGACCCACTTAAATCCTCCGTAAGGGAGGTGATGACACATTGCCCAGCCGTATTGGTTGTTTGCTTCATCGTAGGTAATAAATTGAGACGGCTTCTTTGAATCGAAATTCTCCACGTATTTATTATTAGCTTCAGCATATCGATGAGAAACCTGGCATAATCCTCCACGTATTCCTGATTCTATCATTAGAATCTGATCGTAACACTGTAGTAACTCGAGCTGAGTACCTGTATATAAGAGCATGGCATCCCACGTAAGACCTGGAGAAGTAAAATAGTGTGCAGGATCAACTTTATGAGTTTCAAGTGTTTTACTTCTGAATGTTTCAAACACGTCTGCGAGAAGGAGTACATCAGATGTTAGGTAAAGGTTGCTATATTCACCCAAACTTTTAATTTGGAACTGTTTCCACACATGTAATGCATGTTCATACTCCTCTACACTGATGTCTTCCTGATTTAATCTGTTAAAAAACTCCTCCTTAGGTGGTAAGCTTTCTTTGCTTAATTTTCCCCAAGAATCCACGTAATCATAAGGATATACACCTTTCCGGGTCATTAGTGCTGAATTTTCCACCCAAAAGTACTTACTCGTCTCAGGGTATGATGTTAGGTTGCCCACTAATTTTGATAAACTGCTTGGCATGAAGCGAAACGTATCCAGAAATCTAAGCTTCACATTACCAACATGTTTGGTAAATGAGAGGTAGTTTTCTTCTGAGTTGGGAATAACTTCTACTCTCTCCGCAGTACACCCCAGCTGTTTCACAATGAAATAAGAATCAAAGCCGCTAAGGTTATGTAAGAATACAGGGATAGGGTTTCGTGTTTTGCATCTCAAATTACAGGTATTATGAGCGCTTCCACGGTATACTCCTGTAAGATGGCAATGATCTCGAACCTTCCAGTCATTCTCAGAGAACTCCTTATGACACAAATAGCAGGTTACAGATGACTGAAACTCTGCTTCTTGATCATCAGTTAAAGCCTTTGGAACATTTAAGCTGTATAGTCGATTGATTTCGCTAGCTATGGATATTACATATTCCATAAACTTCTCTGCAGCGTCAGAACCACGATAAATATAAGGTTCCCTTGGAAGGTTAGTCTCTAAGTGAGCTACAGCTGCTGAAGGTTTTACATATACACCAAAGCTCATAGGTGCATGGCTCTGGTATGTGGCTGTGTAGCTTACCTCTGGATTAGGTCGACATGTTTGATGAGGTATGAGTATACTCTCAAAGTCAGCATAGATTACATAAGACATTCTAAGCATTTTCTCTACATTGATAAATTGTAGAATGGGCTTTTTAGTAGGCATTTTATCCCTTGCAATGTCATGCAGGAAACACAGTTCTCTATGCTCTTCTAATTTATCTAGACCACATTTTCCATACTGGTTATCAAAATGTGTAAAGCAACGTTTACAAGTATATATCCTATGTTGATGATGAGTTAGTTGATATCCCATCAATTTATCAAAATCTTTGATAAATACATAGTGATGTCGACCAGTATCATCACTAATTAGGAGTAGATCGCAATGATCTACTAGTTCTGTGTCAACAACTGGTTATGTGAAGAACAGCCCAAGTTCGTTCTCATAAACGGGAGAAAGCATCAGGCAAATGCCTGGACAAAATAACTACTGTGAAAGGAGCTATTAGACTGAATATTTTGGGCTAGGGGAGTGCGGCCTGGTTCTTTATCCTCAACTTTAAGTTTAAATTTAACACTGAACATTTAAGCATTAATATAATATAAACTTTATTTGTTGTTTGAAACAAGTGATAAATACTATACATTACTGGAAACCCCTTGGGTTTAAAAATTAGTAGGTTGGCACAACTTGGTGCTATTTACAAGAGTTCATTTGAAAGACACACTATTTTTTGGAAATAATTGCACTTGCAAGCAATATTAAAACCATTAAAACATAGAAGATAAGTGATAAAAAATAGAGAATAAAAGAATGTAACTTATCTTCCGTTGCTATTTATGTTGACTAGAGAGGTTTCAGTGCTGCAGGTCGGCCGTGGCCAGAGCTTGCTGGTTTGGCTGTTGTAGTTTGTAGTTTAAGACCACTATACTTTGTGATTGCGATGTCCAGCATCTCGAAATGAAGTATCGGCTTGAAGAAGGTTTCTTCTTTAGAACCAAAGTACCGTACATTTTTTTGTATATCACTGAAGAGCGAAAGTAACAAGCAAGCTTTCATCTTGCGTAGCGGTGAGAACTGTAATCTGAGCCTTGCAACAGCTCATCTAGTTGTGACATTGATGCGTAGTAATCCCCAGCGTATCGGTGTGACGTGCTGAGTACACCGTCTTACTGTAGAAGCATACCGTCAGGTATTTGCCCCAGGGAACGAAGATTTGGAAGACACCATGAAGTGATGCGGTAATGCGGTAATGCGGTACTGTCGTACTGTCGTACTGGATCTTGATCTTGAAGAGGAGAACCGCTGCTTAAATAGGGCGTAGAACAATCGAGAAATCCCACTGGCTGGCGGCGACTGATTGGCCAAAGCGGAGATGTGACGACAGTCCTTCACGTAGCGGCTGGCGAGAAGCAACACCTTGCAGTAGTGAACTAGTGGCTCGAAGAGTCAACATCTATGAACAGGCTGAGGTATGTGTCTTAGAAATTTTGTTTGTTACGAGTAATCACTCGAGAATTACATTATATATTATAAACATAAATGTGATTAAAAACATTAATAGTTCGGTGGTCTCAAAGCATTTGACCGACAAATGCGGCATAAGAAAAAAAACACATTAAAAACATCACGAAAGTGATCAACAACCTTGAGAGGAAACAGGTTACAATCATCATCAAGCCCAAACACATTCACTGACATATCATTAGATTTCTCAAATTTTGAGATATCAGCCAGCGATGTAGGGAATGAGACAAATGAAAAATTATATTTTGATTCTAAATCCTGATATTTGCTAACACGTTGAGCATTTGTTTTAATGAACTTCTCTAAGATAGCATACATAAAACACATCTCATCTTTTAAGTTTCGAGGGTTGATGCAGGCTTTTTTCGCTTCCAAAACAGGGGGTAGAGGAATGTATGTACTGCCACGCAAGGGATTATACTTGTTTATCCTTAAACGGACCCCATCAACAGCTAGCAAAGCCCAGTTACTACCTTTCAGCTGAGATTCCTCCATTTCCCTAGCTAATTTTTTAAAGTGTGTTTCTAAGAGCATAGTTAAGTCTGTTTCAAGAAATACTGCCTGATTACGAGTTTTGAAGGAGCGGTCTGCAATATCACCACTAGTTAAAAGAATAAATCTACACTCGGCCAACATATTAACCTTTAAAGACTTGTGTACACATAGTTCCCTTTGTATAGCATGAATGATTCGCTCTTTTGACTCTTTCAAATAAGAGTTTAAATCACCGCATGATTCACATCTAATAAAATATGACTTTAATCGACCCTTGAAAGAGGATTCATACTCACAAAGGTCTTTACTATCAGGAACCATGGCGAGCAATTCATGCTTAGTTGGTTCAGTATTAACCTTCTTGGCAGGTGACGCTACACTACAAACCTCTTCACGACGACGCCCGTTATAGGCATTGCTGAATCCGGCCCCACATGTGTTGCACTGATGGAATAGCCCACAAGACACTTCATGACGCTTCCTATGATAGGCATGGAGGAAAGTTTTTCCTCACTCCTTACAAGCCTAGCTCTGAATAGTTTCCTCCATGTTAGACATTGTCTTCTGATAACAGCTGCTACTTCTTTAATAACAGATCTACCTGAGGAAGAGAGAAAGATACATTTTAACTTAAATTTTAGATACATCTAGGAAGTGGTATTTAATTTATAACCGCGGTTGTCTCAATTCTAGTATCAATAACAAAATACAGACACTACAATAACACAGGTTATCAGGCAAAGATTCCATATATCTCTAAGACATTAGCTGATGACCACGCTTTCAGAGTTTGGAAACGTCTACCTCCCGCTTTTCCCCAAATCCCACATACAGACCCAAAATACGCATGAGAGCAGATGACCTCGAAGTTCAGTCCTTTAAACATAACTACCTTACTCCTCAACTTGCCTAGTATGCTTTATTATAGCGCTGCCAAGTTTTTTTTTCTACTCACATAACCTGGATCCAACCAACCTCTGGGCTGAAGAACCAACAGACGCCCAGGTGATAAGATTAAAAAATATGTCACCTCAAATAAACCACATACCGATTTTGCACTGGGTTCCTCCTTTATATATAGCCACGAGGAGAGTTCGATCCCTATCTCAGTCATCCTGGAAGTGGCTTTTCCGTGTTTTCCAACTTATACACCAGGCAAACTCTGGGTAGGGGTAGATGTTGTTCCGGTCTTAAGGCTACAACCACCTCCCCCAATCTGAACCCCAATTGCTAATGCAGGCACCATAATAAAACAGGTTATTACACACACACACACAAAAATTCACATACACCCAAGTACACGGGGTAACATACCACGATGTCGCAAAGCCCCTAAATTAATCAACAACTATAACACTAACCTCATCCTCCCTAGTCATAAACAGCATAGCAGAAGGTCTAAAAGGAGTATGGGAATTAAGCATTTGTTCTAGAGAGAGCGGTCAGTAAACCCCCTATCATTGTATGTTCTCCTGATACATGCGCACGTTCACTGTGATGAATAAACCCATTGAAATATATATAGGACCAGCTCGTGGTGTAATGATCAGTCCCGGGTTTGATTCCTGGTTCTACCAAGAAATTATATTCTGACTGATGGCTGAAACGGAAGAGAGGCCCACTCAGCCTCGTGAGGATAACTGGGGTAGCGCATGAGTTCGATTCCCTCCTCAGACATCCTTGAAGTGCATTTCTGTTACACAGTCTTAGCCCTCAATTACAAATTACATAAACTGATAAAATCATCACAATGATACAGGTTATTAGCCAGCTTTTACACACACACTGGCTTTATGAGTACGCTGTCGCAAAGACTGTAATAAATCAACACATCAACAACAAATCAAAACAGCAATGAAGATGAATGAAACTAGGCGAGGATGTGGAAGGAAGCGGCTGTGGCCTATTAGAACATACCGTCCTAGCATTTGCGCGGAGTTGAAAATGGTAGGAGTTGATTATTTAATCTTGATAGTTGTTTGCAAACTGAAGGTCAGTTACTACCCTCCATGTTATGTTAACCAGAGTCAGCTACTTACTGCGTGTAAATCAAGGCAGTAGAATGGTACTTAGGGCAAGAGTCCTTAACACGATGTGATATGCTTGAGAGTTTACAGTAAACTAATATTAAATTCAATCCGGTCTTTCATTATATACTAAAGACCCTTGGCTTTATCCCCTCCCATGTCAGGTACCCTAAGTTGGAGATCCGATATTACCCCATGTATCATGTTAGCCGGAATCAGATACTGTATAGCCTAATATTGGGTAGTACAATGGAGCCTAGAATGCTTAACATGAAGTGACCTGCTTGACAGTTAACAGTAAACTGTTGATTGACGCCTCATTCTACCCCAGAATTTTGTTTTTCTACAACTTCACGCTCATACTAATATTACTAAGACAGACTGGTTTCTATTACTGTTTAATCCATGAGAGATTTTGTAGGTGGTATACTATGTCAAGGAGGTCCTTCGGTTCATGATCACGAGATTAACAGCTGTGTAAACCACAAACTTTGTTTATTTTTCTTTTCATAAACTCGTGTGCGCCTCTCACAAGTGCGGTATTCTTCCTGCACGCGATTGCCTTCAACTGAACACTCTTAAATACTTCTGCGACCCTAATACAAACAAGCTACGATTTGCTCCTAACAGTATGTTGCTATTAATTAATTTTTTGAAAAAAGAATTTTGTCACCAGCTCTGGTTAGTAAACTATACAGTGGCCTAAATAATAATAATAATAACAAATACATAACATTATTGCTTTCTATTAATTATACAAAATGAATAATAATATGATGTTTAAGATGAATACTATTCAGAACCCCACTTCTCCGAGTAATACACCCACCCCCTATCAAGGCCTCACCCGAAGATAATATCTGAGAAAACTTCTTGTTAGCAGAAGCAACACACAAAAAACTTTTGACTGCCAAAATGAGACTACAGTATTGTGAATGAATCTGAACATGTATTATTTCAGAGTACTGAATCAGCTACTTACAATGCCAGCCTAGAATGGTTATCACGATGTTATCAGCTTGGTAGTTCACAACAAGCTAACAGTACTCAAGCCGAGTCATCCCTTATATCCTAATATATCCTGGGCTTGAACTCCTGCTAGAAGAAATGCATTAATCTGATAAATATTTTATACGGTGCAGCGTTTCAATACAAGATAGAAATTACACTTCACAAACTTGAGACGCACTTCTTACTTGGATACCCAAAGACCATTGGTGTCGGAAAAGGACAAGAGGTGACCAAGGGAGGTCGACAGGAAGATAAAAGGGAGGAGCCCGGCACAAGTGGAAGTAATGCCGAACTCAGCTTGGGTCCCCAACCCGTGTCCTACAAGTTGTGAGCCCTGGGAGATGTTTGTAGTTTTACGGGACCGTTAATCTCACGATTGTAAGACACAGGGCCTCCTTTTGCAGGGAATCCGAACCACAGGACACGGCATTTTACTTTGAAAGTCTCACATGTGCTGATCGAGAATTGAACCCGGTCCGCCGAGGTGAGAGGCTAACAGCTGGACCGCTGCGCCACAGCGCCCTTTAAGTTATATATTAACTAGATTAAGCTACTTATTACGTAAAGTTACGCAGCGTTTATAGTGTAAGTTACTTACCAGCATAGCAACTATCTCCGGAAGGTCCTTTGTCAAGGTCACTTGACTACTTCAAACTAGAGTTCAATTTGCTCAATCAATCAAATAATCGTTATTTCAATTCCTGCTTCCGCGCGAAGCGCGGGAGCAGGCGGGCCATCGGCTAGACTAGTAGCCCTTAGGCCTTAGGAATTTATTTATTGAAATTTATTTTCTTCTTGTGGGTGTACGTCATGACGTACGTATGGGTTGTATAAGGATGGCGCAGAGGTCACCCCAACCAACAAAGCAGCCCCCCAGGGAGGGCCCCCCATCACACCGCACCCCTCTCGGGCCGGCATCCTGCTAGTCCCCCATTTATTTGTCACAGCAATGTACATTCATAGTGAAAAATTTTAACAATGGTTATACAAGGGTAGACAGTTTACAATTTTTAACACAACATTGGATGGTGGTTTTAGTTCTTTTCTTTGGTATAATGTTTTCTGCCATTGCAGAGTAGTGTCTTTCTTATTACACTTTTACATAATTTCGGTTTCACACGTGTTTTCATGTAGTATCATTGGACACTTGGCTCTCACACATTATTATGGCACATATTCACTTCACTGGTTGTTGTGTGACTTGACGGTGATTTCACTATTTTCTGGAGACGGAGCATTGCAGTGGGCATAAAGAAAGAAAAGAAAATTTAAATATATATATAGCAAATTGGTACGGAGATGTGGCAGTACAGTTGTAGGACGTAAGTTTGAGCAGGCTGTATGCCTTTGGCTCACTGAGCTTCTAAATGACCGGGAAAAGTCGCCAACCCAAAGTGTGTGTTTTTATATTTAAAAAAAAAAGGGGGAGGTTGATATTGATAGATAGTGGGCTGGGGGCTTGGTATTAGTTTAGTAGGGTACATTCAAGGAAGTTAGGTGATTGGCGGCGGGAATAGGTGTGAATTTGCTGGGGTGTGGTTGTCGTCGAGGATGGCTTGGGCAAGGGGTGAGATGTTGAGGGCTTCTATGAAAAAAAGGTAAGTTATCTATACTAGCTTTGGTTAAATATTTGAGGCGGAGTTTATGGATAGTTGCAAGGATAGGCGGAAAGGAGTACAGGGCTGTGAAATCTGCTGAAGGTGTGTCGTAGGGGAGGTGATGGGCTAGGCGAAGGGCATGTCTGTCTAGTTTGCAAAGATTAAAATAAAGAGGGGGGTCTGCGGTGATCCAGGATATCGAGGCGTAGAGAAGGACAGGGCGAATGAAAGTCTGGTAGATCTGTAGGATTTGTGGTGCTTTAAGGCCCCAGGTGTGGCCTTTAAGTTTCCGGGTGGCTGCTAGCCGGTGGTAGGCACGGCGGTAGATGTTTTTGAGGTGATGGTTCCATTTAAAATTATTTTGAAAGGTGATGCCTAGGTAGGTTATGATATTTGTTTCAATAAGGGGAAGGGAGTGAAGGGTTAGTTGGATTTTGTTGCGTGGTCGGCAAATGCGGGATTTTCGACGGAAAACGATGAATTGGGTTTTACGAGGGTTTACGGTAATGTGGGAAGCGTTAAACCAGTTATGAAGTCTATCTAGGTAAGCTTGTAGGAGTCTGGTAAGACGAGGAGCTGTAGGTGCAAGGCCGAGTATGGCTAAATCGTCTGCGAACTGGTAGAGGCCCAAGGGAGTGGGAGGGTGGGGGTATATCGTGTGTGTAAAGGAGATAGAGAAGGGGTGAAAGGGGCGATCCCTGGGGGACTCCGGCTCTAAGAGGGAAAACATAGGAATGGGCATTGCGCAAGCGGATGTAGGCGGTACAATAGTGTAGAAAGTTATAGATGAGTCGAATAATAGAAGGGGGGAGGGAGAGATGACGGAGTTTGAACATAAGGACTGGGAGATATACTGTATCGAAGGTTTTTTCAATGTCAAGGCATATGAGGGCGGCTGTGTGTCGAGGTTTTAGGTAAGCGTTACCGGGTGAGTTAGCCGTGGTGGTTACGGCATGACTGATGGCTGTCGCTCACATCCGGGAGGCGAGGAGGTTCGAATCCCCCCGCCGGCAACCTTGAAGATGGTCTTCTGTGGTTTCCCATCTTCCTTCCAGGCAAATGCCGGGGTTGGTCCCTTACTATAGGCCACAGCCGCTACCTTCCAACTCCTCGTCCTTACAATCCAACTTCCCTCCTTCCCTCCCCAACGGTACTTGTAGCTCACCCATTGGGTGTCCGTCTCGAAGCAGCTACAAAACTGGCGAGCCGAACATGTCCTCGGACACTCCCGGCACTAAAAGCCATACGCTAAAAATAAAAATAAAAGGTAAGCGTTGATTGAGGAAGTGAGGTGGAAGAGGTGATCCTGGGTTGATCGTCGTTTGCGAAAACCGGCTTGGGACTCTGGGATGAGGAGTAGGGTTTCCAGATAGGTGGACATACGGCGGGCAAGGATAAGTTCAAATATTTTGGAGAGTACAGGAAGTAGGCTGATAGGTCGGTAAGAGTGTAGGTCGGAGGGGGGTTTGTTAGGTTTTAAGAATAGCTGGATAGAAGCTTTGCACCAGTGGGCTGGGTAAAAGCCGGTATATAACATGGTATTATATGTAAGACAAAGAATATGGAGAAAGGAGAGGGGGGCTTCTTGAACATGTCTGTATGTAAGCGTGTCTGTCCCTGGTGCGGTTGTTATGCGTCGGTGTAGGATACGGCTGATTTCCTCTGGAGTGATAGGGTGGTTTAGAGGGTGATCGTATTGAATTTGGGGAAAGTCTTCGAAAGAGGGGAGGAGGTCGGGAGTGTGGGTTGGGTTGTTTAATCGATGGATAAGCGGATCATTTCGATTACAGAATTTAGGAGTTTGGACGGGGGAAAAGACAGAGTGGAAATGGGTTGCAAACATGTTAGCTTTTTCTTGAAATGAAGTTGGCACTATGTTATTTGATCGTATAGGATATGCAGGGGAAGGAGGTTGGGTATTCGTCAGTCGTCGGAACGTAGGCCAAAATTTGGAGGCATCGGGGGTATCGGAGAGTCACGTGCAGGTGTTAGTCCAGTATTTGCGTTTTATAGCTTTTATATATGATTTGGCATGGCGATGGTGAAGTCGATGTTGGTGTAGGTCAGCCGGGTCACGCGTGCGGATATATGTACGGTAATAGTCATGGGAGAGACGGAGGAGTTTTAAGGCTTTTGGAGGCAATGGCGGTTTTGTTGGATGGCGGGAATGGCGAGGGATATGAAGGCGTACGGCAGTCAGGAGGTCAGATTCTGCTTCTACTATAAGGGTTTGGAGATTGGGAAGAGAGGTTGGTGGTGTGGTTGTTTCTAGGAGTGAGGTGATGGTGTTTAGGTAGGCGTTCCAGTTGGTTTTCTTATATTGACGGGTAGGAGGGGGGCGATTTGAGTCTGTTGAACGGGGAAATATGTTTGGTATGGATATGAGTGCAGGAAGATGGTCGCTTCCATTATGAGGTAGGAGTTTAACTTCAGGGTTTGCACAGAGGGTGGGAGGCATGAGTATGACATCCGGGGTTGAATTTGTGTGGGGAATAGTGTGAGCTGGGAAGGGAACCAGCACTCCTCGGGTCTGACGAAGCAGGTTTTGAAAATTATTATTATCTGTTACATTATATGAATTTATATTGATATCTGCGGCTAGTATGTAGTTGGTGAAGGTGCGATCGATATGTTGTAAGAATTCAATAGGAGGAGGAGTTCGAGGTGATAAATAAAGAGTGACTATGGTAAAAGTTTTGGATGGCGCGAAAATTTTCAGAATGAGATATTCTGAAAAGTTGCGTGGCCAATTATAGAAATGCTGTTTGACTGTTAACTTACGGTGTACTCCAACTGCTACACCTCCCCGAGCCGCACCAGACGGCCTATCTGCACGATAGATAGTGAACGGGGGCAAGTGCAGCTGTTGGATAGGGTTAAGAAATGTTTCATTTAGAATAAAAATATCCGGGGAGTGCTGATTGTTGGCAAACTCAAAAGTAACCCGGTTGGCACGCAGAGAACGGATGTTGTCATAGTGAATTTTTAAAGTCATCTTAGCTTATAGGGGAGCAAGGAGGAAGAATGCATAGTGCATTCTATTCCCTGCATAAGCAATATCTACGTGGGTATGGAACACCAACCGGGCTGCCATTTGAATGTGTTGGGTGATGAGGGGACGGTGGAATGGGAGACAGTTTTGCAATACCATAGACATGAACCTAATGATATTTTCTGTGCTAGGGGAGGGGAGGGTAGAAGATGGAGCGGGTGTGGGGAGGTCTTGGGAGATCACTGGGATAACGGTTTCTGGTTCGGCAGGAGTTGGGGGAGGTCTGTTTTTGCACTTGTAGCTGAAGGCTGGATGGGGGAGGGTACAATTTACACATTTTGGGTTTGCACGGTTATTACACAAAGATGTTGGGTGGTCCAAACTGCATATGCCACATACCTGGGGTTGCACACAAGGTGCTCCTGGAGCATGATCATAGCGTTGGCATTTCTCGCACCTCATCCTTTGAGGGCCTGAAGCGCGGGAAGGCTCAACGCGGTGACGCCTAGCATATATTAATGCTCCGTCTCTCAGAAGTGCATCCAGAATGGCAGTGTCCCGGCTTAGGATTCTGACGAGCGTCGTGGGTCCCGCGTTGTTTTTAATGCGGATGGCTATGAAGATGGTATGTCCTTGTTGGGTTAGTTGCTGGGCCACTTCATCATCCGTGTACAGCTGGTCGACTCCGTAGATCACCACTGATAGTAGAGGGGTGGGGCGGGAGGGGGGGGGGGGGGGCATAGGGGCGGGAAGGTTGTAGGTTGGATAAATTGGTGGCCTGCGTGCGAGGTCCAAATTGGGCTAGTCCTATTGTGTGCACCAAATGATGGTAGAATGGCTGCGCTGTTTTGATATTATAGCCCTCTTTAGTTTTCTGGAGTTCAAGTTGGTATGATTGGAGGTCGGGGGTGAAGGAAGATATGATTGTGTATAAGGAACGAGGGTTTGCCTTAGCAAGATCCAGATTGGTTAATTTGATAATATAAAATGGGGCCGGTGGAATGGGGCAAGGTGTCACCTGGCTTCTTTGGCGTACTTGCGGGTGCAAGGCTGGTTTTTTAGCCATCTCAGCGAAACTGCGAAGGTTGCCTGGCATGTATGTAGGTACTGCTGGATGTGGGAATAGTGAATGTTCTGTATTTGAAGATAGTGCAGTCGTGGGCAAGAATTCAATGCCACTCAGTGTACCTGTGTCTGGTGTAGTTGACGTGAATCCTGAAGATCTGGATTCATTGCCACATACGCGCTTCCGTTGATGGTCAGGGCTAATGGAATCTTCTGGTCTTCGTGCACATTTGATTTGGGTCTGCTCCATTTGATTCAGTTCTGGAGGGTCGAAGATACTCGCACGCCTTCCACTTTTAGGCGGCGAAGGTGATTCGCCCGACATCACAGATGATAATAATAAGAGGCTGAACTGAACTGACACTGGCACAATAAACAATATCTTCCTCGTTGAGGTTTGTTGGTAAACTGACGTAGCACTTTGAACACAGATTTGAGCAAAGATTCTGGCACTTAAGAAGTAGACAGTGAGTGTCAATTTGCTAAATTATCGCTGTTTATAAATTTCGCTGAATGCTTACCTGCGTATGAGTGATACAGCGTTTATATTACATTAACTAGTAATATAGTTAATTTTCAGTTATCAAAGACACTTGAAATCATCTCACATAATGTTTCACACCAAAGGATTGCTGTATTATTGTTAAATTGGTAGAAAGGCAAATATTAGAAGAATTATTTACATTATCCGAAAAGATTCTAGGTTGTAAGCTATCAACATGATCTCTGGGTCGACCTTGGGCCACTGGCAGTCCTCTCCCTGCTGACTGGTTACATCTTGTTTCGGTTGTTACGTAAAACGGACCACCGCACCGACATCGTGTGCGGTAATTATCCGACGACACCAGTGCTCCCAAACCCACCTCCAGTTGACTCCGTCTCTTACCCCCCTCTCACCTCCTGCACGGTCACTCTTTCCGCAGACCCCATCCCTACTACCATATATGCCACCATTGCTGCCCCCACCCAGCCCATCTCCACTATTCCCTTCACCTCTTATCAATCACCCATAATGTCCACCCCCAACTTTCCTACCTCACAGGCTTCTGTTTCTCCTTCCTCCTTTCCTCCTTTCCAGTTTAATCTCCCTTCAAATATCCCCAACTACTTCCAACCCGCAAGACAATCCAGACCCCAACCCATGCCATCGTCATTTGCTCTCCCACAATCCACTCCTCCCTCTCCTCCACCTCTTCTGAGCCAAACCATCCCGCCTCCAACCACCCCCAACACTCAACATCAAGACTCCACCTGCACTTACAGACTGTCCAACTTCAGCGACTAGCCGCCATTCTCCGGTCCTTTCTTCCAGCTACTTCAATTCTTTAACTTATTCCCCAACCCCATGGCATCATCCTCAAAACCCGAGGTGATGCCAGAACCACAAGATGGCTCGTCTCCCTTGAACTCCTTCCCCCCAAGTCTTCCATTCTCCCCCCAATAATCCGCCGAGACCCTCTCCTCTCCGTAGTCATTTGCGGAGTGGACACCAGTTACAGTGACGCTGACATTCTTACAGAATTGCAGTACAACACCCTTAATACACATAAAGTATTGCGCATCAAGAGTGACCGTGGTCCCACCTCCCTAGTGCGCGTCCTTACCCCCGACCGCTCCACTATCGACCGTCTTCTTTCCGAGGGAGCCTACTTGTACTGGCAGCGCCACCGTGTAGAGCCCTCCCGCACCAACATGCCTGCTCCCCTCCGCTGTGACCGACGCCAGGTGTATAACTCCCATGCAACCGCCCATTGCCCCACTCGCCAACCGGTTTGTGCCCACTGTGGTCAACCCCACATGACCCGCAATTGCCCCAATCTCCAGCTTCCCCCCAAATGCACTCAGTGCCAGGGTACCCACCCAGCTTACTCTCCCCGTTGCCCTAACCGCCCCACTGCTGACGTTTCTAAACCAGAATTCACTGCCCCTGTTCGTACCATCGACCCCGTCACTCCCCCTCAATCATCTGTTTCCCCTTCACCCCCCTCCATCGAGGATATGATCCGTTTTACGGCCATATGCTTACAGAACCTGCTTCCCTTCGACCGCCCCCGGGTATTGGAAATTTTGCATTTTGCAGCCCGTACCACGTTCGGCCTAAATATGCAGGCCACTACCTCTAGCCAGAAAATTCATTTTCACTTCCAGCCAATGTCCAATATTTAAACCATTATGGCTAGTATGGGAAATAAAGTACCTACCGTTGGCGCGCTTTACCATAATATCTGCTCCCTGAAAACAAATCGCCCCTTTCTTGATCTTCAAATTCAAATTTACAATCCCGCAATCTTCATACACAACGAAACTTTTCTGACCAGTAATCAGAAACCTGTCCTTCCCCAATATACCCTTTACCGTGCTGATCGGGCCAACGCCGCTCGGGGAGGAGTAGCCATTGGAGTCCATAAGTTTTTCCCATCCCGTCTTCTTCAACCCCAACGTTTTGTTCATACTCATAAAATATTAACAGTCATGGTTTACTTTCCCTCTACCCCTGTCATTGTCGCCACAGCATATAGTTCCCCACGTTCCCGCCCACCCTTTGAATAGCTTGAATTTCTGGACAACACATTTCAACACTATAAGTTCACCGGCGATATTAACATCAATTGCTTCAATTCAGCTGAGGAGGATTTACTTGAAACCTTCACCACTTCAATGCACGGCAAACGAATAGCTATCCCCCCCCCCCCCCCATACCATGGTAAGATTTCAGAGCACCCCGGAGATAGTCTTCGCTTCCTCCACCATAGCCCAGAACTGTTCTATTGATTTAGCTGGCCCTGCCGGTAAAGACCATGATCCTTTCTATATTAAGCTTCCCGCCCTCACTCTCCCCCGTTCCCTCTCCGCCCCACCTCCATCATTTATGAGACCAAATTTTCCAAAGACAAATTGGGAAGCTTATCGTACATACATTGAAGAATCACTTTCTCAGGCTGCAGTCCCAGAGAATACCGAACAACTGTTCGATTTAATCACACTCCTGGAAACCACCATAGCCTCCGCTGACCGACTGCATGTCCCCAAGACCAAAATTACCCCGAGCAAGCCACCTATTCCGACCAAAGCAATCCAACTTCTGAAACTCTCCCGTAGCTATTAAAGGGCCTACCTCAGGACTTTTGACCCAGACCTACTGACAAGACACCGACAATACCAAAGACATGCCCGGTCCTATATTAAAGCCATAAAGAAAAAGAAGTGGATTGACTCTTGCTCCCGCCTAGCACAGGAAACTCAAGCTCGCCCCTTCTGGAAAACGTTCAAACAACTTACTGGACAAAAAAAAAACAGGAAAGCCAGTACCCTATCCTGGGGCACAACGGTCATTTATTCTCCGACAAAGACAAAGCTGACACCTTTACCCACTACTTTACTGACATCTACAGTGACGCACCCCATAACCGACATGATTACTCAAACCATGCGACCGTTTGCGAGCAAACTGACCCCTATCTCCCCCTCCTGACACCCAGTTTTGACCACATACCGACCTTAGACCCCGAATCACCACTAAACCAACCCATTACGATCGACGACATTTCATTCCAGCTAGGCAAACGACGCAATATTGCTCCCGGGACAGACGGGGTGGTTTACCAACACATAAAACAAGCTCCTCTCATCTTCCTATATTTTCTAGCCATAGCTTACACACTAATTCTACATACCGGTAACTTCCCTTCCCATTGGAAGACAGCCAAAATTATCTTGTTTCTTAAAACAGGTAAACCTCCATCTCTTCTTTCCTCCTACCGGCCAATCAGCTTGCTATCCGTTTTTACTAAACTGTTTGAAGACATCTTAGCATGTTGACTTTATAAATTCCTCAATTCCATTAACGTTTCCCCCCCCCCCACTCAAGCAGGTTATCGCCCTCAATTTTCCACACAAACTCAACTCTTTCGATTAGTCAGCCTTATCACTCCCCATATCAAGTCCGGCTATTCTGCGGCCCTCCTCCTACTAGATCTTGAAAAAGCCTTCGATCTAGTATGGCACCGTGGTCTCATTTTTAAACTAATGTCCCTCCACCTCCCACGCTCCATAGTTCGCCTTCTCAGTAACTTTTTACTGGACAGGCGAGCCTTCATACAAATTAGATCTGCGTCCTCCTCCACCTTCACTCTCTTTTCAGGAGTACCTCAAGGCTCCCCGATTTCCCAGCTCCTCTATTTAATCTACGTCCATGACATGCTCCAACCCAACCAGATCTCTCAGCTCTTTCAATTTGCGGATGATACAGCTCTGCTATCATTCGCAAATAATCTCACAACCCTCAGCAACCGTCTCCAGGCCTACCTAAATACACTGGTTGCCTGGTTCTCTAAATGGCACCTCACTATCAATACCACCAAAACCCAGTTAGTTCTATTTGGCCTCAAGTCTACCATCAGCCACTACCGACCATTCCGCCTCAACATCTTCGACGAAGCCATTACTCCCTCCCGCCAGGCAGTGTATTTGGGAGTCACACTTGATCACCAGCTCTCCTGGAGACCTCACATCAAACAGCAAGCCCACAGAGCGCGCCAACGTTTGGCACTAATCCGTCGACTGAAAGGGGTTTCCTGGGGTCTTAGCCCACTTCAGCTCATCCATACCTACAAGGTCTTCATCCGCCCATTGCTTACTTATTGCTCATTGGCCTGGATAGAGGCTAGCTTACCCCAATACCAAATTTTAAATTCTATTGAACACTTCGTTTTGAAGATTGCATTTGGCCTTCCTCTTGACACGGAGAGCAATCTGTTAAATTACCCCAGGACTCTCCCCTACTCTACCGACACCTTCACAAACTCCGCCTACGTTCCCTGCAGTCACTAGTTGACTCACGACTTCCACTTACCTATGACCTTCTCATGACGCCAATTACCCGGAGGCAACGTCGCCTGTCCAAACCACTTCCCCAAGCTTTGGCACTATCCCTACTCCATCATAATATTCTCCCTGACCTCTCACACATCATTCCTCCTGACACATATCCCCCATAAATGTTAACCCAATAAACATCCAGTTTGCACAAACCGTTTGTCTTCACATAGATTTTCCGACATTTTCTCATTGTTTTTCATCCATTCCACTCTGCCACTTACCGCCTGGCATCGGGCCACTTTTCAACATCAAGAAAGAAGACAACTTACTCTACGAACAGACGAGCTGAACGCATCTCACCGACATTTCACACATCATTTAACTATCACCTGTAATTCTATTAAATTTTGATACTGTTGTTGTTTGAGTCTTCAGTCTTTTGACTGGTTTGATGCAGCTCTCCATGCCTCCCTGTCCTGAGCTAATCGTTTCATCTCTACATAGCTACCACACCCTACATCCGAGACAATCTGTTTAACATATTCTAACCTTGGTCTACCCCTACAGTTCTTGTCCTCGACCCTTCCATAACTAAGCTTGCTATTCCTGGGTGTCTTAGTATGTGTCCTACCAACCTATCTCTTCTCTTCATTAGCAGTCGCCAGAAACATCTCTCCTCTCCCACTCGTCTTAATACCTCTTTGTTTGTAACCCTATCTACCCATCTGATCTTCATCATTCTCCTGTAGCACCACATTTCAAATGCTTCAATTCTCCTCTTTTCTGCTGCACCAATAGTCCAAGTTTCACTTCCATAGAGCGCCACGCTCCAGACAAAGGCTTTCAAAAATGACTTCCTAATACCTAAATCTATATTCGATGTCAGCAGATTCCTTTTTTGTAGAAATGCTTTTCTTGCCTGAGCCAACCTACTTTTTATATCCTCTTTGCTTCGTCCATCACTGGTTATTCTGCTTCCTAAGTAACAGAAATCTCCTACTTCCTTCAGCTTTTCACCTGCCAATTTGATCTCCATAGAGGTTTCTGATTTATTTCGGCTGCATTCCAGTATTTTTGTTTTACATTTATTAATTTTCATCATGAATTCTTTCCGTAAGACGGAGTCCATACCATTCAAAAACTCATTCAAATCCTCAGGCTTGTTGGCCAAGATGACGATATCATCAGCAAATCTCAGAGTTGAAATTATTTCTCCTTGAATCTTCACTCCCACTTTAAATTTTTCTCTAATTTCCTTCATTGCTTGTTCAATGTAAAGATTGAAAAGTATGGGTGATAAGTTGCAGCCTTGCCTTACACCTTTCTGAATACCAGCTCCTCTCTCATGTCCTTCAACTCGAATGACTGCTGTCTGGTTTCTGTATAGATTGTATATCACCCTCCTATCCCTGTACTTTATTCCAATCGATTTCAAAATGTCAAACAATTTAGTCCAATCAACGTTATCAAAGGCCTTTTCTAAGTCTACAAAAGCCATGAACGTTCTCTTATCTTTCCTTATTCTACCTTCCAAAATCAGCCTAAGACTTAGTACAGCTTCCCTTGTTCCTACATTTCTCCTGAAACCAAACTGGTCTTCACCCAACTCCGTTTCTATCTGGCTCTCAATCCTCTTGTAAATTATTCTAGACAGGAACTTTGAAGCATGAGTAATCAAGCTGATTGTACGATAATCTTCACATCTGTCAGCTCCCACTTTCTTTGGTATAGGGATGATTTCATTCTTCTTGAAATCAGGGGGTACCTCACCTGTCTCATAAATCCTACACACCAAGTGAAATAACCTGATCAGACCTTCCTCTCCTATGCAGCGTAGCAACTCAATCGGTATATCATCTATGCCTGGTGCCTTGTTCCTGCTTAAGTCTTCCAAAGCTCTATCAAATTCTGATCTCAATATTAAATCTCCTTTCGCATCCTCATCAATTTCCTCCTCCCTTTCCATTACATGATTCTCAATCTCCTTTCCCTTATACAAACTCTCTATGTAAGCTTTCCATCTCTCAACCTTTTCTTCCCTATCTGTTAGAGGCTTTCCATTTGTGTCCTTAATATTACAGCACTTAGTCTTCTTTTCCCCAAAAATATTCTTAATCCTTCGATAAGCTGTGTCTACTTTTCCTAATTTCAGACAATTTTCTATACCAGCACATTTCTCTTTCAACCATTCTTCTTTCGCTTCCTTGCACTTCTTGTTAACCTCATTTCTCAGACGTCTGTATTCTGCTTTCCCCTTTTCATCTCTTACATTCTTGTGCTTCCGCCTTTCATCCATCAATTCGAGTATATCCTGAGTGATCCACGGTTTTCTACCTATTCTCTCTTTCCTACCAATGTTTTCTTCTGCGGATTTTGTTATTTCATTCCTCAAAAGTGCCCATTCGTCTGCAATTGAAGTTTGTTTAGGGTTTTTCATTAGTCCTTCCTTTATACTCTTCTTGAATCTTTCGTTTACATCCTTCTCTTTCAGTCTGTCTATTGCCCACCTTTTTGGCTTTTGACTTTTCTTCAGTTTCTTCAACTTTAATCTGCATTTCATTACAACCAGATTGTGGTCAGAGTTTATGTCAGCACCAGGATATGTTTTACAATCCAAAATCTGGTTTCGAAACCTCTGCTTGACCATAATGAAGTCGATTTGGTAACGCCCTGTATCTCCTGGTCTCATCCATGTGTATATTCTTCTATTGTGGTTTTTGAATAAGGTGTTAGCTATGACCAACTCATGCTCAGTGCAGAATTCTACCAGCCTGCTTCCTCGATCATTCCTTTCACCTAATCCGAAATCTCCTACTATCTTCCCTTCTCTCCCTTTTCCTACCACAGCATTCCAATCTCCCATTACTATAACATTTTCATCACCCTTGATATACCTCAGAATTTCGTCTATTTCTTCGTAGACCTTTTCAACATCCTCATCATCAGCTTGACTGGTAGGCATATAGACTTGTACCACTGTGGTGCAGGTAGGTTTAGTATTTATTTTTGCTACAATAATCCGTTCACTATATTGCTCATAATATTCCACCCGCTGTCCAAGTTTCCTACTCAATATGAGGCCAACCCCTGCTTGGCCATTGTTTGATTTAGTGCTAATGACCCTATAGTCTCCTGACCAAAAGTCCTGTTCTTCCTGCCAGCGCATTTCACTAATCCCAACCAAATCCATCCTCAACCTATCCATTTCCCTTTCTAAGTTTTCTAACCTTCCATTTCCTAGCAGACTTCTAACATTCCACGCTCCGATCCGTAGAATGTCAGAGTTCCTCTTTGTCACTTCTGTGATGTTAACCCCCTCTCGAGTAGTCCCCACCCGGAGATCCGAACGGGGGACTAGTTTACCTCCGGATTGAAATTTTACAAGGGAGGAGGCCATCATCACATGTATTTATGCATAGAGAGGTGCATATCCTCGGGAATAGCAAACGGCTGTAGTTTCCCCTTGCTTTCAGCCGTGCAGCAGGACGCAGTGTAGCCATTATTTGGCTTATATTAATCAATATCTTAACCGTCTATAAGACTAGTAAAGAATTGATTTAATCTGAAAGGCTGCTACTCCCTTTCAGAATAAGTAAAGAGCAATTCTACTAACAAAAATACTAACCTTCTACTGTACTAACAATTAAATACCAAAATTCTACTAACGAAAAAATACTCAAGTTCCACCAACAACAAATACTACCACTAAAACAGTCTGTCACCAGACACACTCACATGCAATCACACATCACAGTCTACTGAAACAATGAACTATAACTAATAAACAATGCAACTGTTACCAGACACACTCACACACCACAGTCTAATAGAACAATGACATATATCTAATAGACAAACTAACTACCTACTTACAACTACAACTAACTACATACTTACTGTACTGTTATTTGAATTGACAATATTTACAAAATGCAATTTAGATAGAAAATACTTACAGGAAGAGAGCAAAGATAATGCCAATGGTTAACCTTCGTATAGGAGAAGAAATAATGGAACGTGATAAAATGTAGGGGTAGGTGCCCCAGGATATTAAATAAGTAAGTGTGAAAAAAGGCAGGGGGACATCTATATTTATGAAATTAGAATGCAATTCGTCACAGCTAATGTCATTTGTGTGCTGAGTCCATTGATTGACAGCAAACCAGTAAATGAATTAACGTTTAACAGTTTGGACATGAAACAGGCGTTCCTACGGCCAAAATGCGAACTGAACAGCAATGATGTCGCGTATTTTCCTATAGCAACAGTATTTGCAAATCACACACTTCTTACAAAAATTGATATTTATGAAATTAGAATGCAATTCGTCACAGCTAATGTCATTTGTGTGCTGAATCTATTGATTGACAGCTTAGCTGTAACACTCACCGGTCATTCGATATTTATGAAACTAAACGATTTCTTTGATTTACGGTTTCTGAAAACCACGCAAAATGATAAAGGAAAGACCTCAGAATGTTAAAATGACATGAAACAGGCGTCACAGCGACCAAAATGTAAAGTGGACAGCAATTATGGAGCGTATTTTCCTACAGCAACAGTATCTGCAAATCTCACACTACGTACATTTTTAAGTCATTTGTTTAAGAAATTACAGATATTTATGAAATTTGAGTGCAATTCGTCACTGCTAATGTCTATTCTATTTCATTTGAATGCTCATTTGTCACGATCGGCAGGTCTCCCATCCACTCACTCGTCCAAAAATAGTGAAATAGTGAGTGTTTTTCTTTCAAAAAAGTGAAAAAAAGGTGAGTTTATGCATGAAAAAGTGAGTAAATAGTGAGTAAATTCATAGCATTATTCGCATTTATGGCCGTATAACTGGTTCATTTTGATCTTTTGTTGATATCTGTAGGCGCAATTAGGGAGGGGGGGCTTGGGTGGCTAAGCCTCCCCAAAATCAACCAATGTGACAAAACTCTTTTGAAATAGACAAAATTTTTAGGAATGTGTATCTGAAAAACAAATTAGCCCCCCCAAAAATGTCAACCAAATTGTACCTATGTTAATATCTCTGAGTAATGTTCGTGATTTTTCATGTACTGTAGTTAGAGAGGACACTTTGAAATAATGGATTGTAAAATCAATGCAACACTCAAGAAATTTAAATCGTAAAACAAAAATATAAATCTGGAATACAAAACAATGTGTATGTTATAATGGACTCTTTACTAGAAAAAAAAACTAAAACAAATAATACTGCCATACTGGCACATAAGAATAAAAATAGATATTAGTCTTAAGATAAAACAATGTTTATGCCATAATGCACACCTTACTAGAAAAAAAAACATATAATAAATAATAACCCCTGGCAATACAGCCTGTGAAGGGCCTAGGCATGGCCGGCTCTACGGAAGGCCGCGGCGAGTAATATTTACATCAAGAACAGCAAGATATTGAACAATTGTATATTTTTGTACATTTTTTTTAAAGCACAATAAACAGGGTTCCCCACGGCCGAAGATCACCGTAGTTGTGATGGCAGCCAGTCCTCCTGGGAGGGCAAAACAACCCATTTTATGCATGTATGTTAGCAAATTGAACTCTAGTTTGAAGTAGTCAAGTGACCTTGACAAAGGACCTTCCGGAGATAGTTGCTATGCCGGTAAGTAACTTACACTATAAACGCTGCTTAACTTTACATAATAAGTAGCTTAATCTAGTTAATATATAACTTAAAGGGCGCTGTGGCGCAGCGGTCCAGCTGTTAGCCTCTCACCTCGGCGGACCGGGTTCAATTCTCGATCAGCACATGTGAGACATTCAAAGTAAAATGCCGTGTCCTGTGGTTCGGATTCCCTGCAAAAGGAGGCCCTGTGTCTTACAATCGTGAGATTAACGGTCCCGTAAAACTACAAACATCTCCCAGGGCTCACAACTTGTAGGACACGGGTTGGGGACCCAAGCTGAGTTCGGCATTACTTCCACTTGTGCCGGGCTCCTCCCTTTTATCTTCCTGTCGACCTCCCTTGGTCACCTCTTGTCCTTTTCCGACACCAACGGTCTTTGGGTATCCCAGAAAGAAGCGCATCTCAAGTTTGTGAAGTGTAATTTCTATCTTGTATTGAAACGCGGCACCGTATAAAATATTTATCAGATTAATGCATTTCTTCTAGCAGGAGTTCAAGCCCAGGGTATATTAGGGTATAAGGGATGACTCGGCTTGAGTACTGTCAGTTTGTTGTGAACTACCAAGCTGATAACATCGTGATAACCATTCTAGGCTGGCATTGTAAGTAGCTGATTCAGTACTCTGAAATAATACATGTTCAGATTCATTCACAATACTGTAGTCTCATTTTGGCAGTCAAAAGTTTTTTGTGTGTTGTTTCTGCTAATAAGAAGTTTTCTCAGATATTATCTTCGGGTGAGGGCTTGATAGGGGGTGGGTGTATTACTCGGAGAAGTGGGGTTTTGAATAGTATTCACCTTAAACATCACATTATTATTCATTTTGTATAATTAATAGAAAGCAATAATGTTATGTATTTGTTATTATTATTATTATTATTATTATTATTATTATTATTATTATTATTATTATTATTATTATTATTATTATTATTTAGGCCACTGTATAGTTTACTAACCAGAACTGGTGACAAATTTTTTTTTTCAAAAATTTAATTAATAGCAACATACTGTTAGGAGCAAATCGTAGCTTGTTTGTATTAGGGTCGCAGAAGTATTTAAGAGTGTTCAGTTGAAGGCAATCGCGTGCAGGAAGAATACCGCACTTGTAAGAGGCGCACACGAGTTTGTGAAAAAAAATAAACAAAGTTTGTGGTTTACACAGCTGTTAATCTCGTGATCATGAACCGCAGGACCTCCTTGACATAGCATACCACCTACAAAATCTCTCATGGATTAAACAGTAATAGAAACCAGTCTGTCTTAGTAATATTAGTATGAGCGTGAAGTTGTAGAAATACAAAATTCTGGGGTAGAATGAGGCGTCAATCAACAGTTTACTGTTAACTGTCAAGCAGGTCACTTCATGTTAAGCATTCTAGGCTCCATTGTACTACCCAATATTAGGCTATACAGTATCTGATTCCGGCTAACATGATACATGGGGTAATATCGGATCTCCAACTTAGGGTACCTGACATGGGAGGGGATAAAGCCAAGGGTCTTTAGTATATAATGAAAGACCGGATTGAATTTAATATTAGTTTACTGTAAACTCTCAAGCATATCACATCGTGTTAAGGACTCTTGCCCTAAGTACCATTCTACTGCCTTGATTTACACGCAGTAAGTAGCTGACTCTGGTTAACATAACATGGAGGGTAGTAACTGACCTCCAGTTTGGAATCAACTAACAAGATTAAATAATCAACTCCTACCATTTTCAACTCCGCGCAAATGCTAGGACGGTATGTTCTAATAGGCCACAGCCGCTTCCTTCCTCATCCTTGCCTAGTTTCATTCATCTTCATTCATGTTTTGATTTGTTATTGATGTGTTGATTTATTACAGTCTTTGCGACAGCGTACACATGCAGCCAGTGTGTGTGTGAAAGCTGGCTAATAACCTGTATCATAGTGATGATTTTATCAGTTTATGTAATTTGTAATTGAGGGCTAAGACTGTGTAACAGAAGTGCACTTCAAGGATGTCTGAGGAGGGAATCGAACTCATGCGCTACCCCAGTTATCCTTATGAGGCTGCGTGGGCCTCTCTTCCGTTTCAGCCATCAGTCAGAATATAATTTCTTGGTAGAACCAGGAATCAAACCCGGGACTGATCATTACACCACGAGCTGGTCCTATATATATTTCAATGGGTTTATTCATCACAGTGAACGTGCGCATGTATCAGGAGAACATACAATGATAGGGGGTTTACTGACCGCTCTCTCTAGAACAAATGCTTAATTCCCATACTCCTTTTAGACCTTCTGCTATGCTGTTTATGACTAGGGAGGATGAGGTTAGTGTTATCGTTGTTGATTAATTGAGGGGCTTTGCGACATCGTGGTATGTTACCCCGTGTACTTGGGTGTATGTGAATTTTTGTGTGTGTGTGTAATAACCTGTTTTATTATGGTGCCTGCATTAGCAATTGGGGTTCAGATTGGGGGAGGTGGTTGTAGCCTTAAGACCGGAACAACCTCTACCCCTACCCAGAGTTTGCCTGGTGTATAAGTTGGAAAACACGGAAAAGCCACTTCCAGGATGACTGAGATAGGGATCGAACTCTCCTCGTGGCTATATATAAAGGAGGAACCCAGTGCAAAATCGGTATGTGGTTTATTTGAGGTGACATATTTTTTAATCTTACCACCTGGGCGTCTGTTGGTTCTTCAGCCCAGAGGTTGGTTGGATCCAGGTTATGTGAGTAGAAAAAAAACTTGGCAGCGCTATAATAAAGCATACTAGGCAAGTTGAGGAGTAAGGTAGTTATGTTTTAAGGACTGAACTTCGAGGTCATCTGCTCTCATGCGTATTTTGGGTCTGTATGTGGGATTTGTCTATGGTAGCTGTAATTATTGGGGAAAAGCGGGAGGTAGACGTTTCTAAACTCTGAAAGCGTGGTCATCAGCTAATGTCTTAGAGATATATGGAATTTTTGCCTGATAACCTGTGTTATTGTGGTGTGTGTATTTTGTAATTGATACTAGAATTGAGACAACCGCGGTTATAAATTAAATACCACTTCCTAGATGTACCTAAAATTTAAGTTAAAATGTATCTTTCTCTCTTCCTCAGGTAGATCTGTTATTAAAGAAGAAGCCGCTGTTATCAGAAGACAATGTCTAACATGGAGGAAACTATTCAGAGCTATGCTTGCAAGGAGTGTGGATAAACTTTCCTCCGTGCCTATCATAGGAAGCGTCATGAAGTGTCTTGTGGGCTATTCCATCAGTGCAACACATGTGGGGCCGGATTCAGCAATGCCTATAACGGGCGTCGTCATGAAGAGGTTTGTAGTGTAGCGTCACCTGCCAAGAAGGTTAATACTGAACCAACTAAGCATGAATTGCTCGCCATGGTTCCTGATAGTAAAGACCTTTGTGAGTATGAATCCTCTTTCAAGGGTCGATTAAAGTCATATTTTATTAGATGTGAATCGTGCGGTGATTTAAACTCTTATTTGAAAGAGTCAAAAGAGCGAATCATTCATGCTATACAAAGGGAACTATGTGTACACAAGTCTTTAAAGGTTAATATGTTGGCCGAGTGTAGATTTATTCATTTACCTAGTGGTGATATTGCAGACCGCTCCTTCAAAACTCGTAATCAGGCAGTATTTCTTGAAACAGACTTAACTATGCTCTTAGAAACACACTTTAAAATATTAGCTAGGGAAATGGAGGAATCTCAGCTGAAGGGTAGTAACTGGGCTTTGCTAGCTGTTGATGGGGTCCGTTTAAGGATAAACAAGTATAATCCCTTGCGTGGCAGTACATACATTCCTCTACCCCCTGTTTTGGAAGCGAAAAAAGCCTGCATCAACCCTCGAAACTTAAAAGATGAGATGTGTTTAATGTATGCTATCTTAGCGAAGTTCATTAAAACAAATGGTCAACGTGTTAGCAAATATAAGGATTTAGAATCAAAATATAATTTTTCATGTGTCTCATTCCCTACATCGCTGGCTGATATCTCAAAATTTGAGAAATCTAATGATATGTCAGTGAACGTGTTTGGACTTGATGATGATTGTAACATGTTTCCTCTCAAGGTTATTGACACAGAACTAGTAGATCATCGCAATCTACTCCTAATTAGTGATGATACTGGTCGACATCACTACGTATTTATCAAAGATTTTGATAAATTGATGGGATATCAACTAACTCATCATCAACATAGGATATATACTTGTAAACGTTGCTTTACACATTTTGATAACCAGTATGGAAAAAGTGGTCTAGATAAATTAGAAGAGCATAGAGAACTGTGATTCCGGCATGATATTGCAAGGGTTAAAATGCCTACTAAAAAGCCCATTCTACAATTTATCAATGTAGAGAAAATGCTTAGAATGTCTTATGTAATCTATGCTGACTTTGAGAGTATACTCATACCTCATCAAACATGTCGACCTAATCCAGAGGTAAGCTACACAGCCACATACCAGAGCCATGTACCTATGAGTTTTGGTGTATATGTAAAACCTTCAGCAGCTGTAGCTCACTTAGAGACTAACCTTCCAAGGGAACCTTATATTTATCGTGGTTCTGACGCTGCAGAGAAGTTTATGGAATATGTAATATCCATAGCTAGCGAAATCAATCGACTATATAGCTTAAATGTTCCAAAGGCTTTAACTGATGATCAAGAAGCAGAGTTTCAGTCATCTGTAACCTGCTATTTGTGTCATAAGGAGTTCTCTGAGAATGACTGGAAGGATCGAGATCATTGCCATCTTACAGGAGTATACCGTGGAAGCGCTCATAATACCTGTAATTTGAGATGCAAAACACGAAACCCTATCCCTGTATTCTTACATAACCTTAGCGGCTTTGATTCTTATTTCATTGTGAAACAGCTGGGGTGTACTGCGGAGAGAGTAGAAGTTATTCCCAACTCAGAAGAAAACTACCTCTCATTTACCAAACATGTTGGTAATGTGAAGCTTAGATTTCTGGATACGTTTCGCTTCATGCCAAGCAGTTTATCAAAATTAGTGGGCAACCTAACATCATACCCTGAGACGAGTAAGTACTTTGGGGTGGAAAATTCAGCACTAATGACCCGGAAAGGTGTATATCCTTATGATTACGTGGATTCTTGGGGAAAATTAAGCAAAGAAAGCTTACCACCTAAGGAGGAGTTTTTTAACAGATTAAATCAGGAAGACATCAGTGTAGAGGACTATGAACATGCATTACATGTGTGGAAACAGTTCCAAATTAAAAGTTTGGGTGAATATAGCAACCTTTACCTAACATCTGATGTACTCCTTCTCGCAGACGTGTTTGAAACATTCAGAAATAAAACACTTGAAACTCATAAAGTCGATCCTGCACACTATTTTACTTCTCCAGGTCTTACGTGGGATGCCCTTATATACAGGTACTCAGCTTGAGTTACTACAGGATTACGATCAGATTCTAATGTTAGAATCAGGAATGCGTGGAGGATTATGCCAGGTTTCTCATCGATATGCTGAAGCTAATAATAAATACGTGGAGAATTTCGATTCAAAGAAGCCGTCTCAATTTATTACCTACGATGAAGCGAACAACCAATACGGCTGGGCAATGTGTCATCACCTCCCTTACGGAGGATTTAAGTGGGTCTCTCCAGACACCATTGATCTGGATACACTAAAGGAAGATGATTCTCTCGGTTACATCTTAGAAGTAGACATTGATTATCCTTCTGAACTTCATGATCTACACGACGATTTACCCTTTCTACTAGAGTGTAAACAGCCAGAGGAAACATCTTTAAAGAAACTAATCCCTCATCTTGGAAATCGAAGGCGATACGTAGTTCATTATATGGCTCTTAACCAAGCTCTGGATCATAGATTAAAATTAATTAAGATTCACCGTGCGTTAAGCTTTAAACAGCTACCTTGGTTAAAGTCATACGTAGAATTTAATAAATCTACGGAAACAGGCTAAAAATGATTTCGAGAAGGATTTGTATAAATTGTTCAATAACGCAATGTTTGGGAAAACTATGGAAAATTTTCGTAATAGATTAGACATACGCCTTGTTACTGACAGTAAGATGGCAGAAAAGCTGATAGCTAAACCAACATTTATAGACAGAACAATTTACGGTCCTGATCTAGCTGCTTTTCATATGGCAAAACTTAGCATTGTGTTCGATAAGCCTATATATATTGGTATGTGCGTGTTGGATATTTCAAAAACTTTGATGTATTCCCACCACTATAATGTACTGCTTCCTTATTATGGGGTTGAAAATATTAAACTCGCATACATGGACACGGATTCCTTCATATATTTAGTACAGACCGAAGATGTATACCAAGACAAGTTGTGTTTCCTAGAGCATTTGGATACGTCTGACTACCCCGATAATCATAAATGTTATTCTGTAAAGAACAAAAAGGCTTTGGGAAAATTTAAAGATGAAGCTTGTGCGCACATTATTAGAAAATTTGTCGGTCTCAGACCTAACATGTATGCCCTAGATATCGATGGACTAGAAGTAAAGAAGATTAGAGGTATTAGCAGGGGTGTTGTTAGGAAATGTATCAGTTTTCAAGATTATAAGGACTGCCTTATGACAAAAATGGTAAAGAGAATACCAATGAATGTTATCACGTCGAAGCATCATGAAATATCGTCAGTACAACTAAACAAGATCGCCTTGTGTCCAGATGATGACAAGAGAGTGATTGCTGCTGATGGAATAGCTAGACATGCACATGGGCATTACGCAATCACGAATCTGTTTAATTTATCTACGACTAAAAGAATCCTAGCAATAGGAAACATCTATCAACAATTTTTTCAAATAAAATCTATTTTTTTTTTTGAAATTTACAAGTATGGAATGTTCTCCATAAGTCTTAGCAGAAGACCCTATAGCATGTGTTTGTTGTATGAAAAACAGCCTCTGGCGTGAGATTAATTTCTTTGTAAGCCTATATAGACTATATATGACTAATATGGCCTCCGGCGTGAGATTAATTTCTCCGTAAGCCTATGTATATGTATGACTGATATGGCCTCTGGCGTGAGATTAATTTCTCCGTAAACCTATGTATGTCTGGTAAGGTCTCTAGCTTAAGATTAATTTCTTCATAAGCCTACAGGTGTGTGTGTGCTGAAGGTCTTTGGAGCTTGAGGCTAATGGAATACAATGGCAAAAAAATTATCTTATATTAAGTAAATAATAGGGTTGATAGGTGTTAACTCTGCCTCTAGGGGAGGAGGAAGTGTGTCCCCTAGAGCCGGTCTCAAGCCCGGAGAAAAGAGGAGAGACATCTACATCCAGAACTTGCTGCTTAAGCTGAACTATAATGCGCGGTGCCCTTCACAAAGGGAGAGTAGACCTCTGAGACGTACTCATCATTCGAGCTTGCAAACCTCGTTGATATGTCAATGATGAGAGTTTACGTATAGCATTTTTAGTTAACCTATTGGAGTTTTCGTTTTTTTGTAAAGATTTAGCTTCTGTATACTTAACTATAATGCGCGGTGCCCTTTACGAAGGGAGAGTAGACTTTTGAAGTGTATTCGTCATCCAAATTTGCAAAGCTTTGATACACCTGTGATAAGAGTTTACGTATAGCATTTGTAGTTAACTTACAGGAGTTTGACTTCAAGGGCATACCCCAAGCTTTGACTGGTTTGAAGTTAGAGCCCTCGCAGAGGGTAGTAGAGTACTGGCTACATCTCCATAAGACAAGGCTCCAACCCTTGCTGTGATGTTAATGGCGGTTTCTACCTTCTAACGTCCTGGTCGGGTTGAAGTATGTACTCTCACGTGTAGTGTTAACCAACATAACCGCTAGCGTGATGGTAGGAGGATTTGCCTATTAAAGTAGGAGATTGGGGAGAGCATAGGAGGTTAAGGGCATCCGGCCAGCCTGCTCAAGTCCTCTAACATAAGGGAGTTGTCTATAAAAACACTGCCCCAGTTTCATGAGAGTAGGCGATTGGAAAGAGCATAGGTAGTGAAGGGCATCCGGCCAGCCTCATCAAGTTCTCCAACATAAGAGAGTTGCACCTGGCAGCCATCTTGCGCAATAGCCTCTGTACCAGTCATCTCAAGTCCTCTAGAGTTGCGCGCGATGGCCATCTTTCCTACTAGCCCATGTGCCAGCTCCCAAGAGTTAGTTCCATAAGAGACCATGTATAGCGGCCATCTTGCCCATTAGCCCCTGTGCCAGCTTCGGCTTATTGCATCTACTGACATTCCAGCCTTATCAGCAGCAACAGCTCTCACAAAGGCCTCTGGCTAGGTACAGTATTCTGTCTCCAGCGAACAGGACTGTGTGTGTGTTAGCATTGAATACATGTGTGTTTTATTATTATTATTATTAAACATTTTACTGTAATAATAATTATTAGCAAGTGGCCATCCTCAATACATGATCATGTTAACAGCATACTTTTACCACGTCCAAGAATCACTTGGTCATATCCTACAACCGTCTGCTGTGTCAGAGAGCGGTCTCGCTCATCACCGTTGACGAAAACGTTAAAGATACCCTTCAGGGTAAAAATTCCTAGCACAATTAACACATATTCAAATATTCGCCCCCATCCGTCATAGGAAATATCACAAAACCAACCGTGTAAGCCGCCCCGCCATCCCGACAAAATAGCAATTCATTTCTTCCCGGTACGGTCACTGTGGTAGACAACAGGCTCATTGAGACACATAACAGCAGTACCGTCTCTCTCTCAACAACCACTCTTAATTAAAATTTCAACAAATAAAATATGTTTTTCAACATATGGGCCTAGTATAGCGTTAGACCCTTTGATTTTTTTTTTTTCAAAAAATTAAAAAATACATTCAAAAGGGAAATGTCACTCCAAGTCCACCGACCCCTCATGCAAGTCCGTAGCCTTATTGGTTCGCAAAATATTAACAAAAGTGCACTTAGGCCCTTTTGACATAAAATAAAAAATACATTCATAAACGGGGCATCATCCCAAATCCAGCAACCCCTCATACTAGTCCATAGCCTTCTTCGTTCTCAAAATATTAACAAAATTGCACTTGGGCCCTTTTGACAAAAATCAAAACTCAATTCAAAAACGGGGCGTCACCCTGAATGCAACAACCCCTCATACAATCATTAGCCTTCTTCGTTCTCAAAATATTAACAAAAGTGCACTTAAACCCTTTTGACAAAAATCAAAACTAAAATAAAAAGCGGAGCGTCATCCCAAATGCAACAACCCCTCATACAAGTCCGTAGCCTTATGGGTTCACAAGATATTAAAAAGCGAATGTCCTATTAGTTTTACATCTTTTCGTTAGATTAAAAAAAACACTCATCCATAAATCATTATTCAAAAAGCCCGCCCGCTTAGAAAATACTCAAGTGCGCATGCGTAAAAACAAAAAACAAAAATGTAAAATCATAGCGGCATCCAGCAGTACGCATACGCTTTATGTGAAACAACATTTCATTTCATAGTGCTATCGGGTCTCATGTCTGTCGCATTTGGAAAGCGACTTTTACAAAAAAACATTTCTTCCCCCTAGTATAGGTAGGTTTTATTTTGGGGTTGAAATGAGTTGTCCATTGGCAAGGGAGTGTCATCCCGAGTCCAGCGATACCTCATTTGTTAAAATCCGACCAAGGGTTCACGAGCTATTAATTATTTAACATGGCGGGAAATGTATAATCGGGTACAAATAAAATGGGTGTAATAGAAGTGTCCTCACTCCCGTACTTACTTGAAGGATCTCGTTTCTCTGTAGTACGGCATGACTGTTGAGGATGTTTTACCGTGACAGTGTTGTATGCAAATATGTTATTTTTCCTATGGTTAGTAGGTTGTCTATCCCAATCATGTCCGCTAGATTTCTACGAAGTAATTACCGTATCTAGAAGAGGTCAAAAGCCTTCTTGAAATCCACAAAGATGACATAGGACTTCCCCTTTGGCCGTCATATCCTATCACGTATGTTTGATAACAGTTTTAGACGCACCAACTTCCAAATATTTGTTAGTGAAATACTTTATAGCTAAACTTAACTTCAAGATGGCGACAAGTGACAAATCAACCAAGTGCGGCCAGTGTGAAAAATGTGTAACTGATAATGAAGACTACATAATATGTGATGGGGAATGTGGTAAATCATACCACAAAACCTGTGTAAACATAAAGAAAAACAGTTTTTAACCGGCTTTTGTCCGACAAGGCCAAGCAATGGTATTGTGTCGAGTGCAGTGCAATGAGTAAGTCAACTACGGATGAGGTTTCTAAAATCGCCTCACCAGACGAGAATGTAAGTAAACCAGATTTACACGATCTTGTTTGTGAAATCAACCTCCGACTGACAAAACTCGAAAATATTGAAAAGACTAACAATGACATGCTTAAGTCCGTGACATACTTTTCTGATTGTTTTGATGGTATGAAAAGTGACATTTCAACTGCCACACAAACTCTGAAGCAGCCTTGTCAGAAATAACAAAGCTCAGCCAAAGAGTTTGTGAGTTAGAGAAGGATAGGAATATCGCTTGCAGTGAAGTCAAAATGTTAAAGCAAGAGAATCTCGAGCTTCAACAGTACGTTCGGCAAAACAACCTAGAGCTTCATGGCGTGCCGCACACTTCAAACGGAAACCCCGTTCAAATTGTCAAGACTATCGCTGACCAATTGGGTGTCACAGTTGTTGAGTCCGATATTGATGCCTGCCATCGGCTACTACAAAGCAGAGAATGTCTTCCACCTCCTTTACTAGTAAAATTCTGCAGCCGTCTAAAAAAGGGGGCAATTCTAAAAGGCAAAAGATCCAAACCCAACCTGAACTCAAGTGATGCAGGAATCAATGGTAGGGCTAGGCCTATCTACATTAACGAGCATTTGACGCCAGCCAATAAAGTACTTCACAAACAGGCAAGAGAACTCCGTAATTTAGGTTTTAAATACGTCTGGACCCGGGACTGTAAAATTTTCGTCCGTAAATCAGATAGTGACAAGGCTATCAGGATCACCTCACCAGAAGACATTGAAACGCTAGTAAAAGACTCTTCCATCAACAAGGCTCAGCCATCCCATTCACAGTATTAATAATGAATCAAGACATGGACCTACTAGTTGATGTTGACTTACACACATCAATTGATGAGCGTAAATATGACTGTATCCACGACTACATAGCAGACACTAAAAATGAGGTTAGCCAAATTAAGTGTCTTTACCTAAATAGCAGAAGCCTAAAAAATAAACTAGACGATGTCGAGATACTAATACATATTGTGAAAAATCTAGATGTCATAGTGGTAACCGAGACTTGGGTAAAAAGTAATGAAGCTAAATACTTCAACCTAAACAACTATTCTGTTGCATTTGTACACAGAGACAATCAGGATGGTGGAGGTATGGGAGTGTATGTCGACAAAAAATGGAATACAAAAGTTCTTAACCTAGTTGAGAGTAACCTTAGCTTGATCCAGTTAGAGCTTATAAGAAATGATACTGTTCGTTTCAATAACCTGAATACTATTAATATAATTGCAGTATATAATCCTAACATAAATAATTCAACAAAATTCATGCAATCTCTAGAGCACATTCTCTCGAAAAACAATGCCAATCTTTCCTTATGCATTGGTGATATAAATATTAACTTATTAAACAAAAATAATTTAACCAAATCATACCTCAATCTACTATCAAGCTATGGTTTCACACAAGGCAATACTCGCTATCCAACAAGAATAAGTGAATCAACAAGTACACTCCTTGATCAGGTGGCAACTAATAATTGTAAATATGTCTATAGAATAAGCAATATAAATAGTGATATTAGTTTATTTATTCGTATCAGAAGCAATACATCATGTAAAATTAGCATAGATAACTTTTTTAAAAATAAAAACACACTAAAGGTACTTTCAAAATAACAATTAAATTACATCGCACCAAAATTTGGCAAGATCTCGTCCATTTGGTGTGGCCTGAACTACATCCTGCATAGTGCAAATGAGAGGGCAGGAGTTGCAATGGAGAAGGTGCGCCATGGTTTGTTCTTCTCCGCAGGCGCAAAAGGTTGACTCATCGGAAAGGCCCCACTTCTTCATATTGGTCTTAGATCGACCGACCCCAGACCGCAGCCTGTTCAGACTCTTCCATGTAGGCCACGACTCTTCATAACCGGCAGGAAGAGTTTCAGATGGAACCATCCATCCGTTGAGATTATTGTTTCTGGATCTCCAGGAAGTTAGCCTTGATGATTGAGGTGAATCTGACAGGCACTCAGTAGAGTGTAGGAAACTTCGCCTAGATTTCAATCGTTGTTGAGCAGGTTGATAATTATGTAGAGGATGTGTCTGGGAAACTTCTACTTTAGATTTTTCATGTTTGGCAGCTACTTCATGTCTAATATCTGGGGGAGCAATGCCAGCCAAGCAATATAACTTGTCACAAGGTGTAGATCTTAGGCAACCAGTTATAAGCCGACAAGTTTCATTTAAAGCAATATCTACCTGTTTGGCATGACATGATCTATACCAAACAGGGCATGCATATTCTGCTGCAGAGTAGCTCAGTGCTAAAGCAGTAGTTCTCATTGTTTGAGCTTGCATTCCCCAGTTGGTTCCACATAACTTGCGAAGAATGGAATTTCGCGTAGATACTTTGTGCTTCGTGTTACCACAATGTTGTTCATACGTGAGTGCACGATCCAGAGTTACCCCTAGATATTTAGGTGTAGAGCAATGATCCAAAAGAGCACCCTCCCAGAAAATCTTCAGTTTTCTTCTTGCCTGCATATTCTTTAAGTGAAAAGCGCAAACTTGCGTCTTTGAGGCGTTAGGCTTTAGATGGTTTTCTCTGTAGTATGGACTCAGTTCATTTAAGGCTGCCATTAATCTCCGTTCAACACTCTCAAACTGATCACCCTGGGTGAGAATAGCTCGATCATCTGCATAGATGAAGCTTTTAGTTCCTTCTGGCAAGGGTTGATCATTCGTGTAAATATTAAATAATATTGGAGACAAAACACTACCTTGAGGTAGGCCATTCCGGAGATTCTTCCAACGACTATGTCGCCCTTGGAAATCTACAAAGAATCTTCGATTTTCAAGAAGACATCGAAGAAATTCAGTCAGCTTGTTGTCCTTGGTCATCTTATGAAGTTTACTCAACAGAATTTGGTGGTTAACTGTGCCATAGGCCGCAGTTAGGTCGATGAAGACTGCCCCAGTTATTTTTCGATTTTCAAAACCATCTTCAATATATTGGGTCAAATGGAGTATTTGTGATGTACAATTCTTCCCTCTTCTAAAACCAGCTTGCTCGGGGATCAAAAGTGGTTCAACTATTTTTTCAAGCCTTACCAGAACCATTCGTTCTAAGATCTTGAATAAATGACAGAGCAAGGATATTGGTCTGTAATTTTTAGGATCATGGGGATCTTTTCCTGGTTTGAGGAATGCTATAACTCTAGATTTCCTCCAGATTTTGGGTATTCTGCAGGTTCGAATGCAATTGTTAAATAGATTGAGTATCCATTCTCTAGTAACAGGTCCAAAGTTCTTGATTTGTTGAATACAGATTTCATCTACACCAGGAGCCTTTCCATTTTTGCTGATATTTATAGCGTCATTTAGTTCTGCCAAGGTAAAGGGATTAGAAAGTATACTGGTCTCTGGTCTGAATTTTGGCCTAGTATCCACTTTTGTTCTAGAACTGGAGTTTATAGACTTGCCATTTTGGACGAGTTGGTGAGCAATTTGGTTTGCAGATACGTTATAAAGAGAAGATGATTTATTAGGATCATTACTGAGACGCCTGAGTAGCCTCCAGGCCTTATGGCTACTCCTATCCATGTTAACTTCTTCCATCAATTTTAAAGTGATATTAGTGATCATAATATTCTTGTAACTGAGATTTTCTGGTCAAATTACTATCCAGGCAAAAGCCCAATCTCGAACATGATATTTAAATACGCCCCCAACACGCAAAGGTCTAGTTCAAAAAACGTGAATAAAAATTACCGGTACATGAACAAAATCAAATTCTCTAATGATCTGAATCAAATAGACTGCTTAGATGATCTAAACGAAACTAACATCGCCATGAAACACAAAATCTTGACACAGACACCCAACAAAGAAAACACTGACTCACCTTTGAAGGAAATACACCAGAACCACAATAACCCATGGATAACAACATAATTAATTCAACTAATAAAACAAAGGGACCTACTATATGCTAAACTTAAAACTGGCATTCACAGAAACAATAGCCTCTTAAAGGAAGAGCACATAATATGTAGGAACAAAGTAACAGCTTTAAAACGGAAACTGAAATCCTCATACTATGAACATAAATTAACATTGAATGCCAGTAGCATAAACGATACTTGGAAAGTAATCAATGAAATGATCTACAACTGCACAACTGAAAACAAAGATGGTCCCAGTGAGATAATAATTGACGGTAAATCTTTCACTGGAAAAGAAAATATTTGCAATGCTCTAAACACTCACTTTATAAACATAGCACACAAATTTGCCAAAAACATCCCCCAGTGAAGAAAGTTAATGAAATTAATGTCAACACAGATTCCATATTTATGACCCCGACTAATGAGTTGGAAATTCGCAATACAGTGGAGTCCCCATATAACGAACTCCGATATAACGAATTCCCCGATTTAACGAATTTTTAAAATCCCCTTCAAACATCCGTAACACTCCATGCTAAAAACACCCCCTTTTTACGAAGTTTTACTGGGTTTAGCTTCGGTATAACGTATTTTTTGTGATTTTAGTGGAGAGCTTAAAACCCCTATATTACGAATATCCCAAATACGAAACCCCTACATAACGAACGTAACCTCTAAGTAACGTATTTTCCACGCTGTACAGAAGCTATGTAGTGACTCAGACGCTTGTCGCGACATGTAAACACCAGCGTCTACTTCCGGCCTCTCTTCCCACCCCCTCCCCACAGCCGTTCAGTCAGTGCAGTCTGTCGATTTGAGCTAACGCGTACAGTGGTTGTGCTGTGTGCTTTATTTATTCAGTGTGATGGCGGGGAAAAGTTCAAGACAGAGCCATACTGTAGAATTTAAGCGTAATGTAATTAAAGTGGTTGATGACAATCCGAAAAGGAAAAAAGTGGACATCGCGAAGGAGTTTAACATTACACCCACTACTTTGGCTACGATAATTAAGCATAGAGACAAGTATGCAGATGAGTTCGGACTTCCGAAACTGTGCAAGAAGGCGAAGAAAGGTGAGCTCCAGGATGTCGAAGAGGCTGTGGTGAAGTGGTTGAAACAGTGCCGCGATAAAAACTTACCAATAGGAGGTCCTGTACTTCAAGAAAAAGCTCAACAATTAGGTCATGATGGCTTCCGCGCTAGTAACGGCTGGCTGAGTCGATTCAAGAAAAGGCACGAAATAAGCTTCAAAAAGGTGTGTGGTGAAGCCGCAGCTGTGGAGGACACTGTGTGTGAGGAATGGAAAGACAAACTTGCAAGCTTAACACAAGGTTACCATCAAGACGATATCTTCAACGCTGACGAAACCGGCCTTTTTTTTAGTGTCTTCCGGATAAAACTTTGACATATAAAGGGGATACCTGTAACGGAGGGAAAAATAGCAAAGAACGTTTAACAGTCTTACTCGGTGCTAACTGGTCTGGGACAACGAAACTGAAACCATTGGTTATTGGGAAGTCAACCAAACCAAGATGCTTTAAAAATGTGACAAGCTACCCTACCGAATACACTGCGAATAAAAAAGCTAGGATGAACGGGGAAATATTCAGTGACTGGCTGAAAGAAACAAATAAAGAAATGAAAAAGAAAAAGAATAAGATACTGTTATTCATTGACAATTGCTCGGCGCATGCGGACATTCCAAATCTATCGAATATCAAAGTCCTCTTCTTGCCACCTAACACAACTTCAAAACTTCAACCTCTCGATCAAGGTATAATAAAAAAAACTTTAAAACTAACTACCGAAGAGAGGTTGTTAGTTTCTTAATGACATGGAACTTCAGACTCCTACCAAAATTAATGTATTGGACGCAATGTGGATGGTGACGAAAGCATGGAACAATGTAACACCCCAAACGATTGCGAACTGTTTTAAGAAAAGTGGGTTTAAAGAGGATGAACCGGGCCAAGAAGAAAACGACGACGACCTAGAAGCCCAACCACAATCTGTTTCTACCGTTGAAAGAAGCTGGCCGAGAGTAAGGGAAGCACTTAGCATTGAAATGGAGTTGGAAGAATTTGTTAACTTCGACGACGAACTTGCGATGTGTGGCCAGCTCACTGAAGATGAGATACTGGCTTCAGTTACTGGAGACCCCGATGCAGATGGCGATGGCGAAGAAGAGGAGGAAGAAGACGACGTAAGTGACCAACCTGACCCTACATCAAAGGATGCCCAATAAGCGATATCAGTGCTAAAGTGTTTCTTCAAAAAAAAAAGTGCTTTTAGTGATAGTATTGTTAATTCCATCACTGAATTGGATGTTGCTTTAGATACGGTAAAACTAACCACAGGTAAACAGTCCAAAATTATTGATTTCTTTATTCCTAATACAAGTAGCTTCGTTAATGCTGAATTGGCCTAGTACAGTATTTTAACGTAAAGTTTTGATCTTAACTGTAGATTTTAAATTCATGTTTAAATAAGTTTTGGTATCTTATGTAGGCCTACGTAAACTTACGTTACGTATTGAACCCTTATTGATCTACGATAAATAAGTATTCATGGTTAATTATTATTACTGCAGCCCAGGCAGTACTGGTGGAAGTTGATGAGAATAAAGGCAAGGTAGCGTGTCGCAATGATTGCCACAGAAGTAGCTCTTGGTAGCTATTCTTGAAAATGGCCTGGTAATCTGAGTTCAAGGCCAAATTGTGTAACAACTTGCACCAGAATTGGAATCATAAAGGGATGGTCACGAGTTACTTGCAACCGACCTACGATTGAATCACCCAATCAGGAGAGACCAAGCCAAGATCACGCGATGGATGGCGTCAGTGGTAAAAAAGCGCGCGGAATTGATTATCTAAAGAACCGCCGATCAGAATTACCTCCGCACGAGTGCGATGAGACGTTTGAATTATTTGATGAAGATTGACACTAGTCCCGTGTGTGTGAGATGAAAACTCTGGAAATTTTTTCTTAATTTACCCCACTCTTCATCCCCCTGTCAGTTTCTAATAAATTGATCGACGAGACGCTGTTCGAGGTCTTTTCGTTTTGGAGCTCTGTGAGCTAACTTCACGCCAGTTTGTGTAAAGATTTTAACGCTCTAATATTATTCAAAGTCATTCGTTTTGGAGCTCTGATGAGCTAACTTCACGCCAGTTTGTGTAGCGATTTTTAAAGCTCTAATATTATTTGAAGTCTAATACTTTGTGAGCTCTGTGAGCTAATTTCACGCCAGTTGCGTGGTGATTTAAAACTTGGATATTATCTTAAAGACAACTATTTTCAGCTCTTAGGAGTAACATTCTAATTAGCGCTCACCCGAGCGAAGGTTCAAGCAGAGCAGTAGAGATAACCGAGCGAGATAGCGACTGTGACACAGTCCGACTTTAAAACTTGTATTGTCGAGCCAGTGACGATGGACTCGAAGTGTATATTTCTTGTAAATTTTTATTGTATTTTTCATGTGTGTATCGTGCGTGTGTGAGCCAGAGTTAGGGAAAGTCTCCGTGATTAATCGCATAGGACTATTTGTGGGCGAATTTAGTAACTCACAATCGATTATAGCCAGGTCAAATTATAATAACATTGAACTTTTCTTCCAAAGAGACTACACCAAGATGTCCGACGTGTGGTCAGGAGCCGGAGTGATGTCCGACGCTTCTACGAAGACAACGATGGAGTGCTAATTTTCCCGTGGGGAAATGGGCTGAGATGGAGGTCATATGTTCTACAACCTGAGACGGTGATGTACAACAATTGATTATTCAGTTATGTAGTTAGATTGGCGCCCCCAAATTTGTAAATAGTTAATTTTAGTCTTTTCTTGTTTTAGAGTGTTTTTCTTGTACCGACACTAAATGTTTTAAATGTACGGTGGCACGTGGCCAAAGTGTTTGTTGTGTATTTATTTTTCTTTGGAGTCATATTTAATGTGCACGGCGCGTGTACGTGATTTTTATCCTTGCAAATGCGAAACCCGTTACATTCGATAAGTGGTGCTTTATTAAAGTTCATATTTTTTTGATAGGAAAGGGAGGTAATTACTGTAAGATGTTTTCTGAACAGGTTATTTTTCATATTAGGGTTGCGGAGTGCAACAATTTAAGATGTAATTGTAGAACACCTTAGTTCTATTCTTTTAGATTTTTTTTGTCCTTTTCAGGTTAATTAGTCACGGCGTAGAACGGAGGCGCCAGCAAGTGGAAAATATTTGTGTCATTTTATTTCAGGGTCTGTCAAACCCATACGTGTGATTCTGTGTGTGTTATTGTGTCAGGTGTGTGTTGATTCTACGTGAAGAGGGGTAGAGGTCCTACCGCCCTCATATTTTGTTGTTGTATTTTTGATGGAAAGGCAGGGTGCTCAAGGGAGACCGCTGTACCTTGTCCATATGCTGATTCTTGGATTTCCTAGGGGAAATGCCGGGATATTTTGTTCTGACACACACACGTATTATTGTGCTTTGGGGCACGCTTCTTCGAGATTCGATCCCGTGCCTTGGGAGGCCGAGGTCATTTTGACACGTGGGTTGACAGATATGCAGATTTCCACGAATCGCCCGTCTCGCCTGGTGACTTATTTTGTTAGGCAGTCCTATGTTCCGACTGGCCCCTTTAAGCTTTCAAGTAGCAAACCTGTTCATTGTGATGGTTATTTTGAACCATAATTAATTGGGGAGTTCGCCATGTTTGTGACGGATTATTGCATGTTGTATGGATGGGATGTTGTGTTAATAATATAAATGTTGGCTTTGAGCCTTGTAATTTGTTTATGACTCAATTCATGTAATTTTAGTATGTGACGCCTGTGTGGTGTAGTGGTAGTGTACTTGTAAAAATGACGGCGGTCATATGTGTATTTCTTTTATTGGTCACGTGTTAACTTACTTGTGTTGATTTGTGTGAGAAGTCCTAATTTTAGGCAGTTATGTTTTTGCTACGGCAGTTTTGATTCCAATTTCACGGGGAAATCATTGTGTTGTTTATTTTTAAGTATAGGAAGTTTCGGTTTAGTTTTAAGTGTTGTGTAGTTGTTCCCCGTGTCTGTCTAGCTCTAAGCAATGTGGATTCGTCGTCTGAAAGTTTATTCTGGATGATGACGAATCATGCATTCGATTGTACTCATCGTGAAGCATGTAGAACGGCACACGCGTATACATTGTCACTTTTGTTGATTTTCTTTGGGACATTTGGTCCAAGTATAATCTCTCCAGAGATTTGGCCTAGTTTTGGCAAACTTTATTTTATTCAGTGGGAGTCATATGGGAGTTTGTTTTGTTAATTCTTGTTGTAAATAGCTGATCTGTTTATTAAATTCATTTGTTTTAACCCTGGCTTCACTTTTTCCTGCATGTTATTTTGTTATATGTTACCCTGCATGTTCATGAAGCGCTTTGACAACAACTTACGATATGGACTGTTACACCCCCGAAACTGAGTCTCATAAGCTTCTTTGCAAGGGTTTATAAAACAAAAATGGCTGCCCAAGTGGGACTGTTGTTGTTGTTGCTTCGCTGATCTCATATTTATTTCGTTGAGAAATAATGCCAGGTCAAGCGGGCCAAGTAAATTCAGTAAATTGAGGCGATGTTGTACCGCCATGTGCATTAGTAAAATCACAGAGTTCTTAAAGTTAGAGATATTGAACAAGGTTAGAATTTGATATTGTATTTGTTATTTACTTGTTCTGGCGCCCGGCATTCAAATTAGAAAATTTGCATATTATTGAACTCAGTCAAAGCAGGAAGGTGTTGCCTTATATTTGACATTTAATTAACTTTGGTTAATGAGTGTCTTCGTAAATTCTGTTGGTTAGGAATTTAAAAGGAGATCACTAGGGAGTTATTTTATTGTTTGGAAATAAGAGTAATTTATTCAGTAAATTTTGGTTACTGAAATTTTTATTAAATTAGAATCAGTAATATTTAAATGTTATGACATGTATGCGTGAGTATGACTGAAATCTCGGTGCATGACCCTGTTTTTCTCTGGTTATATTTGTGTATTGTGCAATGGCGAGTGTTGAAGAAATTAAGGGATTGTTGGAACAGATGTCCGCAAAAACGGAAAAACAATTAGAACAGATGTCCGCGAAAACGGAAGAACAGTTTAAAAGCCAGCGTGAGCATAATGATAAACAATTAAAAGAACAATTAGAAAGTCAGCGTGAGAAGAGTGAAAAACAGTTACACGACATGAGCGGTAATATTACGGTCCAATTACAGGTCCAGAAATTGGACACTGATAAACAATTTCACGAATTAAATCACAAATTATCAGAACAGGCGATAACACAAATAACACAAACAGAGCAATTAGAGAAGATCACTAACGACATAAATCAAAGTGCTGGGGAAGTAGAGAAACTGGCAGGTGAGGTCGCAGAGAATAACGTCAAACAATTAGGTGAAATTAAAAAGTTGGAGGCGAAATTTGATAATAAACTCATACAATTTGATGAAATGGTGGCCGACAAATTAAAGCAAATCGAGGCAGCATGTGTCAACAACACAGTGGGAATAAAGGGCACACAAGATAATTTACAGCAACAAATTAATTCAGTCGACAGCAACGTACTTGAATTAATCAAGGAAATCGATAAACTTGAGATCAAGGCCGAAACAGAACGTATGCACTTGCGTGAAAACTTAGAAGAACAATTAGTTAAAACACAAGAGGTAATCAGAGAAGAGGTAGGAGAACAGCTCATTAAAAATCGGGATAATATGGAAGACCAATTAATTAAAACCCAGCAGGTCATAAGAGAAGAGGTTGGAGACAAATTAGGCAAAACACAACAGCAGATACAATAACAGATACGAGAAGAGCTAGAAAAGAATCAGGAAAGGAGCGAAGAGAAAATTAGCAGTTTGAAGAGCAAGATCCGTAGAGATTGGGAACAGCAGGCAAATGCAAATAAGGAAGACAGGCTGACAACTTTAAAACGCTTAGGGGAATACAATTCGAGAATGCAGGCTTTGGAGGAAAACATAAAATCTAAACTACAAGAACACTCAGATTTAATAATTAAAAATGAAATTAGATCATTAGAGAATGCTACATTATTTTCGGCTGAAAATACGGCAGACAAGCAGGGAAGCATTGGAAGTCCGGTGGGCTTGAAGTTGGCTGAGGATAACAGCCGAGGTCAAAGTCCCAAATTAACGAGCAACGCATTCCAGCAGTACAGGGGGAAGACCTCCACACCACAACCAAACTTGGCACCCGCCCAAGTAATTCAAGTCATTAGGGGAAATGATTTCAAACCCGATAAATTCAGGGAGCACTCAGGAACCACTCCCAAAGCCTTTTTACGTCAATTGACCGACTATTTTAATGATCAGCATATCAGTCCCGAAAAACAGTTGCGACTCGTGGAGAAGTTTTTAGAGGGACCAAGCTTAACCTGGTTTTTATGCTTTAAATATACATTCACCGACATGGCTCAATTCAGAGAAGCGTTTTTAAAGAAGTTCTGGAGCCCTTCTTTACAGCAGGGATTAAGAATGGACTTGTATACTCGAAAATACCACAGCACGCATCCGACCAGATTTTCGGAATTCCTTAGCCAACAGCTGGTGAAATTCCGCGATTTTGACGACCCCCCTAGCGAACAAAACATGGTTCTAACCATCGGGAAACAAATTCCTATGAACATTCAACAACTGTTAGTAGCCGGAAATATTAAGACCGCAGTGCAGGCCGAAGAATTACTCCGACACCTAGACGAGACAAGTATGGTGAGTCCACAGACAGGGAGGAGAAATATGGAATGTGTCAACACGGCAGAAGTGGTTCAGGGACACCAAAATAGTCACAGCCAGGGGAACCAAACGAAAACTCAATCCACAGGAACGCAGTTTACACCGAGAAGGCAGGACTATGATGGCCGGAACCAATTCAACCAGAATCCTCGAAATTTTCAAAATCACCGAGATAGATATAACCAGAACAATCCAAACCAGCAAAATCAATGGACGTACCAGCGGGAATACACCAATTGGAGGGGAAATCAAAGGCAGGGTAGACCTTACCAAAGAAATGGAGATGGCAGGTGGAACAACACGAGGAACTATCGCCAAGAAAATAGGGGAGACTATCGCAATAATTGGGATGAGCGGTACATGGAGTCACAAAAGTACTTAGATCAATTAAACGCCGAAGAGACGGAGAAGGAGAAGTGGGGGCGCGCGATGGCGAATAGACAGACAATCATCAAGGAGAGGGGGCGGAAAGTCTATTACGGCAGCAGGAGAGGCGCGATGACAACCGGCGGAACACAACGAATGGGTCCCGGGATAAAAAAAAACTTCAAATGAACTAAAACCTGATAGCCTGAAAATGGAGGACGCCAGGAAGCGAGAAGAGATGATTGTGGCCAATATAGAAGAGTGGGTAGCATTCCCGGACGATTGCCTGGAGGAAGTGGTGAAAGACCGAGAAAATGTCATCAGACAATTGCCAATTATTTACGCACATATTGGAGGTATGAGGGTGAGATGTTTAATTGACACAGGTAGCCAGGTGAGCTTAGTCACTGAAGTATTGGTAAAAGAAATCGGAAGAAAACAAACTGTTCCAATTATGCCTGTACCGCTAATGAAAGTCAGAGGGGTTATTCCTGACAAGACCATAAATTGTAAACAGCAAGCATATTTAGACCTGGAAATATTGAACCACACGTTTTCGCAAACATTCATTGTCATACCGAAGATGAATTATAACATCATTTTGGGAGCAAACTTTATCTGTGGTTTTCATGCTGTAATTGACTTACATAACAACACTGTAAGTTTCAAACAAGTTGAGGGGTTGAATCACGTGGGTTTAAACATGGAAGAAAGTCCACTAGAGCGAGAGGCGAATACTTGGGTCATTGAAGAATGCACTAATGAGGTGATCAGAGATAAGAACTTGACGGAGGAGCAAGTAAGCCAGACAGCAGTGATGGAAATTGACAGCCGAGATATTTCGCAGGAACTTTGGGTACATTTGGCGGAAGAAGAAATTAGCGGAACCAAATTTGAAATTCTACTTCAGGAGCGGCTTAAGGAGGCTATAGTAGGGGAACCTGATAGAAGAAAACTGGAAGAAATTTTGAGATTACATAAAGGAGCTTTTGACACCATCCCTGGAAAACTTTTAAATTTTCAATATGCCATGCAAGTTACTGACTGGACCCCATTTAAAAGTAAATTGTACCCGATCCCAGAGAAACATTTTGCTCAGGTGAAGGACATCATTAGCAATTTATTAGATTCCGGCATGATAAGGAAAGCAGCAACCCCGTACCTAAACGCAATATTGGCTGTGGCCAAGCCAAATGGATCAATTAGGTTATGCCTAGACGCGCGAGTTTTGAACAGTAAACTGCTAGTTGAGCATGACCAAGCACCTAGGATCAAAGATGTTTTGAAAGTCTTCCGTGGGAAGAAGATTTATTCGAGTGTCGACTTGACAAATAGTTTCCACCATCTTGAACTTGAAGAAAAATCCCAACTATTGACGGGATTTTTATTCGACAACCAAAGTTATATCTGGTCTCGAATGCCCTTTGGCGTAAAAACTGCTGGATTGGGCAGTTTATTAGCTGAGGAATAACCCACCCACCAAAGGGAAGATGATTAAGAAAGGGAAGTAGATTTTGGATTGTAGAAAAAGGATAGAAAGGTAGGAGGAGAGTCCCACAAAAGTTATGAATTTGACTTTCAATACATTTAGAGGCGGTTGCCACCGCAAATCCGTGCTCGGATACCTAAAGTGGGTACGAGCTTGGTCGAAGCTGACGGGAACCGCAGCTAAGACTTGGGCAGTTTGCCAGAGAAAGGCTTTAGTGTATTTCCTCCCAAGCACGAATAAAAGTACTATAGGGAAGGGTGATGGTCTGGCCAGACAGATAGTAAAAGCTTTATTGAGTATGAACGAGGGCATAAACCTAGGAAGAGCTAGGAAAGCCAGGATCTTGCCTAACTGTAGTATCAGAGAAATGATGAATCCAAAAACAAATATTTAATTTATTAAACAATTTAAAGAAGTTTGAGGAAATTAACAAGCGTGTAATATAATTTGGACAAACATAGTTCATTTGAACTTTTTAACAAATTGGGGTCGCGGACCTCTCAACATTAAATGGTTGCTCCAGGCAATTGACAATTTACAAGGTTTCACACCTTACATGTTTCTAAAATCTTTATAAGATTTAAACAAATAAACAATGAAGCAATTAAAGTTTGAACGTGAATTGGAGTACAAAGAGTGTACCTTAAGAAATTCTTGAGAAAATGTTCTAGAGAAAGTGACAACTTCGAAAATAACAATAATAAAAACATGAAAAATAAGATAGAAGTTCCTACAACTTCTTATATTTATACAGAATTATTATATGAGAATTATACAAAAGAGGGCAGGTCACTTACTGTGAAACCTGAAGAGGTAATCAAAAAGAAGGTTCTAGACTTCCTATGTTTAATTAGAAATCACGAGCCAAATGGGGCAGTTTACATTTCGTGAGACCTAAAAATAACTCACTCAAGAGTTGAAAGAATTGTTTTCCCTAATTTGAAGGGAGAAACAATGTAAGTTTGAAACGTGTGCTGGACACGTAATTATACAGAGATTAATTAATTACACATGAGAAAAAATGGGAGAGCACATCTATAGATTGACACCTCGTTGAAACAGACCTAAAGTTAAAAATTTATTACGGATTGTTAGTAAGAGGTTTAGGAAAGAGAGATGGGGATTGAGGAAAAATGTTCATGGCCTTGTTTGAATATAAACGGACGATCGCGACGCGGTAGAAAAGTTGAGCAAGCACTGGTTTTCACTATAGTTCGTTGAAATATATGAGAAGTTCACTGTATAAACACGAGAGTTTATGACAAAAAAAGTTATTGCAATGATGAAAATATCTGGTTTCACTAGGTAGGCGAAAGTCTATTTCTTGAGAAAGTTGTAAATTACAATTAAATGTGCCATAGAAAATTCCAGCGGTGGACGAAAATTCACTATTGTAGTAATTTAGAAGTGAGATTCTTCAATTTTAAATAGCATTCTCACAAGTAAGTGAGAAATACATGACGGCAGGACTTGCAGATAAAGTACAAGATCTGGAAGGTTCCAGAACGATCTTAGCAGAAAAATGGGGCTAATGAAAATCCAACGGAGGAACTAGCTTGGTGAATTATAGACAGCGGGTATTTAGATAATATCCCACGTGGTGAGAAGATTTCTCATTTAGTTAGCGTAGGAAAAGCTACTTTCTATTGAGTTTGGCTTAGACAGACAAAAGCTCAACATAGCAAATCCCTCGAAGAATGATTTTGCCCCAAATAATCAATCTCACGCTGTCTATAAAATATCGTTAAAAGCATGTAATCTTTAAAATCATGAAGATGAGGTTAAAACTTGAAGCTGTACTTATCTTGATTTCATGTTGAAGTCGAAGTTTCCGTTGATGACTACCTAGCCAACATGGCGTAGAAGAGTGTGTGCCTCTTGGTTTGAGGAAGCTAGCTCGAGAGGAGCTTTAACTGACCGAGTCAACTGCCGACTTAGTAGTGAGAGCTGCTCAACGGAGCACGGAAGGTCCAAGGAAGGGAAAAAGAGTGGGGGGTAGGAGACAAAAGGAGAACATATAAGCATTGCCAACTTTAAAACAAAAAATTGATCTCTTGCTGAGCCGGTCTTCAAAGAGTTGACAACAGATGATACTAGCGCAGCATGGTGAGTAAAGAAGTAGACGTAGTCCTCTTGCTCCAGGAGAAAATAGCTGGCGATGGTAACAGGATCTGGTGGCCAAATGGATAAGTAAGTCCTCTAGCACCAGGAAGAATTGAGGAGCTTCTGAGATTCGCTGCGAGATGACGCTAGGTGGGTCACAGAATATATATCTGGAACAGACTCATACAAAATATAAGCGACCCGAACCCCTAAGAGAGAACAGAAGATCACTGTTGGTGTCTGACAAAGAGGAAGGAAAGAACATGCAAAAACATTGAAAATTATAATCTCAGGTACCGTGTATTCCAAGAATGCACCATGGATGTGCACTGATAAGAGCACTAGATAGGAATCTGACTGAGGAGGTAAAGAGCTTCACTACGAGATATGTTGACGACATATTAATTGCATCTGAAACAACGGAGGAACAGTTGGTAAACTTAAACATACTTCTGGATAACTTGAGAACCATGAACTTCAAAATTAATCTAAAGAAATCACACTTTTGCCATAGCGAGATTCTGTATTTGGGGCATATAATTGATGTTGAGGGCGTGAGACCTAATCCGGCGAAAATTGATGCTATCAAGAAATTTCCCACACCAACTAAAGTCAAACATGTAAGAGCGTTTTTGGGAGTGACGGGCTTCTTCAAAGAGAATTGTCCTGGATACACAGAAACAGTAGCACCTATGCAAGAGATGTTAAAGAAGGCAAATCGATGGTCGTGGAATGAGGAGTGCGACAGGTCTTTTAGAGCTACGAAGGACTTACAGGAAAACTGTGTGAAGCTTGGGTACCCGGACTTTGAGAAGAGATTTATTATTCAAGCAGATGCTTCATTGATTGGAATCGGTGCTATACTGTACCAAGAGGACGCTGAAGAATCCAAGAAGAGATCATATTTGGCATTTACGAGTCGTAAATTGAGGAAGCACGAGAGGAACTACACTGTGACGGAGCTTGAGCTGCTAGCAATTTTATATTCTCTCCAACAAGGGCGTAAGATGATCTTCGGCTATTCCTTTATTGTCAGAACCGACCACCATGCACTGACATTTCTATTCAAGACGACGATGGCAAGTTAGTTACGCGTTGGTCCATCTACATACAGCAGTTTGACATTACAATAGAGCATTGCCCTGGAAGGATGAACGTCATACCAGATGCTTTGAGCAGGAATCCTGAAGACGAGAACGAAGTAACAGCGGAAGTTCACCATATAACACTAACACCTAAGGCTCGTGAGTTTTTGGAGAAATTAAAGGAAATTCGGAAGGAGCAAGAAGCAGACCCATGGATGATGATGATGATCAAGTTCTACAGGAAGGAATTACAACCAGATTCACCTGAATACCGAGAAGCCCGTGCTAAAGAAGCCAGATTTCACTACTTAAATAACCTGTTGCATAAGTACGTGGATGAGCATCATACCAAACTGCGAATCCTAGTTCCAGCATCACTACAGAGAGGATTGACGTGGCATGTCCACGAGAGCCTAGCACATATAGGCACGGATAAGACAGAAGCTACGATAGGGGAGACTTTTACTTGGCATAAGATGCGATTCACCATTGTGGAAGTAATAAGAACTTGTGACGCATGCCAGCGCACTAAACCGAACAACTTCATTATGAAACAACCTCCAAGACCACTATTACCTCAGAAACCATGCGAGATGCTCGCTATTGACTGTTTTGGCCCTCTAGTAAAAGGAAAGCATGGATGCCGACATCTTCTGGTGTGTGTCGATGTATTTTCAAAGATGGTAGTGTTGTGTCCAATCCAAAAGACGACATCAAAACAAGTCCTCAGTAGAATTCAGAACAAAGTTATTCCGATGCTTGGGAAGCCGGAATCCATTTTATCAGACCATGGTACTTATTTCACGAGCAATGTTTTTAGGCAAGGTCTGGAGAGCCTAGGAATAAAACTCATATTTTCAAGCATTCGTCATCCTTGTGGGAATCCGAGCGAGAGAACGATTCGCTGTGTTGCCAAATACTACAGAGTAATGATTCCTAACGATCATAATAAATGGGTTGACAAAGTAGGAGAGATTGAGATGTGCATGAACACCACTAAGCACGAGTCGACGGGTCAAGTTCCACTAATTGTACACCACAACAGGTTGCCAGAGAGGTCTTGGGACAAGATTATTCCATGCCCAAGGGATCCACTATTAGCGCATGAGTTGCGAATCCAGCGAACGAGAGAGCACATGAGGAACCAAGTGGACCGAAGACTCAGAAGGTACAGAGGAAAGAAGTTTCACCGGGAATTACAAGAACAAGAGTTAGTGCTGGTTCGCAGACCACCGATCTCTGATCCCAAAAACAAAGTCTTTGCAAAATTCTGTCCAAAATTTATTGGCCCGTTCCGTGTCATTAAGAATCTGGGTAACAATGCTTACAGGCTTGAAGAAGTGAGCACTGGTGCTAAATCTGTTTTTAATAGCGCCAACTTAAAACCATATTACAGAAGGGAACCATTTGATGAATAAGCAGATGATGTTTGCAGAATCTGTATTGCAAAATTTTATTTTGAGAGCCAACACTCAAATATACGTGGACGTGGAGCGCCGGAGAGAGAGCGCTTTGTTTTGTAAACAACGAGCAGCTGAGACGACAGGAGTGGCAATCACGTGAGGAGAAGGGGGAGGTCTAGTGAAGAAGTATGAATGACATTCCGGCGAGGGAGCGCGCACACTAATTGGGTCAGTGGACTGTACACTCGAGCAGCTGAGCGAGATACTAAAGAGATGTTGTTGTTACTACTGTGGATATTGTTTTTGAAATCCAAATCAATTACTTGCTTCGAATTTCAAAACCTTGCTGAGGATAAATGAACCCTTATTGATCTACGATAAATAAGTATTCATAATTTATTATTATTATTACTGCAGCCCAGGCAGTGATTGTGGAAGTTGACAAGGATAAAGGCAAGGTAGCGTGTCGCAATGATTGCCACATAAGTTGAGCTTGTAGCTATTCTTGAAGAACGGCCTGGTAAACTTTAGTTCGAGGCCAAATTGTGTAACAACTTGCACCAGAATTGGAATCATAAAGGGATGGTCACGAGTTACTTGCAACCGACCTACGATTGAATCACCCAATCAGGAGAGACCAAGCCAAGATCACGCGATGGATGGCGTCAGTGGTAAAAAGCGCGCGGAATTGATTATCTAAAGAACCGCCGATCAGAATTACCTCCACACGAGTGCGATGAGACGTTTGAATTATTTGATGAAGATTGACACTAGTCCCGTGTGTGTGAGATGAAAACTCTGGAAAATTTTTCTTAATTTACCCCACTCTTCATCCCCCTGTCAGTTTCTAATAAATTGATCGACGAGACGCTGTTCGAGGTCTTTTCGTTTTGAAGCTCTGTGAGCTAACTTCACGCCAGTTTGTGTAAAGATTTTAACGCTCTAATATTATTCGAAGTCATTCGTTTTGGAGCTCTGATGAGCTAACTTCACGCCAGTTTGTGTAGCGATTTTTAAAGCTCTAATATTATTTGAAGTCTAATACTTTGTGAGCTCTGTGAGCTTATTTCACGCCAGTTGCGTGGTGATTTAAAACTTGGATATTATCTTAAAGACAACTATTTTCAGCTCTTAGGGGGCAAGACGTGAGTAACATTCTAATTAGCGCTCACCCGAGCGAAGGTTCAAGCAGAGCAGTAGAGATTACCGAGCGAGATAGCGACTGTGACACAGTCCGACATTAAAACTTGTATTGTCGAGCCAGTGACGATGGACTCGAAGTGTATATTTCTTGTAAATTTTTATTGTATTTTTCATGTGTGTATCGTGCGTGTGTGAGCGAGAGTTAGGGAAAGTCTCCGTGATTAATCGCATAGGACTATTTGTGGGCGAATTTAGTAACTCACAAGCGATTATAGCCAGGTCAAATTATAATAACATTGAACTTTTCTTCCAAAGAGACTACACCAAGATGTCCGACGTGTGGTCAGGAGCCGGAGTGATGTCCGACGCTTCTACGAAGACAACGATGGAGTGCTAATTTTACCGTGGGGAAATGGGCTGAGATGGAGGTCATATGTTCTACAACCTGAGACGGTGATGTACAACAATTGATTATTCAATTATGTAGTTAGATTGGCGCCCCCAACTTTGTAAATAGTTAATTTTAGTCTTTTCTTGTTTTAGAGTGTTTTTCTTGTACCGACACTAAATGTTTTAAATGCACGGTGGCACGTGGCCAAAGTGTTTGTTGTGTATTTATTTTTCTTTGGAGTCATATTTAATGTGCACGGCGCGTGTACGTGATTTTTATCCATGCAAATGCGAAACCCGTTACATTCGATAAGTGGTGCTTTATTAAAGTTCATATTTTTTTGATAGGAAAGGGAGGTAATTACTGTAAGATGTTTTCTGAACAGGTTATTATTCATATTAGGGTTGCGGAGTGCTACAATTTAAGATGTAATTGTAGAACACCTTAGTTCTAATTTTTTAGATTTTTTTGAGTCCCTTTCAGGTTAATTAGTCACGGCGAAGAACGGAGGCGCCAGCAAGTGGAAAATATTTGTGTCATTTTATTTCAGGGTCTGTCAAACCCATACGTGTGATTCTGTGTGTGTTATTGTGTCAGGTGTGTGTTGATTCTACGTGAAGAGGGGTAGAGGTCCTACCGCCCTCATATTTTGTTGTTGTATTTTTGATGGAAAGGCAGGGTGCTCCAGGGAGACCGCTGTACGTTGTCCATATGCTGATTCTTGGATTTCCTAGGGGAAATGCCGGGATATTTTGTTCTGGCACACACACGTATTATTGTGCTTTGAGGCACGCTTCTTCGAGATTCGATCCCGTGCATTGGGAGGCCGAGGTCATTTTGACACGTGGGTTGACAGATATGCAGATTTCCACGAATCGCCCGTCTCGCCTGGTGACTTATTTTGTTAGGCAGTCCTATGTTCCGACTGGCCCCTTTAAGCTTTCAAGTAGCAAACCTGTTCATTGTGATGGTTATTTTGAACCATAATTAATTGGGGAGTTCGCCATGTTTGTGACGGATTATTGCATGTCGTATGGATGGGATGTTGTGTTAATAATATAAATGTTGGCTTTGAGCCTTGCAATTTGTTTATGACTCAATTCATGTAATTTTAGTATGTGACGCCTGTGTGGTGTAGTGGTAGTGTACTTGTAAAAATGACGGCGGTCATATGTGTATTTCTTTTATTGGTCACGTGTTAACTTACTTGTGTTGATTTGTGTGAGAAGTCCTAATTTTAGGCAGTAATGTTTTTGCTTCGGCAGTTTTGATTCCAATTTCACGCGGAAATTATTGTGTTGTTTATTTTTAAGTATAGGAAGTGTCGGTTTAGTTTCAAGTGTTGTATAGTTGTTCCCCGCGTCTGTCTAGCTCTAAGCAATGTGGATTCGTCGTCTGAAAGTTTATTCTGGATGATGACGAATCATGCATTCGATTGTACTCATCGTGAAGCATGTAGAACGGCACACGCGCATACATTGTCACTTTTGTTGATTTTCTTTGGGACATTTGGTCCGAGTATAATCTCTCCAGAGATTTGGCCTAGTTTTGGCAAACTTTATTTTATTCAGTGGGAGTCATATGGGAGTTTGTTTTGTTAATTCTTGTTGTAAATAGCTGATCTGTTTATTAAATTCATTTGTTTTAACCCTGGCTTCACTTTTTCCTGCATGTTATTTTGTTATATGTTACCCTGCATGTTCATGAAGCGCTTTGACAACAACTTACGATATGGACTGTTACACCCCCCCCCCCCCCCCCCAAAACTGAGTCTCATAAGCTTCTTTGCAAGGGTTCAGTATCTTACGTTTATGTATGTACTGTAAATTTAATATTTTAGCCTATTGGGGAGTAATAAATTTTTACTGTACATAGTACACTGTATCTGTATTTTTTACCTTTTGTATTTACCTAAATACATTTTTATATGAAGACGTAGGGCCTACAGTTGAAAACAATTCGTAATATAGAGGTTGGACTCTGAGATATTCGTTATATAGGAGTTTACCATTCACCTTTGGGGAACCCCTGTGTAACGAATATTTGCCGAACTTAACCTCAATATAACGAATATTTGAGGAATATTCCGGTATAACGAATGTTTTGCCCGGTCCCTTGACATTCGTTATATTGAGACTCCACTGTCCTCTAATAGTATTAGTATTACTGTATATACTTATTAATACTTTTATTTTATTTTATAGATGTAAATTCTGACGTGTACTATATAAAAATGTATTGTATACATGTATTTGATCAAATGGAATTAATAAAACTATCTATCTATCTACCTTTATTACGGTACGTATTGGGTTTCTTTTTTACGAAAATGCGTTTTAAGCAATTTTATCTCGGGTGAACTTTCAAAAAAAGCTTAAAACTTGGATATGATTTATGATTTTGCAGCGTTTTGAATACATAACATTTTCTTTTTGGCTACATTGATCGACTCCAAAAAAGTGCAAAAACTCACAGAAACTGAAAATATGACATACTACTGGCTGCGCCTAAAACTTCTCTACAAGAAGAAGAAGACCTTATTTGTTTACCAGGCGCGGGACACTGTTATGGGCGATTCGAATCAAAACAAAGACCGCCATATGCGTTTTGTTTACTGTTTGGGCCCGCATGCCGACAACAGTTGCAGTATACTCCATTTTTAGTGACTTAATCTGTATTATGTTGGATCCAATACTAAATTGAATAACAAGTGACTAGCGGTGTTATTAGAAATGACGACAGCTACGTTCGCTCTAAACGTGGGACAACATAATTGATAGTTATATATTTACGCAGATGACATGGTTCTAACGGCAACCAGTGAAGTGGCGCTGCAACAGGCTTTTAATAAAGTGACGGAGTGGGCGAAATCAAATGAACTTCAGTTGAATGAGAAGAAGACAGTTTCCATGTCTTTTCGAAAAGGAGGAAGAGGAGCAACAATTCTTTACGGAGATAAACCACTGGCGTGTGTGACACACTTCAAATATCTTGGGGTGACTTTTCAGATGCATGGCAACGTTTTCTCAATCCACATCAAGGACAGATCAAACGCGGCTATAAAGGCCATGAGTGACATACGGCATCTCAGAACACTCTCCTTAAAGACTGCAATGAAATTCTTCTGGCTGAAAATCGCCCCGATAATTACATCTGGTCTGGAAAACATTTGGGACATTTGGTCCCACCTAAAGTACAAGCATCTAGTGGAGATAGAGAAGGTCAAGGCTGTCTACCTAAAGAAAGTCTTATGCCTCTCCCGATTTACTCTTTCTCGTTTGGTTTATGAACTCTCAAGTGAGCTTCCCTTTGTTGAAGAACTGAGACTGCAGATGCTTTTGCGAACAACACATGGTTTTGAGACACTAGTTCAGGAAATGAAGTCTAAGAAAGATAGCATCTGGCAAGAATTTTACGCGACTGATGCGATGACATCACGGGACTGGACAGAGAGCTCCTACGAGCTGAGGCACCTGGTAACGAGATTCTCGGTACATGGTTTCCACTTCAAAGTGTGTAATAACAGAAGATTTCATCAGCCAGACTTAAATTGTGTATGTGCCCTATGTGGTAGAAGATGTGTTCGATACCACGTGATGTGGTGTGGGCAGAGGAGGTTATCTCTGTCTCAGTTCTGTTCAAACTAGTTGTAATTTCATACTGCATATTTTGTGCTTTAATAAATTTATTATAATTGATATGTAGGGTAGGTTTTAATTGCTAAGATGTAAACCTTTGTCTTAGTTTCTGTCGGTATAATTATACTGACTGATCAGAATTTATGGATTTACTTTTATTTGTTTGTTTTTCGCGTACCGTAAAAGTCCGAATATAGGTACGATAGTCTTGTACATATTGGACAATATGTAATTTATTCCTGCCAAATGTACCAAACAATTGCTGAAGACTTCTGTCAAGTCTTTGTGCAGGATCAGCTTTAGTTTAGTTAACGGTAGGCTACTTAAGTAGTTTGATATGCGGTAGGGCCTATCCAAGTCCATAATTTTCCTATCTATGCTAATACTTGCAACTGTCTCAATCAAATACTACAAGTACAATATTAAAGATACAAAGTGACTTGTGATGGAAGCACCCAGGTTTGGACCCTGGTCCGATTTTGACATACACTCTGCATGGCTGTGACGTCTGGTGTCCTATGCGCCAGGGAATAAGGCAAGGATTGATACAATCCTAGGCATGGGCGATGAAGTCGACAAAGAATGTTTGTTGGCTCTAGAAATATATGTTAATATTGTTTTGTTTGTGTACTTGCTAGAGGATATTAATACAGATACCCTCCAGCAAAATAATAGTAGGCTTTATTGGCTACTTTGTTATCTTCCCTCTGGTCCTCTATTATGCTTAGCCTAGAGCCTGCAAGGTGTATGCCTACTACATTGTTGGATGTAAAAGCCTAGGAGTACAGTAGGGCTTCATTCAGTAGTGTACGTTAGCCCGTAGCTCCTTTTGAGTGCTGCTTCATTGTAGGTTTCATTCTTACTGTGTTAGTAATCATCATTTTATGTATGCAGCATGCCAAATTGTACCTCCCTATTTGATGGTGGAACCTGCTAACATGCATTTTATAGCTGAGAGAACAAGGGTTGTTTTGGCATCGTAGGGACATTTTTCTTACACTGAGGGTTAAAGTTCACTTAGCTTGATCACTCGAAACATGTAAGAACGTTAGCATTGTATTCCTGTGCATGACAATGGAGTTCAGTACCTAGTATTTGTTCTAGGTGCTGAAAAGCACCCAAATCTGTAATGGGTTCTTTACAGTCTAGCTGGAAACTGTTCTCAATGAGTGAATGACAGTTTGTAGTTCCAGGAAGAAAGGCTACCATGTTTCAGCTCCCCTATTCCTTGTAGACACACAACTCCCTAGTCTTACCTATTAGGCCTAGGTACATGCCTGGACACAATTCTTGTTTGACCACCTCGTGTAGTGGCTAGCATTCTCGGTTCTTTCCTCAGAGGTCTGGGTTCGTTTCCTGGCTCTGCTCATAAAAGTAATTCTGATCTGAGGTCTGAAACGGGGTATGCTAAGCCTCATGTGGCAATCCTGAGGCGAGGTGGATTCGATTCCCAACTAGGCCATCTTGGAAGTGGTTTACCACATCTACTGCAGGCAAATGCCAAGATGGTTCCTTATTTATGGCCACGGCTGCCTCCCTCCCAATCCTCACCTAAAGTACAAAGACACACTAATAGTCACCATATCAAGAACTATTGCGAGAGCATCATCAGAAGAAAGCAGAGATTTGGAGCGATTTTTACTCTACTGACGCTATGATAAACAGAGCGTGGTCAGTTGCCAATTACGAATTGCGTCTTCTTGTTACCCGATATGCGGTACATGGTTTTCACCACAGAGTTTGCCGCACATTACAGTTTCACACACCTGATATAAACTGTGTTTGTTCTCTCTGCGAGAAAACCTGTGAGCGTTATCACCTTGCTACTTGCATGAAGAGGAATAAGTCCTTGAAGGAAATTTGTTGTGACTAGTTATGTAGTTATATTTCTTATTTTGTTTGCTTTGGCCATTGGCTGTAATAAATATATTATTAATACAGTCACCATATTACAACATGTTATCGTAAAAATACACACACCTAAGTTCATGGGTCTCAATGACCACCATGTCCAAGCCCCTCGAATGATAAAAGCAACAACAAAACAACTTGTGTTAAAAGTGGTCGTGCTACAGTGTTGAAAACTTCTGAACTATAAGAGACCCCTGGCCAAACTTTTCTGTTCACAAATCTGTTTCAGCTTTATCAAATTCGTCATTTGAGACCTTCTCTAGCTTCATGAAGATAAGGGATAATAAATGAATTAAGTATCTGGCGCCCAGCCTACACTAGGACTGGGCAGAAGAGCAACTCACGTGTGCTGCTCCTCTTCACAGTCCTACTGCAAACAAACATTCCCCCACTCTGCCTCTGCTATATTGAAAGGCGGATTACCGACCATTTGCATGTATGTGGTGTTGATTTGCAATAATACTACTACATGCATTACATTTATTACAGGGAAACACGTCCATCAGGAAACTCCCATGTAACAGATCATTTACAATTGTTTACAGAAGAAGAGGTGTTGAGAGTGATAAACAGTACGAAGAATAACAAGACATGTGGTCCAGATTTTATCTATAATGAACACCTTAAAAGCGTAGCACCAGTCCTTAAAGAGGGAATATTGTCTATTTTAAATGAATGCATCCGCCGTGGGAATATACCGGACAGCTGGAGGAGATCTACAATTAAGATGCTTTATAAGGGAAAAGGGGATACCAGTGACCCGAATGCATACAGAGGTATAGCTCTTGAGTGTACACTCTTCAAAACTTTGACGAAGCTGATATGTGAACGTCTGACAGAGCACGTGGATATAAAAATGCCAGATATGCAATTCGGTTTCCGGAGAGGTAGATCCACCTTACAAGCTATTCAGTGTCTTCAGATGGAAATAGAGGAGGCATTAGCACCACCAAGTGGAAAACTTTACGCAGTGTTCATTGATTACAGCAAGGCTTTTGACACATTAAACAGAGCTATCCTATTGAGAAAATTGGAGAAATTCATAGGCGAGGAGCACTACCTGACCACTATAATACGGAATATTCTTAGCTGTAATTGTGTGGAGATTAATGACAACATCTCCAAGTCTAAGCCGATACAACAAACTAATGGTGTACTACAGGGGGACCCTCTAAGTCCCCTGTTGTTCAACATCGCCACTGCGGACATAGTAGAAGCAACATTGACGGACAAAGTCAGGTTATATATATACGCAGACGACATGGTTCTATCATCATCATCAAGTATGGAATATCTCCAAAGAGCTTTCAACAAGTTGGTGGATTGGGCTGAAGTCAATGAATTACGCTTAAACGAGGACAAGACAGTTATGATGACATTCAGGAAAGGAGGGAAGCGGGGAAAGATAAGCTATAAAGACAGACTTCTTCCATCGGTGACTCATTTTAAGTATCTCGGGATAACTTCGCAGACTCTGGGAAACGTTTTTACAATCCATATGAGAGACAAGCTGACCGCTGCAGTGCAAGCGATGAGTGACATAAAACAAATTCATAAATTGTCCCTAAAGACTGCAATCCAATTGTTTCATGTAAAAATAGCACCAATTGCATCGTATGGATTGGAAAATATATGGATACACCTCAAGAGAAAACACCTGGCAGATCTGGAAAGAGTAAAATCCATCTATCTCAAGAGAGCTTTGTGCCTTTCAAAGTACACGCCATCCCGTTTGGTTTACCTGCTAGCTAGAGAGCCATATTTTGTTGAAGACCTGAGACTGAACCTACTGCTGCCCGTTACACCTGGATATGAGACTCTACTGACAGAATTGAAAAGGAAGAGAGAAGACATATGGGACGACTTTTACGGCACTGACGCGATGCTTTCAACTGAATGGACAAATGCATTGTACGATTTGCGTCATATAGTCACGAGATTTTCGGTGCATGGCTTTCATTTTAAAGTATGCACCAAGAAGAGATTTCATCAGCCGGACCAGCAGTGCATCTGTTTGCTATGTGGAGAACAGTGTGATAGGTATCACGTGATGTTGTGCAAACAAAGACGGGTCACACTTACAATGTTTTGTAGTGAAGACTAGGGCAATCTTTTTTGTATTTTAATGTTAATTTATTAATTTGGCCATTGGCTGCAATAAAGTTCTTATTTATTACATTTATCTGTGTAGGCCTACATTGAAATTTAATTTTTGCTTCGACTTGTGCTTTGGACATTTGCAGTTTACCTTCCACCCGGGGCTGGTCCAGTTTTCCAAAGAGGGTTTCCGAGCCAGGAGTTGGCGGTCGGGTGGCTTAAAACAGTGTGCCATCAACCATCCAAGTAGCCTACTGTTCTACTTTTATGTAGAGCTGTTGGGCATCCTTGCATCTACGGGGATTTGCTAGGATGTCTTATGAAGAACTGCGGACACGTTTAGAGAGCAATTTACATACAGGGGAATTGGCGGGAGGAATGAATACTCACCTAGCTTACCTCTAGGTCGCACACTTGCTGTGCAGCGCCTCCTGCATGTCAGCGTTCAATGGAGATCTTAAAACTAGATACTAATCTAAAGGGAAGGGCTTCTTAACCTAAACGAAATAAAAAGGTAGTCAATAAGTAGTGGAGTAGTGACAGTTCCAAATAGTGTCATGGCCGCCGCGTGAGTCCAAGCCAATATCTCGTGAACCCATGGTCGGATTTTAACAAATGACATGTCATTGGACTCGGGCTGATGCCCTCTTTCCAATGGACCACTCATTTCAACCCCTAAATAAAACCAACCCCTACTAGGGGGTGAAATTGTAATTTTTTAGTGAAATTCTCTTTTCAAATGCGACATGTATAAGGTGCGCTGCTAAAATGAACTTAAACGTTGTTGCTCATATCGCGCATGCGTTTTTCTGGCTGACGCTATGGATGAACATTTTTGTTTTTGTTTTTTACGCATGCGCACTGGGGATTTTTGTAAGAGGGCGAGTTCTTTGAAAAAAAAATGATTGATAAGAAGAGGTTTTGGTGGTGAGGAGAGAACCAGATAGTCGCCTACTTTCCTACGAAGTTTGCCGATATCTCGCGAACGCAAGGTCGGATTTGGACGTGTGACGTGTCAAATTGCTTGTCTCGAAGCCCTATATATGTTATTAATAGGTTAAAGTTTTGAGAATGAGGGAAACAGGCTTTTGGGGGTAAAACCATGATTTTAGACTTTTTCCGATATGTCACGAATGCATGGTCAGATTTGGTCCTATGACATGTCAAATGGCTTGTCTCGAAACCCTCTTTATTTTGGTAATAGGTTAAAGTTTTTGAGAATGAGGGAAACAGAATTTTTTGGTGTAAAACTGTGATTTTAGACTTTCTGTTATATCTCACTAACCAATAACGCCAGAGACGTATACGAGGGGTCGTAGGACTCGGGGTGACGCCCCTCCCCTCTCCCCTTTCGAATATAGTATTTATGTTTTAAAAGTAATGCGAAAGGGTCTAACGACACTTTTTAGTTTTTAAAACTTTTTTTTAAATTTGTCTAAAATGTTCATGACGAGTGGTTGTAGATAGAAAGAGACGATACCACTGGGCGCGTGTTTCAACGAGGCTATTACTGGCCACGGTGGTGATATACCAATACAGTATTCGCTATTTCGATGAGACGGCGGGTCGAGGGTTCGTTTTCCGATTTTTCCTATGATGGAATTCCTAATTCCTAAACCCCCTGAAGGGGGTCTTTAACGTGTAAACCATTATGAGTGACATGACAAATGATAATTCCTTGATCAGATGAAGCTAGCTTTAGATAGAACAAACAGAACTTGGTTATATGTTGCTTGAAGTGAGTATAGAAAACAAACTTGCTGGGGCAGACTGACAGGATGTGGATGTTATTTGAGCTTATTGGAGTGCATTGACTTGACTTGACAACAGGCAATGAAAAAAGCACAGAGATAGATGCTGAGGACACTTGAAGGTCAAACGATATGGCAACCATGGTGGGAAGGGGAAGCGAGGATGATGTCGCCGATCATGTTCAATGTTCAATGGATGAATTTATATTTTGCGAAGCATTGTTCGGAGAGGGTCATGTGACGACTTGTTTTAAGGGTATTAATTTTCTGATATTTCCTATGGTGGACTCATTGATTGAAATAATCCAAAACTGCTAGGGCATGGCCTTGAGATTTTATAAACTGATAATGGGATTTTGACATACAAGGTCCCCCCAGAACTTGACATGATGTCATTCTTTTATGGCTTATGAATTTCCCCAAAAAAGATCCAAAACAACAAGATCATGGACTTTTGCTTTTCTTAATATATTGCAAACCCATAATGTAAGATGTTTACTGTGAGTGACGAAATCTAGCTAGGTAAAGAAAGAATTATTGTAGGCTACATGTATGGTGACTGACACGTCTTTGACCATTGGAACTTGTTTTCAGATCTGACTGTAGTACATAGGGAGTATAGGTTGTAGGCATGGCTTGACAAACGGTGCACACAAAATTCAATTTATCGATTCAAGAATTAAGAGTAGACTCTAATTAATTGGTTAAAGAGTGTAGCTAAAAATAAAATAAAATGGTGACTACATTAAACTAAACTGAACCAAGTCGAATCAAACCCAACTGAACCAAACCAAGCCTAAAGCAAACCAAACCTAATCAAGAACAAGCCAAGGGCTTAAGTGTAAAACATGTGGGGGAGTGCAGTCATTGGCAATGTCCAAAGAAAGGGATAACGCTCTACCTCTAGAGGGTAAGGTAAAGCTAGTGCATGGTGCTAATGCATATTCACAAGTACATGAACCACACACACACACAACTATTCTATGCTGTTTTTATGAGTTGACTGTTAAAACTTACTCAGTGGTTACTGAGCAAGATGGTCGCTACACACAACAAGCTTTAAATGCTTGAGGCTAATAATCTATACACACACACACACTCGCTTGTTCTAAACTAAACTGTCTTGCTGGCAGTGCTCACACAGTAGGCAAATGACAGAAATGCTTGGCTAACAGAAATACAATCTTTTTCGGTTGTCTAATGTTACCAGCTAACCATTACATGCTATAGTGGTGAGCACATGTGCCTCTTGCACCCGAGATCGTAACTTGATTTCTAGCTCTAAGGCCTAGAACGAATCAAACTAAGAAAGAAGGGTATGGTGACGCAGTGGTTAAACTGTTAGCCTTTCACTAAGGTAGACTAGGGTTTGATTTTAGGTTAATATACATGTCATAAACAAACAAACAAACAAAAAAGCAGAGATAATGTTTAAAACTGATTACACTTGTCTCTTTTCAAATTATTACTTAGATTACAAATACAAAGGTGGACTGGGTTTGATATACAGTTAATGCTGCCTATCGCATACTAGCCCTTAAGAAAGCCAAACAAGCAAAAGGCGTAGGTAGAGCAGTGGTAAAATCGCTATGTGTAGAGAACTACCTAACGGTTTTATGAACTGGCAATGGTATGTCGCATAAACAGTGCAGGATACAATCCAGCAACCATAATTTTTATCTTGTGGAGCAGAGAAAACATATATAGAGAGAGAGATATAGAAAGCTTTTGTATGTATGGGTAGCATTGATTGTTAGACCAGAGAAAATACGGTGAGGTAGGGTGGGGAGACGGAGAATTAACACTTATATATGAATGAATGGTAAATAGTATTTTTTTTCAATAGTTTTGTTTTTCAAATGCAGTGGTAGATAGCCGTTATTTTGTAAAACATTCTTACTTGCAGTAGTAATAAGACTCTATGGTTCTGCTAACACATAGATAGACTGTATTATTGCCATGGTCAAGCACTCACATTAAGATCATTTACAAAATCATAAAATGAAAAATAAAAAATCTTGTTTTGGAAATATCGTTTTTCAACATACACAAAATAAATATATAAAAAATTTGTAAACAGCAAAATGGAAAATCCATGGTCAAGCACTCACATTAAGATCATTTACAAAATCATAAAATGAAAAATAAAAAATCTTGTTTTGGAAATATCGTTTTTCAACATACACAAAATAAATATATAAAAAATTTGTTAACAGCAAAATGGAAAATCCATGGTCAAGCACTCACATTAAGATCATTTACAAAATCATAAAATGAAAAATAAAAAAATCTTGTTTTGGAAATATCGATTTTTTTCAACATACACAAAATAAATATATAAAAAATTTGTAAACAGCAAAATGGAAAATCCATGTTTCCATATAGACAAAATTTAGAAACCTTAAACGGACATTTAAGAAAATATATGCAAATGGGAAATTGACGAATGTGTAAATATGAAAATGGAAAAATCCATGTTTCCATATCATGAAATTGAAAAACATCAAACTGTCATTTTAAAAAAATGCAAATGGAAAATTGACAAATTGCAATGTGTGAAATGTGAAATTGAACAAATGGCTATCATTATTTAAAAAAAAAAAAGAACATGGTGCTCTATGGTTGAGGTGTGAATCAAACCCTCTCTACTTATTTGGACCACCCGAGACTGAGTAGACTAGTTTTAGTTGTCATGCCGCTTTTAAAAGTTTGTGTTAAATCTAGGAATTGAACCCAAGAGCTTGCAGGGGAGATCCAAGGTTATAATATGTTAAACAGATAGCCTTGAATGTAGAGTGAGGTAGCTATATAGAGATGAGACGTTTCGCTCGGGTGAGGGAGGCATGGAGATCTGCATCAAACCAGTCAAAAGACTGACGACTCAAACAACAACATGTAGAGCTCACCAAAATAATGTTGTGTAACGGTAAATGTTAGTCAACGAACAGTAATGCATTACTAAAACCCATGACACGATACCTAAGAGCTTTTCTAAAATTATTTTAAAATGCCTTTAACCCTATATTAAACACCCAGTTCACAAGACTCATAACTGCAATGTTATGGTCAAACAAAACAAAATCTATATTTCAAAACAAACAAGTGGTTTAGTCAATGTATACTGGAAAAAGTTTTATAAACACTCAAGTCCACAAAAATAATTAAATTAGTAACTGTCAGGTTGACCGAGTGGTTATGGTGTTTGACTTAAGTTCAAATTTTCTGTACAAGAAAGCAAGGGTTCGAATCCCTTACCTGATATAACTATTGCCTCAACATGGCTTGACCACACTCTATTATTGAGTACTCGGTACACAAACCATAGATAGAGTGTATTGTTTAAGGTCACTCTCTTTGCGAACATAGTCAGAGTCTGTTGATGGTTAACAATTGCATTAATAGTGGGACATAGGGATAGCAATTAAGAAAAACAGACAATACACATACACTATTTTTATTTATTTAATGTAAGTACTTGTACAATAGTTATATACAAACTACAACTCTCTTTTGTCTATAACTATCTAGTCCTTTTCGATCCACTTGCATATCAAGGGCAGATGACTTTGTAGTTCAGCCCCTTAAAACAACAACAACACTACTTCTTGCATAGTCTGTGATGTTGATGACTCTTGAGGCGTGGAAGATGGATACAACATAACTTTTACAACAGGAGTTAAACGTTGCTCAACAAACAATGCACTATTTTGAGTAGCAACATCTTTCTCTTGTACTAACTTTTTAGCATTCTGATGATTTTTTTGTCAACACCATCAGTGTTTTGTCTGGAGCACTACATTGATGATCACTCACACTTAAAACCACACCATTTCTACTTTTCATATTGCCTCGACATTTTGTTGACCTCTGTTTTGAGCCTTGCCAGAATATTATTCCTTTTACATTTTGTCGACTATAGTTGTAAGAGTAGCCTTTATAGAGTACACGTTGTTTACCTCGGTTAGTTGTAGTAAGTTCCAAAGTAGTAACTAACCGGTTATTATGATTTGCACACTACAAAGGTTATCTCTGTTCTGGTAATATAATTATTTAGCGTTGGCTTTTATATTTAATATGTACAGTTTAAAGTGATAGAAAAGTGGTAGAAACGTGGTAGCAAAGTGTAGACAATTGGTAACATAGTGGTAGAAAAGTGGTAGCAAAGTGGTAGAAAAGTGGTAGAAAAGTGGCAGAAAAGTAGTAGAAAAGTGGTAGCAAAGTGGTAGAAAAGTGGTAGCAAACTAGAAAAGTGGTAGAAAAGTGGCAGAAAAGTAGTAGAAAAGTGGTAGCAAAGTGGTAGAAAAGTGGTAGCAAACTAGAAAAGTGGTAGCAAAGTGGTAGAAAATATTACATGTATTGTTTAGAAATAGTTTAAGCGGTTACATGGATTCATTACACTATAATTTTAGCATTACGAAGCTCATTTTCTATATCCAAACGTTCTTCCTCATATTTAGTATGACCAGCCTGTTTACAGGTATGCAAGTACTGAAGCCGCTGGATTAGCTTACTGGGATTGTTCCAGTAGACAAATTTAACAAATGATTTTTTTGGGTGTAAACCATTATCATCATCATTATCATCATTATCATCATAATCATCATCATCATCATCATGGTTATCATCATCAATATAATTATCATCAATATAATCATCATCACTATTACTATCTAATCCTTTTTGTTCATCTTGCAATGCAACAACCTTTGGCATAGTTTGTGTTGCCTTTGATAGTGTTAGAGGTTTTTTAGACGTTAACGACTGTCCTAACATGTCTTTTCAGGAGATAATAAATGCTCTTTAACAAACAAATCACTATCTTGAGCCACACTATTTTTTTCTTGGTCTTGCTTTTTTTACCTTGGTTAGAGTATTTTGCCCATTTAAATGAGTATTATTTTGAGATTTACAATGATGATCGATTGAAATAAGTATGTTGGAGCCTTTTGTCTTAATCATTCCTCGACACTTTTTAGATCGTTGTTTCGAACAGCACCAAATAACAGTTCCATTTTTATTAGTTCTTTTTACAATATATGCATATCCTTTATAGTAGGCACATGGCTTACCATAGCTAGTCGTTGATACTTCCATGTCAACTGTTAAGCATAAACTAATCTCTAGTAAAGTTAACTCGATAATAAAAATGATTGTTTGTAGTATGTGCAGTTTAAAGTAAGAGCAAAAGTGAGAGTCAAATGGTAGAAAAGTGTTAGCAAAGTGGTGGAAGAGTGGTAGCAGTTTATAGTAGTCATGATCTTTTTTACCAGAATGTGATTTGAGTAAATGTAATTTCTAATCCTTAGCAGTGAGTAGTCAGTTAGTCTTGGTTCAGACAAGCGTAAACAGTTCTCCAATGAATCAGAGATCAAGATTTTCATTATGAAACATTTGTGTAACTAATTAGGTATCGGTACTTGATAGCTTTACACATGAACAAAAATTCCAACATATCTGACATGAATTACATGATTTGAAAGTTGACAAAGAATATCCAATCAACCATTGTAGTTACAATGTCAAACACACAAAGACAAAATCAGCATGAACTTTTAAGTTACAGGAAAATTCTATGAAATAGACTATGCAGGAAATTTGGAAATACACATCAGAAGTTTGCAACACCATCCTTCTAGCCTATATAAATTATCGACATGGAAAGTGTGCACTGCCCCTAACATTAAACCAATTTATCAATAACACAAGTCAACAATCAAAACATTTTGTGTTGAGTCTATCATTTAATGCATATATTCTGTCTACATTGAACAGTAACAAAAAAACGCCATTCATAATTAATTAAGTTTGCTTTAATTCTTTATTATTATTATTATTATTAATCTTGATTGGTCACATTGGACCACTTGAGTCGTTCCACAATCACTTCTTCTTTGAAGGTAGTACTGCTTGGTTCTTGCGCTCTTTCCAGTACTTTTTCATTCTTTCAGATCGGGATTTTCTCAACTCATCTGAAATCTCCATAGGCTTTCTGTGTGTCATTTCTGCAGAAAATTTGTGAGTTTTAAGAATGGTGTTAATTTTATTTTTCTCCTCGGCATCTGTTATCTTGAGTCCAACTGCTTTGAGATCTTGTTGGATTTCTTGGATCCATTTTCCTCCAGTTTTCTTTCCTAGATTTCTCATCACCAGTTGGCGTACAATTCTGTTTTCTGGAAGCCGTAAGATGTGAAAAAAATATGAAATTCTTTTCTTCTTCATTGTGCTGGTGATTGGATCAATCTCACGATAGACAGTTTCATTTGGGAGAATCCTCCAGACTCCCTCAACCTGATACTTTTTATTTATGCACGTTCTAATGATTCTTCTTTCCGTTTTGAGGAGCTGATCAGTTCTTTGTTCATTTTTAATTTGGAACAGTGTTTCACAAGCATAAGTGGCTTCAGGGAGAGTTACAGTTTTATAATGTTGGATCTTAGTAGCTATTGATAGGCATTTTTTTATTATATGTTGACCAGGTTAGAGATTGTGCTTTTTTCATTTTATTTGTTCTATTTATCCAAGTTACTTTTTCGTTTAAGTTATGTGTTATAATTTCTCCAAGATACTTAAATTGAGGAACTAGGTTAATTTTATGATCATTTATATAGACTTCATTTATATCTAAGGGTTTCAGAGGCATGATCTCAGTTTTTTCAAAGGATATCTGTAATCCTATCCCTTGAGCAATTTCTTGGAGACTAGTGATCTGAGTACAAACCTCTTCCTTGTCTAGTGCTAAAAGAGCCAAGTCATCTGCAAATCCTAAGCAGTTTATTTTTATTGATGGTTTTGTTCCAATTTTGATCTTAGGAGGGTTTTCCTTTTGCCAAACCTTCATGATATAATCAAGAGCCACATTGAAAAGCAGAGGGGATAATCCATCACCTTGTCTGAGACCAGTTTTTACTGTGAAAGCTGTTGATATTTCTCCCCTAAATTTAACTTTCGAATTTGTGTTTGTTAATGTTAATTGAATGATTTTTATCAATTTAGGATGGAGACCGTATGATCTGAGGATTTTGAGCAGTGTCAGTCTATGAATACTATCATAGGCTTTCTTGAAATCTATAAAAGAGATAAAGAGTTGCTTATTTCTGTTTTTGTAATATTCCATTATTAATTTCAGGCTAAGGATTTGGTCTGGACAACTTCTGTAAGGGCGAAATCCTCCTTGATATTCTCCAAGTTGTGGTTCCAGAATGTTTTTGATCCTGTTGTAAATTATACGAGAGAAAATTTTATATGTGCAGTCCAGAAGGGTAATTCCTCTGTAGTTATCTGGGTTCGTTTTGTCTCCTTTCTTAAATAATGGATGGATTATTCCTGTGGTCCAGTGTGCAGGAATTTCTTCAGTAATCCACATTTTAACTAGATGTTGATGAAGATTTATAATCGCAGGTTTACCAGCATTTTTCCAGATTTCAGCAAAGACTAAGTCTTCGCCACAAGTTTTGTAATTTTTTTGTTCTTTAATTGCGAGTTCTACTTCATTAATGTTTGGAGGATTTATTAAATCAGGTGAAGTTAAAATAGGTGTATCAGTGTTTACTTGCAGGGTTTCCAGTGGATCATCACAATTTAACAGTTTCTCGAATGCTTCTGCAAGGATCTCTGTATTTTCTTGGTTAGAATGTGCTAACTTTCCTGTTTGATTTTTCAACATTAATGTTGGAGCTTCAAATTTTTTTAGATATTTACCAAATGTTTTGTAATAATCTCGAGATTGCTTTAATTCTTTATGTAATGATATATACATATTTAAAGTTTTGGCTGACTGTTCAGGGTGAATCGACTTTGAACACATAAGAGAGGGAATATTTTAAGACTTAACCTCAGCTCACCTAACATAACCTAAATTTACCTAACCTAACCTTGTCATATAGGTAAGAAACGGGTCAAGCTATGCTTTCGACTACCGAGTTTCAGCTACTTTTCAAGGTTACTCTCCCGAACATTGCCGGAGACTGCTGATAAACACCTATGTTCCCACGGCGGCGGCGCGCAACGACTTACATGACGCGTTTTCCCCTTTTCATTGATCCCTGTTGATTTGTCCCTTTGGACTGGTCCCTGTTGACTAGCCCCTTTTGGACGGGCCCTTTTTGAATGGAGTCATTTTTGACGGGTCCCTGTGGACTGGTCCAAAGGAATCAGCCAAAAGGACCTGTCCACAGGGACCCGTCAAAAGTGACTCCATTCAAAAAGGGCCCGTCCAAAAGGGGCTAGTCAACAGGGACCAGTCCAAAGGGACAAATCAACAGGGCTCAATGAAAAGGGGAAAGCGCGTCATGTAAGTCGTTGCGCGCCGCCGCCGTGGGAACATAGGTGTTTATCAGCAGTCTCCGGCAATGTTCGGGAGAGTAACCTTGAAAAGTAGCTGAAACTCGGTAGTCGAAAGCATAGCTTGACCCGTTTCTTACCTATATGACAAGGTTAGGTTAGGTAAATTTAGGTTATGTTAGGTGAGCTGAGGTTAAGTCTTAAAATATTCCCTCTCTTATGTGTTCAAAGTCGATTCACCCTGAACAGTCAGCCAAAACTTTAAATATGTATATATCATTACATAAAGAATTAAAGCAAACTTAATTAATTATGAATGGCGTTTTTTTGTTACTGTTCAATGTAGACAGAATATATGCATTAAATGATAGACTCAACACAAAATGTTTTGATTGTTGACTTGTGTTATTGATAAATTGGTTTAATGTTAGGGGCAGTGCACACTTTCCATGTCGATAATTTATATAGGCTAGAAGGATGGTGTTGCAAACTTCTGATGTGTATTTCCAAATTTCCTGCATAGTCTATTTCATAGAATTTTCCTGTAACTTAAAAGTTCATGCTGATTTTGTCTTTGTGTGTTTGACATTGTAACTACAATGGTTGATTGGATATTCTTTGTCAACTTTCAAATCATGTAATTCATGTCAGATATGTTGGAATTTTTGTTCATGTGTAAAGCTATCAAGTACCGATACCTAATTAGTTACACAAATGTTTCATAATGAAAATCTTGATCTCTGATTCATTGGAGAACTGTTTACGCTTGTCTGAACCAAGACTAACTGACTACTCACTGCTAAGGATTAGAAATTACATTTACTCAAATCACATTCTGGTAAAAAAGATCATGACTACTATAAACTGCTACCACTCTTCCACCACTTTGCTAACACTTTTCTACCATTTGACTCTCACTTTTGCTCTTACTTTAAACTGCACATACTACAAACAATCATTTTTATTATCGAGTTAACTTTACTAGAGATTAGTTTATGCTTAACAGTTGACATGGAAGTATCAACGACTAGCTATGGTAAGCCATGTGCCTACTATAAAGGATATGCATATATTGTAAAAAGAACTAATAAAAATGGAACTGTTATTTGGTGCTGTTCGAAACAACGATCTAAAAAGTGTCGAGGAATGATTAAGACAAAAGGCTCCAACATACTTATTTCAATCGATCATCATTGTAAATCTCAAAATAATACTCATTTAAATGGGCAAAATACTCTAACCAAGGTAAAAAAAGCAAGACCAAGAAAAAAATAGTGTGGCTCAAGATAGTGATTTGTTTGTTAAAGAGCATTTATTATCTCCTGAAAAGACATGTTAGGACAGTCGTTAACGTCTAAAAAACCTCTAACACTATCAAAGGCAACACAAACTATGCCAAAGGTTGTTGCATTGCAAGATGAACAAAAAGGATTAGATAGTAATAGTGATGATGATTATATTGATGATAATTATATTGATGATGATAACCATGATGATGATGATGATGATTATGATGATAATGATGATAATGATGATGATAATGGTTTACACCCAAAAAAATCATTTGTTAAATTTGTCTACTGGAACAATCCCAGTAAGCTAATCCAGCGGCTTCAGTACTTGCATACCTGTAAACAGGCTGGTCATACTAAATATGAGGAAGAACGTTTGGATATAGAAAATGAGCTTCGTAATGCTAAAATTATAGTGTAATGAATCCATGTAACCGCTTAAACTATTTCTAAACAATACATGTAATATTTTCTACCACTTTGCTACCACTTTTCTAGTTTGCTACCACTTTTCTACCACTTTGCTACCACTTTTCTACTACTTTTCTGCCACTTTTCTACCACTTTTCTAGTTTGCTACCACTTTTCTACCACTTTGCTACCACTTTTCTACTACTTTTCTGCCACTTTTCTACCACTTTTCTACCACTTTGCTACCACTTTTCTACCACTATGTTACCAATTGTCTACACTTTGCTACCACGTTTCTACCACTTTTCTATCACTTTAAACTGTACATATTAAATATAAAAGCCAACGCTAAATAATTATATTACCAGAACAGAGATAACCTTTGTAGTGTGCAAATCATACTAACCGGTTAGTTACTACTTTGGAACTTACTACAACTAACCGAGGTAAACAACGTGTACTCTATAAAGGCTACTCTTACAACTATAGTCGACAAAATGTAAAAGGAATAATATTCTGGCAAGGCTCAAAACAGAGGTCAACAAAATGTCGAGGCAATATGAAAAGTAGAAATGGTGTGGTTTTAAGTGTGAGTGATCATCAATGTAGTGCTCCAGACAAAACACTGATGGTGTTGACAAAAAAATCATCAGAATGCTAAAAAGTTAGTACAAGAGAAAGATGTTGCTACTCAAAATAGTGCATTGTTTGTTGAGCAACGTTTAACTCCTGTTGTAAAAGTTATGTTGTATCCATCTTCCACGCCTCAAGAGTCATCAACATCACAGACTATGCAAGAAGTAGTGTTGTTGTTGTTTTAAGGGGCTGAACTACAAAGTCATCTGCCCTTGATATGCAAGTGGATCGAAAAGGACTAGATAGTTATAGACAAAAGAGAGTTGTAGTTTGTATATAACTATTGTACAAGTACTTACATTAAATAAATAAAAATAGTGTATGTGTATTGTCTGTTTTTCTTAATTGCTATCCCTATGTCCCACTATTAATGCAATTGTTAACCATCAACAGACTCTGACTATGTTCGCAAAGAGAGTGACCTTAAACAATACACTCTATCTATGGTTTGTGTACCGAGTACTCAATAATAGAGTGTGGTCAAGCCATGTTGAGGCAATAGTTATATCAGGTAAGGGATTCGAACCCTTGCTTTCTTGTACAGAAAATTTGAACTTAAGTCAAACACCATAACCACTCGGTCAACCTGACAGTTACTAATTTAATTATTTTTGTGGACTTGAGTGTTTATAAAACTTTTTCCAGTATACATTGACTAAACCACTTGTTTGTTTTGAAATATAGATTTTGTTTTGTTTGACCATAACATTGCAGTTATGAGTCTTGTGAACTGGGTGTTTAATATAGGGTTAAAGGCATTTTAAAATAATTTTAGAAAAGCTCTTAGGTATCGTGTCATGGGTTTTAGTAATGCATTACTGTTCGTTGACTAACATTTACCGTTACACAACATTATTTTGGTGAGCTCTACATGTTGTTGTTTGAGTCGTCAGTCTTTTGACTGGTTTGATGCAGATCTCCATGCCTCCCTCACCCGAGCGAAACGTCTCATCTCTATATAGCTACCTCACTCTACATTCAAGGCTATCTGTTTAACATATTATAACCTTGGATCTCCCCTGCAAGCTCTTGGGTTCAATTCCTAGATTTAACACAAACTTTTAAAAGCGGCATGACAACTAAAACTAGTCTACTCAGTCTCGGGTGGTCCAAATAAGTAGAGAGGGTTTGATTCACACCTCAACCATAGAGCACCATGTTCTTTTTTTTTTTTAAATAATGATAGCCATTTGTTCAATTTCACATTTCACACATTGCAATTTGTCAATTTTCCATTTGCATTTTTTTTAAATGACAGTTTGATGTTTTTCAATTTCATGATATGGAAACATGGATTTTTCCATTTTCATATTTACACATTCGTCAATTTCCCATTTGCATATATTTTCTTAAATGTCCGTTTAAGGTTTCTAAATTTTGTCTATATGGAAACATGGATTTTCCATTTTGCTGTTTACAAATTTTTTATATATTTATTTTGTGTATGTTGAAAAAAATCGATATTTCCAAAACAAGATTTTTTTATTTTTCATTTTATGATTTTGTAAATGATCTTAATGTGAGTGCTTGACCATGGATTTTCCATTTTGCTGTTAACAAATTTTTTATATATTTATTTTGTGTATGTTGAAAAACGATATTTCCAAAACAAGATTTTTTATTTTTCATTTTATGATTTTGTAAATGATCTTAATGTGAGTGCTTGACCATGGATTTTCCATTTTGCTGTTTACAAATTTTTTATATATTTATTTTGTGTATGTTGAAAAACGATATTTCCAAAACAAGATTTTTTATTTTTCATTTTATGATTTTTTAAATGATCTTAATGTGAGTGCTTGACCATGGCAATAATACAGTCTATCTATGTGTTAGCAGAACCATAGAGTCTTATTACTACTGCAAGTAAGAATGTTTTACAAAATAACGGCTATCTACCACTGCATTTGAAAAACAAAACTATTGAAAAAAAAATACTATTTACCATTCATTCATATATAAGTGTTAATTCTCCGTCTCCCCACCCTACCTCACCGTATTTTCTCTGGTCTAACAATCAATGCTACCCATACATACAAAAGCTTTCTATATCTCTCTCTCTATATATGTTTTCTCTGCTCCACAAGATAAAAATTATGGTTGCTGGATTGTATCCTGCACTGTTTATGCGACATACCATTGCCAGTTCATAAAACCGTTAGGTAGTTCTCTACACATAGCGATTTTACCACTGCTCTACCTACGCCTTTTGCTTGTTTGGCTTTCTTAAGGGCTAGTATGCGATAGGCAGCATTAACTGTATATCAAACCCAGTCCACCTTTGTATTTGTAATCTAAGTAATAATTTGAAAAGAGACAAGTGTAATCAGTTTTAAACATTATCTCTGCTTTTTTGTTTGTTTGTTTATGACATGTATATTAACCTAAAATCAAACCCTAGTCTACCTTAGTGAAAGGCTAACAGTTTAACCACTGCGTCACCATACCCTTCTTTCTTAGTTTGATTCGTTCTAGGCCTTAGAGCTAGAAATCAAGTTACGATCTCGGGTGCAAGAGGCACATGTGCTCACCACTATAGCATGTAATGGTTAGCTGGTAACATTAGACAACCGAAAAAGATTGTATTTCTGTTAGCCAAGCATTTCTGTCATTTGCCTACTGTGTGAGCACTGCCAGCAAGACAGTTTAGTTTAGAACAAGCGAGTGTGTGTGTGTGTATAGATTATTAGCCTCAAGCATTTAAAGCTTGTTGTGTGTAGCGACCATCTTGCTCAGTAACCACTGAGTAAGTTTTAACAGTCAACTCATAAAAACAGCATAGAATAGTTGTGTGTGTGTGTGGTTCATGTACTTGTGAATATGCATTAGCACCATGCACTAGCTTTACCTTACCCTCTAGAGGTAGAGCGTTATCCCTTTCTTTGGACATTGCCAATGACTGCACTCCCCCACATGTTTTACACTTAAGCCCTTGGCTTGTTCTTGATTAGGTTTGGTTTGCTTTAGGCTTGGTTTGGTTCAGTTGGGTTTGATTCGACTTGGTTCAGTTTAGTTTAATGTAGTCACCATTTTATTTTATTTTTAGCTACACTCTTTAACCAATTAATTAGAGTCTACTCTTAATTCTTGAATCGATAAATTGAATTTTGTGTGCACCGTTTGTCAAGCCATGCCTACAACCTATACTCCCTATGTACTACAGTCAGATCTGAAAACAAGTTCCAATGGTCAAAGACGTGTCAGTCACCATACATGTAGCCTACAATAATTCTTTCTTTACCTAGCTAGATTTCGTCACTCACAGTAAACATCTTACATTATGGGTTTGCAATATATTAAGAAAAGCAAAAGTCCATGATCTTGTTGTTTTGGATCTTTTTTGGGGAAATTCATAAGCCATAAAAGAATGACATCATGTCAAGTTCTGGGGGGACCTTGTATGTCAAAATCCCATTATCAGTTTATAAAATCTCAAGGCCATGCCCTAGCAGTTTTGGATTATTTCAATCAATGAGTCCACCATAGGAAATATCAGAAAATTAATACCCTTAAAACAAGTCGTCACATGACCCTCTCCGAACAATGCTTCGCAAAATATAAATTCATCCATTGAACATTGAACATGATCGGCGACATCATCCTCGCTTCCCCTTCCCACCATGGTTGCCATATCGTTTGACCTTCAAGTGTCCTCAGCATCTATCTCTGTGCTTTTTTCATTGCCTGTTGTCAAGTCAAGTCAATGCACTCCAATAAGCTCAAATAACATCCACATCCTGTCAGTCTGCCCCAGCAAGTTTGTTTTCTATACTCACTTCAAGCAACATATAACCAAGTTCTGTTTGTTCTATCTAAAGCTAGCTTCATCTGATCAAGGAATTATCATTTGTCATGTCACTCATAATGGTTTACACGTTAAAGACCCCCTTCAGGGGGTTTAGGAATTAGGAATTCCATCATAGGAAAAATCGGAAAACGAACCCTCGACCCGCCGTCTCATCGAAATAGCGAATACTGTATTGGTATATCACCACCGTGGCCAGTAATAGCCTCGTTGAAACACGCGCCCAGTGGTATCGTCTCTTTCTATCTACAACCACTCGTCATGAACATTTTAGACAAATTTAAAAAAAAGTTTTAAAAACTAAAAAGTGTCGTTAGACCCTTTCGCATTACTTTTAAAACATAAATACTATATTCGAAAGGGGAGAGGGGAGGGGCGTCACCCCGAGTCCTACGACCCCTCGTATACGTCTCTGGCGTTATTGGTTAGTGAGATATAACAGAAAGTCTAAAATCACAGTTTTACACCAAAAAATTCTGTTTCCCTCATTCTCAAAAACTTTAACCTATTACCAAAATAAAGAGGTTTTCGAGACAAGCCATTTGACATGTCATAGGACCAAATCTGACCATGCATTCGTGACATATCGGAAAAAGTCTAAAATCATGGTTTTACCCCCAAAAGCCTGTTTCCCTCATTCTCAAAACTTTAACCTATTAATAACATATATAGGGCTTCGAGACAAGCAATTTGACACGTCACACGTCCAAATCCGACCTTGCGTTCGCGAGATATCGGCAAACTTCGTAGGAAAGTAGGCGACTATCTGGTTCTCTCCTCACCACCAAAACCTCTTCTTATCAATCATTTTTTTTTTCAAAGAACTCGCCCTCTTAAAAAAATCCCCAGTGCGCATGCGTAAAAAACAAAAACAAAAATGTTCATCCATAGCGTCAGCCAGAAAAACGCATGCGCGATATGAGCAACAACGTTTAAGTTCATTTTAGCAGCGCACCTTATACATGTCGCATTTGAAAAGAGAATTTCACTAAAAAATTACAATTTCACCCCCTAGTAGGGGTTGGTTTTATTTAGGGGTTGAAATGAGTGGTCCATTGGAAAGAGGGCATCAGCCCGAGTCCAATGACATGTCATTTGTTAAAATCCGACCATGGGTTCACGAGATATTGGCTTGGACTCACGCGGCGGCCATGACACTATTTGGAACTGTCACTACTCCACTACTTCAATAGACTGTTCAAAAAGGGGGTTTATTACAAAATAGTAGCAATTGCAATAGGGGAGGATGGAAATAATAATCTAGGGGGAAAAAGGAATTAAGCAGGCACGATATCACTCACCCCACCGTTGATACCGGTCTTCTATGATGATGGTGGCGTTGGGACTCGATATGGGGCCATACCCCCATATCGGTCCGGCGTAGCACAACTCCGATAGAGTGTAATACTGTAACTGCAGGTTCAGAAGAGTCCACGTTCCTAAGAGCCAAAAGGTTTTAGAGAGCACGGCGCGTGTTCGTACCTCTATTTATAGGTAAAATGTGCGATGTCAGTCCACTCAGCGGTATGTTGGGAGTGTAATGTCCTCTGTGTCCTGTCCAAGTGCTTGCTGTTGGAGCCTAGGTCTATGACCTACGGCTTACTCCGTAGTCGTGTTGCCATGTCGTCTTTTACGTAGTTACCTCTGATTATATTTTATGTATTTATAGGCACAGTCCTTTTATAAAGGGCTGGGGCCAGGACAAGTCGCCTTCCTGTTTTAATAATCGTCCTCGATTATTGGACTAGACGTGGGGGCGGAAACTTTTATTTTCTTCTTTCTTCTTCTTCTTCTTTTCTTCTTCTTCTTTTTCTTTCCTTTCGTCGATGTGAATTTGTTTTCGATTCGTCGTATCGTCCTTCGTCGCTTCTGGTCTTCTTCGTAGGTGGGGGGATGAGCGAAATTGCACCGTGCTAAGGGTTGGAAGGCGTGGCAAGAGTGTTGGGGTGGTTTGTTTTACAGTCATTTCATAGCAGATAGTTCTCTGTATCTGCCTACATCCCATATTGTATGATTGACATAATCTGTATTGCCTATTTGGCAGAGTTGAAATTTGCATAAAAGTATTGACATTGTTTTGTTACAATTGAAGAAAAAACTAATAAATGGAATTTCAGCGGAAATATAAATTGAAAGAAATGAAGCTGAAAGATATATCTTTAATGAAAGCGCATAGGAAATTTACATTATTAGCACCGTACTCGGACTAGTGCGTGACTTGCGTACGATGCCGTCAAGTCGAGCCCTGCCTCGAGGATGCATGCATAACTGTAATTTTCCTACGATGGAAAATGATGCTGTAAGGAGCTTAAATAATGGCGAGCCTTCGTGAACTAGCACGCGACCTTTGTAGCGTGTGTAAAAAGGGAAAGAAAAAATGTAGTGTATTGTACTCTAGGCCAAGTGTAGCTATGAGGGTGCGCTACTATGATTAACCTCCTTGCAACGTGGGGATGATAAAAGAAAATTGTAAAAATATCCTAGAAAACGTGAAATTCCGTCAAAGTTACTTGATTATGTGCGTAAAAAAAACATGTAGTTATGTTATTAAGAGAAAAAAATTAACATTGAAGTATTGTTAATAAATAGCTGAAGGCTCCTGCCTAAATCGGCTGACATTCTAGTATGGTTTGTAGGTTTTGACTGCTGTTGCTGCCATTCGTGTTGGAACTTTGGTCTTGCGTCACGTTCGTCCGGGGGGCATCCTGCATGAATGTCCTACTGGGGGATTACAGGATTGTACACCGTATAATTAGTCTGAAATCAGAAATCTCTCTTAACGTTTTGTACAGAGGGATTGGTTTACCCTGGTACCGTTTTTTTTTTTTTTTTTTTACTGAAGTTCGTTACGTCGTACGAGTTAATTTCGTTACTTAACGTCTGCATGATGACATATACACTAATATCCTTATAAACTAACGTGCAATATGTATTCATTGACATATTGGTTATTGTGGTCATACACTATACCACGTCTTATATGCGTCGTTGTAAAACTGCAACATGCTTCCTTAAGCATTTAGTTGCGTATATACTCTTATATTTCGTAGACCTGGAATCCTTTATATTTGTAAAAAAAACTTTCTTATACATCGACGTAGACCTTTGCTATAGCTGAGAATTAATTCTTAAGTTTTAATTTTGCACTTTCTCAGCGTGAATTAAGCGACGTATTCGCTTCTTAATCTATAGATATGCAGACATTATGTAAGGATACTCGCACTACGTGTACACTCGATCGTTAAGTTTAAATAGATTATCGTTAAAATGGCGACTGTTTCGTCGGGAAGTTATTGAAATTGGAAATTATGTATTGCCTCTACGGGCTAACTTGGGAATTCTGTGCACTGTATAGAACTTCAGGAAATATAAATTAACAAGATAATACTATCTGAAAAAATGACATTTATTATTGACATGTGATAATTGCCTGAAAAAATAACACTGTTAATGACATGGTATGTAAGACCCTTTTGTAAAACTTGCCACGTTATATAGGGGGGGGGAGGTGATTTACTATCTAACTTAATTCTTAATGCTAAACCTAATATTACTATCTTGTCTTAGCTAAATATACTATATACATGGGGTAAAGTGGAATAACGTGTCTGGACAGGGGTGAAAAAAAAATTCTTGAGGGGGGGGCGATATATATTAAAGGTATTTCTTAAATATTTAAGCTCTCTCTATATTGTATCCGCAGCCATGATAATTTTCTAAAGTGTACCTTCAATGAGGTGGCTACCTTTGCTCCTTAATAAAATTAATAGGGCTGTATCTTCACTGAAATGTCTATCTTTGCCCCGTAAGAAAAATAATGGGACTTTATCTTCAATGAAATGATAATTTTTGCTCCGTAAGCAAAATAATGGAGCCGTAACTTCACTGAAATAGCTACTTTTGCTCTTTAATAAAACTAATGGGGGCTGTATCTTCAATTAAATGCCTACTTTTGCTCCGTAAAAATATAATGCGGTTGCTCTATATGAAATGCCTAATATTATGCCTGAGTTGCACAGTTTTATTTCTTTTACATATCCTGTTGCCTTTTTGTCGTAGAAAATACGGATGCATGTGATTATGTATTTTAACCAAGTGGTGTCACTCTTTATATAGAAAATCAGCAAATGTGTCCAGCGGTGTAGGTTTCAGTACCTACTATGCTACAATATCATAAAACGTGTCATTATTTCCTCATGTTAAACATAATACCAAAGAGATATCGCCTGTTGGTAGACTGTCCGTACTTCGATACGGGACGCATTCCATCGGACGTTAAATCCATGATGTATTGGGTTTATTTTAATATAAATATCTCCTAACATCTTATCAGAATACTATAAAGTTATCGGCTGTTGGCAGGCTGTTCGTACTTCGATACAGAACGCATCCCAGTGGCCGTTAAGTTCATTATGTATTAAGTTTATTTTAATATGAATATCTCCTAATATCTTATCAGAATACTATAAAGATATCGGCTGTTGGCAGGCTGTCCGTACTTCGATACAGAACGCGTCCCAGCAGCCGTTAAATTTACTATGTATTAAGTTTGAATTGACCGCCACAAGATGTATAACGTGGAGGGTTTAATTCCCTGAAAGTATTAAAACGAACGTCATCTAGGCGAAAGGGTTGGCTATTTCCTTTCAAAGTTCAGTAGCGTTCTAATATCTGGACTACTTCTTACGTGTTTAGCGGGTTGGCTAGGTCCCTGAATCTGAAATGATAGTCGTCGGTCGCCGGTTGTCATTATTATATTGACCAATATACCTGTAACTAATTACTTCCCTCTGGGTGTGACGTTTCTACGTTTTAGCATTTGGCTTGCGTAAATTGCGGGCTTTGGGGCCACGGTGTGGACACTAATCTTATTTATTAATGGCATTTGTTATCAACGTAGGTGTGTTAATATCTCCTTAATCTCCTCCATATTACCCTTATCTCAAAGCGAGGTGCTCCCTGGGACCTGCTGCAAGATATCAATAACGTCGTGTTCTTGAGGCTGTGCGAACCATTGTGCCAGCTCAAGATATCTATAATATATTCCTTCAACTTCACTTAATACTTCCCTTATCTCAAAGCGAGGTGCACCCATGGACCTGCTGCAAGATATCAATAACGTCGTGTTCTTGAGGCTGTGCGAACCCTTGTGCCAGCTCAAGATATCTATCAACTTCACTTAAAAATACTTAATACTTATTACTAATATATTAACGATGATACTCTTGATAACAATTGTCGTACGTTGCGATGTTGCCCTGCTGTGCCCAAGTCCGTGCTTACGCCTGTATGCTATACTGATATCGCCGTGCATTTGTCGGCGTTTTTTCATAATTCCTACTGGATTCCTTTCTCACCTATGTTACTTCGTGAGGGAACGGTGTTTTCTTTGCTAACTAAATGTCCTGTTTTAAATGTACTGCTGGAAAAAGAATTCTACCTTAAGAGTGTATTCTACGCTTGCATCTTTAAAATCATTAGTGCGTTTTTCTACTGTCGCACGCTTCGCATGGAAAACAAAAATAATAAAGGCAAACTTATGCAAAGTCATCTGGCGTGTGAGTGAATAGTGCCAGGAATTGAACTCAAGGTGTCTGGCTTCCGCTCGAGTGCGTCTGCACGCTGAGCTAGCCAGATAGTGTCGGGTTTAATGTCCTCGCGGCGGACGGTGTGCTCAGCACGTGTCTGTCATATGGCATATTGGATTGTGTTACAATGGATAAATAGGCATTTCCTCTGTGGTCGGCTTTCATAACAAAAGAGAAACTGTAGTATGTCTTGACTGAATGCGTTTACAAACTAATTATTGCGGCACCTTGCAGAAATGTGATTGCAAGGTCTCCTAACTCTATGTAAGCATGTAGTCAATACTACCTTCCGCTAAGTTATACTAAAATGGATTCAGAAGAAAATATTATAGCCTACAATCATATACAATGTATAGTTGCACTGCTGTAAAAAAAATACAAAGTTATTTATTCATTCCCACTTATCCTATGGGATATCACAATCTTATTCCTAATAGAGCTTCATTGTGGGGGGTTTAATCTGAAATAAGGAGCAATTTTCTGAATATAGTACGGTAGTTATCAATATCTCTTCCTACTAGGCTTCCGTTAATATTCCTAGTGACTTATTAGATAGGGGTTGTTAATATTCAAATCGCTTGGCGTAAGAGGTGTCTATCGCGAAATCTTAACAGGGGTGGGGGAGGGGGGCTTTTTATAATTATTGTGTAAAAAAAATATCCTCTAACTTAATCTACTAAAAAAAATTCTGCTCGGGGGGGATTTAAATTGTCTCACTCGCTTCGCTAATGTAATGAGTATAGGGGGCGTTTAAATATGTATTAGTTACTGGGGTGGGTGTGGGTGGGTACCAAAAATAATATTTGACCCGTACTTCAAAAAATTTTCCTTAATTTTGGGTAAATTTTGCTTGGCTGCATAAGAGGGTTTTAGGGACCTGTACCGTAGAAATTCGTTGTCTGAACTCCTGTAGGCGTTGTCTGACGACAACGTCACGGTACCCCAGCGCCTCTACCATTTGTTCTACTTTTAATGTAGAGCTGTTGTTGTGAATGGGCTGGACGGCGTTACCGGTGTCTACTGAGTTTAACCCGGCACCTGTCCACCATTTGTTCTACTTTTATGTAGAGCTGTTGGGCATCCTTGCATCTACGGGGATTTGCTAGGATGTCTTATGAAGAACTGCGGACACGTTTAGAGAGCAATTTACATACAGGGGAATTGGCGGGAGGAATGAATACTCACCTAGCTTACCTCTAGGTCGCACACTTGCTGTGCAGCGCCTCCTGCATGTCAGCGTTCAATGGAGATCTTAAAACTAGATACTAATCTAAAGGGAAGGGCTTCTTAACCTAAACGAAATAAAAAGGTAGTCAATAGACTGTTCAAAAAGGGGGTTTATTATAAAATAGTAGCAATTGCAATAGGGGAGGATGGAAATAATAATCTAGGGGGAAAAAGGAATTAAGCAGGCACGATATCACTCACCCCACCGTTGATACCGGTCTTCTATGATGATGGTGGCGTTGGGACTCGATATGGGGCCATGCCCCCATATCGGTCCGGCGTAGCACAACTCCGATAGAGTGTAATACTGTAACTGCAGGTTCAGAAGAGTCCACGTTCCTAAGAGCCAAAAGGTTTTAGAGAGCGCGGCGCGTGTTCGTACCTCTATTTATAGGTAAAATGTGCGATGTCAGTCCACTCAGCGGTATGTTGGGAGTGTAATGTCCTCTGTGTCCTGTCCAAGTGCTTGCTGTTGGAGCCTAGGTCTAAGACCTACGGCTTACTCCGTAGTCGTGTTGCCATGTCGTCTTTTACGTAGTCACCTCTGATTATATTTTATGTATTTATAGGCACAGTCCTTTTATAAAGGGCTGGGGCCAGGACACTACTGACCACGTTCAAGATCTCATGTGTTTCTGTGTTCTCAACGAGCTTAACCATTGGTATTCACATCTCTGAACGTTATTTTCAGCTGCACAATCAAATGTAAAAGACAAAATGTAAACATGCAGAAAGCAGTATTCAAATAAATGAAATCTGTCTTTCACAAAGTAATTATCATTTCTCGAAACCTACTCCTCATCCTGAATCCACATTACTGTATAGAATATTGAGGTTATATTGATCTCGTGCGGTAGAGGAGGGTGGGGGTAGAATTTATGGGAGAATGAAATATATGAACATAGCATTTCATTGCAGCTACATTACTGGTGAATAAAGTGCAGCATGGTTGGGGGCGAGGAGGGGTTACGAATGTTTTGAGGTTATGATGGTATAATGAAGCAAACTCTAATTACTCTCGATTATATCATTTTTAACAGCTTTTAGTCATTATTAAGAACATTTATATTGTATTAAAAGCACCGGTAGGCTTCCAAATAGGCAAATAAATGGAAAAATAGTTCTCGTTGATTTGGAAATCACACCAACATGTCACACCAAAACTCATCATTGGAACGATATCGCCTCCTGAGGTGCAATAACGAATGCTTTTGATTCAATGTCAAACACTAAAAATCGGTTCCGAACGAGTAATGTGCGTTCGTAATGATCACAGTCAATCGTAGTTACTTTATATGCGATATTGGCAGCCATTGTAGCCCAAACATTGCCACGTGGACCTGAAATTCTACGAAATTCTAGCCAATATAAGCGTCCAGAAAATTAGCATTGAGCAAGGATCATATAAACTATAAGAGATTCGTCACTTTTGGTTATAGAATTTCCGAGAGAGAGCACCGCCTGAGGCTATGTTCCGCTATACCAAGTCTGGCTACATAAAACGCAAGGATCATGTAAGTATGAGAGATTCTGTCACTTTTGGTTATAGAATTTCCGAGAGAGAACACCACCTGAGGCTATGGATTGTACTGGCAAGTCTGGCAACATAAAAAGTAAAAAGCCATATGAATGTAGCCTTTATTACACGTAAATGAACAGTATGTTCTGCGATGAGTTATTGATTATTGATGAAAATAACACAAACATAACTGCGCCTTTCGCTAGGCGCTGAAATATACGTCCAGATAGGAAAATAATACATTTTGATATATATCAATGTTGGCAATAGATTTGTCACGAAGGACACAGTTATGCCGTTCTAGAGCTTAATTCACCTCTAGGCTAATTAAAAATGCTCTCATACTCTACAGAATTGTTGGGATATTCGATGAATATAAAGAAAACTGTCCAAATGCACACACTACATTGCCATAACCTCACTTTTGGCCTAGCATGCCCGCTGCCACCCACCCCTCCCCGTAGCCCTAAACCACAAATTTTATTGCAATGCAAAGGAGAATGGGTAAGAAAACAAACAAGAAATGAAATGCACAAATGTATTCTCTATATATTTTTATTCGAGAGTAGTCCATATTGCTCACTAGTTATACACATGGTCAACACCAGAAAGATGAAGATTGCCGTATTGTTCTTACTGTCATTATAATTCTTACATCCCGGTGCTTGGCAATTTTTTCTCCCTTGCAGTGGCATGATTGACTCTCAATTCAATTCAAATAAACAATCAAAATACTGAACAAATCAAAACAACCAACACCACCACGAGGGAAATCAATCAAAACAGACTATTCCTGCTTTCGCCAGTCGGTTTGATGTGAACGTTCATGAGTGCCAACTACGGAACCTTAGTGCTAAAATTAATTCTTCATTGGTTGGCAGAACATCCAGTACAGGGCCTTACTCCGACCCACGCGCTCCCTTTTAACTGTCATCCCCCTGATAAAACGTAAAAAGCCATTTGAATGTAGCCTTTATTACACGTAATTGAACAGTATGTTCTGCGATGAGTTATTGATTATTTATGAAAATAACACAAACATAACTGCGCCTTTCGCTAGGCGTAGAAATGTACGTCCAGATAGGAAAATAGTACTCTTTGATATATATCAATGTTGGCAATAGATTTGTCACGAAGGATAGAATTATGCCGTTCTAGAGCTTAATTTACCTTTAGGCTACTTAAACATTGCTCTCCTACTCTACAGAATTGTTGGGATATTCGATGAATATAAAGAAAACTGTCCAAATGCACACTCTATATTGACATAACCTCACTTTTGCCTAGCATGCCGGCTGCCACCCACCCCTCCCCGTAGCCCTAAACCACAAATTTTAGGCTGTGTTTCTATCTCCCAAAATTTTAATAATGGAACCCCGTCGTGTTCGTTAAGCCGCCATTTTTGTCGCCGGGACGGCCTAGGGTGGGGGCTTAACGAACACGAGTGAATCAAAACTATCTAAAATTTTTCCGAGCATGGTCGCCAATCAAAACGTCCCTGATTGGCTGAGCACTTATTGGGTCCTTCCAGGCCTATCAGGCGATTTTACATCCTCCCACCCACTCTGCTTCTCGGTCCCTTGCTGGACCGTCTTCATTGAACCCCCCTCCTCCACCCCCCCCCCTACTTCGTCCGATCCGCTACCGCCTACCGGTATGCCCACAGAATTGTATACTGATTATACTCAATTACTCGCGTTATTAGGTACCAACGCTCAATGGCAAATGTTATTGAAAAAATTATTTTTCAACTTTCTAACCTTTTTACCCTGTACCCGTTCGTCCTGGGGATGCGATGACCCATCTGCTATTACATCGCATTCCTGGATTTCCAGGACAGAGCGGAGTTAAATGAACACCTAGTCAAATAAGGAATGTGTCGGAAATTCAGTTGAAATATTACAAAAGCAGAGGGTAACACGAGATAAAGTATCTCCAGGGTCGTTACGGGTTTTAATTTAATTTAAAAAATGCAAATATAAATGGGCGCCATCTACTGAATCCCTAGCAAATCACATCCTTCCTGGTTAAGCCTTAATTAAGACAAGGAAAGAAATAGGAAAATCACATCATCATCAGATCACAACTAAGATAAAAACAAATGTATTCAACTTTGATAGTCAGACAGACACATTAAACACTCATCCTACCTGAGAGCATGGTCGAATGCCAACGTTAAATTGTCATTGTCCAGAAAATCGAACCATCTCCATTCTACTCAAATTGTAATTAATCCACCTAAAATAGGAAAAATTACTAAAGTTCTCTTGGGTTCTCAGGATCACCGTAGCACTATGTCTTTGCGTCACTGACATTCGTGATAACTGAGACCTAACTTCTCTTTAAATTAATGTCATGAATGTGGATGTAAAAATATTATTAATCTGTCTAAACACACATATTATAAACACATATTTTAAATATCACATAATTCATGGCTTGCATGGCATTATTCAAATGCTGAATATGTTAGTAACATGCTCCTAAACATCGAATAATTAATTTACACTATTTACACTGTCATTAATAATTGCTTGTTTGTGAATCACAGAAAATCCACTACTCATTGGTTATAATCATCATCATCATCAAAATTAAATATTTCTCACTTTAGTTCTCATCTCAAAATTCAATATATTCATATCAGAATAATTAATTCATTATCATCAAATCGTTTAAATGAATATTATAATCATCAATTCTTTATGCTTTCTAATTATTCACACAATCTCCTCTCATCATCTCTTTCAGATTAAATCATCTTAAATCATCAATATAAATTGTTTAATTCATCAACTCAAATTGCAATTCTTCAAATCATTTTCAATTAAATTTATTTAAATCCATTTAAATTTATTAATCATCAGCTTCTTTAATTAATGATCACCTTCTAATTCAGTTATTCATCATCTATTCAATCATCTATTAATTTCTTTAAATCAGCTTATTTATTCAATCTTTAATTCATCCATTTATTTAATTCATTGATCTATTCCAAAATTTAATTTATCAATTTATTTAAATTTTATTCTTCTGGTTATTTAGATTTTTATTATTTCATCTAGTCATTCTGATTTTTATTTCATTAGGTCAGATCATTAATATGCTTAAACTTCAGATTATTATTTCATTAATTATTATTATCAGAAAATCTCGTATTATCAACATTATTTATTTATTTAATTTCCTAACAAATTGTTTAATATGGGCTATATAACGTTGTCTTACAGTTTTATCACTTCCAAGTTATATCTCGTATTCAATTATCATGCCAAAAAATATTATTGCCTTCACAAATTCACGTTGGATCTCACTATCCACAACTACATTATATATTCTCACTTTATCAAATATCACATTTGAATACCACAATTATTCCACAAAACTCCATAAATATTCAGCGCACAGCATGAATCTCAAAAATTATGCTAGACTGGGTTCGACAACCTCATGTCTGCTTCAAAATACATTAGCAATATTGCAACTTCCACTTGGCAACTTCCACAAAATGCCTATCACAAACTTCACTTAATCACGTTGCATGATCTACAAAAATAACTGGCTTCAAATTATCAACGCACACAATCTCCAATAACTGTAATTAATCTGATCACATCTAGACAACTTCTTAAACAATTAGGAAAAATATTACCTCAGTAATCGAAATCAAATTCAAGATCTGCTTTCAAATAGCATAAATTCTCTTTAAAATTCTCATAATTCACTTCACAGAAAAACACCAATGTGCTGTAATCTCTCACATCGAAATATGCAATACTGATCTGCCTTAAAATAAATCTGACCATTAATGATTCATCTTACAAGATTCAATTACTTTAAATCCTTTTCAAAGGTATCAAACTCAATCATAAAAATTATCAAAAGCATCAGCTGTATCAGCTGTTGACTGAAAGTACTCTCAAAAGAGTATAGCAACAAAATATTGGATTGGCAAACAAGAATTACAAAATGTAACCCAGCTGACATGTATTTTTAATTTATTTAACAAAATTCGACTGATATGTGACTAGTAGTTCCTTGTTTGATCCTCTTACAATCTCAAGTACACTCGGATGATAAAAATGAGTTCCTCAATGGCAAGTAAGATGAGTATCCACCACACAATCGTATAAATACGAAAGGCCTTGCCCCGTCGTCTAACATGATAATGCCCTGAACGATGGGTAAAGATGTGTACCACCACGCAATCGCCTAAAGCGAAAGGCCCCATCTCGTCGTCTGATGTTTGAATGTACCAGATTGGAATCAACAAGTCTCTAGTTGTCACATAAAAGCGATATTCATTCACTTGAGTGAATAACATCTTAATATCTCCAAACAATCCAATGGAAAAATCCCTACTGATGAATAATACACACTCGCTAGTATGCAATGAACTGACGAAGTAATTTAAATAATCCAATTGCAGATCACGAGTTTGAAATACTCGCCACAAAAAAAACTATCCAAGAAAAATATCCTTACTGGAAAATGTCTAAAAGACCAAACATCTGCTTAATAAAGCCAACCAATGGTGAGAATTTCGCATAATGGTGCCTGCCATATCATATGGTAACGCCATATTCTAGCAAATTTTGGAGCAAATAATGTTTAAGCCATGTCTAAATAATCGTATAACTCCTACTAGAAAAATATACAAGTATGCCCAGTGTTCATGAAAAATTCATATCAGAAAGTCATAACTCTTACAGTACCTTCTCATATCGGCTGTTAATATATTTCAAAGATCGTCGATTATCCTCGTGTGTAATAAATTTCTCGAAAGATCGACGTGAATATCGTTTCACCCACGCAATAACGATCGCCTTCATATCCCAAGTGAATCAGCTGTTAGACCTCCTCTTCTTCAGGAATCGAATCCATCGCTCCGTGGTGCCATCGCGTCTCTGTCTTCGTTTACTCCGACATGATGAACTGCATGTTATCCATAGCGGATACTGTCCAAATCTTTACGTAAAAGTTCATGAAAGCAGCGTACCCCATATTCCTCTTCTGTGTTACGCCACTGTCCCATATAATGTTCGGTTCGCTTGTTAAAAGTTCAATCTCCACAGCGGTCAAGTCTCACTTGCAGAAAATAAATTTTATTTATGAGAGTGTATAAGTTTTTGAAACACCCTGTAGCTGTGTTCGTACTCGATATTTTATAATAATACATGAAACAGAATTCTATTAATGCACGTGCCAATGTTCATAAGTGCATATAATTGTAACATTTCGGTTGCTTAAAAGCGTTAATGTTAGCTTGACCCCATGGTCGCTCTACATGTTCCGTTATGAAATGCATAGTCGTAATGTCATTTGAATATCTAAGTTCCTTTGATAGTTCACAGTTGCAGTATATTACAGCTATCTGCCTGCACAATTCTATTACTGAATATAAGTCCCAACTCAATGTTGTAACTGAATGTTGAAATGAAGTTCAGCTTCTTTAATGTTGCCTGCGTATAAAAGTCGGAACTAGCATTGTTCCAGAATGATCTACGCTTAAAGCCGGCCTCGCCATGCCGCTTTGCTGTGCTGTTCTGCGTTACAAAATGCAGCTCGAAATAAAGTTCTCAATCTCGTATTATAATGCTGTTCTGACCCCGGCCTTTCTCCTGCTTCCACGGCCCGCACAGCTTGCCTCCTAACCGGTCCTCGCCGTCTACCGTGCGTTGCTCGCCTTGGCTCACTGACCTACTTCCTGCTCTCTGCCTGGTGAAGCAATACTGTCGCCTTCACTTTACGTAACAAGTGCTGTGCACCGCTCAGCTTTTCCGTACGCTCTGCGCATGTGTACCACTCAGCCCTGACGACTGAACTCGACTGATGTCTCTAAACTGCATTGACCAGCTCCTACCTGGCGCTGTCACGTGATGCTCCCCCACTTTCTGCTGTCGTGCGTCACAAGTATAATCTCGATCACCATCATCTCGGCTATTAAGTTATACAATAACTTAAGGGATTATCTGTCTTTCTTCAAGTTATTACCATATATAATGCTTGACATTTCTTCTCTTCTGAGATGATATAATACCATGTTCCATAAAGATCTTAATAAAACTTCATGTTTCCTCCCATAATTCCATCTGTTTGACTGGCAGTGCCTTCTTGATCCTTGGCCTTCTACGTCATTTCCTAACATTCTTCTCGACTCGATGTGAGCGCTATCTTTACAATTTTTCCCATAAATCTCAACTACGGTTCAATGTCAGCTGGCGTAGCCGATAGCCTCAACTGGGTATCGGGTACAACCCCCACAATCGCATGTTTTCCCCGTTAAATCCCCGATAACTCCCGAACCCTATCCCTCTCCATTAGATGCGTCTCCTTCAATGGAATTGTCGGAGCCTGCTCCACAAAAAGCATGAACTTATTCTACTTGTGCAGGAATTCAATCCTGATATCATATTAATTCAGGAAACTTGGTTACCGTCACATTTCACCTTTTATCTCCCGAATTATCACATTGAACGCAGTGATGGCACTCCCTATGGGGGAGTCATGACCTTGATTAAATATCATATTCCGTACACACTTGTTCCCAACCACTTTACTATTCCCCGCACGTATTCCTTAACTATACGCTTAGATGCCTTCTATGTCACGAATTTTTATTGTCCCCAAGCTATCAAAGGCAATTTTCGTCAATGGTTTTATTCTTTACAATACCACAGTAGCTTGGGATCCCACATTCTTACCGGTGATTATAATACTCACCATTCTGTATGGGGTTGTGAGAAAACCACTCCCAAGGGTCGTCATATTTATTCGGCGTTTACCAAACTCCATCTTCACCTTCTGAATGATGGTTCCCCCACCAGACTCACAGGACCGACCCAGGCAAAAAGTGCCGTTGATCTTGCTTTCGCCACCATTAATATAGCACACCGTCTTCATTGGCAAACTATTCCTGATCTCCATCAAAGTGACCATTATCCGATTCTTATGTCCTACTCTCTTGTCCGTCCTTCTATACGTCCTTCTCTTCTTTCGCCGCCCACTCGTTTGCTTCGCCACTTTGATCCTTCCTTGTTTGCTGATTATATTCAACATACCTCTCCCTCATCTCATGGGACCTCATCTACTGCTTATACCCATCTTTTATCTTCGATCGGTGCTTATTTAGATATTTATCATCCCTTCACAGTTCGCCGCCCCCCTGCTTCCCCTTCTTCTCATATTTCTTGGTGGGATAATGAATGTGCCTTGTTACTTAAACGTCGCAAACACGTTTTCAAATTATATCGGCAGTTTAATACCCCCTTTACTTATCAAAATTATAAAAAAAATACTGCTCAACTTCAAAGAACTTTTAATATGAAACGTCGAGCCGCTTGGCAACGCTTCACAACTTCTATAAGTCGATCCACTCCTATTGCTCGTATTTGGACTGCAATTAAATTTTTGTCTCATAATTCTTCTCCCAGTTCCCCATCTTCCATATCTGATGATGTTCTTCGTTCTTTTTATCATCAACTTACGCCGGATTTTGTTCCCCCACTGCTCTCCTTGCCTCCAATTCCCACTGGTACCAAATTTTCGGGTTTACTCCGTCCCATAACTCTTTCCGAATTTACTAAAGCACTTCATCATCGCAAATCTACCCAACCGGGACTGGACTTTATTACCTATAATATGTTGACTTCCTTACCACTTTCGGCCCAAATAACATTAATAAACTTTTATAACTCTATTCTTCAAACGGGCCTTACTCCGCCTGAGTGGAATGCGTTTCGAATCGTACCCCTCCTTAAACCCGGTTAACATCCCCTGGATCCTCATAATTATCGGGGTATTAGTCTTGGTTCTTGTCTTCGCAAAACCTTTCAAAGAATCCTTTTACAGCGCCTTATGTGGGTCTTAGAATATTATACTCTTCTCCCCGTGAATCAATATGCTTTTACCAAAAAGAAGGGCACCATCGACGCCATCAATATATTTTTAACGGATGTTCTTCTCAACCGATATCGAAAACATCATCTCCTTGCAGTGTTTTTAGATGTACAAGGAGCTTATGATAATGTCAACATTTCTCTTTTATTACAGATTCTGGGCCGTTTACAATTTCCTCTCGTTTTTATCTCTATTATCCTTAACCTTCTTACCAATCGAAGGTTATCCGTTCTCTCCTCTACCCTTGAACTCAATGATCGCTATACATCTCTCGGCTTACCTCAAGGTGACATATTAAGTGGTCTTTTATACAATGTTTACACCCATGAACTTGAGACGATAGTGAATCCTCACGTACGTATTCTGCAATTTGCGGATGACACTCTTCTCTATTGCTCTCACCCCCAGCTATCTGAATGCCGCCGGAACATGACTACGGCTTTAAATCTCAGTCATGATTGGTTGCACCAACCCGGGTTAAATACTGCCCCTTCTAAGAGTGCTGCTCTCATTTTTACTCCCCGCCGTCTTTATGACCGATCTTCTATTCGCTTCCGATCTGGGCATATCTCCCTGAGACGTTCTATTACCTATCTTGGAGTAACTATTGATGATCGACTCCTGTGGACACAACATCTTCAAAAGATTTCTGTTACTATCCAACGCAAATTTAATCTTCTTCGTTCCCTCACCCGTCGTAATTGGGGTGCTGATCCTTATATCCTATTACTTCTCTATCGAAATTTCATTCGGGAGGCTCTCGACTATGGATGTCATTTTTTCGATTTAATGTCACCCACCCGCTGTAAAAGTTTGGACACTATGCAATATACCGCCTTACGTATTATTACAGGCGCTCTTCGCTCCACTCCCACTGGTGCGCTTTTAATTGAAACTGCTGAATTTCCCCTCGTCTTAAGGCGTCAGTATTTATCGCTTAAGTGTCTTCTCGGTAAGATGGCTATTACCCAATTTCCACTTATACCTAAATTGCAATTATTACATACCTATACGCAAACTGTTCCTCGTTTTCGGAATTTCCTCCCATCCCTCTTAGTTGCTTATCGTTTTCTACAACCCTCTCGTTCCTCCATTCTTCAAACACGGAAGCCTCTCTGTTATACGGTTCCATACCCTATTCTTTATTATTCCCCGAATTCTTACTTGCATTTAGCCAACTCTCCCCTTACCGATCTCCGTCACAATCCTCTTATTACTAACTCCTTGGTACTCACTTTCTTATCTAAGCACCCTCATCACATTGTCTTTTATACTGATGGGTCCAAATTTTTCAACCCCCTTCGTGTTGGTGCAGCCGTTTATTCTCCTCAACTAGACCTTTCACTACAATATTGTATATCTTCTTCGCTTTCCATCTTTACGGCTGAAGCCTTTGCCATCCGACAGGTTTTGCTTTATATTAAACAACATCATATTCGCCAGTCTCTGATTTGTACCGATTCACTTAGCGTGCTCAGAGCTCTTTCGAATATCTCCAACACAGATAATTGGTACCTTATGCAAATTCTCCTATTAAATTTCGACCTTGCTAATCTTGATTTTGATGTTATTTTTTATGGCTCCCTAGTCACTCTCACATTCCCGGCAATGAACTGGTCGATACTATGGCTAAAAATGCTGCCCAAGGACATGGCGATACATATGAATTAGCGATACCGTACGCTGATCTGCTCCCTGATATTCACACCCACTTACGTCAAGAATGGCAACAATGGTGGCATTCTTATTCCCGCTCCAAAGCAACCTTTTATCATCGATTGCAGCCCATACCTCCTTTCAGGCTTTGGTTCTCTACCGGACAATATACTCGTCGTCATATCACAACCATTCTTCGCCTCCGTTTTAATCATGCTTTATCCCTTGTTCATTTAGCCCGCCTCCGTTTCCGACCTTTACCAATGTGCGATTGTGGGAAGTTTTTATGTACCGTCAATCACATAGTATTTCAATGTTCCCTTTATGATTCTCACCGACCTTCATTTTTTCACACCTTATTTACTTATGGCTTTCAACTTCCCTTAACCATTGAAACGCTTCTTACAGACCCCACCGCCCCAGTCATTACCTCTCTCCTAACATTTATTGATGCGTGTAACCTTACTTTTTAAATTTCGTACCTTCATGTGTGACCCGGTTGTGTTAACGTTTTAGGAAGTCGTCATTGTGGGTCAAATGACGTGAAGAATAGTTCCTCCGTCTCCTTGGTTTCATTTTCCTTTTTTCGTTTTTGTTAACCCCATTTCTTTAATTTGTCGATGGTCCATCAAACCTTAATTACGCTCCGAACCTAGTTATTGGGTAAAAAGCTATTCGCTCTGCCCACAAAAACCCCCTTACAAGAAGAAGGAGAAGAAGAAGAAGAAGAAGAAGGGTCCTTCCTGCCACACAGCCGCAATCAATTCCGCCATTAACCTCAATTTAACATAACCTAAGTTACTTAAATTACAAATATTAATGTTGGTGAAGGGTGGGTGACTAGTGGATTAGATAAGCTATTTCTAGTGTTGTCTTCTCTACATTTGTGGGTGGCATTGTGGTTTTTTGGCAATCTCGTTATCATGTAGTACTTACTTAACTTACTTAATTCCTGCCGCTCCTTCCGGGGCATAGGGCCTTGGCGAAATTTCTCCACGCAGTACGGTTCCTGGCCATTCACTTCACTTGACTCCAGTTCTTGTCCACCTCTGCAATTTCATTTTCGATCGACCTCTTCCAGGTCTTCTTAGGTCGACCTCGCTTCCTGGCACCTTGAGGATTCCAGTCTAGCGCCGCCCTCTCAACAGCTCCGTCCGGCTTCCTTAGTGTGTGACCGATCCAGCGCCATTTCCTCTCCTTGATCTGGATGCTAATCGGTTGTTGATTGGTGATGGTCCAAAGATCTTCATTTGAGATTATGTCCGGTCACCTCACATTCATGATGCAACGCAGACATCTGTTAATGAACACCTGTATCTGGTTGTTGATCGGTTTTGTGACTTTCCATGTTTCACAGCCATAGAGAAGAATCGACTTTACGTTGCTATTGAAAAGGCGAAGCTTGGTCTTCCTGGAAATGTTTCTATTTCTCAAGATGGGGTAGAGCTGGACAAAGGCACCATTTGCCTTCCTGATACGGCTTCGAACATCTTCCTCTGCTCCCCCATCATTTGTGACTATACTCCCAAGGTAGAGGAAGGACTCAACTCGCTCAATTTCCTTTCCGTTGACTGTCAAGCTAGTCGTGACGTCAGACTTTATCCTCATCTCTTTGGTCTTGTTGGTGTTGATCATCAGTCCTGCACGTTCTGCTTCTCTCTGCAACCTCCCCAGCTTATCTTCTATGTCTCGGTACCGTTGTGCCATAAGACAAATGTCGTCCGCGAAATCCAGATCTTCAAGCCTGTCATTTATACCCCATTGAATACCCCTCTTCCGTCCTCCCATTACCTTCTTCATCACACTATCCAGGACCAACAGGAACAGAGTGGGGGAAAGGACACACCCCTGTCTCACTCCGGAACTGACCTTTATCTTTTCTGTTAATTTGCCTTCGTGTAGAACCTGGCACTCATACCCTTCGTACATCTCTTCCATGATTCTAATGATCTTTGTTGGAATTTTATATTCCTCGAGGGTCTTCCACATGATTCTTTGATTTACGGAGTCGAAAGCTTTCTCGAAGTCAACAAATGTGAGGTAAAGGGTATTCCGCCACTCCACACTCTGCTCCAGGATGATTCGGAGGGTGTTGATGAGATCCACACAGCTGCGATGTTGCCGAAATCCAGCCTGTTCCTTCCGAAGCCTTTTTCTACGCAGTCTTTTATACGATTCAGGATGACTCTCGCCAGTACTTTGCTTGGAATGGACAGCAAGGTGATTCCCCTCCAATTGTTACAGTTTGTGGTGTCCCCTTTCTTCGGTAACTTGACGATCAACCCCTTCTTCCAGTCGGTTGGTATTTTCTCCTCCTTCCAGATCTTCTCCAACAGCGGGTGCAGCAGATTGATCGTGATATCCAGGTCTGCTTTCAATACTTCCGCTGGGATATTATCCAGACCTGGTGCCTTCCCGCACTTCATCTGCTTCAAAGCTGTCCGTATTTCGCCCCGAGTTGGGGAGTCAAGGCTGATGTCCGGGTCACTTTCTGCTTCCTCTTCTCCTCGCTGCTTACTTTCTGGTCCTCTATCTCTATTAAGAACCTCCGCAAAGTGTTCTCTCCATCTAGTCCGCTGCTGCGAGGATCTCGCCCGTCTTGCTCTTCACAGGCCTAGTTTTATTAAAACCTTTCTTCGAAAGCATCTTTGTGATACCATAGAGCTCCTTAACGTCCCCCCTTCTTGCAGCTTCTTCTGCTTTCACCGCCTGCTCATCAATCCACCTCCTATGATCCTTCCGCACACTCCTCTTTACCTCCCTGTTTGCTGTTGAATACTCTGCTTGTGTGAGAGCCTTCTGCTGCCTAGTCTTGCAGGTGTTGAGCTTGGCCTTAATCTCCTTTCTATAATTTATCTTGTCCCATGTCTGATCGGATATCCATTCTTTCCGCAGGTAGTTTTTGTACCCGAGCTGCATCTCACTGGTTTCCACGAAGATATTCTTTACCTCGCTCCACACAGTCTCCACATCCTTCTCTGTCTCGGAGTCCAACACCTGGAATTTATTTCTGAGCTCCAGTTTAAATTGGTCCAATCTCTGCTGGTTCTTAAGCTTGCCCTCATCAAACTTGTTGTGTCGAGTGATAAACTTTCGGCGGACTGCCACGATCTTCATGCGGAAGTTGGCAACCACAAGATGATGATCACTACCAACATCCGCTCCTCTCTTGTTCCTAACATCTTCCAAGCTTCTTCTGAACCTCCTGCTCACCGCGATGTGATCAATTTGATTTTCTGTGACTTGATCAGGAGACACCCAGGTGACCTTGTGGCACCGCCTATGAGGAAACACCGTGCCACCCATCACCAAATCCTGACTGGCGCAATATTCCGTAAATTTCTCCCCATTGTTATTCATCTCACCAAGGCCATGTTTACCCATGATCTGCTCCAACCCCTCATTGTTTGATCCCACCTTCGCGTTGAAGTCTCCCATAACAATGAGAATGTCCTTCTTACTTGTTTGTCTTGTGGCATCTCGCAGCATTTGGTAGAATTCTTCCTTCTTCTCTGGCACCGATTGTTCTGTAGGCGCATAGCATTGGATGATGATCACATTCCTGATCGTTGTCTTGAACCTAGCAAACATGAGCCTGCTAGAAATTGGCTTCCACTCCATAAGGCTCCTCTTTGCATTTCTGTTGAGCAGCAACCACACTCCATCCCTGTGTTCTTCCTCATCGCCCCCAGAATAGAGAAATGTAATTCCATCTGTTGTCTGTATTTCACCAAATCCTGGCCACCTCACCTCACTCAATCCTAGGATATCCAGCCCATAGTTCTTCATCTCCCGTGTCACTTGTTTCAGTCTGGTTTTCTCCATCAAGGTCCTCACATTCCAGAAACCGATCTTCGTAGTCCTCTTCATGCCAAAAGTAGTCATCAGGTTATCCGTCGGGTTTTGTAATTTCGCTTCAGTTTCAGTAATCAGTTTATTTAAGAGGAGCGAGTGATTAACCCACTGCCTCCGAGTGCCTTGGAGGGACTGCCACCTTAGGCCTGAGGCACCAGGCTGATTTTCTGTCAGGGTTTCTTCCCTTAGCCTTTGAAGAACCAACTCCAAACTACAAGGCAGCAGTTGTTTCACCAGAGCCCCGTTAGCCGTAATTTCTTCAGGGTTCCTGTAGGGCCTTCACAGCTACCGTAGCGGTCTTGAGGCACACTAAGTCCCCACTGTACTACACCCCTACAGGCAATCCCCTACTTCATTACGTTGCCCATCTCCCACGACGAGGACGAGGGGTTGGATTTGTGGGAGACTTATCATGTAGTCATTAAGATAAATAGTTCTATTTCGGGGGCCTATCACTCATTTAGCGGTTTATCACAACCGTAGCCTACTATTACGAATAGCTGTACTTAATTAAGATTTTTCTGCATCTTCGCGAAATAGTGGCGTTGGATTGAGATTATTTTTGACTACCATTATGGGGTTTTAATAGTTTTTCATAGAGCATTTTTGTTGTCTTGTAGGTATGATTGATTTGACATGTTAGGCCTGCATGTACAGTTTTTTTCTTCTGGTTTTGGGAATAATGCTAATTACCATTAAGTGCAACCGTGTTGACCAACTGAAAGACATTAAATATTTCGTTTACTAAAGCAACACTGAAATATGGGTTCCAACACAATATGGACTTGGAACTTATGTTCGCTTGACAAAATAATGATACATCAACAAGTCATCCTTGTAATCTCTGCAAATAATAAAAATATTTCCCATCCAATACAGGCCTATTCATGTTGAACGGTAGAAAGTTATCAACCTTTATTAAGGTAACACTGAAAAATGTTCATTTTGATCTAGCCTACTTACTCCGAGTCATCTCCATCAATGTCCCTAGATGTTCAGTTTTTTAAATTCTCCCTTTCATATGGGCAAATAACACATGGATGTTCCCTATTTTTCTTAAGGGGATTCAATGATCTTATGCTGAACTAATTAAGAATAGGGCATGTACCCCAACCCCTTAAATATGAAGTTGTCAGGATAAAAACATGTCCATAACCAACAGAAACTTGAGAACACTGAGATCAGGAGAATGTTGATCGACCATGGATGCAAGACCAGAAAGTCTTAAAGAGGAGTGTTTCATTTAGAGGCTTGGAACATCATGGTCAAGACCCCTGTACTTGGGCGTGTGCTCAATCTGTTTGAAAACCCGTTGACAGATCACGAGTTAATCTGTGGCTGGAATACACTCCGTCCTATGCTAAGCTGCGAGTACTGGGCACCATTAGTGTTCTGTGACTACTGTATCAATTTCTTGAAATTGTGTCATAGGCCTATGCATAGACAAGTCACTGAGAATGTTCTCTGAATGGTGAATATCAGTAGGCTAGCCTACTTCGCTGCCTCCTTCACTAGCATTTCCAGGCACCTGGTTAGTTGGTAAAATGAAATAGAAAAATCACTTGAATGGTTCAAGTTGTCCTTGATTGTCCTAGTGGGACAGTGTACCCCATTCCAGATCTTAGTTCAGAATTAGTTTCCTTGACGGAGTTGGAGAAACAGTCACAATACCTATGGTACTACTAGACCTAGTACGGTACATGTAGCTGGAAGCAATGTGAGACCAACCACTAGGTAGCTTATGTCCCATTAGTTGGGAGTGTTAGGGAATGGGAGATTGGTTCAACATGTCAGCCTATGTTATTGTATATTTCATTAATGTATGGGATCTAAAAATGTATCATAGGAATATTAAAGCAAGCCATAATATATCACCAGTTGGTCAATTGGATACAACAATTCAATGAAACATTCTGTTAATAATTAGGAAGTGTTGTAGGCAACCAGAGAAGCGACACAAGAAAAAACACCAGAGTCTTCCAGGCAGTTGTCATCAACTGTATTTCACATAGAGAAGAATGACTAAAATAGTTCCTCATGAAAAAAATAACTGGTCAATGGCTTGAAAGACAGTAGTAAGGACTTACATGCTGTCAGTAAAAGTGGAGTTAAGAAAGATGCCTGGAATATTTAAATCAGTAGCTGATAGCCAGGATTTTTAAAATTACCATAGGTAATTGCACCATAATATGATTAGTAGCCTATGTGCAAGATTTTAAATGGTAGGTTTTTTTGTGAACCAAGAAACAGCTCTTAACATGGATTATGTTCACGTTAGGCCTACAAGTTATTGGAAGGGAGGTTTATTCTACATACCTGTTGCACATAAAATGAGCTTCTGATTAGAGCTCTGTGGGAATGTTTAAATGGATTGATGATACAGGGTTTATCAAGCCACTTTCTATGCATCTTTTAAAAACATTTTAGCAATTCATAAGTTACTGTCATCATTGCTAATGCTGTAATCTGTCATGTTTATTTATGCAGCATGAGGAATTAAGAAACATTGGTAGGATTGGTATATTGAGTGGAGATATAGTAGGATAAAATGCTACTGTGTGTGTAAGATGTATTTTTATTTCTCAAATTTATTTTCTGTAGACTCCAACACAGCCCACCACCAGGGAAAAATAAGTGTTGGTGATGTTTAATGAGAGCAAATCTTGAAACACTGTGATTTAAGTGGTTGGTATCAAAAGCTGTATAGGAAAAATGAAAATGTGAAGTCGCGCCCAAGTTTACGAAGCCTTGCCAGACTCAGCTGAAATTATCTTTGATGCAAATAAAGCCTCAATAGTTCAAGCTTTAGGACGACCTTTGACATGAGCACTATAATAGGCCTACATTTAGGATCGACATAGCCTGCAGTAGGTCGTATACTGTATGCACCTGGGCGTGTTTTCAATAAAACTCAGCCTGCAGGTTAATAAGGTAGTATATTACTATAAATCAATCTCAAGCAAATCCAAGAAGTTACCAGACTGAGAAACTACATAGGCCTATCAATATTTAAAAAAAAAAGGTGGCGATGCAAATTGCACTTTTAATCCTTGCTTCATTAGTTAAACCATAATATTTGTACATAAATACAGCAAGGACCTTATGCCTTAGGCATAACCTACAAATTGCATGTCATATATTCAGACAGCAACATCAATACGCAATGGTCAATAATGTAGTTTTATAGTGCACAAAATGTTATTGTACTGAATGTACTTCGAAATGATGAATAAAACTGGTGGAAACGACAGCCAATTGATTTACATCCAAAGAAGTAGAAACTTTCAGTTGATCAGCCAGAGTGTTGATTCGTACTTTTATTTTCACAAATTTTGATGAACAGTGTCACGCTGCAATTTAAATATAAACGTACATACAATTCCTCATCAATAAGTGATTTGCACTTCATACTGTCATGAACTGGAATAGATTTCTAGAAATTTAATTGATGTAGAAATCTATTCCTCTCGCCTTCATGTTGGTGATAATTGTAAACAAGCCAGCGGGCAGTCAATGGCTGGTGATAATTGCCAGCCAATAACAAACCAGGATGACGCGGATCATAATTCGCGTTTCACTCTCATTGCGCTTTAACTTGAGGTGAAGAATCAGCTGTTCGTTAACGCCACGGGGTGTCATTATTAAAATTTTGGGAGATAGAAACACACCCTTATTGTAATGCAAAGGAGAATGGGTAGGAAAACAAACAAGAGATGAAATGCACACATTTATTCTCTCTCTATATTTTTATTCGAGAATAGTCCATATTGTCCACTAGTTTTACACATGGTCAACTCCAGGAAGATGAAAATTGCCGTATTGTTCTTACTATTATTATTATTCTTACATCCCGGTGCTTGGCAATTTTTCCTCCCTTGCAGTGGCATGATTGACTCTCAATTCAATTCAAATAAATAATCAAAATACCCAACAAATCAAAACAACCAACACCACCACGAGGAAAATCAATCAAAACACACTATTCCCGCTTCCGTCAGTCTGTTTGCTGCGAGCGTTGGGTGAGTGCCAACTATGGAAACATAGTACTGAAATTAATTCTTCATTGGCTGGCAGAACATCTATAGCGAAGCTTTATCGAACCCCACGCGCTCCCTATGAACTGTCATCCCCCTGGCATTGAGTGTCATCTCATTCGGTTCTCAGCTTGCGCAGAGTACAGTTGGGCAAGCTTTAGGTCCTGCTTACTCGTCTTCGAGTCGGTCGTGTGTGTGTGTGTGGTTTAGGTGATTTGATTTTGTGTCATTTTCACTGAGTGTATAGTGCATTGAACGGTAAGTGTGATGGGCTCTACGAGTGATGGGACGGATTCTGGCGTGCAACTGATTGAATATGACCCCCCCCCCCCCCCCCAGTATCAATGGAGGGCATGGTACTGGTCCCTGCGGACGGCATTGTACCGCCCGAGACATCAACAGCGACCAATATTCAGACTTCACAGAACACTGAGGTTACTGCTCGCCAGCCTATGTCATACTACCCCCATCATACGGGGCCATACAGTGTATTTGTGCAAGGACAAGGGGATCAGAGACTCGGAAATTTACACCCCATGGCTTTGGGACGCATCTTTTTTGAACAGAAAATTCCTGGCATTCAATCCATTCAAAGAAAAGGACGTAACAGGGTGCAGGTGGTATTTGACACACGCCTGCATGCCAACTCCTTTTTACGACACCCCACTCTCCAGGCTAAACAGTTAGATGCATTTATTCCGTCTGCTAACATACAGCGTGTGGGGCTTATACGGGGCGTGAATACTGCCCTAACGGAAGCTGAAATTTTACAATACTTACAATCCCCCGTCCCGATCGTTCGTATTCAACGGTTTTACCGAAAAAAGGATAATAATGGCGTCATGGATCGTATCCCTACTGGAACAGTTAAAATCCACTTTGAAGCCCAACGTTTACCCGAGTTTGTTTCCATCTTTAATGTCTTGCTTGAAGTGCAATTATTTATATTCTCTCCAACTCAATGTGTGAAGTGCCTTCGCTTTGGACACATCCAGCAACATTGCCGTGCGCGAACCCCTAGATGTGGTCGCTGCGCAGGTCCCCATGATACGACTGGCTGTCAGTCTGTTGACTTAAAATGTGCCAATTGTGACAGTAATCATCTTGCGACATCATTGACTTGTCCGGAACGGCTTAAACAGGAAGCAATAAAGAAACAAATGTGTACGGAGAATAAATCCTATCACGAAGTGATTAACAGTATGAGACCCCCCCTTTCCAGCCTCAAAATTTGCCACAACAGTTCCCCCCACTCACTCAATTCCCTCAGCCACCTCCCATACAACCACCCCGTAAACGTAAGTTCACGGAGATGATCGTTCGTCCGCCCAAAACATATCAACCATTGGGATATGATAGGCAGGCGTATAATGCCCTCATTTCGTCTCCCACGGCCAGCCGGATAACGCCCAGTGCGCCGCCTAGCCTTGTTGCGCCATCAACTTCTTTCCCTTCAGGCAGTAGAATAATGTCTGCGAATGATGAATATACCTCAATCTGTGAAGATTTCCATGCCCTCATACAGCTATTGGGTAACAATGCCCAGTGGAGTTCCAAGTTACAGGCCTTACGTGCCAAGGTATTACCGTTATTACCGCCTCCAGTGACTCCCATAACGATGGGGTCCATATTAGCTCGTCCCACGCCGGAAGAACTGGACTGACCTGAGCTTCTCGGTGGAAAACATTCGTGAATCAGATTGTTCGATCTTTTCCCAATCCTCCTTCCTCAAATTATCATTATCACAACCCGGTTCATAGTCGTCCTCGTTGAATTAATTCCATGTATTATCCTGAATGTTATTGCTCCAGTGGAATTCTAGAAGTATCTTAAATAAAAAACATGAATTGCTGCAGTTAATTCACGAATTTGATCCGGACATCATATTCCTACAAGAAACATGGCTTCGGTCCTCGTATAAATTTCAGATTGCTAATTATCAGGTGGAACGTCAGGATGGACCCGGATATCGAGGTATCATGACGTTATTCAAAAATAATTTAAGGTACACCCCCCTTTCTACTGATTATTGATGATGATGATAATTGTTGTTTTAAGGGGCCTAACATCTAGGTTATCGGCCCCTGATGGTTTGGGTGATCGTGAAGATGAAAAATGAAAAGCGAACTTAAAACTAAAACTAACTACTAACCTACATACTAGAAGAAGAAATGGAAAACTAAAAGGAGAATAAGGCAAATAAAAGGACAGAAGGAAGAGAAATGCCCTCAACCCTCGGAGAAGGCGGATTGAGGGACTTGGAAGGAAGGAGAGCCATGAAAGGCAGATAGGAAAGTGAAAGAGGAGAGGGTCCGCCCCAAAGGTAAGGGACAAAAGGGAAAAACGGACCCAGCTCAGGAATCCCTCGGGGTCGCCAACTCCCGAACTCACCAGCCGTGAGCCCCTGAGGGTGTAGCATTATCTAGGGTGCACCAGAAGTGGTGGGGCTACATACACCCTGCCTCCTTAAGGGCCTAGAGCACAAGGCAGGAGGTAAAAGGAAGAGAAAAAGAAGGCTGACCCCTCACAGAAGGAGTGTATCAGAAAAGATGAGACAAGGGCCAATTAAGGCGGGAAAGGAAGAGACTCCCTAGGCCTCGGATACCCTAATACCGTCGGGGTCGGAAGAGAACAAGAGTTGACCAAGTGAGGTCGACAGGAAAGAAGACGGAGAGGAGCCCGGCACAAGTAAGTGGAAGCAATGCCGGACTCAGCTGGGGCCCCGTGGTCGCCAACCCACGCCCACAAGATGTGAGCCCCTGGGGGACTACTGATTATTACATGCCTCACACTCATCATCATCAAACGTTCCTTGTTCAAGATCTCCATATAAGCCATATTTACTGTCCTCCTGGTATACAAGGCTCACGTAGACAATGGTATTTATATTTTCAGTTTATAAAGACATTTTCTAAACATCTTACATTGGGGGAGTTTAATGCCCATCACCCCTTGTGGGGCAGTGGTCGAGTTAACCCGAAAGGACGGCACATCATTGCGGCTATTCAGGAATTACACCTACATTTATTAAATGATGGGTCACCCACCCGCCTTACCCCACCGAATAGTCCACAAAGTGCGGTGGATTTAAGTATCACTACTGTAGATATAGCCCATAAGTTGTCATGGCAGACTGTGAAGGACACGTATCAAAGTGATCATTATCCAATTATAATGGAATATGATGTCTCGAGTAATCGACATATCTCGCAGAACGTCTTTCAAGTTAAGAGGAATTTGCGGCATTTTGATTATGATTTGTTTAAACACTTTTTAGAGGACAGGCTTTCGCGGCCATTACAAAAGTCTGATAACGGTTATAATTTTTTACTAAATAATATCCGTGATTATTTTAATACATATCACCCTTATATTACAAAAGCATGTCCTCCGAATAATCGTTCTGCCTTACCCTCATGGTGGGATCAAGAATGTAAACACTTAGTACGACGTCGCAAAGCGAGTTTAAAAGCTTTTCGGCACTATGGTACTTCCGCCTCCTATTTGAGATACAAGAGTCTCACTGCTCAACTCCAACGTGTCTTTAATCATAAACGACGCGAAGCGTGGAAATAATAAATTACCCAATTAAGTAGTAATACGTCCCTAAATAGTATTTGGTCAGCGATTAAACATTTTACGAATACCCTTCCTCGACCCTCTCCCTCTCAACTTTCGGCGCAAGGATACCATGACTTGTATCATACTTGGACACCCGACATTGTTATTCGTATGCCTACATCATGTGCCTCTGGTTCGCTGGACTGTTTTTCCAGTTTAATGCAGCCTATTACGCGTAGCGAATTTTTACAAAAATTCAGACACAAAAAATCAACAAGCCCAGGAATTGACGAAGTGACTTATACCATGATCGCTAGATTTCCCGTAAATGCTCAGGACATCATCCTTAAACTATATAATTCAAGCTTATGCACAGGGACATTTCCGGAAGATTGGAATGTTTTTCAAACTGTCCCTATTCTGAAACCCACAAAAGATGCCCGCTTAGCGAGTAGTTATCGAGGTATCCAACTTGGCTCCTGTTTCCGCAAAATTTTTCAGAATGTACTTCTCCGACGGCTGCAATGGTGTCTAGAATATTATACCCTGTTTCCTAAAACGCAATTTGCATTCAGGAAAAATCTCGGTACATCTGATCCATTAAACATTTTCTTCACCGATTTACTCCTCGCAAAAGGACAGAAAATGCATACTACAGCGATTTTCCTTGACCTAAAAAATGCGTATGATTCTGTAGATCCATTTATTCTTATTAATATACTTCGAGATATGCAATTCCCACTTCCATTCCAGTGTTTAATATATAGCATGCTATGTCATCGTAAAATCATTTTAAAATCCCCAGTCGGTGTATTTGATTCCCGATACACTTCTCACGGTGTCCCGCAGGGAGATGTTTTAAGTGGGATTTTATATTTAATTTATACTCGTACCCTAGAAACAGTCATATTACCGCACGCTCGCATCCTTCAATATGCGGACGATATTTTAATATATTGTACAAGGGACGATTTATTCGCATGTCGTCGGGATATATACACCGCCTTATCTAATGCTCATGACTGGTTTCATCAACACGGATTTGAAACTTCTGTCGGAAAAAACGCTGCGATGATATTTACTAACAAACGACGTTACGACAGTTCTCCTATAGGCTACTATATCGTCAAGGCCAAATTCCGGTGGTGACGAATGTAAAATACTTAGGAATTTACATTGATAGGAAAATGCAAGGAGAGAGACATATACAATACCTTAAGAGTCATCTTACCAGCAAAATCAATGTTCTAAAATCACTTACTCGGCGTACTTGGGGAGCAGACCCGGAACTATTATTAATAGTATATCGTAATATAATTCGTTCTGTGCTGGATTACAATTCCTTTTATTTTGATATAATGTCAAGTACTAGGCTCCTCCATTTAGATAGAATACAGTTTACTGCTTTGCGTCTCATAATAGGCGCGCTTACATCGACTCCCACAGGAGCACTTTTAGTTGAAATGGGAGAAATGTCGTTACATTATCGGCGTCAACACCTTGCGTGTATGTACCTGTTGCGTAAAATTATGATAGCAGTATCACCTATCGTTCCTAAATTACAATTATTGGAAGTCTATTATACTCGTCGATTATTGCCCACAGCTTCTGTTCCCGCCTTGCTGGCCGCATATTCCATTCTTAAACAGTACCGCCATAATATATTAAAAGTTAGTCGCTTGCCTTTATATAATATTCCGTATTCCGTAGCTCATTTTCAACCGAATATCGTCCAGCATTCCTTACCCCAAATACATCAGACTTTTCCACATAACCCAGTAATCATTCATTCCTCGTATGTTTCACGAAATAACGAGCCATTTGGCATCTTGCATTCTTTTTTATACAGATGGGTCTAAAATGGTTCACCCCTCACGTGTGGGAGCAGCCTTCTTCTCTCCCGATTTACATATTTCACGTCGGTATACTTTACCCTCTGACGTCACGATATTTACAGCCGAAATTTTTGCAATTCGCCAGACGTGTCTTTATATTAAACAACATGGTATTCGCCATTCGCTAATTTGTACAGACTCGATGAGTGTCGTTCAATCACTTCAAAATGTTCTCGAGGCTGATAATTGTTTTTTATGCCAGTTAATGCATCAATTGTACACTTTACATACTGAGGGTTTTGATGTCAGTATCATGTGGATCCCCAGCCATTCACATATTGAAGGTAATGAAATCGCTGATAAACTCGCCAAAGAAGCGGCTATTGGTACAGGTGAGGCTTATAATTTCGCTATATCCGTTTCTGATTTGCGTTCTATAATTCGTTCGAAGATCCAGAATGACTGGCAGGTCACGTGGACTAACTACGCAAAAACGAAAGCCAAACATTATTTTGGGATACAACCGACTATTTTAAGAAGCCCTGGTTCCAGGGTGGTAAATATACACGACGACATATTATTACAATTATTCGTCTCCGCTTTAATCATGCATTAACGCCGGTGTATTTATTCCGTATAAAACAACGTAATGATGCCTTGTGTTCGTGTTTGCAAATGGAGGGCTCTTTAAATCATATTCTATTTCAATGTCCTCAATATGACTTTCACCGTGCAATACTGTTGCGCGATTTATATTCCCTAGGGTATACACTGCCTTTAAATGTTGCCACATTAGTTTTTAATCCTACCATTCCACTGGTCAGTAGCCTAGTATCCTTTTTTGACAACATTGATTTTAGACCTTGAACTGGTATTTCTTTTACCTGGTCCATAATCGTGACCCGGTCATGTAAGTCTCTATGTCAAGTCACCAAGGTGGGTCAATTCGGTGTGAAGAGTCAAATACCAATTGTGTCCCAGTCTAGTTTCATCTGTTTTCCTTCCTCTTTTGTCTCCACGTTACGACATACTTTTGTTTGGTGTACCCCGTTCCTCACTGGTCTTCCGCCTTTTCTCGGTAGTCGATGTTTACCAGTAGCAATTGGGTAAAGAGTTTACTATGCCCACTACCGTAACGCGAAGAAGATGAAGAAGAAGAGTGTCAAGAGTGTCATCTCTCTTATTATATGCTCCTTGTTGTTTACGTTGTGAGGAAAGTTGTTGGAATTAAGTGCGGTAGTATAAAATAAAACAGCTTGGATATGATTAATTAATGGAACTGGATGGAAGAATAAAAATAATTTTTACATTTGAAAAATAAGAAGAGGCAATAAAGGAAGCGGTGGCAGTAGTTCAGAAACAGTTCTTTTTAGGTTATGTTAACCTGATTGTGTGTGGATAACTGGTTTGAAATTTCTTGACAGGTGTTGTAACAAGCATAATTCATATTTATACCTCTCGCACATTCTCTATTATAGCGGAAAAAGTGGATAATGTCTGTGTTCGGAAGATATTTGACCTATCAAGTGCGTCGGTACATGACGATCTCGAGTAGAATGTGTTATAGTACTTGTAAAAAGAGAATGCCAATTTTAAATTGCTTACCTGGAATGAATAATGCAACTCTTGGTTCCGTTCCCTGTATAAAAATTGTTGAAGGCTCACATAACAGTTTGAAGGCGAAATCTTTCATTTTATGTGGTCTTCTAAGCACTTTGGGTCTGAAGAAGGATGACGAGAATAATCCTGAATCCGAAATAATAATGACCATTAAGAGAAGCATTTTGTTAATACAGGTGAGAATTATAATTCAGTAGGCTAACTGTAAAATTAATTTGTTAGTTTTATAAATGACTTTTTAGTGTATATTAGTACCATATGTACTACAGGGATATTTTTATCGGTGTAGCAACATAGCAGTGCAGTGACAAAATGTATGCTTACCTGGGCAACTTGCTGAGAGATATATTGCTGGGCTGCTATGTTGTTAGACCGATAAAGATGAACGTATACATGGTTCTTATGCTGAAATTGGCTTTTAAAAGAAGATTAATTTTGAATGAGACATCATTTTTCTTTTTCACTTTTATTTCGATGTCCGGCTCCGTGGCTAAATGGTTAGTGCGCTAGGCAATGGCCCGAAGTGCCCTGGGTTCGATTCCCGGCCAAGCCATCAGGGATTTTAATCTCCTGGGGTTAATTCCCATGGCTCGGGGACTGGGTGTATGTGACGTCTTCATCATCACTTCATCCTCATTACGATGTGCAGGTCGCTCACGGGAGTCACTAGAAAGACCTGCACTCGGCCTCTCCGGAGGCCACACGATCATTCATTTCAATAATAAGTGATTTTCCTACCTTATTTCATTGGTAACACTGAATGTTGTATCACTCCTTGGTGACTTTTTCTAAAGTACAAAAATTAGCCGAAATACCTGTAGTAATGATCGGGAAAACATCTGGAGTTGTAATATATGTTGACATCTCCGCCGTCCCAAATTTGATCAAGACTCATATAGGTTAAAGTCCAGCTGGGTCCGCCATTATGCGAGTGAATTATCGTCAAAGACAATTTAGCACCGGATATATGTGCTAAATTACGTAAATATGTGTTTTTATTTATTGCTCATTTAACAATGGCAGCCATGTTCGACAGCGCGCGCATATTGACGTCACTTGTTGCTAACATGTGGGATACAAAAAACTCCTAACTGTTATTGGTCTAGACAAAAGCATTGGTCTTACAGTACTGCTTATATACACAGTAATACCGTAAGCGCGGGGTTGCCGATGCTGTATTTGACGATAATTCACGCGCATATTGACGGACACAGCTGGGAATTTATTATGTTAGTCGTGATCTAAATGGGGAAGGTGGGTGGGCTATGGTATGCAGAGGCGCAAACATCTATTACTACATCGTTTCCTGATTTCTTTTTCATCATTAGGAAAGGTATTTTGACTAATTTCAGTACTTTTGAAAATGTTATCATACAAGTGATGTCTGTTTCAGTGTTACTCAAGATTTGTTATGATTATGTCATGTTGACAAGAGTAATAGCTTCTATACTGTACATTTTTATTGTTGACAGTTGTTTCCATTAAGAGACGCACGACTAAACGTGAAATACTCAACTGCGCTTGTGTACAGGATACGCACTGCGAATGTGTCACAGACGCAAAATTTCAGAGAATATCAACTGTATCTCATAGCTCTCGACAGACTGCACCATTGACTGTTTGGACGAAAATTATTGATGCACTAAAGTTGGGTGGGATAAAGCCATTGGTCACACAGAGGAAGTGAAAAGAATGGAGCTTGGCAGCCCAGCTGTTGCTAGAGTTGGTTGAAGCCAAGGTCGCGCCTCACTCCTGCGCTTATTATTCAGTGACATCACTCCGCATTGGCCAGTCAGCCGAGTCACTCCTGTGCACAGACTATGTGTTAGACGGAGTTTAGGTTAAAAGACTGTCTGGATGAAAATTACTACTTGCACTACAAGCAAGGGGCGTAAGCCCCATGTTAGGTTTGTGTACTTGTATCCTGCGTTCACCACTTACGAACTAAGTGGCAAAACCAGCGCCACAAAAAGCAAAAGATGATATTGTAACTTTTAGTTGGTCAACACAAAATAATTCCAATTGCTAGAATATGACATACAGAGTAAAGTGGAGGGGTGTCATATTTGCTCCGGCCCGGCTTAGGCTGGAAAACGGAAATAGAGATGATGATGATGATGATGATGACGACTGGAATATGGAATATAGCTTAATCGCATGTAATTTATTTCAGGTTATTTTTTCATTAAAGAAAGCTTTCCAATCGGTCAACTAACTACACCATATTTTAACACTTCTACATATATAAATATTTTAAAATGCATATTTAATATTTCTGACTGGAAAGCTTTCTTTAATAGAATTAGGCGATACTGAAAAATGGCTTCTATCACTTAATTTATTTTATGTTCAACCCTGACTATTATGTGTCAGAAAACTGTACTGTAATGATGCTCATTATAACACTTATAGCGGGTACAAACCCGGCCGAAGTCGTCGGATTTTTTAAGAGCGTTAAAATCCTTCAGTATGCCTTCCTTCGGAGGGGAAGTAAAGACGGCGGTCCCATGTCATAGATTTATGGCATGTAAAAGATCCTCCCACAGACTAAACTTGTGTGGAGCAAAATTTCTAGGTTAGATTTCGTTGTAACGCTCTATCAAAGTTCCAACGTTCACCACTAGGTATCATTGATATCTGGTAGCGAAAGTTGGAACTACTTGAAATTGAACGGAATTTGTAGCTCAACCTAGTGGTGTCCGCTTGAAGCAGCTACAGCCTATGGCGAGCCGAACATGTCCTCGGACACTCCCGGCTCTAAAAGCCATACGATAAAATAAAAATAAATTATGAAACAGTTTTTTTCCCACCAATCAGAGCTCAAGAAACAGTTGTTTGACCAATTAGATAATAATAGCATCGCACCAGCGCTGAGTTCCACGGCCTTCTAATTTAAATTTCACTGCGTGGCCTAGTGTCATAGTAGGGTAATCGAGGAGGCCATGGTCAAATACAAGGCATTCTCTGCGTCTCTTGCGCTCTGTTCAGTACATAAAACTGGCGAAATCTCGACAGATATTTATGAATATTTATGTTCGAACATAAAATAGTTATAATAATTATTGTCGGACATAAACAGTCGTATGCAACTCGCCTATAATGATAATTAAGACACTCGTATGAAAATTATAAAACTCGCATACGCTCATTTTATAAACATACTCGTGTCTTAATTATTGCCATTATAGGCTCGTTGCATAATGTACTATTTTCACATTCCAGTCATTGGAATTATTTTGTGTTGACCGACTGAAAGTTACAATATCAATTGTTAATAAGGCAACACGGAAAAAGGCTTCGAAGCTATATTTAAAAAAAGGACTGCTGAAAAAATGCAATAACACCCTCGAGCTATAAAATGCTTAACACCTGTATCTTAGTCACATTAGGCGTGTTTTGGCGATCCCTCTGATTTTAACCTGGGTTAGGTTTGGTTACAGTTTGCGGTTACACTCGGCAAAATGAAATAGGTTAAGAAAAGTTAGCAATATGGTGACGAAAGATGTATTGGAATTGATATGGTGAATAAATAATGGCATTGGATTTGATATGGTGAATAAATAATAATGATGATGTCGACCAGATATGTTTCCTACAATATATAGAGGGCGAAACTAATTTTTGAAAATATTGTAATGGCTCTGAATGCGTCCAGAGAATGGGCACTTAAGACCGTCGCTAGGCCTATAGCGAATATTGGATATCGTTGTACAGCGACTCTGATTTTTATATTCATTCTAAGATGACTCACGAGACTTTCCATAGTCACAGTAAGTTAGTGTGCTCATAAGGGGGAGAAATGTTAGTTAAGAAAAAACTGGAATTGGAATTTGGGACGGTACTTGGCAAAAGAAGGCTCAATGGCCATAGCCGATCGCTTCAACTGAATGATGTTCGATGATGAACTGATGGTGTAGTGGCTAGCGGAGGTACGGGTTAAATTCCTGGCTCTGTCAAGAAATTTGAATTGTGATGTGGGGTCTGGAACGGGATACATTCTGCCTCGTGAGGCTAAACTGAGGAGAAGAGGGTTCGATTCCTACCGTAGCCATCTTCGAAGTGGGTTTTTCCATGGTTTCCCACTTCTACTCGAGGCAAATGCTGGGATAGCCAATGCCACCTCCTTCCCAATCCTAATAAGGTTTTGAATATTGAATTATCCACGCCCAACGGCACACTGGGGCGAAACGCTGGCATTGTTTGAGCTAACCGGACCATTTTTATCATTTATTGATAATTCATCCGCTCAAATGGAAACTACATCATATTCCCTTTGGGAATATTCAAAACCTTATTTGGATTGCCAAGGTAAGGCTTTTGTTTTTATGGAAGGGAGTTTGACTCCCGTAGCACATTGGCATGCTCGTGACGTCAATACTGTTTGTATTTTGTGTCTTGCATGGCCTTCTCAGTATGTGCTAGCCACGCGTATTGGTAACATGAAGTATAACATAAATTTCTCGCCAAATCAATACTTTTTACTTACATAAAAAATCTATAGACTGTACATGTTTCGAAAACACACAATGTTTTCTTCCTCAGCCCACTTATTGGTGTTAAACATCATATAACATCGATAACCTCACTAAATAACAAAAAAAAACACAGTTCACATTTATCCTCTTGTTCTTCCTTTGTTAGGCCTGTGTCATTCGACACATTAATGTCGCGTATTGGTAGGTGTGTCTGTACCAACTGACGAGCCCAACGGCACACTGGGGCGAAACGCTGGCATGGTTTGAGCTAACCGGACCATTTTTATCATTTATTGATAATTCCCAATCCTATCCCCAATTTAAAAATTAAAACACACTCTAATACTGCCATCGCAATAACATAATTATGTTATGACCCAAATTCCGCGATGTTGCAGTTTCTAAAAATAAGCAACAGCAACAACTGATGAGATTCGTAGCATGCTACGCTCTTAAAAGAGCCACCATAATCCTTAAAGCCTTATATCAACTGACCAAGTAGAGTCGTAACAGCTCTATTTCGAAATCGTCAATTATATAATTTTAAAAACCCCTAAGAATTTCATATATGATTTCATTTGTTGCATGCTGAGTGGTTCAAGTTCAAATATGATTTCATATCTCTTACTTTCAATAGTAGTTTCAGATTATGTTTGAATTGGCGCTTCTAATGAGGTTAAAACTTCAGTAACCGTAGTAGTAGCTTGGTTACTGATTTCATGAGCCTGGTTAAAACCAAAGCTCCCCAAAACGGCCTAGTTAGCTTTTGTATTAACCAAAGTATACCAAACGGAATGCCAAAACGCGCCTATTACCTATTATTATAGAAAATTTTCTGGATTTTGATGGCGGCTGACACCGTATTCCCTCTCGTATATTCTGCTCTCGCAACCTCTTAGTTCTCCACAGAAAATTGATTTGTGTTAGTATCTTCTCATCCCATCTCCAGAGAGTGTAACTTCCCAGCGCATTCGCATTGTCAAAGCTACGGACTTAGTCTAAATCCTGCTGTACCTTAAGAGAAACTTTTTCCGGGATTGTCAGTAGGCAGCTTGTGGGCTTTTGAATGATCTCGCTGGAGGATTTTTGCTTGCCCACCTGAAAATATGTTTCATACAAAGACCTGAAAAATAAGATGAATTAAGAGAAAATTGATTTATATATTTTTTATAAAATTGCATCAAAAAATTAGAATACATGTGGTGGTTTAAAATGCAAACAGTTTTTCATGACAATTCACTATAATTTGTTTCAGTGTAAGGTGTTGGATATTCACTTCTTTTACTTGGTCACATGTCTCCAAACAACAATCCTACAATAGACCATTTTTCACAGCAGATGCTTTAACGATCACTATGAAAAGGAACACATGTTTTGTAAATTCCTTTCTCTTCAGTACCGACCTCACAGGCATGTTGAATGTCTCTCTCCAAAGAGACGGGTTGCATATCAGTATCCACTAAGTATTGGGTTTATTTCCTAAAATTTCCACTTAATTAAATGGTGACGTCTGCATGTTTTCCCATGGTATCCCTTGTCCACCGTAAGAGGCCCTAAGTGTGTGGAGCCCCATCATGCAAGGCCGGGGTCTGCATATACTGCAGTGCCTTTTACCCTTAAACCATGCATTTTAAAACATTTTAATATGTGGAAGTCTTAAAATATGGTGTAGTTAGCTGAAGAAGAATCTGATTAACTGAGTAACATTGTCATTATGTATGGTTTCGTGTTGAGTACTGTCAAAAAGGACCTATGGAAATTTATGTCCTTAGGATTTAATTGTTTATATGCAGTTTTTAAAGAGTTGATAAATCCAAGTACTTGGGATCAACACTGTCTAATAAAAGTGAGATCAAGAAGAGATACAGCAGAGAATTATGAATGTAGTCATGTCCTTTTTAGTCTCAACCATCTATTCAAGTCATGTTTGGTCTTTAGAAAGATCTATGGACCCACCAATAATGCGGAGACCACCTTGTGGTGTAGTGGCTTGCATTCTTGGCTGTCACTTCGGAGGTTTGGGTTCAAAACCCGGTTCTGCAAAGAAATCTTAACTCTGGGGGTGAAGCTGGAATGGGGTACACTCAGCCTTGTGAGGCAGAACTGAGAAGATGAGGGTTCGATTCCTACCTCAGCCATCCAGGAAGTGGTTTTCCGTGGTTTACACACTTCTACTTCGGGCAAATGGTTCCTAACTTAAGACCACGGCTGCCTCCTTCCCAATCCTATCCCCAATTGACAAATACACTAATACAGCCATCACAATAAAATACGTTATCACACAAATTCCACTCCCACCCAAATACATGGGGCTATGGGACCATGATGTCGCAGCCCCTAAAATAAGCAACAACAAGAACTATAATGAGGAGGCTGGAAGATGGGAATGACAGCAGAAGCATGGTATCAATGTTTTGAGAAAGCAGATGTTGGTAGAACATTGATGGACGACGACTTCAGTGGATAGGACATTTCGTAAGAGCAGAGGAATCCATTTCTAACTGAGCAGTTAATTCACAGCTGATTGAGAAACGTCCAAGAGGTCGTCCAGTGACTAGATCAGTGATTCCCAACCTTTGTCAGCTGACGCCCCCCTTTTCAGATACGGGAGTTCATCGCGCCCCCCTCCCCCCCTACCTACCAGTCATCGCTTCTATAACCTCTTCGATTGACGCGGAGCATACAGACCTAACCTAATAACACTACAGTACATAATGAAATAGGCCTATCTATTACATACTACCTTCATTTTAGCACAATACAAAGAACACGCTTTTACAATCATCATCATCTTGTACAGTTTCCAGCCCCAGGCTGGGTCTGTTTGGAACATAAGCCTCGCCACTTAGTCCTTTCTTCCCACCACCTCTCCGCTGTCACTCTGGTCCAGTCCTCGCCTCTCTTCTTGACACATTCCTCCACTCCTTTCAGCCATCTATCTCTTGGTCTTCCCCTTGGTCGTTTCTTCTGCATCTCATGTATCCTCTTGGGAATCTTCTTCTCATCGATTCTCTTTAAGTGTCCATACCACCTCAGTCTTGATGTCTCAATCCTACCTTGCAAGGGCTCCTCTTTTACCATTTCCCTGACCTTTTCATTCCTCACTCTGTCTCTTCTTGTTACTCCGATCCTACTTCGCAGGAACTTCATTTCACCTGCCTATATTCTGCTTATGTCTCTTTTCTTCATTGTCCACGTTTCTGAAGCATAGGTCAGTATCAGGATATAGTAGCTTCTGTATAACACTTCCTTGCTTTTTTGTGGGACATCTTTATTCCACACTAAGCTCCTAATGCTTCTCAGAAATGCTTCTGCCTGTCTGCCACGTTCCGTAATCTCTTTGTCATTTCTCCCATTTTCCTCCACTATACTTCTCAAGTACTTGAGACTTTCCTCCTTCTTCAGCTGTCCACCTCCAAGTGTTATCCCACTCATTGGTCTGTCCTTTTTCCTGGTTGTTAACAGGATCTCACATTTACTGATGTTGAACTTCCATCCGTACTCTCCCACTGTTTCTTCCCAAGCCTTCAGTTGCTCCTGAATTTCCTCCTCCTTGTTTCCCCAGACCATGAGATCATCTGCAAACACCATTGCTTTCATCTTACCTTCTCCTATCTTTCCTGCTATCCGTGTCATCACCTCGTCCATAACCACAATAAAGAGAAGGGGTGACAGCGCACTACCCTATTTCAGGCCACTCATTTGTCTGAACCAGTCTGTTCTTTCCCCTCCAACTTTCACACAACTCACACTTCCACAATACATCTCCTTCACTCTGCCTACAGTTCCTTTTTCCACTCCCATGTTTTCCATTGCTTTCCAAACCTTCTCCCTACACACACTATCATATGCCTTTTCGATGTCCAGAAAGGCCATCAACAGATCCTCTCCATATTCGTAGTGGTGTTCCTGGAGCTGTCTCACTGAAAATATGAGATCCACTGTTGATCTCCCAAGTCTGAATCCATACTGCTCCTCTCTCAATTTTCTCTCCACTTTGGCTCGTATTCTACTTTCTAATATCTTTTCATATATCTTGGCACAGTGAGGTATGAGTGTGACTCCCCTGTAATTTCTGCACTCCTTTCTGCTTCCTTTCTTAAATATTGGGACAATTAATCCTTTCTTCCAATCTTCTGGGGTCTTTTTCTCCTTCCATATCACCCTCATCACATGGTACAGCCACTGTTTCCCAACCTCCCCAGCTGCCTTCACCATTTCAACACTCACTTCATCCACACCCGGTGCCCTTCCTCCTTTCATCTTGTCTATAACCATCTCCAGTTCTCTCCAAGCCAGGTCCTTTTCCATTCCTGTGTTGTCTTCTCCATCTTCCAATACATTGTCTTCCTCCCTTCGACCATTTGGATTCAGCAAATCCTCAAAGTACTCTTTCCACACGGTCTTGAGGGCCTCTTTGTTGTGTACCTCATTTCCGTTTTTGTCCATCATTGCCACATCCTCTCGCACACCTCTTCTCTTACTTTTGACCATCCCATAAAGTACTTTCTTATTTCCTCTGCTGTCTTCCTCCATCATCTCTGTCCACTTTACCATCCACTTCTTCCTCTCCTCTGCGACAATCTTGTTTGCTTCTTTCTTCTTTATCTTATAATCTTCCCTAGCCAGATCAGTTCTTTCCTGGAACCACACTCTGAAAGCCTTGTTCTTCCTTCCCACAGCTTCTTTTACTCTCTCATTCCACCATGGTGTCTCTTTACACCGCTTTCTGTTGCTTGTTCTTCCACATACTGCCACTGCAGCTTCCACCATTGTTTTTGAAATGCTTCCATTCCTCTTCCCCTGTTTTAGGATTGTCTGTTGGCATCCTTTCCCTTATTATCTTCTGGAATTCTTCCTTGACTTCCTTTTCCTTGAGTTTCCATACTTTGATTCTCCTTTCCTGGTACTCTGTCCTCTTGCTATCCTTAACAACTCCCAGGTTCATTACAAGTATTCTGTGGTCGCTATCTAAGGCCTCTGATGGTATTACCTTTATATCTCTGACACTTCTCTTCATTTCCCAGTCGTACAGCATGTAGTCTACCAAAGATTTCTTTGTTAAACAACAAATCCTTAAATTAGTCAACAAATGTCAGTGACAGGGTTGACACTGATTTCTCTTGGTAAGATTCGGTATGATTGGTTTGATACTTGACAGAGCACAGCGGAGATCACTTTCAACATCAAGCCGACAGCGCTGCTTTGTTTCTATGACACTAAGCGTTGAAAATCCTGACTCGCATAAATATGTCTTTGAAAATGTAGGTTCAAACTGTTCAAAGCTTCAAAGAAATCACAAAGATATGCCAACGAGACAATAAAATTGGCATCATTTTGCTCCTTACAACACAGAAAATTCCTTATTTCACCTCCAACCTCGCGGCTCCGCAGAGGTTTGTGCCGACAGTTGGCAATTACCAGTGCTTTTGAACGATTGACTTGGTGCGACAATCACTTCGAGAGATTCGAAAAATGTTTGTTTACAAAATTGTAATATTTGAGTTTTAAAAAAACTTAATTCGGAAATCACTTCACGCCCCCCACGCTCCCCAAGTTGGGAACCCCTGGACTAGGTAGTGTGATGACGATGTTGCAGTAGGTGAAACAACAGCATCCTTGGAGGACGCTATGGATATGCGTAGAAGAAAGCATAACAACTGGGGCAAATTACCTCACTGTTCCACCCCTTAAAACAACGATCATCATCATCCTTGAACAACATCTGCATTAAATACCTGTGACTGTGATCAAGATAAAGAACTTTTCCTCCGTGATTGATGTTTTCGATATTGATATTAGTTTAGGAGTATTTGACGTCATATTGGTCCGTATTGACATATAATCCTATTTGACTGATTAAAAATTTTCCTTCTATTCAATACAATTTTTTTTTATTGAAATTATATTATTTCATTATTGGGACATGTTTCGAGCTCTCAATCAGCTCATCATCAGCCAAGTGCCCTCACAAACAATAATAAAACACTCACCAAAAATACAAAGTTCATAAACAAGTACAATAAACAACATGCATTAAAAATTGACATATAATAAAACTTAGCATCCTATAGTAAAATTAACAACTTAATATAATGGAACCATCTAATGCTCTTCAATAAAAAGTTGATGTTACTTCGTTCTGACTTCCCCACACACGCAACAAACGGAGCTGTGTCATGTACATTCTGTTGACTATCATTTTGACCAGCCCACAAGTCATCATATGAAACGGATGATGGAAACTCCCATTGATGTGACAAGGTTCTTGTTTCGGCCCTCATGAAGCCTTCTCATAAAGTTAAGACACCCAATGTGGCTCCTAGTTGAATGAGTCTTGTCTGTTAGCAGCATTTCATCTTCATCTCGAACCCATGAGCACGGAGCGTGTGTGCCTTCACTACTAACTCAAGCTGGAATGACATTCCGCGACGCAAGCCCGTATGGCGAATGACATGCCTCCGGGGAAGGAGGGGAAACACTGCAATTGGTCGTGTGTAGCTAAATTTGGCTAGAAACGCTGTATCAAGTTCCAACGTTTGCTGCTGGGTGTCAGTGACATCTGGTAGCCAAAGTTGGAACTACTTGAAATTGAACTTGCCCAGTTTCATTCATTCATTTTCATTTACTTCATTTCATCCACATGCGGCGGTACTTGTAGCTCACCCCATGGGTGTCCGCATAGAAACAGCTACAAACTCTGGCGAGCCGAACATGTTCTCGGACACTCCCGGTACTAAAAGCCATACGCTAAATAAATATTATGGTGTTTGAAGCCATTATTCAGTGTTGCCTTAGTAAACAAAAGTTTGGTGCTTTTCAGTCGGTCAACACGATTGTACCCAAATGAGATAATTATGTGAAGTGACCTAAAGTATAACCTAAACTAATTTGTACCTGTCATATCATGACTCAGTAGAATGGACTGTAAATCATATGAAGCCAACGAAAGTAATTATAATGTAAATTCACCGAAAAGAAGAAAGCAAGTAGAATTTTTTCCTTCTTCTGTAACTCTGCTCATCAATTGTGTTCAAGCCATCTTTCTATAGTCAAAACATAAGCAGGCTTATCTTCTAGTCTGTGTAAATAGAATTGCAACATCCTTCCAAGTTAGAGCCCAATTGTTATCTTACTTGATGTGATTGGTTTTTAACCCAAGTTTACAAACCGGTGGCCCAATTACTGTAACTGAATTTCTTTGTACATGGGTTGATTTTTAAGTAGTGGCAACTTTTTTTTTCTCGATACATAGCATATTTACATACTTTTAAGTTTTACAGTCCTTTGATGTAACCACCAGTGTTGCATACATGTTCCCAGCAATGTTGAAGCCATTGGATTCCATTGGCACTGTCTGATCTATTGATGGTGAGATTAGAGTGGTCAGTTGCCTGATGAATGTCTTCAAGTGTTCGGAAGTGAATCCGACGAAGTGATTCCTTCATCTTAGGGATTTGATCGAAGTCGCAGGAGAGTAAGGGAGGTGGTAGAGCACTTCCCAGCTCCAACAATTAACAATTCAGACACAGCTCCTACTGCGCTCTCTAGCATTGTCATGTAGAACAAGGGCGCATTACGTCTTTTTCTTCTCAGAGCTGCTCGCAGATTGTCTCACAAAAACAAACAGTAGTATTCCACGGTAATGTTCTGCCTTTAGCAATTGGTATGTAATATGGAGGAATTATTTTGTGGGATTCACTTCTGAACACTTGGAAGATGTTCATCAGCCAACTAATCGCTCTATTTGCAACATCACAGATTAGGCAGTGTCGACAGTATCCAACGTCTTCTGAATCGCTGGGAACTCGTTGTACGGTAAGGCCTGTAAAAGAATAATAAAAATTGCCATTAACTTACTTATAAGTCAACCCACATATTTGCATGTCGCACTCATTTATTTTCTCTCCCCGGTATGGCTTTTATAACGAGTTCCATTTCAGTTAATTTTTGCTATACTGTTTCAGGGTATTTTGAGGTATTCTGGCTTATGACTCTGTTTATTTGTCCCCTGTCTTTGTTCCAGAAAGAAGAGTTCAATAAAGCTGAACAGATGCTTCATCTTGCTTTAAAACTGGCACAAGAACAACAGAACACCCAAGCGGTTACATATATCTATGACTTAATGGCAAATTTAGCATATGAAACTCAGGCTTTTGACAAAGCAGAAATTCTATTTGTTAATGTAATGAAAAACTTGCTATCTTCTGGAACAGCTCAAAATGACAACAAGATCATCCACATTAGTCTGAAGTTGGCCAACATTTATAAAACAAAACAGGACTACAGGTACCATAAATTTTAAAATAATTCCTGGTTCTATCTTCTAATACACACTAACCTACTCCCACACATCTATGTCAAGTGGTGCAAGTCTGGTTCACAGTTGCTAATTAATGTTTCCAGTCACTTGGCAGATATTGGATAGTAGTTTAATTTACTGACCTCAGCCTCAAATAATTACTTTTGTAACAGACAGGTGGAGAAGCCATTGCTATGGTCTTGGGGTAAGTACCATATAGTAGCCTTCCATCTAGGTCAGTGGTTCTTAACCGGTGGTCCGCGGACCATAAGTGGTCCGCGGACAAAAGGGTCCACCAGTACGTATAAAAATTGGCCAATAAATGGGGATTTCGAAAACGATGTGCGTTGAACGAGAATCGTCCGAATGTATTCGCGGCGGTGACTATCAGGTTTTGAATTGAAATATCTTTAAAATAAGTGTTTGTTATTGAGGAAGGGTTACAACTGGTAAGGTGTATTGAGGGGAAGGGGGGATGTGCGGGGGGGGGGGGAGGGGGGGGGTCCGTACATGATTCAATTTCACGCTGAGTGGTCCGCAGACTCCTACGGGTTCAGAACCACTGATTTCGAAAACGATGTGCGTTGAACGAGAATCGTCTGAATGTATTCGCGGCGGTGTCTATCAGGTTTTGAATTGAAATATCTTTAAAATAAGTGTTTGTTATTGAGGAAGGGTTACAACTGGTAAGGTGTATTGAGGGGGAGGGGGTAGGGGTGGTCCGTACATGATTCAATTTCACGTTGAGTGGTCCGCAGACTCCTACGGGTTCAGAACCACTGATCTAGATGGTCCAGGTATGATTTCTGACTCTGATTGGAGGGTTTAAATCCTGGTATGAGGGTCAAGGAAAGATTCTCCAGTACGGTACTTGCGCCTGGGCAATGGTATACTGGCTCTTCTCCACCCCCATCTCTGGGACTTCATATGAGTTGGAGACAACAAAGCTTCAACTGAGCACTGTATTGCTTCCACTTACCTATGCAAGAATCCTCTATAGATAGATTTATTTACAAATGGGTACATAGTTCCTGGTGCAAAGTTGCAATAAAACTACAATTTAAAATACAAAAAGATAGTGAAAATTGCTCAAATTTTCTATAGATAGGCTACACATGTTTAATAACAATAACTTAGAAGATACTATTCCAACCTCTTTCATGTAACTCACATTAACATGCTGGTACCTACAAATCTAATTATATATAACCCCTGCCACTACAGCCCGTGAAGGGCCTCAGCCTACCAAGCGAGCGCTGCCCAGCCATTTGGCCTGGAGATATTGGGGTGACGTGTGATCAGCGCATCGGGTCCCCTCGGCTGTTAATCTTGGTTTTCGTGATCAGGGCGCTGCCTCACTGTCAGACAGCTACTTAATTGTCCTCACGAGGCTGAGTGCACCCCGTTCCAGCCCTCACGTCGGTTTCTAAAATCCATGACGGAGCCGGGAATCGAACCCGGGGCCTCCGGGTGAGAGGCAGGCGCGCTACCCCTATATCACGGGGCCGGCACAAATCTAATTATAACTTCTTGTTTTGTTGACACTGCCTGATTCGCTTCTTAAACCTCCGAACATTTGGAGGCATAGGGGTAAAAATATCCTGTGGTAAACAGTTCCATTCAATTTCCCCTCTCCCCACAAGTGAATAATTGTTCCATTGACTTAGTTTAACCAAGGATGATCAAATCGGCCCCTATACACCCCCACCATTCCCAATCTCCCATGCTTTTCTCTCCCTTATAAGTTAAAAACATGTATACCTTTAATCTTTCATGTCAACCTCTTGGTCAACTCTATTAAGATTATCCTAACAATTAGGTTATCTGGTGAGAGATCGAATACAAGCACAGCATTTTCTCCCTGTCATAAAAGGTGTTTAAAGGGGCAGGATGCTTGTGGCTTACCACTGCATGGTGCGCCTTGTATAACACGAAGCATTCTATACCCCTAGAGGTTCGCAGCTGGTGAGTTCAGAAATTGGTGACTCCAAGGGTTTCCTGAGCTGGGTCTAATTTTTCCATTTTGTAGTGACTTAAGAGGAAGACTGTCTTATCTCTCTCTCAGTCCTTGAAGGTTAAGTCGTTTGGTAAGTTAGTAATGGGTAGTAGAAGTATAATAATAATAGTAATAATCATCCTCATAACGAGGAGCTGGTTAACTTTGAAGTTACATCTCTTAAACAATCCTCATGAGGGCTGTAATGGGTGCACTCAGCCTCACCACTCACAGCCTTTGAAAAGTGATTTTCAGTGGTTTGCCACTTAAGAGGTGCAAATTTTAGGATAGTGTCTAACGTAAAGTTCACTGCTACCTTCTTTCAAAATCCTCAACATACAGTATTCCTTGAGAAATTGAACTGCAGAAAAGACACCCAGCCTTCGATCACAAATAAGTTTCAGAGCCAAAAGAATTTGCAGAGCAATCCTGAGGAATTTATTATTTCTAAGGCTCGTGGGAGGAAAAAGAAAAAATAACATCATATATGTCAACAGTTAAGTATCATTGTAATAGTGATGAATTATGCTTTTATGAATAATTACTTTCTAATTTTTTGGTTGGTTAAAACATTTTTTACTAGCACTGGCCAATATGCTTGCAACTATGACTAACTACCGGAGTGATTGGCAGTTTTTGATTTATTGGTTTTTGCTCGCATGGTCAATGATATATGTTCCCCCCTCAAAGCAGAGACTTCATGCATGTCCTGAAGAAGACAAAAATTACACTCAAATATATGTTCTATTCAATGATTGGGCATCACAAAGGGATAGTTGCAACTTTGAAGTGGTATAGGGTTTCGGTTCATCGGAATTGAACCAGTAGATCACTCCTCCAACACAATATATTAAAGGCATAGTACTAATAATATGCATGGTCTCTTCAGAGGACAGAGTAAGACAAGCCTTATGATTGTGGATACAGACCTGTAATGTTTTCATTTCAGAGCTCATTATCATCTTTGAAGCTCTGCAGTTTGTGCTACAGGATGTACGACTCCACTTTGTTGTGTGCATCGACTATTTGAGATCATTGCAGTCAATTGCTTCATGTTTCCCGCAATATCCATTAATGCAGCAACTAGCCAGCGTCTCAGTGAGGTGTACCAGACCAACTGAAGAGCCCAATGTTACACCGGGGCAATTAATGTTTTATCTCTCATACCATATTATAAATACCTTGCAATAGCATTCTAAGTTTACCGACAGCGGTAGCTATGCTTGCTAATGCGCAGCGCTAGGCCATAGAGCCAAGCTCTCTGTGGACTCGGTAGACGTGGGTTCGAGCCCCACCAGCGGCAGTCCTTGAAATGGTTTTCCGTGATTTCCCATTTTCAACTCCAGGCAAATGCTGGGACGGTACCTTCTGACAGACCACGGCCGCTTCCTTCTACATCCTTGCCCAGTTTCATTCATCTCTCATTAACTCCTCTCATGAGGTTGGCGTCAGGAAGGGCATCCAGCCGTAAAAACCATCCACCACATAGAAATTTATCGCATCTCATCCCCGATCCCGTTGAAAACGGGAATAATAAGGGGTAGACATACAATGGCCTTCTCAGTTGGTACTTGGTGATGTGTACCATCTTAACTGATAAGCTCAGTGTTACTCCAGGATGAAACGCTTAACAACTAGATTGAAATGTCTGAAAAAGATTATTTTGATTAGCACTCGCTAGAAACATCTCTCCTCCCCCACTCATCTTAATACCTCTTCATTTGTCACTCTGCCTACTCATCTGATCTTCATCATTCTCCTGTAACACCACATTTCGAATGCTTCTAATCTCCAGTGTTCTGCTGCACCAACAGTCCAAGATTCACTTTCACAGAACTCCATTCTTCAGACAAAGGGTTTCAAAAATGACCTAATACTTAAATCTATATTTGAAGTCACCAGATTTCTTTTCTGTAGAAAAGCTTTCCTTGCCTATGCTAACCTACTTATATCCTGACTGGCTGTGTGGCTCAGCGGTAATGTCCTCGTCTGCTGTTCCCAAGGTTGCAGGATCAAAACCTGGCACAGTCAACTGGCATTTAAAGGTGCACAAATATGAGGGAGCCGTGTCCGTAGATTTACTGGCACGTTAAGGATCCCCTTCAAAGCAAAATTCTAGCACTCTGGCATCTCTAAAAGCCGCAGTTGTTGAAAGGGACATAAAACCAAAAACATTATTATTATTATTTTTATATCCTCTTTGCTTCATCCATCACTGCTTATATTTCTTCCCAAGTAGCAGAAGTCACTCATTTCCTTCAGCTTTTCACCTGTCAACAATTCAATGTCAATAGGGGTTTCTGATTTCTTCCAGCTGTATTCTATTATTTTTGTTCTACATTTATTGATTTTTGTCATGAATTCTTTTCTCAAGACTAAGTCCAAACTGTTCAGAAACTCATTCAAATCCTCTGGTGAATCGGTCAGATGACAATGGCGTCAACAAATCTCAGAGTTGAAACAATTTCACCTTGAATCTTTACTCGTACTTTAATTTTTCTCTCATTTCCGTGGAAATAAATCAATCAATTAAAAATTAATCAATTTCCTTCATTGCTTGTTCAATGTATACATTGAAAAGTATGGGCGATGAATGCTGCATTTTCATGTTCTGTATTTAATATGCAGTATGTTGTGGTAGCACACACACCTATTTGTCTAGATTTCACTTGGTTTGAATGCTTATTTTATGATTTATTTTTACACTTGTTGTTTCAGAAAAGCTGAAGAAGGATTCAAATTTTGTGTTGATAACCTTAAAAAGAAGGTGGATGCAGGCGCATCAGATGAAGATACTTTGCTTCTGTGGGCCATGTCTCTGGACTTGTACGCTAGATTTGATCTCGATCTAGGGCGTTACAAGGAAGCATTTACCAACTTCAAAACGGCATATGATATGTCACTTCAAGTTAATGGACCTATTAGTGAACAAAACGTGGTCTTATTGAATGATCTAGGCACTGTTTGTTGTTTGCAGAAAGACTATGATGGTGCTCTTAAGTACCTTACAGAAGCAGTCACCATAGGGAAGTCTCTTCCCGATATGGAAGATTTTGCCTCAATTTATGTTAATCTTGGTGCTGTATATTTAAAGAAGCTCATGTATGACGAGGCTAAATATGCCTGTGAGACAGCGTGGAAATCTGCCAAATTACATAATAATAAAGAAAGTTTAGGAGAAGCTAACATTTGTTTAGATGAAATAAAAGTTGCCCAAAAAGCAGTAAATGGTTGACACAAAAATGTGTTATGTTAGGGTATGTTATATGATGAGGGAATAACTATAGCTAGAGAAATTGCCAATAGTACACAAATATTTTCTGATTATTTAAAAAAACACCAATATTTCAATTTTTCTGAAGTCTGTGTTACACATTCTACTTTTTATGTCACCTGTACATGGTTGTAGTCAAGATAATCTTGGACATTGTTGATATCTTTTCTTTTTAATGCTGTTGACTTCCTTTATACTTACACTTGTGACATTGTTCCTGAGACCTTTCTGTTTCAAAGGTAACTTAGAGAAGTAAGGATGCTCTTAAGGTCAAAAGATGCCATAACAGGATGATCAAGCATCCAGTTTATGGAGGACATGTCCTCCTTCTTTACCCTTGTTTTTCTGTCTACAGACATTGGAAAATGCCCTGCATTTTAAATTATAAGACTATTGGAAATATAATTCTTTATAAAAATCATGATTTATTTACCTTTATGGGAAAAAAAAATAATGAAGAAAGTAATTTTAATATAATATGCCAATTTAGGTTGGCATGACATAGCAAAGCCATATTGTGTTGGTGATACTGTCTGTAGTTTTAGACTTCTGTTTTCACTACATATGTTGGCTACCTAAAAATACGGAATGCATCTCAGAACTAATTTCAAACTCTTGTTTTGAAAGAGTTGGGGATTTCCTTTTTTTCCAATGAGTATTCAGTGGCGAAATGAATGAAACAAGTTGTTACCTTCCTCTTCGAAGGATACCCAGCGGCTTAGCTGTGTGCATTAAAACACGCACCACTGCGATGGGTAGCTACAGCGAGTCTGGAATTCATGGTTCAAATCTCGGTGCTGACAGTAGCCATCCTAAGTTTTTTGTAATATACTCCCTGCAGGAAAATGCTGGGAAGGTGCCTTATTTCAACCTACCCCGATCCCTGACCTTAACAATTATTGTCACACTTACTGCTACAGTCACCACAGTTCATCAGACAAATCCAACACGGACCTAAGTACATGGGGCTGATGATCAATATGTCCCACGCCCCAAAATAAATTAATTAATGAACAATAATAACAAATCTTCTTTGAAGGTAATATTACTTGTTAAATACAACTTGAAACTTATGACATGTATCAATTTTCATAATTACTTGAAATATCTGAAAAATAGTCCACTTTTTCTACAGTAAAACAAATTGGATCAAATGATGAAATGTACCATTGTTGTCGTTGTTGGTTCATTGGAGGGGCATGGTCAATTAGAGCAGTCTTCTTGAGAATGTCTAGAATTTGTCTGATAACTTGCTTTATTGTGGTGTCTGTAGTAGTGGGTGTATTTGTAATGCAGGTGAGGATTGGGAAGGAGGTGGCCATTATCTTAAGTTAGGAACCATCCTGGCATTTGCCTAGAGTAGAAGTGGGAGACCACGGAAAACCACTTCCCGGAGGCTGAGATGAGAAGCAAACTCACCTCTTCTCAGTTTTACATCATGAGGCTGAGTGGACCTTGTTCCAGCCCTCAGACCAGATTTAAATTTCTTGGCAGAGCTGAGAATCGAACCTAGACCTCTGGGGCGACAGCCAAGAATGCTAACGGCTAAACCAGGAAGTGGACATGTGTGTAAAGGTACGTCCACACCAAGATGTTTTCGTTAACTTTGTTAATGAACAATGTTCATGAACATTTTTGACTGTTCATAAACAAAATAGCGTGTTCATTAACTTTTCGAACATGTTCATGAACAAAATCTCTTTAACTTTTGTGAATGAAACTTTTCATTAACTTTTCGTGTTTTCGTTAACATTTTGGTTCATGCATGCGCAAAGACGCAATTAAGGTTGTAAATTCGTAGCGCGGAATACGATGATCTTTTACTTCTCTAAAAATCGACTATGGAATCGCACGTGACTCGTATATTGCGCGGAATTATGAAATACCAGGAAGCACATGTGAATATTAATTAACTTAATTCTAAACGCCTTTCCAATATTTTTCTTTTCCACGCCTTGCGTCTGCGCTTTTCTCTAATTTTGTACTCGCTAAAATAATAAAAGATGCAGCTGTACGTACTTTCTTCTTCCTGACCCTATCCATTATAACCTCACAAACAGTTTATTTAATGTTGAAGAAGTTTGTTAACAAATGTTTAGTAAACATGTTGAGAAATGTTTTCATTAACATTGTTCATTAACATTGTTCATTAACTTTGGTGTGGACTAGCCTTAAGGCTAAACCCACTAGCATAGGTTGTCATTAGTAGCTTGCCATAGCAGATGTAGGAAGTCATCTTACAACAACAACAAAACCATTTCATATAGTTAGAATCTATGATTATAGTTTTGTTCGCCCAATAATGAATCATAATTGCCTAAGTAATGACTCGGTGGAAGTTTCCAACTCTAAAATCCTGTAGTGACAATTTTGATGTTCTTAACTTGTACAAGATTGCGAACTCTCACATTAAGTGCCAAGAATTACTCAATGAAGTGAATTTTTCTGTGCCTCCCCGCAGGCATCATGTCTTCAAAACAAACCAGGGGCATATATAGAATTTTTTTTTCGTGGGGGGGGATGACTATCCTGGAAAATTGTGAGTATTCTCAGGGGCTTGTCATGGCAAAATACCCAGAAATATCAACCAATATTCTAGAGCATATAACTTTGTGTAATTATTTTTGATAAGATTCAAATCTTGCATACAAAATTATTACTCGCAATACAAAAAAGTTTTTTTTTACAAGTTGATAATTTATTTTTCAAAAGTACCATACTTTGGAATTCACAGTTTTGCCTCACAAGGCTGAGTGTACCCCGTTCCAGCCCTCAGACTAGAATTAAAATTTCTTGGTAGAGCCGGGAATCGAATTCGGACCTCGGGGCGGCAGCCAAGAATATTAGCCACTACACCACGAGGTAGTCTAATTTCAATCTTAATATTGTTTATAACTTAGCCAATAAGTTAAGATTAGGGTACAACCAAATTTACAATTATTTTATGCTCTTACCAAAGCAACACTTTCTTCATTTTTTATTGGCTTTTTTCGGGGGGGCGGGGGGCTGAAGCCTCCTCAGCTGCAGTAGTTAAAAGGGCATAAAACCCATAACATTATTCTTTTATATTTTATAAAAGTAATGGTGAAAACCATCAGAGATGAAGTGCTGATAGATGTTGAATTATGCCATAATATCCTAATGTACTACGAATGAAATGAGTACTGTACAGTATTTTGTTCACAGATTTTTTAGAAACTTTCTTGAAATATTTCAGCCTTTTGGATTAATCACAACTGAAGGTCGATTAACGATCTCCAAAATTTATATCCGAATACAATATACTGCAAAAGTGTGTTAATTCAATGGAATGTGTAATATAATAATGATATACCTATATTAGTTAATATGAGAATTGCTTCTAAGAAAAAATTGGAATGTTGAATGGTTTAAAAAACATATATTTGCCAGTCATTATATGTACAGTTGTTCAAAAAAAGAATGAGCATTTCTTGTGGGCACACCTCAGCTTTTGAGAGTTTTATCTGGTGTGGTTTACTTGTTCCAGAAAATGGTTCGCCTATAAGTTAACGTTGGAACTTCGCCAAAACAGTTTCCCAGTGTGCTTAGTCTTTGTTTGAGCAACTGTACATAGGAAATCAATGGTGTCTTTAGTTTAAACTGATGTTAAAATGTTGTAAATGGCATATTTCTGTTCTGGTAAAAAATTCTGTTACAATTGATTTTATTAAAAATATAGGAACATATAAAAAATGCTTTTTCCTCTTTAACCTTTCCTTTCGAGTTCTTATAATCAACTCTTTTCCTCTTCTGATCCTGATGGTATTACATATTTCACAGCCTTTTCTAACCTTTCCATTACCTTCATTTATTAAGAAGTCAGAACATGCCTTTCTTCAAAGTAATTACCTGTCTGTTAGGTAGTCAGCCCAGAGGCTGGTTGGATCTTCGAAAAGAATGGAGGGTCTAATAACTAGTGGAATGTGGATTGGTGGCCCAGGACCCCCAGCATTGTGTCCACTTACTTGTGCCGGGCCCATCTCTTTTGTCTTTATCTCCTTTGGTCAGTTATTGTATTCTTCCAACTCTAAGGGTATCTCTGGCCTAGGGTGTTTTTCATTTTCCGACCTTAATTTTTCTGCTACCCTGTTTTTTGTTTTGTTTTTAGGGGTTGGACTTCCTTTTAGCAATTAACTGCCTTACAGACATGAACACTCTTTATTTTATTCTGGTTACATTTAACATTCATCTATATCAACAATCCATCATCTTTTCTCATTTTTAATAGTCTCAAGTTCCAAAGAAAATGTGTCAGGTCATAGACTTCTTAATGTTTCAAGTATAAGTGCATGTCCACTACATCACTTACTTCTCATGTACTTTGGTTGGTACCTCAGTTTAGGGGCTGTGACAACGCGGTCATGTAGGCCTGTGTACTTTGGGTGTGTGAAGAATCTGTCTGATAATCGGTGTTAATTGCGATGGGTGTATTAGTGTGTTTTCAGGAATTCATGTAAAGACTGCAGACTATCAATTTCAAGTAGTTCCTACTTTTGCTACCAAATGCTACCGTCAATGACACCTAGCTGTGAACTTAGCTACTAGATGCCATCACTACCAGCACCTCGCAGTGAACTTTGGAACTTTAGAGCATTAATCAAATCTAACCTACAAATTTAGCTTCACACAATTGCAGTTAGTGGAAGGTTCTTTTACATGACATAATTCTACTTCCCCTCCAAAGGAAGGCATACTGAAGGATTTTAACGCTCTTAAAAAATCTGACGCTTTCGGCCGGGTTTGAACCCGCCATCTTGGGCATAGGAGTTCAGCTTGCTACCGACTACGCCACCAAAGCCGCTCTCGTGTATAAGGTGTGTTCAAAAAGTAACGAGCCGGAGGCATAATTACAGAAACCGGTACCTGTATGTTAGAAGTATTGGCCCTTGCTGTTGAAGCACTTGTTTCACTGTGACACGAGGCGGTGAATGGCTGTCTCATAAAATTCCCTGGGCTGCGATGTGAACCAGTTCCTCACATGCAGCTGGACGTCGGCGGCCGAGGTGAATCGTTGGCCCCGCAGAGCCCTTTTCAGGACACCAAACATGGTGTAAACACAGGGAGAGAGGTCTGGACTGTATGGAGGGTGGCCGAGAACCTCCCATTTTAATTTCTGCAGGAGTGCCGTGACTGAGTTGGCCGTATGAGGTCGTGCATTGTCGTGGAGCGACCACGGCGGCTATGGCGTTCACTGTCACTGGGGTTGTTATCGGTAATGCAGGGCGGTGCCCCAGACCAGGCATCATCGGCTAACGACACCTGTCCTTCCCTGAAGCACTTGTGCCACGCCTTGACCCTTGCAAGGGACATGCAGTGTTCGCCGTACACTTGTGACATTTGGCGATGAACGTCCGTTCCCCCTACTCCTTCCGCTGTCAGAAACCGAACACCACCTCTTTTCTCTTCGGTTGACGCCTCCATGTCACTGTTTGCAATGCGACTGGCAGCGTTGGACGATTGATGCATGCTGCTCGCTTTGTATCGTCACGTGACGTGCACGCGTGCCCTCTAGCGACGGGCTGTGTCCTTCCACGCTCTGGTCGGAACCACACCTCGTTACACACGCCACGATTAGCCGATGTCATCACTGGTTTGCGCATTCCAGCCTCCGGCTTGTTACTTTTTGAACGCATCTTATATTTTAAGGCTGCACAAACTTAAATTGGGTGCTTGAACCCACACTGCATAAACTTTAAAAGACACCAAGAGTTTTCTTGAACTGCATAAGGGACATCAGCCTCCCTACCTGCAGCTCTTAGTTCTTTTAGGCATAATGCCTTCTATTAGTTTCTTTGTTCTTGTATTCAATCTCTAAATAAATTGTGAACCAATTGCACTTGTGATCTGTGCCAGACTTCACTTTGTTTCCTTGCTCATTATAAAATTTATTAATCCTACAGTTTACTTTTCTATTGAAACTAACCTTTTACCCGAGCTTGGCTTTGCCTCTTGCTCCATCTGTCCTATTGTATTGCCAACCCAACACAAACAACCTGCTATTGATCTTTTGGGACTGATTGTAAACAGGATAATTTATCTCATTGTAGCAGATACGAATATTTATATTGAATTCGTGAAATCTAATTTTTCCACGAAGAGAGGTTCCATGAAAACAAATGACAAAATTAAAGTTTTGTTCAGACTTTCATACCATGGCTGTATGCTGCGGTCAGTGTATCTCAACAAAAAATGGCAGCTGTATTTATAATTTTATTGCAACAATGTCTAGGAAAAGCTTTCTCCTTGTCCTAAGACACATTCCATTTAACGATATCTCTCCAAAGTTCAGAGCCGTGCAACTGACAAAAGTGGCCCCCACAAGAGAAGTTACCAATGTTGACCACTGTAGTTGTTGCAATGATAACAAATATGTGTTTCGGTCTATTGCTTAGTTCTTCTCAAGTTGCATATTCTCATAATTATTATAATGAAGATTGGGAAACAATAACTCATAATAAAAATAGTGATAGTGAAATTAATATCCCCAAAAGTTTCACTCGTTGAACAAAGAAATACCTCCCTCAATATTTCCCACGATCTTTCATTTGATAATTGTTAGGCACTTACCCAGGAGGAGGATTTAGGGTGCAGGGTATATATATATCCCTCATCCCAAAATGTCATATTTGTCAGTACACTCCCCCATGGGCGGCATTGGGGTCCTTCACTACATAAGATAGTCTATACTTACACAATCCACCATGAAATTTTGCCCCTGATAAATGTATAAATCACTGAAATGAAGAAATGCAGTGTTACTCATCAACCAGATGAAACACCAACTTGCTAGTGATCACAATAAAGAATTAGAACTAGTATTGACCAGTCAAGAGGTAGAGCATCAATGGAAGGAAATAAAAACCACTGTACAGGCAGTAGGTAAAAAACACTTGCAGCCGGATGGTAGGACAAAGAAGAAAATGGATGAAAGAACACATCCTGGATTTGATGGAAGAACGTAGATAAGATCAATAGGGATCAACATAGACGTATTCAGTCTCAAATTAGAAGAGAAATTAGAAAAGCCAAACAAGATTGGATGAATGAAAATTGTACTATAGAGAATCTTGAGGAGCGGCTTCGGTGGCGTAGTTGGTAGCATGCTGAGCTTCTATGCCCAAGATCGCCGGTTCAGACCCGGCCGAAGATGTCGGATTTTTTAAGAGCGTTAAAAATCCCTCAGTATGCCTTCCTTCGGAAGGGAAGTAAAGCCGGCGGTCCCATGTCATAGATTTATGGCATGTTAAAGAACCTTCCACTAATTACACCTGTGTGAAGCTAAATTATAATATAGGTTAGACATTCGACAAACGCTCTTAGGTTCTGACGTTCGTCGCCAGGAGCTGACTGCGGTGGCCTCTGGTAAATCAAGTTCTGAACTAGTAGTCGTTGACAGTGGCGTTTGGCGGCAAAAGTAGGAACTACTTGAAAAAATTCAATGTCTGCAGTCCTCACTTGAATTGAAAACAGATGACAAACACTAATACAGTCATCACTATTAACACAAGTTTTAAGATGGATTCTACACATACCCAAAGTACACGGGGCTACATGACCACGTTGTCGCAGCCCCTAAACTGAGGAACCGACCAGAATCTTGAGAAAAAACATGATACCTTTAATGTGCATAAAGTCATTAAGTAACTGGAAATTTTAGGTGAAAGATGCCACTTGTGTTAGAGGATAACTCCAGTAAACCTATTATAAAGTTAAAAATGGGAAAAATATATTACAGACCCTTTCTTTGATCACCAACCACCAGTCAATGTTAATAATTATTACATGGATGGGCCAACAATATTGAAATCGGAAGTAACTCGTGCAACAAATCAATTAAAATGTGAAAAAGCTCTGGGCCATGATGAAATTTCAGCCGATGTTATAAAACTTATAAATGAAAAACAAATTGATAAGATAGTGGACCTCTTTAATAATATATAGGCCTATATTTCTGGTGAAATACCTACATTTATTCCTCTTCCAAAGCAATGAACTTTAAAAAGATGCAGTTAATATCAACCTGAAAGCCTTTTTGAAAATTGTACATTGCCAAATAAGGAAGAAATGTGACAATCAGATAGAAGCTACTCAGTTCAGATTTCAAAATGGTTATGGAATTTGCAAGTCTATCTTCGGACTAACAACTCTCCTTCAAGAATGCTGGGACCAAAAAATAGATGTATACGCCCGTTTCATAGATTACCGGTATGTAAAAGCATTTGATAGACTGAAACGTAATGAGCTCATCAAAATACTTCAACAAATTGGAATTGATGGTAAAGATATAAGAATCATTGAAAACCTATACTGGCATTTAAAAGCTGTAGTGAAGATTGATGATGATACTTCAGATTCTGTGGACATTAGAAGAGGAGTTCGACAAGGATGTATTCTGCCTCCATTATTATTCAACATTTGCTTGGGAGCTGTTCGGGCAGTAGAAGATATGGCAGTGGGAATGAAGGTCAACGGGAAACTAATACCAGTACGTACACTTAGAAATGCAGATGACTCAGTTCTTCTGGCCAGTAGTACCGTATTGAAACCCTACAGCTATACGACGTCCAAGGTCAAGTTCAGAGGAGAACTATCCGAAAGCTTTCCAATCAGAACAGGAGTTAGACAGGGTGATGGTCTCTCCTGTATTCTCTTCAACTGTGTGCTGGAAAAGATAATTAGGGAATGGAGAACGATGTTACCACTGGGAGCTGGACTGAAGCTTGGTTACAAGAGAGACAACCTCTTCGTCCCTTGCCTAGCCTTTGCTAATGACCTCATTCTACTGGCAAACAAGAGGAGGCTACCTACAAACTACAGAGTCTTTATAGAGTAGCGGTTAAGACTGGTTTGAAGATCAACATCCAGAAGACTGAATTTATGACCAATATCAAAGAGACCCCTTATAATATTCCTCTCACAGACACTACCATACGAAAGGTACCAGCAGTTAAGTACTTGGGAGAATGGATTTCTGCGAATCAGAGCGAGAACCGAGCCATAGATGACAGATGTACCAAGTTTGAAAGGGCTTATCATTCCTGTCGTAGTATCTATTTTCATCTAAGTGCCTCTCCAAGAACCTCAAACTCGGACAGTATAACTCCGTCGTCAAGCCATCTGTTCTGTATGCTTCTGAGTGCCTTGTAATGACCAAAAAGGCTCCACTCAGAAAACTGGAGTTAAAACAGAAGAAGATCCTGAGGAGGATATTAGGTCCGATTGGAGAGGAAGGAGGCATTTTCAGAATCCGTCATAATGATGAATTGTATGAACACCAGGAAGATATTATCACGTCTATAAGGAAAAGACGCCTGACACTTGGCACGTCTGGATTCTGAAAGACTCACTAACAGGATATTCACAGTAACAGGAAGAGGCAAGGCTTCTAAGAACAAATGGATTGCATCAGTTACGTCAGATATGGAACAACTAGATATCCCACTGGAACAAACTCGTGACCATCTGATGTTCCGTCAGGTCATCCGACAGGGCGTTTTCCCAACGTCTCTTACAAGTAAGAAGACTACAGGAGCTAAGTGGACAGAAGAAAAAAGACTGACTCATAGTCAGAAAATGAGGGACTATTGGAAGAAGAAGAAAGCAACAACTTTACCGACGAGTAGATACGAGCCCCATGGTCCTAAGTAGGCCTAAACGATAAAGAAAGAATTAATAAGATTAATATATTTGGAGAACACAAAGAAACAAAATTAATGGTTTTCAGTCATAGAAGGGTTCAAGTAATTTTGATGCTGAAAGGACAACAAATCCAACAAGTTGACAAATTTAAGTACCTTGGTTGTTGGTTTTCAGAGGATTTGAATCTAATCTTGAAATTAAGACCCTTATAGAAATGGCAAGGTCAACTATAAAAAAAAATTAGAGCTTTATTGTGTGACGATGCCTTATTTAAAACTAAGAGAGCGTATTGTGAAATGTTATGTTTGGTCCACCTTGCTTTATGGAGTACAAGCTTGGACTTAAAAATAGTCCTCCATTAAAAGGCTTGAAGCTCTGGAAATGTGGTTCCATAGAATGATGCTGAAAATCCCTTGGATCTATCTTTAATGAACAGGCACTGCGGAGAGCAAGCTCTAAGCGGAAGCTGATGATTACCATCACATGTAGGAAAATTGGATACCTGGGTCATACGTTACGTTTTGCAAAATACGCAATATTACTCCTCATTTTAAAGGGTAAAACTTACGGGCATCGAAGAGCGGATAGGAAAAGGACGTCTCATCTTCGGAATCATCAAGACTGGACTGGCACAAGAACTATTGAACCACTATATCATGTTGCTGAAGATAGACAAACACTATCCATATCGATTGCCAACATCCGGGAGACTGGGCAGGTCATATAGAAGAAGAAGTGTTAACTCATACACCATCCCCCCCAGGGACTCACTTCTAGTGGGCGTGGGTTGGCGACCACGGGGCCCCAGCTGAGTCCGGCATTGCTTCCACTTACTTGTGCCGGGCTCCTCTCCGTCTTCTTTCCTGTCGACCTCACTTGGTCAACTCTTGTTCTCTTCCGACCCCAACGGTATTAGGGTATCCGAGGCCTAGGGAGTCTCTTCCTTTCACGCCTTAATTGGCCCTTGTCTCATCTTTCCTGACACCCTCCTTCTGTGAGGGGTCAGCCTTCTTTTTCTTTTCCTTTTACCTCCTGCCTTGTGCTCAAGGCCCTTAAGGAGGCAGGGTGTATGTAGCCCCACCACTTCTGGTGCACCGTAGATAATGCTACACCCTCAGGGTTCACGGCTGGTGAGTTCGGGAGTTGGCGACCCCGAGGGATTCCTGAGCTGGGTCCGTTTTCCCCTTTTGTCCCCTTACCTTCGGGGCGGACCCTCTCCTCTTTCACTTTCCTATCTGCCTTTCATGGCTCTCCTTCCTTCCAAGTCCCTCAATCCACATTCTTCGAGGGTTGAGGGCATTTCTTTTCCTCCTGTCCTTTATTTGCCTGATTCTCCTTTAGTTTTCCATTTCTTCTTCTAGTATGTAGGTTGGTAGTTAGTTTTAGTTTTAAGTTTACATTTCATTTTCATCTTCACGATCACCCAAACCATCAGGGGCCGATAGCCTAGATGTTAGGCCCCTTAAAACAACAATTATCATCATCATCATCATCATACACCATGTTCTATACCGGCAAACTGATTGTGTAAAATTTACCCAGCATGCGCCGTTACGTTACAGGTGAGCAAGCACATCCGGACGGGTTAAAGGCAGACGACCTTGATGTGTCACCCTTAAAAACAATCACCACCTATATTGAAATGTGTTCAGATAGTTAAAGAGAAAAGAGTCAAAATGTAGAAAAGCCAATGCAATGAGTTCTCAGTTGCGATCTATAGTATTCTACCAGAAGGAAGTTACTAGTGACAAAACTCTCCCTGCATCACTCGGTATTTAGACCAACCTTGCTGTTTAGGATTGAGAGCTGGGTGGAGGTAACTGATATGAGGGTAGAACAAATGATTGCTGGGACGAATAAGTGGGAGTAATGGCAGGAGGGTAATCACAATACAGAAATAAAGGCTTTAGAAATAAACAAGTTAGATTTCTTCTTTTTTTTTTTGCTGTCAGGTGTTTTGATAAACATTAGAACAAACCTATCGCCAACCAACTTTGGACTAGTCATGCTATTCCTTAGAATCTGATGTTAAGGTGACAAACAATTATTTCCCTTGAATTTAATGAATTTTACTATGGAGTAGTTGCTGCTGCTTATTTTAGGAGCTGTGACAATGTGAACATACAGCCCGTGTATTTGGGCGAGTATGTAATTTATCTGATAACCTGTGTTATTGTAATGTCTGTATTAGTGTGTGGCCTTAAGTTAGGAACCATTCCAGCATTTTCCTGGAGTAGAAGTGGGAAACCACAGAAAACCACTTCCAAGATGGCCAAGATGGGAATCAAACCCTCCTTTACTCAGTTTTGCCTCACGAGTCTGAGTGTACCCCGTTCCAGCCCTCATGACCAGAATTAAAATTTCTTGGCAGAGCCGTGAATTGAATCCGGACCTCCAAGGAGACAGCCAAGAATGCTAGCCACTATACCACATTGTGGGTTTCATCAAAAAAACTTTCCCACTCAGCTTCCTCTCTCAGGGGCTTCTAAATTATTCTTAATTCAAGAACTGATCCTAGGCTCAATATTAGATAGTTTTCACCCACCATACTTCTGATGCAACCCTTTTTCCTGTACTCCATTCCACCCCAATGTAGCACAATTTTGGCTACAGCTACAACTCCTCTAATAATAATAATATCGTATGGCCTCGGGTGCCGGGTGCAAGCTTTGTTATCTGACACCCAAAGGGTAGCTTGCATGTCGAATTTCGTTGCTCCTTGAAGCACTATGAAAGTCAAGGAGGTTAGATATCTAAGCTCCTTGAACACTATAGCGCTTTCTAGTAGAGAAATGAGGAATTTTGTGTTGGCGGTAACTCCCGAGATTAATTTTGCCATTATGAACCTGGCCTACAGTATTCAAATGGGTTCTTTGACATGCCAACATCGCATGACATGGTGTCGCAATTTTTTCCGCCTTTCAAAAATCACTTACCATGGCCAGGGGCGAACCTGCAAGTTTGGGGTTAGTAGACCGACACGTTGACCACTCACCCACCGTGGCAATCCCTCTAATACTGAAGATTATGTTAAAATTTAACAATGTTTCTGTTCTAAAGGGTGTGTGTCTGCCCCATTAAGTCACTCTTCCTCACTACAGTACTTTACATTTCCAGCTTGATAAAGAATGTTATCGAAGTTTGAATCAGACACAGCAATAAGCCAATGAGATTTGCTGGAATTTAATTACTTAGCCAAGAGAGCCAAGATAGTACTCCATCTTTTGGCACCTCTATAAGGAGGAGATAATCCCTCAGCAATAAAGTACTACACTGTGCTTTATATATGGGATGTAGTGCATGGTCCACTATCCCAGAAGGTTTCAAGCAGGATGTACCACCACAAAACCCTAGATGATTTGCAGGAGTTTAATTTACAAGAACTTACTTGGAGTCTGGATTAAATTCTTCTCCATGACATGTTACTGTGGGACATATTATAAGGTCTTTCAGAGCAGAGTTGAAATCATGTTTTATCACCTTTGCACAATTTTAGGGGGGTGGAGAACTCAGCAAATTTGGAGGCCCGGATAATTGTTCACTGATGTGCAGCTGGACACAGTTGCTAGTGTTTGTAATAATGGAGGTATAATAATTTCTATTACAACTTTTAACAGGCTGCGTGGCTCAGCGGTAACGTTCTCGCCTGCAGTTCCGAATCCTGGCACAGTCAGCTGACATTTGAGGGTGCGCAAATGCGAAGGAGCCGTGTCAGTAGATTTACTAGCACGTTAAAGATACCCTTTGGGACGTCTGTAAAAGCCACAGTAGTTAAAAGGGACATAATACCAATATCATTATTATTATTATTTAACAGTGTAAAGTCATTTCATCTTCAGATAAACTGATATTATTCAATAGTTAATGACATTCACTACATGTTGTTTGAGTCTTCAGTCTTTTGACTGGTTTGATGCAGCTCTCCATGCCTTCCTGTCCTGAGCTAATCGTTTCATCTCTACATAGCTACCACACCCTACATCCGAGGCAATCTGTTTAACATATTCTAATCTTGGTCTACCCCTACAGTTCTTGTCCTCGACCCTTCCTTCCATAACTAAGCTTGCTATTTCTGGGTGTCTTAGTATGTGTCCTACCAACCTATCTCTTCTCTTCATTAGCAGTCGCCAGAAACATCTCTCCTCTCCCACTCGTCTTAATACCTCTTCGTTTGTAACCCTATCTACCCATCTAATCTTCATCAGTCTCCTGTAACACAACATTTCAAACGCTTCAATTCTCCTCATTTCTGCTGCACCAATAGTCCAAGTTTCACTTCCATAGAGTGCCACGCTCCAGACAAAGGCTTTCAAAAATGACTTCCTAATACCTAAATCTATATTCGAAGTCCTTCTTTGTAGAAATGCTTTCCTTGCCTGAGCCAACCTACATTTTATGTCCTCTTTGCTTCGTCCATCACTGGTTATTTTGGTTCCTAAGTAACAGAAGTCTCCTACTTCTTTCAGCTTTTCACCAGCCAATTTGATGTCCATAGAGGTTTCTGATTTATTTCGGCTGCTATCCAATATTTTTGTTTTACATTTATTAATATTCATCATGAATTCTTTCCTCAAGAACAAAGTCCATACCATTCAAAAACTCATTCAAAACCTCAGGCGTGTCGGCCAAGATGACAATGTCATCAGCAAATCTCCGAGTTGAAATTATTTCTCCTTGAATCTTCACTCCCACTTTAAATTTTTCTCGAATTTCCTTCATTGCTTGTTCAATGTAAAGATTGAAAAGTATGGGTGATAAGTTGCAGCCTTGCCTTACACCTTTCTAAATACCAGCTTCTCTCTCATGTCCTTTAGCTGGAATGACTACTGTCTGGTTTCTGTATAGATTGTAGATCACCCTCCTATCCCTGTACTTTATTCCAATCGTTTTCAAAATGTCAAACAATTTAGTCCAATCAATGTTATCAAAAGCCTTTTCTAAGTCTACAAATGCCATGAACGTTCTCTTATCTTTTCTTATTCTACCTTCCAAGATCAGCCTAAGACTTAGTACAGCTTCCCTTGTTCCTACATTTCTCCTGAAACCAAACTGGTCTTCACCCAACTCCGTTTCTATCTGGCTTCCATCCTCTCGTAAATTATTCTAGACAGGATCTTTGAAGCATGAGTAATCAAGCCGATTGTACGGTAATCTTCACATATGTTAGCTCCCACTTTCTTCGGTATACGAATGATAACATTCTTCTTGAAATCACAGGGTACCTCACCTGTCTCATAAATCAAACACACCACGTGAAATAACCTGATCAGACCTTCATCTCCTATGCAGCGTAGCAACTCAATCGGTATATCATCTATGCCTGGTGCTTTGTTCCTGCTTAAGTCTTCCAATGCTCTGTCAAATTCTGATCTCAATATTACATCCCCTTTTGCATCCTCATCAATTTCCTCTTCCCTTTCCATTACATGATTCTCAAACTCTATGTAAGCTTTCCATCTCTCAACCTTTTCTTCCCAATCTGTTAGAGGTTTTCCATCTGTGTCCTTAATATTACAGCACCTAGTCTTCTTTTCCCCAAAAGTATTCTTAATCCTTCGATAAGCTGTGTCTACTTTTCCTAATTTCAGACAATTTTCTATACCTTCACATTTTTCTTTCAACCATTCTTCTTTCGCTTCCTTGCACTTCTTGTTAACCTCATTTCTCAGACGTCTGTATTCTGCTTTCCTTTTTTCATCTCTTACATTCTTGTGTTTCTGCCTTTCATCCATCAATTCTAGTATATCCTGAGTGATCCACAGTTTTCTACCTATTCTTTCTTTCCTACCAATGTTTTCTTCTGCGGATTTTGTTATTTCATTCTTCAAAAGTGCCCATTCGTCTGCAGATGAAGTTTGTTTAGGGTTTTTCATTAGTCCTTCCTTTATACTCTTTTCAGTCGGTCAACACGAATGTACCCAAAAGAGATGGGTTATGCCCTAATCCTGAAATAAATTACATGAGATTAATAAAACACTAGGATGACCAGTTTCGATCGTCAAGCGATCATCATCAGATCCAATACACTTAGGCTATAAAATCTATGTTTGAAATACAGGTGAAAATATTTACAATATGTACAATTATTTAGTTGCAGTATTGGTACTGCAACTGTCAGTGTATGCTAAATGCAGTATATATGTTAGGTGAAATGCTAAATGGTGATGGCTATCCGGAGATTGTACTTTAGAGAGATTATATGGTTGTAAACTATGGTTAAACTATACAATTTTAGAGTTTAACCATAGTTTACAACCATATAATCTCTCTAAAGTACAATCTCCGGATAGCCATCACCATTTAGCATTTCACCTAACATATATACTGCATTTAGCATACACTGACAGTTGCAGTACCAATACTGCAACTAAATAATTGTACATATTGTAAATATTTTCACCTGTATTTCAAACATAGATTTTATAGCCTAAGTGTATTGGATCTGATGATGATCGCTTGACGATCGAAACTGGTCATCCTAGTGTTTTATTAATCTCATGTAATTTATTTCAGGATTAGGGCATAACCCATCTCTTTTGGGTACATTCGTGTTGACCGACTGAAAAGCACTAAACTCTTGTTTACTAAGGCAACACTGAAAATATGGCTTCAAACACCACAATGCTTTATACTCTTCTTGAATCCTTCGTTTACATCCTTCTCTTTCAGTCTGTCTATTGCCCATCTTTTTGGCTTTTGACTTTTCTTCAGTTTCTTCAACTTTAATCTGCATTTCATAACAACCAGATTGTGGTCAGAGTTTATGTCAGCACAGGGATGTTTTACAATCCAAAATCTGGTTTCGAAACCTCTGCTTGACCATAATGAAGTCGATTTGGTAACGCCCTGTATCTCCTGGTCTCATCCATGTGTATTTTCTTCTATTGTGGTTATCGAATAAGAGAATAAGGTGTTAGCTATGACTAACTCATGCAGTGCAGAATTCCATCAGCCTGCTTCCTCGATCATTCCTTTCACCTAATCCGAAATTTCCTACTATCTTCCCTTCTCTTCCATTTCCTACCACAGCATTCCAATCTCCCATTACTATAACATTTTCATCACCCTTGATATACCTCAGAATTACATCTATTTCTTCGTAGACCTTTTCAACATCTTCATCATCAGCTTGACCGGTAGGCATATAGACTTGTAGCACTGTGGTGCACGGAGGTTTTGTATTGATTTTTGCTACAATAATTCGTTCACTATATTGATCATAATAATCCAACCGCTGTCCAAGTTTTCTACTCAATATGAGACCAACCCCTGCTTGGCCATTATTTGATTTAGTGCTAATGACCCTATAGTCTCCTGACCAAAAGTCCAGTTCTTCCTGCCAGTGCATTTCACTAATCCCAACCAAATCCAACCTCAACCTATCCATTTCCCTTTCTAAGTTTTCTAACCTACCACTGCCTAGCAGACTTCTAACATTCCACGCTCCGATCCGTAGAATGTCAGATTTCCTTTTTGTCACTTCTGTGATGTTAACCCCCTCTCGAGTAGTCCCTACCCGGAGATCCGAACGGGGGACTAGTTTACCTCCGGATTGGAATTTTACAAGGGAGGAGGCCATCATCACATATACTTATGCATAGCGAGGTGCATATCCTCAGGAAGAGCAATACGGTGTAGTTTCCCGTTGCTTTCAGCCGTGCAGCTGAACGCAGTGTATCCATTACATGAATAGGGAAATAATATACATCAATTCTAGAATTTTACAGATGGGTATGAAAACAGTAAGTGGAATAAAAGTACATATTTATTTCAATATTATATAAATACATATCACAATTTCTAGAAAAGGATTTCCCAAATCCTTTTAGTTGGCATACCAATAAATCATTATCCATACCTTTTCCATATTATTAAGGATTTCAATGCACAATTGGGAGAAATTGAAGGTAACAAAAATACAGTTGGGCCTTGCTAAAAATTATTCAATTACAGTATATGGTTTTTGCACTTTACATAACATTTTTCAAGGCCCTATGCTCTCTTGAGCATATCATACCTTACTAGGTGCAGCTGAAGTAGTTGAAATTCCATGAGCACAGACAGATATCAGTTGCCATTCTGATGCACAAAACATTGCACACCAAGACCCCGTTATATCTCTACAATGCCTTTAAACCAATGTAATCTATTTGTAATAGAGAAAATAGGTACACAAAATTAATACTCCAGATTCCTATGCACCGAACCACGAAGTTCAATAAATCTTTTGTTTCGATTCATTAGCATTGCAAGCACTGCAGCTCTCAAAACTCGTCTTTCATCTTGTTTCTTGGATGAGTATTATACCGCTCACATCTGATTACTGTATTATTTTTATGCCATTAGATTCAAATATAACTCAGGCCAATAGCTCAGAACTTGAGCATATGAATCTGTTAATAATGGTATATTTCTTGTACAATGAAATTCTTCTCTAAATGAATGACAGAACCTGGCAGAGGCCGTGTGACGGGTGGGAGGGCCATTGTACGTAGCAGCCTGTCGGTAATGTCCTGCCGCTAGCAGCAGCATAGCGCCCAACTAGGTTAACACATTTACACTTGTTAATGTATTTAATAATCATCACTACTTACATAAATTTCAGAGTAGTTGCTGGAAATGCTGTCCTTCATTTTCTAGACACACATTGCACTGACGTACGAAGTTTTGGTACACTCGCTGTAATTCATCCTGAGTGATATTTGGCATCAGTGCAGTTATTTTGGTCTTGAGAGCCTCCAGAGTAAGTGCATTTTGTCAGTATATCTTTCCTTGAGATTCCCCCACAAGTAAAATCTCTTGGTGTTGAAACTTTCGAACGAATTTACTGTACGTCTTCTTTTTGAGAAGATAAGTTGAACCACTAGGAAAATTCGTTGTTTTGTTCTATACAAGATACGAGATAGGCTACAGTACTTCACCACAAGTCTTAACTCTTATCTTGCCAGCTGCATATGTAATCAATGCTATGGCAACATCCAGGGCTTCCCGACCCACTGTTATCTGCTAGTTATTCGGCCGTGACTCAATCGCAACGCGGCCCCAGCAAGGTTCCATCATTTAGAGGAGGACTTCAATATGTATTGTTTGTTTCTCAGTCTGATACTGGGTCTGTTTTCAACTTTGTATTATTTTTTAAAATTATTATTACCATTATTGTCATCATCATTATTATTTATACTGTGAATGAATGCTGTATGCAACATATCTTATCATATTATACTAACTTAAAACTGGTTGTTGCTGATATGTGATATGATCTTAATTTTAACGCAATGTATTGTAATTTTCTACTTCTTGTACCAATATTTGTTACTATGTATATAAGCCCTGATCCTACCAAGGGCACAAATGTAAAGGAGCTCTTAAGCGTTGTGTAGCTGTGGAAATAAAATCAATCTATTATAGTTAGCCTAGTTAAAAATCTTAAATTTAAGATTTTCCCATTTAAATGCAAATGTTCTGTGGTCCCTACCTCTGTTGCCATTTATAAAAGGAAGGAATTTTGTAGTTTTACGTGACAGTTAATCTCGCGATCGTGAGCCACGGGACCTCCTTTTTACGTGGAATCCGAAACACAGGACATGGCATTTCACTTTGAAAATCTCACATGCATTAATCGGGTATCGAAACGGGCTACCGTGGTGAGGGGCCAACAGCTTAACCGCTGTGCCACTACGCCCCAATAGTTGCCATTTATACATCATATAAAATCATATCCTTAAATTGCACTCTCAACTTGAAACTAAAAGTAAGAATGCATATCTAAAGCACTAAAGAATGTGGATAGAGCAATGGAATGTTCCCTCCTAACCATCAAAATATGGCATCACAAAACTGCTGGTGTATCATTGTGTTGCCTAACCAGACCTCAATCAACACATCAATAAGACTCTAATATCAACAATTTAAAAATTATAACTGCCTACCAACTCCATATCTCAAAAATTAGACCATCCTTGGGAACTGAAACGAAATCTCCTGCATTCTGGCCAGGAGCTACTTAAAACTGTTAGAAAAACTGCTAAAAGGTAATTGGAGTATAAGTAAACAGTGAAATTAGAAAAAGTTCAAGACTTATTCCTGCTTATGTACGTATTGTTTAATAAAACAATATTTTAACCAAGTTTCGGTTGTACTTTTTCCCCTCACTTATGATTCCCCTCTCTTTCTCCATGCAAAATGAGTAGTTGGAGTTCAACTGTACCGCTTTGCTGACTGCTTAACCAAGTTGTTTATCAAATGGATTATGGAAATATTAAGGAAGATATGAGAGAATTACAAATTACTGTGGGAATCTGAAAATAATGAACGTTTTTGGGTTTCCCGCCAGTTCCGACACTGCCCGGTGGCGCGTTTTTGTGTCGAGTCATGTCACGTCAAGTTCTGTTAAATCTCATCTTATGTAATCTTACGTTTAAATGCAGTTTTTATACTTAAAACTACTTCAAGACGTGTTCGGTTTATTCACTTGCCAAAATTCATTCCCACATTTGGGGGCTCGTCCGAGATATTAAGGGTTTTGAGTGCGGAACGGCAATTTTGGCTAGGCCTACAGTGATAAAACCAAAGACGACAAGGCGCGAATTGACGGCATTTTTCTGGCAAGATTTACGACGAAGACGTGGGTCCGTGGAATATAGAAGACGAGCAGTTGTTCAACCTCCAAAGACGTGGTGGTTCGAGCAGGCTACAAAAGACGAGTTCAAGGATCCTGAAGCCTACGACGACGACAAAAAAAAAAAGAAAAGTGTTCAGCGCGAGTGCCGAAAGACAAAGAAAAATGGCGGACAAAGTGGCGTGTTTACAAGATATTGAAAAAGTGAATAATAACATTAAGACGGCGCCCATGGCCGTGATTAAGACGTTACATAACCTCATTTTCGAAAAACTGCCACGCGATCGAAAGAACAGACAGCGCTTAAGAGAATTCCCAGGATTCGAGTTTGAACGTTACTCACCAGAACACCTGGTGAAATTGAAGTTCATTGAGACCGAATTCACCGAGGCTGACCTAATTGCCATTTGCACAGTGTTAAACATTCAATATACGGGAGAGAAAGCAGTGCTTGTGCAACGCATCTGTGACAACTTAATGGACCTTTCGTTGCTGGGGATGCCCAAAGACGAAGATGATGATGATGTCAAAAGTCAACCCCTGGCACTATACAGCCCATGACGGGCTAAGGCCGACCAAGCGACCGCTGCCCAACCATTCGGCCTGCATATATTGGGGTGACGCGTGATCAGCGCGTCGGGTCCCCTCGGCCGTTAATCTTGGTTTTCGTGATCGGGGCGCTGTCTCACTGTCAGACAGCTACTCAATTGTCCTCACGAGGCTGAGTGTACCCCGTTCCAACCCTCACGTCAGTTTTAAAATCCCTAACGGAGCCGGGAATCGAACCCGGGGCCTCCGGGCGAGAGGCAGGCGCGCTACCCCAACACCACGGGGCCGGCATGATGATGATGATGGTGAAGAAGAAGAGACTGATAAAACGAAAGATGTGATGAGCAAGATGAAAGAGGCAAACGAATAACTGGCGGAAGAATTACGTGAATTAAAGGAGAAAATGGCTGGTATGAAATCCATGAAACATTCAACCTCTAGCACGTAAGGATCATCATTGGATTCATCTAGCTCGTCCGAAGACCAGAAACTCTCCAAAGCAATAGGAGGTAAACAAAAGAAAATAACAACGATCAAACACAAAGCGAAGACTGTAGAAAAAAGCTCAAGTGAAGGGGAAGTCGACCAGGACGTGGTGGACTTGCAGCACACTGCAAACTGTGGAGTCACACACAAGTTTGCGTTGACTTTCCGAGATGTAGAGGGCTCTGTCAGAACCTATGACGGCAGTGAGAACTATCCGGTACGACGTTGGATTGAGGACTTTGAGGAAACAGCAACGTTGATGGGCTGGGACAAGATGCAGAAATACATATTTGCAAAAAAGTCTCTGACAGGCCTGGCTAAGTTGTTTGTGCAGAGTGAACGTGGCATCACATCCTGGCACAAGTTGAAGAAAGCCCTGAAGAAGGAATTCCGAGATGATGCCAGCGCAGCAGAGATTCATCGACTGCTAACCAACCGACGAAAAACAAAAGTTGAAACTCTTCACGAATATTTCCTGGTGATGCGAGAAATAGCCAGCAGGTCGACAATCGATGATGAATCACTGATACAATACGTCATCGATGGCATCGAGAATGACACTGGATCCAAGATGATTCTATATGGAGCAAAGGACATCAAGGAATTCAAGGACAAGTTGAAGATCTATAAGAGTGCTTACGCACGAAACTCCCAGAAGGTGACGATAAATGAGAGGACGACAAACAATCATACACCAAGAGAAGACAACAGGCAGAAGCAGACCTCGTCTGTAAAGAGATGTTACAATTGTGGTCAGAAGAACAGTCATGAGTCTAGAGGATGTCCACACAACAGTCAGGGTCCAAAATGCTTCAATTGCAGCAGTTTCGGACACATAGCTTCCAAGTGCCCAAACCCTGAGCAGAATGCCGAGAAGACAGTGAACGTCGCTTTGGGAACCAAGTCGAATATGAAGATGAAAGAATTGTTGCTCCAGGGCCAGAAGATCAATGCATTAGTTGACACGGGCTGCCCAATCAATCTGATCCGTGAAGACATTTACACAGAGATGGGCGATCCGGAGCTGAAGACTGCCGCCATAGTACTCAAGAGTTTCGGAGATAGTGAGGTGCGTCCCCTAGGATATTTTCCAACCGACGTCCAGGTTGACGACGACACTTACTTGACTGATTTCTATGTGGTGTCTGGAGATGTACTAAAGTTGCCAGCTATCATGGGTAACGACTTGCTGGACCAAGCCATAACTACCATCAGCAAAACCGGTGTTAAGATGTCCAAGGACATATCCGAAGCGTACTTGTACCGAATCGACGTGGTAGCAGCCGATGAGATGGACATAGGAAAGGCATCGGAAGAGGCGAAGAGTACCAGCGTTGAGATGAGCATCACGATGAAACAAGGACTATTGCATCCCTTATTTAAAGAAAGCACACCATTTCACACTTACCATGCTGACCATCTGGAACCCTTAGATTCAATGAAAAAAGGATGCAAGCATATTCTCGCAGTAACGGATAGCTTCACAAAGTTTGTGTGGCTGTATGCCACTAAAACGATGATCACAAAAGAAACTACGGAGAAATTGGACGTGCAAAAAGGAGTATTTGGTAATCCTGCGCAGATCGTCACCGACCGTGGAACCGCGTATATTTCACATGAATTCGAAGAGTACTGCACTGCCAACAACATCACCCACTCGCTGATCAAGACCAGACTCCCTCGTGCCAATGGCCAGATTGAAAGGATGAACTCCACGATCATTTCCGTGCTGGCCAAGTTGTCCATCGAAAACCCTGGAGATTGGAACAAGCACGTCGAACCTGATCGAAGAGCCATGAATTCCACTTACAATCGCAGTATCAAGCAGACGCCATTCGAACTTTTGACAGGAGCCAAAATGCGCTGTGAAAGTGACCTGAGAATAGTTGAGTTGATCAATGAGGAGATGGTAGACGAGTTTGAGACCAGGAGAGATGAACACCGTGAAGAAGCGAGAGCACAAATCCAGAAAGTGCATCAAGAAAACAGTGTGTCGTTTGATCGAAGTCGACGGCCTGCTCGCCAGTACCAAGTTGGCGATATCAAAACCATCAAGAGGACTCAGTTTGAACCAGGCCTTAAATTGAAGAAAAAGTACCATGGGCCTTACAGAATCTCCAGAGTCAAGCTGAATGACACTTACGACCTCTGTCGTGAAGGGAATCACTTAGGCCCCAAACGAACAACTACTTGTGCTGAATTCCTCAAACCTTGGGCTGAAGACTTCTCATCATCCGAGGCGGATGATCTGCAGGATGGCCGATTGTGGGAATCTGAAAATAATGAACGTTTTTGGCTTTCCCACCAGCTCCGACACTGCCCGGTGGCGCCGCGTAGAGGAGTCAAGTGGAAGTCGCAAGAAACTAAGACGATCAGTTACAGTTTTTGTGTCGAGTCATGTCACGTCAAGTTCTGTTAAATCTCATCTTATGTAATCTTACGTTTAAATGCAGTTTTTATACTTAAAACTACTTCAAGACGTGTTCGGTTTATTCGCTTGCCAAAATTCATTCCCCATTACTACTGAGGATTTAAAAATCAAAACAGATAAAATTAAGAAACTCCAAAGATAAACATAGAGCACTACAAACTAAGATCAACAAACAAACAATAGGAAGGGTGATTCCCGAAAAAGAAAGAAGGTTGAGATGACTGAATGAAGAAGTACTGGGCTGATAGAAAAAACATAAATCCCTTGTATAGAATTGATTAAAGTGGTCCAATGAAGGTCATAAAATGTAAATAAATAATAATAACAACAACATTAACAACACACCTAAAAGGCATAAGCGATGCCACTTATTTTCAGGATTGAGTCCCGCATTTCATGGGTTAAAAGGTGGAAACCCTATTTGTTATATTAATGCTTGAAACACACAAATGATTATATATTTTACATATCTAAGTGCTAACATGAAGAAAATTAAAGTCTACTTGGTGTTTTTTTTTTAAATAATTTTGAATAATAATACTGTTTTCATTCTTTCAAAATCTTGTTCAACTTAACTTAATTATTAGAATGAAGGAAATGTGAAATGAAGAAAAAAAAAGTTAACCAAATTATGTAGCATGCCAATCTTGAAAATCAAATCAAATATAGCAAATGCAAAAGTAAGCTTACCAGCTTCATTAAAAAAATACTGACAACAATGGAGCTTATATACATAAACATGGAGTAGGCCTAGTCTAATTGTTATTTTGCTGTAATGGTGTATTCCACCCCAGCACTAGAAAACATACCTGTAACAATGCATTTGTTCAACATTATAATGAATTCCAATAAGAAACCACTCTTTCTAAAGCACAAGGCTTCATTGCTAGAAACACTTCTTGTTAAGGGACCATTCCATTCATATTCAGATGTCCTAGAAGCAAGAAAAAGACTAGTATGGTGGGTGTTAAAATTTTAAGAATGTTACACACATCTGAAATGCTCTTACCACAGTCTGTTAAATGCATTGCTACTTATGTGATAAATGTAATGGGTGTTTATTAGGGGTCTTCGGTACTGAAAATTTGGGTTTGGTACGGTTCGGTTCGGTAAAAAAAATTGTACTTCGGTTCTCGGTACAAAATCGGTTCGGTACAGCTCGGCTGATTTTAACATGCTAAATTAGAGTAAACCATTAAGAAAAAAGTAACACACGAGTTCTAATGATTATACAGTAAACCAAATACTTGCCAAATAGCACAATTTTTATTTAAAATACAGAAAAAATGTACAGCTAATTATCTCATACAATGTTCCATTAACTTTCAAACTTGCCCTTTTAGTGTGGAGTAAGCCAATTGATGCATACATTCAATAGACATTAGGCTCACACTGGAACACTTAAAACCATAATTTAATTTTGTTAATTAGAAGAGTTATTGTGCTCTAGTAGTAAAACTTCACGTATACGATATCCAGGGGACCAAAGGGAAAAAAACACGCATAAATGTGAAAAACGCGTAAATGAAAGTCGGTAAATAAAAACTGCAAAATGTATGTGACAATATGGGTTATACAGGGACTTTGTTTTAAAAGCGACGGGGACCCTCGCTCGTGCCGCGAGCCGGTTCTCGCCAAGCACTTTGCCGTAATGCGCTTCTTGACGCCACGGCTTTAACAGTCCATATTCTTTGGACTATGGTATATTACAGCTGAAATAAAGTCAATCGGTGCTGAGGAACTTCAGAACGTAAATGACAACTTCATGAAGAGGTGCCAGCGATGTGTAGCAATGAATGGCGAACATTTTCAGCACCAGCTGTGAACTATAGCCTAGTCTACTCAGTGACTGTGCCGCGCGAGCTACGCATTACGGCAAAGTGCCTGGCGGGAGACAGGCTAGCAACGCGGGTGGCGGGCGAACGAAGGTTCCCGTTGAGAAGTGAAAAACAAGAAATAATAATACGATTGTTTAACTATAATCGGCAATATTTAACAAAACAACTACAAGAGAAATGCACCCAGATATAACAAAACAAAGAAAATTGAGTCACTTGACGAAGTAGTTTGTTATCTTGGCTTGTTTATTGTTGGCCGCGGCCTCGGCGTGAACAGTATTTTCAAACCGATATAATTCGGCCATTATTTCCTCAGAAACGTTATGGTGCGTTACAAAATGTTTGATAGTCCATAGAGCATTGACAGCATCATTAAAATCCACTGTATTATTCTGCGACTCTTCATCGTCATTAATAAAATACTGTAGTGTAGGCCTAAATTAATGGATTTTCATTTGTCTGAAGACGCAAGATTATTATAACACAGAATCAATCGCGTATTTTTAATGGTTTGACGAGAAGTCCTAAAAAAAACACGAATGAAAATTATAAAAGCGGAAATAATATTTTTTAATATATCGGCGATTGTAAAACACTTCCGCTCATCTTAACATAAGCTTCAGATGCTGTCTAACTGTGTTTTATGGCTGCTTCTTGTTATTTTGAAAGGCTAACACAATAATAGCGCTTGCTTATTACGCAAGCTGTTCTTCCTTGTTACGACACTCTGGCAAGCGAGTGTCGCCGTGACCACCGGTGTCGCTCAAGGCCATTGTAACATAATATAGCACGCGGTGCATCCTTCCGACGGGAAGTACAGGCGGTAACAAAAGTTTGCATTCGAACATACGTACTTTCTCAGAACACGCAACGTATAAATGACGCTTTATATTGCAAGGGACTTAAAATATGATCGTATAAGCGTGAAAAACGAATAAATGTAAAACGTATATCGGAGATAAATTAACATGGAAAGTATAGGCATTTTGCCGGGACCAGGAAAAATCGTATAGAAAACGTATAAATATGAACCGTATACAAGAAGTTTTACTGTATTTAACTAACTATTGAAGTAAAACATTGTTGATAAAGGACAATACTTTGGATGTCTAAAAAAAGGTTTCCTTAAATTACGGTATTTGTGTCTCTTGTACCGAACCGAACTTTTTACCGAGTTTTTTATCATCTCGAACCGAGGTCGGTAATTTCCTTTGTACCGTCCCGAAACCGAAAAATCGGTGCACCGTCGACCCCTAGTGTTTATAGCTTTGCTACACTCGTATCTCAATTCTGTTTTTTCATTTCTATAACTTCTCTCATTACAGAAGTACGGTATTCAAACTACCTAGTCTTGGCCTACCTAATACTCATGGGCTTGACCGTTATCACCAGCTATAGGCTATAATGGATCTGTTAGGATCTTATTCATATTAAATTCCACTCATTTCCACTACTATTATTTTAGCTGCACAGGTAACAGTAATCAAAAGTTCAGCAAACCAGTACAGTTTGGGAATCCCTACTCTACAGTAAAACAGTTACTGCCAAAAATAGTTAATTTGTTCTACATGGCACTTTCATATATTGACTATATATAAATACTGATAAAAGAATATATGTATATAATAACATTTATTAAATCTATACCATAACAACTATACTGTGGAGACCTACCATATACAGTACCAATTTTCCTTTCAAAGGAAATACAACTACATCACCAAATCAATTAGAAACAGACAATGCAGATAATTAGTTAACTGGATAAGCTTAGAAACAAATACATTAAAGAGAGGAAAATGGCTAGGGAAAATAAATGGGGAACTAAATCTGAACTACTGATTAGAATTAAGAAGGGGAGAAAAATGAACACCTTATTACCAGTATGTTAACCAGAGTTCAGTATACCAATATACAGGGTCTTTCACTCAAAGTGGGGCCGGCCGCGCGGCGCATGGAAGGTCGGACGAGCACATGGCAATTCGCTGAGCTTGGGGTCGAGAGAGCGCCCGTACGAATCACATGTAAATAACAAGTACACAGAATAACACATAATCGAAGTCACATGTTACAGAAGATGTTGAAAATTTCCTCAATCTGCATCTACACATTTCTGTCATCTTCTAAGGAAATTTTCATTCACACACATTAGTTCATCTACCGAGATAGCCTCAATTTCTCTCGTGATATTTGGTTTGAGATCATCCAGAGTGGGAGGGTTTGTTGCATAAACCTTATGTTTCAATTTTCCCTATAAATAAAAAATGAAGCAATAGACTTTAACACTTAGCAATAACACATTATAAAATTTTTAAACACAATAACAGTTAAACAATAACCACATACACACGTTATAAATTTATAACACATGTAACTTAATATAGTCTATAAATGAAATAACGAAGTCTACTTGACTCGTCAAATCCTTCGTCGCAACTGTCTCAGCTCCGTGTTGCAATGTGCTCCTCTGGCCTTTGGCTCGACCTTCTACCTGCAGTGCTGCACCAGCCATGCGGCCGGCCCCACTTTGAGTGAAAGTATAACAATTATTGCCAAAAGTAGTCCTCTGTTTTACATAGCACTTTCATTTCCAGTAGCTTTCTCATTAAATTTCCAAGTCTGCAATTAATATGTAAATTATTATTATTATTTTCGAAGGCCACACAGATTAACAGCTACTAAGTTTTGTTACAAGTTAAGCCATCAAAAACGATGGGATAAGAAAAAAAATAATTCACAATACTGTATTTATTTAGAATGATAAGAGCCAAGTAAATGAAATGCAAAAACATATATTGCAGATAAGCCACATTAAAGATGTCAACTAACTGAACTTTCTATCAGGCTACAACGTGAGGATTTATTACATTTTATTAGGCCAAATGCTCATATTTTTATAACCTGTACCGATTGTTGGAAAATGTTTGACTTCGGCACTGCCTGTGTAACTTTTCTCCACCTTCTGCTCTATCATATTGTAATTCCGTTTGATATGACTACATGAAATATTCTGCATTGAAAACTAGGTAAATGCACATCAGTTTTTTTTTCCCTTAACTTAGCAGCCTATTAAAACACAGCCAACTCAAAACAATGCTTACTCCTTCATACACAGCCTTGACAATCACTTATCACACACATGTTTAAGGTGTAATTGCAAAAGTGGTTGGTTTCTTAGTATTGCTATGTGCTATTTAAGTGGTTCAAACAAGACACAGATCAGTAAGGACTTCATTTTTAATACTAACTATGCTTCTACTAATCTCGTATACTGTATGGTATTCAAACTATTTTTAAAACTACCTTCTAATCTGGTTTATTCCTCAGTTCAGGGGCTGCGACAACACGGTCCAGTAGCCCCGTGTACATTGGGTAGTTCTTAACTTTGTTACTAGATGCCACCGCAGTCGGCTCCTGGCGACGAACGGTGGAACCTAAGAGCGTTATTCAAAGATAACCTATAATTTAGCCTCACACAGGTGTAATTAGTGGAAGGTTCTTTATCATGCCATAAATCTATGACATGGGATCGCCGGCTTTACTTCCCCTCCGAAGGAAGACATACTGAGGGATTTTTAACGCTCTTAAAAAATCTGAAGACTTCGGCCGGGTTTGAATCCACGACCTTGGGTATAGAAGCTCAGCATGTTACCAACTATGCCACCTTCTAATCTCCTAGCCAACTGATTTTCATAATTCATCTTTTTGTGGTGTATTTTTATACATGATTTTTATACTGATGGTTTATTTAGCCTTTTTGCTTATTTAAAAATAACCTATGCCTTTTAAAGTATCTGTAACTACAATTACTGACTTTTTAGCCAGCTGACTTGATTGTTTCTTGCTATGTTATCCACTTTTGCAAATAATTCCTCAAGTTTATGTTTTCATTATTAGTCTTTATGTTCACCAATAATTGTATCATTTACTCAAGGACAGTGTGTTCTCTGTTCTCTATCGACTGCCAGCATACCTGTTATGAACGCCATATTGTGCATTCCCCACCGAGCAAGCTTTGAAAAGCGAGCAGAATACAAGGTTGAACAGCTGCTGAATGAACCTATCTATGATGGATAATCAAAGTTAGTTTCATTTCTATTCCTAGTTATCTGGTATGAGACCTAAGAATTTAAAAAATATATATATATATATATCATATACACTGCTCAACAAAAGTTTGGACTAACGTCATCAATTATATGCTGACACTGCCATAGATGAGTAGGACCTCTTACCCCAAGATAAACTTGATGGTCTCATTCAGAGCATGCCTCATCCGTGTGCGGGGAGGACTACTAAAGACTGATACTGATCATCATGAGATACAGATACCGTATTTCCTCGCATAATCGTCGCACTTTTTTTTGCCAAAATTTCGTGGAAAAAAAGCAGGGTGCGACGATTATGCGAAGAATATTTAATTTCAAAGAATATAATGTATCATTATTTGCCAACACGGGCCAGTCATTCGCGTAGCGTGAGTCTGGCGTGAGTCATAGCCCGCAGTCAGCGACAGGGTTCTTTCTTCTAACGAGGTCACGACAGGTTAACGCTCGCGGAATGTGCTGACGAAGCTGGCCATTCGCGTCGTGGTTCATAGCCCACAGGCATAAAGACGAGATTACTTTCTCCTGACAAGATCACGCCAGATTAGGCCTATAAACTCGCGGAATGTGCGCTGGCCGTTCGCGTCACAGTTCATAGCCCGCAGGCATAAAGACGAATTACTTTGTGCTGTCAAGATCACGCCAGATTAGGCCTATAAACTAGCGGAATGTGCGCTGGCCGTTCGCGTCACGGTTCATAGCCGGCAGGCATTAAAGACGAGAGTACTTTCTGCTGACAAGATCACGCCAGATTAGGCCTATAAGCTCGCGGAATGTGCGCTGACCATTCGCGTCGCGGTTCATAGCCCGCAGGCATAAATACGATATTACTTTCTCCTGACAAGATCACGCCAGATTAGGCCTATACGCTCGCGGAATGTGCGCTGGCCGCTCGCGTCACAGTTCATAGGCCGTAGGTCTAAAGATGAGATTACTTTCTGCTGACATGATCACACCAGATTAGGCCTATAAGCTCGCGAAATGTGCGCTGACCATTCGCGTCGCGGTTCATAGCCCGCAGGCATAAAAACGATATTACTTTCTCCTGACAAGATCACGCCCGACTAGGCCTATACGCGCGCGGAATATGCGCTGGCCGCTCGCGTCACAGTTCATAGTCCGCAGGTCTAAAGATGAGATTACTTTTTGCTGACATGATCACGCCAGATTAGGCCTATAAGCTCGCGGAATGTGCGTTGGCCGTTCGCGTCGCGGTTCATATCTGGCAGGCTTAAAGATGAGGTTACTTTCTCCTGACAAGACCACGCCAGATTAGGCCTATACGCTCGCGGAATGTGCGCTGTCCGTTCGCGTCGCGGTTCATAGCCGGCAGGCATAAATACAAGATTACTTTCTCCTGACAATATCACGCCAGATTATACGCTCGCGGAATGTGCTAAGTGACGAAACTTGCCGCTCGCGTCACAGTTCATTGCCCGCAAGCATAAAGACGAGATATTTTTCGTCTGACAAAGTCGCGGCAGCGTGTGCAACTGACTGGCGCACAAATACGAACATGCTATGCGACGATTATGCGATGAAATTTTATAAACCTACTTTAGTGTTTGAAAAGTGGGGTGCGACGATTACGCGGTGGCGACGATTATGCGGGGAAATACGGTATTCGATTTCTTTTGTTTTCAAAGGGACACTACGAAGCGAGTCTGCCTTGTACCGTTTCATTGTTGATGATGATGATGATAATTGTTGTTTTAAGGGACCTAACATCTAGGTTATCGGCCCCTAATGATCTGGGTGATAGCGAAAATGATAATGAAACGGAAACTAGAACGAAAATTAAGTGAGACGGAAAATACTTACAAAAAGGAACTCAGATTGAAACAACTCACAAAATGTTCTTACAGAAGGGAATTTAGAACGAAAAGATTCACAAAAGGAACAGATTGAAAAATACCCACAAAAAGAAGGCTAGGTTCAAAATACGTACAAAATGCAATGTAGCGTCGAAATACCTACAAAATGCAATTGAAATTGAAAATACACGATGCAATTCAGATTGAAATATCCCAGTTCCAATCCAAATTATTCACAAAGTGCAATTGAAATTCAAAATACTTACAAAATGCAATTGAAGTTGAAAATGCTTACAAAATGTACGGTAGATTCAAACGACTCACGTGGATTGACAATACTTACAAAATGCAATTTAGATTGAAAATACTTGACAAAATGTAATTTAGATTCAAAATACCCACAAAATGCAATTAAGAATCAAAATATGTGCAAAATGCCCACCAAACAAAATGCAATTTAGATTCAAAATTCGTGCGAAATGCGGTTTTGGTTGAAAATACTTACAAAATGCAATTGAAATTCAAAATTCTCACTAAAAGGCCTGGCTACCTGCATTGAAAGACTTACCAAAAAGCAATTTAGATTGTCAATCTTTACAAAATGCAATTGAAGTTGAAAACAATCGCGAGATGTAATTTAGATCGAAAAAAATTAAAAAATGCAACGTAGATTGAAAATACCTTAAAAAATCGCGATAATGGAATTTAGATACACGGTGAACCAAGTAACAAAAACAGTGCGGGAATCTTAAAGAGAAAGGAAATATAATGAAAAGAGGAGAGGAGAGGGGAGAGAGGCGAGGGTCTGCCCCAAAGGTAAGGGACAAAAGGGGAAAACGGACCCAGCTCGGGAATCCCTCGGGGTCGCCAACTCCCGAACTCACCAGCCGTGAGCCCCTGAGGGTGTAGCATTATCTAGGGTGCACCAGAAGGGGTGGGGCTACATACACCCGGCCTCCTTAAGGGCCTTGAGCACAAGGCAGGAGGTAAAAGGAAAAGAAAAAGAAGGCTGACCCCTCACAGAAGGAGGGTATCAGGAAAGATGAGAGAAGGGCCAAAGAAGGCGGGAAAGTGAAAGACTCCCTAGGCCTCGGATACCCTAATACTGTCGGGGCGTTTCATTGTTATCTAACCACGATTGTTATTGTTTTCAGAAGGACTGATGTTCAGTTTGTTAATAAGTTATTGTATAAACCTCAATGGGTTTACTACAGGGTGTTTATATTCGCTTGGCAAGGACATTCTCGCTCACGCGCCCCGCCAGTGACGCCTCAGTTGCCGGCTGCCGCGTGCGCATAATATGCGCAGCATGTGCACGGCAGAGAACGGTGCTTAAAATCAGTATCATACATTTTTACTCACCATGATTACAGTAGATGCTGAAAATCTTCCCCGTCCGCTGCCAAACATAATCGGCATCTACTTATTAAGTTTACGGTTACTCTGGTCAATTTAGCTTCAGTAAGGAAATAACGACCTTTACGTCTATTTTTATCGTTGTACATTTGAATCTCTTAGCCAGTTGTTTTATTGTGATTGTGTATAGTGCTGTAATGCCTTATGTGAAATATTCATTACGTGAACGTGTATATCTGCACAATACGTACATAAAGTGCAGGAAATCGTGCGCTAGAACTAGACAAAAGTCTCGAGTGAAATCGGACAATAAAACAACTGGCTAATAGATTCAAACGTACAGGTTCAGTAAACAATAAAATTAGACGTAAAGGTCGTTATTTCCTTATTGAAGCTAAATTAACCGGAGTAACTGGAAACTTCATAAGGAGATGCCGATTATGTTTGGCAGTGGATGGGGAACATTTTCAGCATCTACTGTAATCATGGTGAGTAAAAAGGCATGATACTGATTTTAAGCAACGTTTTCTGCCGTACACATGCACGTGCGGTCGCTGGCAACTGACCCGTCACTGGCGGAGCTTGTGAGCGAGAATGTCCTTGCCAAGCAAACATAAAGACCCTGTATAAGGAGTCATTGTAGTAAAATTTATGCTATTCCAAGCTTTGAGCAGTGTATATAAAACGCTAAGATGTACGGTATGTTCCACAAAACTCAAGCAAGCTTTTGAACCAAAGGGAGGGAGAAGGTGTGGTTTGTGCCAAAATTTTCCAAATTGCCTGAATAGTACAGGACAATCTTGTATTTCTTGAAAAGTAAATGGAAATATATTTATTTGTATATAAAGTGCATTTAAACAAATAAACAAGACACTGGCCCCTGATAGAACTGTGTCGCGTCGAGCCCGCATAACAGTAAAGCCGGGCGGGTGGTTTAACACATGCAAGAGTTCTTGCACAGGCCCTCTAGTTAGCTATAAATAACCAATGTTTGTTGTCCACCTTGATGCATTTTCTTATATATAAATATTAGCTATAGGCTACTCTAACAAAAGTTTGATACTTTTCAGTCGGTCAACACGATTGTACCCAAATGACTGATTTCACTCCACAGATGAGATTGCCAAGGCTGTAGAGAAAGAGTCAAGGAACCCAATGAGTTGGTTGTTGTAGAAGTAACAATGCCATCATGCCCCCATGAATTACCCATTCCAATACCTCTGGGAATTGTGCCATGACCTAGTGGCATTAGCAACTACATTCATATGATGTCCACAGTCCATCCAAAGGTTTGTCAAGTACATTGACCAGCCACTGGTATTGATGTGCTTTAATTATTAATACTGCAGTGCTAAAATCTCTAAATAAAAGTTCACAGAATCAGACCAAGTTAAACAGAACTTTGGATCTATGGTTTATTACTGGTCAGTTCTCTCTACAAGGCAATGACATCAAGAGTGTTACATCCTATTTCATATGTTGTACGTCCAAAAAGTAAGTTCCGTTTGGTAATAAAAACAAAATGAGTACAGATAAATTATTTATTGCAAAACTATCTATGAATCGTAAACTATCTCTCCACATAGCTCCCACCATTTTGGAGGCATTTGTCATAGTGTAACAAAAGCTTTTGTATGCCTTCTTCATAAAACTGTGTTGACAACAATTTCATGACAAAGTGATCTTGAAATTTGCAGAAAGTTCGTAGAATGGTTTTCCTCGATGCGTTCTTCAACTGCAAGAACCAAATCTTCATTAACCAATGATGGACGGCCACTTCCTTCATCATCGTGCACTTGATCATCACGTCTTTAATTAAACTGTTGGATCCATCTCCTTACTATTGAATTATACATCTCATTTTCTCCATACACAAGCCTCCGTGGCTTAGGCGGCAGCACGCCAGCCTCTCACCGCTGGGTCCGTGGTTCAAATCCCGGTCACTCCATGTGAGATCTGTGCTGGACAAAACGGAGGCAGACAGGTTTTTCTCCGGGTACTCCGGTTTTCCCTGTCAAAATTTCATTCCAGCAACAATCTCCACTATCATTTCATTTCATCTGTCATTCATTTAATCATTGCCCCAGAGGAGTGCGTCAGGACTCGGCAGCCGGCACAGTTCATATCCTCGCCGCTAGATGGGGGCTTCATTCATTCCATTCCTGACCCGGTCGGAGACTGGAAACAGGCTGTGGATTTTCATTTTCATTTTCTCCATACACCTCACAAATCTGTCGATGAATGTCGATTGGTTTAGTATTCTTTGCATTCAGAGTTAGTTAGTTATTGTTGTTTTAAGGGGCGTTACTACGAGGTCATCTGCCCCTTTTGCATTCAGAAAACGAATGACAGATCTAATCTCACAAGCGGTGGGATGTTCAATCAACTTTGCCATTCTAACCAAGCACTATAAAGTGTAAACAACAAACAGTGATATCAAAATGCCGTCCTTCTCTTTGACTCACTACAACTACACCGCATGTGCCAAATTGAGATTGAAGCGATGCCAGGGCAACATATAAAAACTATCTTACTTTCTGGACGTGCCTAGTATGTCTCCTTATCACACAATGAAAACATTCAACTCATTCCCATGGAAGGAGAAATAATTTAGAATCAAGGTATAAAAATAACTGCTTATCCAATTTTTAACTGTGAGCTAATACATACAATTATGGTATTATCATAAATATCTTGAGTGTAAGATATTGGTTGATTGTTATCTGCTCTGGAGGCATTTGAATAATCAGGATATATATTTCATCAATTACTTGTGATAACATGAATTTTCAGAAGCCAACATTCATTCCATTGGTTAGCTGTTTATAATGGTTTTCTTGCCATAAGGAGAAAGTACTTATATTTGATCAATAATTGTATTTCATTGGGCTTCTTGCTGGGATCAGTCAACTCCAAGAGCCTGAAAAAGTACAAGATGGAATGTAATGTAAATCATTTTAAAAACCAAGACATTTTTAAACATATTAGTCATACAAATGTATAAACAGGGCAGTCCATGAGAAAAGTGTGTTATTTGTAGGTTGTATTGAAGTGCATGTAATGATTGTTGCATAACCGCTCTGATATGTTTAATGGGAACCAATAGATCCAGTTTGGTCAGTGTGTCTGTTGAAAAGGATCAGATGCAGCCACCGCAGTGGCTTGTGTTCATCATAGTATATTCTGTGAAACCCACTTTCATTCCCATAGCAGCTTTCAACAGTTAATGGGAAAAATTAAACTTAGGCAGAGAAGTAGGCAACGAGAACTCTATGATCTTTTCCACTAATTGCAGATAACAGTTGAAAACAAGTTGCCTCCCATTTTGAAAAAAATATATAAATGAGTGCATGCATATGAAAATGTACCAGTTCTGGGCTTCAAGTTCAGGAGACATTCCAGTTAGTTAGTTATTGCTGTTCTAAGGGACGGAACTACGAGGTCATCTGCCCCTACATTCCAGTTAAAACTGGAAACTGACAATTAATTAATGTATGAAATATTTATTAGGTATTTGTAAAGATAAAAACAACAGTATGACAGCTGGACAAATAGATATGGCTTATCGAGATATTAAGAGATTTTTGAAATAAGATAGGACAAAACAATGATTATCAAGGACAAAGATGGGGAATCTGGAAAGAGCCATGAAAGGCAGAAAGGGAAGGGAAGAAGAGAGTTGAAACACAAGGTCGCTGGAAAAAGGGAATTACGGATCAAGCACAATAATCCATCGCAATTGCCAATCTCCAACACGCCAGTCATTAGCTGCTGAGGGTAAAAAAAGAAATAGAGAAGAAGAGGCTGACCCCTGCAAAAATCAGGATATCAAAAAGGAAGTAGTTGTAAGCCCCTAAGGGTCCTTCCAATTTAGGGGAATATATATAAAGTAAGTCAGCAAAATTATGTTGTAATTACTGTAGGATTGGCAAATACCTAACACACTCCTTCTGGTATGTATCATGATGATTTACATTTAAATTAAAAAGTCACAGTACAGTAAAACTCAGCAATTTTTCTAGGTTTGTGCTATGTCTTGTGTGGGGTTTCACCTAAGACACCAAGCTGGATCATCAGCGGGCTCTTGATGTCACCGCCCGGACCCCCACAGGAGTAGCGAACTTTCACGCTACCTCCCTTTTTATGAAGCGCACCTGCGCCTCTTTACTGCGCGAACTAAAAGCTCAAGCAGCCATAACCTCCATATGAAGGCTTACAAAAAGATGGTATATGGCTTTCACGGCCAGTGAATTAAAACTCAGCAATTTTTCTAGGTTTGTGCCGTGTCTTGTGTGGGGTTTAGCTTGAGCTCTTAGTTCTCGCAGTAAAGAGGCACAGGTGAGCTTCGTAAAAAGGGAGGTAGCGTGCAGTTCACTACTCCTGTGGGGGTCCGGGCGGGGACACCAAGAGCCTGCTTATGAGCCACCTTGATGTCCTAGGTGAAACCCCACACAAGACATGGCACAAACCTAGAAAAATTGCTGAGTTTTAATTCACTGACCGTGAAAGCTAATATACCATCTTTCACAGTACAGTATTTATTGGAGAATTATGAAATATATCAAAACTCAATACAAACACTTTTTCCAAATCTTGAAGTATGGATAGAGCTCTCTCCTCTCCTTCTTGAGTCTGAAAATTCTGAAATGCTGACCAACTGTTCATATAGCCAATCAAATCAGCTAATGTTGCGGTTCTTTCACTGGACAAAGATTCATCCCTGAAAACAGAACACACATCTCAGAAAATGTACATAGATAAAATTAAACAGTCATCTTAAAAGCAAAAGTCACCCACCGCAATGTCAAAATTTACCACAGTCAAAGGTTCCAAAAGACAAATAAAAACATGAGGAAATATGAGTGCAATGTAAGCAGAAAAGACATTTATCTCAAATAGAAGATCATCCCCTAAAGTTAGGCGAAGTATAAATAGGAATTGTGGTTTAACAAAAGGACCTCAAGATACAATCATCCAGTATTATCCACGATATTGTTCTACAGAGTTTGTTAATTCATTATGTGAACAATAATTTGGCACTTCCTAATTTATTTGTTTTTATTTCCAACGTTTATGGTTCAAATATACCCGAAATAAAGTAAACATTTCAAGGAATGCATTTACCATAAATACACTGCACTGGTGTGAAAATGAATCATTAACAGGCTGCTTATGAATTAATTCTCTATCTGGAAGATTCTAATAATATGACCACGTCTGTAATATCCTCCATAATCTGTGTGGTATCATCTTCAACCTTATGATCTTCAGCTCTAGCCCAAGTCTTCTCAGCTGCAAAATACTGCTCTTTAGTCTGGTTGAATAGCTGTCATACAAAATTGGTTGACTCGTGATTGAACCATACTATCGGAAACTATAAAATCTATCCCCACTGCTTGGTTGCCAGTTTTGAGCCATCTATGGAGAAAGAATGTTCTGTTACACGAATTCCAGAAGATATCCAACAATGTTCATCTGCCAATACGTGGAGACATTCAAATTACTTTGAATAGTAGACTTCGATCCAGACATCCACCTGCTAGGATTACCAGAACCTTGTTAGATTATTTCAAATTTCAACATGAATGATTGAAAAAATGGACTACTTCAGCTCCACCCATGTATCACAACTTTCCCTGCATTAAAAACCAACCTCAGGGAGTTGATCTCTCCTGCAAGACCTGGTCAACAATCAACCGAATCAGGAGACATCGTGGCAAGTGCGTGGACTACCTTTATAAATGGGGCAAACTTTCTTTCCGGAATTGTAGTTACGGTGCCACAAAACAGATAGTTCAACATATAGTGGAACAGTGTCCTTTGAGTGCCTATCAGCAACACAAGGCACGTCCAGAAAGTAAGTTCCGTTTGGTAATAAAATTAAAATGTGTACAGATACAGATGCACTACCCATCCGACATTGCACAACATTCTACACCTCTTAAACTACTTTTCCACATAACTGCCGAACTTTTGCAGGCATTTGTCATAGCGTGGCACAAGTTTTGGGATACCTTCTTCATAGAAGTTTGCAGCCTGTGTCTTCAACCAGTTGGAAACATCTTCTTTCAGCTCGTCGTCATTGTTGAAGTGTTGACCGCCAAGGAAAGACTTGAGATGTGTGAACAGATGAAAGTCGCTAGGAACGAGGTCAGGGCAGTACGGAGGGTGGTCAAACACGTTCCAGCCAAATCCCTGTAGGAGGTTTTTCGTCACATTTGCAGTGTGTGGTCGTGCGTTGTCGTGAAGAAAAACATCACCTTTTGACAGCAACCCTCGGCGCTTATTCTGTATTGCGTGGCGCAATTTCCTAAGTGTCTCGCAGTAAGCATCTGCGTTGATTGTTTGACCACGCGGTAAGAAATCAATGAGTAAGATGCCTTCCCAGTCCCAGAACACTGTACACATCATTTTCCGAGGTGTCAAGATTTGTTTCGGCTTAACCTTTGCTGGGGATGAAGTGTGCCTCCATTCCATTGATCGCCGCTTACTTTCAGGGGTGTCGTAAGAATCCCAAGTTTCATCTCCTGTGACGATCTGTGTCAGAAATTCTTCGCCGCCTTCATTGTAACGGGTCAAAAACTGAAGTGCACTACCCATCCGTTTTGTTTTGCTCCATAAGAATCTTTGGTACCCAACGTCGGCAAAGTTTACGAAAGTTCAGTTTTTTGGTAACAATTTCATGAATTAGTGATCGTGAGATTTGGGGATATTCCATAGCGAGAGCACTAATTGTAAACCTGCGGTTTTCCCGGATCTTGCATTAATCGCGTGAACCACTTCTTCTGTAACCAAAGATGGACACCCAATTCGTTCTTCTTCGTGCACTTCACTATGTCCTTCATTGAACTGTCGGACCCATCTTCTCACCATTGAATCACTCATCGCATTTTGTCCATACACTTCGCAAATTTGCCGATAAATTTCAATTGGTTTCACTTTCCTAGCATTCAGAAAACGAATCACAGATCTGATTTTACAAGCGGCGGGATTTTCAATCAACACCGACATTGTACGAGTAAACTTGCACAACAACGCGTACGTGGCTGACAGCGCTCTCCAAATGGCGCACGTTTCTTCTCCTTGATACAGAGCGTCTACCGCGCATATGCGGAACTGCGCTGCAGCGGAACGTACAACTAGTTGAAGACACAGGCGGCACACGTCTATGAAGAAGGTATACAAAAACTCGTGCCACGCTACGACAAATGCCTGCAACATTTCGGCAGTTATGTGGAAAAGTAGTTTAAGGGTTGTAGAATTTTGTGCAATAAATAATTTTTCTGTATCTGTACACAATTTAATGTTATTACCAAACGGAACTTACTTTCTGGACGTACTTCGTATGTGATGGACTTCTTGCATTACCTATTGACGTCCGAAACGGGGGAGGAGCTTACGGTCAGCTGTTTGCAATATGGCGGCGATATAGTGACGTCAAGTAATTGGGTGTGCGTTTGTTATGGCTTCTAATTTATGATGGCAAAATACTACATATTTCCTTTCATTGATAGAAATATTTTTATAATCAATTTAAATGCAGTGCCTAATTACTACCAGTTAAAAATATTACCCACATGTAGATAGTTAATTTACTGTCTGCTGTTACATATATGAAGCCTGTACTTGGGAGCCTAGCGGTATCGATGTTTCTATTAATTTCACAATATATATATATATCTCACATAACACAAAGGACGACTCCCTGATAATAAATTGAATCAAGCAACCCTGAATTTGCATGAATGTTTTGGGTTCAAAGAAGCGTTACTTGGGATGCTCAAATCATACTTCAATATTGCAAATATTGACCTACATACTTGCTGTTCAAAGGCAAGAATATTAATTTATTAATCTCTTGACACAGGCAAGTTAAAATGGAGACATCCTCTTTATCAATATATTTAATTAAATATTTAAAATACAGATATTTAACAAAGCTGGAGTCTCCATTTGAACTTGTCATAAGCAAACGGAACAGATCAAAAACTACACTTTAAGCCAAACCAAATTCACTCCTCAGCTCGACATAAACCAGAATACCAATTAAAACCTATACAAAACATACTCTCCTTGCTGTTGTACAACTTTCAAACCAACTATTCGCACTCAAAACTGTAAAACCCTGAAATGGGAACTAATTAAAGTTAGAATAGCCTAGGCCGATCCGGTCTCCTGCTACATTACCGCATATGTATACTTAACATCACTATAACTTCAAAATTACGGCTAAGTGACCTATCTGCCTGAGTAGAATAGGTGTTACCGGCCTGCCTGGGATGATTGGTCACCAAACCGGTACTTAAAACTAAGATTTTACATTTTAATTAACTAAATTCAACAGTAGGGAGATTATCGCCAAAAACACAATTTAAGCCAAATCATACTTCAATGACCTACATACTCGCTGTTCAAAGGCAAGGATATACATTCTCTGGCAAATTAAGGCTAGGAACAACATTTTTCTTCAGTTTTCTAACCATTCGGCTATTGTCAATCGGAAGAACCCCTAAAATAAGTTTACGAAGAGCGGATTACATTCTTTGTACGGCACAGAAGTAAAAGGCTATAAATTTATCAGTATTTTTGATGTTGCTAAATCCATGTGAATACAAATTAGAGACAATAACTATTAATAATCAACAGTACCGGTGGAAAGAAGTCGTCTTCACAAAAATGCACACTGCACACTGCCATGTAACATGTAACACGTTTTCCAATTGACAGCGCCGAAGCCATCTTTCTCTCTGAACTTTTTGTACAGGAAAGTAGTGAAAATATTTCGTAGCCGTTTTATACGATTTGCAACCGTATACTGAGCAGTCAGTACCTCCTCAAATTTGACAAATTTCTTTCTGTTTCCATCACGACGTCAATGCTTCACCATCTAAATAAATCTCACCAGTCACAATGTTACAGCTTCAACATTCTGCCGCGTGGCTGCGCCATCCAACTTTTCTGACGTCAATAGCGCCTAAGTGTAAATTTGTAAAATACATAACGCAAGCACCCTTATTTCTGGTATGTGTCCTTGTCATACGCTAAATAAATAACTGTATAGGTATATCAAATGAACTTCAGCAAGATGGTTTCATTACATAAAGAACATACAAATGGAAGACCAGATGTTAAATATGAAAAAATAAAAATAAAAAAATAAAAAAAAAAATGGAAAAAAGGACTTTGGTTAAAGGAAAACTGAAATGTCCACACTTAGGTACTTTTGTATGTGAGCAGCACAACAGTTTGAAAATGTGTGCATTTATTTCCGGCCTTTATAGCTTTTGCTGTTTTCTTTAACCTCACTAAAGTTTGTGTTACATTTATCATAACAGGAAGAAATGCTTGTCAATTTGGATTCCAAGTTGAAATGGTTGGTTTGTAACAAGCTGGTTTCCCTGAAATGTTCTGAAGCTTCAGTATTATAATTTAGATAACTTTATTTGGTATGAAATTACTTACAGCAATTGGAACTATAAGTTATAGGGGTTTGAAGTAATAACTGTCTATAACCAATAAATATTTTGATTTTTGAAGTCACTGATAGTTTTGTGTAGCACCTGTCAGTAAGTAACCTAAAGGATGTGGAAAAGGTTAAGGCGACATTTCTAAAGAGAGCTCTATATTTATCAAAACTTACTACTCCGAGGCTGGTATATGAGCTCATCATCATCTTCAATTCCCCTTGTCCAGCTCCTGCCAGGTCGGGGTGTTAATGGTACTTCTCCACGTTGCCTCTCCTTCCACCATTCCTCTTCAGTAATTGTATTCCAGACCAGTCTTCTATTCCTTATACTGTTCTTAACAGAGTCTACCATCTTCCTCTGGGCCTTCCCCTTGTCCTCTTTCTCTCAATCTTAGCCTTCAACACTTTTGGTATTCTTCCCTCCTCCATCCTCATAACATGTCCGAACCATCTCAATTTATTCGTCTCCATCCTGTCATTCAATTTTTCTACCCCTATGAGCTAACTAGGGAAACTAAGTTGTTGCAGGAAATATGGGAAAAATTCTCTCTCCCATCAACTACAGCATAACAAAGTCTTTTTCTCGAACATCATAGAAAGAAAACAGAAATTTGGCTGGACTTTTACACTACGGATGTAATGACCACCAACAAGTGGAAAGAAGCCAACTATGAATTAAGGCACATAACAACCAGACTCGCTGTGCACGAATTTCATTTCAACCTATGCTCCACGAAGACGTACCACTCGCCAAATGAGGGATGCGTATGTGTCTTATGCGGGAAGCAATGTGATTGTTATCACATACCGAGTTGTGCAGGAAGGATAATTCCTTTAATTAGGTTCTGCACAGAATGATCGTAAAATATTTCTTGCACATTGTGCGTGTTAAAATAAATAATAATAGGAACAGGATGTTCAATTGGTCTGACACGTGACTCTTTCACATGAAAACTTTCTTATCAAATAAAATACACCCAAAATTGCTTAAAAGCGAGATCTCATGGCCCATTTAAGTTTTGTCTGGATAACATATTCAGCTACTGAAAGAAGGGACATTCTCGATTCACCCTAATCCAGGCATGTTAAACACACAGCTTGCTCTCACCCCACTTTTGAATTTAATAGATAAATATACTTTTAATAGCAATAAAATATAAAATAAATGTTAGTTAGTGATTGAGATTTTAAAGGGTGGAACATCGAGGTCATCTGTTCCTGAAATAAATGTTGTTGGAACTTGTTTCTTTCAACCTTCCCTACTTACAATGGACCTCATTGTGAGTCACATACCATAACCTTCTGTTAATGGTCAGCCAGTGTGAGTGTAGCACTCTTCCTTTCCTCTTTAAGTAGTTCAAGAGATTGCTGCATTGGCCTTTTTCCCCCATCCAACTGCAGTTGGCATGGTGTAGTCACGGCCTAGTTCATAAACCACGGGCAACGGCTGTGTGACCTAGAAAGTGGTCATGATAGTCGGGAAACCAGTTACTATGGAATAGGAGTGGGTATCTTGGACATATTCCTAGATGTGGTCCTCCTTGTGCTAAGGCGGCTAGGACTACTTGTTTGTTCCCTGAGGTGAAATGCATAGGCCTCTGAGTAAGTAAGGCTAGGAACATGCTTCACTTGTACTTTCTAAGCCTGCCAACAATGTGTTGAGCAAGCCTCAGACATATGGAAGTGACGGAGTCCCACTCCCATCTGACAGATCAGGGACTCCTTGGAAACAAACAGGTAATCAAACTGGTATTAAATGGGGTGCTGCTGAGGGGGGTTATGGAAAGAAGAACATAAAACTAGCTGAGTCAGCAAGTAGGATGTAATTGGATATTCTAGGGATTGATGAAGTTCAGATAGAGAGAGATAGAGGGGAGGAATTAGGAGATTACAAGTCTTATCTGTCAGGTGTAAAACAAGGTAGGGCAACGTGGGAAGTCAGAAGTCAACAGAACATTAGAACGTAACATTGTTTTGGTAAAGTATGAGCCATGTTTAACATAACTCTTTTCTTTATTTCTCCGGTAGACTCACGACGCCATGTGAGATACTTCCTGTCCGGACGTGCCTTGAGGCTCTCCGCCTTATTATTTATTTTTCCTTTTTATTTAACATTGTTATTACGCCGAAGCCTTCCATTTACTCATGTAAGTAACACATCTAACTTTGTTTCCACTATGCTCATTTCCTATATTTAACTTTTCTTCTGTCTTCGTCGTGTGCTTGGATTTGCTGTGGAACCAATCGAAATGGCGGTCTCCTGTTTTGTTTAGTTTGAGTCTACGGTTTAACCTTTTATTTGTGCCGTGAAATATATCTGCGAGTGATTTTGTGAGTGTATGTTTTTCTTGCTGCCAGGTGCATTGAAGTTGTTTTGATTGGGCATGTCTTCGAATGGGTCTCCCGTGCTTTGTGGACGTTGGCGTTTCGACCATTCTCCCAACACGAGGCATGACACTATATATTTTAGCCCTTATGTATTCTCTTCATTCCATGCTTCGGGCAACTGAATCACGGCGGTAACTTTAAGTAGGCCTTACCGTATTCAGCTCGAACCCGGAAAGTAAGTAGGGGACCATATTCGTCTAGCATGTTTTGCTGGACTACCTATAAGCACGAGTTGCTTTGAGTTTTATTTCTGCATCGTCGGCTGGCATTTTGTGGGTTTGATTGCATGTGTGTATCTTTGATATATTTCACGGACACTTTACTTCATTTGTTTCTCCTTGTAGTATCTTTGGTTTTTGCTTTTCTTTTCTCTGCTATGCTTGTTATTTGTGGTCGCCATGACAACCATCCATCTCTAGGCGGAGAAATGATTGTTGTTCACCAGCGACCGGCTGGATTGCCTGTTGGTCATTTACTTCCTCCCTTTTTACATCGTTTTCATGGAAATGAGCTCAGGTGTGAATTTAATTTGTTAACGTTATTTATTATTGTAAGTTATTTATTGTTTATAATCACAAGTCCCACAAGTCCAACCCCTCCTCCACGTGGTAGGAGACGGGCAACGGCATGAAGTAGGGGATTGCCTGTAGGGGTGAAGTACAGTGGGGACTTCGTGTGCCCCGGGACCACTGCGGTAGCTGTGAAGGCTCTATGGGAACCCTGAAAAGTGACGGCTGACGGGGCTCTGGTGAAGCTACGATAGGCCTAGCAAGCCAGTAGTGGATATCATATTTGCTTTCAAAACAGGAACAGGCCTCGGAAAGGACGGATGCAAACGACGACGACCCGGATATGCTAATGGACTACGAATTGGGACATTAAACATACAGACACTGACAGGAAAGGTGGAGGAGATTGTAGATGTGATGGAGAGAAGAAAACTGGATATACTGGGCTTGGCAGAAACAAGATGGAAAGGAGAAGGTCGCAGAGAACTGAGCAAAGGGTACCGGTTGTACTGGAGTGGGAACAGTGAAGGAAGGAGCAGCGGAGTAGGAGTAGTTGTGAGAGATGGAATGAAGGAAGAGGTAAAGGGAATAAGTGACAGGATCATGAAGATCAGAGTAACTGTAAAGGGAAGAAGCCTAAAGATAGCCCAGGTATATGCCCCACAAGTTGGATGTACAGCTCAAGAGAAGGAAGACTTAGAGGAGGAGCTACAACAGCAGTTGAATGGTCAGAGCATCATTGTCATGGGAGATTTGAATGCACATGTAGGAAGTGAAAGGCAAGGATATGAAAATGTATTGGGAGCAGAAGGATGGGGTAGCAGGAATGAAGAAGGGAGAAAGTTGCTGGATTTTTGCAAGAGAAACGGTTTAGTGGTAGGCAACTCCTGGTTCCGGAAGAAAGAAAGCCACAAGGTAACGTGGTACAGCAGTGATTTAACAAAGAAATCTTTGGTAGATTACATGCTGTACGACTGGGAAATGAAGAGAAGTGTCAGAGATATAAAGGTAATACCATCAGAGGCCTTAGATAGCGACCACAGAAAACTTGTAATGAACCTGGGAGTTGTTAAGGATAGCAAGAGGACAGAGTACCAGGAAAGGAGATTAAAGTATGGAAACTCAAGGAAAAGGAAGTCAAGGAAGAATTCCAGAAGATAATAAGGGAAAGGATGCCAACAGACAATCCTAAAACAGGGGAAGAGGAATGGAAGCAATTCAAGAACACAATGGTGGAAGCTGCAGTGGCAGTATGTGGAAGAACAAGCAACAGAAAGCGATGTAAAGAGACACCATGGTGGAATGAGAGAGTAAAAGAAGCTGTGGGAAGGAAGAACAAGGCTTTCAGAGTGTGGTTCCAGGAAAGAACTGATCTGGCAAGGGAAGATTATAAGATAAAGAAGAAAGAAGCAAACAAGATTGTCACAGAGGAGAGGAAGAAGTGGATGGTAAAGTGGACAGAGATGATGGAGGAAGACAGCAGAGGAAATAAGAAAGTACTTTATGGGATGGTCAAAAGTAGGAGAAGAGAAGAAAGTACTTTATGGGATGGTCAAAAGTAAGGGAAGAGGTCTGCAAGAGGATGTGGTAATGATGGACAAAAACGGAAATGAGGACACAACAAAGAAACACTCAAGACAGTGTGGAAAGAGTACTTTGAGGATTTGCTGAATCCAAATGGTCATAGGGAGGAAGACAATGTATTGGAAGATGGAGAAGACAACACAGGAATGGAAAAGGACCTGAATTGGAAAGAACTGGAGATGGCTATAGACAAGATGAAAGGAGGAAGGGCACCGGGTGTGGATGAAGTGAGTGTTGAAATGGTGAAGGCAGCAGGGGAGGTTGGGAAACAGTGGCTGTACCGTGTGATGAGGGTGATATGGAAGGAGTAAAAGACCCCAGAAGATTGGAAGAAAGGATTAATTGTCCCAATATTTAAGAAAGGAAGCAGAAAGGAGTGCAGAAATTACAGGGGAGTCACACTCATACCTCAAAGTGCCAAGATATATGAAAAGATATTAGAAAGTAGAATACGAGCCAAAGTGGAGAGAAAATTGAGAGAGGAGCAGTATGGATTCAGACCTGGGAGATCAACAATGGATCTCATATTTTCAGTGAGACAGCTCCAGGAACACCACTACGAATTTGGAGAGGATCTGTTGATGGCCTTCCTGGACATCGAAAAGGCCTATGATAGTGTGTGTAGGGAGAAGGTTTGGAAAGCAATGGAAAACATGGGAGTGGAAAAAGGGACTGTAGGCAGAGTGAAGGAGATGTATTGTGGAAGTGTGAGTTGTGTGAAAGTTGGAGGGGAAAGAACAGACTGGTTCAGACAAATGAGTGGCCTGAAACAGGGTAGTGTGCTGTCACCTCTTCTCTTTATTGTGGTTATGGACGAGGTAATGACACAGATAGCAGGTAAGATAGGAGAAGATAAGATGAAAGCAATGGTGTTTGCAGATGATCTCATGGTCTGGGGAAACAAGGAGGAGGAAATTCAGGAGCAACTGAAGGCTTGTGAAGAAACAGTGGAAGAGTACGGATGGAAGTTCAACATCAGTAAATGTGAGATCCTGTTAACAACCAGGAAAAAGGACAGACCAATGAGTGGGATAACACTTGGAGGTGGACAGCTGAAGAAGGAGGAAAGTCTCAAGTACTTGGGAAGTATGGTGGAGGAAAATGGGAGAAATGACAAAGAGATTACGGAACGTGGCAGACAGGCAGAAGCATTTCTGAGAAGCATTAGGAGCTTAGTGTGGAATAAAGATGTCCCACAAAAAAGCAAGGAAGTGTTATACAGAAGCTACTATATCCCGATACTGACCTATGCTTCAGAAACGTGGACAATGAAGAAAAGAGACATAAGCAGAATATAGGCAGGTGAAATGAAGTTCCTGCGAAGTAGGATCGGAGTAACAAGAAGAGACAGAGTGAGGAATGAAAAGGTCAGGGAAATGGTGAAAGAGGAGCCCTTGCAAGGTAGGATTGAGACATCAAGACTGAGGTGGTATGGACACTTAAAGAGAATGGATGAGAAGAAGATTCCCAAGAGGATACATGAGATGCAGATGCAGAAGAAACGACCAAGGGGAAGACCAAGAGATAGATGGCTGAAAGGAGTGGAGGAATGTGTCAAGAAGAGAGGCGAGGACTGGACCAGAGTGACAGCGGAGAGGTGGTGGAAAGAAAGGACTAAGTGGCGAGGCTTATGTTCCAAACAGACCCAGCCTGGGGCCGGAAACTGTACAAGATGATGATGATGAATCATCTTCCCCGTTTGAAAGTGACTGTATTTGACCCCTAGGTGAAGGGTACTCTTTTCTTTGTGTGTGTTACTCTGGCCGGGTTTCTTTGTGTGTTCGATTTCACTATTCATTAAATTTCCATTTCTTTATCCATGTGTCTTATTTAGTAGTGGTTGACGATTGGGCTGCCCTCTCTCTCCATCTCTCTCTTCAAACCTAGGCCTAACTTTTTCTAGCACCAGGAGGGTATTCCTACCACTCGTCGTGGGACCACCTTCACGGAGTCTGGAGTCGCTCGGCACATCTGGCCTGCAAATACGGGCCCAGCACAGGTCAGAAATTAACATCAATTTCCACTGCGTACTCCTTTCTTTTCTAGTTGGTTCCAGTGATGCAGCTAGGAGGCACGCCAAGAATATGTTTATTTTAATAGGGCGGTGCAGATGGTATCAGTTGCGAGGTTAAGTGTCCTGGTCGCTTAGCAATATCAATTGGATTTTAATATTTCGCTGCATATTTTTCAATGTTTTTTTTTTTCTGTTTCATGTGCCCTATTGCATACTATGCAAACAAATATTGAGAGTCGATGTGAACTTCCATGGAGTATGAACCATAAAAATAACAAACTGTAAGGAGAGTGCAATGAGTTGGACCCTATCAACGAACCCCAGCATTGGTAATGTACTAACCAACCCTACTTCTTGTTTCGTACTCATTTCAGGCGCAGGACGGAGGCAAGACATTTGTAGTTATTGTTTTGAATTGTAGCTAGCTGTACTTCTGTAGTTTAGCCATGTATTCTCTCCCAGGTTGTAACGTGAAGAAGGAGCTCTTCCAGTTTGACGATGATTTGCTATCGTTTGAAAGTGTCTGTGGGAAATACACTAATCCATTGACTGCGGTGAAAGGCCATCGCAAGGGAGGCGTAGCCAATATACCGTAGTGTCCAAGTGGGGAATTTCATTTTCTGGTGAACAGGGAGTTTCGTCTGTATTTGAGTTCTTAGACAGGGTCAGTGAACTCTGCCATTGTTATGACCTCGAACCAGACGACATTGTTGTCTGACTACCGTTATTATTGAGTGGTTATCTTTAAAATGGTATCTACTTACCAACAGATCTTTCATCTCGTGGGTTGATTTCTGTAAGTCAATAAAGGAACGGTTTAAGACTTATGATTTTGAACATGCCTTGAAGGCTGAAATTCATCGCTGTACCCAGGATTTGGAAGAGCCTGTAGACGATTTTGTTACTGGGCTAATGACTTTAATAAGTAGGTTGTCGCAGCCCCTTCCCCTTATTGAAACTGTTGATATTGTGTATAGAAATCTGGCACCTGAGTACAAGTCTTTCATACGCCGGTCCAGTGTGTATACTGACATTGTTGATCAAGGACGTAAATGTGAGTTCAATCGGCGCCTGCACAAGTCATATGTACCCCCACCCCTCCCCTTTGACAGTTTGTTTCCAGAGACTGCATGCGCGCAATCCCAGACTCAGAGAACTGTGCACCCATCTTCAATTTCTCGTCAGCAGGACCGGGCAGTTAACCGTCCCAGCTCGCATATTGTCGGGAGTATTCGCAATGCTACTTCTTCTGCGAATCCCGCTCCTCAGGATCAACAGTTACCTCGAAACCCGAACATGTATAATCATATAAGATGCTGGAATTGTGATAGTTTGGGGCATAATTTTAATTCCTGCCGTGCGCCCTCTCGTGTGTTTTGTCACACATGTGGTCTTCATGACGTGACGCACGTAGCCTGTCCTAGATGTGCTTCGCGTCAGGGAAACGAGCATGGGTCCCCGGTTTAGACCCGCCGGAGTGGCCATGTGATGAAGTTGGCCGGAAAATGAACATTTCCACGACAGGAAACTTCTGTCCTTGGGTCCCTGTAAGTGTTAAGAAATTGTCGATACCCGCTTTACTGGATTCTGGTGCTTCACGTTCATTTATTCAGCGCTCCATCGAGGAACAGCTTCCTGTTACTCAGATTTGTCCACATGATGGGGGTTTAAAATTTTATTCTGCGGTGAAGTCATCTATTTCTGTTTCTAGCGTTGTAACATGTCATATTAAGATATGTGGTTATTCTTGGGATTGGAACTTCCATGTGGTGGATGACTTATCTACGCCTATGATCTTAGGTTCTGATTTTATGCACAAAGCAGGTTGAGGCTTGATTTTTCGGAGTTTTTCTGATATCGCTGCTGTTCAAATCCCTCCTACTTTATTCAAGAGTCAACGTGACGCTTTATTTGATTTGGTGAATGAATTTCCTGATGTTCTCACCTCGGAACTGGGTTCGGCTATAGGCTACGAGTGCCATATTGATTTAACTGATGAGGTTCCAGTTAGGTTGGCACCATTTTCGTGCTCTCCACCCAAACTCATTGCCATGAGAGAATATATTGATGATCTTAAGGCACGTGGTGTTGTGAGCCCTTCTAAGTCATCTTATGGTAGTCCAGCATTCCTGGTGCCTAAGAAAGAGGGTACTTTTCGATTAGTGGTTGATTATCGTCGACTCAATTCTAAGGTGGTGTTCGACAACTTTCCACTTCCAACTCTGGAGAGTGCTTTTCAGCATTTTCACGGGGCGAAGTACTATTCCATTCTAGATTTGAATTGTGCATATTATCAAATTCCTCTAGATCCCGAGAGCCGTAAGGTAACTGCGTTCTCCACTCCGTTCGGTCTTTTTGAGTTCAATAAATCACCCATGGGCATTTCTATCGGCGGACAAGTATTGAGTAGGGTTTTGGACGAGTTATTTGGAGATTTAAAGTATTCATCTGTGTTTAACTATCTTGATGACCTCGTGATTTACAGTCAGTCTTTTGAGGATCACCTGATCCATTTACGTGAAGTCCTATGTCGTCTTCGCAGAGCCGGACTCACTGTTAACCCGGACAAAATCTCTTTGGCTTCGAAGCAAATCAAATTTTTAGGCCACATTCTTTCGGATGTGGGCATAGAAGTGAACCCTGAGCGTGTCCAATGTATCCAAGAGTTCCCTACTCCCACGAATGTGAATGCAGTCCAACGTTTTTTGGGAATGGCAGGCTTTTACAGTAGGTTCATTAAGGGCTTTTCGGACATTTCAGCGCCCCTGAATTATTTGAAGAAGAAGAATGTACGATTCGTGTGGGGCCCCGACCAGTGTTTTGCCTTTGAGAAATTGAAAGAATGTCATTCTTCTGCTCCCGTCCTATGAACTCCAGAGTTTGGGAATGAATTTATGTTACATTGTGATGCGAGTGATGTCGCAGTTTCTTGTGTGCTTAGTCAGCAGGTGAATGGTAATTTGGCACCCATCGCTTTTGCCAGTCGGATGCTGAACGATTGCGAACGCCGGTATTCCACTTTCGAGAAAGAAAGTCTGGCTGTCGTATTCGGCTGTGAACGTTTCAGGTCTTTTCTAGAACATCGGCATTTCATAGTGTATACCGACAATGAAGCTCTGTCCTGGATGCGCTCGCATGTCAAAAAATTGGGTCGTATAAATCGTTGGATTCTTTGTCTATCCTCTTTCAATTTTGACATCATTCACGTCAGAGGCAGTGAAAATGTTGTAGCGGATTGTTTGTCACTCATGTTTGAGGAACCTCCTCCCATTGTGAAGATCCCCGAGCCTGTGAATCTTCTCCAACATATTCCATGGTCTTTTACTGACATCCGTACGTACCAAGCAGATGACCCATTTTGTGTCTCACTGCGTGAAAAAATTCTCGGAAAAGATCCTGGTGTATCTGAGTTTTCATTGCGCAATGATGTGATAGTGCATACCGCTCCTCGATCTTCGAAATGTAGGATTTTCGTGCCAGTGAATATACGAAGTATGCTCTTGGCGTATTTCCATGAATCCTGTTGGATTACATTTAGGTATGACGAAGACTTTCCATAAAATCTCCCAGGAATTCTTCTGGCCTCATTTGAAAGCGGATGCTTTTGCTTTCGTCCGAAAATGTGTTACGTGTCAACGTTCTAAGCCAGCAAAGAATTCTCGCATTGGACTTCACCACGCTGACACGATGTCATATCCTAATGAGCGCCTCTTTATAGATTATTTTGGTCCCCTAGTTAGGTCATCTTCTGGTCATCAAGCTATACTTACTGTCATTGATGGATTTTCCAAATTTGTATGGTTATTTCCTGTCAGGGAAATCACCACACGTACCACTGTTAGGCTTTTGACTAATCATATTTTTGGTGTTTTTGGTCCTCCAAAGTTTTTAGTGTCCGATAACGCGAGCGTTTTCCGGTCCAAGTCTTTTAGATCAATGTGTTTTTCTTGGGGAATTGATCATGTCTTTTTGGCACCCTACCATCCTCAGCCAAATCACGTTGAAAGGTTTCATCGTAACTTGAAGGCTTGCTTGAGTGCGTTCCACAACGCAGATCAGTCACGTTGGGACGCAAATCTTCAGTTTTTCTCCTTAGGATTTAACACTGCTCTTCATGAATCGACGAATTTTACCCCTTCGGAATTGTTTTTAGGAAGGCCTATTGTTGATCCACTTCAGCTTCAGTGGAAAATAGATTATCTGGCTGTGCCATCCCGCCACACCTCAGTCAAAGAAAAATGGGAAGTTGCTGTACGGCATCTGAAAAGGGCACGAGGTTGCGTGGCGTCTCGCTATAAAAGGGTAGGCAACCTGTTTGTTTTCAGGTGAATGATGACGTGCTAGTGAGCCTGCACCCACAGAGTTCGGCCAAGAATCAGGAGTCAGCTAAGCTAATGCTTCGCTGGAGCACGCCCAAAACTATCACTAGATTTTTAACACCTGTCACTGTTGAATTGATCTCCAAGGAGAATCCCACCGACGTATCCAGAGCTCACATATCTCAATTGAAACCATTTATTGTGTAACCTTCTTATTTGCTGTGATTAATGTTGTCCTTTTTCTGCGTAGGTTAGCCAATCATAATTTGATTATGTTATTCAAGGAAGCTAGTATCCATATGGCGTCTCCTTGGCCTGCCTATTATTGAACCAATTTTGATCGAGGCAGAGCCAAGTACAAATTTTGAAGCTCAAGAAAGGAAATAATACTAGAAGAAATAGGCCTACATACTCTGTGTAACTTAATATTTATTGTAAAAATATATGTATTTTTGAGAACTCTGCCAGTAGAGAGTTTATATTCTATAAATAATAGACACAGAGAAAGATAATGAGGAAGATATTGGGACCTGTTAAGGAAGGTAATGAATACAGAAGGCGGCCTAATCAAGAGTTCTACACGTACTGTGAAAGAATCACGGATGTTGTTAGGAAACGACGTCTAGCATTTTATGGACACGTCTACAGGATACATCCTACCAGGTTGACCAATCAGCTCCTCGGTTACTGGCAAAAGCGGAAGACCAAGTCACCATGGTTGTGGGAAGTGAGCAAAGATCTGCAAGAACTTGGAGGGACGGAAAGAGTCTTAAAAGACCGGACATCTCTCAGGAAGATGCTTCAGCAATTGAGGTTCCAGGACAAACCGCCAAGAAAGAAAACAGGTGCCCTCTGGACTCAGGAGAGGAGGGAACAACACAGCCAGAGGATGCGTAACTACTGGGCAAACATCAAAGCCCACTCCAAATGTAACAGTTGAACGTCGTGGTCCATAGATGGCCTATTCGAAACAAGAAGAAGAAGACACATTATATCGCTTCTTTGTTATTTTAATACGTCACTTTCATGATGGGTATAAGGGGAATGGCAGACTTCGGCGTCAAATGGCGAAAGTCTTTTGTTTATGATTTTCGTCCGTTTCTCTATCTATTTTTCTTCTCATTGTAACGCTCAGGCGAACCGTAATACCATTATGACAAGCCCAGGGATCGTCAAAGGAACGTGCACCTTTGGGGACCCCGAAGGAGTTCTGTCCTGATATTGCGATCGCCGAAGCGATCTGATTATTTTTATATATTACTTCCTTTTATAACTCCCATAAGTCCAACCCCTTGTCCACGTCGTGGGAGACGGGCAACGGCACAAAGTAGGGGATCGCCTGTAGGGGCGAAGTACAGTGGGGACTTCGTGTGCCCCGGGACCGTTACGGTAGCTGTGAAGGTCCTACAGGAACCCTGAAAAGTGACGGCTAACGGGGCTCTGGTGAAGCTACGATAGGCCCAGCAAGCCAGTAGTGGATGAAACCAAATGCTTTCAAAAATGGAACGAGCCACGGACATGATGGATTTAATAGACGACGGCACGGCTGTACACACGGACTAAGATTTGGAACTTTAAACCTAAGAACGCTGACGGGGAAGGTGGAGGAGATAATGGATATGATGGAAAGAAGGAAGTTGGATTTATTGGGATTGTCAGAAACAAAGTGGAAAGGGGAAGGAAGGAGAGAACAGAGAAAAGGCTATAGACTGTACTGGAGTGGGAATGAAGAGGGAAAGAGGAATGGAGTGGGAGTAGTAGTACGAGATGGTTTAAAAGAAGAAGTGAGGAGAATAAGTGATAGGATGATGAAAGTGAAAGTAGCACTGAGGGGAGAGACCGTAGAATTAGTGCAAATGTATGCTCCACAAGTAGGCTGCGCCTCCGAAGAGAAGGAGGAGTTTGAAGAGGAATTGCAGAAGCAGCTGGTAGGAAGAAATATGATTGTTATGGGGGATCTCAATGCCCATGTAGGAAGAGAAAGACAAAGTTATGAGAGTGTTCTAGGACCAGAGGGTTGGGGCGGAAGAAATGAGGAAGGAAGGAGACTGTTGGACTTCTGCCAGAGGAACAGCCTGCTAGTTGGGAACTCCTGGTTTAAGAAAAGAGAGAGCCACACAATCACATGGTACAGTGATGACTTGACCAGGAAGTCTGTGGTCGACTATATACTGTATGAGAAAGAACTAAATAAGAACATCACGGACATCAAGGTTATACCATCGGAGAACCTGGATAGCGACCATCGATTGCTGGTAATGAACCTGAGAGGGACTAAGGAGAAGAAAGGAACTGAGAACCAGGAAAGACGTATAAGGATATGGAAACTGAAAGAAGGGGATAGAAGGGTCGAGAACCTCAAAATGGTAAAGGAAGGAATTCCAACAGATGAAGAAAGAGGGGTGGAAGAGGAATGGGCTAGATTTAAGAAGACACTAGTAGGTGCAGCAGAAGCAGTATGTGGGAGGACAAGTAGTAAGAAGAGGTGGAAGGAAACGCCATGGTGGAATGAGAAGACAAAAGATATAGTAAGGGAAAAGAATAGAGCCTTTAGGAGGTGGTATCAAAATAGGACGGTAGAGACAAGGGAAGAGTACCAGGAAAGAAAGAAGCGAAGAGAGTAGTGGCTGAGGAGAGAAGAAAGTGGATGGAAGAGTGGACAAAGATGATGAAGGAGGATAGTGAAGGTACAAAAAAGGTCCTGTATGGGATGGTAAAAAATAAGAGGCGGAAGGATCCTACGGATTATGTTAGAATGGTGAACAAAAGGGGACAAGAGATAGAAAATAGGGAAGAACTGAAGAAAATGTGGAAAGAATATTTTGAAGAACATCTGAACCCAAATGGAAAAGATGGTGAGGAGGAAGAAATCGGGGAAGAGGAAGATGAACTGCAAACAGAAAAGGACTTAACATGGAAAGAAGTGGAAGATGCAGTGAACAAGATGAAAGGAGGGAAGGCACAGGGTGTGGATGAGTTGAGTGTGGAGATGGTGAAAGCAGCAGTGTACCGAGTGATGAGGACAGCATGGAAGGAAAGGAAGACCCCAGAGGACTGGAAAAAAGGAATAATTGTCCCGATCTTCAAGAAAGGTAGTAGAACAGATTGCAGAAACTATCGGGGAATAACACTGATGAGTCTTTGTGCAAAGATCTTCGAGAAAGTTTTGGAAAAGATAATTAGGACAAGGATAGAAGGAGGGATGAGGGAAGAACAACATAGCTTCAGAGCAGGAAGGTCCACAGTGGATTTGATTTTTGCTGTAAGGCAGTTACAGGAACAGCACTATGAGTATGGAACAGATCTACTGATGGCCTCCCTGGACATTGAGAAAGCATATGCCAGTGTATGCAGAAACAAAGTATGGAAGTCCCTGGAGGATAGAGGAGTAGAGAAATGGACTATAAAGAGGATAAAGGAGATGTACAAGGGAAGCGTGAGCTGTGTGAAAGTGGGAGGAGAGAGATCAGACTGGTTGGAACAGAGAAACGGCCTGAAACAAGGAAGTGCACTGTCACCGTTACTTTTCATTGTGGTGATGGATGACATAATGACCCGAGTGGCACAAGTAATTGGGGAAGGAAAGATGAAAGCAATGGTGTTTGCAGATGATTTGATGATTTGGGGAAACAAGGAGGAGGAGGTACAGGAACAGTTGGACGTGTGGGAAGGAGTAATACAAGGATATGGGATGACATTTAGCATAAATAAGAGTGAGATGGTGATCACAACAAGGTAGAAGGAAAGAACCACAACGGGAATAACAATTGGTGGGGAACAGCTGAAGAAAGTGGAGAGTTTCAAGTATCTGGGAAGCCTGATACAAGATAATGGAAGAAACGATAGAGAAATAAATGAGCAGGGGAGGCAGGCAGAAGCATTTTGGAGGAGTGTGAGAAGCATGTTATGGAGCAAGGATGTCCCTCAGAACAGCAAAAAGATCATATATCGGACGTACTATGTCCCTATCCTGACGTATGCCTCGGAGACATGGGTTATGAAAGGAAGGGAGAAGAGCAAAATACAGGCCAGTGAGATGAGGTTCTTGAGAAGCAGTATTGGAGCTACAAAGATGGACAGAATAAGAAATGAGAGGACCAGAGAATTAATGAAGGAGGAACCATTACAGGATGGTATAGAGAAATCTAGACTTAGATGGTATGGACATGTAAAACGAATGGAGGAGAAGAGGATACCCAGGAGAGTACACGAGACGAAGTGGCAAGGAAAGAGACCGAGAGGAAGACCGAGAGACAGGTGGCTGAAGGGGGTGGAAGAAAGCATGAAGAAGAGAGGAGAAGACTGGACAAGGGTGGAGGCTGAGAGATGGCGGGAAGACAGAAGACGTTGGAGAGGCTTGTGTTCCAAACAGACCCGGCCAGTGGCTGGAAACTGTGCAAGATGATGATGATTCTTTCTGATACGGCTCAATTGCTTAAGTGATTGTTATATCGATACCCCTCTCCCCTCATATTTTGTGTACTGTTATAGATGTTTGACAAACCACCTGTGTGATAAGGATGATGTGTATTTTTGGAACACTTGGGACTTGATTTATTTCAAAGCGGTGGTGCTTATGATGTAAAAAGAAAAATCCTTTATTATTATAAATAATTTTTCTATTGGGGGGTGGCGTGGATCCTGAGCCATGTTTAACATAACTCTTCTCTTTATTTCTTTGGCGGCCGTCCCGGTAGACTCAGACGCCATGTGAGATACTTCCTGTCCGGACGTGCCTTGAGGCTCTCCGCCTTATTATTTAAAATGTAAGGTTTTTCCTTTTTATTTAACATTGTTATTACGCCGAAGCCTTCCATTTACTCATGTAAGTAACACATCTAACTTTGTTTCCACTATGCTCATTTCCTATATTTAACTTTTCTTCTGTCTTCGTCGTGTGCTTGGATTTGCTGTGGAACCAATCGAAATGGCGGTCTCCTGTTTTGTTTAGTTTGAGTCTACGGTTTAACCTTTTATTTGTGCCGTGAAATATATCTGCGAGTGATTTTGTGAGTGTATGTTTTTCTTGCTGCCAGGTGCATTGAAGTTGTTTTGATTAGGCATGTCTTCGAATGGGTCTCCCGTGCTTTGTGAACGTTGGCGTTTCGACCATTCTCCCAACACGAGGCATGACACCATATACAGTATTTTAGCCCTTATGTATTCCCTTCATTCCATGCTTCGGGCAACTGAATCACGGCAGTGTTGATTAGGCGGAAACTTTAAATTTGTTATACTTAACTTTAAGTAGGCCTTACCGTATTCAGCTCGAACCCGGAAAGTAAGTAGGGGACCATATTCGTCTAGCATGTTTTGCTGGAATACCTATAAGCACGAGTTGCTTTGAGTTTTATTTCTGCATCGTCGGCTGGCATTTTTTTATATTATATTTATTAAACACAATGTGTACTGAGAGAAAAAATAAAATAAAAATGAAAAGTTACATTGTCGTGATTTCACCAATCTTTAGATAGCTCAATTAGTGAAACAGTCCTATTTTTACACTCCTGCAGGTGATATTTCGGGCACCGTTCATTACATAGCTTACAGATGCAGCTGTCCTTAGGATCATGGTAGGTGCTTTCTGTGCAAATCTATCCATGAAAGCCGTGTACTGCAAATCGTGTGTACAGGTGTTGGAGTTGGAAGTTTGGTCCTTTCCAGCAGTCTGATGTCATTGCGTCTGTTTCTCTAATCCCCTCCGGTATCTGTCTTGCTTTGCTGCTCCTCTCTTCGATGAAGGTTGCATATGCTTGTGTCTCCGATAAACTAAAGCAGTGTTTTATGTCATCCACGAAGAGAGATTCCTGCGCAAGGATATAAGCATAACTATTTCTTGTGAATTTTGAGATGGATAACACTCTTTTGAGGAAGCTAGATTTAACGCTTTCCAGCTTTCTTAGATTTCCGACCATCAGGTAGTTCCAGATTAGTTGTATTCCATAGGTGGCCGTCGGCATGACTTTGATCTTGAATAGTGCCATTGCTGTTGAAACTGACAGTAGTTGTAATTTGGGTATGTCATATATTGCTTTTGCTGCAGCTGCTGTTCGTTTTGTATGTGTAGTGAAAACGTAATTCCCGTAGCTTGGAGGGTGACCCCCAAGTATTTGAAATTTGTTACGAATTCTAAGGGAGAGTTGCCACAAGTGAAATGATCCCCCTTTGAAAATATGCCTCCTCTCCTGAATTTCATTGCTTTGGTTTTCGAGCCATTTATTTCCATAGAGTTGTATGTTGCCCAGTTCCTGATGTCGTCTAATGCCGTTTGTAAATGTTTAGGGCTTTTGGAGAGAATGGCCATGTCATCCACGTACATCAGTAGTTTTACATTGACGTTTATAGCGTTGCCGATATCCGCTGTCATGACGTTGAATAAGACCGGACTCATCGGGTCTCCTTGCAAGACTCCTCGTGTTTGTATGATGTCACTCGATGTAGTTATGCCATCATACACCGCTATATGGTTTGCATCAAGGATAGACTTGATGGTTTGGAGCTCCTGATTTGATTTGCCTAATATGCTCTCCAATTTGTTTACCAATGTTGATCTGCTGATGCTATCAAAAGCTTTGGAGTAGTCTATGAAGATTACATATATCGGGGAGTTGCGATGAGCTAGAGATAGAGTTATTTCCTGAATAATTTCTTGCACCGCGTGCAGTGTTGATCTGCCTGGAGTGAATCCATATTGAAATGTAGGTATATTTGCATAAAGGTTTTGCGCGATGCGTCCTAATAGGACTTTGGAGAACAGTTTAAACATTACACTCTCTAGAGCAATTCCTCTATAGGAGTTCGGGTCTTCTTTCCTTCCTTTGCCTTTGTAAAGTACTATTATAGTTGATCTTCTCCAATGATGCGGTATTGATTTCATCATAAGACATTTGTTGAATAGAGCAGTTAGAGGTTCTGCTATGTCTTGTAAGGTGTCTTTTAGATGCCCCATGTAAATTCCGTCTGGCCCAGCCGCTTTGTTATTTTTGCCGTTTCTTATAAGATGGATGACTTCATCACATGTGATCAAGTCAATGTCTTGCGAGTGATCTGGTGTCAATGTGAATTCATTTGATATTTTATCTTTTTCTCCTAGAAGGCTGCTGAAGTGTAGTTCCCATTGATCAATGTTTATTGGATAACTCGATTTTTGCTTCTTCGAAGACCTTAAGATCTTATGTGGACTCCTTTCTGCTTCTGCGATTAAGGTTCTGTTCGACGTGGAGATCATACGATAGTTTCTTTTCTTTTAGCAGCTGCTTGTATTTTCGACGTTCTGAAGCGTACTCTGCTAGTGCACCATTTCCGTGTTCTCTAGCTGCATTAAGGCACTGTAGAGTTCTTTTCCTCATAGCATAGCACTCAGAATCAAACCATTGTTTCGCTATCCGATTGTTCCTTGGCGTTTTTGTGGCAGCCTGCAGAATTATTTCGTTTAGGACCTCAGTAGTCTCGTCTAGGGTTTTCTGCTTACTCATTATTAATGGTATTTGGATTCTTAATGCTTGCCATTTCTCTTCATTTATGTATCTTGATACTTTCGATTTGACATTTTTGTCCGTGAGGACCTGCATCGTTCCCTTTACTTGGATTTTGGCTATCACGGGTAGATGTTTCCTGAGTGTGGTTTTTCCAGTTTCTAGCTGCCCATGGCCTTGATTGTTAGTGAAGATTAAATCAATCGTACTTTTTCCATTTGGTGCTATGTAAGTGTATTCTTCTTCCTTATTTAGTAATTTGAGTTGGTACTCCATGAGGAAATCTTTAACCTCTAGAGTTTTTGCATCCTGTTTGTCTATACGACAATTTAGGTCTCCCATTAATATGATAGGTTTGTCATCGTCTGTGCTTTCTAGCGCTTTCCCTAGTTCATCGATAATTGTCTCCGGTTGTGTCTTAGGCTTGAAGTATACTCCTATTATATTTATTATTCGTGTGGATATGGATAGGGTGTTCGCAGTGCAGTCTATTACCTTGATTGGTTGTAAGTGGGCCTTTATGTAACAACTTATTCCGCCTGAAGGTCTTCCTCTGTCCCCTTTCCTAGCTAGGGAGTGGGCTCCGTAGAAATTGTTAATGGTTATGTCACTTGTGCTGAACGTTTCTGTGAAGAGAAGTACATCGTAATCCTGTAAGTTAAAAGTGGAGTTCATGTCAAGGACGGATTTCAGTCCTTCTACGTTCCAAAGCATTATGTTAGTATGGTTGTAGCTGATGTTGGTTGCGTGGCAATTGTGCGCTGAAGTATTCTTGGGTATCAAGTCTTGCTCCTTGGTCATGCGAACGAAATCGATATCGCCTGATAATTGCGCCCTCCGGCCATAAGTCCGGATTAGTGATCTTGCTCAGGTCTCTAAGGGGTATTCCTACTTTATAAGCTTTTAGGGTACCTTTCTTTTGGATTTCTTCACAGCCCAATAGTTCAGATATGTTCAGTCCCTTCAGGTGGCTAATCACCGTTTCACAAGTTGTGTTGCGGTGAAGATGTCCTATATAAAGCCAGGCTTTATGGTAGACAGCTTGGAGTACATTTGTGTTCTCTGTTGAGGGAAGGTTGAAGGATTGCTTGGTTCCTATAATAGTAGGAGTTTGTATGAATTGCGGCGTATTGCCACGCCTCCTCCTTGCGACTTCTGACCATATTCCTTTGTCACAATTTTGTTTCTCATCGATAGGCTGTTGCTCTCGAGGTAATTGTTCCTGTCTTTCGTTTCCAGTTTTCCTGGTCTCATCTTTTCTCTGAGTAATAGGGTGGCATTTTGGGTGTTTGATTGCGTGTGTGTATCTTTGATATATTTCACGGACACTTTACTTCATTTGTTTCTCCTGGTAGTATCTTTGGTTTTTGCGTTTCTTTTCTCTGGGGACTGCCAGCTCGATCGCATCCCTATTGCTCGCCACAGCCTCTGCGACACGCACACAGTCCCTTGTTCTATCTTTGCTATGCTTGTTATTTGTGGTCGCCATGACAACCATCCATCTCTAGACGGAGAAATGATTGTTGTTCACCAGCGACCGGCTGGATTGCCTGTTGGTCATTTACTTCCTCCCTTTTTACATCGTTTTCATGGAAATTAGCTCAGGTGTGAATTTAATTTGTTAACGTTATTTATTATTGTAAGTTATTTATTGTTTATAATCATCTTCCCCATTTGAAAGTGACTGTATTTGGCCCCTAGGTGAAGGGTACTCTTTTCTTTGTGTGTGTTATTCTGGCCGGGTTTCTTTGTGTGTTCGATTTCACTATTCAGTAAATTTCCATTTCTTTATCCATGTGTCTTATTTAGTAGTGGTTGACGATCGGGCTGCCCTCTCTCTCCATCTCTCTCTTCAAACCTAGGCCTAACTTATTCTAGCTTTCTAGCACCAGGAGGGTATTCCTACCACTCGTCATGGGACCACCTTCACGGAGTCTGGAGTCGCTCGGCACATCTGGCCTGCAAATACGGGCCCAGCACAGGTCAGAAATTAATCAATTTCCACTGCGTACTCCTTTCTTTTCTAGTTGGTTCCAGTGATGCAACTAGGAGGCACGCCGAGAATATGTTTATTTTAATAGGGCGGTGCAAGTACGTAAATGAACGATTAATGAGGATAGATTTGGAAATCTCAGGAACACGGGTCAGGATACTATCACTTAATGCTTCCTGTGAAGGGGTGTATCGGGAGGAAGTACACTGATTTTATGAGGCACTGAGTGATGTGGTAGTGAGAGTTAACAATAAAGATAGTGTAGTACTGATGGGAGATTTCAATGCTAGGACCAAAAATAGGACTGAGGGGCATGAGAAGGTAAAGGGTAAGTGGGGTGAGGATAGAGAGGCGAACACCAATGGTAAATGTTTACTGGACTTCTGTTCTAGCATGGGATTGTCTGTTGCGAACTCATTCTCGAAGCATAAGAAGATTCATAGATACATGTGGGAGGTAGAGGAACCAAGTCAACAATAGGCTATATCATTACTGACTTTGAATTTAGGAAATTGATCAGGTATTGTAGGGTATTCAGGGCATTTTTGATGAAACAAACCACAAACTGATTTTCTGTGAATTGAGCATAGTTAGACCTAAAGTGCATAGCGTGAGGTCTGTTTGCAGACGGATTAGGATTAAAAATCTACAGGAAATGAAACTTAGGCAGAAGTACATGGAAATGATTGATGAGAAATTCCAAAGAGTAGATGGTAAGAATTTGCAGGGTATTGAAACCGAGATGTCAGGACACAGATGTAGTACTAAAAGTATCAAAAGCATGTCTTGGGACAACAGGGTGTAAAGACAGGGAAAAGCACTCATTCTGGTGGAAGACATAGTGAAGTCGGCTGGTAAAGTAAATTGAAGGCTTGCCAAAAATGGTTTCAAACAAGGAACCCGGTAGACAGAGCTCTTTATGTAGTGGAAAGGAACAGAACTAAACAAATAATAGTAGACGCCAGAACCACGAGTTGTACACTCACGTAGAGAAAATAACGGACGTGATGAGGAAAAGGAGGATTTATTTTTATGGACATATAACCCGAATGAAATCAACACGGCTATCCAACAGAATTTTTGCTTTTCTCCGTGAGAAAAAGACAAAGGGGGCCTGGTTCATTGAAGTAGAGAAAGATCTGTTGGAGACTGGGATTACACGTGAAGATATCCAGGAGCGTGGCCCACTTAGGGATAAACTTCAGAAACATCGGAGTTTTCAACTTAAGCCGAAGCTAAAAACCGGGAAGGCGTGGACGACAGAGAGAAAGGTGCAACATCGATTGCGAATGAAGGAGTACTGGGCTAACATTAAAATGCAGAAAAAACAGTTGACATGACGTGGTCCTTAGTTGGCCGTAACGAAGGAAGAAGAAGAAGAAGAAGTAGTTGAAATGGGAAGAATTGAGAGATAAATTAGAAATGCCTTTTTGAATCGTTATAAAGAATCTTTGAAATTGAGAAAAAAGAGATATGAGTAGTGATTTGGATAATTCAGGAAAACTCATTGTAAGTGCCAAGGAAGCAATGGGAAGATAGCAAGAATTCCTCGAAAAATTTCCAAATTGACTTATCAGGCAATGTGGCAGATTTTGAGATTATGCAGGAGGAGAATGAGGATGGGAACAGGATCATGGTTGAGGAAGTAGAGAAGGTGGTAAATAAACTAAAATGTTGTAAAGCAGCAGGGGTTGATGAAATAAAGTGGGATGGCCGGGATGAAATGGCTGCATTGAATATTAGATTTGGCATGGAAAGGCACCCTTGGACTGGACAAAAGCATAAATTGCCCCGATTTATAAGCAAGGCCTTATTTTCTCAGCAACAATGACATCTCCTTACTGGTGCAGACAAATTTCATGTCTATGACCTTCAGGTATACCCATTGTGCCATTCATTAACTCTTCCCGAGCGGAATACGGATATATCATGAGCGTACTTTTCAGCCGGGAGTGGAAAACGAATATATCCGGAAAATTCCTACATTTAAATCTGGCTCATTTTTCCACCAAAATAGTTAATGTTAAACCCAGAAGATGGCACCACTATGCAGACACATGTTTGATAGTCAATTATGTCACCCTTAGAGACTCTTTGACTTCATAAATACTTGCAGGCAATTGTTGCTTCAGATAAATGCACGTATCTTATTGCGTAGTTGGTGAAGTGAGTGCATTTTTGTAGTGTTTATTTGGTGATGTGAGCATAATTTTACGGGAAAGGCTATGGAATGATGAAGACCTAGTGTCTGCTTTGGATTTGAGTGATGGTTTGAAGTGTTCCACACTTAATTATTAATTAAATAATAATTCTTAAATAATAATAATTAATTAATAATTATAATTAATTAACTTGACAACCTTCAGATGCTACACAAACTTCAAGTATTAACAGGTATACAAAACATAATATGTGAGTTCTAATTAAATTTAGTGCATGAAAAATATAATCTACATAATTTGAATTTTGAAGAAAAAACAAACAGCTCAGAGACATAAGAGCATCCGCTCGAGAAGGGTCAAAAGTATTTCAGATACACCCTTCATAGTGCATATTTACCTCACAACAGGGCTGGAAGCAAAGGGTATATCATTGAAGTCCTTAGTTTGATACTTGTCTATGTATACTTTCTTGCTTTGTGGAAGAACATATTTATCCAGTATAATAGTATAGTACTGGAAAAAAATAGAAGGCAAATTTTAATTTACAAAGTCCAGAAGAGAGAGGAACAGTTATATGTGAAAGGAGATCCATTAAATACCTTGTCAACAATCTTGCAGAGTTCTTCTGACTTGTTCTCAAACTGTGGTCTGGGTAGTAAATACCCATACATTGCAAGGACTCCACCAGGCACAAGAATCCTTTTAACTTCAGAATAAAATTTAGGCAAATCAAACCAGTGACATGCCTGAGATGCAGTTACAAGGTCGACTGATGAATCTGGACAATCAATTTTCTCTGCTGAACCAACCCTTAAGAAATAATAACAGGCAGGTTATGTTCATGCAAACAGAATATTTAAGGCGAGTTGCTCCATCTCCTGGTAAGTCCCTAATTTCCAAACATGATATTCAATCACACTGGAAGAAAATGAAATTTCAATACCAAATTGTGCTAGGTCAACACAATTCGGTAGACAAGTTTGCTTACGGTATCTGAAAGATGACGCCTATTCAAATTTGCATGCTAGTGAACATAGAGTGGTGCAAAGCATGTTTTGTTTTAATATGTGCTGTACACTTCGAAAGCATTACTGTAGTCAACATCTGGTGCTGACATTGGAAGGTAGGTGTGAGTCCAACATGCCTTTAATGAGACAAAGAAGGCTGTATCAGCAGCTTACCGAGTTTGAACGGCACCGTGTAATAGGGCTCTGAGAAGGTGAATGTTCTTTCCTTGATTTGCTGAAAGACTTGGCAGAGATGTATCCATATTCGGTGTTGGCAACAATGGTTACAGGATAGCACTGTCTCAAGAAGACCAGGGTCAGCCACTCACGGGACACTATGGATAGGGAAGACCACTGTATTTGCTGCATTGGTGGTGATGGATCATACTGCATCTGCAGCGGCCATTAGAGCTTCAGTTGGCACCAGCGTGACACAGCGAAATGTAACAAACTGATAACTTGAGGGACAGCCCCGAGTCAGATGTCCTGCAGTGCCCATGCTACTAAATCCAAAAATCACTGCCATCTGACACTTCAGTGGCGTCAAGCTATGGAGATCTGTTGTGTTCTCCAATAAGAACGGTTTCTGTCCTGGTGCCAGTGATGGCCGTATATTGGTAAGTAGGAAGCCAGGTTGTAACGTGTTTTTCGAGGGGTTTTTATGCCACTGGCATAAGTCAGTAGGAAGCCATTCTATATTTATTTACGCGGCAAATTGTTCAGCCAAGAGAATTTTTCTTGTTAATTTATTATTATTATTAATTTATGATTATTATCAAGGTATTTTCGGAGCATTTTATAAAAAATAATAAGCATACAGATAGGTTTTCTATGTCTTAGAAAACACTATCAAGCAAATTATTACGAACGACAATATCATAGAAAATTATGTGATTACGGAATTTTACGGAGTTTCGTCAGTTAGGATATTATGAGAGACATGACTCACTGGAAATTCAGATACGGGCTGATTCTTGTCAAGAAGTGTTACGCAAGCGGGGTTGCAGCGTCAAGAAAAGGCGGATAGTTGGAACGGAAATCGACTTCATCATCCGCGCGCTGTGTGTAATGAGCCAGAGAAGGGGAACTAGCGCGTAGGGGGCAGCCAATCAGTGGAGACCACGTAAGCAGGAAGTCGGTACCGAGGTGGGGAGCCGACGTGTGCATATATCGTTCGGCGCGCCGTGGAACGAGGACAAGCTGTGTAGAACTTGCCGAGTATGTTTGCACGCGGGAGTCGCTCCGATGTTCCCTGGAGTGGGGGACAATCTGTGAAAGACTTGACTAGTTCGGTTGCAAGTGTGTGTCGCTCCGATGTTCCGTGGAGTGGAGAACTATCTGTTTAAAACTTAACCAGTGTGGTTGTACGAGGGGATGGCTCCGATGTAAGGACCATAAAGTCACCAAATCTACAAGTATATCATCAAATATCGACGGAGATGACGACGTAAAGGAGACAGTGGGAAGCACACAGCATCATCCAGTACGAGGGAAATGCTTTGGCAATTTCCAGTGGTAAGCGCGAATGACGCAGAAATACGCAATCTCTCATTTCTCTTTGTTTTATATTTCATATTTCAGTAACTTCATAGCTTGGGAATAAGAGTAAAATCAATAATTTATCAGACTCCGTTTTCACGTAATTTTCTATCGGTAATATTAAAATCGCAACGCTCCAATTTAAATTTTAAACTTATTATTATTATTAATTTTGCTATACTTGTTTTATATAATAAATACATTTATTTTACAATGCAATCTTTGCTTTCAGTAGTTAGCATTAGATATAGACCAATTCCTTCTCCTGATACAATTGTTTGTTGGGTTAATAATCAAATCATACCACGATCTGAGTGAATAGATTCTTGAAGGTGTTCTACCAGAGTTAGACGTTGTTAAATACAAATTTAGATTTCAGAATTGCGTTGAGGTCTTGGCGCCCATTAAAACAACATAGCTTAGGCAAAGGTAAACTGTTACATTTGTCGCTACCAACATGGGGCACTAATTAACGTTACACTTGTCATCCCAACGTGGAGAAGACGTTACACTTGTACGCTCAACGTGTGGGCTAGCAAAAACGTTACACTTGTCGCCGACAACTTGGGGCTGAAAACCTAATAACATTTGTGGAAGGAGAAGGGTATATATTTCTGTGCCTGTATTTTGGGGGTTATTTGTCTGCATCAGTGTATATCATTATGGGGGATGAGAAAGAAAGACAGATGAGGTTACGTAGTGGTCATCAACGGGAGAGTGATGATACGAGCAGTATGTCGAGTGATGGTAGTACCGGGGTAGCGGAGGTAAATCCCGATACTGAAACAGGGAGTGTAGGCGGCCAACCAGAATTAAAAACTTTACTTCTCGAGTTTATGTATCAGAACAAAGTTAGTGGTGATGCCTTAAATGCAAAGTTAGAACAGAATAATGCAAGATTAGAACAAAACAGTAGGGAAAATAAAGAGAGTAATAGGGAATTGAGCGATAGTTTAAACGCCAAATTAGAACAAAACAGTAGGGAAAATAAAGAAAGTACAGAAGCTTTAAATAAAAAATTAGAACAGAATAATGCAAAATTAGATAAGAACAACAAGGAAATTAGTGTGAAAATGGAGGAGATTAGAGGAGAAATCAGAGGAGTAATGGAAGAGAAGGTTAAAGAGATCATTGCAGATGTAGACAAGAAATTAGGAAAAGTACAGGAGGAGTTGGAAATTAGAATCAGCACACAGGCTGAAAATTTAAAAGAACTACTGCAACTGGAAACACAGCAGGTCAAAAAGCAATTGGGGGGAGAAATTGACAAAATTCAGGTAGCTACTAAAGAGGTTAAGGAACAGCTGGGGGGTAGAATTGAGAAAGTCCACTCGCAAATAGTTGCAGAAGTAAATGATTTAAGAGAGAATAATGGAGAGAGCATTAGCAAGATTGAGGAGAAACAAGCAAAGCTATATGATAAAGTAGAAGAATCAGAAGGAAACATTAAATTAACAGTAAACAGTATTGAGAGGAAGGCTGAGGAGAAAATAGCAGAATTAGAGTTAAAATTAAAAGCTAGGATCAGGCAAGAAAATAGTCAGAATAGGCCAGTTTTTGTGAATAGCACACACAGGGAGGTAGAACTGGGTAAGTTCAGCAATCGACAGGGGTGCCCAATGGAGTTCATGAACACTATAGAAAATAAATTCGGGGAGAGGTTGGAAAATGGTAGTATTGAGTGGTGCCAGGTAGTTGAAATTTTAGAACAAGTGTTTGTGGGGGAAACGAGGAATTGGTTTGCTGTCTACAGAGACAAGTTTACTGATATCAATGATTTTAAAATGAAATTCTGTAAAAAGTTCTGGAATGAGGTAATTCAGTCGCAGCATCGTGAGGGAGTAGTGTGTGGTAAATATAACCCTAAAGGAAGCTCCACCATGACCGAATACTTTTTAGGGCAGGTATTAGTGTGTAAATATCTGGATGGCTTGAAGGAGGAAAGTGATGTGGTGAGGTTGCTACTTAGGCACTTTCCCTATAGGATCAAGGAGGCTGCTTGTATCCAGAATGTAAAGACTATATCACAAGTAGAAAATTTGTTAAGCACATTTGATGCACTAGGGAGAGGGGGTTATGAGGACAATTTCAATCGGAACCAGGGTAATAATAATAATAGACCTAATGAAGACAGGCATCAGGAAGTTCAAGGGAACGGTGGCGAAGGAGCCAACGCTCAAAATAGAAATAATAATAATCAGCTAAATCAGAACAGAGGAAATGGCTATGGTAATCAGTATCAAGGGAGGAACAATGATTTCAGGGGAAATCAAGGGAGGAATAATGATTACAGGGGAAATCAAGGGAGAAACAATGATTTCAGGGGAAATCAAGGGAGAAATTATAATGACAATAATTACAACCAGAATAGGGGTCAAGGAAGAGGACAGCCTAGTGGTAGTAATATACAGCCAAACAATGACAACACAGCCCAGAACAACCAGACCAGTTCAGTAGTTAGTAGTGTAACAGTTTGGCTAGCCCACACTGTTGGGAGATAAATGTAACTGTTTACCTTTGCCTAAGCTATGTTGTTTTAATGGGCGCCAAGACCTCAATGCAATGTTGAAATCTAAATTTGTATTTAACAACGTCTAGCTCTGGCAGAACACCTTCAAGACACTATTCACTCAGATCGTGGTATGATTTGATCATTAACCCAACAAACAATTGTATCAGGAGAAGGAATTGGTCTATATCTAATGCTACCTACTGAAAGCAAAGATTGCATTGTAAAAGAAATGAATTTATTATATAAAACCAGTATAGCAAAATTAATAATAATAATAATAATAAGTACAAAATTTAAAATGGAGCGTTGTGATTTGAATATTACCGATAGAAAATTACGTGAAAACGGAGTCTGATAAATTGATTTTACTCTTATTTCCAAGCTATGAAGTTACTGAAATATGAAATGTAAAACAAAGAAAAATGAGAGATTGCGTATTTCTGCGTCATTTGCGCTTACCATTGGAAATTGCCAAGGCATTTCCCTCGTACTTGCTGATGCTGTGAGCTTCCCACAGTCTCCTGGACGTCGTCATCTCCGTCGGAATTTGATGATATTCTGGTAGCTTAGATAATTCTATGGTCCGTACCTCGGACCCAAACACTCGTACAACCGCACTGGTCAAGTTTTGCAAAAGTTAGTCTTCAACTCCACTGAACATCGGAGCGACACGCACTTGCAACCGTACTCCGCAAGTTCTACACAGATAGTCCGTTCCACGGAACATCGGAGCGTCCCCCGCGTATAACCATACTCCGCAAGTATTTCACAGATAGTTCCCGTTTCACGGCGCGTCGAACGATATATCCACACGCCGGCTCCCCCACCATGGTACCGACATCTAGCTTACGTCGTCCTCCTTGATTGGCTGAGCACGCCGCTAGTTCCCCTCCTCTGCCTCATTACACTCGGCGCGCGAGAGGGAGAAGTCGATTTCCGTACCAACAATTCGCCTTTTCTAGACCTTGCGACCCAGCCTTGCGTAATACTTCTCGACAGGAATCAGCTTGTACTTGAAATCCCAGTGAGTCATGTCTCTCAAATTCCCTAACTGACAAAACCGTAAAATTCCGTAATCAGATAATTTTCTATGATATCGTCGTTCGTAATAATTTGCTGGATAGCGTTTTCTAAGACATAGAAAACCTATCTGAATGCTAATAATTTTTATAAAATGCTCCGAAAATACCTTAATAATTATTATAATAAATTAATAATAATAATAAATTACCATGAAAAATTCTCTTGGCTGAACAATTTGCCGCGTAAATAAATATAGAATGGCTTCCTACTGACTTATGCCAGTTGCATAAAACCCCTCGAAAAACACGTTACATATTCGCCTCGGATCATCGGATGATTTACCGTGACGACGGTCCATTATCCGATTATCCCAGACACGTTAATAAACCCCATCCAAAATACATATTACATAAATGAAATCACCCTAAATTACAGATATATACACTCATATTTTTTCTTCACGCACTTTGCGTCAAAGTTTGTTGTCACTATGGATTGCACTTTGCAACCAGTCCAATGTTTTACATAGGGAATAGTGTTCCACGGATATTTCCGCCTCTCAAATTTCTCTATGTTGGAGAAATAGACATAATTAATGTGTGAGCACTATGTATTTATGATGTCATATCACACGCATTGAAGGTGTTCTGATATATTTATATCACCATAGAACTTCCTAATTTCACTGGAGGTCCCCTCCTTATGGTGACATTTAATTCCACTTATTACTCAGCACACGATCACACTATTGTGGCAGCGCCTCGTGACCATAATACTTAATCTCTCTTTAACGTAGATTAAATTAATATTGACTTCTGAAAAAAAACAGTAAATGCGCATTACATATAACACCAAATATTTCTGTGCCGTAAGCGCCCTGTCTTGTTAAGTTCCCGTTAATCATATTCTACTTAATACTAGCTCTCAACACAGACCATTTCTCCTCACACAAATAATACCATTGTACAGATTATCTTAAATTACACACTTACAAATCTTACATGGCGAGGCCGTAAACAGAAATCACGTGTGCTGATATGTATGAGTTTCATGAAGGACTGTCTCGCATTCTGATGGCCCATCTTTTATCTCGTGGACGCCTTAAGCTAACAAGCCCTATACAAGCGCTCCCCCATCTCTTGGAGATAAATGGGAACCCATCAGCGCTGCCAAAATGGCCTTGGTGCATCGAGACAATTTAGTGCTCAACAGCATCCGACAATCCCGTCATATTTCCCTGTACCTTTAAAACTCTCATTTACTTACATACTACCCCCCTGTGTGACTTCTGATACGCCTGCCTTAAGACCAGATCCTCCCACGCACCAAATACCACACTTACTCAATTGATAGGCTGGCTCGCCAGCTAAACACACAACACACTCACTTTATGACACATATTTTCGTAGACTATGTATATTATACGTCCCGTATAATCTGTTTCCCTCACTATTCTCCAGCACATATGCTGTTTTGCCAATACGTTTGGAAACTATAAATGGGCCCTCGTAGAGATAAAAGAACTTGGACATGACTTTTTCTAGCTTATTTGACTGTTTCGGCACTCTAAGTAAGACTCTGTCTCCCGGCTCGAATAGGTCAAATTTAGTTTCTTTTTGTTGGCGAATTCTCTTTTGTGCTGACTTAGATAAATTCTGTTTCGCCAACTGGACAATATAATCCATCCCCGGTTGCTTACCCTCATTTAATCCCAACACCCTTGCTAGTTCATTTTGTGGTCTTTTTCCGAAGTGAACTTCGTATGGCGTCAATTTCGTGCTCTCATGCTGGACAGAATTCAGCCAAGTCTCGACCTTGGGAAGATGTCCAACCCAGGCCGCATGCTTGTCATGCACTAGAGTCCGAAAAAGACGAGCCACTTCCCTTAATGGACGCTCTGCAGAATTACCCTGAGGGTACCTTACAGAGGAATGAACGTGTGTTATACCAGCTTCCTGCATACTGGTTCTCCATTTCTTTGCAGTAAACTGTGGTCCACTGTCAGATAGTATCCTGAGAGGAATGCCAAACTCAGGTATATACTTATTAATGATCAGACGGCTACACGCTAGTCCCGTGGCTTTCCTTAGCGGATATAGCTTGACATACTTACTAAAAGCGTCAATAACTATAAAAATGTATTCGTAGCCGTACTGTCCTTTAACGATCGGGCCAAATAAATCCACACACAGTAGTTCGCCGGGACTACTGGTGAGAACTGCAGATCTCTCCCCCACTAAATATTTAACTGGATATTTACTCCTTTGACAGGTGTCACACTTAGCTAAAATCCTCCTAACGTCCCTTCCCATTTTACTCCAAATGAAGTCACGACCAATTCCATAGAAGACCTTGGCAGCACCAAAGTGTCCTAATTCCCTATGAATGAACCAAATTAGCTCCTCCCGCAAAGTGGCAGGAACACATATTGCCCACCGATTATTCCTACATTTCCTTGCAAGAAGCCCATCCTGCATCTTGTACGTGAACCGTCCTACTTTCACATACTCTTCTTCACCTATTTCCAACCTAGCCAGTGGCTCCTTTAACTTAACGTCATCACGTTGCTCCACTAGCATATTACTCAGTGTCTGTAACGATGCCCTGTTGCTACTGTCCACACATGCACATATTAAAATACCGTCCTCTGCTTTAACCACAGGAGAATCCCTACATAAATTAGTGTCCCTCGATAGCATGTCTGCAAGAATGTTATCTTTACCTTTAATATATTTTACTGTGAATTCGTATTCCTGCAGAGCAAGAATCCACCTACTAACTCTGTTAGAACTGAGTTTACAAGTCCTCATATACAGTAATGCATGGTGATCTGTGTGGATCTCAAATTTCCCCCCTACTAAATACATTCTAAATTTCCCTAAACTGAAAACAATACCTAAAAGCTCTAACTCAGTAATCGTGTATCTTTTCTCCGCTGCTGTCAGTCCTCGCGAGGCTAAAGATACAATGCACAGATTACCCTCATCATCTTTCTGACATAATACTCCAGCAATGCCTATATGTGAAGCATCTGTCATAACCACATATTCCTTATCTTTTAACGGATATTTCAGCACTACAGCTTTCTCAAAACCTTCCTTCAGCGCTCTAAAAGCCTGATCATGCTTGGACTCCCACCTCCACCGAGTCCCACTTTTAAGCAATTCCCTGAATGGTTCTACCAACCCTGAGTATTTAAGAACGAACCTCCCGAAAAAGTTGCAAATTCCCAGGTAAGTTTTTAACTGTTTAACATTCTGTGGCACCTCTGCGTTAAGTATCTTATTAACCCTACTTTCTTCTGGTGTTACACCTCTACTCGACACTCTATGACCTAAAAATGTCACTTCTGACTGACAGAATGACGACTTAGACAGCTTCAAAGTGAACCCTGCCTGATCTAACTTCAGAAAAACTATATTTAAATGACGTAGATGCTCCTCAAAACTGCGTGAACTAATTACCATATCATCTATGTAAATGGTTACAAACTCTCCTGTGTCATCCCCTAATGCGATGTTTAAAGCCCTAATTAAAGCTGCTGAACTACTCTTTAACCCATAAGGTGTTCTACAAAATTGATAAAGGTTATATTTATGACTAAAAGCTGTAAATGGTCTATCTTCGTACATAAGTGGCACTTGCCAAAAACTGGAACTCAAATCTACACAAGTGAAATACTTCTTCCCCTCAAATGTTTGCATTAATTCCTCTATTGACATAGATTTCAGCTGATCTGAACTAATTCTACTGTTAACCAAACGAGCGTCTAAACAAATACGAACCGTGCCGTCGGTTTTGGGTACTGTGATCAAAGAATTAACATATGGACTGTTAGAGTGCTCAATAATCCCATCTTCAAGCATCTGGTTAATTTGTGCCTCAACTGCACTCTGATAAGCGAAAGGTACAGGATATCTATGTCCTGTGAATACTGACCTATCAATAACGTTCAATGAATGTGTATAGCAATTGGCCATACCAATGCGATCCTCAAAAACTCTCCTATTACACCATAACACATCATAGAGCCGAACACACTGTTCATCCTCTATATTTCCCTGAAATGCAGCCTCACGTAACGAGTCCTCTAGACTTCCGTTCGTAATCACACTGCCCACAAAACATGGAGAACCCCGCTCTACGGCTGGCGATATCTCATTTAAAGTACAAATCACACCTACAATACTACTCCTCTGAATACGGTCATTGAACGCTACTTCTACTTCAGAATCTCCCCATTTAAATTTCAAACTCCCTACATCATAACATAAGTTACCAGACACTCTACTTAGCCACTCTGAACCCAAGATAACACTGAATACTAAATTTGGAATTACAAGACAAATCTGCTTCTCTACATGATTATTAATTTTAATGTCTACTAAAACTTGCTTAGAAATTACTTTAGACCTCTTCCCAACAGCTGTGATAACAAAAGTGCTTTTAATTGGCATCTCCTCAAAATTTACTCCAGTTCCTTTCATTTTATCATAAAATGCACTACTTATGCAACTCTTCATACAACCACTATCAATTAAAACATCTGTGTACGCCTCGGACACGTTAAATTTAACTATGGGGCTCTTACTAACCACTTCCTGAATAATACCTTCATCATTTAGTTCATGTAATAATTCATTTCTTACATTTAGGTCATAGGGTTCCTGTATAATTGTATGGACAGGGCATGCTACAGACTGAGATTCTGACCTTACTTCGCAGCCTGGTTCGCGTTTAAAGAACCGCTACAGGTGGCCGTAGTACTAGTTACTACTGCACTGGTCTGGTTGTTCTGAGTTGTGTTGTCATTGTTTGGGTGTATATTACTACCACTAGGCTGTCCTCTTCCTTGACCCCTATTCTGGTTGTAATTATTGTCGTTATAATTCCTCCCTTGATTTCCCCTGAAATCATTGTTTCTCCCTTGATTTCCCCTGAAATCATTGTTCCTCCCTTGATACTGATTACCATAGCCATTTCCTCTGTTCTGATTTAGCTGATTATTGTTATTTCTATTTTGAGCATTGGCCCCTTCGCCACCGTTCCCTTGAACTTCTTGATGCCTGGCTTCATTAGGCCTATTATTATTATTACCCTGGTTCCGATTGAAATTGTCCTCATAACCCCCTCTCCCTAGTGCATCAAATGTGCTTAACAAATTTTCTACTTGTGATATTGTCTTTACATTCTGGATACAAGCAGCCTCCTTGATCCTATAGGGAAAGTGCCTAAGTAGCAACCTCACCACATCACTTTCTTCCTTCAAGCCATCCAGATATTTACACACTAATACCTGCCCTAAAAAGTATTCGGTCATGGTGGAGCTTCCTTTAGGGTTATATTTACCACACACTACTCCCTCACGATGCTGCGACTGAATAACCTCATTCCAGAACTTTTCACAGAATTTCATTTTAAAATCATTGATATCAGTAAACTTGTCTCTGTAGACAGCAAACCAATTCCTCGTTTCCCCCACAAACACTTGTTCTAAAATTTCAACTACCTGGCACCACTCAATACTACCATTTTCCAACCTTTCCCCGAATTTATTTTCTATAGTGTTCATGAACTCCATTGGGCACCCCTGTCGATTGCTGAACTTACCCAGTTCTACCTCCCTGTGTGTGCTATTCACAAAAACTGGCCTATTCTGACTATTTTCTTGCCTGATCCTAGCTTTTAATTTTAATTCTAATTCTGCGATTTTCTCCTCAGCCTTCCTCTCAATACTGTTTACTGTTAATTTAATGTTTCCTTCTGATTCTTCTACTTTATCATATAGCTTTGCTTGTTTCTCGTCAATCTTGCTAATGCTCTCTCTATTACTCTCTCTTAAATCATTTACTTCTGCAACTATTTGTGAGTGGACTTTCTCAATTCTACCCCCCAGCTGTTCCTTAACCTCTTTAGTAGCTTCCTGAATTTTGTCAATTTCTCCCCCCAATTGCTTTTTGACCTGTTGTGTTTCCAGTTGCACTAGTTCTTTTAAATTTTCAGCCTGTGTACTGATTCTAATTTCCAACTCCTCCTGTACTTTTCCTAATTTTCTGTCTACATCTGCAATAATCTCTTTAGACTTTTCTTCCATCACCCCCCTGATCTCACCTCTAATCAGTTCGAATTTGTCACTCATTTCCCTGCTGTTTTGTTCTAATTTAGCATTTAAAGTTTCAGTACTCTCTCTATATTCCTTACTGTTTTGTTCTAATCTGGCGTTGTTTTGTTCCAGTTTAGCATTTAAAGTTTCAGTACTCTCTCTATTTTCCTTACTGTTTTGTTCTAATCTGGCGTTTAAATTTTCATTACTCTCTCTATTTTCCCTACTGTTTTGTTCTAATTTAGCATTTAAGGCATCTGTACTTTCTTTATTTTCCCTACTGTTTTGTTCTAATTTAGCATTATTTTGTTCCAGTTTTGCATTGTTTTGTTCTAATTTAGCATTTAAGGCATCACTACTAACTTTGTTCTGATACATAAACTCGAGAAGTAAAGTTTTTAATTCTGGTTGGCCGCCTACACTCCCTGTTTCAGTATCGGGATTTACCTCCGCTACCCCGGTACTACCATCACTCGACATACTGCTCGTATCATCACTCTCCCGTTGATGACCACTACGTAACCTCATCTGTCTTTCTTTCTCATCCCCCATAATGATATACACTGATACAGACAAATAACCCCCAAAATACAGGCACAGAAATATATACCCTTCTCCTTCCACAAATGTTATTAGGTTTTCATCCCCACGTTGGGCGCCAAATGTAACAGTTTGGCTAGCCCACACTGTTGGGAGATAAATGTAACTGTTTACCTTTGCCTAAGCTATGTTGTTTTAATGGGCGCCAAGACCTCAATGCAATGTTGAAATCTAAATTTGTATTTAACAACGTCTAGCTCTGGCAGAACACCTTCAAGACACTATTCACTCAGATCGTGGTATGATTTGATCATTAACCCAACAAACAATTGTATCAGGAGAAGGAATTGGTCTATATCTAATGCTACCTACTGAAAGCAAAGATTGCATTGTAAAAGAAATGAATTTATTATATAAAACCAGTATAGCAAAATTAATAATAATAATAAGTACAAAATTTAAATTGGAGCGTTGTGATTTGAATATTACCGATAGAAAATTACGTGAAAACGGAGTCTGATAAATTGATTTTACTCTTATTTCCAAGCTATGAAGTTACTGAAATATGAAATGTAAAACAAAGAAAAATGAGAGATTGCGTATTTCTGCGTCATTTGCGCTTACCATTGGAAATTGCCAAGGCATTTCCCTCGTACTTGCTGATGCTGTGAGCTTCCCACAGTCTCCTGGACGTCGTCATCTCCGTCGGAATTTGATGATATTCTGGTAGCTTAGATAATTCTATGGTCCGTACCTCGGACCCAAACACTCGTACAACCGCACTGGTTAAGTTTTGCAAAAGTTAGTCTTCAACTCCACTGAACATCGGAGCGACACGCACTTGCAACCGTACTCCGCAAGTTCTACACAGATAGTCCGTTCCACGGAACATCGGAGCGTCCCCCGCGTATAACCATACTCCGCAAGTATTTCACAGATAGTTCCCGTTTCACGGCGCGTCGAACGATATATCCACACGCCGGCTCCCCCACCATGGTACCGACATCTAGCTTACGTCGTCCTCCTTGATTGGCTGAGCACGCCGCTAGTTCCCCTCCTCTGCCTCATTACACTCGGCGCGCGAGAGGGAGAAGTCGATTTCCGTACCAACAATTCGCCTTTTCTAGACCTTGCGACCCAGCCTTGCGTAATACTTCTCGACAGGAATCAGCTTGTACTTGAAATCCCAGTGAGTCATGTCTCTCAAATACCCTAACTGACAAAACTCCGTAAAATTCCGTAATCAGATAATTTTCTATGATATCGTCGTTCGTAATAATTTGCTGGATAGCGTTTTCTAAGACATAGAAAACCTATCTGAATGCTAATAATTTTTATAAAATGCTCCGAAAATACCTTAATAATAATTATAATAAATTAATAATAATAATAAATTACCATGAAAAATTCTCTTGGCTGAACAATTTGCCGCGTAAATAAATATAGAATGGCTTCCTACTGACTTATGCCAGTTGCATAAAACCCCTCGAAAAACACGTTACAGTAGTACTACGGTCAGCTGTAGCGGTTCTTTAAACGCGAACCAGGCTGCGAAGTAAGGTCAGAATCTCAGTCTGTAGCATGCCCTGTCCATACAATTATACAGGAACCCTATGACCTAAATGTAAGAAATGAATTATTACATGAACTAAATGATGAAGGTATTATTCAGGAGTGGTTAGTAAGAGCCCCATAGTTAAATTTAACGTGTCCGAGGCATACACAGATGTTTTAATTGATAGTGGTTGTATGAAGAGTTGCATAAGTAGTGCATTTTATGATAAAATGAAAGGAACTGGAGTAAATTTTGAGGAGATGCCAATTAAAAGCACTTTTGTTATCACAGCTGTTGGGAAGAGGTCCAAAGGAATTTCTAAGCAAGTTTTAGTAGACATTAAAATTAATAATCATGTAGAGAAGCAGATTTGCCTTGTAATTCCAAATTTAGTATTCAGTGTTATCTTGGGTTCAGAGTGGCTAAGTAGAGTGTCTGGTAACTTATGTTATGATGTAGGGAGTTTGAAATTTAAATGGGGAGATTCTGAAGTAGAAGTAGCGTTCAATGACCATATTCAGAGGAGTAGTATTGTAGGTGTGATTTGTACTTTAAATGAGATATCGCCAGCCGTAGAGCGGGGTTCTCCATGTTTTGTGGGCAGTGTGATTACGAACGGTAGTCTAAAGGACTCGTTACGTGATGCTGCATTTCAGGGAAATATAGAGGATGAACAGTGTGTTCGGCTCTATGATGTGTTATTGTGTAATAGGAGAGTGTTTGAGGATCGCATTGGTATGGCCAATTGCTATACACATTCATTGAACGTTATTGATAGGTCAGTATTCACAGGACATAGATATCCTGTACCTTTCGCTTATCAGAGTGCAGTTGAGGCACAAATTAACCAGATGCTTGAAGATGGGATTATTGAGCACTTTAACAGTCCGTATGTTAATTCTTCGATCACGGTACCCAAAACCGACGGCACAGTTCGTATTTGTTTAGACGCTCGTTTGGTTAACAGTAGAATTAGTTCAGATCAGCTGAAATCTATGTCAATAGAGGAATTAATGAAAACATTTGAGGGGAAGAAGTATTTCACTTGTGTAGATTTGAGTTCCAGTTTTTGGCAAGTGCCACTTATGTACGAAGATAGACCATTTACAGCTTTTAGTCATAAATATAACCTTTATCAATTTTGTAGAACACCTTATGGGTTAAAGAGTAGTTCAGCAGCTTTAATTAGGGCTTTAAACATCGCATTAGGGGATGACACAGGAGAGTTTGTAACCATTTACATAGATGATATGGTAATTAGTTCACACAGTTTTGAGGAGCATCTACGTCATTTAGATATAGTTTTTCAGAAGTTAGATCAGGCAGGGTTCACTTTGAAGCTGTCTAAGTCGTCATTCTGTCAGTCAGAAGTGACATTTTTAGGTCATAGAGTGTCGAGTAGAGGTGTAACACCAGAAGAAAGTAGGGTTAATAAGATACGTAACGCAGAGGTGCCACAGAATGTTAAACAGTTAAAAACTTACCTGGGAAATTGCAACTTTTTCAGGAGGTTCGTTCTTAAATACTCAGGGTTGGTAGAACCATTCAGGGAATTGCTTAAAAGTGGGACTCGGTGGAGATGGGAGTCCAAGCATGATCTGGCTTTTAGAGCGCTGAAGGAAGGTTTTGAGAAAGCTGTAGTGCTGAAATATCCGTTAAAAGATAAGGAATATGTGGTTATGACAGATGCTTCACATATAGGCATTGCTGGAGTATTATGTCAGAAAGATGATAAGGGTAATCTGTGCATTGTATCTTTAGCCTCGCGAGGACTGACAGCAGCAGAGAAAAGATACACGATTACTGAGTTGGAGCTTTTAGGTATTGTTTTCAGTTTACGGAAATTTAGAATGTATTTAGTAGGGGGGAAATTTGAGATCCACACAGATCACCATGCATTACTGAATATGAGAACTTGTAAACTCAGTTCTAACAGAGTTAGTAGGTGGATTCTTGCTCTGCAGGAATACGAATTCACAGTAAAATATATTAAAGGTAAAGATAACATTCTTGCAGACATGCTATCGAGGGACACTAATTTATTTAGGGATTATCCTGTGGTTAAAGCAGAGGACGGTATTTTAATATGTGCATGTGTGGACAGTAGCAACAGGGCATCGTTACAGACACTGAGAAATATGCTAGTAGAGCAACGTGATGACGTTCATTTAAAGGGAGCGACTTGCAAGGTTGGAAGCAGGTGACACAGAAACATTTATAGTTTCCAAACGTATTGGGAAAACAGCATATGTGCTGGAGAATAGTGAGGGAAACAGATTATACGGGACGTATAATATACATAGTCTCCGAAAGTATGTGTCATAAAGTGAGGATGTTTAGCTGGCGAGCCAGCCTATCAAATGAGTAAGTGTGGTATTTGGTGCGTGGGAGGAGATGGTCTTCCAGGCAGGCGTATCAGAAGTCACACAGGGGGGTAGTATGTAAGTAAATGAGAGTTTTTTAGGTACAGGGAAATATGACGGGATTGTCGGATGCTCTTGAGCACTAAAATGTCTCGATACACCAAGGCCAGAATTTGGTAGCGCTGGTGAATTCCCATTTGTCCCCAAGAGATGGGTGAGCGCTTGGACGGGGTATTTTTGCTTAAGGCGTCCACGGGACAAAAGATGGGCCATCAGAACGCGAGACAGTCCTTCATGAAACTCATACATAACGGCACACGTGATTTCTGTTTACGGCCTCGCCATGTAAGATTTTTAAGTGAGTAATTTAAGGTAATTTGTACAATGGTTTCATTTGTGTGAGGAGAACTGGTCTGTGTTGAGAACTAGTATTAAGTAGAATATGGTCTACGGGAACTTAACAAGACAGGGCGATTACGGCACAGAAATATTTGGTGTTATATGTAATGCGCATTTACTGTTTTTTTTTTTTCAGAAGTCAATATTAATTTCATCTTTTATAAAGAGAGATCAAGTATTATGGTCACGAGGCGCTGCCACAATAGTGTGATCGTGTGCTCAGTGATAAGTGAGATTAAATTTCACCATAAGGAAGGGACCTCCAGTGAAATTAGGAAGTTCTATGGCGATATAAATATATCAGAACACCTTCAATGCGTGTGATATGACATCATAAATACATAGTGCTCACACATTTTATGTCTATTTCTCCAACATAGAGAAATTTGAGAGGCGGAAATATCCGTGGAACACTATTCTATATGAAAAACATTGGACTGGTTGCCAAGTGCAAGCCATAGTGACAACAAACTTTGACGCAAAGTGCGTGAAGAAAAATTATGAGTGTATATATCTGTAATTTAGGGTGATTTCATTTATATAATATGTATTTTGGATGGGGTTTATTAACGTGTCTGGGATAATCGGATAATGGACCGTCGTCACTGTAAATCATCCGATGATCCGAGGCGAATATGTAACGTGTTTATCGAGGGGTTTTTATGCCACTGGCATAAGTCAGTAGGAAGCCATTCTATATTTATTTACGCGGCAAATTGTTCAGCCAAGAGAATTTTTCATGTTAATTTATTATTATTATTAATTTATGATAATTATTATTAAGGTATTTTCGGAGCATTTTATAAAAAATAATAAGCATACAGATAGGTTTTCTATGTCTTAGAAAACACTATCAAGCAAATTATTACGAACGACAATATCATAGAAAATTATGTGATTACGGAATTTTACGGAGTTTCGTCAGTTAGGATATTATGAGAGACATGACTCACTGGAAATTCAGATACTGGCTGATTCTTGTCAAGAAGTGTTACGCAAGCGGGGTTGCAGCGTCAAGAAAAGGCGGATAGTTGGAACGGAATTCGACTTCATCATCCGCGCGCCGCGTGTAATGAGCCAGAGAAGGGGAACTAGCGCGTAGGGGGCAGCCAATCAGTGGAGACCACGTAAGCAGGAAGTCGGTACCGAGGTGGGGAGCCGACATGTGCATATATCGTTCGGCGCGCCGTGGAACGAGGACAATCTGTGTAGAACTTGCCGAGTATGTTTGCATGCAGGAGTCGCTCCGATGTTCCGTGGAGTGGGGGACAATCTGTGAAAGACTTGACTAGTTCGGTTGCAAGTGTGTGTCGCGCCGATGTTCTGTGGAGTGGAGAACTATCTGTTTAAAACTTAACCAGTGTGGTTGTACGAGGGGATGGCTCCGATGTAAGGACCATAAAGTCACCAAATCTACAAGTATATCATCAAATATCGACGGAGATGACGACGTAAAGGAGACAGTGGGAAGCACACAGCATCATCCAGTACGAGGGAAATGCTTTGGCAATTTCCAGTGGTAAGCGCGAATGACGCAGAAATACGCAATCTCTCATTTCTCTTAGTTTTATATTTCATATTTCAGTAACTTCATAGCTTGGGAATAAGAGTAAAATCAATAATTTATCAGACTCCGTTTTCACGTAATTTTCTATCGGTAATATTAAAATCGCAACGCTCCAATTTAAATTTTAAACTTATTATTATTATTAATTTTGCTATACTTGTTTTATATAATAAATTCATTTCTTTTACAATGCAATCTTTGCTTTCAGTAGTTAGCATTAGATATAGACCAATTCCTTCTCCTGATACAATTGTTTGTTGGATTAATGATCAAATCATACCACGATCTGAGTGAATAGATTCTTGAAGGTGTTCTACCAGAGCTAGACGTTGTTAAATACAAATTTAGATTTCAACATTGCGTTGAGGTCTTGGCGCCCATTAAAACAACATAGCTTAGGCAAAGGTAAACTGTTACATTTGTCGCTACCAACATGGGGCACTAATTAACGTTACACTTGTCATCCCAGCGTGGAGAAGACGTTACACTTGTACGCTCAACGTGGAGCAAAGTAAATGACGTTACAAGGTGAGCACTTGGAACCAAGCAGTCCTTGGCATAGACACACTGGTCCAACACCAAGAGTTATCGTCTGGGGAGCAATTTCCCATGACAGCTTACGTCATTATCTCAAGAATTTTGACAGCACATTTGTATGTCAGACTGGTGATTGAACTGGTTGTGCTGCCACTCTATCGCAGTATTCAAGGGGGTATCCAACAGGATAGTGCTCGTCCTCATACCGCTGCAGTTTTCCAACATGCACTACAGAATGTCGACCAGTTGCCTTGGCCTGTGAGATCACCAGATCTTTCAACCATTGAGCACATAAGGGACAATAAATCCAGTGTCTTCCAATACCAACATTAATTGTTGCTGATTTTACTGACCAAGTGCAACACATGTGGAACTCCATCCCACAAAATGGCATACAGCACCTGTACGACACAATACATGAACGTTTGCATGCTTGCATTCAAAATTGTGGTGACTACATTATTGCGATTATTAATGTACCACCATATCATGTGTCTTCTCGCCCATACTTGAACCTGTGACCCGGAAACTTTAATCAAATAAATTACTTAGACAATTGCTTATCCTAAACTGCATTCCTCTAAACTAATGTCTTCTTGGTGTTGGAATTTCATTTTCTCCCAGTTTATCTCCTTGCCAGCCTCTCACAATTGATATTGCAAGTTTTCAGTCTGTCAACACAATATAATCCCCATTTTTTTTTTTATTTACATATGTTACGCCCTCATTGGAGCACTTAACCAAAACAAGTATATACATGTCTCAAAAACAATATTATTAGGAAATGCAAAAAATAAAAATAAAGTTGCAATATCAGTTGCCAATATGGAAACTCTTAAATATGTCTTCAAAGCTGTAACCTCTCAGAAATCTACTAAAATAACTGGCAACTACAGCTAATTACAAATAGTTGGTAAAATGTGCTCTATTTTGGTAGATGAACAACTTTGCAAGGCCTGTCACATAACAGGAGTTTGATAGGAGAGAGAACAACTTGTCCTTGTTACTTTATTTATTGAGTAGCCATGCACTGCACTTACAAATTGAGATTTTAGAACAAAGTTCAATAATAAATGAATATTACTAAAGGAATAGACTGTGTTGCATGATAATATTTATTAACTTACGAACCAAACCCACTGCATTCTTAAAATTAATGGACCATAGTACACGCACTAGGATATGAACTGTATATGAATTATTTATGGACTGATATATTTGAAATGCAATTACTGTATATACCCACAACTTACCAATAGAGAAGAGATGAAACATCAAACAGCCAATGCATATCTCAGTATACAAAGACTACCTCAAATGACATGGATCAAAAAAACAGTTTCTAGCCCCAATCTTAAAACACAAAAAGATCCCTTAAGTCTCGCCAAAGAATATATCAATAAGAGCAATCTGCAAATAAAACTTGAACCACTCTGTATGCCAGTCAACCCCATTGAATATATACAAGTGACTACAGATCTTACTTTGCTAGAAGAGGTCTGCAAGAAAGACTCTTCACCACATGATCTAAAACAACTGGCCCTCTGTACAATAGAAGAAGGATATCCGTCTAATCAATGGCTAAAAATATTTACAGATGGCACACAAGACAAAGAAAATAGAACTGGAGCAGGAATACATTCATCTCTCTTCTCACTCTACTTCCCAGTAGGCCAAAACAAAACAAACTTTGATGCTGAGATAAGAGCAATTTCACATGCACTACATCAGTTATTAGGCAGAAACATTGATTATCAAAAATTTGTGTTATCATTACAGATTCAAAAGCAGCCATTCAAGCCGTCTCGTCAAATTATAAGCCTCAAAATAAAGAACTGAAAGAAATTTTTTGTATGATAAAACCCTTGAAAGACTCCACAAACAGATCTCATTTCATTGGATCCCTTCTCGTGTTGGAATAGCAGGTAATGAAGAGGCAGACAGATTAGCAAAAAAAAGGTACCACACTACAACAACCTGTCAGTCAGACTGATTTTATGTCAGCAAAAAGTATCTTGAAAAATACTATCAAAAACAGGTATGAAGAAATGGCAAAGAAAACAGCAGAAACCAAATTATGGAAGGACATTGATGCTAAATGGGGTCAATATAAATTAACACCAAGAAGAGAAGCTGTAGCCTTCTTCAGACTTAACACTGGCCACGACTGCCTTGCAGCTCATCTGAAACGAATCAACATCCTGAGATCTGAAGAATGCACACTTTGTCACGAACCTGGAAGTAAAATGGATACGGGGCACCTGCTACATTGCAACAAACTTGATGTGACTGCTAGAACTTCAGGAAACCAAACACAACTCTAATGGAACGCAAGAAAGCTGATGGATTGGAATCCGAGCTAGCCATAGGAAACAACATATTGAAATGTGTACGACGATAAGAGTGTCCACTTAGTTTTGTTCTTAAGCATATGGTTTTAATGTGCCTTACACCACTCATCTGGGTAATTTTACTTAAGCCTGACATGGATTGATCCGGATAGCAAATACCCTCATGCAAATTAATAATTTTTTTACTGTATCTGTAGTAGGCACTGTTGCCTACTGCTAACCAATGAAATCACTTCATTGCAGAAACTCCATGTAAACATGTTCACAGTTTTCTTGTTGGGTGTGAGTAGAGGTCGAGTACCCTACTTACAGTACAACTGGCCTTGGGAGAAACAGAACAAAATTACATCAATTCCAGTGAATTTGATTGAATGGCCCTGTGATTAGCAGATTATCATCACAAATCAGAGGTTTCCCAGAAAATGAGTCTTATGAGACTTTCCAACAGGGATGGGGTAGTCTGAAGGAACATGAGTGTGTGAAATCTATCAGATAACCTGTGCTATTATGGAGATGGGAAGTAAGTAATTACATTGGTAATTATGACTTTTTCAGTATTCCTGCTTGTAATCAGTAATGGAGTAAATTGTACTAATAATCTACTGCAAGAAAACCTTTGTTAATCATTACTTTCATGTATTGCCAATTTTAGATACAAGAGTCGGCGACCAGGTTGGGAACTATTCTTTTATTTCTTGTGTCACATAAGCTTGCACTGTTGATAGGCAAAGTCGTGCGGGTAGGGTATGACTCAGCTCCATTAGCCCCAGTCATCGTTGTTCTCTCTGTGGTGACATTTGCTCCCGTTATGTGCTTGTGTGGACACTGCACTCCATCACCATCGTGTCACCCTCTTTGTCCAACTACTATGATAAATGTGAATGCAAGCTGATGCATGGAGGCCGAAGTGGGCCCCCCTACACCTAGACTTTCACCTAGACCCTGGACAGGGTAGCTGGAGTTACCTCAGGCCAGCTCAGAACCAACAACCACACTCATCAGCTGTAAGTCCTCTCAGGCTGAAGTCAACTTTATTTTGAAGTTGTTAACCACTGGGGGATTATTGCAAGAAGATGTAACATCTACTTACTTGTAATGTATGTTAGGTATAGTATTCCCTTTGCGAGCTTCAATGATTTGTGTTTCACTAGGATCAATCCCAGTCACCTTCTTAAAGTGGGGAGCCAAAACCTCGGTGCTCTGACCTGAACCACAACCAATATCCACCGTTTCATTCAATGGTCCAGGAAGCTGAAAAAGTTATCACAAATTCAGCAATATTAGTTAACACCCTGGAAGATAATACAAAATACAAAGTACAATAAGTGCATCCAAATTAGAGTTTCAGCTACTGGTGATGAAGATTATTACTGTATTATTATTATTGTTGTTGTTGCTGTTGTTTTAAAGAGTCCGACATTTAGGTTAACGACCCCTAATGACAAGGATGATATTTATTATTTTATTATTATTTATTAATCGTATGATGATACAGAGTTAAAATAAAAGTTATATACACTACATATAAAGTTTATAGTCATAAACACAAGTTCTTGCTTTAAACTTCTAAATCCAGGCCATCAATCCACTGAAGTGCCTCGCTTTAAACTTCTAAATCCAGGCCATCAATCCACTGAAGTGCCTCGCTTTAAACTTCCAAATCCAGGCCATCAATCCACTGAAGTGCCTCAGAAGATGCATGATGAATGTCACCCCTTGGAACGCTCGTTGCGGACATTCACCAACAATATGTTCGATGGTTTGCAGGGTAGCTCCACAATCGCAGTTAGCAGAAGTAACCCAACCCCATTTTTGAAGCAGGAATCCACATTTGCCTAGTCCTGTACGGATCCGGTTAATGATTCTTCATTGGCGTCTGGGGAGTTTGAAACCTTATATCCGGTTGGAAGAGTTTTCAATCAGATGTGCATTGAATACTGATGATTAGGGCTCGGATTCGAGCATATTTGAATATTTTTTCCTGAATAGTACACTTTGAAAGAAGCCTTTCGGTGGTATTTTCACCTCTCTGGGACCAACAGAATTGAAATTTATCGAGCATATAAATGCATAAAACCGTGATTTTCAGAATAGAAGCATATAAATGCATATTCGTGTGGTTTTCGTTTAAATAGTTTGGTTTTCTTCTAATCCCCCCCGAATTCGGGCCCTGACCACCCTTAAGGTTCGAAAACAGAAATAATTAATGAAAAGCCTATCTGGTGCGAATAATAGAACCGCAGGTTTTTAACCTTTAGTGAGGTCGTTCTCGTCATTGAAACTTTTATTGACTGATTTAAGAAAATCATTCAAAACTGAAAACATAGAAAAAAATCTTTTTGTACAGACCAATGCAGACCTACTTCATTGACTCACCTCATTCTGAACATTTTGTAAATGAAATTTTAAACTGTAACTTTTATAAGAAAACTTCTCTTATATACAGGGTGTCCCACCTAACTCTGCGACCTCAAATATTATCGAAATGAAACAAGATGTGAAATATCTACCTGCGCAGGAATGTAGCCCCGTGAGGGAGTCACACAATGGGAGGATATGCACAACCCAGGAAATTATAACAATATCACTTTCAGTGCAAAGTTACCTTTTTTAAATGGAATATACATGTCTTTCTAGCAAAATCAAAAGTAAACCTACAATTATGGATAACAGAATTGGTTTCACTTCTCTAAACCTCGTACCTTCTGAAATAACTAACGTTGTAGAGGATGGCAATGGAGACACTGTTTGTCACGTTTAAGAGAAGTGTAGAGCTGTACACATAGTACAAAAGGTACTATTACCGATTTCCTAAACAAACGTGTGGCCTATAGCTTAAAGAAACGTCATGTTTTTAAATTACTTCCAGCATGGAAAAGGCATTCACAAGTAAGCAGTAACAACTTAACTGTTGAAACTGTGTCACTTCAGCAGATGTTCAATGTGACCACCGTTTTCATCAATGCACTTCTGTAGACGGTGAACAACAGAGAGTTGTACTGATCCCAGTGTTTCCACAGATATTCCCGCACACGCCGCAGTAATAGGCTGTAGCTTTTTTGTTTGTTTGTTAGGACTTCCTGATAGGCTCTGTTAGACTGACGACCAGGCCCGGAGCCACAATTTTACTGAGAAGTGCAGCTGTAATGTTACTGTCTTGTTTCCTGAATGCTTTTAGTACAACGATGCAAACAATCCAGCTGCATGTAGGCAAACGGCGCGCACTACACTGGTGTTAAGCGTCACGAACAGTGTCTCCTTTACCACCCTCTACAACTTTAGTTATTTGAGAAGGTACGAGGTTTAGAGAAGTGAAACCAATTGTTATCCATAATTGCATGTTTACTTTTGATTTTGCTAGAAAAAACATGTATGTTCCATTTAAAGAAAGGTAACTTTGCGTTGAAAGTGATATTGTTATAATTTCCTGGATTGTGCATATCCTCCCATTGTTTGACCCCCTGATGTGGCTACATTCCTGCGCAAGTAGATTTTTCACATCTTGTTTCATTTCGATAACATTTGAGGTCGCAGAGTTAGATGGGACACCCTGTATACTTGGAAACTTGAATGTGAGTATATTGCAGTGTATCATACATACAAATAGAAAATAATGCTCGTATATAAAGGTACGGAATGTTATTGTCTTTTTCGTTCCACTTTCCTTTCTAGTTTTAAGATCTCCATTGAACGCTGCCCTGCAGGAGGCGATGCACAGCAAGCGTGCGGCCCACTAAGCCACATTGAGGTAAGCTAGGTGAGTATTCCTCCCGCCAGTTCCCCTGTATGTAAATTGCTCTCTAAACGTGTCCGCAGTTCTTCATAAGACATCCTAGTACATCCCCGTAGATGCAAGGATGCCCAATAATCAAACATCCTTAACAAATGCTGAAGGCGCGGGTTAGAACAATCAAACATCCTTAACAAATGCTGAAGGCACGGGGTGAATCCCTCTAAAACGGATCAGCTCAGCCCTCAGACCAATCAAACATCCTTAACAAATACTGAGGGCGTGCGGGGTACCAATCAAACATCCTTAACAAATGGTGGTTAAGGCACCAATCAAACATCCTTAACAATATAATGGTTTTCGAGCATATCTGGAGATTTTATCGAGCATATCGATCCGAGCCCTACTGATGATTCTTCCCACATAGTTTTCCATGCTTCTGAGATGTTAAATGAAGAGTCTTCAAGAAGTACTGCAGAGCGCCAAGGTGGTTTTCTTGATTTCAACCGTTGATTACCTGCTTTTGCTACATCAGTATGTATGGGTAGCTGGGGGTTCTTCTGAATGGTTTTCCAGATCTTCAGGAGAGCCTCTGATCTTCGAAGAGCTGGAGGTTGGATGTTACTTAGAACAGGTAACCATGTAGTGGGTGTGCTACGTATGCAGCCCGTAATCAGTCGCATCGTCTGGTTAAGTTGCACATCTATCTTCTTGGAGTGGACACTGTTTAGCCAAGATGGGCAGCAGTATTCAGCAACGGAGTATGACAGTGCCAGAGCAGTTGATCGTAACGTTTGAGCTCTGGAACCCCAGGAGGTACCAACAAGCTTCTGAATGTTGCTATTACGGGTCTTCACTTTTGCGGCCACGTTCGTGAGATGTTGTTTGAAGGTCAATATATAACTGATTACTACTCCAACGACATAATTCAATTTGTACCCGCAGTATTCCCTAAGCTGTACCAGCCTCCTGGGATGAGAGATCATTCAGGCAATGTTGGTATTCCCAGAATGAGAGTGAGAATAAGAAAATAGAAAATGTTCTTTTCAGGGCAAAATTGTGGAGAATGTCCTTCAGTGGAATGAAGGAGGATTACCTAGCCCTAGGTGGGCTAAATAATCATTGCCTTCTGCATGAATATATTATTGGAAGTCAATACGGATCAAAAAAAGGTCATTGTGTCCATACAGTTCGAAGGAAAGCTGCACCATATGTTATGAGAGACCACAGAAAAATAAGCAGTGTTAGTGGGATGCTAAAAATCCTGAGATGGAAAAGTATGGCAGAAAGAAGAGCGAGGTCAAGAAGATTGGGAAGAATATACTTAGGCGGCTTTGGTGGCGTAGTTGGTAGCATGCTACGCTTCTATGCCCAAGATCGCGGGTTCAAATCTGGCCGAAGTCGTCAAATTTTTTAAGAGCGTTAAAAATCCCTCAGTATGCCTTCCTTCGGAGGGGAAGTAAAGCCGGCGGTCCCATGTCATAGATTTATGGCATGTTAAAGAACCTTCCACTAAATACACCTGTGTGAAGCTAAATTGTATAGGTTAAGAATGTAAACAAAGCTCTTAAGTTCCTACATTCGTTGCCAAGAGCCGACTGCGGTGGCGTCTGGTAGCTAAGTTGTCGTTGACGGTGGAGTTTGGCGGCAAAAGAGGGAACTATTTGAAAAATTCAAAAGTCTGCAGTCCTTACTTGAATTAAAAAACAGATAACACACACTAATACAGTCATCACAATTTACACCGGTTATCAGACAGATTCTACACACACCCAAAGTACACGGGGCTAAATGACCGCGTTGTCGCAGCCCCTAAACTTAGAACCAGCCAAGAATATACTAAGCTTATACAGGGGAAAGGGGCAAGGTGGGTCAATAGGGATAGAGTGGAGAATAAGGGGATATATAAAGGTAGGAATGATTTTGAGTACAAGAAAAAACTCACTTGAAGATGATGATGATGATGATAATTGTTGTTTTAAGGGGCCTAACATCTAGGTTATCGGCCCCTGCTCACTTGAAGGAATAACAATCCAGGAAAGTACTGGTATACCTGTTTAGGGAGGGGTGAAAAAGAGTGGAACAGTTTACCAGAAGACATCATCAGAGTGACAAGAGTGAAGGGTATATATTTATGTGTGTGCAAGATACTGTAGGGATAATTTGTGATGTTTTGTTTTAAGTAGTGAATATATTGGTAATTATCCCAGGTCTATTCTGCGATTGTGTTTATGCATATTATTGAGTTAGTGTATGTTGTTAATCGAGTTGTTTGCAATATAATTTTACTAATGTTAATAGTTTTATGTCCCTTCTATTGTGGCTTTTAGAAATGCCGGGATGCCAGAAATTTTCCCCAAAGGAGATCTTTAACATGCCAGTAAATCTACTGACACGGCTCTCTTGCATTTGCGCTCCCTCAAATGCCAATTGACTGCGCCAGGATTCGATCCTTCAACCTTGGCTCCAGCAGGCGAGAAAGTTACCGCTGAGCCAAGCAGCCAGTCAATATAATTTTACTATTTTGTGAACGAAAGTTTGATGCTTTTCTGTCGGTCAACAAGAGTTTTTCCCAAAAGAGATGGGTTATTCCCTAATCCTGAAAAAAATTACATGAGATTAATAAATACACTTGGATGACCAGTTTCGATCGTCAAGCGATCATCAGATCCATTATACTTAGGCCCTAAAATTTATGTCAGAAAGTATGGGTGAAAATATTTACAATATGTACACTTATTTAGTTGCAGTACGAGGTGAGATAATTCAACTCGTCAATATTCGTTAGTTGTGGTCTATGTGATGTTTTGTTAAAATACAGGAATTGGTGATTGATTTCCAAACTTTGTAAATATTTTCATCCATACCTTCTGAACTATAGAGGTATTACTTTACTGTCTCATGGTTTAAAAATATTTGAGAAGATTATTGAGAAAAGATTAAGGAAAATTATTGAACCCCAACTGCAAGAAGAACAATATGGATTTAGGAAAGATAGATCAACTTTAGACCTCATATTCGCACTGAAAATGATATTGGAAAAGCACTGGGAGAAAGATCATAATTTGACATTTGTGTTTCTAGACATCGAAAAAGCATTCGATAGTGTCCCTAGAACAACTATATGGGAGTGTCTTAAAAAGAAGAATGTGACTATGGAACTCATTCAGAGAGTGAAAATGCTTTACGATGACTGCTACAACTGTGTTCAAGTAGGAAATGGATATTCAGATTGGTTCCAGACATCTAGAGGAGTGCAACAAGGCAGTGCCCTTTTTCCATTACTATTCAGCACCATCATGGATGAAATCATAAAGGAAGTGAAGCAGAACACCAATATGGATCTTCAAGCATTTGCTTTTGCAGATGATATAGTTATCTGGGGAAATAGTGCGCTGGAAGTCCAGGAAAGGCTGAAAGTCTGGAATGTTCATTTGAAAAAATGCTACAAAAACTGCTGCAATGTCTGTTAACAGACAGAGAAGTAAAGATAATATAATGCTGGAGGGTGTACAATTGGAAACAGTAAACCAGTATCAGTACCTCGAATGCTTAATATCAAGTGACAACAGAATACAGCTTGAATTAAATAACCGTATTCAGAAATCAAGTCAATTATATCAGCAAGTTCGATATCTACTCTGGAATAAACAAGTGCCACTAAGATCAAAACAAACTCTGTTTCCAACATACTTTGTCCCTATATTGACTTATGAGTTGGAAACATGCACAACTACCAAAAAAGATAACAGCAGACTTCAGGCTTCAGAAATGAAGTTTCTAAGAAGCATGCTCCAAAAAACTAGGAAAGACAAAGTAAGAAATGAGAAGATAAGAGAACAAGCTGGAATAAATCAGTCCCTGAAGGAGACCATAACTAGGGCACGTTTGCGATGGTTTGGTCACGTCAAATGTATGACAGAAGGAAGAATTGCAAAACAATGGTTACATACAGAGATTACTGGAAAGAGACCTGTTGGAAGACCTAGAAGGAGATGGCTGGACCAAGTGAAGGAAGATATCACATCCAAGGGAATCAGCTGGGATGAAGTCTTGAAGGAGCAGTGGTACATGGATCGACCAAAATGGAGAGCGCTCGTAAACCACACCCGGGAAACTGGAGTGGAAACTTGATGATGATGATGACCTTCTGAAATAAATTTTAGGGCCTAAGTGTAATGGATCTGATGATGATCGCTTGATGATCGAAACTGGTCATCCAAGTGTATTTATTAAACTCGTGTAATTTTTTTCAGGATTAGGGAATAACCCATCTCTTTTGGGAAAAACTCGTGTTGACTGACTGAAAAGCATCAAATTTTCGTTTACGAAGGCAACACAGAAAATGGCTTCAAACACCATAATGTACTATTTTGCGAGTTAACATACAGGTATATATATTTGCCATCGGGGCAATAGCTCTACTTGCAATAAATTATTATTTTGAAAAATTACCATCATCCATGATCTAGACCAACCATGTGCAACAGCCGTTCACAGCCCGCTGACCACTTTCATCCGACCTGCCTGATCAGTTTTTGAAAATGTATTTCTTACGTAATCTGTCAAACTGAAGTAAAAATTATTCCAACCCTCGACAATCCAGTGTGAACATTTTCTCTCTGAGCTTGAGAATTCTGTTGAGACAAGCCCTGGCACCACTCTATCTCCCACTCAACCTTGTGCTATAAATCGCGCCAGAATAGTGTTAAGCGTGTCGCTAAGCTTCTCATTAATATGGGAAGTAAATACTGTACATATGTATTTTCTTTAATAAATAGCATTATTGGTTTCCAATATAATATTCTTGTATGTGTGTTTGTGATTTTAATTTGTGATGAATGACATGCCTGATATAGACAGTTGGTAAAATTAAAAAAATTACTTTGTCTTCAGCCACACTCTATAATCATATTGACTGGGCCCAGATTTAGAAATTAGTTTGCACCAAATCACAGCTCTTGTGGCACTTTGGATAGGAACTCGAAAGTATCATTCTGTATAAATATTATCTGTAGCTATAAATTGAACACCATGAATTTATGTAGCTAGTAAATGGACAAACATGAAATATAAAACTTTAGCAAGTTTTCATCTCACCATGACTCAGGCAAAAGTTCCATAAATGATGCACTCATCATTTGAGATTAAATAGCTTGGACTTCTTAAGTAATGGCTGATTAAGGTCTATGTTTGTTGAAATACTTTTGTGCATTATACACCCTCACTTCCTCCCTTCTTTAAATTATACTCCATAGCATCAATTTATGTCTGCTACAAGTTCTGCATTAGAATGTTTTGTTCTGACTGGTTTAGTAGTGTAATTAGTGGTAATGTTCTATGCATGTGTGTTCATTTCTTTGCTTCCTTCTTGGCTAGTATACTTTAATGGATTCTTTCAAGTTTAGGTAATTACCTTTTGCTTCATTATTTAATTTAGTAACGATGTTTATAATTAAGCACAAGTTTTTCGGGCTTGTAGGCCGTGGTCCAGACAGGATATCTCCCGACGTTTCACCGGAAACTGCGTCCTACAAGCCCGAAAAACTTGTACTTAATTATGAACGCAGGCCGTGAAAGCCTAAGCATTTATAATGATGTTTATAGTTTTGAAAGTGTGTATTTTATTTGGGAATATGTGGTAACAAACCATTATTAAAGCATTGAAAAGACGGAAACATGTTTTAAATACTGTTAAACTTAACTACAGTCCAGCCGCTGAGTGTCCGGCTCTGACGTTTGGCGATGGTGGGAGAATATAGCCAACTTACAGCAGTGAGAAGCTGTTAATAGAACCTTTAAACTTGCCATCATTGTAATTCTTCTCTAGCGTCCTCACGATGTAACGTTGAAGTCCCACACCCCATTTGCGATTTTATGCATCATTTTGCAATTCCGACAGTTTGTGATTACAAAACCTAAATTCTTCGATAGCAGTGGAATACCGCCTATGTTGGCGAAGTCGCATACTACCATGAAGAATGTTGTCACCTGTACCAATCAGCGGTTTTTCCGGTAAGCCGGTCTTTTAAATTTAGCTCGATGTTGCCAAGTCTCTCTTCTGTAGTCCAGTTGCTCTGTGTATTAGTGCAGGTTTGTTGTTTAATTGTCTTTTGTGTAAGTATATTACATTAGTAATATGGACAGCGGTTCATCAGAATTCAGTAAAAATCCTGTAAAATATTTTATGTAGTCCACTTTGTTTTATATTTTGCGGTACAGAACCGGCAACGCTGTCTCCCTCCCTCATGAGAAATGTCAGAGCCGGACACTCGCCGGCTGGACTGTAGTGTATTTATTTCAGGCATTTGTTTAGAATATATTAATTGACCACCCAAGATAATTGTGCTTCGCCTTAGAGTACATGTTGACCAAATGAAGAAATTGTTTACAAAGAATCGAACAAGGCAACACAGAAGAAAATTGCTTCTAAATTTACTGCTATTCATTGATAAATGTTGCAACTAAGAGAGATTGGGATTAGTGAAGTAAAAATTATAGACTTGTATCTTCCTACACCATATAAAGACACCACTTGGGCAATGCCAGGCACAATAGCTTATTACTAGGGCACGGATTCTTAGGTTATTACCTATTTTTTTCCTAGCTATGTAATTCGCAAATTTCGACATACCGGTATATGTTCGTTTCACACTTCCTGGAGCAGAATATGTGAATTTCATTTCACCTAAAAAAAACTAAATGAGAGGTTGACACCTAAAATAACCTAAATAGCTGTTTTCCCTTTTTCAAATAAAAAATGTTATTTCCCCATTGAAATGCATCGTAAAATTATTTCCACCGCGATTACAAGCAGTAGGACGGAGATACTTCAGGTTACTACCGTTAAATGCAGTACGATGATGATAATTGTTGTTTTAACGGGCCTAACATCTAGGTTATCGGCCCCTAATGGTTTGGGTGATAGATGAGATGAGAATGAAAACTATAACTAAAATACTAACTACAGACTTACATACAAGAAGAAGAAATGGTAAACAAATAAAGGATAAGGCAAATGAAAGACAGGAAGAAATGCCCTTAACCCTCGAAGAATGAGGATTGAGGGACTTGGAAGGAAGGAGGGCCATGAAAGGCAGATGGGAAATGGAAAGAGGAGAGGAAAAAGGGGACAAAACGCACCCAGCTCAGGAATCCCTCAGGGTCGACAACTCCCAAACTCACCAGCCGTGAGCCCCTGAGGGTGTAGAAATATCCAGGGTGCACCAGAAACAAGAGTTGACCAAGAGAGGCTGACAGGAAAGAAGACAGAGAGGAGCCCGGCACAAGTAAGTGACAATGTAAACTTTTGTGAAATAAGTTCATAAATAAATTTCACATAAATAACAAAAACAGGAAATTATTGCTGCCTGGAAGAAAAACCTAAAATAACCTATTTTTAGAATACAAGAAACCTAAAGTGAATGTTTAAGCCACCTAAAAATCCAGGCCCTACTTATTACTTATGAAAGGAAAAGTATGAAAAAAATTTAAACATGAGAAAATATAATAATAATAATATCGTATGGCCTCGGGTGCCTGGTGCAAGCTTTGTTAATTGACACCCAGAGGGTAGCTTGCATGTGAAAGTCAAGGAGGTTAGATATCTAAACTCCTTGACACTACAGCGCTTTCAAGTAGAGAATGGAGGAACTTTGTGTTGGCGGAAAATCCCGAGATTAATTTTGCCATTGAACACGGCCTACTGAATTCAAATGGGTTCTTTAACGTGCCCACAACGTATGACATGAGTATCGTGATTTTTGTTGCCTTCAAAAATCACTTACCATCGCCAGGGGCGAACCTGCAATCTTTTTTTTTTTTTTGAGAAAATATGAAAAAAAAAACCATCTTAAACTTCTGTGAAAATGTGTAATACGGAAGGAACAATACCAATATTTAAAAAGGGTGACAAGATGGTTAAATGATAATCAGTGGTGGCTGGTGATTTTTCACTTGGTGGTGCCAGCAAATTCAAAATTTGCAATAAAATATGGATAGTGCATATTTTATGCAATAAGTTATATGTTCAACATTATTCAACTGTGCTATTGTAGAAGACGTTCTTAATTGAAGTGTCAGCTGAAGCGAAAGAAATTGCATAACTACTACAAATATTTTAATCTCGGGATTTTTCGCCAACACAAAAGTTCCTCCTTTCTCTACTAGAAAGCGCTATAGTGTAAAGGAGCTTAGATATATAACCTCCTTGAATTTCATAGCGCTCCAAGGAACTACAAAAATTCGACATGCAAGCAGCCCAAATAACAAAGCTTACACCCGGCACTCGAGGCCATACGATATTATATCATACACATATTGTGATCCACATGCATTTTAAATAAAAACCCTTTTTAAGAAATATAATTGAACAAACCTCTCAGAAAAATAATTTGAAGAAAACAATATAATTATGCTAGACCTACTCACCAAAATTATTTGTTCCAAAACCTCATTCATTCATTCTTTCTTGTTGGCAAATACGTCTATCACCTTTGAATTGAAGTTCTCAATCTTGCTCACAAATGATTTCTCACACGACAACATTCCTAAGGCGCTTAATCTCTCTTCCTTCATTGCGTTTCGAAGAAAGGTCTTTATCCGTCGGAGCATTGAGAAACACCGCTCTGCTTCCGATGTTGCGAGAGGCATTGTGATCAGCAACTTCAAGATTTTGATTGTCTCTTCAAAAGTATTACATAGCTCATCTTCCAGAATCAATGAAAGAAATGGGACGGCACCAGAGACCGCTCTCAATTCAGGCCTAGCATAGAATACTTGCAGCTCAACCTTCAACGTTCTTTTATCAAGAAATGTATATACGCTCATCATTTCGTCAAGAGACTGGTCTGGAAAGCTTTCTATATAATTGTCAAAATATTGAACTGCAAATAGGTTGGTAGCTGTGAGGTGTCCAGTGAACTGAAAGTGGATTTTCATACTTCCAGAGCGTCCCTTTTTCTACAGTCCTCACCAATCCGGGGTCTTTTAGAATGTAAGGATTCGCCTCTTTCGATAAAAGTCTCATTCATTCATCATCATCTTCATTTCCCGTTTCCAGCTTCCTGGGTCGGGTTGTGAATTAAGGACCTCCATCGTTGCCTGTCTCTCCACCCCTCCTCTCCTGATTTTAGTACATCTTCGGGTTTTCCTCCCTTCTTTTCTACACACTCCCACACTGTATCTGCCCATCTCTTCCGGGGCCTTCCTCGTGGTCTCTTCCCTGTCATCTTTTCACAGAAAGTTTTCTTTGGTACTCTCTCCTCTCCCATTCTCATCATATGTCCATACCACTTTAACTTTGTTGTTTCTATCCTGTCCTGCAGCTTCAATATTCCTGTCCTTTCTCTAATCTCTTCATTTCTAACTCTATCTCTTCTGGTCTTGCCCTCTATACCTCTTAGGAATTTCATCTCTGCGGCTTGTATTCTACTCTCCTCTCTTTTTGTAGTAGTCCACGCTCCAGCTGCATATGTTAGTATGGGTCTGTACTAGGTTGAATATAATACTTTTTTGCATTTCTTTGGGACATCTCGGTTCCACACAATACCCCTTACACTCTGGTAAAAACTGTTCGCTTGTTGTATTCTCTTTCCAATTTCCTCAGTTATCTTTCCATCTTCTGCGATCACACTTCCCAAATACTTGAAACTTTTAACGACTTCTAGAATTTTGCCATTCAATTCTATCTTTCCTCCTCCTTTCTTCCTTCCTCTTGACATTACCATTATCTTGCTCTTCTCTGTGCTTACTTTCATCCCAAATTTCTCTATCTCTTGGTTCCATACATCTAGTTGTTTTTGTACATCCTTTTCATCCTCACCCCATATAACTATATCATCCTTGTTGCTTCTTGTCCCAATCTCTGTTTGACATTCTTGTGGATTTCATCCATGACTATGATGAATAGTAATGGGGACAATACACTTCCCTGTCGGAGACCCGTTTCCACTTTAAACCATTCTGTTTCTCCTATACTGGTCTTCACGCTACTGACACAATTTTTGTACATAGCTTTTAACATTTGGACTTCTGCTCTGATAACTCTTCTTTTTCTTAATACATCCCAAACCACCTGTCTAGGCACACTGTCATATGCTTTCTCAATATCAATAAATGTCATCACCATGTCTTTTCCAAATTCCCATCTTTTCTCCATCATTTGCCTTAATGTAAAGATTAGGTCAAATGTTGATCTGTCTTTCCTAAAACCATACTGTTCTTCTTCCAACTCTCCTTCTATCTTCCTCCTCAGTCTACCTTCCAATACTCTCTCAAAGATCTTAGCTACATGAGCAATAAGAGTGATCCCTCTGTAGTTATTACATTCCTTTTTGTCGCCTTTCTTAAAAATCGGGATAATTAAACCCTTTCCCCATTCTTCTGGAATTTCTTTCTTCTTCCAAATTATTCTAAATAATCTATACAGCCACTGTACCCCTATTCATTATTACTTAAAAATTGTCCCTGATTGCCTGTGTGATACCTTCAAAATGCTGAATGTCTTGTTTCATTTAAACTGGGTCAGTAATTCTCTTTTGCAGCTGATTAAAAATTATGTCAACATGAGGCATTATCTTATTGAAAAATGTTAGCCAGAAAATGAAATTCTTGTCACTAAGCCTTTGCTTGTAGGCTTCAGCTTTTGCAATGGTGGAAGGTAACTTAATGGACTCGTTGCTTTCAATGCATTCCATAACTTTCACGAGGTCTTCTCTACTTTCATAAATATCTTTCACAGCACGCGAATGGTAATTCCATCGTATGAGTGATACTCGAGGCAAACTTTTCTCTAAGATCTCGCGCAACACTTTCGATCTTTGGGGAGAATGCGATAAAAAAGGAACTAATTCCTGTGAGATGAGCGAAAAAGATGCGAGCCTGTCGATTAATGGAGGCTGCTGTGGACATTAAGAGATTAAGTTAGTGCGCATAGCAATGAATAAAATTTGCATTAGGGTACTTATCCTTGATTAGCTTTTGCACACCATTTAATCCACCACTCATAACGGATGCTCTGTCATAACTTTGGGCAATCAATTTTCTGGGTTGATCACCAACTAAGGGGTGAAATGGCATGAGCATTTTGGCCTTCGGGATTAATAAAGTTCCAAAATCTTTCTACAGGTCTTCCTTCAACAATGTAGTGCAACACAATAACCAATTGAAAATTGCAAGACACATCAGTTGTTTCATCAGCGATTATTGCTATATTGTCAACCATTTTTATTTATTTGGACACTTCGTCGTGATACACCTGGAGCATGCATTCGAGCAGTTCGTTTTGAATAGTCTTGGAGATGCCTTTAAACACAGACAACTGGCTGAGATGAACTTTCAAGTCCTTATCCAATTCAGCACTAAACTGAAACAATTCGCGAAATACGCCTTTGTTTTCGGATGTTTCTGTTTCATCATGTCCCCTAAGGGCTAATTCCAAGGAACCACAAAAGCTGATACAGTTTATAATTAAATTTAAGACATACCTATTCTTATCTTCTTGTTTGTTGTGAGTGATTATAGTTTGTCTGTACTGACTATCCAACCTGCTCTGAATGTTCATTTTGCCCAGAAATGAGAGGCTTATAACATTATCCATATGTGGCTTTGATGATTCGTGGACTTTAGTTTTAGACCATTTGTGCCCTATATCCCTAATACCAGTCTTACTCCAACTCCCATCACCGCCGATTAACACACAAGGAAAACAGAAGAATGCATTGTTTTCTTCGGAACCACAAATCCATTTGTTTTTGATCTCTGGATTGAATTTGCGGCACCGATTTTTTGACCGTTGCTGGAGATTTAAATTTGGAAGTGGCCTACCCAGTTTTTTAATGTCTATTTTTTCAGTGATGGTCCTATTGCTAACTGGGGATTGTAACAACTCGCTTATTTTATTCATTGTTACACTTCCGAAAGGTGACACAGAGCTCATTGAGATTCCTACGGCTTCGAACCTCGCGCTCAAGCTATGCGATCTTCAAACTTGAAACAAATCAAATTTTAATAAGGAACCTAGCTTGCATATATCGATTCAAAAAGCACACTCAGGTTAAAACGGTGTTTATATGGTCATGCCGCATGATACACAATGCTATGAAAGTTTAACATGTGTTTACCTTAGCCTATTCAGGAATAAATAAGCATGACTATTGCTAACACGCGCGCACAGCCTCTTTGTCGCAATTTCAGTTTCTGTCTCTAAATAAATGAAATAAACACGATGTCCTACCTCCAAGACAACCTTACTTATCGTACATACAGATTTATTGGAAAGGATATCCCCTGCATCTAATATAAATGAACGCAAAAGCTATTTAACGACGGACACTATTCATACACACTTGCAGTAAAGCTAACAAACTTGAGAATTTGTGTTTACGCTTGGGACTATTTTAATAAAGAATTAAAGATTAGTCAGTCATTGTTGTTTGAAGGGGCGGAACATAAATAAAGATTGCATCCTGTAACATTATAAACTGAGAGATAACAATATTGTATAATGCTTTTGAATTCCTCTTCCCTCACACTTAACCATCCGTTCCTCTAACAGATAGGGGGCGGGCACTGTAATATTACACGGCAAGGCAACTTTCTAAAACTGCAGCAGACATAATATTACTTTGTTTGATTTCTCGCGCTTTGTATTGTATATGAACATAATATTACAGCACTAGCACTGTTGTGTGGATGCCCGCGGGCATGAAGATATACAAGCTGTTGCTAGATAGCACCACATCACTATTAAATAGAAAAATATTGATCTATTAGGAGGAATGAGATCTCGTTACATGTTGGACTTTGTGTCACCCCTTGTTTTAAAATTTACCGTTCCGTAGCCGCATAGTGCACTATGAGATGTGTGTTTTTTTCTTATTTTTTAAGTAGTGCGTTTAATTAATTAAATGATTATTTTGACTTATTTAAACAATGAAGTGCAAGCAGTTTTAATTTGCTATTTTTAAAAAAATTTCCTTAGAGAAAAAATGGTGTAATTTTGCAACTTTCTTTTTTATAATATAGTTGTTATATCATTACCTGAAACTTGCCAAACCTGTAATGAATTCGTAAATCAAACGGACTTCTTAATTTATTTGTAACTCAAACCATATTCATTTTGTGCCTTTCTGAACGTACCCAAAAATTCCGGAATCAGCCAGTATCTATGGTATCAGCAGGGTAAGTATTAATTAGCACAAAACTGCATTGTTAGGGAACTCATACTTAGCCCCACTTATTTTTTCCTTGTCCTTCACACACTGCCCGAATTCCATTGCTAAAAATGAAATAATTTTTATAATTTTCAACAAATGGTCTATCACAGCTCTAACAAGATTTCATTCGGCAGAGGTCGGGCTGGTTCATGTTTACAGGCAATGAGAAGCCCGATAACACAAACGTTGTATAGCCGAGTATTAATGCAGTGGCTGCACATTTGTGTAGTGTTGTGGGTGGATATCGTCTGAAGGGGCTGGAGTGCTTCATCAGATAGATGGGCATTTCATATCGGACCAATATTTGCACATTCTTCAGAATAGTTTGATTCCGAGTGTGAGAGAGCGCTATCCAGATGAGGTGATACAGTTCGTGCAAGACAATTCCCCAATTCAGGGTTGGCTTTTTTGAACAAACTCCATTGAACAGCTCTGTTAGATCCCTCAAGATCCAGACTTGAATCCCATTGAACATGTGCGAGGAAGGTGGAACCTCCAAATAAGGAAACACTGGCCTCGCCTCCCCCACGTATGCATGGTGCTTTGTGGGGTGTTATGTTGGACGCATAGGAGGAGAACACCCTTCATGAAGCTTGTTGAATCAACGACAAGTTGTTCAAGCTGACGGATATTACACGAATTACTAAATCCCTCTTAGAACTAACAATACAAGCACAATGAATAAAAATACACACATATTTTGTGAGCACAACACACTAAATTTTAAAAAAAGTTATGCATGATGCAGGACTTGCCTTGAAAAGCGGTACGCTCGGTGCTAACCGGCATCCACATGAACATGCTTAACCCTCTCAGTGCCACGCGCCGATCAGATCGGCTCTCGCTGCTCGCGCCAAAAGTGCCAAAGCCAATTCAATCGGAGCGCTGTTTATCTTATATTTGTAGATTTCTGTAGGCATTAGTCTGTGATTATTTCATACTGTTGGAAAGGTGAGGTTTCAAGCTAGCCTGTACAATGTTTACTTTTTTCCCTCAAAGTCCGCTACGCTATAGGTTTGAGTTTGTATTCACGCCCTCTAACTTTGCGCTCCCCCAATCACGCGCGTTCCCGCCAAAATTGCAGTGCAGTTGTTTTCTTCTCGTTGACGTTTTCTGCCTACAGATGTATCTAAGAACTTTGTACAACTGGAAACTTAGTGTTTCTTCGAGTATGACTCTTAGGTGACCTTAATTTAGGCTCAAAACTGATTTTTTACAGTAACAAAAAATTGAAAAATTGAACAACTATCAGAATAACCTCAATTAAAAAGGTTTAGATGCCGTACTTACTTTTATGAACATAAGGTATGAAAGAATGAGGTATTGGTTATAATGCAAAGCAAAAATAATGATGCTATGTGGTATTTATGATTTCTTTCCGAATAGTCTGCATGACCATTGAAAATGGCTTGGCATTCTTGGTACGTAATTCAAGAAATACCTTGGCACTAAGAGGGTTAATATTGTGAGGCTCTTCCCCGCTGTGCATGCACATAGCATATTTATACCCCTATAACAATCCTTCTTGGAGCCAGTGAGCTACGCGCTCCCTGCAAGCATTCGGAGTGGAAATACAAAGACTGTTAGACTAGTGCGGTTACAAGATAGAATAAGGGAGTCCAGTAAAATAAAATAATTCCAACCCCGAATCACCTGGTAGATATGAGAGAATTAAAAATTGCTATTGAGGATTTCAGAAACCAAACAGACAAGATAAACAAAACACACTACAAACTAAGATCAACAAGCGGACAATAGGAAATGTGATTTCAGACAAAGAAAGAAGTCTGCAATCTAACAGAGTGAAGAAATACTGGGCTGATAGAAAACAGAAAAATCCTTTGTAAAGAATTGACTTAAGTGGTCCAATGAAACCCATAAAATGTAAATAACTTAATAATAATAATAATAATAATAATAATAATAATAATAATAATAATAATAATAATAATAATAACAATAATAATAATTTTATTTTATTTTATATTTATTTTATCAATGCTTTTGAAGAAAATCCTTTCTAAAACTAAGACTTGGGTCTCACCTAACTCATTAGGTGAATATCAACGGGATCATATGCTGATTTCCCGCTTCCATACTTCAGAAATCATGAAACTCAAAAGTCCTGAAAGAACTGGATTCTGATCATTATCCAACAAAATTTTCCCTGTATGTGATCCCTGAAAAAAAAGAAACTTTACGAAGCGAGTTCCACAATGAAAATGTGACAGAGAATATTAAAGGTACGGTAATGAAAATTTTATGAAAGGAACCAAAGAAGTAAATCCATAAAATTGCCCACAACTTGAATAAGGAATATTACAAACAGCTGAAAATTTAGCCAACTAATAACAAGAACAAGAAAAGACCCTTCATGGACAGATGAGTGGGACTAGTTAATACAACCTCCCACCACCTTGGAAGAACTTCAAAATGTTAGAAAGATAAATACAAAATCACTTAGGAAGATTCGTAAGCAAAGTGAAGATATCAAATTACAATTTATAGAAGATGACTTTAAGCAACATAAGTTACGAAACTTTTATAGAACTTTCAATCAAATGTTAACCAAATATTCCTCACCATCACTCCATTTGTCAATGGAAATGGAGAAAGGGTTATACTAAACCGATACTAAGTATAAAATCCTCGCAGTGCACTTTTCTAAAATACTTAACAGTGAAATGCCTCAAGAAAAGTCTCAGTTCAATTTTTACAAATCAAGTTTCAACCCCACCAAGAAACTAAAGAAATCATTCAATCACTAAAACATAACAGGGGTAGATCAATTAACTGCAGAACTATGGAAAAATGTGGGGAAATTTTCATCATAAAACTTCACGAAATTATGTTGGACATTTGGCAAACTAAAATACTCCCCCAATCCACACAAAAGAAAGTAAGTAAAACTAATCCTTACAATTATAGAGGTGTGTCTCTTCTTCAGATCACGTATAAAATTCTCTCAAAACTTCTACTAAACTGGACCACCACCAAGATGAATTCAGAAAGGGATGGTAAGTGCAGAACAAATTCTGAATTCGATAAACACCATACAATATTTACGTAATACAACTAAAAAATATATGTCACCACATTTGTTGATTTCAAAAAAGCATACGATAGTATTGATCACGTCTCACATCTTATTATTTAACAGAATTTGGACTTGACCAAAAAACAAGAAATATTATCAACGACACACTTGCTTAAACAAAAGCAAAAATGAAGTTTATGTGTGGATTTAGTCATGAGTTTGAAATAAACACAGGTGTCTGTCAAGGTCTGTCTCCCCATTAGGCTACTTTTCAATTGCACTCTTGAAAAGGTTGTCAGAGAATGAAGAAAAGCAGGCACACCATCTCACCGACTAGGGTTTAAGATTAAGGGTATAGAAATAGACTGCCTAGCGTTTGCTGACAATATGGCAATATTGCCAAAGATATCTCTGATGCACAGAAACAGATAATTATACTGGAAGAGCAAGCAGAAAAAATAGAACTTCAAATCTCTTAAGAAAAAATTAAATTTATGACAAACATCAAAAATGCTCCATGTGAACTTAACATTAAAATTTTAAAAATTTGCCAGAGTAAAGAAATTTAAATACTTGGAAAATTGCAATGAAAATAAATCTGTAACATCAAGGATTCAGAAAATGGAAATTGCTTTTCAACACACAAAGAACGTTTATAACAAACAAATCTTGTTCTGGACAGTAAAACTCGCCATTTCTTAACGGTGATTAAACCCGAAGCTGCTTATGCTTCAGAAATACTCAATCTACAATATAGGACATTAAAGGAACAATTTTGGAGAGTAAGGAAAGGAAAATTAAGAGAAACGTCCTAGGGCACAGACTTAAAAATGGAATGCATTACCCCAAACCCAACTCTGAAATATATAAAAAAACTTAAGTTACTGATAAATGAGAATGCGATGAATTCAATGTTTATGCCATTTGGAATGAATGAATCATACCTGACAAATGTTTGCAAAACAAACTTACAAGACCAAAGTGATACAAACAAATAGAGAAAGACCTCACTGAACTAGGATCACCAAATCTACAGGATAGAAATGTAATCGGGCATATTGCACACACAAGGGGATTTGTTCGGAGGAACAGAAATTACAACAGTCCATGCAAATGAAGAACTATTGTGCAAGGGGGAAACTCAAAATATGCTGATTCCGCCTGGTGCTAAGTACACCGCAATTCTGATGGCACATGCATACAGAAAGAGTTTTGTGTTCAGGTGAGTCCATGTGCTGCAGCGGGAGCGAGAGGGGAGGAATGTTCACTTCGCTCGTTGCTAAGGAAGAAGAAGAAGAAGAAGAAGGAGGAGACTAAATAATAATAATAAAAGCTCATCAAAGTTGGTCTTAATCAGACCATCAAAAACATACTGTAAGAACAGAACACACCTGCTCCAACTAAATCTTTGATCGAGAAAATATTAGGTAAAATTGCAAATCCAACTACTTTTCCCTTTGCCATTCTCTACATTTACCTTTATCAGGATTGGATCTAGAAATTATACTATAAAAAATTGCTGTTCTGGTTGAAACTTGGAGTAGGAATAAACATAGGTAGTACTGTATTGCAACTAGATAGAACAAAAGGGAAACAATAATTGTTTAGAATAGTAATGCTATAGATTCAGAGTCCTTGAAAACTCTGGGGTACAGCCCAGTAATGGTGCCATAAATGTACCGACACAGGATGTTGTATTTTAACGCCTATTAATGCTATCAGACTGAGCCGAGATCAAACCCTAAATCCTGCACTACTCAGCCCAGCATTTTATGAACAGACTATCAGTGATTTGTGGTGACAATACCATAGTTTTGCATTTCGAACAGAGAAGATTACAATAGGTATGAGAATGCTGTATTTTACCACCACCATCATCAATTTCCCTTATCCGGCTCCAACTGGGTCAGGATGTATATTGCTCTTTTCCACGTTATTTTACCGAGACCATTACTACTCCACTAATGTCTGTTCTAACCACAGGGATCTGGGTACTGCTGTAACACTAATTAGACACTGCACACACACATTCTCTGATTTGTTTTCCAAATTCATTCTGCTTTTTGACTCTGTACAATTGCTTTGGGGATGCTATTACATCTTCTTCTTCTTCATTTCCCGTTTTCAGTTTCCTGGGTCGGGTTGCAAATCCAGGACCTTCATAGTTGTCTATCCCTCCACCATTCATTTCCTTCTTTCAATACTTCTTTTTCTTTTACTCCTCTTTTCTCTATGCTTTACTTCATCGTATCTATCCACCTCTTTCTGGGCCTTCCTCGTGGTCTTCTTCCTGGTATTTTCTCTATAAATATTCTTTTTGGTACTCTATATTCTTCCATTCTCATCATATGTCCGTTCCACTTCAACTTGCTGGTCTCTATCTAGTCTTGCAGTTTTGGGAACCCAGTTCTCTCCCTAACATCCACATTTCTGATTTTATCCCTCCAAGTCTTCCCAATTATTCCTCTAAGGAACTTCATCTCGGCTGCTTGGATTCGGCTTTCATCGCGTTTTGTTGTGGTCCAAGTACCTGCAGCATATGTCAAAATTGGTGTGTAATACATTGAGAATAGAACTTTCTTGCATTACTCTGGGACTTCCTGGTTCCATACTAAACCTCTCACACACTGGTAAAACCCATTAGCTTGTTGGATTCGCTTTCCAATTTCTTCATTTATTGTACAATCTTCTGTGACTATGCTCTCCAAATACTTAAAGCATTTTACCATTTCCAATAGATTTCCATTGACTTCAATATTCTGTCTTCCTTCTCTGTTGTTTCTTGTCATCACTACAGTCTTACTATTACATGCCTTATTTAAATCAATGTCATCACTAGGCTGTGGATCCATATGCACAAAAGCCATGAAAATATCCATTGGAAATATAAAATATGCACCGACTAAAGATACATTTCATTATGGTGTTTGAAGCCATTTTCAGTGTTGTCTTTGTAAACAAAGTTTGCTGTTTTCCAGTCGGCCAACATGATTGTACTCAATTGTGATGGGTTATTCCCTAATTGTGAAAAAAAAAAAAAAAAAAAAAAACATCCAAGTGCATTTATTAATCTCAGGATTAGGGAATAACCCTTCACAATTGGGTACAATCATGTTGACCGACTGAAAAACATCAAACTTTGTAAGATACATTTCATCGCTGGACTTGTAATACTACGTATCTGACAATGATTTCTTTTTCCATTATTTTCCTTACGATTAGTCACGCCTCCCAGCCGTGTGGATGTGCTGTCCAACAGAACAATTTACGTTAGGCTCATTTTGCTGTGTAGAGGCAGAAAGAAACATGAACTTTAAATTCATTGCAACTTACCACCCATACTTTTCAATCTTTACATTGAACAAGCAATGAAGGAAATTGGAGAAAAATTTAAAGTGGGAGTGAAGATTCAAGGAGAAATAATTTCAACTCTGAGATCTGCCGATGACATCGTCATCTTGGCCGACACGCCTGAGGATTTGAATGAGTTTTTGAATGGTATGGACTCTTGTCTTGAGGAAAGAATTCATGATGAAAATTAATAAATGTAAAACAAAAATATTGGAATGCAGCCGCAATAAATCAGAAACCTCTATGGACATCAAATTGGCAGGTGAAAAACTAAAGGATGTAGGAGACTTCTGTTACTTAGGAAGCAAAATAACCAGTGATGGACGAAGCAAAGAGGATATAAAAAAGTAGGTTAGCTCAGGCAAGGAAAGCATTTCTACAGAAAAGGATTCTGTTGACATCGAATATAGATTTAGGTATTAGGAAGTCATTTTAGAAGGCCCTTGTCTGGAGCGTGGCACTATATGGAAGTGAAATTTGGACTATTGGTGCAGCAGAAAAGAGGAGAATTGAAGCGTTTGAAATGTGGTGTTACAGGAGAATGATGAAGATAGGATGGGTAGATAGGGTTACAAACGAAGAGGTATTAAGACTAATGGGAGAGGAGAGATGTTTCTGGCGATTGCTAATGAAGAGAAGAGATAGGTTGGTAGGACACATACGAAGACACCCAGGAATAGCAAGCTTAGTTATGGAAGGAAGGGTTGAGGACAAGAACCATAGGGGTAGACCAAGGTTAGAATATGTTAAACAGATTGCCTCAGATGTAGGATGTGGTAGCTATGTAGAGATGAAACGATTAGCTCAGGACAGGGAGGCATGGAGGGCTGCATCAAACCAGTCAAAAGACTGAAGACTCAAACAACAACACAATTCAGAAAAGTATATTTCTGAGTATTTGTGCACTCTCCTACAATACAGTATATTTAAAGTTCACTTTCCTGTACATTGACACACAGGAAAATGAAGCTAGCATGAATTGTTCTGTTGGATGGTACATCTACATATGGCTGGGAGGTGTGTCCAATCATAAGGAAAATAATGAAAAAGTAGAGCATTGTCAGTCATGCGGTATTGCAAATTCAGTGACACTAAAAAATTGATGCATGAAAACTTCAGCCATGTTCGCGCATCATTGTCATTGGTGAGGAGGTATAGGTATAACAAAAATTGGTTCAACTCATTAATTGTTAAAAGACAGGTTCCTGATTAACTGCAGCTGTCGGAATACAATGCAGCTGTCTGTATGCCAGAAAAACATAAAAGAATACAATGAAACGGGCAAGAAACTGTGGAAACAGGAAAAAAAAGCATTGAACTCCAACAATCAAAAGATCAAAGCGCCCATGCATTCAATTAGTAGTTTGTACCCCACATAACACGTCCTAGAAAATTCCACGTGTTAGTCTTACGGACGGGTATGGGTATGAGGGGGGAGGCTGTTAAAAGCTATCTCTTGCCACACACATAACTTCCACGATTGTTATCAGATTTTGATGGAATTTTCAGGGATAACGACAATTTGACCCTAGATGGTCTCCTAAAAATCTCATCATGTCAACCCTTCCCCCCCCCCCTCATTATCCCATTGTTAGCCTCCCCGCTCGCAGCCAACCAGTCTGTTTCTACCCTCCGGCTGGTGCGGTCGTTGATTTGTTTGTATTCTATTTTTCATTTTTGGTATTTCAAACTAACAGGATCGATAATTGGTACATACAGTATATAATGGTACCTAATGATTTTCAAAGTGTCTAAGCATCATCATATATGTTTGAGTGGTGGTGTTTTTGTAGTGTTTAGGTAATTTACTCGATATGGAATGTGCACTGCAGTCATGCAAAGACAGAGGTTGTCAAGTAGTTGTATTAACTGAAAATATGGTACAGAAAATAATTGCATGCAGTGAAATCAAGCAGGACGGAGGTAAAGAAAAGTTCGTCAACCATGCTGTTACTGAAGTCCATGTTGCATGCCGACCGTCGTACACCCACCGTCCAAAACCTCCCTCATCACAGGGATGTGCTGTGGTTTAACCAAGATATGCTGTCCATATTTGATGAGCTTTAACCCTTCCCGTGCGGACGCTTTTATGGCTCTGAGTAGTGGTTTTTTTTCTTTCAAAAATTCAAAATATATAGATTATATTTTTCATGCACTAAATTTAATTCGAACTTACATATATTTTGCTTTCCTGTTGATTCTTGAAGTTTGAGTAGCATCTGAAGGTTGTAAAGTTAATTAATTAATAATAATGATTGATATATATATATATTTAGAATTTGGCCAATTATAGACCGCTTTGAACCTAAGACTACGGAACATTGTTTCGTTTTTTCTTTTCTTCCCAAAACTTCTTCATACGTTGGCTGATGGCCTGCCTCTGTTCCGCTGATAACACTCTCCGTGGTTGATGTGGAACTTGCTGAATCAAAAAATCTGCAGTAGTGATCAGTCGCCGGAATTCCACCTTATTAGAAATGATGTTGTTTGTGATCTTCAGTTTTTGCAGATCACACCGTATCTCTTCCAGCCATCTAGTGGTGTTTTTTAATTTGGAGATGTAGTCAAAAATTTCCTTAGTTAGCCTGCTGCTATCCATTCTATGAAGGTGACCATAAAATCGTAGTCTCCGTCTTTTAATTGAGTCTGTAATTTTTTCCACATTTCGGTAAAGGTCTTCATTTTTTCTCTTCATCCAAATATCTTTATTCTTTTGGGGACCCAAAATTTTCCTAAGTATTTTCCTTTCTTTCTTTTCCAGTTCCTCTTGTTCACCTCTTTTGTTCAACGTTAAACATTCTGATCCATATAATACCTCTGGTTTAATTACAGTTGTATAGTGCCTGATTTTTGCCTGGAATGAAATTGATCGTTTGTTGTATCTATGTTGGGTGAGTTTATAGGCATTTTCCATCTTTCTTAATTTCTCCTTGCAGGATGTGTTATCAAGTCCATTTGACTGGATCCATTCTCCCAAATATTTAAATTTATCAACTCTTTGAATCTGTCCATGTTGAGTTGTTAGATATTTTTCTCCATTGTGTCTGTGTTCAATATATTTGGTTTTTTCATATGAAATCTGAAGACCAGTTTTTATTGCTATTTCATGTAGGGTTTCAACCATTATTTGTGCTTGAAATCTGTTTTCTGAAATGATTGCTATGTCATCAGCAAAGGCAAGACATTTCACCTCAAATCTTCCTTTTCCTTGCCCCAAATGGACTCCTTCAATGTTTCTTTCGCATAATTTAAATTCCCATTCCTTCATTTGTTTAATATCAAATTAAATAGAAGCGGTGAAAGCCCATCACCTTGTCTAACTCCGGTTTTGATTTGGAAGGGTTCTGAAATGTCGTTTAGAAATTTAACTCTTGAGGTTGTATTTGTTAGTGTTTGTTCAACCAGTTGTCTGGTATTTTTATCTATCCCTAATTCTGCTAGCGTTAGGAATACAGACTGTCTGTCTATTGAATCATAAGCCTTTCTGAAATCAATGAAAGATACAACTGTGTTGAGGTTACGTATTGTTCTGATTCTAAGGATTGTTTTGAGATTGAAAATTTGCTCTGGACAAGACCTCCCTTTTCTAAATCCGTCTTGGTATTCGCCGATAGTATGTTCTGCTTGTTCTTCCAGATTGTGTAGCAATGCTTTAGAAAGAACTTTGTATGCGATTGGCTGTAAGGAAATACCTCTATAATTGTTGGGGTTTGTCTTATCTCCTTTCTTGTGCAAAGGATGGATTATTGCCTGTTTCCAATCATCTGGAATTGTTCCTTTTTCCCAACATTCCTTGATAACTTTGTGTAAAGCTTCAGCTGCAAATTTACCACCGAGTTTCAATATTTCAGTTAGTATCCCATCCTCACCAGTTGCCTTATTATTTTTAAGATTGTCAATATATTGTTCTATTTGTTGGACAGTTGGTGGTTCTGACGGAGCTTGTTAGCAGGTGTCTTAGTTCTTGATTCGGTTTAGTCCATCCTCTGTCGATCATTGCTTCCGTGCTATAGAACTCAGGCCATATGTCTTCTTGTTTTTCTTTCCTCTCTGCCATAACGTGGACCCATTGTGGGGTCGATGGAAGGGCCATTTTCAATCTTAGGTCTTCCAGAAGGAAAGATTCTCTGGCTAGAGGATATGCAAGTCGGGAGGGCACGTATTTTGAGATTCCGAGGGTTGCCTTCAGAAATCTTGCTTTTATTTTCTCTATTGATCTTAAGTCTTTAAGACTTAGCTTATCCCAGATTATCTCCAGTCCATAGGTGAGTATTGGGATTATTTTCGCTTGAAACAGGAATAAGGCAGTTTCAAGTGACAGTACAGTGACATTGTTGATGGTGTATTTGGCTCTAATTGCTGCTGATGTTCTGTCTTGAATGTGCATTCTGAAGGATCTCGCAGATGTTTGCAGTGTGATTCCTAGGTACTTGAAGAAATTCACGATTTGTAATGGCTCACCTTTGTAGGTTAATGTGTGCTCTGGCTTGAGTTTCCCTCCTTTTCTAAAGGTTATTTGGACCGTTTTCGTCCTATTGATTGAAAAGTGATTTCTATCTGCCCATTTTGTCAGGGCATCTAGGGCATATTTGAATTCTTGCAAGTTCTGGGAGAAAAGCGCCATATCATCTGCGTACATGAGTAAAGTTGTTTCTTTGGAGTGCTGTCGAATTATTTCGATAATGTCGGAGTTTGCTAAGTTGAACAGTAAAGGACTGATTGGGCCCCCTGAAGTATTCCATTTGTCTGTCTGATTTTCCTACAGTTGGACACTGAGTCATTGATAGTGACTACGTTATAGGCTAGGATGTTGCGTATAAGTTCAGTTTCTGGAATTCCTTGACCTGTTAAAGCTTCTAGTTTGCATATCACTATGTCTCTGTCCAGTATGTCAAAGGCTTTGGTATAATCTATAAACACACAATGTAATTTCCCTTTTGGCATGTGCAGTGAGTCTTCTATTGCATTTAATAGTAAACTTATTGCATGAATTGTGCTCTTGCCTTTCCTGAACCCAAAATTTTTCCTCGGGTATGTATGGGACTAATTTCTTTGTCAACCTCATATTTAGTATTATCGTAAGGATTTTAAAGTCTGTATTCTCCAATGCTATTCTTCTGTACGAATTTGGATCGCTAGTGTTTCCTTTTCCTTTGTATATTGTTTTAATTTCAGACTGTCTCCATCTTTCTGGTATGGTGCTGTTTTCTATACACTTATTTATTAAGGAGGTCCATAAGTCTAGGAGGGCAGCTGCTAACACCTTCAAGTGTTCAGGGTAAATTCCATCTGGACCACTGGCCTTTCCGTTACGCATGCTTGCAATTGCTTTTTCTCACTTCCTCTTAGGTGACTGTTTCTGTTTTGACTGACATTTGGCTGGGCGGTTTAGGCGCAACGGTAATAGCCGAATTAACTTGTTTAGCATTGAGTAAGCGCGAGAAGTGTTCTTCCCAGTCTTCTATATGTATTCCTTTGGTGAGTGTGGTTAAGTTTTTTTCGTGCTGAAAATGAGTTTCTCATTGCTTCTTCTGGTGCATTCTTTGCTTCTTGTTCTTTGTAGTTTGTTCTTGTTGTGTTTAAAATGTTTTTGTATCTCCTTCGTTCTTCAGCTTAGGATAGGATGCTTTCTTTGGTGTGTGTGGATGTAAGGTGGTGAAGTGCATTGAGTGTCCTCTTTCGCGCTTCATAACATTCCTTGTTGAACCATTTTTTCGACTTCCTGGGCGTGCGTACAGTGGGCGGTAGCTTTGTCTATAATACCTGTGATCTGATCTAGGGCATCTTCGAAGTTATAAATCTATCAGGTCACTTATTTCCCTTATTTCTGAGCTGCTGCTATTGGTTTCCCAGTTAGTTTCCGTGTTTTCTTACTTTTTGATTCCATTTGGTTAAAGGAATGTAATCCATTAAAAGCTATGTTTGCTCTTACTGGTACATGTTTTCTGTAAAAAGCGCCTGCTTTTGACCATAACTGTTTCTCATTTGTTAAGGAAACATTTTTGCGCGGCAACCTGTGAAGTATGAGGTTGATTGTGCTTGAGCCATTGGGAGTGAAATATGTGAAGTTCATTCTTTTATTCGATGAGAAACGTGAGGGGCTTCACATTTTTCTGCAAATATTTTATGTTCACCGGCTCATATATCGGAGACGGTAACACACAGAGATAAATATGAATACACCATTTTGTAGGGCATTTAATTACCTTTAAATTTAAAAATTATAAATATTGACGGGACTTTATTAGGTGTTGTTCAGGGGACCTCCCCCTACACAATTCCTGAAACATTTGGAACTACATGATTTAATGCAGCAAACGCATCAATTTTGGTCTAATTTAACTGGACTAAATTCGACAATTGAAATCTCCTGTTGAAGTATATTTTCCTTTGGTTCACTGTTTGACAGTGCTTGTGCAATGATTTCGACAGCATCGTTAATTGCTAAAGCCGGGCTAAGATCCATGCCTATAACGGTGAAAGATTTTACTGTGACGATAATAGTATTATCCATCACTAAAATGAACTTTGGCTTTCTAGTCCAGTCAACTGGCGCTCAAAAAGGGGTTTACCTACGAAGTTTTGCGGGAGTTTTGAAAATTGGTATATTTATAGATTTTGATGTGCTCTTTCCGAATTTTTATTTTGCTAACAATTTTTTTTCCGGGAAACCGACGCCATATTGAAAAAATGGCGCTCCAAAACAGTTTTTCGACGATAATTTCTTTGTGACTCGCTTTACGGTGAAAATAGTTATGTAATAAATTAAACTAGAGAATATTTCCTATAATTCATGTCTGAACTGTTTTTTTTTTTTGTGAAATGAATAGTTTCGGCGTATGAGCGCCGCAAAGTTTATTCCAACACGCGTATTTTGTATACCAACGATAAATATTTACTACGCGTTGAAAAACCGGCCTACTATGGCCTGCCTATGCCTAACGGTCTGTCACAGGTATCACTGCCAGCTGGATCGCATCCCTCCTGGCTACTATAAGCTGTGATGATCCAGCCAACAGTGCAGGTATAAAGGAACACTCCCCCTTGACCTTGGGATCGCTTCTACGAAAAATCTGCCAGCACAGCTCAAATATTATGCCTGAACATCAGTATGAGTGCGTCGTTCAACAGTGTCGGTCACGTATTTTCAGAGCCATGGCTTCTGAGGAAGGGAACTGTTTCATTTGTGAAAATCCATTGCAAGGAAGTGAGGTGATTGCAGTGAAGGGAAATGGACTGGATACATTTCGTCAGTCAAGTGTCAAAAGAAAGGATAACAAGAGGAAACTCTTGGCGGGACTGAAATCGGTAGTGGTTCACAACGCGTGTCGAAAAAGCTTCAACAATGAGAGATCAATCTCTGCATTTGTGCGTAGAGGAGGTGATGTCGCATCTGTGCACCCACAACTACCTCAACATTCCCATTCAAAGATCATTGTTTCTTGTGCGCTGTTGAGATAACAGCAGAGTTTCTAGCGAAACAGAAACGGATGGCTCCGCGCGATCGTAGTACGGTATTGTGTATAGCGTGCATAAATTAGGAATGAAAGACACCATTTCAAAAATTGCTAGAGCCCGTAATGATGATTGGGGTCGAGCGATTGTTGAGCGTTATGAATGCAGGCGACCGGATAGATGACGACATTATTCCGATTGATTCATCATCAATTTTTCAAAGAATGTGCATCGCACAAGAATCTGATAAGGAACTTGAAACGTTCCTTACGTACAAACTTGCTCCGTTTCCGTTATCGCTTTTCAATTACGAAGAAATGTGCAAATGCGTTAAATCTTCTCTATATAAGGCATTTGATACTTATTCTAGACATGTCAACTTTGAAGACGCCATGTATGTCATCGACGGAGGATTCTTATTGCACCGACTCGTTTGGAATCGGGCTGAATCGTTTTCATCCATTTGTAATAACTACATCGCATTCGTTAAATCAAAATATACCTCCAATTCCATCATCGTATTCGATGGATATCTGGAAGAAGTAGCAGACCGTAGTACCAAATATGCGGAGTGATCCCGACGATCACGGAAACATTCATCAGTAGATATACTTTGTGAAGAGACAATGATCCCATCTGTGTCGCAAGACAAATTTCTGGGCAACGATGCAAACAAGAACCGCCTCATTGGAATGTTGAAAACAAAATTTGAAGCTGCGAACTACATGGTCAAACAAGCCACAGAAGATGCAGATTCACTAATAATCAATACGGCAATCAGCGTTTCATCTACATTCAATTCCGTTATAGTTGTCGGCGAAGATATAGATCTTCTTATTCTTTTGACAGCTTTATCTGCGGCTACGCGTTCAAACATATTATGTTCTGAAACCAGGGAAAGGAACGATTTTCCAACGGATATACTCAACCGAAAGTATCATCTATATAAGAGCCGCAGATAACATCTTATTCTTGCACACCTTCAGTGGCTATGATACAACATCGGCACTTTTCAATCAAGGCAAAATTAAATGCGCCAATGTACTCCGGAAGAACCGAGATGTAAACGTGCTCGTCCGGGTTTTTGAAAACCCAAATGCTGACCCAGAAAGCATTGCTGAGGCTGGAGAACGCTTCCTCCTTGCGTTGTACGGTTGTGGCGTAAAAAATATGTAGTTGAACACCTAAAGATATACATGCTTCATGAAGTCAGCATTCAAAAATCAATTTAATATTTCATCGCTGCCACCGACAGAAGCAGCAGCACGACAACATTCCTTCCGAACCTACCACCCGGTTCAGCAGTGGTATGGAGTTGGGAAAAAAGCAGAGCAGTGGGGATGGAAGAAGAGCAAGAATGGGATAATTCCTGTCACCACACTCAAGCCCCCAGCTCCAGCAAACTTGCTGAAACTAATTTCTTGCAAATGATAGAAAGGATGCCGAGGAGCCTGTGGATACAGAGAGGCTTGACTAAAGTGCTCCGTTATTTGTGCGAATTGCAATGGCACCTGCGATAATTCGGTTATTGATCTGCGAGACAGCGATGAAGAGGAAGAGACGGAGATAATTCTTCTGCGAACCTTCGATGAAATCGAGGAAGAAGGTGATGAAGTTGAAGAAGAGAACTTGGAAGAACTTCCTATCCATGAGGTTTTGCACAGTCCTCAAGACCAAGAACTCGCAAAACCTGGTCCATCAGGGATAGCGAAGAGAAGAAGAATGCGCTAAATTGATCACATGTGGATTAGGCCTCCTTGGGATACCACTAAAAAAAAAATGCGCCAGGAACTCAACCTTATGGTGGTGTGGAAAATAGTTTTTTCGCCAATACGCGTGTTGGTGTAGACTTTGCGGCGCTCGTACGCCGAAACTATTCATTTCACAGAAAAACGGTTCAGACATAAATTATAGAAAATATTCTCTAGTTTCATTTATTACATAACTATTTTCACCTTAAAGTGAGTCACAAAGAAAATATCGTCGAAAAACTGTTTTAGAGCGCCATTTTTTTTCAAGAAAAGAAATTTGTTAACAAAGTAAAAATTCGGAAAGAGCACGTCAAAATCTATAAATATACCAATTTTCAAAACTCCCGTAAAACATCGTAGGCAAAACTACCAAACGATTGGACTATTCCTATCTTAGCATTATAGTAGAGTGATACCCCACCTGACAGTCTGCCTGTCTGGTTTTCTTTTGCAAATGCATGGACTGCATAAAGACCTGGAATGCCAATTTCGCTTGTTATCATGGTTTCAGTTAGCATGGTGATATCAAAGTCTGGTATCGGATTTATTGGCAATTGTTTCAAGGCAGTCCTTCTATGTTCCATAGCAATAGTTTCAAATTATAAGGTGCGTTCAAAAAGTAACGAGCCGGAGGCATAATTACAGAAACCAGTACCTGTATGTTAGAAGTATTGGTCCTGGCTGTTGAGGCACTTGTCCCACTGTGACACGGGGCAGTGAATGGCTATCTCATAAAATTCCCTGGGCTGCGATGTGAACCAGTTCCGCACGGACAGCTGGACGTCGGCGTCCGAGGTGAATCGTTGGCTCCGCAGAGCCCTTTTCAGGGGACCAAACATGGTGTAATCACAGGGAGAGAGGTCCTGACTGTATGGAGGGTAGCCGAGAACCTCCCATTTGAATTTCTACAGGAGTGCCGCGACTGTGTTGGCCGTATGAGGTCGTGCATTGTCGTGGAACAGAATGACCCCACGGGTAAGATTGCCTGGTCGTTTTGTTTTGATCGCTTGGCGAAGGGTGGTCAAGGTTTGCGAGTAACGCTGGGCATTCACTGTTGTCCCGTGCGGCATGAAGTGTATCAGAAGGCGGCCATCTTGGTCAAAGAAGAACGTCAGCATTACCTTTCCTGCACTCGTGTGGATGGCCTTGCCTTTTTTGGGTGGTGGTGACCCAGGATGCTTCCACTGGAGGCTTTGTCATTTGGATTCTGGTTCGAAGTGATGACACCATGACTCATCTCCAGCCACCACTCGTGCCAGGAACCCATTCCCTTCCCTCGCATAGCGCTGCAGATGACCAAGACAGTGGGCCATTCGACATGCTTCCTGGTGAGGTTGAAGACTGTGGGGCACCCATTGGGCACACACATTGCGCAAGTGCAGTCGTTCCTTCATGATGGTGTGCATACTGCCAACGATCAATCCGACCACGGCGGCTATGGCGTTCACTGTCACTCGGCGGTCCTGGGTAATGAGTGCATCGACCAGCTGGACGTTGTCATCGGTAATGCAGGGGGTGCCCCAGACCGGGCATCATTGGCTAATAACACCCGTCCTTCCCTGAAGCGCTTGTGCCATGCCTTGACCCTTGTAAGGGACATGCAGTGTTCGCCGTACACTTGTGACATTTGGCGATGAACGTCCGTTCCCCCTACACCTTCCGCTGTCAGAAACCGAACACCACCTCTTTGCTCTTCGGTTGACACCTCCATGTCACTGTTTGCAATGTGACTGGCAGCGTTGGACGATTGATGCATACTGCTGCTCGCTTTGTATCGTCACATGACGTGCACGCTTGGCCTCTAGCGACGGGCTGTGACCTTCCACGCTCTGGTCAGAACCACACCTCGTTACACACGCCACGATTAGCCGAAGTCGTCACCAGTTTGCGCATTCCAGCCTCCGGCTCGTTACTTTTTGAATGCACCATATATTTAATATTTTGAAGCACTTGTCAGTTTCTTGGGATTGTTTACATGTGTTATTCGAGGGATGCTCCTCTTTCCCGTAATATCTCCGTGGGAGACGAAAACGTCGTACTAGTACACCCTTGGGCCAGAAATTCGGGTTTCCCGTTTTTTCCAGGTATACGCCTTGTCTTCTTAATTCCTGCCGCTCCTTCCGGAGCATAGGGCCTTGGCGAAATTTCTCCACGCAGTACGGTTCCTGGCTATTCTCTTCACTTGACTCCAGTTCTTGTCCTCCTCTGCAATTTCATTTTCGATCGTCCTCTTCCAGGTCTTCTTAGGTCGACCTCGCTTCCTGGCACCTTGAGGATTCCAGTCTAGCGCCGCCCTCTCAACAGCTCCGTCCAGCTTCCTTAGTGTGTGACCGATCCAGCGCCATTTCCTCTCCTTGATCTGGATGCTAATCGGTTGTTGATTGGTGATGGTCCAAAGATCTTCGTTTGAGATTATGTCCGGCCACCTCACATTCATGATGCGACGCAGACATCTGTTAATGAACACCTGTAGCTGGTTGTTGATCGGTTTTGTGACTTTCCATGTTTCACAGCCATAGAGAAGAATCGACTTTACGTTGCTATTGAAAAGGCGGAGCTTGGTCTTCCTGGAAATGTTTCTATTTCTCCAGATGGGGTAGAGCTGGACAAAGGCACCATTTGCCTTCCTGATACGGCTTCGAACAACTTCCTCTGCTCCCCCATCATTTGTGACTATACTCCCAAGGTAGAGGAAGGACTCAACTCGCTCAATTTCCTTTCCGTTGACTGTCAAGCTAGTCGTGACGTCAGAATTTATCCTCATCTCTTTGGTCTTGTTGGTGTTAATCATCAGTCCTGCACGTTCTGCTTCTCTCTGCAACCTCCCCAGCTTATCTTCTATGTCTCGATACCGTTGTGCCATAAGACAAATGTCGTCCGCGAAATCCAGATCTTCAAGCCTGTCATTTATACCCCATTGAATACCCCTCTTCCGTCCTCCCATTACCTTCTTCATCACACTATCCAGGACCAACAGGAACAAAGTGGGGGAAAGGACACACCCCTGTCTCACTCCGGAACTGACCTTTATCTTTTCTGTTAATTTGCCTTCGTGTAGAACCTGGCACTCATACGCCTTGTAGTTACCCTTAATGTTGAGATCTTCACAACTCGTGTTTCCGGTGATACCATTCATGTTTAAAATTTTTATTATATCGTCTGTTGTTGAAGTTTGCTTCAATTTTCCCACGTAGAGCCATGCCATTTTCTTTCCTGCTTGGAGGAAGTCATCTTCTTTGGTTCCTATCATCACTGACTGAAGCTGGTTCTTCTTCTTCCTATTTATTACTTGTGTCCATGGGTGGTGTGAATAAAAGTGAGCACACGCTCTTTACTCGCGAATTTAGAGCGGGCACTCGCATTGAGGTGAATAAAATCCGCTGGTCGGTAGCAGTCACTCACAACAGTCCCGGTGTCCTTGAGCGCACGCTCCAGTCACTTGAGTAGCAGAGCGGGCGCTGCAGATTCCTGGTGAATGAAGATCGAGTAGACACTCATGTCTGTTAGCGCCTGCTCATGTTTCCTTGAGCTAGCTCAGTAGGTGACTCCAAACAGTCGGTTCAAGTTCAGTAGCATGGCAGAGTTTATGATGGTGGTTAATAGAAAAAGGAAATTATATAAACTTCGCAGAGAATCATCTCAAATTGATTACAAAGTGTTATATAAGTTCAGTAAGGAACATGTTGAATGGTTAGCGGAGCATTTCCTTGGGCATTACGAAGAAACAAGGGGTGGTGCATTAACAAACGAAGAAAAAATGAGAATCTTCTTGCGTTATGTTGGTGACCCTGGATTTCAGAGTAGAGTTGGTGAAGACATGGGTGTAAGTCGGAGCACTGTGTCAAAAACATTTTCGCAGGTTTTGACTTCAATAGAAATGAAAGCAGATTACTGGATAACATTTCCAACAAATGTTGCTGAAATGCAGGAATGGCAAGAATGTTTTACCTTCCCTTATGCTATCGGAGCTGTTGACTGTACTCATGTTCAAATTTAAAAACCACATGTTCATGTTGATCAACAGAAAAGGCGTCCCTAGCATTAATGTACAGGCCACTTGCAATGAGAAAGAACAGTTCACCAGTGTAGATGCATCATGGCCTGGCTCTGTCCATGACTCCCGAATTTGGAGAAACTCTGATGTTTGCAGTGTTATGACTAGACGACATGGAAATGCGCTCCTGGTTGGTGATGTGGATTATGGCATCTCTCCATGGCTCATGACACCATTTCAAAACGCTGCCACTGCTGAAAAGAGGGCTTATAATACTTGTATCACAAGAGAGCGAGTCGTGATAGAGAGATACTTTGGTCAGATAAAGCAGCGCTTTCCTATTTTGCAAAGCAAGATTAGGTTAGCCACAGAAAGGATACCATCCGTCATTTTATGCTGTTTCATTCTTCACAACGTCGCGAAGCATATCCAAGATGAAGATTTCGAAATCAGAGACTTAAATGACGAAGAAGACTTCAACTTGCCAGTTGAAAACGATGGTGTTCGCATAAGAGAGTGGGGTCAACAAAGGCAAGATGAGATAGCAACAGCAATATATGGCTTACAACATTAGGTGAGTAAACTACATTTGGCAACTTCTATCAATCGATGTCATACCTTTTATTAATTTAGTTACTTCAATGTAATAAAACAGTATGAGTTCGTAACTTTATATTACTAACCACCAAGAGCTTCCATATAACACAGTACTGTATATGCTGCTCTAAAAATTATAATCATAAATAAAAATAAATAAAAAATAAATATATAAATAAACAAGAAGTTCCGTGACGAACTAAAGAGTCTACTTTTCTTAAAATTAAGATTCATGCCAATGAATAATCTATCTAGAATAATGACGAAATGAAGTTTGTAATATCGAAAATTCTAATTAGTTCAAAATATACCTGGTATAATGTGGCCTAATAGAGCACTACAGTTGGCAGCCCTGGTGACTGAATATAATTTTAGTTCCTTCTCTTAAGGTACAGAATACAAAATTTGGTTGAAGTCCAATGGATAGCATGAACGACACATGCAGTTCGACATTGAATCTATCAGTGCGCGTAAAATCATGTTGGCAACAATGTCATTATGTGTTGGTCAGAAATAATTTTAAATATTATTATGATCTCTAGTTGTGCCAATTTTGGATGAAATCCATTTGTTAGTATAGACGTTACATGTATTTTAAAATTGGGCCTATCAGCAAGCTTAGAATCATGTTGACAGCACTGACTTATAATAGTTACTCCAAATTAATCTCAAATGGCAGGTACTATACGTGTGCAAAGATTAGAGCTGTTGGCTTGCATACTTCCTGATATATTGATATTAGGGTAAAAAAAATAGAGACAGCATTTATTAACAGCCCTGGTGGCTCTTAAGATTATGCCCAGTCATATCTGTTTATGTACAGATATTACATACGAAATTTGGTTGAAATCCAATTGATAGTGTATACGTTATATGCATTTAAAAATTGGACCTATCAGCAGGCTTAGAATCATTTTGGCAACACTGGCATGTATGGCCTCCTAGAAATTGAACTGAAATATTATTATCTATATGTGTGCCAATTTTGGAATAGCTGCCATGCATACCTTCCAAGATATCCAACATGGAGCTCAAATTTCAAGTGCATTTTTTCAGCAGTTGGTACTACTGACATCATTTTCAAATATGGGATTGAGATATTCAGGTATAAATCCTAACTAATACCAAATGTCGATTACTGCAGCCATTTAAGAGTTGATAGGGGACACACACACACACACAGAGACAGACAGACAGAAGGACAGACAGACACACATTTGCCCTGATCAATCTCATAAGTCTACTTTTTCCACCTTTTTGCAAAATGTGAAAAGTAGGCTAAAAATTAAATACCGGTAAATACAATAAATTAAACAAATAAAAAAATCAAACAAATGAAATAAATTAGATAAATCATCATCATTTATTGCATGTAACAGGCCATTAAGACCCATAGCAGAAAAACAAGGGAATACAATAATTCTTAATTACAAATCAAACAAATAAAATGAAAAAAGAAAATCCACAGCCTGCTTCCAGTCTCTGACCGGGTCAGGAATGGAATGAATGAAGCCCCCATCTAGCGGCGAGGATATGAACTGTGCCGGCTGCCGAGGCCTGACGCACTCCTCTGGGGCAATGATTAAATGAATGACAAATGAAATGAAATGATAGTGGAGAGGGTTGCTGGAATGAAATGTTGACAGGGAAAACCGGAGTACCCGGAGAAAAACCTGTCTGCCTCCGTTTTGTCCAGCAAAGATCTCACATGGAGTGACCGGGATTTGAACCACGGACCCAGCGGTGAGAGGCCGGCGTGCTGCCACCTAAGCCACGGAGGCTTAAATCAAACAAATAAAATAAGTTAGACAAAAGAAATGAAAAAAAATAAAAAAAAAAATATGAAATAAACCAAATAAAATAAATAAATGAAATAAACCAAATAAATAAATTAAATAAATGAAATAAACCAAATTAATAATATAAATAAATGAAATAAACCAAATTAATAATATAAATAAATGAAATAAATCAAACAAATAAAATAAATAATAGATATGAAATGAAACAAATAAAATAAAAAACAATAAATAAATATAATAAACCAAATAAGAAAATGAAATAAATCAAGCAAATGAAATAAATAAATAAATGAAATAAATCACACAAATAAAATAAATCAAACAAATAAATTAAATAGATAAAAGCAAAGTAAATATAGTTCAAGGTCACATCTGATGATAGAGTACACTTTCAGCACCTTCACAATCCATCTCTTGTTCCTTTCTTTCTCTTTCCCTCTCTCTTCCTGTGTTTATTTCCCTTGCTGTTTCCCGTTCCCTTTTTCTATCCATATCGCTTTCTGTTTGCTTCAGCTGTTTCTCCTGCAATAACAACACCTTATGTTTTTGCTCTAAAACCTTCAATTGCTTTAACAGCACCAACCTTTGCAGTTCACTGTTATTTAGTTTCCTTGTTTGGTCTGTTTCATCTTCCAGCAATTGCCTGTTAGCTACCGGTACGCTCGCTGCTGGTGGTGGTGTGCTATGATTTACCAGTGATGACTAGGGCCCGGATTTATATGCACTAAAAAACCTGAAAATATGCATGCAAATATGCACTAAAAAGTTAGAATATATGCACGGAAAATAATGAAATATGCACTTAAAACATGCAATTTTATTCAATTACCTATTTACAGGTATCATTTGTTGCTGAAATCAAGTGATTCATGGAGGGGAGTACCAGAAGATTCTAAGCTCTCAATGGCTTTTGGAAGTTTAGAAAAATGTGCATGAATGAAATTTACATCTTGATAAACAGTAGCGGTTTCAAACACAACTTTTGCATCACGGACACACGCAATATGCTCATCTTCAAGTTTTGTAACCACTTCTTTCACTTCATTAAAATTCTCCTGATAAAATAATACTGCAGATAACCATGTCCCCCACCTAGTCAGGACAGGTTCAGGTGGCAAAGGAACTTCAGGTAGACATCTTTGTAGAACTGGACACGAGCTGGTGCTTTCAGAAACAGCTTCTTCCCACATCCAATTAAATTGTTTACAGCTGGAAACTGTGTGCGTATTTCTTCTGCAATGCGGTGTAATCCGTGCGCTAAACAGGTTACGTGTATGAGTTTCGGATAAAATACTTGGAGGGCCTTTGCTGCTTTCAACATATACGAAGCTGCATCTGTGAGCAGTACAAGCACTTTACAACAATTATCCTCAATTTCAGATGGCCACAATAGTCGCAGAGAATCATTTACAAATCTTGCTATTGTGCTATGGTTGGTTTTCTCTAGTACTTTACAAGCAAGAAGATGCGGCTTACCGGGTTTTTCTGGATGAAATTTACCAACCACGAAATTTGCTATGTAACGGCCACATGAATCCGTTGTCTCATCTACGGATATCCAGACATAGTTCCTTCCAATATCAGAACGGATCAACTCCAGGGTAGATTCATATAGCGGAGGTAGGTAATTTTTCCTAAGAGTTGATTCATCTGGTATTTTTTGATTTACACAATATTTCTCAAGAAATGATCGCAGAACTGGATTGCTTAATTTATTCAATGGAATGTTGCTGCATACGAAAGCCCTACAAAGATCATTTGAAAATGTATTAAGAATACCGGACTTGGCTTTACCTGCGTAAGAAGTAGTTGTTGTGGTGTGCTGTTCTTCTCCTCCTTTGCTTTAATATGTGCAGTTGTTTTTGAATGATGTTCAAGCTGAAATTTCTTTCCACATTTTACTTCCTTTGAGCAAACTTGACAGTACACGATGACACCATCTGTTGAATAGTCCCTATTACCCGACACCCACTGATTTAGTAAATCTCTTCTCCTGCTCTTTTCCTTGGGCATTTTTAGAAACTAACACTTGAGATGCAGGGCATTAAACTGGAACGTAACTAGTGAACTGAAGATACTTCTGTCCGGACCAATTGCCCAACCCCCTGAGATTATTATCTACTGTGGTAGAGAAAGGAATTCCGGGAAGTCCAGCCAGCCTACCTACCCATACCTAAGCTATCTGTTGCCATTGTCAGTTGTGAAAGTAAAGTGCCGTTACACAGAGAGTCGAAAACACCAATTAGTGAGGGATGCACATAATATAGGCAACTAGCTAGGGATGCACTAAACAGATATATTTTAGTAGTTCTTGTAATTGTCCTTAAATTCCGACATATATACCGGAATATGCTGTTACGTCTAGAATATGCACTAAACCTCGAAATATGTCAAAATATGCATATGCATATGCGCATATGCATTTTTAAAAAATCCGGGCCCTAGTGATGACGTAGATGCCCCTGCATTAACTTCATCATCATGTGACGAAACTTCTCCATATTCCATAATCGGAGTAGTGACCGCTCCCCTTTAAAAATAATAATATATACAAATTACTATACAATAGAAAGATAGCATTGCATAATATTTAAAATAAATTCTATCTTCCACAACTTATTAGTACCGGCACTGTATTTATATAAATGCCTTACCATTCAGGTTTTCACTGTCGGTTCTGCTGCAAGTCGAAGTGAGGACAGCTCCTGCAGATCTTGCTCCTGAAATATGCATTCAATTGTTGTTAATTGTCAATTGTTAATATATTATTTTCATGATAATAAAGTTTTGTTATTTACATGATTCCAATTTCCTCAATTTATTAAATTGTTAATTATTACTGCCGTAATTTTCAGGTTATTATTTCCTACCTTTCAGATGGCCGATGGTTGGGTTATCCTCCCCTTGCATGAGACTCATCAGCTGTTATGGATTCGTTTCCCGTACGCTTTAAATCTAACTTACATTTTAGCCTGGTTTTTAAGTTTTGTAATATTTTATACAGCTGTTGGACCGAAAGATTTAAATTAAATTTTGAAAGTAAATCACACTGAACTGCATTTATTGCCCTTGTTTTCTTGTGTTTCGTATCCGGTAGCTGAGACTTCGAAAACAGAATCGGATGTTCCTTCAAAATTGAGACAAAAGCAGACTGGAATTCAACACTGTCTTCTGCCATGGTGAGCAATGAACTGCCTTTCAAACATCGGGAGTCAGCATCATATTACACGACACGTGTACGGCCTTGAGCAATGTCACCGAGTGGATGCTCCAGACGCTTGAGTGTGCGCTGAGCTTACACTCTACATTTTTATTCACCAGAAATGCGGAGTACAAGCTCATCGGCAGTCAGACACTCGGGCACTCACTGAGCATACGCTCACGAGCTTTGACTCATTTTTATTCACACCACCCCATGTGTTTGTGTTATCTTCTTACCTCTCGGTTGCTTCTTCAGTGAATGCTTCTGGTTGGTAATTTTGGTTAGGAAGCGGCAGAACAATTCGGTCTTTCCTACCCAGTGACCTTTCTTTGTTGCTTATTTCATTTCCTACTATTGTAGATGATTTCTTTATTATTGGTGGTCGGTCTTCTTTTATTACTGTTTTTATTTTTTCCTCAATGGTTTTTGCTAGATCGTTTTCTAGGAAACTAATAACAGTGTCCACCTTCAGAGATAATTCTTCTACTTTCTTGCTTTCTGCATTTTTTTTCTGTAAGTAATTCATGTTTACAATATTGTCACACATCCAAAGAAGCTTGCAGTTTTTCCGCTTTAGTATTTCAATTCTCCTGTTGTTATGCCTGATCACTCTTTGCAGTGCCATCTCTTACATACTCCATCACATAGAATGGAGATGTCTTCATCTTTGATTTTTCTTTTACATGTTCCACATTCAGCTGACTCGTTTCCGTTCTTTTCGGGCATTGTAGAGAAGTTGGTCTTGGAAAAAACAAAGTAATTTCTTGTATGATTGATTTATATAGTACATCACTTCCAGTTGTTGATTGATTTCTGATTATTAAATGTATGTATTATATGGCACGCGAACACGTCAAACCATCACTCAAACCCAAAGCAGACACTATATATTCATCATTCCACAGCCTTTTCCATGAAATTATGCTCACATCACCAAATACTGGTAAATACTACAAAAATGTACTCACCTCACCAACTATGCAATGACACGTGCGTTCATCTGAAGCAACAACTACCTGCGGGTATTTGTGAAGTCAAAGAGGTCTCTAGGGGTGACATAATTGACTATCAAACATGTGACTGCGTAGTGGTGCCATATCCTGGGTTTAACTTTTACTATTTTGATGGCAAACGGTGCCATACCGTATTTACATTTTCGAAATTCCCGGATACATCCGTTTCCCGATCGTGGCAGAAATGTATGCTCCGGATGTATCCGTATTCCGCTCGGGAAGGGTTAATGATAGGGAAATAAATTATACATAAAATAAATGTAATATTAAAGTATTACACCAATGACCAGTTGTCTGCCTCCATATGGTGTAGCTTCACAACTTTCCGCTATTATAATTTTAGTCATTGGTATGGACTGAAATCCTCTATTTTGCTAACAGTAGTCTCGTTACCCTCCAGTCTGAACCCACTGGAATATGATTGTATTCTTAAGGCTGTAAGTTGTATAAAACTCTCTCTTCAGCTGTCTGAAGCTGGCTGTTGGAAGACACTGCTTGTGTAGCCACATTAGAATCCACCAAGAATACTACTTTCAATATATCAAGGTGATAAAGAGAGTTTCTGCATCACCTGTGAGGTTACTTCTAGTTCAGGTACGACAGAAAGTGTAGTGGTATGGCACAACCATGGACACTCAACAGTTCGGAGCTGCGGTGCCCAGTCAACCAACTGACAGATATTGATCTTGAGATAAAAGAAGATTGATGCTCTACCAATCTTCTTCTTCTTGTATCGGCGAATCTTTCCAATTATACTTCTAAGGAACTTCATCTCGCTGCCTGAATTCTACGTTCCTCCCGTTTAGTTGGTGTCCACGTGCCTGCTGCATACGTCAATATAGGTGCGTAATATGCTAAATACAAGATTTTTTTACATTTATCGGGAACTTCCTGGTTCCACACCAGACCTCTCACTCTCTGGTAAAACTCATTTGCTTGTTGGATCCTCTTACCAATTTCCTCACTTATCCCTCCATCGTCTGTGAGGACACTCCATAAGTTTATGAAGCTTTTCACAACTTCTAATGGTTTTCCATCGACTGCAATATTCCCCCTACCATTTCGCACATTACTAGTCATCACTACCATCTAACTCTTCTCCACGCTGATTTTTATTCCCTGCTCTTATATCTCCTGGTTCAAAACATTAACTTGTTCTTGGACTTCCAATTCATCGTCCCCCCATATCACTATGTCATCAGCAGAGGGTAAGGCCTTAGTCCCTTACTTCCCATTCTCCGTTACACTCGTTTATGAATTCCATCCATGACAGTGAGGAAAAGTATGGGGGCAATACACTCCCTTGTCGGAGATCTGTTTCTACATTGAACCAGTTTGTTTGTCCAATCTTGGTCTTCACGCTAGTGATACACTGACGATACATGGCATTTATCATTTCCACTTCAGCTCTACCTACTTCAATGCATCCCAAACCAGATGTCTTGGCACACTATCATATGCCTTCACAATATCTATAAAGGTCATCACCAAATTCTTCCCGTATTCGCACCTTTTCTCCATCACGTTCCTCATCGTAAAAATAAGATCAAAAGTTGATCTGTCTCTTTGAATCCATATTGTTCTTCCTCCATTTCCTTTTCTACTACCATCCTCAGTCGACCTTCGAGTATCCTTTGCCACACGTGAAATGAGGGTGATTCCTCTGTAGTTGTTACATTATTTTTTTACCTCCTTTCTTGACGACTGGAATTATTAGTCCTTTACCCCATTCTTCTGGTACATCCTTATTTTTCCATATCAACCATTGCATCCCTATGGGTCCAGCTGCCTTAATCATCTCCATAGCTACCTCATCCACTCCTGTTGCCTTCCCACTCTTCATCTTCTTTATAGCACTTTCTATCACTAACATTGTTATATCTTCACCTTGAATTTCTACAATCCTTTCATCTTCCTTTATTTCCTCTATCAATGCTTTGGATTTGTTGTTCAGTAATTTGTCAAAATAGTTTTCCCATCGTTTCAGTATTTCTTCTCTTTGTGTAAAAACCCGTCCTGTCTCCTGGCTCTACCAGTCAATTAACTTCATTGGAATTACAGTATTTTAAATCCTGGTACACAATATTATCAAAAGGTTCATGTTTCAATGCATTTCAATAGTTATGTCAATTTATTCTATTCAATAAATTTTAAGTATTTCAAGATCAAATCATGAAGAAAATAAAATCAGTAGAAACAAAATATTAACACTGGTAAGAAAAGGAAAAGCACAAGGGATGAGTGGCTTGCCAACAGAAAAAAAGAAAAGAAGAAAAGCAAAGCCAAATTTCAAGGCCATGATCATTAGGCGGTGCGTTTGGCTTAAATCAAGTTCGACGTTGGACATGGTACAGAAGATGTTCTGTGGTGCCCAAGACTCAGTATGAATATTTAGTGGTCTAACAATAGATTTTAACTTTAATGGGATGCTGCAAAGAAAACACTAGGACTCCAAAGTTAAGCCATATGGACAACTTTTGAAGTTTTAATTCGTAATTAATTAAAATTTCTTTGAAGTTATTGCAGTTTATAGCAATTCCTGCTTCACAGAACTTTTTCCATCACTGCCTACATACGAGTATTTTCTTCCCTTTACCCCCATTATTTGATGCCGCTGGTACCAACTTTGCTTGCTTGGGTTTTGATGCGAGATTTAAGGCCGGATATCCTTCCTGACCCCACAGGACTTTTCAAGTGAAAATTCTACCCTGCAGTAACTGGGATTTGATTCAAGTACCGGTACATTTCAGAGAAAGGCAAGCTGATATGCTGCTTTGCAATCTCATCACTGCCTAATGATGATGATTGGCTTTCACTAGCTATCGAATGTGATTGTCTTCTGTGGATGCCATCATTTGTGATTGTGGGTTGCAGGCCTACAAGAATAAAATTTCCAATTATCTTACCTGTTCTTGGATAAACTTCACTATTTTTTCTATCAATTGTTCAGGAGGAGCTGGACGGAATTTGTTGTAAACTGCTGCATGTGCAGCTTGCTCAAAATATTTAAAGCCCATCCTACAATCAAATAAACAAATATTACCATAATGCTTAGAAAGACGATTATTCTGCAAATTCAGTGAGTAGAAAACACTGGACTTAGGCTTCAGTCTCCTCCTTACATGAGATGTTTTAAACTGCTATGTCAAAGAGACTACCATAGGTAATTTAAGATAGCTATCATTCATTACTGATAACAGATATTTAATCCAGTATGCAGTTTGCCCTTTGGATATCAGTTGATGCTACACAAACAGCTGAGTCAATGCAAGTTAAAAGCAGTTATGTTTGAACATATAGATTAGGCCTACCAACCAACTAGGTAAGAAGACCTGGGTTCAAAGCTCTAAAGAGTCTTTAACATATTGTTTAACCTTGAGCCATTGAGGATTCATCCCTAACACCCATCCATATTATTACACATTGCGACATTGGTAAGAGAAACATTGCTGTTACAGGTCGGACGTTTGTTTTAGACGAGTGAAAAATCTTAATGGAAGCCTGGAGGCGAGTTACTGCAGTACCTGTGTTGTTATCAGTTGCCCCAAGAGGTCCGATGATTGACAAAGCTGTCTCACACTCCTACTGAAGTACAGTCATTGGCAAATATAATGATGTTCTGTTCGTAAATACGTAACGTGTACTTCTGCATCACACAATACTTCGACGTTGACTGTACTGTCTGCAAGTCGGTGTCGCCACGTGCTCAAGTCTGGAATTCCATTACATCAGATCGGTGGTGACAAGTGTGAAGCGATAGAGTGAGAGAGTGACTGTGTACAGGCTCACTCGCAGGCTTTAAGGTCAAGGGCAATCGTCTAAAACAAACGTCCGGCCTGTAATTCATTTCAGGGGCTTGGGACATCTCGGTCATCAGCCCCATGTAGTTGGGAGTGTGTTGAACTTGTCTTATAACCTGTACTGTATTTATGTGATGACTGTAAGGGTGCGTGTAACTGTATTAGGGACAGGGAAGAGATAGGCACCCTGGGACTTGAAGTAAGGTACTATCCCATCATTTGCCTGGAGGGAATGTGGAAAACCCCAGGGGAAAACCACACTCAAGATGGCCAATGTCAGCACCAGGTTTCAAACCTACGATCTCCAGACTTACCATATTGCAGCTACACTTATGCCCGTGGTGCAGGATTCAACTAGCACGGCCATGCCGCAGGACAGTAAGAGAAACATAACTGCTCAAAAAAATTATGGACAAATATGATACCTGCATGTTTCCAGTCGAATCTTGCTCCTAGAAGCCAGTCATTGGCTGATTGCCAAGAAAAACCTGTGAGAGAATAATAGTAAAAATAATAATATGTCTATCTGTTGATCTGACCCACTAGACCATGGGGTTAGGATACCTCTGGGTAGTGGTTTCAAACCCCATCGTCAACTATCCTTGAAATGGTTTTCTGTGGTTTCCCATTTTCAACTCAAAAGGCAAATGCTGGGAGTTCATATATTTATATTTTTTAACAAACCACGGATGGTCAATTCCTTCCAATTCTTTGGCCAGTAAGTTATTGTTCATTTCATCTCTCATAACTCCACAGATGAGGTTGGCATTAAAAAGGGTAACCAGCCATAAAATCCTTTCACCACATAGAAATTTTTGTGGTGAGACTCTGGCAGAAAAAGAAACCTGGACTGTCTTGGCAGAGAAAACTGGACATATGGAGAGTGTAACTCAGGAAGCATAATTTTCTAGCAGCTGGCACCATGTAAACAGCACTACTGCAACTTGACAACTAGCCAAGCCACTTCACTCCTACAGCCAGTGCAACCATAAATCCAGTAGCAGGCATCCAGTAGGTGCCATATTCAGCTACTGTCCAGTTGTGCCCAAGATTGCATCTTGAGCAGTGTCTGTGCAAGTTCAAGTTCCTTTCCTTTTTCTATTAATAAGCGATATTTTCACAAATTTAATAACCGAGTATTCCTGGTACCAGAAATAAAATTAATACATTCATTTTTAACAGAGTGATGTTCAATGTAGGGCCTTTCAATATGTTAGTAGTCAACACAGGGGGGCTAGAATTGGGAAAGAAGCGGCCGTGGCTTTACGCTCGATACTATCTCTGCATTTTCCTGGAGTACAAGTTGGAAACCACGGAAACCCACTTCTTGGATGGCTACGGTGGAATCCGAACCCACCTCTCGAAGCCCCTGTTCCAGTCCTCAAACCAGAATTAAATTTCTTGACAGAACCAGACCCGGTACGTTCAGGACAGAAGTCTCAATACGTATCATTAAACAAACGGAGGTAGTGAGGAATATAATGATTAAAGGTATATAAATAATTTACGCACATCTCAATGCAACACACCCTTAACCCTAATAAATTGATTTATTTGAACTATCTAACAGTATTGCGTTACTTACATGTAACTCTCAACTTATCAAGCTGTAATATTACGTATTCAATCTCTGTTCCGCCCCTTAAAACGATAATAACTAACTAACTACGTATTCAACCAAGGCCAAAGACCTAACCTCAAAGAATAACCTTGAGCCGCTGTTGATCAACGCGATTAGCATGTGTCAATGTCAAAAAATAATATTCTTTTTTTTTAACCCAAACATTGAACTTGTGAATAAATAAATAAAAAGACAGTTCACGGATGTTACACAGCTGACTCAAGACCAACACCACCTAGAGAGAAAGCCTTGCGATACGATTTATGACGTCATAGCCTTCCGGCCGTCAGCGAGCGCGCTACCCAGCACTGCTGCTATGTACAACCTGTGAGGAAACGCGACTGAGTGTTTATGTGTCAAATTACGTTCTACAGACGCGAATAAATAAATAACGTAACCATAAATGAAACATATGGTCAGAAGTTGATGCGATCGATACATTACTCTAGCTAATAAATCGACGTTTTCGATCATAATCGATAAGTATGCATTTCGGACTTTGCGAGTGTGAACTTGACCGAAAACACTGATGTCTCAATAAATGCGATATATAGAAGAATTCGATAGAAAACTTGAAAAATATTCACCCCATTTTAACGAGAGATGTCGACTACACAACGAGAAGAAAATACACAACAACAAATAACCAATTAATCTGTAACAGTTAAAACAGAAATTAATATCTACTGTATAGTCAATCATATCTGTCCAAAGGTGTATGTTTGATTCCCATCTCTGCAGAGAAATATAATTCTAGTTAGTTATTGTTGATTATTGTTGTTTTAAGGGGCGCAATTACGAGGTCATCTGTCCCTAAAAATACAATTCTGATTTGAGTGTAAAACGAAATTCACTCAGCCTCATGAGTTAAAACTGAACTGAGAAGAAGTGGGTTCGATTTCTCCTTTCTCCTCCAGGTAAATGCTGGGATTGTTCCTAGCAGAAGACCATTGTCACCTCCTTCCCAAGAGCAGATGACCTCGTAGTTCCTCCCCTTAAATCTACAATACCTAACCTTCCCAATTCTAGCATCACAATACACACATACAAATTCTACCCATATCCAAGTACACATGGCTGATGACAGTGATGTCATAACCCACTTACAAATCAACAACAACAACAACAACAACTAGCCACAGAAAGTTTTCATGCGTGATATGAAAACAGGCTAGTAATGTCATGCCTATGACAGAAAAGGTTACCTACTGAAATGGAACAGAGCAGCAGTCATGAGACATGACAACATTTACAAAAGAGGAAACATTTTGTTGTTGATGATTCATATAGGGGCATGATGTGGTAATAATTTAGAAACAAACACTTGTTATAGAGTAATCCTACAGTAACAGTTTTCATATGGCAATATTTACAATATCAGGCATGGCATAAGCTTACCCGACAATACATAAAACATGCTAATTACCAGTGATCTTAGCACTTTGTATTCAACAGAATACAGTGAGTCATCTGCAAAAACATGTTCTCATATTTTCTATGTTACACAAACTGTGCTGTTTTGTTAAAAAAAACTAAAAGATGACCATATCTGTCCTTCACTAGTTAAATAAATATCCATATCCAAGTATACATGGCTGATGACAGTGATGTCCTAACCCACTCACAAAACAACAACAACAACAACTAACCACAGAAAGTTTTCATCCGTGATAAGAAAACAGGCTAGTAATGGAATGCCTATGACAGAAAAGGTGACCTACTGAAATGGAACAGAGCAGCAGTCATGACACATGAGAACATTTACCAAAGAGGAAACTTGTTGTTGTTGATTCATAAAGGGACATGATGATTTAATAATTTAGAAACAAACACTTGTTATAGAGTAATCCTACAGTAACAGTTTTCGTATGGCAATATTTACAATATCAAGCATGGCATAAGCTTCCCCAACAATGCATAAAACATGCTAATTACCAGTGATCTTAGCACTTTGTTTTCAACAGAATACAGTAAGACATCTGCAAAAACATGTTGTTCTAATATTTTCTATGTTACACAAACTGTGCTGTTTTGTAAAAATAAAAACTAAAAGATGACCATATCTATCCTTCACTAGTTAAATAAATATAGCCTTTTCATAAGATCCTTTCTACTTTTCAATACAAAATTGTTGTATTCCCTATTATATTGGTAGCACTGAATGAAAGTAGAACGAGCGATAACATTCTCTATAGTACATGAATTAGCCAAAATACCTTATCAAACGATGAGAAATAAATCAGGAAATGATGTTTTAATAGATGTCCACTGTCTGTGACTCACCCAGCCATCCCAAATAGCATCACGACTTATGTAGGCAGAATTCCAGCTGTGGCCACCATTGTCCACATCAATCATCATCAAACCGGCATTGCCAACCTCGCCCTTACGGTACTATGCCACACCAACACTCTTCGATTTGTCCAATCCAATGGTTTTTGACGCGTCCAGATCAATGTTGCCCCGCTGGCTGCGCTCGTCCAAGGCCGCACCTACACCCTACCATTCTAACCTTCGTTATGTGGTATCCAATGGTTTTTGACAATGGTTACAGCCTAACGCGTCCAGATAAATGGTTTTGTGCTGGCTGCACCCGGCCAAGGCCGCACCTACACCCGACCTTCTACCTTAGTTTTGCCCAATCCAATGGTTCTTGACAATGGTTACAGTCAACGCGCCCAGACCAATGGTTTTGTGTCAACCATGCCGCGCTAGCTGCGCGCAGCCAAAGTCGCACCTACACGTGACCATTCTAACCTTTGTTTTGTCCAATCCAATGTTTTTTGACAATGGTTACAGCCTAACGCGCCCAGATCAATGAGTTTTGACAATGGTTACTGCTTAACGCATCCCGATGATTTCTTTGATCAACAGTGATTTTGTATCTCACATGTTGGGAACAATGTGTGCGTGCCGCTAGAGTGAGCCGTGATGACAGTGGAACGAGATGCAAGCGCTCTAGAAACATGGCAGCCGTTTTTAAAATAGCAACTTTAGCACATATATGAGGTTCAGTAGTGACAATTCAAATTGAAATCAACGGTAGCTATGAATGAAGATAGAAGGCGCTATAAAATTCTCTAAAATACATGAATTAGCCAAAATACCTTATGAAACGATGAGAAATAAATCAGGGAGCGATGTTTTAATAGATATTTCCTCCTCCGCTGTCTGTGACCCACCCAGCCATCCCAAATAGGATCACGACTTATATAGAGAAAATTACAGCTGTCAGCGCTATTGTTCAAATCAATCGTCATCAAAACAGTACCATGACAGTTCTGCCAACCTCGCCCTTATGGTACTATGAAAAACAAAGAAGCGCCCAGTTCAGCAGCTAGTGTGCACCACTTAGTTCATTACATCGTGCGCCGAATTGAATCGTTTATTCACCATGGATTGTGGAAATTGCCTCATAACGATCTGTAATTTCAATCGGCGATTCTATGATCAACTGTAGTAAATATTTGGTTTTTTCCCTCACAACTGTGGTTTTGAAAATGTTTACAGCCTAACGCACCCAGATCAATGGTTTTGTGTCAACCGCGTCCCATTAGCTGCGCACGGCCAAGGCCGCACCTACACCCGACCATTCTAGCCTTCGTTTTGTCTAATCCAATGATTTTTGACAATGGTTACAGCCTAACACATCCAGATCAATGGTTTTTGAAAAGGTTACAGCATAACACGCCCCGATGAATGTTTTTTTTTATCAACAGTGTGTGCTGCTAGAGTACGCCTTGTTGACAGTTCAACGAGATGCAAGCTCTGTCAGAACATAGCAACCGTTTATAAAAAGAGCAATAAATATAAACACATATTTATGTAATTTAGCACATAACTTATATGAGGTGCAGTATTGATCAGGTTTCCTAATTTCAATGTTGATGCAAGTGTATAAGCTGCGTTTTACTTTCATTTAGAATTAATATTATATTATTTACAGGGTGGATACATTTTTAGGCATTTGCACCTTCAACAGTCCTTATGCGAACACTTCCTAAAAATACTCTCTAGCATGTATGTTACATTAGATTAAAACTTTTAAAATAGGCCTACATTAACGTTCATCCAATGAAACTAGATGTAAAGAAACTTGCAAGACTTCATTCCGGATTGTGTTCCATTTTATCTGTGAAATTGAAACAAAAACCCTCTTAGAAATTGTATGTTAAAATTGCATGAAATATCCCATTTAAAGCGTACACTTACCCTCTCCATTCTAACCTTCGCTTTACAACCACAATTCTCCAAAACACTCTGCTGCTTTCAGAGCTATTTACCACTTTCTGGACTGGTCGTTTAATGTGACTGTACACAGAGTTTATTAGTTGCATTTTAAACTGACATCTCCACTTTAGGAAAACTTCTTGCAATCAGTTCAACGTTTGGTGGGCTAACACTACACTACCTATTGCAAATGCCAATTCATTGTTCATCCTAAACTTCAGTGGCGGCCGGTAACAAGGTTGCAGTGATGCACAACGACCAGATTAATTCAAGAAAAACAATTAATACCGTAATAATATTTTTAGTAATAAAAGCTGTACGTTTCCTTTTATATGTATATGAATTCATAATTCTGTTCTTTAATAATTCAGGAAATCTTATAGTAAGTTACTGTGAACTGTCTGAGAAAGCAAAGTGCGCCAACCGGCTAGGAGCCAGGCCCGAGCACCGACCAGATCTCAATAGTGAAGGGTAAGGCAGAGATATTAGACCGAGTAGGTCCTATCCCAACAGTTAACTCGGCTGGCCGTTGCCCGCTGATTGCAACAAGGGAGCCGAGGAGCGGACGGAGACATCTGAGATGCTTCGTCAACTGCCGATACCATGTCTTGCAGTTTTTCATGTAACCTAACTATTTAATCCGGTAATCCAGTGATAATGTGATGTTCTCTGAACTGCGGCATTCGTGACGAATAAGGTACATCCGTTTTACCGCGCAATTGAATACAATTTTCTTTGATATCAAGCAGTCTTTTACCCCCCCCCCCCCCATTAATAAAAAAGGACAACACCCATAACAATTATCCACCAGCCGCCACTGCTATACTTACAGATTAGTAATTAGCCATGTACAAAAGTGGATCAAGTAACACAATATTAATTGAACCAGAGGGTCATTATCTTAGTGCGCCCTGGAAATCGCGGCAAACTATGGCGTCATTTGGCTGGTCAGGTGCGGAGCGAGTGGACCACGCATTACCCTGCTCCGCTGACTCATATCGTTAGATCACAGGTGTTTTGTCATTTATATGGGTGTGTATCTGCAAAGTTTAGAAGTTAGTGTTGCACGTTTAGTGAGTATTGTGATTACTGTGATTGTTGGTCATGCCGAGACACCAATTCACATTGCACGAACGTGTGTATATCCATAATTCGTATATGAAAAGCAGAAAGTCTTGTTCTGAAACAAGATGAAAATGTCGAATCAAGTTTCCAGGAAGACCAGTGCGTAATGCCAGTACAATTAGGAGGCTCGCCAAACGATTCAAGAAAACAGGCACCGAAAATAATAAACATTTTAACAGACAACGTTGTGTTCTTACAGAACGGGGACACCAAGAGCCAGCTGATGAGCTAGCTTGGTGTACTAGGCGAAACCCCACACAAGACACGGCACAAACCTAGCAGAATTGCTGAGATTGTTGTCCATTCTTTCATCAGAAGATGTCAGGTGTGTGTAACAAGAGAGGGAGGACATTTTCGGCATCGACTATGAGCACTGTACATATTATTGAACATGGTTGGTAAAAGAGTTCAAGTGTGCACCAACCACCGACTGAACATTGTACGCGTGCCCACGATCAGCGCCAGACAACGCCGGCTTAGCTTGCCGTGTTTACCGGGGCGCACAATGATAACGACACTGTACATACAATGAAAGAATATTGTAAATTTCCTAATTTCTACTGAACGGCCATGAACAGTTATTGGACAAGCTTCCTCCTCTTATGCTGAGCCAAAGTTTTGGGTGAAAACCTGTCGTTAACATTGTGTACAAAATTATTAATCAAGATATTACTGGCAGTGCCCAGTACAGTCTTTCCAATTAATGCCCTGGCATGCTTTGGGCAGCTGTGCCCCATAAACAGTACAGTGGGTAGACATCTTTGTGTTACATTCACCAAAACACTCTGCTGGTTGCAGTGATGCAAAAATTCTGTCTTGTAACTATTGAGTAGCTTACTCATAACAACAAAAGTAAATCCAGCACAGTTGACTACATCTCCATGGGGATAGCACAGTCCTCCTCACTTATTGGCATTTATTAGGCTGGCGTGATCACTCTGGCCTGCCTCATCGCAAAGAAAGACTTTGTAATAATTGCAATCATATCGCTTTAAAAAAACATACGAGCAATAACCACTGATGTAGTGTAAGAAAGGCCAATACTCATCTTGTAGGACTTCTACATCACTATCATCAGCAACACAAGCATCAAGAGCACTTATGTCACATGTCTTGTCTTCTTCAAAATACTCGCTCACTGCAGCATTCAGGTTCAGGATGCTCTGAAGGCGCAATTTATTCTCCACCTCAAACACTTGCCTCAGGGAAATATTGTACTGGCTCCCTGCCAGTTGGCGATATTTTCCAAATCAAGCTTCTAGGTTATCTGTCTGTATGAGAATACAAGCAATTGCCAGGAATAGTTTTTCACTTTACCCTTTGTTAGCAAGTGAACTTGCTCTTTTAAGAAGTCTAATGTATCCTTCTTCTCCTAGGGAACTTACTCTCCAAGTTCTTAAATAAACTGTCCATAACAGATATAGTATCCTCAACACTTTGTTGTTCATATGCATCAGGACCAGCATACACTGAATGGGCATTCCTTATAAGTTCTTCAATTTCTAGCACTGTACCTAACTGTCTTGGTAAAGACATGTTATTACAGCGTTTCACTTCTGTATTCGATACATACAAGGAGGTACTCAAACCTTCTGTTATCTTAATGCAGCAACGCAAGTGTGGACTAGGATTTTCCTTCATTAAAATAAAATATAGGCTATACAAGATTCCTCCCTAATGCAATTCCACTCAGGATGAAGACTCACACTGTTTAACTTCACCTTCAATTCCTGAAAGTTTCTAAATGAAACTGCTTCCAGATTTTCCGCCAATGTCTGCATACTTTCAGCGAGAGCCTTCGATAAACTTTCATTATCAATCCTACGCCTCCTATCATCTGGATCTTCTCGGCAGACAGTTGCAGTGTCAGTTAAATACTCTGGGCAGTTGGGGAACTGAGACGGGACTGCTCCTAGGAATTTAATTCGAACATTAACTTACGACACAATCATTTTATCACATTATTTAATTACTCTATTTATTCTAAATTTATTCAATCTCCAACCTAATTCACACACACCTCTTCCCCCACCCCTATAAGAAATGTAATGAATTAGATTACTGCAATAGAAAAAAAAGATTAATCAGGGCCTGCTACAGGTCTCTAACTTCATGCAGTTAGCTTGCAATACAAACCCCAATAGAAATGTGAATACTATCCATATTAACACCCACTTATACCTCCCACTTGAAATTGATAGCCCAATAAAACAAATAAACCTAACCTATGACATTAGCCTGTAGCACATAATTTAGGTTAGAAAATTCTGACTTCTACATCTAAATGAATTTTCGTGATCAGAAGAGCTAGCCTATGCTAAAATTTAAGGATAGGACTATCTGCTAACTAACCTCTAATCTTTCTCGGTTTATACAACGGAGCAGTAACTAGCTTTCCATTCTTTTCATCATACATACTAGTGGTCTATTGAATCTCATGTGGTTTGAAATGGATGGCACACACCTACAAGAAAAGAGACCTGGTTACAAAGTTCCTTCCTCCCATTACACTAAACTTGTGAGAATTGGGGCATAAGTATTGATGTAATACGTACCATAGAATATTTCGTAGGAATAAAATCCTTGCGGTGAATAGCTCGTATCCATTTCGACTTCTCACCTTCATCATTAGGAAATGAGAAAACGTTTACTTTCGGTCCATTGGCGTAATTGCCTTTACAATTTCTAACACTGCACTTAATATGCACAACTTTACACTGCACTGATAACCATTAAGTATAACCGGGTAGGAAATCTGAGAAAATCAGTACCTGGGACTGTAAACACAACACACAACACGCGGAAACCATACCATAACCTGCAAACTCGAATGTTATGTCTCAATGTCCACGGCCGGGCTTCCGTGACGTCACTCGCTCGTCAACTTCATATCGCAAGGCTTTCTCTCTAGGTGGTGTTGTCAAGACGCGGGTCGATATCATTGTACTTAGACGCGTCTAGCGAGCGGAAAGTCTTGCTCCAGTGCGCATGCGTCAATGTTGAACAACCAAAGCTTTTTTTCTCCGTGGCCAAAGTAACCGGAAACTGCTTTATCAAATCAAAAATGGCGCAGTAAATAATGTTTGGCGATATGAAGCAATAATAAAGCATTCGCAAATTTTTCCAGGATGGAATCTGTGATAGCGACTGGCATTTACAGCAATCCATAAACTGCATTAAATCTCGGAATAAAACTTCTTTAATGTGACGGTTCATTGTTTTCCACAATGATGAAGGCTACTGTGTACCGTAATGAAATTGTGGCGAGGAAGCCTTCTGTGATATTTTACTACCGTAAAATAATTATACTTACGATGGAAATGCAATTTTGGTCAGACAATTTATTATTAGACTGCACTTGTACATACTGTATCGAATGAATCGGTAGCGATATTTTTTCTGATAAAGATATTCTATCATGGAGGTTATGTATGGTATTGTTTCAATAAGTTTCAATAAAACTGTCCACTTTAAAGTATTTGCTGCTATATATACTGTAGATATTATGTATGACACTTATTTAGTGGTTTAGTTTTGTAATCTTCGACACCACTGTTTAGAACCATTTTATACTCTGATACCATATCTGATAGAGAAGGTTAGGTTTTGTTGAAGATGTGGTTTTAAGGAACGTAACAAGTATCTGTCCTTAAATGTCGGAGATGACTGAAATGCTAGATACACGTGTAACCGGTACTTAAAACTTTTGATATAGGCCTACAAAATGGTTGGTGATTATTATATGACCTATCTTTCTTGATATTTTATTTGAATAAAATAATGTTATTGGTTTTACGTCCCTTTTAACTACCCTGGCTTTTAGAGACGCCGGGGTGCCGGAATTTTGCCCCGAAGGGGATCTTTAACGTGCCAGTAAATCTACTGACACGGCTCCCTCGCATTTGCGCACCCTCAAATGCCAGCTGACTGCGCCAGGTTTCGAACCTGCAACCTTGAGCTCAGCAAGCGAGGATATTTTATTTGAAGAAACTCACTGGCATCCGAGAGCAAATCCTTGATTTTGGGCTGGAGCAGGCCCAGTCGAGTACGGTAGTTCCTGTAATTTATAAGAAAGTTATGAAAAGAGTGATATGTTGTATAGGCCTACGATGTAGTTGCAAGTGGAGTCAAGTTGTAAATTCTGACCAGTTTTGCTCATGCATTGAAAGTATTAAAAAAAGGTATCTCAAGGTTACTCTCGAGCCATTAATTTCATCAGTACAGTGTAGCGTTGTGTGTGGAAATTGACAAACATGCAAGAACGAATATAATGCCCCAATAAAGAAACCCTTATTCCCTTCTTCATTTCACACCATGTCCTCTACAGTACCGTTCCAATAGTTCTGTCTTGCAGAAAGTCACCAAATACCAGGTTTATTAAAAATTGCTGCATTTGTATACTTTGCAAAAGCTAAAATAGTAATTGTGTACACCATGACATTCTTTATCTGAAGAATTATGGTAATTAACATAGGCTTATCGGAATCAGTGAAGTACAGCTAAGTTATTTCATTTTGTTGAAGTGCAATCCACCTTGTTGCATAGTGACTAGAATTTTTGGCTGTCACCTTGAAGGTCTAGGTTTGATTCTTGGCTCTGGCAAGGAATTTAATTCTGCCTTGCATGGCAGAACTGAGCCAACACCACACGTACCACAGATTACCTACTGCCACGTACACAAGGTCACATGACCACAAAGTCAAAAACCTCTAAATGAATCAACAACACCAGGCTGAAGTACACAAAATGATGGTAGATAGCTCTCGAGATTGTGGTTAATTAATTTGATGCTTGGAAGTGTATGGAAGACTGCGACTATTACTTCATTGTGTAAACCTAACAGCTTTGATGTTAAAGGAGGAGAAAAAGGTACTGCTGTACTCCTGGAAGAGAGATTAACGTGGAGTACAGTTACAGTAGGGACTGGTGTGAACATTTCTGTAACAAGCAAAGTGAATGTTCCTCCACCTCACAATTGTGCTGCATCGTATGGACTCTCCTACATACGAAGCTCATTGTGTGCCAATGTGCCATCAAGTAATAATTGCAGGGTTCGTTCCTTCCCATATACCTCTATGTTGTCAAGTCGAAATAACTTACTCTTAAATTGTTGTAAAGTAAATGGTCATATGCTTGTCATGTTCAGTTACACTGTACGGATTCATCTGCAAGTAATTGAAGAGATGAAATCTACTTTAAATAATGTGTTTCAATTGGCCATGGTCTTTCCTTTATTGGCAATTACGACATAAAACTCGAGTGGCATGAACTACAATTTATGTTAACTGTAATTCAGGTATGGACTGCAGACATTCAATTTTAAAGTAGTTCCTACTTTTGCTACCAAATGCTACTGTCAATGGCAACTAGTTGTGAACTTGGTTACTAGATGCCACTGCAGTTGGCTCCTGGTGACGAACGTTAGAACTTAAGAGCGTAAAACAAATCTAACCTATAATTTAGCTTCACACAAGTGTAATTAGTGGAAGGTTCCTTTACATGCCATAAATCTATGACATGGGACCGCCAGCTTTACTTCCCCTTCAAAGGAAGGCATACTGAGGGATTTTTAATGCTCTTAAAAAATCCGACGACTTCGGCCGGGTTTGAACCCGCAACCTTGGGCATAGAAGCTCAGCATGCTACCAACTACGCCACCGAAGCCTCCAGCCACCATTCTCTGGGCCATCATTTCAGTTAGGGCTTTGATATTTCTCTGCTCAAGTTAGTCCCAATCCTCTTGAAATGTTGCCTGCAGATCACATAATGCCTCTGGAGCACATTTTGAACTCTGTTCCATATTCCCAAACTTATCCCAAAGATCCTCTACGAGGGTTTTAGTTGGAACTGTGAGCTGGCTATGCACTGTAATACATATTGTGCTGCAGTGGACAAGTATCGTCATGCATGGACATGATTCCATCTCCAAAAAATAGTGTTATCGATGAGAATCTCACTGAGCCTGCCACTTTCAATGAAAACCAGTCTATCCGAGCCTACATGGCAATGCCGCCCCACAAAATCATGGAGTCTTTATGGATACTGTGCACTCTGTATATCACTCTCCAAACTCTCTCCCTATCATCTGGAGATTTCAGGAAGAACCTGAGCTCTTCAAAAAACAGTACACGGTTCCATTGGGTGTGCTGACAAGCAAACTGAAGATGGGTGACTGTATTCTCCGTCAGATCAGGTCCCATACCAGTTCACCTTGATCGAATACTTTGTTCTCTGAGGTGTTGTTGAACTGTCCTCTTATTTACATTTACATCCCAAACCTGCTGCATTCGACTCCAAGCCTCATCCGCGGTAGTAATGATCTCTGATGGCTCTGGCAATGCCTGCAGAGCTCGGAGGCATTGTTTCAACTGAACTTTACTACTGAAATGAAGGGTGTCAGCTATTCATTTCCAAAAGGTTGCTATTGTTCTCTTAACCCGGGAGAGGTCGCGTTGACTCGTCGGAAATGAGAGGTCGCGCTGAGTCATTTAGATCAGGCTGTTTCAAATGACACATTACTTTACTGTAATTATTATTTCCTAGTTTTGTATTTATTTTTTATGGTTTTTGTTTGTTAGATTCATTTTATTGTTTTAAATTTATTTTACAGGGAATCTTCTGGATTTTTGATAATTAAAAAACACGTAACAAAATTTGCTGAAAATCATAATACAGTCATATTCATTAAAACTGTAAACTAAACAACTATTTCTAATAATAATGAAAAAGCAATATCTGCAATAACAATACAACAACAACAAAATTTGTAATAGGCTACAGTACACTTCAGTTCCTCATTCGTCGTCACCGCCTTCTGTTGTGCATGCGACACATGTTGAAACTGTGTGCTGCACTGGGTTTGCGCCAATCACAGTAGGCACAACGACCAGGTCCGGTTTCCCACCTTGATACTGCAGACTGTTCACATTGCACTTCAGTTGGTTCACTAAGCTCTTTTAGAATGCTGCCTATTCTCATCTTCATCTCCCCGGATAGGCAATAAATTGTTTCTCGATATTGTAAATATTCTAGACACAGTTCCCAGGAGAATTAAGGTTTACTGTGTATTTTCCCTTAGGACAATGAATGCGTTGCTCCCAGCAATATTCAATAACCCATAGAACACAGTGAGTGGCCATCGACAGCCAGCCCTTGAAACTGAATAGGTCCCTTTCAGTTCATCGACGGTATCCCGCCTCCCTTTGTCATGTTGTAGATGGTAGAACTCTCATCGATTGTGTCAGGATCATGGAAAGTGGAAATCAATAGGATGGCGTTATTTTTCTTGGAAGCATAAGAGAGCAGCCCTAAATCCAAAACTACTGCTGTTGACTGGCATTTTTGGTGCAATAATATTGGAGGAATCTCTTTCTTACTTTTCCGGAGTCTCCCTTTGTCATGTTGTAGATGGTAGAACTCTCATCGATTGTGTCAGGATCATGGAAAGTGGAAATCAATAGGATGGCGTTATTTTTCTTGGAAGCATAAGAGAGCAGCACTAAATCCAAAACTACTGCTGTTGACTGGCATTTTTGGTGCAATAATATTGGAGGAATCTCTTTCTTACTTTTCCGGAGTGTTCCGACAATATTTTTAGATGGTGGTTTTCAAGAAGAGAGATGGCCAGGGGGAAGGACATATCAATTGTCACATTCCTCCCACTGCCTAACATTGGCTGTACTATTCTCTCAACAATGGCTCGTAATGAATTTTCACTTCTAAAGGGTCCTTCTGATTGTTGACCAGGATACATTTCCATATGAACTGTGTAATATGTTCTGGCACAAACTAAGGCAAAACTTGTTTATGCCATACTTGGACGTTTTTTGCTTGGTATAAAAAAAATCGAATTTCCCTTGAAACGACTCGACCATTTTGTCCACTGTGCAATATTCACCTGGTGAATATGCCTGCGAGCATCGATCATCAAAAGCCTGAAATATCTCACGGATTTTAGAAAGAGGATCTGATTGAGTTCTCTTATCTCTGTCATGAACGTTATCGAATATCATAGCTCTAGGCAAAAATTTGAAGTGACGCAGGTTAATTGTCGTTCCGAATATTTCTACACATGTCCCATCTGTTGAGGACATGTCTTCAAGATTTTGATGCAATGAACGAAACGCCAACAAGGTAAAGCAGCCCAAACACAGCTTTCAATTTTCGAACATCTGTAGAAAGAACATCACATTCTCATGTGAAGTTCGCTAGTCTTTGTTCAATCCACATATTTGTAAATCCCACAATCTTTTCGATTTCGGAGTCTGGAAAATAAATACTCCAAACTTCTATCGGAGAGCGAGTATTGCGAGCATCACCCTTGGGTCCAGGTAGGTGAGAAATTAGATTGTGTCTGCGTGTCCTTCTCCTTTGTTAAGAGGAATGTACTTGCTATGTTGTGACACCTTCATTAGCCATGTACGCTGGTCCAGCATTACTAGTACTTCTTCCGGTAGAGGCAAAAAATGGTGCGTTTTCTGTGTGTTGTATCGTATTTGAATTATGCGACAGGTTACCACAATATTGTTCATCCATAGATTCCTCTGAGTCAGTGTTGTGTTCACTACAAGCCAAGTTGTCCTCTGCACTTCCATCATCATCTTCTTCAAACTTCCCTGCTCTCTGTTGTTCTACGCCAAACAGTTCCCTTCGTACTCTGTCTTATTGCACTCTGAGTACTTTGTTTCTGTTCCGTTCTTCTTTCTCCACACTCTCTAAGAGCGTCCTAATTCCATCTTAATCTTCGGAGTCCATCATAAAATGCAAAACTCAACAGGTCGCGTGTGGTGGACAAGACCAGGTCTGGTATAATTGGTGAATAGTTCAACTTACCACGCAAAATTGGATTAGCGGACAGCAGGAAACTGTTGCTCTCCGTGACAATTACATGAAGTATCCTGGTAGGGGCGTGCAGCAAACAACAATGGTGACGTGAACAATACGAACCTGGTCTAAAAGACCGCAATGCAACCTCTTCCGGGTTAATGGAAAGGAGGCTATGTTTGTCGGGGTTGGCGAGTATGTAACCATCATTATATGCAGAAACGACGTAATTAACTAACTGTAAAACCACTGCTTTTAACAGTAATGCAAATGCTCTTTAGTTTTTCATGATGGAACAATTTGGGAATTATCCTAGATGCATGAAACAGGCATAGAGTGAACATATACTGTATTTCTTTTAGAACAGTAATGAGTAACCTTTAAACAAAGCCAGCCCAAGTGATTTTTCTTTGCTTCATTTAGAAACCCCTGGATTCTTGAATGTGTGTGGAATCTATCTGGTAACCTGGGTTATTGAACTGACGATACTAGAGCTCAGAAGAATGCTAGGCAGGGGAATGTAGCCAGCGATAACATTGTGATATGTCTTCCCAAAAACATTGTGCCATAACTTCCGAACAGTGTCCACTTGTCCTTCTGAGTGCACACAGGGCCAATATACATTCTGCTGAGAAGGAAGCAGGTCGCCATAGCAACGAATGATTGTAGGCTATGTAGGGAACGCCCCTCCCCTTTTCCTCCACCTCCTCCCACGCTCGCATTCTTCTGAGCTCCGTACAGTATTTGTAACTAAGAGCGAAGTTGGGAAGGAATCTGCTGCGATCTGAATTTACTTTGGGAATCAGCGGAAAACCACTTCTACAATGGCCGAGAGTAGGATATGAATCCACTACTCTCCTCTCAACTGTCCTCTGGATGTTTGCAAACCTCATACTAGATTTAAAATTCATGACAGAGCTTGGAATTAAGCCTAGGCCACCATCGTAGAAATCTATTAGTCATTGCCAATTCATTCTGTTTTGCCAGATTACTGGAATTCACTATTCCATTCAAATCAAGCAAGCAATAGTCACAATCCCTAATTGATATTTTACATTATAGCCGATAGCTCCCCAGACCATAATGCCCAGAGTTGGTCCTGTGCCTCTCGACAATAATGTCTAAGCACTTCTCTCTTCGTATGTTGTCGCACACGATATGGCAATCAGTGCGAGAAAGACAGAGGAACAATTCATCACTAATGATGACACTATGCCTTTTGTCAACCCACACTGGTTTTCTCAACGGCACATGAGTCTTCCACGTTGATTTTGTGGAGTCAATGGAACACCTGCAGGAACACTGGCCTGTAAGCCAACAGCACGTAGACGATTCTCCACTGTTTGTTATGTAATGTAGGGTGCTATTATTCCTCAAATTTGCGCTGCTGTTCTACGGGAGTCGATCCGGACCATCCTAATGATGCATCGAACCTCCCCCACAGTTGTCTGTCAAGTTGAGTCTGTGCCAGGTCTATAAGTGTGTGTACCTTCACTTGTCTCCGGGAATTTTGAAATCGTCTTTTTGGGTCCGTTTTGACAAGTTACAAAATATGGCAAAGATTTTGAGTATCCGCCTATTCAATACCTTAGTATTCCAAGATCAATTATAATACATTTCGGTACATGTTTTGGGGGCTCAGCCATAGTGTTAAAATTGTTAGTACATTACATTAATAGAAACATTGATTAAAACAGTACAACACCACTAAAAAGGACATGCAATAACATAATAACAAACTTATAGATGTTTCTACAGTCTACTAGCATCAAGGTATTTTCAAATTTCCACAACGGTGAGGAAAAATGTGTCCAAAAGAATGAAGACTATGTTGAAAAATAAACAAAAGTTTATAGTTTGAAATGCTGTATTCAGTGTATCGCAATGTTAGTAAACATATTTCTCCAAAAAATGTTCATGACTTGCAGTATGCCCCTTGTATAATTTTAATCCAACCCTTGTGATGAGGATATGATGATGACCGTGTGACGGTCGAAAAATGTTATCATAAAATCCCCCTTTATCAGTGAATAATATTAAGGTACATGCAATATTTTTTTCAGATAGGAAGTATATTGATGCTTTTGAGCTCTGTTGGAGCTGTGGTGGTGAAGGATACTGCATATTCCTTGGACAGCCAAGAAGACAAATATATGGGTAATTATAAAAATCAAATCAGATCTGTCTCTTGAAGCTTGATAACAAGATTACAGCTGTCATATTTTGGACACATTATGAGACGTTCTGATTCGTTGGAAAAGACAATTATGCTTGGAAAGAAAGGATGGAAGTTTGTAGTTTTACGTGACCGTTAATCTCGCGATCATAAGCCACGGGACCTCCGTTTTACGTGGAATCCGAACCACAGGACATGGCATTTCACTTAGAAAATCTCACATGCATTGACCGGGAATCGAACCGGGTGAGAGGCATACAGCTTGACCGCTATGCTTGGAAAGGTGGAAGGGCCTTGGAGATGAGGGCGGCCAACATTGAAATGGATCGACTCCATCAAATCCAACATGAATATGTCAGTGAAGGATCTGAAGTATATGGCTGAAGACCCAATCATATGGAGACAGTCCATCTATGCAGTCGCGACTTGACGGCACCTGATCGTAATCTTTTTTTTCAGAAAAGTGTGATATATTTAAACTTACCCCGCCTAATCTAATAGGGTGAAAGCATTTTGACTGACTGAAAAGTATTAATTGATTATACAGGCAACACTGAGAAATGGCTTCGAAACCTCACACAGTTTCCCCATTTTCGACTCCATGCAAAAGTTGCCTTCAAGTAGACAACTGCCTCTACCTTCCAACTCTTTGCCCAGTTTCATTTACTTCCTCTCTTGAGGTTGGTGTCGAGAAGGGGATCCCCCTTCACATTACATCTCCAACCCAGTTGATATGGGAATAATACTGGGTAGACATACACGAAGGAGTATTTTAATTAAAAAGTAGATACTGATTTATAAGAGATCATCACACAGTACAGAATTCAGTTGTTTCTGGAATAGACTAAATGAAATGATGAGTTAGTGTACATTTTTTACTAGTAGAACTTTCGATTTCTTTTGCTCGCCCCCTTTTTATTATCTGTTGGAGACACGATTGCCAATAGTCAAGTTAGGAACCAAGCAAGTGCTGACCTAGTGTTGGCGCAGCAGTCTCCCCCTGTCCCCCCTAAGCTGTATCATAAATGTAATAGTCCACTTTTCAATACAATTTTCAGTTTGTCTCTATTGGTACATGTTTTGGCATATCTTCAACATTCAATATCTTAAATGGTTGACAAAGGAAGGATTTCTGGAATACATTTTATTTCAAGCGACATTTTAAGAATTTTAAATCTATGTAGATGTCATATGAATCAAAATTAGCTTTTATTTTTATTTTATTTTTTTAAGGAATGTGTGATGAAAAATTGATGCTAATGCTGTAGTACTGTAGTTGTATGATAATATTGTAATAGGCTGAAGAAGGCACAGCACGTGTGCTGAAACATGTACCGATAGGGACAAACTGAAAATTGTATTGAAAAGTGGACAACCAAAAAATAATATTGATATCAATACGAAAAAACTGAAACCCAAATGATGAATGTCAAGGACAAGCCCCCTAAACTGAACAAACCGTGCACAGCCTTGCACTGTGGCAATTCTATCTCCATGATGAGGGTTGTTGAGGCAGGACAGCAAGGTCATATGCCCCTCGTAACAGTTTTAAAATATAAATTTTGTTCAGTTAACATTTAGAGATGGATTCCTAAAAATAAAAACAGTCCATTATTAATAAAACAAACAAAAAAATTATAATATCAAACAAAAATATAGTTTAACAAAAAGATAATAGGGCCTGAGAAACGAAACAATGGTACGTGCAGAAATGAGGATCTATATAGACAGGCAGAGAAGATCACGAACACCATGCGTAAGAGGAGACTGAAGTTTTATGGGCACCTCATGAGAATGGATGAGAATTGAATAACGAAAAGAATATTTAATTACATCAGCAAGCAAAAGGTGACTACAATGTGGGTAGAAGAAACGAGAAAAGACATGGAGTAAGTTGGCGTACATACTAAAGACAGTGGAATAGGGCTGTGTTTCGAGCAAAAATTGATAACTTCAAGGGGTTCAAGGAAAGACCCAGTAGAACAACCAAGAACACCTGGTCAGAGGAAAGGAGGAGGAACCACAGCGAAAGGATGAAGAAATTCTGGGTGAAGGAAAAGCACATCAATTGTTTCCCGTGACCCACAGTAGGCCAAATTCAAAGAAAGAAAGAAGAAGAAACAAAAATATAGGGAATACCAAACAGCAGTGTCAAGGTCATGGGTTCGTTGCACTAATGGGTGTTGTGAGAAACATGAAGCAATTGACTGCAACAAATTCAAAGAGTCGGTACACACAAGAAAGTGGAATCGTACATTCTGTAGGGCAAACTGCAGAGCTTCATAGATAACAATGAGCTCCGCAGTAAAGAGGATATAAGTTTGTCCCAAAGAGATCTTCATATTTGCACCATCAATGATTTAAGCTCAACCCACTTTCTCGTCCACCTTCGAATGATCCGCAAAAACATCCAGAAATTGGTGAACTGTGCTGTTCACCTTAAGATCTCGATGTAGATCTAACCAAACTTCCGGACATACAATACCTCGTTAGGTGTCTGGATCATAAAGGGACCTGCAGCCACTCCTATTTCATTACACGAGCTATCAAGCCTAATACTCACCGCTTGGTTGGTGTACTTCTGGTGGGATCAGGTATTGAATAGAGATTGATAGCTAGGATAATGCATCATTTGATGCAGATTGGCAGCATATGATGAAAGCATATCTTGGAGTCTGACACAAAGAGGTGGAACACCTGATTTGGTGAGTAGGCTGGAAATCGGGCTGGTCCAGAAAGCATTGGCTGTCAGCCTAATTCTGCTATACTGTCCAGCATTTTCAAAGTTAATGACTTTGCTGAACTGTACGCTGCAAAATCATAATCTAGTCGGGACAGGCTGAGGGCTTGGTAAAACAGTAACAGGACCAAAGCTATCTCAAATTCAGTAATTTGCTGCCTTCGGTTGATTTCAGGGTCTTTTTTGTTGTTGTGTGGCCTCCTGAGAGGCAAAGTGCAGGTCTTTCTAGTCGACCCCTGTGGGCGACCTGCGCAACGGGATGAGAGATGGAATGATGAAGATAATGAAACTGGTCAAGGATGTGGAGGGAAGCAGCCGTGGTCTGTCAGAAGGTACCGCCCCAGCATTTGCCTGGTATTGAAATTGGGAAACCACGGAAAACCATTTCAAGGACGGTCGACAGTGGGGCTCGAACCCACGCATCTACCGAGTCAGCAGAGAGCTTGGCCACATGGCCTAACGCTGCGCTTTAGCGAGCGTAGCCACTGCAGTCGGCATGTTTTAGGAGCTAGAATATTGTTATTGTGTACTTTTGTATGATACCAGAATAAAAACATATTATTGTGATGTCTGTATTAAGGTAAGATTCAGATGAAATGAGAAAATCGTGATTGGGCCGAATGAAGAATTGCTGGGTGCATCGCAAGAAACAAACAGTACAACCTTCTAAGAAAAGTGCGTAGAACAGTTCAAGTGGTCCAATGTGATCAATAAAGTTAAAAAAATAAAAGTACATACTATACATTAATTTTCATTTGAGACTGTTTTGTCCATCAGTATCCAGTCTAGTCTGCAAGCCTCTGTTTGCGAACAAGTTAGATCCATGATCCCGTATTAGCAGTCAGCACTGAGGCTTTCTCTTCTTCTACACCTCTCACTTTGAAATTGCCTCCTAGGTCTACCTGTGCTTCTCTTTCTCTCTACAGCTGAAATTATTAACTTCTTTGGTAATATCTCTTCCTGCATTCTTTTCACATGACCCCACCATCTGAGTTGGCTCATACAAACAGCTTCATCTAGCGTGCTAATTTTTAACGAAGCCCTTATCTCTTAATTATGAGTACCTTCCTGCCAATGCTCCAACCTGTTTGTCCCAACAATCATTCAAGCTACCCTCATGTCAGTTACCTCTAGCTTATGTAACAGATATCCTGAATATACCCAGCTCTCGCTTCCATACAGCAAGGTCGAACTAAATACTGAGTGATATAGGGAGCGTTTCATTGCTACACTAACTTCTTTCTTGCACAATACTGTAGATCACAACTAAGTACTCACTGCATTGGCTTTTCTGCACCTTGACTCTATTTCCTTCCCCATATCCACCATCCTGAGAGAATACACAGACTAAGTACCGGCACTTAATATGTTCCACCTGCTCCAATTTAGTTCCTCCTATTTGACATGCTATTTTCTTGTGCTTCTTCCTTGCCGGCATAACCATCATTTTTGAAATGCTGATTTTCATACCTACTTTATTTCCTACATTTATGTTCAAGTTCTAACATTTTGACTTGTAAGCCTTTGACGGAGTCTGTCATCACAACCAAGTCATTGGCATAGGCCAGAATGCTGGTTTCCATCTAATTGAATCCCAACCAATCAGTTTATGCCCTTCAGCAAATAGTCCATGTAAAAATAATCAGTAGTAGTAGTGGTGAGAGATTACAGCCTTGCCTCACTCCTGAAACAACCTTGAACCAAGAACTAATCCTACCATCAACTCTCACTGCAGCCTGATTATCAACATAAATTATGTTGATTGTCTGTAGCAGCCTTCCCTCGAAACCATATTCCCTCTGGATGCTCAGCATCTTCACCCTGGGTACTCTATCATATGCCTTCTCTTACTAGATCTGTAATGGTTATTAGCGCCCCATGTTGGTAGCGACAAATGAAACGGTTTCGCTAGCCCACACTGTTGGGTGAGAAATGTAACTGTTTACCTTTGCCTAAGCTATGTTGTTTTAATGGGCGCCAAGACCTCAATGCAATGTTGAAATCTAAATTTGTATTTAACAACGTCTAGCTCTGGCAGAACACATTCAAGACTCTATTCACTCAGATCGTGGTATGATTTGATCATTAACCCAACAAACAATTGTATCAGGAGAAGGAATTGGTCTATATCTAATGCTACCTACTGAAAGCAAAGATTGCATTGTAAAAGAAATGAATTTATTATATAAAACAAGAATAGCAAAATTAATAATAATAATAACTATAAAATTTAAATTGGAGCGTTGTGATTTTAATATTACCGATAGAAAATTACGTGAAAACGGAGTCTGATAAATTGATTTTACTCTTATTTCCAAGCTATGAAGTTACTGAAATATGAAATGTAAAACAAAGAAAAATGAGAGATTGCGTATTTCTGCGTCATTTGCGCTTACCATTGGAAATTGCCACGGCATTTCCCTCGTCCTTGCTGATGGTGTGTGCTTCCCACAGTCTCCTGGACGTCGTCATCTCCGTCAAAATTTGATGATATTCTGGTAGATTAGATAATTCTATGGTCCGTACCTCGGACCCAAACTCTCGTAAAACCGCACTGGTTACGTTTTACAAAAGTTCGTCGCTAACTCCACTGAACATCGGAGCGACACGCACTTGCGACCGTACTCTACAAGTTCTACACAGATAGTCCCTAACTCCACTGAACATCGGAGCGACTCCTTCGCGCATCCATACTCCTCAAGTATTTCACAGATAGTCCGCGTTTCACGGCGCGTCGAACGATATATTCACCTGTCGGCTCCCCACTCTTCAGTCCCAACTAGCTTACGTCGTCTCCCCTGATTGGCTGAGCACGCCACCAGTTCCCCTCCTCTGCCTCATTACACTCGTCGCGCGAGAGGGAGAAGTCGTTTTCCGTTTTAACAATTCGCCTCTTCTTGACGATGCGACCCAAGATTGCGTCATGCTTCTCGACAGGAATCAGCTTGTATTAGAATTCCCAGTGAGTCATCTCTCTCAAATACCCTAACTGACAAAACTCCGTAAAATTCCGTAATCAGATAATTTTCTATGATATCGTCGTTCGTAATAATTTGCTTGATAGCGTTTTCTAAGACATAGAAAACCTATCTGTATGCTTATAATTTTTATAAAATGCTCCGAAAATATCTAAATAATAATTATAATAAATTAATAATAATAATAAATTAACATGAAAAATTCTCGTGGCTGAACAATTTGCCGCGTAAATAAGTATAGAATGGCTCCCTACTGACTTATGCCAGTTGCATAAAACCCCTCGAAAAACACGTTACATATTCGCCTCGGATCATCGGATGATTTACCGTGACGACGGTCCATTATCCGATTATCCCAGACACGTTAATAAACCCCATCCAAAATACATATTACATAAATGAGATCACCCTAAATTACAGATATATACACTCATTTTTTCTTCACGCACTTTGCGTCAAAGTTTGTTGTCACTATGGATTGCACTTTGCAACCAGTCCAATGTTTTACAAATGGAATAGTGTTCCACGGATATTTCCGCCTTTCAAATTTCTCTATGTTGGAGAGATAGACATAATTAATGTGTGAGCACTATGTATTTATGATGTCATATCACACGCATTGAAGGTGTTCTGATATATTATTATTACCATAGAACTTCCTAATTTCACTGGAGGTCCCCTCCTTATGGTGACATTTAATTCCACTTATCACTGAGCACACGATCACACTATTGTGGCAGCGCCTCGTGACCATAATACTTAATCTCTCTTTGAAGTAGATTAAATTAATATTGACTTCTGAAAAAAAAACAGTAAATGTGCACTACATATAACACCAAATATTTCTGTGCCGTAATCGCCCTGTCTTGTTAAGTTCCCGTTAACCATATTCTACTTACTACTAGTTCTCAACACAGACCATTTCTTCTCACACAAATAATACCATTGTACAGATTATCTCAAATTACACACTTACAAATCTTACATGGCGAGGCCGTAAACAGAAATCACGTGTGCTGATATGTATGAGTTTCATGAAGGACTGTCTCGCATTCTGATGGCCCATCTTTTATCTCGTGGACGCCTTAAGCTAACAAGCCCTATACAAGCGCTCCCCCATCTCTTGGAGATAAATGGGAACCCATCAGCGCTGCCAAAATGGCCTTGGTGCATCGAGACAATTTAGTGCTCAACAGCATCCGACAATCCCGTCATATTTCCCTGTACCTTAAAAACTCTCATTTACTTACATACTACCCCCCTGTGTGACTTCCGATACGCCTGCCTGGAAGACCATCTCCTCCCACGCACCAAATACCACACTTACTCATTTGATAGGCTGGCTCGCCAGCTAAACATCCTTACTTTATGACACATACTTTCGGAGACTATGTATATTATACGTCCCGTATAATCTGTTTCCCTCACTATTCTCCAGCACATATGCTGTTTTTCAAATACGTTTGGAAACTATAAATGTTTCTGCGTCACCTGCTTCCAACCTTGCAAGTGGCTCCCTTAAAATGAACGTCATCACGTTGCTCTACCTACTAGCATATTTCTCAGTGTCTGTAACGATGCCCTGTTGCTACTGTCCACACATGCACATATTAAAATACCGTCCTCTGCTTTAACCACAGGATAATCCCTACATAAATTAGTGTCCCTCGATAGCATGTCTGCAAGAATGTTATCTTTACCTTTAATATATTTTACTGTGAATTCGTATTCCTGCAGAGCAAGAATCCACCTACTAACTCTGTTAGAACTGAGTTTACAAGTCCTCATATACAGTAATGCATGGTGATCTGTGTGGATCTCAAATTTCCCCCCTACTAAATACATTCTAAATTTCCCTAAACTGAAAACAATACCTAAAAGCTCTAACTCAGTAATCGTGTATCTTTTCTCTGCTGCAGTCAGTCCTCGCGAGGCTGAAGATACAATGCACAGATTACCCTCATCATCTTTCTGACATAATACTCCAGCAATGCCTATATGTGAAGCATCTGTCATAACCACATATTCCTTATCTTTTAACGGATATTTCAGCACTACAGCTTTCTCAAAACCTTCCTTCAGCGCTCTAAAAGCCTGATCATGCTTGGACTCCCATCTCCACCGAGTCCCACTTTTAAGCAATTCCCTGAATGGTTCTACCAACCCTGAGTATTTAAGAACGAACCTCCTGAAAAAGTTGCAAATTCCCAGGTAAGTTTTTAACTGTTTAACATTCTGTGGCACCTCTGCGTTAAGTATCTTATTAACCCTACTTTCTTCTGGTGTTACACCTCTACTCGACACTCTATGACCTAAAAATGTCACTTCTGACTGACAGAATGTCGACTTAGACAGCTTCAAAGTGAACCCTGCCTGATCTAACTTCTGAAAAACTATATTTAAATGACATAGATGCTCCTCAAAACTGCGTGAACTAATTACCATATCATCAATGTAAATGGTTACAAACTCTCCTGTGTCATCCCCTAATGCGATGTTTAAAGCCCTAATTAAAGCTGCTGAACTACTCTTTAACCCATAAGGTGTTCTACAAAATTGATAAAGGTTATATTTATGACTAAAAGCTGTAAATGGTCTATCTTCGTACATAAGTGGCACTTGCCAAAAACTGGAACTCAAATCTACACAAGTGAAATACTTCTTCCCCTCAAATGTTTGCATTAATTCTTCTATTGACATCGATTTCAGCTGATCTGAACTAATTCTACTGTTAACCAAACGAGCGTCTAAACAAATACGAACTGTGCCGTCGGTTTTGGGTACCGTGATCAAAGAATTAACATATGGACTGTTAGAGTGCTCAATAATCCCATCTTCAAGCATCTGGTTAATTTGTGCCTCAACTGCACTCTGATAAGCGAAAGGTACAGGATATCTATGTCCTGTGAATACTGACCTATCAATAACGTTCAATGAATGTGTATAGCAATTGGTCATACCAATGCGATCCTCAAAAACTCTCCTATTACACCATAACACATCATAGAGGCGAACACACTGTTCATCCTCTATATTTCCCTGAAATGCAGCCTCACGTAACGAGTCCTCTAGACTTCCGTTCGTAATCACACTGCCCACAAAACATGGAGAACCCCGCTCTACGGCTGGCGATATCTCATTTAAAGTACACATCACACCTACAATACTACTTCTCTGAATATGGTCATTGAACGCTACTTCTACTTCAGAATCTCCCCATTTAAATTTCAAACTCCCTACATCATAACATAAGTTACCAGACACTCTACTTAGCCACTCTGAACCCAAGATAACACTGAATACTAAATTTGGAATTACAAGACAAATCTGCTTCTCTACATGATTATTAATTTTAATGTCTACTAAAACTTGCTTAGAAATTACTTTAGACCTCTTCCCAACAGCTGTGATAACAAAAGTGCTTTTAATTGGCATCTCCTCAAAATTTACTCCAGTTCCTTTCATTTTATCATAAAATGCACTACTTATGCAACTCTTCATACAACCACTATCAATTAAAACATCTGTGTACGCCTCGGACACGTTAAATTTAACTATGGGGCTCTTACTAACCACTTCCTGAATAATACCTTCATCATTTAGTTCATGTAATAATTCATTTCTTACATTTAGGTCATAGGGTTCCTGTATAATTGTATGGACAGGGCATGCTACAGACTGAGATTCTGACCTTACTTCGCAGCCTGGTTCGCGTTTAAAGAACCGCTACAGCTGGCCGTAGTACTACTAACTACTGAACTAGTCTGGTTGTTCTGGGCTGTGTTGTCATTGTTTGGCTGTATATTACTACCACTAGGCTGTCCTCTTCCTTGACCCCTATTCTGGTTGTAATTATTGTCATTATAATTTCTCCCTTGATTTCCCCTGAAATCATTGTTCCTCCCTTGATTTCCCCTGTAATCATTGTTCCTCCCTTGATTTCCCCTGAAATCATTGTTCCTCCCTTGATACTGATTACCATAGCCATTTCCTCTGTTCTGATTTAGCTGATTATTATTATTTCTATTTTGAGCGTTGGCCCCTTCGCCACCGTTCCCTTGAACTTCTTGATGCCTGGCTTCGTTAGGTCTATTATTATTATTACCCTGGTTCCTATTGAAATTGTCCTCATAACCCCCTCTCCCTAGTGCATCAAATGTGCTTAACAAATTTTCTACTTGTGATATAGTCTTTACATTCTGGATACAAGCAGCCTCCTTGATCCTATAGGGAAAGTGCCTAAGTAGCAACCTTACCACATCACTTTCCTCCTTCAAGCCATCCAGATATTTACACACTAATACCTGCCCTAAAAAGTATTCGGTCATGGTGGAGCTTCCTTTAGGGTTATATTTACCACACACTACTCCCTCACGATGCTGCGACTGAATAACCTCATTCCAGAACTTTTCACAGAATTTCATTTTAAAATCATTGATATCAGTAAACTTGTCTCTGTAGACAGCAAACCAATTCCTCGTTTCCCCCACAAACACTTGTTCTAAAATTTCAACTACTTGGCACCACTCAATACTACCATTTTCCAACCTCTCCCCGAATTTATTTTCTATAGTGTTCATGAACTCCATTGGGCACCCCTGTCGATTGCTGAACTTACCCAGTTCTACCTCCCTGTGTGTGCTATTCACAAAAACTGGCCTATTCTGACTATTTTCTTGCCTGATCCTAGCTTTTAATTTTAATTCTAATTCTGCGATTTTCTCCTCAGCCTTCCTCTCAATACTGTTTACTGTTAATTTAATGTTTCCTTCTGATTCTTCTACTTTATCATATAGCTTTGCTTGTTTCTCCTCAATCTTGCTAATGCTTTCCCTATTACTCTCTCTTAAATCATTTACTTCTGCAACTATTTGTGAGTGGACTTTCTCAATTCTACCCCCCAGCTGTTCCTTAACCTCTTTAGTTGCTACCTGAATTTTGTCAATTTCTCCCACAAATTGCTTTTTGACCTGCTGTGTTTCCAGTTGCACTAGTTCTTTTAAATTTTCAGCCTGTGTACTGATTCTAATTTCCAACTCCTCCTGTACTTTTCCTAATTTTCTGTCTACATCTGCAATAATCTCTTTAGCCTTTTCTTCCATTACTCCTCTGATCTCACCTCTAATCAGTTCGAATTTGTCACTCATTTCCCTACTGTTTTGTTCTAATTTAGCATTTAAAGTTTCAGTACTCTCTCTATTTTCCTTACTGTTTTGTTCTAATCTGGCATTTAAAGTTTCATTACTCTCTCTATTTTCCCTACTGTTTTGTTCTAATCTGGCGTTTAAAGTTTCATTACTCTCTCTATTTTCCCTACTGTTTTGTTCTAATTTAGCATTTAAGGCATCTGTACTTTCTTTATTTTCCCTACTGTTTTGTTCTAATTTTGCATTATTCTGTTCTAATTTTGCATTTAAGGCATCACTACTAACTTTGTTCTGATACATGATCTCGAGAAGTAAAGTTTTTAATTCTGGTTGGCCGCCTACACTCCCTGTTTCAGTATCGGGATTTACCTCCGCTACCCCGGTACTACCATCACTCGACATACTGCTCGTATCATCACTCTCCCGTTGATGACCACTACGTAACCTCATCTGTCTTTCTTTCTCATCCCCCATAATGATATACACTGATACAGTCAAATAACCCCCAAAATACAGGCACAGAAATATATACCCTTCTCCTTCCACAAATGTTATTAGGTTTTCAGCCCCAAGTTGTCGGCGACAAATGTAATAGTTATTAGCGCCCCATGTTGGTAGCGACAAATGAAACGGTTTCGCTAGCCCGCACTGTTGGGTGAGAAATGTAACTGTTTACCTTTGCCTAAGCTATGTTGTTTTAATGGGCGCCAAGACCTCAATGCAATGTTGAAATCTAAATTTGTATTTAACAACGTCTAGCTCTGGCAGAACACATTCAAGACTCTATTCACTCAGATCGTGGTATGATTTGATCATTAACCCAACAAACAATTGTATCAGGAGAAGGAATTGGTCTATATCTAATGCTACCTACTGAAAGCAAAGATTGCATTGTAAAAGAAATGAATTTATTATATAAAACAAGAATAGCAAAATTAATAATAATAATAACTATAAAATTTAAATTGGAGCGTTGTGATTTTAATATTACCGATAGAAAATTACGTGAAAACGGAGTCTGAAAAATTGATTTTACTCTTATTTCCAAGCTATGAAGTTACTGAAATATGAAATGTAAAACAAAGAAAAATGAGAGATTGCGTATTTCTGCGTCATTTGCGCTTACCATTGGAAATTGCCACGGCATTTCCCTCGTACTTGCTGATGTTGTGTGCTTCCCACAGTCTCCTGGACGTCGTCATCTCCGTCGAAATTTGATGATATTCTGGTAGATTAGATAATTCTATGGTCCGTACCTCGGACCCAAACTCTCGTAAAACCGCACTGGTTACGTTTTACAAAAGTTCGTCGCTAACTCCACTGAACATCGGAGCGACACGCACTTGCGACCGTACTCTACAAGTTCTACACAGATAGTCCCTAACTCCACTGAACATCGGAGCGACTCCTTCGCGCATCCATACTCCTCAAGTATTTCACAGATAGTCCGCGTTTCACGGCGCGTCGAACGATATATTCACCTGTCGGCTCCCCACTCTTCAGTCCCAACTAGCTTACGTCGTCTCCCCTGATTGGCTGAGCACGCCGCCAGTTCCCCTCCTCTGCCTCATTACACTCGTCGCGCGAGAGGGAGAAGTCGTTTTCCGTTTTAACAATTCGCCTCTTCTTGACGATGCGACCCAAGATTGCGTCATGCTTCTCGACAGGAATCAGCTTGTATTAGAATTCCCAGTGAGTCATCTCTCTCAAATACCCTAACTGACAAAACTCCGTAAAATTCCGTAATCAGATAATTTTCTATGATATCGTCGTTCGTAATAATTTGCTTGATAGCGTTTTCTAAGACATAGAAAACCTATCTGTATGCTTATAATTTTTATAAAATGCTCCGAAAATATCTAAATAATAATTATAATAAATTAATAATAATAATAAATTAACATGAAAAATTCTCGTGGCTGAACAATTTGCCGCGTTAATAAGTATAGAATGGCTCCCTACTGACTTATGCCAGTTGCATAAAACCCCTCGAAAAACACGTTACAGATCTACAAATGTCTATTCCTCTTGTAACATTCCTCTATAACTTGGTGTATACTAAATATTTGATCTTGACATCCTTGTTGCGATCTAAATAATAATAATTTTATTATTGCAGCCAACGGCCATGTATTTTTCTTTTCAGGACGGGTCAGGGAAGGGATTATGAAAGGAAATCGGCCGTGGACCTAGTGAAAGGAACCGTCCCGGCATTTGCCTGGTAGTGAAAATGGGAAACCACGAAAACCATTTTCAAGACGGCCGAGGTGGGATTCGAACCCATGCTCTCCCAATGCCAGCGAGACACGAGGTAGCGCTCTCGGCCACCGCGGCCGGTTGCGATCTAAAGCCACGCTGGTTTTCATCCATCTTACTCTCGGCCCTCCTTTCTACAATGCCCGGGACACTTATCAAAGAAATGCCACAATAATTATTGCAATCTTTTCTGTTACCTTATTTATAAGTTGGGGCGATTACTGCTTTTGTCCAGTCAGGGGGCACATTTCCTAAAACCCATGCCAATTCGATTATCCAATGCAATCATTTCAGCCGTGCTTTCCTACTATACTTCACCGTTTCTGACCGAATTGCATCTACCCCTGCCGCTTTGTCACATTGTAGTTTATTTACCACCCTCTCTACTTCTCAATGGTAACTGTTATTATTTGGGTAACTGTCCGGGATTGTGAATATCTATACTAATATAATAAAGCTGAAGAGTTTGTGCGTTTGTTTGTGTGTTTAGACGCGCTAATCTCTGGAACTACCAGTCGGATTCGAAAAATTCTTTTTTTATATGATAGCCAGATTCAAGAGGAATAGTTTAGGCTATGTTAAATTTCGGACAGATCACTCCATTCCCTGCATTTAGGCCCTTTGGCACAAATCTACACCGTTTCACCGATCTGAACCAAATTTCACATAGTTAGGCCTACACTTTGGAACCCGACGAGTAACACTGTCTGCTTGAAATTTCGGACACACCACTCCATTCCCTGCATTTAGGTCCATTGGCACAAATCTACACCGTTTCACCAATCAGAATCACATTTTGTACACGTACCCTTTGGAACCCTGCGGGTGACACTGTCCACTTTAAATTTCGGACAGACCACTCCATTTCCTGCATTTAGGCCCTTTATCACAAATCTACACCGTTCCTCCTAATTGCACCAAATTTTACATACACTTTGAAACCCTGCTGGTAACACTGTCCACTTGATATTTTGGACAACACTCCCCATTCCCTACATTTAGAATAACAAACAAACTGAACTTGAAAACCATGTATTAAGGCCCTAGAATCATTCATGTCCGTAGTAGTGTAACTGTAAGAGTATTTTAATAAGTCTATTGTTGACTGACAAATCGGGCTGTATCACGTCGCCCCTACCAGTGTTCTGGTGCAGAATGGCGAAAATAGTTAAATCTTGTGCTGCTTATAAATTGCAGTCACGGGGAGTAATTAGTGCAAAAAGATTTCTTTTGTCCCTTAAAACAGTTATCATCATGAAAGTATTATACCTTTGTATAAGTGCAATGGTGTTGGTGCAATACATTGAGGTTATCAGCTGCAATAAGCGTTGGTGCTTTCAAATTTACCGTAATTTATTCCGAAACTTATCGTTGAGCGCTATGTGGCCATAAATGATACTATAACTACTATTGCTTCCAAAGTGTTCTGATTATTTTCCTATGGCGCTCTGCGTCAAAAGACGACACTATTGGTCTCTACATTTCTAACAGACAATGAGATATAGGCCCTAGGCAGTGACTTTTATTTCACTTACTCCTCTTTCTAATCATTTTTAGAAATTTGTTTGTAAATTACATGTGTCAGTGCTGTAGTTAGTAAATAGCCGTTTCCCTGTTCATTATTATCATTAGGGGAAAATGATCTCAATGTTACGTCCATTATACTCTACTGCATATTACCCTCACTACAACCACCACCACCACCACCACAAAAAGTTTAGTTTAAGTATCATGTGCCAGTTCTGTAGTAGTATTCATTGTCATCCATAAAGCAAATAAATCCTCCGGGTGAAGCCGGGCACTACTGCTAGTATTACATAATTATGTATATTGATACAATTTACAAAGAAACTATAATCCAAGTTTCTCAATCTATTTTACCAGTGTTTCACTCCAGTGCACCATTGGGTTTATTAGTTGGTACAGTACACTTCTTCTTCTTGTGCCATACCCTCATTGGATGTTAGTTATTGATGTTTTAAGGGGTGAAACTACGAGGTCATCTGCCAATCTCATTGGATGTTGGTTGTCATCAGGGCGATTTCTTTTACCAGCTTGGAATAGTGCAGGAGTGTTGATTCCATTCTTCAGCCAAAATATTCTCCTCCTTCCTCGACCTCTCCTACCTTCAATTATGATATGTAGGAGTTAATATTTATCATTGCAAATGATATGGTCAAAGTATTCAAGTTTTTTCTGTTTGGTGTTATGCAAATCCTTCTGTTCTTTATGCAGGCGTTCCAGTACTTCCATGTTACGTCTCTATCGATCCATGACATTCTGAATAGGCGCCACATCTCGAAGGCTTGAAGTTTTTTACTGGTGTTCTCCGTGGGGAGGGTCCAGGCTTCACTGCCATACAGCAGGATAGAGAAAATGTAACACCATAGTAAATGGAGACGAAGAGCAATTTTAATGTCTCTGTTGCACAGTAATTCTTTCATTTTCATGAATGCAGCTCTAGCCAATTCAATGCGGGATAGCACTATTCCAATAATGATCAAGTATGCATCCAAGGTATTTCACGTGTTGAGCTTGTTCCAGTGTTGTCCCAGCTACAGTAAGATTAATAGGTGGAATTACATGTTTCTTCAAAACCATTACCTTTGTCCTTTTTGTATTCAAATTTAGACCTGATCTTGCACTGTGTTGTACTACAGAGTTTAGTAAGGTTTGTAGATCTTCAGCACTTGTTGCAAGCAGAGCTGTATCGTCTGCATACTGCAAATCATTTATGGTTCATCCATTAACAATACCTTCCTGTTTTCCTTCCAATGCTTCAGAAAATATTTCCTCAGAGTAGATATAGAAAAGATGTGGAGATCGAGCATAAGACTTGTCTCACTCCTTGTTTTACTGTATATTTTCTACACTACCGGTGTTGGTGCAATCTACTTTTACTGAAGCCGTCTGATTCCAGTACTTACTTAGACTTAGTTCCTCCAATACTAGATAGCATATCAGGCAACAAGTTTCCTCCAGCGAACTCTATCAGCTGCCAGGTTTTCAGCTTCCTCCCAGTTCATATCCATGCATTCTAGATCCTTTGCAAAAGTTTGTTTCCAGGTGTTACGAGGTCTTCCTCTACTTTGGTATCCTTCCGTTGGTTTCCACAACAGTGTTGATTTGGGTATCCTTCTATCATTCATACGTAGAACATATCCCGCGAACTTCAGTCTCCTTTGAGCATCGATTTTGTGCTAGCTGCGTAGACCACTTCTTCTCAGTACTTCATTATTTGTTATGTGGCCACAATAACTGATCTTCAAAATTCGCCTCAAGCATCGTTGGTGAAAAACGTTGAGCTTGTGTGCTGATTTTACTGATATTTTCCAGGTCTCACATGCATATATGGCGATCGGTAAGATGATAGAGGAATATAGCCAAATCTTTGTGGACATACTTATAGAGTCTAATTGCCATATAGACCGCATTCGTTGAAAGATTGCCGAAGCTTTCCCAATTCTGCTGATGTCTGCATCTACGTCCCTATTACTACAGATAAGGCTGCCAAGATATGAAAATCGTTCAACATCTTGTAGAATCTTCTGTTGCACTATAATTTGTGTAGATACATTCCCATTTTTTATGCACATTATATTTGTCTTGTCACCATTTATCTATAGTCCAGCAGAACTGGCCATTCCATCCAGCTTGGTTGTCATTAATTGTAAACTTTGTGGTGTTTCTGCCAGAAGAACCATGTCATCAGCAAAATCCCGATCCGTTAGCCTAGATTGCTCATTCCAACGTATCCCCATATTGGGATTGTCCATAGCTTTTCTCATTACAAAATCTATGACCAATATGAATAGGAATAGTGACAAAATGCATCCTTGTCTGACGCCTGTGAGAATGCTAAAGAAAGGGGTGTTCCTATCTTCTGTTCTTATACAACAGCTCGAGTGTAGATAGATAAGATAAGCCTGTAGATCCCTGATGGGCAAGGGCCTCCTACCGGAGTGGTAGGGGGTGGATCATATAGTCTCCCAAGAGGAGCCAGTTCTTGAGAGATGTCTTTCCTAATACATATTGACACACATTAATAAAAAATAAATTAACACACACCCTTACTATGGTATTTACATTGTTACACTAGTACACTGATCTGAATTTCCTTCCATAGCTTCCTATCCCTGGCATTTCTGGTCCACGTAACACCTGCCTCGAACCTAAATTCGTCCGACCATCTGCGACGGGGGCGTCCTCTGCTTCCCATGCCAGCTCTTGGATCCCACATAGTCGTGGAGTAGGCTCATTTATCCTGGTTCATTCTGGATATGTGTCCACCCCAGCGCCATTTCAGTTGCCGAGCTCTTGTTGTTGTGTCCTCCAATCACTTCTTTTTCTCAGATCCATGTTACTGATTCTGTCGCTTAGCTTAACGCCTAGGATTCTCCTTTCCATTTTCCGTTGACAGATTCCATATTGGCTCACAATATTCCATAATGATTCTCGGTGTAGACTGCGAGAAGAACAGGCTGGCTTTCAAACAAATATTTATTCTACAAAATGTAATAGAACAATGCATAGAATTTAACTGTCCGTTGCCCCTAAACTTCGTTGATTTAATATTGAGATCAGAGATTTGACAGAGCTTTGGAAGACTAAAGCAGGTACAAAGCACCGGGCATAGATGATACAATACCGATTGAGTTGCTACGCTTCATAAGTGATGATGGTCTGGTCAGGTTATTTCACTTGGTGTGTAGGATTTATGAGACAGGTGAGGTACCCTCTGATTTCAAGAAAAATGTTATCATCCCTAAACCGAAGAAAGTAGGAGCTGACAGATGTGAAGATTACCATACAATCTGCTTGATTACTCATGCTTCAAAGATCCTGTCTAGTATAATTTACAAGAGGATGGAAAGCCAGATAGAAATGGAGTTGGGTGAAGACCAGTTTGGTTTCAGGAGAAATGTAGGAACAAGGGAAGCTATACTGAGTTTTAGGCTGATTTTTGAAGATAGAATAAGGAAAGATAAGAGAACGTTCATGGCATTTGTAGACTTAGAAAAGGCTTTTGATAACGTTGATTGGTGTAAGTTGTTTGAAATAATGTACAGGGAAAGGAGGGTGCTCTACAATCTATACAGAAACCAGACAGCAGTCATTAGAGCTGAAGGACATGAGAGAGAAGCTGGTATTCAGAAAGGTGTAAGGCAAGGCTGCAACTTATCACCCATACTTTTCAATCTATATATTGAACAAGCAATGAAGGAAATTGGAGAAAAATTTAAAGTGGGAGTGAAGATTCTAGGAGAAATATTTTCAACTCAGAGATTTGCTGATGATATCATTATTTTGGCCGACATGCCAGAGGATTCGAACGAATTTTTGAATGGTATGGAATCCGTCTTGAGGAAATAATTCATGATGAAAATCAATAAATGTAAAACAAAAATATTGGAATGCAGCCGAAATAAATCAGAAACCTCTATGTACATCAAATTGGCAGGTAAAACGCTAAAGGAAGTAGGAGACTTCTGTTACTTAGGAAGCAAAATAGCCAGTGATGGGCGAAGCAAAGAGGATATAAAAAGTAGGTTGGCTCAGGCAAGGAATCTGTTGAAATCGAATATAGATTTAGGTATAAGGAAGTCATTTTTGAAAGCCTTTGTCTGGAGCGTGGCACTATATGGATGTGAAACTTGGACTATTGATGCAGCAAAGAAAAGGAGAATTGAAGCATTTGAAATGTGCTGTTACAGGAGAATGATGAAGATCAGATGGGTAGATAGGGAAACAAATGAAGAGGTATTAAGACGAGTGGGGGAGGAGAGATGTTTCTGGCGACTGCTAATGAAGAGAAGGGATAGGTTGGTAGGACACACACTAAGACACCCAAGAATAGCAAGCTTAGTTATAAAAGGAAGGGTCGAGGACAAGAACTGTAGGGGTAGACCAAGGTTGGAATATGTTAAACAGATTGCTTCGGATGTAGGGTATGGTAGCTATGTAGAGCTGAAATGATTAGCTCAGGACAGGGAGCCATGGCGCGCTGCATCAAACCAGTCAAAAGAATGAAGACTCAAACAACATTAACTAGAAAAGCTATACTAAGTATGACAAAACATATTTCTAAATATTTGTATAGGCTAATCTTAAACTTCAACCCTAGGCTAGTGATCAGATGACCACGTGACGGTCGAAACGGGTAATCATAAAATTACATTTTATCAGTGATTAATTTTAATACGGTATAAGTAACTTTTTCATGAAAGTGTGTTTTATATACCGTATGTAGTTACCCCACCTAATCTAATTGGGCAAACCCATATTGGCCGACTGAAAAGCATAAATTGATGATGGGAGAGGGAGACTATGAAAGACCATTTCAAGGACGGTCAACAATGAACTTCAGGCTCGCTCATCTACTGAGTCTGGAGTTTGCCTTACACTGCATAGCTATTACATTTGGTAAACTACTCCTTTGTATAATATATAAATTCAAATAAAAATAAATTCATGGTTGATGAAACCTACACACGATTACAGGCCAGTGTTCCTGCAGGTGTTCCATTCACTCCACAAAATCGACGTGAAAGACTCGTGTGCCGTTGAGAAAACCAGTGTGGGTTGACAAAAGGCATAGTGTCATCATTAGTGATGAATTGTTCCTCTGTCTTTCTCGCACTGATTGCCATATCGTGTGCGACAACATACGAAGAGAGAAGTGCTTAGACATTATTGTCGAGAGGCACAGGACCAACTCTGGGCATTATGGTCTGGGGAGCTATCGGCTATAATGTAAAATATCAATTAGGGATTGTGACTATTGCTTGCTTGATTTGAATGGAATAGTGAATTCCAGTAATCTAGCTAAACTGAATTGGCAATGACTAATAGATTTCTACGATGGTGGCCTAGGCTTAATTCCAAGCTCTGTCATGAATTTTAAATCTAGTATGAGGTTTGCAAACATCCAGAGGACAGTTGAGAGGAGAGTAGTGGATTCATATCCTACTCTCGGCCATTGTAGAAGTGGTTTTCCGCTGATTCCCAAAGTAAATTCAAATCCCAGCTGATTCCTTCCCAACTTAGCTCTTAGTTACAAGTACTGTACGGAGCTCAGAAGAATGCGAGCGTGGGGTGAGGTGGAGGAAAAGGGGAGGGGCATTCCCTACATAGCCTACAGTAATTCGTTGCTATTTTTTTTTCTTTCGTGTAGCCTCCTCAGAGGTCGAGAGCAGGTCTTTCTATTCGACGCCCGTGGGCGACCTGCGCGTCGGGATGAGAGATGGAATGGATGAAGATGAATGAAACTGGGCAAGGATGTGGAAGGAAGCGGCCGTGGCCTGTCAGAAGGTACTGTCCCAGCATTTGCCTGGCGTTGAAAATGGGAAACTACGGAAAACCATTTCATGTACAGCCGACGGTGGGGCTCGAACCCACGCGTCTACCGAGTCAGCAGAGAGCTTGGCCCCATGACCTAACGCCACGCTTTAGCCAGCGTAGCCACTACTGTCGGTATTCGTTGCTATGGCAACCTGCTTCCTTCTCAGCAGAATATACAGGGTCTTTATTTTTGCTTCGCAAGGCGACCTTCGCTGGCTGTTACAGGTTGGCGCGCGCGGTGCCCGGCCATATTCCCACGCTCTTGCTGTGGTATATGTGTGAACTCCAAGCTAATTGGGTGTTTTATAAAGCTACTGTGTACTGTATATCACATTGTATAGTGTCTTATTGTGATTGTGTATAGTGCTGTAATGCCCTATGTGAAATATTCGTTACATGTATATCTGCACAATACGTACACAAAGTGCAGGAAATCGTGCACTAGAACAAGGCAAAAGTTTCGAGTGAAATTTCCAGGGAGACCCATTCCTATAATCGGACAATAAAACAACTGGCTAAGAGATGCAAACGTACAGGTTCAGTAAACAATGAAAATAGACTTTGTTATTTCCTTACTGAAGCTACTGTAAATTAACCGGAGTAACCGGGACATGGGCGCCCGCAGGGAGGGGCAAGGTGGGGCTGTGGCCCCCCTCTGGAATTCCGAGAATGTTGATATTCGATTGGTCAATGTCACCAGTTATTTCATAAATTGAAGTTTCTGATAATCAACTGACAAATGTCACAATAGAAAACTTCATTAATGTTGCTGACATATATGTATTTATATTCAAAAATATATGGTTCTAATGATGTCATGCACTAGACCACCAACGGAAACATAGCTCCATTTTTCAATATGGTTATGCCTAGTGTGAATACCTTATGTTTACCCAACACTAGGGCCAGATGGCCTCGTAGTTCCGCCCCTTAAAACAACAATAACAAACTAACCCAACACTATCAAACGTGGTTAGGCCGGCTACTACTTTCGCCACCTCACTTTGGCAGTGACGATATGAGAGCACGTTCTGGAGATATTTTTATACATTGCAACACCGATAGCAGATTTCAGCCCTTAAAGCGAGGTTTTCTTTGCTGACTAGTAAATTATTGATCCCTTAAGGTCGCGCTTACAATATAGGGACATTTACTGTTTTGAGGCCCGTAATTACGGGGGAACAAACAGGGCAGCTGCCCAGGGCGGCAGGATTTAGGGGTGGAAGAAAATTTGGAAAACTGTCCAAAACCGCTTGGGCATTAAACGCCAAGTTTTTAATGTTTAATCCCCCTACACACACACACACACAAGAGAATTATTCATTGTCACACATTTGCAATGTTCATTATTTAAGGACACACAAAACGGGATTGTGTTAGTCATCGTGGTGTTCTTGCTTTTGAATCGGACTTGAAAGTGAAATTGGACTAATGAAATCCTAATCTTGTTTGCAAATGACAAGGCAGGAAGGAATCCCCTTGTTATTTAAATAATTGGTGTTTTTCTTTTTACGTATGGCTTTTAGTGCTGGGAATGTCCGAGGACATGTTCGCCCGAGTTTGTAGCTGCTTGTATGCGGACCCCCTTGGGGTGAGCTACAAATACCGTCGCGTGTGGAATGTTGTCTGGGAAGGAAAGTGTGAATGTAAGGACGAGGAATTGGAAGGTAGTGGCTGTGGCCTATAGTTAGGGACCAACCACGGCATTTGTCTGGAAGGAAGATGGGAAACCACAGAAGACCATCTTAAAAGTCGCCGGCGGGGGGATTCGAACCTCCTCGCCTCCCGGATGTGAGCGAATGCCTGCAGCCACACCGTAACGACCACGGCTAACTCACCCGTTTTTGCCATTGGTTGTGTATATCTTTTGAAATTTAAATGTAAATTCTTTGTATTAAGTTCTTTTTTTTTTCAATTTATAAGTTTAGTCAACACATAGTTAAATACACTCTCATTGAAGAAACAGCCCCATAGGTAAGGGACACTTTAATAAATCGACATATATTAAATCGGGGGTAGCAAAGATTTTTTATTTTTCCTCAGGGGCTTCAGGAGCCCTAAATGCGGGCCAGACTGTGTTGTACACTCGTCTAAATTTGCGTCGTTCTGCCTTACTGCGATCGTTATTCATGCTGCAAAATGCCATACCGGTAAATTTTTATTCAAGGTGTGCCATACTACAACTGTGGTCCATTTCTTGAGGACAGAGCAATTATTGCTTCAAATGAACAGCAATCTACCATTGTTGTAGATTCTTAGCCTGTAGTGTTAAATCTTCTACGATCGAAGCAATTTACACGCTAATAGTTAAATAGTTCTGCGGTGTTTTTGTGCCGTTATCAAAGCGAGATCAGTTGAGACAAAATGGTGAATTCAGTGATAGACTTCGTTATGTTGTAGTCTATATGATTCCAATGGAATCTACTTGCAAGGCAATTTCCGATGCGCCAAAATGTAGACTTATATGAGTGGAGAAGCTAATTTAATCCTAATTTAATTGGGCTCGTAGTCGTATTGACCGACTGAAAGTTACAATTCAATGTAGATCAATAGGTGACAACGCCAAAGTTGAAGGGGGGATTGATAATGATGTGCTTCTGAAAGAAGAAAATTACAGAATAGACATTAGCAGGCGCTTAACTCAAGGAACATTCATGTGACATTCTTAAGTGCAAATGTATAATAGGCCTAGTTAAATGATCCTGCGATGTTTGTCGTTATCAAAGCGACTAAGAAGTACATGATTTAGTGAGTTTTATATATTTTACTTTACGGTCAGCCATAATCAAATGAAATATTTTCTTTCTAACAGGAAAATTTGCTAAAACCAAGGGCGTCACAAGTACGAGTAACGTACAATACGAATTTATCATTTCGTACTAAATTCATTATGTTAAGAAGAGCAATGCGAAGTATTCCCCGTAACTTGTTAAAAAGAGGAAAACGTGATGGACCCGCTGTAACGGCCAGTACAAACTAGATATTTGGAAACTGTGCTATTTGAATTATTAGGCAGATTCATATGTAGAGATATCTCCACAGTTCAATTTAACTCAGTAATTTGAAAATATCTGAAAATATGTCCTCCAGTTACCATATTTAGAAAATAGGCGAACTGGATTTACATTAGCATTTTAATAAACTGCTTGATTTTTATATTATTGTCGATACATGGTGATACCACTAATTTTTACCTGTTTTTAAGAACTGTACATTATGACAATGAATGACAAAAGAAGAAACGCGAACTTCCATAGACAAAAACTGTGAACTTAAAACAAAACATTCCTCCCAATCTAGCCATAAAGCAGCCAACGGTTTCAGTCCCGTCAAATAATGATGATTATGATAATTCTTGTTTCAAGGGGCCTAACATCTAGGTTATCGGCCCCAGTCAAATAATGAATTTCACAAAGCAAGTATGAAATGAAACAAGAATAGGGGGGGGGGGGCTGGTGGCAATGAAATGAAAATTATAACTTGGCCCCCCTCAGGAAAAATCCTGCGGGCGCCCATGAACCGGGAACTTCGTAAGGAGATGCCAATTGTTTGGCAGCGGGTGGGAAACATTTTCTGCGTCTACTGTAAACATGTGAGTAAAAATGCATGATACTGATTTTTAGCAACGTATTCTGCCGTACATATGCGCATGCGGTTGCTGGCAACTGAGCCGTCACTGGCGGAGCGAGAATGTCCTTGCCAAGCAAATATAAAGACCCTGTATATCTGTCCGTTGTGCACTCAGGACGAGTGGACACTGTTCAGAAATTATGGCACAATGTTTTTGAGAAGACATATCACAATGTTATCTCTGGCTACATTTCCCTGCCTAGCATTCTTCTGAGCTCTAGTATCGTCAGTACAATAACCCAGGTTATCAAATAGATTCCACACTTATTCAAGAATCCAGGGGTTTCTAAATGAAGCAAAAAAAAATCACTTGGGCTAACTTTGCTTAAGGGTTACGCATTACATTTCTGTCAAGGAAATACAGTATATGTTCACTCTCTGCCTGTTTCATGCTTCTGGGATAATTCCCAAATTGTTCCATCATGAAGAATTAACAAGCATTTGCATTGCTGATAATAATAATAGCCTTTATTGCAGCCAGTTGGCCATTGCTGTTAAAAACAGTGGTTTTACAGTTAATTAATTAATGTTTATTCATTTACAGGTTTTTGACTTTGTGGCCATGTGTACGTGTGGTGTTGGCTCAGTTCTGCCGCACAAGGCAGAATTAAATTCCTTGTCAGAGCCAGGAATCAAACCTAGACCTTTAAGGTGACAGCCAAAAACTCTAGTTACTATGCCACAAGGTGGATTGCACCAACAAAATGAAATAGCTGTACATCAATCATTCCGATAAGCCAATGTTAATTACCATAATTCTTCAGATAAAGTAAGTCATGGTGTACACAATTACCATTTTAACTTTTGCAAAATATACAAATGCAGCATTTTTTTAATAAACCTGGTATTTGGTGACTTTCTGTAATATTGGAACGGTACAGTAGGGGACATGGTGTGAAATGAAGAAGGGAATAAGGGTTTCTTTATTGGGGCATTATATTCTTTCTTGCATGTTTGACAATTTCCACACACAATGCTGCACTGTACTGATGAAATTAATGGCTCGAGAGTAACCTTGAGATACCTTTTTTTAATACTTTCAATGCACAAGCAAATCTGGTCAGAATTTACAACAGGATTCATCTTGCAACTACATTGTAGGCCTATACAACATATCACTCTTTTCATAACTTTCTTATTACAGGAACTACTGGCCCGGCTCCTTTGCAAATGCCGCCATAGCAAACCATTTTCCAGCCCAAAATCTAGGATTTGCTCTCTGATGCCAGTGAGTTTCTTCAAATAAAATATCAAGAAAGATAGGTCATATAATAATCACCGACCATTTTGTAGGCCTATCTCAAAAGTTTTAAGTACCGGTTACATGTGTATCTAGCATTTCAGTCATCTCCGACATTTAAGGACAGATTAGCTACTTGTTACGTTCCTTAAAACCACATCTTAAACAAAACCTAACGCATCCCAATCAGGTACGGTATCACAATATAAAATGGTTCTAAACAGTGGCATCGAAGCTTACTAAACTAAATCAAACACCACTAAAAAGTGTCATACATAATATCTATAGTATATATAGCAGCAAATACTTTAATAAAGTGATCAGTTTTATTGAAACCGTAACTGAACAATACCATACATAACCTCCATGATCGAATTTCTTTGTCAGAAAAAATATCGCTACTGATTCATTAGATACAGTATGCTCAAGTGCAGTCTAATCATAAATTGTCTGACCAAAATTGCATTTCCATCGAAAGTATAATTAATTTACACGGTAAAATATCACAGAAGGCTTCCTCGCCACATTCCACAGTAGCCTACATCATTGTGGAAAACAATGAACCGTCACAAGTTTAATTCCGTGACTTAATGCAGTTTATAGATTGCTATAAATGCCAGTCTCTATCACCGTTTCCATCCTGGAAAAAATTTGCGAATGGTTTATTGCTTCCAGATTGCATCACATCGTCAAACATTATTTACCGCGCCATATTTGATTTTATAAAGCAGCTTCCGGTTACATTACTGACCACGGAGAAAAAAGCTTTGGTTGTTCACCACTGACGCATGCGCACTGGAGCAAGACCTTCCGCTCGCTAGACGCGTCTATTGTAGACGAGTTCTGGCGCATGTATAATCAAGCATCACTTGTACCAAACCACCCAACTCATCCTACAGAAATATCCCAGCCTGAAGAAGTCACCAGGATTGCCAGTATCTAATTCCTAAAAGAATGGCCAGTTACTCAGAAGCTTCTTGTTCAATGAATATTTAGGCATTCGTGTTAATATTTGAAAGAAAAATAGCACAGTAGCGCCAACTGGTGAAATAGACATGTACAATAAAGAAGAGAACAAAAGACGAGTCAGTGCAAAGTCTGTGCGTGTTCGCGTGACATGTGACAAGCATCTCAAAAGATGATTTGTATTTTGTTTGTATTTCTCACTTGATAAATAAAGATTTACATTAAAACTAACAGGTTATGGGCCCAGGCCACGTGTGAGTGGATCCGAAGCTGAGCGCCTGTTGAACACGTGCTGTATTTTTTGTGAGTTAAGGATAACCTCAAAATGGCAACCGGCAGTGACTACAAAGTTCAAGTGGATAAACTTGAAGGACCTGAAGACTGGGCAAAGTGGAAATGGCATGTGTTGATGGTTTTGCGGTCGTATGAACTGGAAAATATTGTTGATGGTTCGAAAAAGTGTCCTGTGTTGCCGGCAGATGCAACTGCGCAACAAAAAGCGGCATATAAGCAGTGGTTGAAAGAAGACGCAAAAGCGGCCAGTTTGCTAGCAGGTGCGCTAAGAAAATCTGTTCCCGAGCTCGTGTTGACGTGCACCAATGCCAGTGAAATTTGGACAAAATTGAGCGCACGGTTCGAACGAAGCAGTACGCAGCGACTGAACATATTGATCGAGTCATTCTTCCGAGTGACACGTGACGACAAGGAGGACATCAGCACCCATGTCGCGAAGTTACAGAAGCTTTATCAGGATCTGAACGACGAACTACAAAAGCACAACGAAAACACGTTATCTGAAAGGAATTGTGGTATGGACGACCAGTGGGAATTTTATCCACGCTGGGAAAAGAATATGATAATTTCAAGAATGTGTGGGACACGATTCCGACGGAAAATCAAACTGTGAACTTGTTGATTGAAAAATTGTGCACGATTGAACTGCGTGACCAAGGAAACGTGGAATCGACTGCGTTTGTGGTACGTAGTGCTCCCAAGAAGCATTCCCAGTATGGCAGTGGCAAAGGCAGCGCTGATGACAAGTCGAAGAAGAATGTTCATCGAGTAAAGCAGAAGTTTCCATGTTTCAAATGTAAGTAATTGGTCCATTGGGCAAGTGAATGTCCAGTGAAGAAGAAAGTGGGTGACACTAGAAACAAAAATAAGGAGAACAATGCTTCGTTTCAGACACATGCGATGAGTGCGTTAGACGGCGACTTTGTTCAAGCCGACGAGTGGTACTGCGACAGTGGCACCACAAATCACATCACCGCGAACAAACAGTATTTTACAACATACTTCAAGTTTGCTGCTCCAGAGAAGATTTTGATAGGAAAAGGAGGTGTGAGCATGCTAGCTCACGGCAAAGGAACTGTAAACATTCAAGTGCGGCTGAACAACGCTTGGTTGAGTGCTGAGATGTGAAGTTTTGTATGTTCCCGATGCAATGGCTCATCTGTTTTCTGTGAAAGCTGCTGCAAGGAAAGGTTTTTGTGCAAGACTTGACGACCTAACTGTTAGAATTGAAGACAAGGTTACTGGAAAGGCGATGATGGCTGGACGTGTGAGTCATGGTCTGTATGTACTTGACATGCGCGTCGTGAAACCGGCGCAACCCATTCAAGTGAATTTAGCTACATCGTCGGACAAACTGCAGATCTACCATGAACGATTTGGTCATCAACACAAAGCGCATGTCAAGAATGTACTGAAGCAGATGAACATCAATGTAGACATGTGTAAAGAGGATTTCTGCGATGGATATGCACTGGGAAAAATGCATCGACTGTCATTCAAGACACGAATGAATCGAACAACAGCCACCGGTGAACAAATCCACGACGATGTGAATGGACCAATGTCTACTGAATCTCTTGGAAAGGCACGCTACTACGTATGTTTCAAGGATGATTTCAGCAAGTTTCGACGAGTTTTCTTTTTAAAGCACAAAAGTGAAGTGTACACCGTTCTGGAACAGTTCCTGAATGAAGCCAAAACAAATGGACACGTCGTGAAGCTGTTCAGGTGTGATGGAGGAAAAGAATTTGATAACAAGAAGGTTTCTGAACTACTCGCAAGCAGAGGCATAGAACACAGCATTACTACGCCGTACACACCACAACAAAACGGAGTTGCGGATCGTGAAAATCGGACGATTGTGGAGTGCGCAAAATCTATGCTGAATCCCAGCAAGTTAACGAAACAACTTTGGGCTGAAGCCTGCAACACTGCGGTGTACCTCCTGAATCGCACTGGGAAGTCATCCATTGAAAACAAATCTCCCTATGAATTGTGGTATGGACGACCAGTGGGAAGTCTCAGTCATCTGAAGATCTTCGGAACAGAATGCTACGTGCATATCGACAAGAATTTTCGCTCAAAGTTCGACGACAAAGCTGTTTTTGGACATCTGGTTGGGTACGTGAACGAGAGGGATGGATTTAGAGTCTGGATTCCAACTCAGGGAAAGGTTGTTCTAAGCCATGATGTGAAATTCAAACATGAAGTTGTCTGCAGTCTGCGCGCCAACGCCGGAAATGTTAAAGTCACGCTTGAAGAACGTGTGGAGAGGAATCAGTCTAATTCATCGTCTGATGTAGGCCTACAGAGGAGGTCAGAGTCAGATGAGAACTTAAGCGAAATTGAAGATTTTGCTTCGGCATCCAGTTCCGGAGGAAGCGAAGATGAGGAAGAAGGAGAGACTGAAGAAAGAAGGAAAAGCAAACGTGAAAGTAAGAAGCCATCGTGGATGATCAGTGGAAATTACATGTACATGGCTGGACCATCTATCGCTGAAAAGAATCCTGACTCATACTCTGAAGCGCTGCAGTCTAGTGATAAAAATCAGTGGCTGAAAGCAATTAATGAAGAATTGGAGTCCTTAAAGAAAATGATACCTGGAAATTGGTTGAGCGTCCAAATGGTGCACGGGTCCTGAAAAATCGGTGGGTTCTTCGACAGAAGACAACGGACAGTGGAGAAGTTCACTTCAAGGAACGATTGGTAGCCAAAGGCTATGCGCAACAGCAAGGAATCGATTGTGAAGAAACTTTCAGCCCTGTTGCACGGTATGATACCATTCGAGCTCTGTTGGCAGTAGCTGTTGAAAAGGAGATGAAACTTGGTCAATTTGATGTCAAGATGGCCTTCCTGAACGGCGAGCTTGAAGAAGATGTGTTCATGGAACAGCCAGAAGGTCATCAGGACGGTTCTGGCCGAGTATGGTTTAAAACAGGCTCCACGCTGCTGGAACAAGCGTTTCAAGAAATTCATGGAGAAAGCTGGATTCAAAAACAGCAAAGCTGATCCTTGTCTCTTGTACAGCAACAAAAATGGAAAGTGGTTGGCTGTTGTAATCTTTGTGGATGATGGTCTGGTAATTGGCAACGAAGAAGACATCGAGCAGTTCATGGAAAAACTTCAGCAGGAATTTCACACGACCAGAGGATCTCTCAACAATTTCCTGGGCATGAAGATACAAGAAAACCATGATGGATCAATTGCAATCAGTCAAGAGGATTACACGAGGAAAATCCTAGAAAAATTTGGGATGGCCGAGTCAAATGGAGTGTCTACCCCAGTTGGACGCGAAGAAAGTGAAGACGGAGAAAATGTTTCGGCCAGGGTTCCTTATCGTGAGGCGGTGGGATCCTTGATGTACCTGACTACAGCTACTCGTCCAGATATCGCATTCGCGGTCAACAAAGCTGCTCGAGCCATGGAGAATCCTACAGTTCAAGACTGGAGTCAAGTGAAACGGATATTTCGATATTTAAAGAGCACAGTGAACCATGGAATCGTCTATAGGAAAGAGGACGTTTTGTAGGTCTACAGTGATGCTGACTACGCCGGTGACAAGAGGACGAGACGTTCAACGACGGGTGTCATTTCGACCTACAATCATGGAGCTGTATCGTGGAGAAGTCAGTTACAGAAGTCTGTGTCAACATCGACAACTGAAGCTGAAATTGTGTCTGCAAGTGAAGGAGCAAAGGAGTTGATTTGGCTGAAAAGACTGTTTTCTGAATTACTGGGAACTGCTGACAAACCTCCTACGCTTTACATCGACAATGCTGGTGCAGTTAAATTGGCTAAAAACCCGGAGTACCATCGACAATCCAAGCATATTGAGGTACGTCATTTCTATGTGAGGGAAAGAATTTTGGACGGAGACCTTGAGCTGGAGCACATCGACGGGACAAATCAATTAGCTGATCTTCTAACTAAACCTCTGGAGAGGGTCAGATTCGAGATGCTGCGTGAGAGGATTGGCGTGCAGAAGATGACATCTTAGAGGCTGAAAAGTGTTCAATAGTTCATCTTGTTTATTTTTTTATTTGTATTTGATTTTTCTTTGGAGGAAGTGTTAATATTTGAAAGAAAAATAGAACAGTAGCGCCACCTGGTGAAATAGACATGTACAATAAAGAAGAGAACAAAAGACGAGTCAGTGCAAAGTCTGTGCGTGTTCGCGTGACATGTGACAAGCATCTCAAAATATGATTTGTATTTTGTATTGTATTTCTCGATTGATAAATAATGATTTACATTAAAACTAACAATTCGAAATGATACATTATTAAAAATTCGATCATCTATTCTAGGGGAGCTCAAGTTAATTTGCTGGCGGGCAAATGGCAGATAACCAGACGAACCACACCTCGTCCTTGGATATAAACTTACTTCGTTTGAAGTGACTGTGTTGAAATATCTCCAGATAGATTTGACACAGCAACCCGCAGAATGGAATGTAGATGTTCATCATGGATCTAAGAACGTAATTTTGATTATACAAACTTCATTTTTGTTTGTTTGTAAATGTAAGTACTGTAGGTCTATTCGCAAACGCGTGCAAGTATATTCTCGCAAATATCAAGAAAGCCGAAAACGTTCATTACTGAGGCGACCTGTAAAAGTTAATGAGATTTCCTTCAGCGAACTTGTCCCTCAATTGGGAACAACACTGAAGTTCAATTCAACCTGTAGTTGCACAGGTGCATCACCGACGTCAACTGCAAATGCTTTTTCAAACAAACAAATTATTTCCGGACTCACTGAAAGGTCTTTAAATATGTTCCCAAACTCATTCTTTAAAAGCCAATCCACTGAATAAGCCCGCCAAATGTTAGTTGTTTTAAGGGACCGGAAGAGCTAGGTCATCTTCCCCAACCCCGTCATATGCCACAGAACTGTTTAAGTTTGCTTCTTTAAGCCCAGCACAGCATTAGAAATGTGGGAACAAGCGCTTCTCTAAATGCTGTCAAAATACTTTCAATTTATATTGGAACACACACCTATACACCGTATACCACGAATAAAGTCAGTCTACTACATTTTAGCCTATTTTCATTTATAAAAAATAGGCTTATAAGATAACCTTTTGTCTGTGTGGGTGTGCGTATGTGTGTGTCCTAATAATATCTAAACGGCTGGAGCGATTTCAATAAAACTCGGAAGGTCATAGTAATATTTCGGCCTGCGGCAAGATGGCGTCACAGTGAAAGTGTAGAGAAATAGCAGCTAGTGTAAATATTTGATAAAAGTGGTAAAAGTTAGTTAGTTAGTTAGTTATTGTTGTTTTAAGGGGCGGAACTACGAGGTCATCTGCCCCTGGTAAAATATTATAACAGATGTTTAAAATCTATAAAGTTACTTTCCTTAGGTCAAGTGAAATATGGAATATTGATAGTATTTAGAAATTCTTATTGATATTTTAATAAACCTAAACTAAGTTGTGGGAACATGTATCCCAAGATTCGGTGACTTCTTCAATCACTGTTTGAACCAAGTAGAGCAGTGGTGCTTTTACGAGATTTCACCCGATTGGTAGATATACGTATTTCACATTCTTCTTTATTGGTAGGTAATTAGATTAATTCATTTAGGTAGCAATAATAAAAATAAATTTAGTGTAATTTGGTATAAACATCTAGGCTAACTTAGATCTCTAGTATGTCGTCAGTTAACAGTGTTAGTGTCTCGTCAGGTAGTGTAACCGTTACGGATTTATGCTCGTCGTGCAAAATAAAAGTAAAAACTGCAAATAAAATAATCACAAGATCTCAGGCAAAATTGAGTGAGGAGAAAAGTGAAACCAATTGTCGTAATGTAGGCCTACCGGTACCGTCATGCGAATGTCATAACCAGAGAAACGAACTGTCCTCAAAAGATGAAATTATAAAGCTGCTAAAGGAAGATATTGCTAAGTTAATGGAAGAGTTGAATAAATTAAAAGGAAACAGAGAGGAAAGCAAGGAAACCTGGTCGACAGTGGTTTCTGGTAGTGTAAGATTGAATAAGCTTAGCCCAGTACATGTAACTGAAATTCCCGACTCAAATTCATTTGGAGCGCTCGTCGAAGAAAATGATGACTTTCTTCAAGAAGAAAAGAAGAAAGTGATAAAGAGAAAATCCAGGAAGATGCGGATAGTCACGGGCGAGATGTAGCAGCAAGCGTATTGGAGAGAAGCGGAGAAATGGAGGTCACTTCGACAGTAAAACCAGCAGCTCCAATTGCAGCGGTCACGAACGGGATGGTAGGAGAGTGTGCGACCCTTACTTCACAGGACTATGCAGTAATCATCGCTGGAGCAAACAACGTCTATAGAAACGAGAGTAATAAGATAATCAAAGATTTAAAAGGTTCATTGCCACCCATGCATATCACAAATGTCATTATTGTAAACATTCCGCAGAGATACGATTTAATTCCCAAATCATATGTAAATGTAGAAATAGAGGCTACAAATGGAAAAATTCGTAAAATTTGTAAGAGTTTTCCAAATGTCCAAATTATAGATGTAATTAAATTAGACAGGAAGTTCCACACTCGACATGGCCTACACTTAAATAGGTTAGGAAAAGAGTATCTTAGTAATGAAATCTGCAAACTTGTAAATTCAAATGGTAAGAATAGTTCAACAGTAATATATTTAGAGTGGAAGCAGGGAAACTGGTAAAAGTAGCCAAACGTGAGGTTTGGCATTCAGATCTTTCGATGTCAAATTTAACTGAATGCAACAATGGTATTTCGGATTTGTCTAGCAACAATAATAATAACAATTATGATAATAATGTAAATAAATCACCAACACAAGCTTTCAAGAGTAACAAATTAAAAATTTACCACCAGAATGTTCAGTCTCTCTATAATCAAGTTGATTTCATAAATCTAATGCTTAAAAATGAACTTAAAGACATCCCAGCACTATGTATTTCAGAACATTGGCTGAAAGAGGAACAACTCGAATTAATTCATTTCCCAGGGTTTACAAAAGCTAGTAAATACTCTAGATCTAATATTAGCCATGGTGGAACTTGTATCTTCTTAAGAAATAATTTAGATCATGAACAGTTAACAGCATATGATTATCTAATTATGGAACAGTATTTTGAATTCTCTGCCTTAAAAATACAGCAGTTTAAGTTAATAATTGTATTCGTATACCGTTCTCCGTCAGGAAAGTTTCGTTTATTTATAGATAAATTAGAATTGTTACTCAATAACATGAGCAAAGTAAATTTCGATATAATATTGTGGGGATGTAAATGTGGATTTCTTAAAATTTGATAGAAATTGTGAATTATTAACACAGTTACTAATTTCCTATGGACTGAAACCTACAGTAAATATCCCAACAAGATTAACAAAATTTAGTGAAACCACTCCTGATCAAATTTTTATAAATAGAGATAAATATCACCATTCAATAGAAGTATATTGTCCGGGTTTTAGTGACCACCATGGACATATACTGAGTTTTGAAGTACCCGAAACAATCAATAATAATGATAATGGAGTAAAATCAAAGTGCAGGTCATTCACTGAAACATGGTCAGAAATTTATAAACTAGAAAATGTAAATGATAAATTTAATGCATTTAACAGTACCCTAAAACACTATTTTGAAACAGCATTTCCTTTTCAACAAAGAACTATTCAAAATAACAAAGCTATCAATTGGATAATAACAGGGATTATAAATTCGTGTCAATGAAAGAAATTTCTACACAAATTATATAAACAATACCACACAACACCTGAATTCAATTTATACTACAAAAATATACTAGTATATTAAATAAGGAAATAAGACTAGCAAAGAAAATGCATAATTATAATTTTATTTCCCAATCATCTAATAAGAACAGGGCTATGTGGTCCGTGATAAAGAAAGAAACTGGAAAATCTGCTAAAATACAAAGGAACATTACACTGACCAGAAATAATAAAGTGATTAATAATCCAGAGGAAATAGTAAACACTTTTAATGACAATTTTCCGGAAATTCCACAAAAATTATTAAATAAATCACAGGTAAATACACTAAATTCTAATAATAAAATAAATATATGCAGTGATTCTTTATTTATAAATCATGTCACAAGTGAAGCGGTAAGAATAGTTACAAAAGAATTAAAAATACATTCTGTGCTGGTATTGATGGCATTCCTGATGCAATTTTAAAGAAATAGTAAGCTTGAGACACAAGGATGATGGAAACAAATTACTTAATGAAACATTGTCCAATGAGGGAATTATTAAATTTGGAGCACCCCAGGGATCGGTTTTGGGACCACTACTCTTTCTTCTATATATCAATGATATAACACAGAACGTTCATTCATATAAGGAAATTTTGTTTGCGGACGATACAACACTCGTAATGAAAGGTGAAACTAAACAGGTCTTACAGCAGTCTGCTGACTCCGTTACAGAAGAGTTAACCAAATGGTCACAAGATAATCACCTCATAATAAACTATAAAAAACAGTACGTCTAAATTTCCACACTATACAGAATAGGAAACCTGCGAAGCCCAATATAACATTAAATGGTCATCAAATAGAAATTAAATCAGAAACAAAGTTTTTAGGACTAAGGATATAACATGACTTGAAATGGAATAAACATATACAATATCTGAATACCAAACTGAACTCGATGTGCTTTGCGTTACGTATTTAGAAAACCTGCACTAGCATGCACACATTAAGAAATACTTATTTTGCTTATTTCGATTCATACTTAAGATATGGGGTCATGTTTTGGGGTATGTCGCCAGATGTACTAAGCACGTTTAGGATACAAAAGAGGGCGATTAGAATTATGGCAAATGTAAACACAAGAGAATCATGTAGAACTCTGTTTAAAGATTTAAACATTCTCCCACTGCCCTGCATATATATCTTTGAAAGTATTATGTTTTTTCAAAATAATTTAATGAATAAAGATATTTTTCTTAAAACAAACAATGATGTTCATAGGCATAACACAAGGCAAAATCAAAACATTCATATTTCACACACACACACACACACACACACACACACACACACACACACACACACACACACACACAAAAGCGTATATCAAAAAGGAAATTTTCACACAGGAGTTACATTATACAATAAACTACCACAGTATATAAAACTCGCCCCAAAATAAAAACCATTGATAGAATGTTGAATGCTTATCTGCAGTGCCATTGTTTTTACTCTGTAGTTAAATATCTTAGCTTATAGGAGCGATGAAATCTATAATTATATTTTACTTTTCTATTTTAATTGTAATACCTATCTGTAAGTTGTTGTATTTATAGAATTAAGTTTTCATATTATGATAATAGAGTAAGGTGTAAATATTTGTCCAATAAGATTGTATCTCTTAAGATCTGTTGTTATAATAAGTTATAAATAGTTATAGTGATAGCAAACACTCGTCTCGAGTAGGTTGGCCTTCCAATGCTGAATGACTCTTCATCGATGAGTCCGGAGGGGACTAAAAGCCCCAATGCGGGAGAGACACAGTTTCCCGCAGTGATGACAGGTAGTATCAGGTCCAGGTGAGACATCCGCATTCATTCCCTGTCTTCTAATGAACACTCTGTTCTTCCTGCGCTGCCTCCGATCTTCTATCATACGTCGGCGGTTTTCCTCAAAAAGTATCGCACCACGATGAACAATTGATCTCCAGGATGAGCGATCAAGAGCTAAGGTCTCCCAGTTGTTGATATCAATATGGCACATTTGCATATTAGCCTTTAGTACGTCTTTGAATCGCTTCCTCGGACCTCCCACACAGCGCTTGCCCTCAGTTAGTTCAGAGAAAAACACTTGCTTGGGAATGCGATTATTGGGCATGCAGATTACGTGTACTGTCCAGTCCATCGCAGCTGACGTTTTAAAAGCATGGCTTCAACACTGGTAGTCTGTGCTTCTTCGAGAATGCTGGTGTTTGTGAGTTTGTCTTGGCATGTCACAAGAAGAATTCTCCTCAAACAACGCTGGTGATATTGCTCCAGCTTTTTAGAATGACGTCTGTAGCATGTCCAGGATTCAGATCCGTAAAGTAAGGTGGGAACTACAACCGAGTTGTACACAAGGATCTTCGTTGCAGCATTGATATCATGGTTGTCAAAAACTCTAGACCTCAATCTTGCAAAGGATGCCCCAGCACCGTTAATCCTGTGTTGGATTTCGGAATCTATATTTGCACTTGATGACAGGGTGCTGCCAAGATAAGAAAATGTGTTAACTTCTTGAAGCTTCGCTCCGTCGAGGGTGACATTGATGTTTCTATGTCCTTGTCCAGGGGCTGGTTGGTAGAAGACTTGGGTTTTACTGGTGTTAAGTTTCAGTCCAATCTTTTTGTATGCTGAAGAAAAAGCATTCAGGATTTTCCTAAGTTCGTCCTCTGATTGAGCTACTACTGCATTATCATCAGCGTACTGTAACTCAACCAATGCAGCAGGAGATGTTCGAGTCCTTGCCTTTAGACGGCTCAAATTAAAGATCTTCCCATCCATCCTGTAAGTTATCTGTATGCCTGTAGGAAGATCATCTTTGACTAACTGCATGACAGTGGCAACGTACAGAGAAAACAATGTAGGGGCAATCACACAGCCTTGTTTAACGCCGGTATTTATATGAAATGGTTCTCCAATAGAGTCGTTACCAATGACATTTGCCTTCATATCAGTGTGGAGTAGTCTTAAGATGGTAATAAATTTCAGTGGAAAACCATACAATGCTAAAATCTTCCACAAGGCTTCACGGTTTACGGAGTCAAATGCCTTACTGAGGTCTATAAAGGCAATATAAAGAAGTCTATTTTGCTCTCTACATTTCTCCTGAAGCTGACGAACAGTGAATATCATATATGCAGTTCCTCTAGAAGGCCTGAAACCACACTGGCTCTCTGGGAGTATTTTCTCCACCAGGGATAGAATACGATTCGCCAAAATACGAGCAATAAGCTTTCCAAGGCATGATAACAAAGATATACCACGATAGTTGTTGCAGTCTGCACGATCACCTTTCTTAAATATGGGAACTATCAGACTATCTATGAAATCAGCAGGCATATTTTCAGTTCTCCAAATTTTAATGATAAGATCATGTATGTGGCTTATGAGTTCCTCACCTCCTTCTTTGAGAGCTTCCGCTGGTATTCCATCACATCCATCACACAGTGGCTTTGTGTCGCTTTGCTTGATTAATAGCACACTGAACCCCATCTAGTGTTGGCAGGGTACCGAGTTCTTCCTTGATGGGTGCTTGTTCTAATATATCATACACCTGCTCATCAATAACTGAGTCCTGGTTCAAGAGGTCTTCAAAATGCTCCTTCCACCTATTCATGATGGAGTATTGATCTTTTAGAAGTGTACTTTTGTCACTGGACCAAAGTGGATTTCTACCAAACGTGGAGGGGCCATAAATCGCTTTTGTGGCTTGGAAGAAATGTCGCGAATCTTTGCCTGCTAGATATTGCAGCTCTTTAGCTTTGGATGTCCACCATGCATTTTTGAGCGCACGAGTTCCTCTTTGGACATTTGCCTTCGCAAGACAAAATGTTTCTTTCTTAGTACGGGAGTTCATATCTTTTCTCCAAGTTTGCAAGGCTTTTCTCTTTTCTGAGATTAATGCTTCAATTTCTTCATCATTTTCATCAAACCAGTCTTGATGTTTCCTGGTCTTATATCCCAGCGTTTCCTTGCAAGCATTCTGAATAGCGGTCTTCAGACTATCCCAGTGCAGTGTTACATCTGGATGGTATTCCTGTGGCAGTGTCTGGCTAAGGAACTCTTTATATTGGGAGATATGCTCTGACTTACCAAACTTCTCGGTATCAAAAATATGCCTACAGCTCCTCAGTTGCTTCCTCCTCTGTGTGGATAATGGTATACGCATAACTGATCTGATAAGCCGGTGATCTGTACAACAGTCATCGGCTCCTGTCATTGCTTTGGTGATAAGAACATCTCGTAAATCTTTCTTGCGTACAATCACATAGTCAATAAGATGCTAGTGCTTCGATCTAGGGTGCTGCCATGATGTTTTAAAGCGATTCTTTTGGCGAAAGATAGTATTGGTGATTACCAATTCATGTTCAGTGCATTTGGAGAGCAGTCTGATACCATTGGAGTTTTCGCTCCCAACTCCCTCCTTTCCAATGACACCATTCCAAACATTGTAGTCCCTGCCCTCTCTAGCGTTAAAATCTCCGAGTGAGATGGTCCTATCTTCACGGTTGATGTTTGATAGGACAGTATCCAGATCTGAAGAGAACCTTTCCTTAATGTCATCATCAGCATCTAGTTTGGGGGCGTATGCGCTGATCACCGTGGCATGCTGGTTGTTATATGACCGAAGTCTTAGTGTCATGAGGCGTTCATTATACCCAGTTGGAAGCTCTGACAGATCCTTGAGAAGCTTGCTCTTAATGGAAAAGCCAACTCCATGTATTATGTGTTCGTCCTCACGTTTACCCTTCCAAAAGAAGCTGTACCCTGCACCTTGCTCATTCAACTGACCTTCCTCAGCAAGACGGGTCTCCTGAAGTGCTGCTATGTCAATGTCATATCTCCGTAGCTCTCTACCCACAATAGCTGTTCTCTTTTCAGGTCTCTCATTTGCGGGGTCATCAGTGAGTGTTCTTAGATTCCAGGTTGCAAAATAAAATTTGTTGCTTATACATTTTCGACCGCATGGAGGTGACACCTTTGGACGCGGCTATCCAATCGGTAGTATAAGTGGCTGACTATGTTTAGGGCACCTTTTCTAGCCCCTTCCCCATGTGGGCTGAGCAGAGTGGACCCTAAATAGGACTGCTCAGTCGTAGTTGCAGCGGCCGAATTGCTCTACAGCCACAACCCTAAGCAAGACGACCGATCACACATCTACCGCCTACGTGCCAAGTTATCACTAGAGGCTCCCAGACATCACAATCCTGCCCCCGTCGCAACTTCTTGATCGCCGCAGGACTTTGAAGAAAGTCAAATGTTGTTGGAAGACTGCTGTGCGTGAAATCTTTTAACGTGAGAATGTTGCTGCACATCAACAAACGCACATTCCTTGATGACTTAGGAAAGATGTTCAATGGCAAGCAAATGCAAGACGATTGAATAAATCCTAGTCACTGCAGCCTTCATCCGCCATTCCAGCCAAGGAGGGACTCATTGCCCTTATGCCTGGTCCGCCGTTGAGGACTTTCTATGCCGTTGACCACAGGTGGTTCATCCGCCTTTAGGGAAAGTTTCCTGTCCCAAGGGCAAGAGAGTGCCCTAACCACTACCAGCTCATTCGTCTCCCTGGGGAGCCGGTGGCATGATAGTGGGGGACTCCTTATCCCGGGAGTCACTCGGTCGTCAGAGCCTCGTTAGTCTAAAGCAGGGTGCACCATGTGGAGGTGAGGTTGACATTTGAGTAGAAAGCCTACCCCTTACACCTCAAAGAGTTATAGTATTGGTAATATGAAATGAAAATCCACAGCCTGCTTCCAGTCTCCGACCGGGTCAGGAATGGAATGAATGAAGCCCCCATCTAGCGGCGAGGATATGAACTGTGCCGGCTGCCGAGGCCTGACGCACTCCTCTGGGGCAATGATTAAATGAATGACAGATGAAATGAAATGATAGTGGAGAGTGTTGCTGGAATGAAATTTTTACAGGGAAAACCGGAGTACCCGGAGAAAAACCTCTCTGCCTCCGTTTTGTCCAGAACAGATCTCACATGGAGTGACCGGGATTTGAACCACGGACCCAGCGGTGAGAGGCCGGCGTGCTGCCGCCTAAGCCACGGAGGCTTCATTGGTAATATATAGTTCTTTTATTTTATAGATGTAAATTCTGACGTGTCCTATATCAAAAATGTATTGTATACATATAATTGATCAAATGGATTTAATAAAAATCTAATCTAATCGGCCGACCCCAACCATGCCCTTCGAATTTTATTACGTCTCACCAATCCAACATGGCGGCTGTGCGAAATATTTCACCGGCATTCTATATCTCCGAAACTATTGCCGATATCACCTTGAAATTTTGTACAGTGATAAATGGCACTACTAGAAGTTCACCAATTAGACATTCAAATACCTGTTAACTAGGCTACAAAACGAATATGGTGGCCAAGCGAAGTTGAAACATTTAAATAGACTTTTCTCGCGAATGTTTATACTCATTGTAATGCACTGACATCTAATTTAGTTCAATTGTTTACATAACCCCAAGATGGCGGCTGTGCGATATTTTAAAATCTAGTTTTCATTTTTCGTGTCCTAATTGCGATTGATGTTTGAATAATAAACCTATGTAATAATCTTCATGTAATAGTACATAACTTTATGGGCTACACATATAAAACTCCAACATGGCAACCATCGGAAATATTTAGACGGTTCTCAATATCTACGAATCTATTAAGTTACAGCAATCAAATTGAAATTTTGTATGTTGATAGAGGCAATTAACATAAATAGGATATATGGAAATAGGCTATTTAGTTCTTTACGGAACCACTTGTTTTATTTTAAAATATACGATAATATGTATAGGAAAGGAAACGTGATACATATCGGGATTAATAATTATTTACATAGTGTCAAAGGATCATAGTAGATTTTCGTATCGTGTGAAATGTAGTCTTCGTTTGTTAGATAAAGTTCGAAAATGTATTGCTTTCTAACCTTTTAGGTGGATGAGCACTTGAGCAGCTTCGTGCTTTCTTTGCTGTAAGTCTACATAAAATATGTACCTTACAACCGTTAACATACATACATACATACATACATACATACATACATACATACATACATTAGTAAGCAAATCGGGTGATCATTCCATTGATGTACATAATAATAACAACAAAGTCGTCTAATGCTCTCAGGTTCCAACGTTCGTCGCCAGGAGCCGACTGCGGTGGCATTGTCCACTTTTCTACGATTGAAAAGGTACTTTTTCGCTCTCTAATAGGCCTACATTATTAAAAGTACTTTACAGTAAATATCAGTAGTTCGCAATAACGATAATTTACAGCGAAGCAGTAAACCAAAATGATCCTCCCAAAGCACTTTCCTAGTGTTAACTGGCCATTCCCTGTAGATATCCCAAGATAACTGTACCTATATAATTCTCCGTGGGAAGCAGCATGTCTTTCACTCTCCGAGGAAGTCTGCAGATGTAATTCCAAGAAACGAATAATGGAATAATTATGCATCTTAGAACTTTCCTACAGCCCAGTAAAAAAACACTACGCCACGAAGAAAGATACGAATAATTCAGATATTTTTCTTAAGGTTTTATCTCCTTGTCCGTAGATAACAAGTCAGTTCTCATTAACCCATTGATCACTCACTAATACTACTGGATGTCACACCTTTTACATTGGCCGCACGAAAAAGTGAGTCCAGGGGCCTGTTCCACGGTTACATTCGCCTGGAGGGAGGGGAGAAGATCTGTTCTCCGTCAGCTGTTTGACTGTAATGTGTGAAAGGTGGGCAATATTTTATCGAAAAAGGTAATTTTTTGTAAATATATTTATATCATTACAGTTTCAGGCTGCACATTGCTGTTAATTAGTACAAACTAATTTATGAGGTTCTGAGAAGAAAATAAATATGATATTTATTTTTAAAGGCCTGGTTATATGCTTGTTAAATCAGGTTTCTCATATGAATAGAGAGTAGTGAAAAGGGTTCTGAATATACTTGCGAAAATCTTGCATTCTTGGCTGTCACCGCGGATGCTCGGGTTCGATTCCCGCCTTTGCCAAGAAAATTTTAATTCTGGTCTGAGGGCTGGAGTGGGGTACACTCAACATCGTGAGGAAGAAATGGATAGAGGTGGGTTCGATTCCTACCTCAGCCATCCTGGAAGTGGTTTTCCGTGGTTTCCAGGAAAATGCTGGGATGGTACTGAACTCGAATTCAGCCCAGCTTTGGACCTTTGACCGAGCCGAGGTTCGAACGACTTGTGCACCATTGGAAGGAAAAATTGGAAATTTGAAATTAAAATAATTTAATAAATATATATGCATTATGGGATGCATATGATGCATAATGAAAGTATTTCGGAGAAATTTGAAGCATTTTGAGGAATTTATTATTTGGAAATATTCTGGTGAATGAGATTTTAACTAAGGAAGAGATCGATCATTCGAAGCTGGATTTTGTACAAAGCTTCATGTTTGGCACAAGAAAACCAGTTTGGTTAGCAAGGCCATCATAACAAAACAATGCACACGACCCGTGGAGAAGAGGCTAGACCCAGGAGCCTTTTTCAGAATATTTCAACAGCCAATCAATTAATAGCACATAATTTTTGTGGGAATCGCTTTTATATAAATTTGGCAGATATTAAGAGAAATAAGCACATCTACAGGTGTAGAATGCAAAATGAAATTTATTTGGTTGAAAAGAAATATAAATTATTGGATAATAAAGCGAATATGAGTATATTTCTATTAATATACATGTGTTGGAGGCTAGCGAAGCGAAGCCAGCTATGACACGCGCCGCGAAAGAGAAGCGTGGGTAAACACTCTCTCATAGCGACTGGCCACGAGCAGACGCGTTTCACGCACGCGCACTGCAAAGGAGCAGTTTTTGAACACAGCATAAGCCCGGACGATAAGCACCGTTGGACCATCGGACAACCAAGGCATCGCCGAGGAAGTTGGGAAGAAGGGCCGGCGAAACGCATTTTACATTATTGGAGAGAACAGCGTGCATAAAAGCATCACAATTTTAGAACGAGACTTCGCCTAGAAGCAGCGCTTCACGCAGAGGCAATAACTAAGAGCATTATCTACAGAAAGCAACGATATTGCTGAAATTATTCCATATATAAATATACAGCAGTATTTCATCACAAGCTACATCACAGTCTACATGATGGCAGAAATTATAAGTCGGGGAGGAGAAGCTTATTATACTTCTATTGAAGAAGAGATTATGGAGAACTAAGTAAAATGAAAGGAGGTTAATCTATACCATGGATTGGGAGGCCAGAGTGACTCGGAAATTCAAGGATCGACACAGCTACAACTGCACACCAACTTGCAGTTTTCAAATATGAATTTCTACACCACAAGCAAGATGTCCAACTTCACCAGGACGAGATGTCAACCCAGGACTTGCGGATCTACAATGGCGAGACCACTCTGCAGGACAGAGATAAGAAGAAGAAGAAGACCATTTGCAGCCGATCGAACTGGGAATCGCAGTTTCCAGGCCGCTGGCCGTGAAAAGGACGCAGCTACCGTTAGCAGCTCAAGCCGTGATGCGGAACAGGTGGCAGGCCAAGTGAGCAGGGGTCAACCGCAGCTGATCCACAAGATTGGCAGTAACTGGTTTCGTTGGGAGACGAACGATGACAGCTTCGACGCAACATCTAGGACAGCTGACAGAGGTATTCCCTGGCTGTAGAAGACGTCTCAAGGTAGAACAACCGTTTGTTTCATGTCTGTAGTTTTGCTGTAGTAGTAGAGGTCCATTTTTGGAGTGACCAACGTCATTTGTAGTTATTCTTATCTTTATTCTTTGTCTTTTAATAGCTTAAATTGTAGAGTTACATTGTAATTTTTGATACGTCGTCATGTGTCGTATGAGACGTTATTTAATTCACATTTCAACTTAGATTTGCGTTTCTTGTATTTTTATTCTGAAGGAAACGTTATTTGACTCTCACTTTTGAACGATACTCGTTTTATAAAGGAATGCTTCGATAAAACTAAGATAATTCGATAATGCTAAGATAACTTGAGAATGTAGAGATTATTCGATTATTCGATTACATTGTATTTTGGAGAAGAGCGTAAATATTGACAAATTGTATGAACATTTAAACATTATAATTGTTATTAACAATTTCTATGCGTAACAGCGAGAGTATTCATTGATATGCCTATAATGCATAGTTATCAAATAAAGCATAATTGTGAGATGCTATAATATTATGTAACAAACATTACGATGTTAACATACATTTTATATAATTATCTATAACAATTGGAGTGTTATAAAATTCCTATAGCGGAATACAACTTATTAGACAACTAAATAGTCTTGAACTATTATATGACGGATATACACTATAAATTAGGATCATGGTATTGACAATTGAGGTCAAATGATGCCTATATTTATTAACAATTAAAGCATAAACATTGTTTATCTGAGATGAACAGACCAGGAGATATGTTAATCTACCTGCGGTCTTGTATGTTAAAAACAACTTAAATATGAATTGTTTATATATTTAAACTTACACCAGAAGCGGGAGGATATGAATTTATTTTTATTAATAACTAAAAGACGAGCGAACTACTAAGTAACATTGTTAACGTTTGGCAACATGAATGAACAAGTTCATTATGAATCATAGAGAACGAAAAGCGCTAATGAAAGGAATGAGGAGTAGTTTGTGAATTGTATTAATGTGAACGAACATGTAATTGTTGTAATTTAATGCACGAGGTTTAATAATTTAGACAGGAGGTGAAAGTTAGGAGTGCATTCTGAACGGTAACATACTCTAGTGTAGTTATCTAGTAAAATCACTAATTCTTCTATAAGTGTATAGCAAGATGGGGTTTTCAAGGAAGTAATGCCGTGCGGAGTTGTGAAGATTGTTCACAGAGAGGAGAGGAAGGATGTATGACATGTTTAGAGCGTAGTAAGACGCCAATGATAAGTATTGTTCACTGTATTGCGGAAAGAAGGAATATATTGCTATGAGGAGCAACGAATTGTTACAAGATGAGTGAAAGCGCTAACACAGAGGTTATTGTTTGAATTGTTTATGTGTGAGAGTATTTGTAAATGATCCACGTAATGTATAAAGTCTTTAAGTAGTTTCGCATCGATCTTCATCCTATTGTTTTATTTATTGACACGACATTCCAAGCTGTATTTAATTTAATTGTTTGATACTCAGGCTTATTTATTATGACACACCACTAGAAGTACCTGAGAATTGTATCGTTGGTAGAAGCATTGTTGGAGAACTGTATTTTGTATAACAGAGACACTATGAAGCTGTCAGAGCGCGACTGACAGTGTTAATGGTAATTTTTGAACCGTGTGAAGCACGAGATTTGTAAATAATGAAAATATTTAAACCATAGATTATAAATAATAGTTTTATTAGAGTAGACAGTTACATTCTACGCACATTCGTGTATAATGTAGGGTTTTGAATTGTTAACTTCATTTTTCATGAGTGAACAGCTGATTTTTTCCAGAACATTTTTAATGACACAGCCACAGGATGACTGTAAAGTTATGTAAACATTTTATGAAACTTAATATCGTTACATTACTGTAACAAGAATATTTAGATACACTTATTCTACAATTAGTAGAACCATTTGACGTGTGTATTAGTAAATTTTAACATGTTTATTTATTCATGGTGATAGGGATTATTTTATTTAATTATCTGTATTTGTTTGGAAATAAATCCCAGGCACTAGTTTTGTTTGCCTGTTCGTTTTTATAAATCTGATCATCATTTCATTCTTACGATCGACATGCGATAATACAGCGAATTAGTTACTAGAGTTCAAGTTAGTCTCCACGTACACCGTTCACACCCGAGAGCCGAGATTCTCGTCCTACCATTTTGTGTTTAGGATAGTTTATTGTTTATGTAAATGTGTAACTAATCGGTAGTGTTGTTGCATGATCGGTATGCATCGAGGGTTCCCTAGTCATTATCCTAGTAGGGTAGCGTTGATCTACCTGGCCGGGTATCGACCTCCCTACAATCCTTTTCTATCTTTGCGGATATAGGCTATGACTATGCGGGATTCGGGTGCATATAGGTGGTAATTTCTTGGCGCCTGAACGTGTTTTGGCATCGATTGTGTTGAGCCAGTGTAGTCTGCAACGACAACCGTACACGATATTTGTTAGATTTTGTGTTTATTTAGAAACGCCGATCCCAATTTTTTGGAAAGTTGTTTAAGTGAATAAACACTGCAAAATTTGAGGAGTACAGTTTGTTAGAGGCATGTTTGTTTATTGAGCTAATGACATTTTGGTCATATTACAGTCAAATTTAGTTAAATTCTTGTTGTCGAAACGTAATGTTAGTAGGGATTGCGAGGTGAAGGAAGATCAATTTATTAGAGTAAGGTTAGATAAGATTGTAGACGTTAAGTTATTGAATTTTAAAACGTATGTCGAAGTATTCCTTTGTAGAATTTAAAAGAGTTGGTCACTCTGACATGTCCATGAAGTAGTATAGATTATACCTCCTTATTTCTCAAGTGTGAAATTATTATGTCGTCGGGAGATATGAGCCATATCAGGGCTATTCTGCAGAAGATCCAGGAAAGTCAACAGCAGTTAACAGGAGATGTAGATGCCCTCCACAAATCCACACACGATAGTACTAAGAAGTTAGATAGAGAAATAAAGCAGTCAGTCAGCTGCTACAGTTAAGTCTAGATGAAGGGAGAGTTAGCATTAGCTCAGTCGGTTACTAAAGCTAGTATATCCTTAGTTCAGGAGGAGTGTAGGAAAACTCAAGAGAAAGTATAGGAAGAAATAAGAAAGGCACAAGAGAAAACTCAAGAAGAAAATAGAAAGGCTAGAGAAGAAGACAGAGCAGCCCGATGGGAAGCACAAGAGAAGGTTGAAAAGACGCAGGAAGAAATTAAGAAAGCCTTAGAGAAAGCCCAGGAGGAAGGAAGATTAGCTCAGGAGCAAAGCAAATTAGCGCAGACCGAAAGTAGAATTTCTATATACGAAAGCAGGAGAGCTTTGGAAGAGACCAAAGCAGCTTTCAATCAAGTGAAAGAAGATGTGGCCTCTACCAAGATGGTAGTAGAAGCCAGAGTCCAATGTAATGAGAACATCATAAAGCTAGAAGGAAAGATACAGGAAAGCATAGGGAAAGCCCCAATAGAGCAGCTTAAATACAATGATTCCTTGCTAGGTTCCCAGAAGAAACTCGCTGAGAAGCTCAGCGACCTGAACACCACTGTTGGTAACTTAGAAGGTAAGTCGAAAGACCAACAGAAGCTAATAACAGAGGGTATACAAGTTGACATTGAATCTTGTATAACTAAATCTGTTAGTAATTTAAGAGATGAGGTTATTAAAACAAATAGGGATTACATGCAGGAACTGCATGGTAAAATATTGCAGGATGTTAGCCAAATAGAGAAAAATGTTAAGATTCACAGGGATAATTTGAAATTAGAACTGTATAAGCAAATAGAGGAAAGTAGAAAATCGAGCATTACCGAAATGAGAGGTATTGTAAATAAAACAGAATCGGAAAAAGTGAGGAATTAAACGTTATACGCGCGACAGTTAACGAAATAAATCTTGATCTCGCGAAAGTAAAGTCTAGTCAGGAAAGCGAACTACGTGACATGTGTAACTAACTCAACGCACTTACATTGGTAGAACCATGCGACCATGAGGGTTTGAAGGAAGAGATAAAACTAGGAATGCAACGGGATATCACTCAATTTTTCCTAAGCAGAGAGGAGAGATATAAAGAAGAATTAGGAAGACTTAGTAAACCAGGAGAAAGAGTTGAAGATGATACTGAAAGCATCTTTAGTCGAAGGCAGGAGCGGCCACATATGATGCAAGAACCGGAGCGTATTCAGAGGGAATATGTGGGACTGGGGGGATTCTATGGCCAAGGAGGCCATAGAAATAACCCGAACGTCATCGCAATAAGAAATATTGACGATAAACCGACTCGTTTCAGCGGAGTAGGAAACATTACAGCTGTCGAATTTCTTAGAGACATGCGACATTATCTCGATGATAATCGCATACCAAGGGACCGAGAAATGCGTGTAGTAGAAACATCTTGAATCCGAAGCCTTAAATTGGCATAGAGTTTTCAAATACACGTACACCAACTTTGAAGAGTTTGCGGACGCTTTACAACGCAGATTTTGGAGTTTAGAGATGCAGCAGGACATTAGAGCTGAGGTATACTCTATAAAATATGCGCACTCTACCCCTACGCGTTATGCAACGTTCTTTACATCGCAACTCGCCAGACTTCAGTATTTGGATCCACCATTGGCTGAGACAGAATTGATTCATGCGATATCGAGACAGATGCCAAATGATGTCAGAAGACATTTAATTGCGGCAGATGTGAAATCTCTGGAAGGCATGGCAGAAATATTAAGGAAATTAGATCATACTAGTTCCACACCGAATGCAACGCCTAGTAGTAATACTAGAGGAAGGCCGGAGCCTAGAGAAGTTCATACCGTGCTGGTAGATCGGACACAGCAGACGGAGGAGAACCATAGTAGACCAGGTCCTAGCAGAAATAATGCGTATGGGAGGAACCGTTATGAACCGCCGTATCGCAGATTTCGAGATGGAAGGCCATACCAGGCAAGAACGTGGAATAATGGTCAGAGAAGGACTGGATACCACCGGAACAATGACGCCCGGAGGTACGACTATTACGACCGGAACAACAGAGGCACAGCAGGAGGATATCGCCGGTATAAAAACTGGAACAACGATAATTATGCCCGCCGACAACAACAACAACAACAACAACAGCAGCAGCAACAACAACAGCCACGACAACAACAACAACAGAGAGGTTGGCGCAACAACGACAACGTTAGGCAATATTACCAAGATCGTGACAGAGAAAGTCAAGACTATTAGGAACAACCATAGAGAAAATAAGGCAAGAAATAGCCAAGGAAGAGAAGAGGTACAATCTCAAGCCTCGAACTCAGGAACACAGGAACAGAACCTGAGCGGGGTACAAAAAAAACTCCGATTGGAAAACGGAAGTAGAGGGAGAAACAGTGTTCACCAACGATAGGCATGAGATCGCCGTGAACGAATTCTACCAGGTACAAGATTGACTTATTATATGAAAGAGAGGATCCAGAGAGAGGAAAAATAGCTCGTTTACCTATTTTGCAAATTACAACGGAAGGAGAGAATTTAAGGACACTCCTAGATACGGGAGCGAATGCATCTATCTTGTCAGAAAGTTGCTATAATAAATTGAAAGATGGAAAATCTATAATATCAATGCTAGTTTCATCTATTAAAGTTCGTGGCATATTCAACGATAAGACGATGAAATGTAGAATACAAGCACTTATGAAGTTCACTATAAACGGTCATGCTTATGAACAAATCTTTATAGTATTGAATAAAATTAATTTCGATGCTATACAGGGGATAGATTTCATCACTAAGACAGGTGCAGTGTTAGACTTAAAGAATGGCATAGTGAAGTTTAACGAAGGGAACAACGGCGAAGAAAATGAAGACAGAAATGAATACGTAATAGAAAAGGAAACCACGGAAAAAAATTGGAGAAAATTATTTCGGAAGTCGAATAAGAAAAGACAGGACACTATGGTTTGAAGATAGACGATTTTGAGGTCTATGAAGGCAGATTGGAAGCATTAATTCAGGAATATTCCGACGTCTTCGATGATAAACCAGGTCTTATCAAGGGATTTAAATACAAAATTAAACTGAAGGACAATACACCATTTCAGAAGAAGCTGTACCCTATTCCTGAGAAATATCAAGCAGAGGTTGCTAATCTCATTAAAGGAATGGAAAAGGATGGGATAATCCGAAAACAGGCAACACCTTACTTGAACCCAATCACAGCAGTGAAGAAAGCAGATGGGAGTCTGCGGGTTTGCCTAGATGTAAGGGGTCTCAACAGCATCATACATACATACATACATACATACATATTTATTGACGGCTTCGACCATTTTCTTTTATACAACATAAAAGACATTAAGAGTAATACAAAGTAAGGTACCCTCCTATTACAATCAACTATATTCATACAGATTGTCTAATGAATAGGAAAACAGATATTTTCTCAGGGGTCTTTCATCGGTATTGAACAGGTCTATGTTGACCCCATTAGAGATTCGCATCATTCTGTCAATGGGACTATTTAGACCATAATTAGTTGGGTGCCAGTTTGTTTCAAAGACATGATGCTTGCGCATCGAACGGGGTGGCACATATATATTGATTTCATTTAGTAATTCTGGGCAGTTTATGTGAGAGTTTAAAATTTTGTACATATTAAGAATATAAAAATTTTCACGACGGGATTTAAGAGTTGGCAGCTTCAATTGCATCATTACTTCAGTGTAGTTATGATTCGTTATTGGGTGTAGGAAACGATATGCATAAATTCGTAGGAATTTGTGTTGTACTTTCTCTAAACTCTCAATTTGTGTTTTATTGAAAGGGCTCCAAATCGGTGTACAATATTCAATTAAGGGTCTGACAAGGGTCAAGTACAGTAGGAAATATATATTAGAGTCACAAAATTCCTTGGAATAACGAGTTATGCAACCTAATCTGTGCAAGGCCTTTTTTTTAATATTTACCATATGCTCATTAAAATTAAGCGTGTCTGAGAATTTTACTCCCAGGTCACAAATACTTCTAACAGCATGAAGTGGAGTAGACGATAGAAAGTGATAAGAGAATTCAATATTCTGTTTCTTCTTTGAGAATCTGACTAGTTTACATTTAGTTTCATTGAGCAGTAACCCATTTAAAGAACAATACTCCTCTAGACGCCAAAGTTCTTCCTGAAGAAGTATACAGTCCTGTAGAGATTGAACTTTCATAAAGAACTTTGTATCATCGGCTAACAGGAGGATTTTGGCATGTTTGAAAACTGTATTGATATCATTAATAAAGATTAGAAATAACAAAGGAGAAAGATGGGCACCTTGCGGAACACCAGAAGAGACAACTATTGGTTGAGATAAGAAATTAAGTATTTTGACAATCTGAGTTCTGCCTTCTAAATATGAAGACAGCCATGATAATAGAGGGCTTTGTATACCATAAGATTGTAATTTTGAAAGAAGAATTTTATGGTCGAGAGAGTCGAAGGCTTTGGCTAGATCAGTGTAGATGCAGTCCACTTGATTGTGCTCTTCTACTGCTTTCAGTAAGTACTCCAAATAAACTAGGAGATTTGTACATGTTGAACGACCTGGCATAAAGCCATGCTGTTGTTCAATTATGTAGGAGGAAAATTGGGGTGTAATTTTGTCAGTAATTATAGATTCAAATAATTTGGGTATAAAGGACAATTTACAAACAGCTCTATAATTTTTAACATTGGATTTGTCACCACATTTCAAGACAGGAGTTACATAGCTACTCTTCCATCTATCAGGAAATTTACCAGTTCCAAGAGAGAGGTTAAATAAGATGAATAATGGTTCTGTTATAATGAATCGACAAGATTTTAATAGAATTGGTGGGAGACCATCAGGACCAAATGATTTGTTATTTGAGAGTTTCTCTAATTTGTTATAAATATCACTCTTTTCAACCTGGCAGGTGGAGACGTTAATTGAGTAAGGAGTTTCAAATTTTTGGGTGTTAACGATTGGTGCCTTATAGACTGAGGAGAAATGTTTAGCAAAAAGATTGACAATACCTGGTCCATCACTTTCATTCACATTGTCAAGATAAACTGTACCAGGAATACCTTTATCATTCTTTTTTGTCTTGATAAAAGCCCAAAAGCTTTTTGGGTCGCTGTATAGATTAGATCTAATTTTGTTTAAATATTCAGTATAACATAGTTTAGACAAGTGTTTACATTTGGCTCTAAGCTCCGAGAAAGCATAATAATCATGAGTGCTGCCCGACTTCTTGTATAAGGCATGGGTCGCTTTCTTCTGTAAGACAATGGCTCTTAGTTCACTGTTAAACCACTGTGGGAAACATGGGTCCTTATAATAAGCAAGAGGAATAAATCTATCAATGCCTTCATATAGAATAGAGTAAAAAATGCTTACAGCAGAATTTATATCTTGTTCCTTCAATGCAGAGCTCCAGTCTATTGTAGCTAAGTAATTATTGAGACCGATATAATTACCTTTATCAAAATTGTGATAACTATAATTACTTGAAAGAGGTTGATGATCAACCGCCAACTTAAAATCAATATCTAGAGGAGGGTGGTACTTATCCTCAGGAATTAGAACATCTATGCTAGGGTTAACAGTTAAGGAAAAATTGGAGAATATTAAATCTAGATTACGGTTAAGAATATTTGGAATGTTATTAAACTGATATAAGTTTAGATAGCAAAAGGAGTCAATAATTTGTTCTGATTTGTCAGTATTAATTCCACATGGGAGGAACCCCATACAGTCTTCATTTGATTGAAACCATGTTATATTCGGGAGATTGTAATCGCCCATTAACAGAAAATGGCAATTTTCATTTTGAGATTCCAATATGTCTTCAACTGTAATGGTATGCTCTATGTACTTTTGCAATTCTAAGCTTGGTGATAGATATACAGAGCCTAGAATGAATGTTTGGTCATGAATTTGGACTTCAACAAAGACTCTAGAAAAAGAAAAAGAACATGACCGACCGCCTAAGATCAGAGAGGTATTGAGGAAGTTCAAGGGGAAGTCATGCTTCAGTGTTTTGGACCTAACTTCAACCTTTTATCAGATTGAACTAACTGAGAAGAGTAAATGTTACACAGGCTTCTTGTTCGAACAGAATAGCTTTTGTTTTGAACGTGTCCCGTTTGGGCTTATAAACTCAAGCCCTGCTTTAATTAGAGCATTGGATAGCAAGCTCACAGAAGAAGTGAAAGCTAACGTCATATGCTAAGTGGATGATTTAATTGTTTCATCAGAAAATCCCGAGCAACACCTGATTAATTTAAAGAAACTATCGGAGAACCTGAGCGAGGATAACATGAAAGTGAAGTTCAGTAAATGTCACTTCTTCCAACAGAAGATTAATTTCCTGGGGCATACAATTGATCAACATGGTTACCATCCAAACCAAGACAAAATTGATGCTATTTTAAGATTTCCTCGACCGAAGAAGATTCGAGACGTGCGAGCTTTCGCAGGTCTCTGTCAATTCTTTAGCAGCCACTGTCCTCGTTATTCCGAAGTTATGGCACCATTGCACGAGTTATTGAAGAAGAATAACCGATGGAAATGGGGAACAGAAGCTGAGAATGCATTTCTTTTGGCAAAGCAGATGCTCAGAGACAATATTAAGCTCGAGCATCCTGACTTTGAACGTTCGTTTATTGTTGAGACGGACGCTTCAAAAGTCGGAATCAGCGCAATTCTGTACCAGAAGGACCAAGAGGGAAACAACCATTATATTTCATTCAACAGTAGAAAACTGAAATCTCATGAAATAAATTATTTCACGACAGAGCTGGAGGCTTTAGCAGTGATAAACGCTCTACATCATTGGAAGAAAATTTTAATTGCACACCAGATCATTATTAGGACAGATCATAAAGCTTTGGAATTCATGCTCAAGTCAGATTTATCTAGTGACAGGATGACTAGATGGACGTTGTTTCTGCAACAATTTAACGCCACAATAGTTCATGTTCCTGGTAAGGAAAACTTGTTGGCAGACATCCTATCCAGAAATCCAACTACAGAGAGGAGCGTGAATGTCAATGTAATAGAACTGGACGATGAAGATCAGGCAGCATTAGAACGTCTGAGGAGGATAGCCATTAGTCAGAAGAGGGATACAAGTTTGATGAATTTGTTCAGATTCTTGTCAGGAAAGATGCAGAATGACGATGAGGCATATGAAGAAACACGGGAGAAAGCTACTCAGTATGTATTAGTAGAAGGCAGTGTATGCAAGTACGTAGACACTGACCACAGAAAGGTGAGAATTGTAATTCCACCTAGGTTGAGAGTGCCCATAGTTTGGTTGGTTCACAAATCTATTGGTCACGGAGGTGTAGACAAGACGTACAGTACTGCACAGGAGAAGTTCTATTGGAGTAACTTGCGGGAATCCATATCTGTTATTATCAGAACATGTGAACTATGCCAGAAAAATAAGTATAATTCTGAGCTTTTGAATGAGAAGCCAAAAGCCATAATACCCATTAAACATTTGGAATTATTCAGTCAAGATATTTTCGGCCCAGTTCCTAAGGGTAGTAGGGGAAATAAATACTTGCTAGTCACTATGGATGTTTTCTCTAAAATAGTTATGATGAATCCAATGCAGAAGGCAACTACGAAAACTGTATTGTTACGTGCCACCCCCTAGTGGCACTTTTGTTAACTGGATTACGGTGGGTAGAAAGCACAACACCAATTACTGCTTTAAAGAAACGTATTGGCTTTATTGAGGGCCAGAAAATACACCACACAAATAGCACATGCAAGCAACTAGTATCTCACTCTAGTTCCTCTCTCGCTGCCGTCACTTCCCTTTCACTCTCTCGAGCAGCTGTCCGTTCACTATTTTGGCTGGCCGGTGTCTAGCCGGTCTGTCACTCACCGAAATACCTGTCCACTTCCTTGTACGCAAACTACAGTTATTTATGATAGCCAGTCACTCGCCACCACACAATGCCTCGCTATCCGCTGGCTAGGGAAATGCCCAATGCGTTTCGTAATTCACCACAATGTCTCTGTCGCCCTAGGCAAGTACACACTCCTCACACCGCTCCGCGGCTTGGAAGGAATCTCACCGGGTTTCGCAAGTCACGTCACCACACTTCTGTCGCTCAGGAAAAACACGCACTAGCTCAGAAACACTGTCCTCAAAAACTCGGTCCCCTCACTGTTGAGGCCGCTTATATAGCAAGCTGGTGACTCAATGAATTCTAGAATCGTCCAGGATACACGGCTTCTCGAGATTTCCGTCACTGGCTGGGTCACGAATATTCTGGATCATCCCTTTCACTTCGCAGCCCGTTGCGTAAGGCGCACGTAGTACACTGAGGCAGGGCACAGCCCGGGCCAGCTGTGACGCAACCGGCGAGGTGACGGAACAACTCACAGCCGTAACACCACCCCCTTCCTAAAAGGCTGATCGTCCCGATCAATATTCGTCCGTCTGTGTCCCTTGGTAGGCTGCCAGGCGATCTCGATGCACGATCTTCATTCTCGCCCTCGGGCTCCGCTGGAACCTGTAGACGATATCGTTGATCCGTTTCACGACTTGGTACGGGCCTTCCCAGGACTTCTGCAGTTTGGGTGACAGGCCTTTCTTCCGTAATGGGTTGAAGAGCCAGATCAGGTCATCCTCGTGGAATCCGCCGGCATCCGTCTGCTGGTCGTATCGGGTCTTCATTCGGTCGGTTTCCTCCTCGCGAACGTCCTCCAGTTAGTCGACCAGTTCTTGACAATACTGGCTTACCGGGACCGGACCATTCCCAGGTCGGCCGAAGGCAAGATCGACTGGTAGACGGAGTTCCCTCCCAAACATGGCCCGGGCTGGTGTGCACCCGGTGGCTTCATGCACGGCGGCGCGGTAGGCCAGGAGAAATAGAGGAAGATGTCTGTCTCAATCCCTCTGGTGCTCGCTGACGACTATTCGGAGATGGTTCTCGATGGTGCGATTAAATCGCTCTACCATCCCGTCGGACTGAGGGTGTAGCGGCGTCGTCCTTGTCTTCCGGATTCCCAGCAGCTGGCATAGGTTCTGGAACACCTGCGACTTGAAGTTCCTCCCTTGGTCGGAGTGCAGCTCCAGGGGTACTCCGTACCGGCTGACGAATTCCTTCACAAGGGTCTCTGCGATCGTCGCGGCTTCTTGGTTAGGGAGCGCATACGCCTCCGGCCATTTGGTAAAGTAGTCGCTGACGACCAATATGTAGCGGTTCCCTGCCTCGCTTAACGGGAATGGCCCAGCAACATCGATGTCCACTCTCTCCATGGGACCGCCCACGTTGTAGGTCTTCAGTGGACCCCGTCGTCTTCGTCCTGGGCCCTTGCTGGCTGCGCAATCGTGGCAACTCGCGCAGTGGTTCTCCACGTCTGTTCGGCACCCGATACAGTAGAACCGCTCTCTCAACTTCTCCAGGGTCTTCTTTATCCCTAAGTGTCCACCAGATGATCCTCCATGAACTTCCTTCAGGACTTCCTCCTTCATAGCCTTTGGAACGACGACTTGTTCCCGAGATGTCTTCCCGTCGGTGCTCTCCCAGGTACGGCAGATGAGGCCATCCCTCACAACCAGCGAGTCACACTGCGCCCAGTAGGACTTAATCTTTGGGCTGCAGTCACTCAAAATGTTGCACCCGGGTCTGGGGACACAGGCCCTCTTCCATTCGGCTATCAGTCCCAGGTCATCATCTTCTGCTTGTGCCCGCGTGAAAGATTCGCGGCTTCAGCTCCCTTGAAGGTCCACGGTAGTCCTTCGGCACTGTATCCCGGTGTTCTCCTCCCTTCGGGCACAGAAGGTGATGTCTTCGGGGCACGGTCTTCGTAACAGGGCGTCGGTGTTAGAATGCAGTTGGCCTTTCCTGTGCTGAATCTCAAAGTTGTACTGTTGAAGCCTCTCTAACCACCGCGCGAGTTGACCCTCGGGCTGCTTGAAGTTCAGGGGCCACCGCAGGGATGCATGGTCGGTCCTGATGAGAAATTCTTGCCCGTACAGGTACTTGTGGAAGTGTTCAATGGTCTTCACGATGGCGAGCAGCTCCTTCCTGGTGACGCAGTAGTTCCTTTCTGGCTTTGACAAAGCCTCGCTGAAGGAGGCCACTTCTCTCTTCTCGCCGTCTACTACTTGCGACAGGATTCCCCCTATGCCAAAGTCGCTGGCATCGGTATCGACGATGAACCTTGTTCCAGGTCTGGGCGCAGTGCACAGAGCCTTCTTGAGTTGTTCGAAGGCACTGTGGCAATCTGCTGTCCACGTGAAGAGTTGGTCCTTCTCAGTCAGTCGATGTAGTGGTTTGGCGATGTCGGCGAATCCTCTCACGAAGCAACGGTAATAAGTGCAGAGTCTCAGGAAGCTTCGTAGTTGGGACTTGTCCTTCGGAACTGGCCACTCCCTCACAGCTGCAGTCTTCTCTGGGTCGGTGCGCACCCCCTCCTCGGAGACGATATGCTCAAGGTACTGGACCTGCTTCTGGAAGAGCTGACACTTCTTGGGGCTCAACTTCAGCTGGGCAGCCCGTAGCTTCATCAAGATCTCCTTCAGGTTGCTGTAGTGCTCCTCGAAGCTTCTCCCCAGAACGATGACGTCGTCTAGGTAGACCAGGCAGGTCTTCCAGTGTAGTCCGCTCAGAATGGACTCCATTAGCCTTTCGAAGGTCGCAGGGGCGTTGCACAGACCGAATGGCATGACGGTGAACTGCCAGAGCCCGCTGCCCAGAGAGAACGCAGTTTTCTCACGGTCCTTAGGGTGGACCTCCACGTGCCAGTAGCCACTCTTCAAATCCAAGGTGGAGAACCATCTTGACCCTGATATGGTGTCCAGGGTGTCGTCGATCCGGGGTAGAGGGTAGCTGTCCTTTTTCGTGACGTCATTCACCCGCCTGTAATCCACGCAGAACATGGTGGAACCGTCCTTCTTCTTCACTAGCACGACCGGAGAACTCCAAGGACTATGTGATGGCTCGATCACTCCTTGCTCCTTCATCTCTTCTACCATCCGGTCGACTTCAGCTTGCTTGGCGAGCGTGACACGTCGGAATGGGGCCCTAATCGGTGCGCTACCCCCAACCTCGATTTTGTGCTGGACCAAGCTTGTCCTACCGAAGTCTTTGCTCCCCACGGAGAAGACATCCTGGAATTCGCGTAGCATGTCCTGAAGTTGGCGTGATTGCTCCTCGTCTATATGGTCCTGGGATCCTTGGTACAGCTTCTGTAGTTCTTCTGGCAGGGCGCGTCTTCTTCGGTTGTCCGTCTGCAGGTGTCCGTCCGTCGTGTCTGTGATGCGGGCAATCCAGGTAACGGACTCGCAGACTCCTAGGTTGGTGTCCCGGTGAACCGTAATCTCGTAGCCGTTCAGGTTGGACAGGCGGACGTACGGCCGAGGCGTCGTGTTGATGAAGGTCTTGGCAACTAGCAATCCTTTTGTCTGGATGTCCTCATAGTTTGGCTCGATGACAGCCGCCACTCCCTCAGCAGTTCCGTGGACAATTATGGCGTCGCTGACCTCCGTCCTGGCAGGAACGATAACGTCCTCTCTCAGCCTTACTCGTCGTGCGGTGACGGCCTCGTGTGCTGGTTTCAAAGCAAGTTCCTCACCTCCGAAGTGCAGAGTGTTGGTACTCAGGTCCAAGATGATGTTGTTCTGGTCCAGGAAGTCCAGTCCGATGATCACTTCATTTGATACGTCAGCCACAAGCACTGGATGCTTCACCGCCCGTCGACCAATGACGAACTCCAGTGATGCTTCGCCATGTACCTGTGCGGTCTCTCCGGTCGCGGTTATTAGCTGGAGGTTCCTTTGTGTGGGTTGCACTCTCCACTTCGGGATCACGATGGGATAAACGATGGTCCTCGACGCTCCCGTGTCGATCAGCATGGGCCAGCTCACTCCGTTGATGACTCCGTCGACCATCAGGCTGCTATTATCCCTCCGTAACTGCGTCACACGGACTTGGACTGCTGGGTCTTGACGACTGTCACAAGCCGACCTTTTTCCGCCAAGGCTGGCTGATACTTGCTTTCCTGGGCCGCGCGGTTTCCCTACGACTGACTGTCCCGGCGGAAACCCTTGGCGGCGGCGATCACCGCAGTCCTTGCTCAGGTGGCCTCTCTTACGGCAGGTCCAGCTGGTTGGTAGTCCTCTTCCGGGCCGCCTCTCCGGATGTCCTTCGGCTACGTTTTTGTTGGTGGTACTGCGACTCTTGAAGAACTGGCCTAGCGCCTCTTACAGTTCATCGGCCAGGGGCTTGGTCTCGTCGGCTTTGGCTGGTTCGTCGACGTCCACCTGACGCACCCGCGCGTGCATTCTAGATACCTGCTTTGCCGTCTCGAACTCAAGTGCGTGGCTCAGCGCATCTGCAAGTGTCTTATTGCGTGCAAGTCGCAGTGCCAGTTGGGTATCCGAGTCCTGTGGTCCGTCAGTTAAGGTTTGCGTCGCAATCTGCTCCAAAAAGTCGGCCGGCGCTGTTGGATAGGCGAGCCATACGAGGCGTGCGATGTCCATCTCGAACTCCTGCAGGGTTTCCGCGTTCTTTTGTACCCGGGTCCGGAGCTGCATCTGGTAGTCCTGCTGAAGATGGCTATCTCCATATCGGGACTCCATATGGGCGATTAGTGAAGCGTAGTCCTGGGATCCAGTCGCGATGGCCTGAAGGACGTTAAGGGCGTCACCTCTCAGCGCTACAATGAGAGCTGTAGCCTTTTCTGTGTAGTTCCAGTTATTTATGGTACTGGCCGCCTCGAACTGACGTAAGTATGTGCTCCACGGGACCTTTCCGTCGAAGGTTGGAGCGTCACTCTGCTCTGTCCCGTTTCTGACGTTCCCGGTGTACCTGTGGGCGGGCGTCGGCGCAGCTCGGCAACTTTCTCTTGAAGAGCGTTGAATCTCGCTTCCATCCCCGTCGGCGGGCGTCGGCGCAGCTCGGCGACTTCCTCTTGTAGGGCCTTGAATCTCTCTTCCGTCCCTGTTGGCGGGTGTCGGCGCTGCTTAGCAAATTCCACTTGTAGAGCGTTGAATCTCTCTTCCACCCCCGTCAGCGGGCGTTGGCGCAGTTCGGCAACTTCCTCTTGTAAGGCGTTGAATTTCTCCTCCAGCCCCATCAGCGGGCGTCGGCGCAGCTCGGCAACTTCCACTTGTAAGGCGTCGAATATCTTTTCCACTGCCGTGACTTCCTCACGCAGACCCTGTTCTAATTTCCTTTGGCTTTCCTCTAATTTCGTCAGCAGACACTCTTCCAGATTTTTCTGGCCATCCAGAAATTTGGCGGTTAGGTCCTCTGCTAACTTATTCTGGCTGTGCTCCATCTTCCTCTGGCTGTCCTCTAATTTCGCAGTTAGGTCCTCGGTTAAATTCTTCTGGCCGTCCTTCAGGTCCTTGGCTAAATTATTTTGACCGTCTTCCAATTTGGTTTCCATGTCACTTAACTTTTCTAGCAATGCTGCCAATTGCGCTTCCAATTTAGTGGTTTGTCTTGTAAGGGGCATGCACTCACAGGAAAATTAGAGAAATATGACCTGCTCGGGTTTTGAGACCAGGACCGCCAGGGGTTGTGCTTGTGCTTGAGTTCGTAATCCGGCTTCTGACACCAGTTGTTACGTGCCATCCCCTAGTGGCACTTCTGTTAACTGGATTACGGTGGGTAGAAAGCACAACATCAATTACTGCTTTAAAGAAACGTATTGGCTTTATTGCGGGCCAGAAAATACACCACACAAATAGCACATGCAAGCAACTAGTATCTCACTCTAGTTCCTCTCTCGCTGCCGTCACTTCCCTCTCGAGCAGCTGTCCGTTCACTATTTTGGCTGGCCGGTGTCTAGCCGGTCTGTCACTCCCCGAAATACCTGTCCACTTCCTTGTACGCAAACTACAGTTATTTATGATAGCCAGTCACTCGCCACCACACACTGCCTCGCTATCCGCTGGCTAGGGAAATGCCCAATGCGTTTCGTAATTCACCACAATGTCTCTGTCGCCCTATGCAAGTACACACTCCTCACACTGCTCCGCGGCTCGGAAGGAATCTCACTGGGTTTTGCAAGTCAGGTCACCACACTTCTGTCGCTCAGGAAAAACACGCACTAGCTCAGAAACACTGTCCTCAAAAACTCGGTCCCCTCACTGTTGAGGCCGCTTATATAGCAAGCTGGTGACTCAATGAATTCTAGAATCGTCCAGGATACACGTCTTCTCGAGATTTCCGTCACTGGCGGGGTCACGAATATTCTGTACCATCCCCTTCACTTCGCAGCCCGTTGCGTAAGGCGCACATAGTACACTGAGGCAGGGCAGAGCCCGAGCCAGCTGTGACGCAACCGGCGAGGCGACGAAACAAATCACAGCCGTAACAGTATTGTACCACTTAGAGAAAAACATAATTCCTAAGTTAGGAAAGCCCGAACGTTTACTGACCGACCATGGAACACAGTACACTTTTACAGAATTTCAACAGGCTATGGAAAGACTCGAGATTGGAGATATATTTAGTTCCATTCGTAGTCCACAGACAAATCCTATTGAGAGGACTATGTTAGAGGCATCAAAATACATAAGACTCTACAGTTCAGAGAACCACGCTAATTGGGTAAGCGTAGTTCCAATTATGGAGTTTTGCATAAATAACATAAGGCATGAGAGCACGAACCAAGTTCCAGGGACACTTCATTACGACGAAAAACCAGTTAGGCCGTGGGACGGAATCTTCAATCTTCCGGAAGATGATGAACCATCGTTGGAACAACGAATAGAAACCGCCAGAGAGCACTTGAATAAACAAGCGGAGAAACGGCTGAAGAGAGGTTTTGTGAAGAGGTACAGTAGACCACTGATACTCGGAGAATTAGTTCTCGTTAGGATGCCCGTCAAAGCCGACGTTTTGAAGAAGACATATGTCAAATTTGCCAATGTGTTCAAAGGCCCGTTCAAGGTTGGAAGAGTATTCAACAACAATTGCTATGTAATCGTCAGGATAGAAGACGAACGACCCATTGGGAAGTATAACCATTCAAAATTAAAAAGATTTTATCCAAGGATTCATTAAGGAAAAATTCGATTTCCAGTATTTAACAAGTCGAATATTAAATAAAGCCTGTTTTACACTTTATTTATAAGTCGGGTGAGGATCTGAACTCGAATTCAGCCCAGCTTTGGACCTTTGACCAAGCCGAGGTTCGAACGACTTGTGCACCATTGGAAGGAAAAATTGGAAATTTGAAATTAAAATAATTTAACAAATATATATGCATTATGGGATGCATATGATGCATAATGAAAGTATTTCGGAGAAATTTGAAGCATTTTGAGGAATTTATTATTTGGAAATATTCTGGTGAATGAGATTTTAACTAAGGAAGAGATCGATCATTCGAAGCTGGATTTTGTACAAAGCTTCATGTTTGGCACAAGTAAACCAGTTTGGTTAGCAAGGCCATCATAACAAAGCAATGCACACGACCCGTGGAGAAGAGGCTAGACCCAGGAGCCTTTCTCAGAATATTTCAACAGCCAATCAATTAATAGCACATAATTTTTGTGGGAATCGCTTTTATATAAATTTGGCAGATATTAAGAGAAATAAGCACATCTACAGGTGTAGAATGCAAAATGAAATTTATTTGGTTGAAAAGAAATATAAATTATTGGATAATAAAGCGAATATGAGTATATTTCTATTAATATACATGTGTTGGAGGCTAGCGAAGCGAAGCCAGCTATGACACGCGCCGCGAAGGAGAAGCGTGGGTAAACACTCTCTCATAGCGACTGGCCACGAGCAGACGCGTTTCACGCACGCGCACAGCAAAGGAGCAGTTTTTGAACACAGCATAAGCCCGGACGATAAGCACCGTTGGACCATCGGACAACCAAGGCATCGCCGAGGAAGTTGGGAAGAAGGGCCGGCGAAACGCATTTTACATTATTGGAGAGAACAGCGTGCATAAAAGCATCACAATTTTAGAACGAGTCTTCGCCTAGAAGCAGCACTTCACGCAGAGGCAATAACTAAGAGCATTATCTACAGAAAGCAACGATATTGCTGAAATTATTCCATATATAAATATACAGCAGTATTTCATCACAAGCTACATCACAGTCTACATGATGGCAGAAATTATAAGTCGGGGAGGAGAAGCTTATTATTCGTCTATTGAAGAAGAGGTTATGGAGAACTAAGTAAAATGAAAGGAGGTCAATCTATACCATGGATTGGGAGGTCAGAGTGACTCGGAAATTCAAGGATCGACACAGCTACAACTGCACACCAACTTGCAGTTTTCAAATATGAATTTCTACACCACAAGCAAAATGTCCAACTTCACCAGGACGAGATGTCAACCCAGGACTTGCGGATCTACAATGGCGAGACCACTCTGCAGGACAGAGATAAGAAGAAGAAGAAGACCATTTGCAGCCGATCGAACTGGGAATCGCAGTTTCCAGGCCGCTGGCCGTGTAAAGAACGCAGCTACCGTTAGCAGCTCAAGCCGTGATGCGGAACAGGTGGCAGGCCAAGTGAGTAGGGGTCAACCGCAGCTGATCCACAAGATTGGCAGTAACTGGTTTCGTTGGGAGACGAACGATGACAGCTTCGATGCAACATCTAGGACAGCTGACAGAGGTATTCCCTGGCTGTAGAAGACGTCTCAAGGTAGAACAACCGTTTGTTTCATGTCTGTAGTTTTGCTGTAGTAGTAGAGGTCCATTTTTGGAGTGACCAACGTCATTTGTAGTTATTCTTATCTTTATTCTTTGTCTTTTAATAGCTTAAATTGTAGAGTTACATTGTAATTTTTGATGCGTCGTCATGTGTCGTATGAGACGTTATTTAATTCACATTTCAACTTAGATTTGCGTTTCTTGTATTTTTATTCTGAAGGAAACGTTATTTGACTCTCACTTTTGAACGATACTCGTTTTATAAAGGAATGCTTCGATAAAACTAAGATAATTCGATAATGTTAAGATAACTTGAGAATGTAGAGATTATTCGATTATTCGATTACATTGTATTTTGGAGAAGAGCGTAAATATTGACAAATTGTATGAACATTTAAACATTATAATTGTTATTAACAATTTCTATGCGTAACAGCGAGAGTATTCATTGATATGCCTATAATGCATAGTTATCAAATAAAGCATAATTGTGAGATGCTATAATATTATGTAACAAACATTACGATGTTAACATACATTTTATATAATTATCTATAACAATTGGAGTGTTATAAAATTCCTATAGCGGAATACAACTTATTAGACAACTAAATAGTCTTGAACTATTATATGACGGATATACACTATAAATTAGGATCATGGTATTGACAATTGAGGTCAAATGATGCCTATATTTATTAACAATTAAAGTATAAACATTGTTTATCTGAGATGAACAGACCAGGAGATATGTTAATCTACCTGCGGTCTTGTATGTTAAAAACAACTTAAATATGAATTGTTTATATATTTAAACTTACACCAGAAGCGGGAGGATATGAATTTATTTTTATTAATAACTAAAAGATGAGCGAACTACTAAGTAACATTGTTAACGTTTGGCAACATGAATGAACAAGTTTATTATGAATCATAGAGAACGAAAAGCGCTAATGAAAGGAATGAGGAGTACTTTGTGAATTGTATTTATGTGAACGAACATGTAATTGTTGTAATTTAATGCACGAGGTTTAATAATTTAGACAGGAGGTGAAAGTTAGGAGTGCATTCTGAACGGTAACATACTCTAGCAGTGGCGGCTGGCGGATAATTGTTCTGGGTGTTGCACTATGTTCATTAAGGGAGGGGGGGGGTCGGGGTGGAGAGAGGTGATAGATGGGCACCCGCAGGATTTTTCTAGGGGGGATGCAAGTAATATTTTTCATTTCATTACCTATATGTCACTAGGTGTTATTAAGACGTACACACACACCCCTCCCTCCCCCCCCCCCCCCCGCAATTTTCGTTTCACTTCTTACTTGCTTCGTGATATTATTTGCCTGCTCTTAAACCGTTGGGTGCATGATCTTTATGGCATGAATGGGAGGTTTTTTTTTAGCTCGGAGTTTTTCCATGGGAGTTCGCCTTCCTTTGTGAATCATCGTCATAATGTTCATTTTTTATAACAGGCAAAAAGTAGTTGTATGACCATGTAGGCTGATCGACAAAAATTAAAATCAAGCAGTTAATTAAAATGGTAATGTTAATCCAGTTCGCCGATTTTTTAATAACTGAAGATATTCTCAAATAATCCCCAATTACTAAGTTAAATACAAGTGTGGAATTATCCATATATGTAAATCTGTTAAACATCAGTAACTTCAATTTATGAAATTAACTGGTGAGACAATGAACAATCGAAATATTCTTGGGATTTCAGGGGGCGGGCACGGCCCCCCCACCCCCATCCCACACCTCCCCCTCCCCCCACCCCCCACCATCCTGCCCATGAGGTGATAGGGTAAAAAACTGCTTGATGTCGGAGAAAACTGTATTCAATTGCGCGGTAATACGGCTGTACCTCAATCATAACGAATGCCGAATTTCAGAGAACATCACATTGTCATCTGATTGAATGGAATATAAGTTAGTCTACATGAAAACCTTCACGAGAACATAACAACGTAAGTTATATACGAGGGCGAGAACTGTGAGTCTCACAAGTACGCGCAACATTGCAAGACATGTTTTCGGCAGTTCGGAGCATGTCGGATGTCTCCGTCCGCGCCTCGGCTTCCTTGTTGCAGTCAGCGGGCAACGACTGGTCGCGTTAACTGTTGGGATAGGGCTTACTCGGTCTAGCATCTCTGCCATACCTTCCACTATTGAGATCTGGTCGGTGCTTGGGCCTGGCAACGACCAAACGGACGAGCGCTCCTAGACAGTTGGCGCGCTTCGCTTTCTCAGGCAGTTCACAGTAACTTACCAAACTGTAAGATTTCCTGAATTATTAAAGAACAGAATTATGAATTCCTATACATATAAAAGGAAACATACAGCTTTTATTACTAAAAATATTATTACGGTATTGTTTTTCATGAATTAATCTGGTCGTTGTGCAACACTGCAACCTTATTACCGGCCGCCACTGTACTCTAGTGTAGTTATCTAGTAAAATCACTAATTCTTCTATAAGTGTATAGCAAGATGGGGTTTTCAAGGAAGTAATGCCGTGCGGAGTTGTGAAGATTGTTCACAGAGAGGAAAGGAAGGATGTATGACATGTTTAGAGCGTAGTAAGACGCCAATGATAAGTATTGTTCACTGTATTGCGGAAGGAAGAAATATATTGCTATGTGGAGCAACGAATTGTTACAAGATGAGTGAAAGCGCTAACACAGAGGTTATTGTTTGAATTGTTTATGTTTGAGAGTATTTGTAAATGATCCACGTAATGTATAAAGTCTTTAATTAGTTTCGCATCGATCTTTATCCTATTGTTTTATTTATTGACACGACATTCCAAGCTGTTTTTAACTTAATTGTTTGATACTCAGGCTTATTTATTATGACACACCACTAGAAGTACCTGAGAATTTTATCGTTGGTAGAAGCATTGTTGGAGAACTGTATTTTGTATAACAGAGACACTATGAAGCTGTCAGAGCGCGACTGACAGTGTTAATGGTAATTTTTGAACCGTGTGAAGCACGAGATTTGTAAATAATGAAAATATTTAAACCATAGATTATAAATAATAGTTTTATTAGAGTAGACAGTTACATTCTACGCACATTCGTGTATAATGTAGGGTTTTGAATTGTTAACTTCATTTTTCATGAGTGAACAGCTGATTTTTACCAGACCATTTTTAATGACCCAGCCACAGGGTGACTATAAATTTATGTAAACCTTTTATGAAACTTAATATCGTTACATTACTGTAACAAGAATATTTAGATACACTTATTCTACAATTAGTAGAACCATTTGACGTGTGTATTAGTAAATTTTAACATGTTTATTTATTCATGGTGATAGGGATTATTTTATTTAATTATCTGTAATTGTTTGGAAATAAATCCCAGGCACTAGTTTTGTTTGCCTGTACGTTTTTATAAATCTGATCATCATTTCATTCTTACGATCGACATGCGATAATACTGCGAATTAGTTACTAGAGTTCGAGTTAGTCTCCACGTTCACCGTTCACACCCGAGAGCCGAGATTCTCGTCCTACCATTTTGTGTTTAGGATAGTTTATTGTTTATGTAAATGTGTAACTAATCGGTAGTGTTGTTGCATGATCGGTATGCATCGAGGGTTTCCTAGTCATTATCCTAGTAGGGTAGCGTTGATCTACCTGGCCGGGTATCGACCTCCCTACAATCCTTTTCTATCTTTGCGGATATAGGCTATGACTATGCGGGATTCGGGTGCAGTACCTAACTTAAGGCCATGGCCGTTTCCTACACAAATCCTACCTCAATTGCAAATACACACACCAATACAGACATCTAAGTGACAGACAGATTCACACACACCCAAGTACACGTGACTACATGATTACGATATCGCAAAGACCCTAAAACATTCAACAACAACACAAAACTGCAGCCCAGACTACTTTGGCAGTGCACAGTAGCTTCTGTAAAAGGATGTACCTTTCTCTCTCAGTCATAAACATAATGCATTACTGCAATCGATGCCAGTATTTTCTAGGTTGCAGGAAGGATATACCGTATTTTCAAAGGAGCATTGCATTCACATGTATCAGGCTTACATATTTAATGCCAGAACTCCCTTGGTTAATTCATGTTTTCGTCTGAACCCAAAGCTATTTCGGTAATGTTTCTGGGGGCTAGAGTATCCTTCCTTTTCCTGCCTCTCATGCCCCCTTCTCGTTCTTATATCCTCATTCTCTAGGGACTGGAACTCTGAACTGTGATATGAGTTAAATATTGAGTACCGTACATTGCAGATTGTATGTGTTCAATAAAATATTTAAAAGGAACAATTTCCTTAGAAGAGTAATTTTTGTTGCAAGAAATACACTTCATTAGAGTCAAACTTCAGAATAAAATTTAGTGATAAATTGAAGTTAAAGTGGAAAAATTAAAATGTTGCTCAAATAATCCAGACTAAACACCATCTGAATAAGCAAAATGTACTCTCTATATGAATGAAAGGCTTGATCTCCATCTTTTAATGGAATGACCCTATGGATGATTTGTTTATTGTTGTATGCACAGGGGCAGATGACCTTGCTGTTCCGCCCCTTAAAACAACCATAACTAACTGATGTATGTAGGCCACATAAATGATTGTATGGTACCGTACATATATTATTATATAGACCTGCAGAAAAAAAAGAAAAAAAAAACATTGAAGTTGCTCCTGTTTGCATACCTATGCATAAAAGATTGAAAAGCAAAAGAGCTTAGAAGTTAATAGCCTACCCAACAAGCTAGTTTTTCTTATTATGCTGAAATCTATTATAATAGCCTACTTTTATCTATTAAAGGGCTTGGAAATTAAGATTCCCTATAGGCCTATGTATACTTCACTTCTCCAGTAGATTGTAGTCATGGCCGTGTATTTTGAAACAAAGAAATGTTGTAGATTGGCAGCTTACACCAAATGTCATCGTTTTCATTTATAACAGCTCGTGATAACCATTTCCCGTCAGAATTTAGGGTGTTAGGCAGTGGCGGCCGGTAATAAGGTTGCAGCGTTGCACAACGACCAGATTTTTCATAGAGACAAAATATAGAATTTTGGGAGGGAAAATGTTTTGCATTTTATATTTTTCCTCTTACATGGATAGGAATTGATAGATTTGTTCTTTAATAGTTCAGGAAATCTCATAGTCCTGTGAACTGCATTGAAAAACCAGAGCGCGCGAACAGTGTAGGAGCGCTGGACGTGTGGTCGTTGCATCGCGCCAGCATCGACCAGATCTCAACAGTGAAAGGTATGGCAGAGATGCTAGGCCGGGTAAGCCCTATCCCAACAGTTAACTCGGCTGGTCGTTGCCCGCTCATTGCAACCAGAAAGGAGTGGGGCGGGCAATGATACCCGAGTAGCTCCGTGAACTGCCGATACGACCGTCTTGCAATGTAATTGGCGCATGAGTCAGATACTTCCTGTTCTTTATTACCCTCGTGTGTTAAGGTACGCTGATTTGTTCTCGTGAAGTTTTATATCGTTTTTCATCCATTTTATCCTGAGGTGAATGTGATGTTCGCGTGTGAATTTAATTAGTGTTTTGTGTTATTAGTGTTTTGTATTCAATCTAGGATGAATTCCGTAAGTAGTTTGCAAATTAAGACTTTTTCTCAGTGCACTGATGAAGAGAAACTTGAAATTAAACAACGTGGTAGACGATTGCCAGAGTTGAAAATTGTCCAAAATGTTCAAACAGGAAAGAGGCAGTTTAGGAGAATTTTTAAGAAAGATGTATATAACAATCACGACTGTCTGTGTGGGTGTGAAGATAGTAACGCATTGTTTTGTTTTTCCATGTTTACTATTTGGCGGCGAACAAGCGTGGACGAAATCGGGAGTTACTGATTTGAATCATTTGAGTTCAAGCATTAAAAAACACGAGTCCTCGGGTATTCATTTAAGAAATGTGCTGAAGCTAGCGCTCTTCTTCAAGGTAAATGTAGCTTCGCAGCTGGACAGTGCATACAGGAGGAAAATAGCAGCAGAAAATGAGAAAGTGAAGTACAATAGGTACGTCCTGAATATACTAATAAATTGCGTTAGATTTTGTGGCGTATTTGAGCTAGCTTTGAGAGGTCACGATGAAACTCAAACATCATCAAATCCATGAATTTATAAGGGATTAATTAATTTTAGTGCAGAACTAGATGTTGCTTTGTAGTCTCATTTAAAGAAGGCCACGGTATTTAATGGGACATCTAAAACCATTCAGAATGAGCTGCTTCAAGTGATGCTAGATGTGTGCCACGAAGAAATTGCAAAGCAAATGAAAGATGCAAATTCCTTGGCTGTAATAGCTGATGACACCAGTGATGTGTCTAACATTTTTCAAATGACCATTGTTTATCGCTATGTGGTGAAGGGTAAGCCGGTGGAAATATTTTGGGGTTTTATTTCACCTCAACACCATGACGCCAAAACATTAGCTTCTTGTTTGCTTGAAGAATTGCGAAAACATAAATTAGATTCTCCAGAAAATTCGTGGAAATTAATTGCACAGACTTACGATGGGTGTTCGGTTATGTCTGGTTCTTCTGGAGGTGTACAGGCTATAATGAAAACCACATTTCCAATTGCAGAATACGTGCATTGTTATGCTCACCAAGTAAATCCGGTAATGGGTAATGCTGCTTTTGTCAATAGAAACGTGAGAATTTTCTTTTCAAATTTACAGGATATTTGTATATTTTTTTCTGTTAGTCCCCAACGTACTGCGGTACTTGATTCAGTGGTGAAGATACGGTTACCTCGAGCTAACAATACTCGTCGGAACTTTTTATCTAGAAGTGTAAATACCGCTTTCTGGAGATTCTGGACAGTGACGAGATCAAGAACTCCAGCACAATAAATCAGGCTGCTGGTCATAAGAAAATTCTAATCAGTCATGCTTTCAGTTTTTGGCTCTCCTTTTTCAGCAAAATAATGCCACTTGTTGAAATGTTATTTGGTCAACTCCAGAGAAGTGAAATTGATCCTTGTTCTGCCCAGAAGGTAATTTCTCAGTTCGAAGATAACATAAAACTCATTCGGGAACAAATTGATGTTGATTCAAGCGCAGAACCTACCGCGACTTCTGCGAAAAGGAGGAAGACTGACAACACTGAATGGAAGAGGGAGGCAAAATAAGTGTGTGACGAGATCGTGTGCGAAGCCAAAGCCCGCTTCTCTTTCTCAGGACATCTTGTTGCATCAAATTTGTTTGTGCCAGATATGTTTCCAAAGTACGCATCAAAATTTCCAGAAGAAACAGTGAAAACAGTGTGCACGATTTATAACTTTTTTGACAGGATTAAACTTTCTCATGAACTGTCTTCTATCTACTCGGCAGAAGAATTCAGATGTGTGTCAGGGGCTGTGAGTATATTAGATTTTTTCTGCGAAATAATTTGGAAAATACATTCAGTGTATTGATTCTAACTGTGCCTATGACGTCAGTGGAAGCTCAAAGATGTTTCTCTACATTGAAGAGGATTAAAACATTCCTAAGGAACTCCATGTCTCAAGAGAGATTGACAGCATTAGCGATGCTCTCCATTGAAATGGACCTTATCACGGAAATTCCAGACTTCAATCAGCGCGTAATAGACAAGTTCGCTGCAACAAAAGACAGGAGAATGGACTTCCTGTTTAAATAATGTGAGTAAGAGATCATTACTAATTGTTACCAATTCTTAACATTGTCGATTGTCTTTGAATTATATATTTATATAATACAGTACGTTTTTTAAAAATTTGATTGCATATTTTGTGACTGTTAGCGGATCCTCTATGCTATTGTGCTTCTGCCTTCACAATCGAAAATAGACTTGTTTCCAAGAAATGTTGTCCACCGGTTCTATCCAATTCAGGCCTTTTCTCGCTTTCTATACAGCCCACAGAACTCTCCGATAGCCCCCGTATGGCTCATATTACCGACGTGGCGTCCTGATAAAGGCTTACAGCTCCATGACCTCCAATCAGGGAAATGGATGTATACCGCAATTATTACCTGATGGCACATACGTACGGAAAGAGTTTCGTGTGCGGGCGAGTCCACGTGCTGCAGCGAGAGAGAGAGTGGAGAGAGGGGAGAGGGGAGAGACGTTCACTTCGCTCATTGCTAAGGGAATGTTACTATCGGCTCCTACTGGAACTGTCACGTTTGAATTCTATTTGTATAGTATGTTTTTATTTCATTTGATTGCTTATTGTGTGCACAGCAGCAATGACCCACTCCACTACCTTCCTTCTCCTCACCCGCGAGCTCGCACAGGTTTGCGCCATCATGTATTAATTGCTGTCTAAATGAGAATGCCCGTGTCTGAATCGCTCCAGAGAGAGAGAGAGAGAAAGAAAGAGCAAGCATATTGCATTATAGTGTCTGAGTATATTCGTCTATAGTTTTTGCGTAGAAATGTTTATACTATGGATTAGCTGTTCAATTCTGAAGACAAGCAATCACCTCTATAAAAAAAGTGCGTCTCTACCTTAAAAGACAGTACGCATTAAATGGAGCGCGCTGATGCCAAATCTGCCGGGCACATGATGTAACATAACTCGTATACAGGCGTGCTTTTATGCCAAACTCGGGAAATTTCCAAAATATGTGTTTGTTGTATATAATTGTACCTCATGCCTTGAAGCGCAAGACGGTAGAATATTTAGATTATGATACACCGAAGCTCAGAGCGCGATTTTAATGTACACATTATAATAATTTATAATTTTCAATTATTCATGAATATGATAAGGCCTTTTTCTCGAATATCATAGGTTACAATAAATTATAATATGGCATAATAATAATATTATTATTAATAATAATAATAATAATATACTGTATTGTGGTCCACGTAATTTACCCAATTTTGTGTGGTCAAGTGGGGGTATGCAGCCGAAATTAAATTATTAATTTCTTGTTTCTTGAACGAGACGTTGTTCAATTTTATATAGTTCTTCACTTACGCCCATACCATTTCGATGGGATTATGTTCACTGTGGTATGGTGGTGTGGTAAGATGACAAGCAAGAACATATTTCTCTGCTGTGATAGCCTACATTGTCTATTACTAGGCTACATCCTTCGGGAACATTGAGCAACAATATTGCTTTGCGAACCACTTTTCATATACTTCACCTGTCATTTTGTCGTGTGTGTCTACCGTGTTCTTTTTGGCACAGAAACGTTAACTCTGTACCATTAACGAACCCTTGTTAATTCCCGGGACGAACAAAGGCAAACTACGGAAACCACTTCGAGGATGGCTGAGGTAGGAATCGAACCCGCCTCTTCTCAGTTTTGTCTCATGGAGTTGAGTACACCCCGTTCCAGCCCTCAGACCAGAATTACATTTCTTGGCAGAGCTGCGATTCAAACCCGGGCCTCCACAGTGACAGCACAGTGACAGCCAAGAACGCAACGAGGCGGACAATTTATAAAGAACACAAAATTCACTTCATTTCATAGTTTTACTTCACATCATCACCTACCCTCCTTCAAACGTAGTCGGGGGAGATAGCCTGCGGGCAACGTTAGTAAACAAAGTTCCGGTGCGTCAGCGCTGAGCGGGAGGACTAAGCGAAGTGCTATAACTTATGAATGCTACCAAACCTCTGGTTTGTTTTAAAAACTATTTCAGACATTAATGATCATTTCTTCTCGCTTAGTCACCAACGTAAAGTCAACAGCAAAAAACTTTCTCGCTAGCTAACTTTTATGTGACACCATCCCAGATTTTTCAAGTAACATTTAAGAAAAAAAATCATAACTTTCTTATTATGAAAATAATTACTGCCCTGAGAAGTAGGATATCTTCTACCAACATCAGGCAATCTAAAATAAATTCTTGATATGTTTCGATCATTAGTTCATTATCTATGGAGTGATAAGTTTTATAAATACAAAAATATAGATTCGCGCTAAAATATCGTAATTGTGAAAATTGGGCCATGTGTTAATTATTTATGGCTTTTAATTTTACACCATCATAAAGAGCGGGAAATTCTCTATAATACCACGCAAACATTTTCTTAGATTTGTCACTTTCAATTATTGGGAAATGGCAACATCGCCGGGGTAGAAGAGGACGAAGCTAATTGCAGGACATAGGAGTGCGAGTGAGAGGCAAATACTACATTTGATTCCATACTGTCTTTTAAGGTTGAGACGCTCTATACAGCACTCCTGGCTGGACACTTTTTTTTTTTGTCCGTGAATGATATCCAAGGTCTCGTTTGAACACAGCTGCTATCTGCCTCTAGCTGACGTGTGGTGAGGAGTTGATTTGTCGTCACCTCCCGTTGCGTCATCAGTGGCTGCTGTAGTCATGAGATGCAGGCTGCATTGAGGAAGAGTTCCGAGAATAATACCAAACCTTGCAAACTATGGAATTTGCCCCTACTGAACTAGTATTTTCTTACAGGCTGATAAATCTGAAGCAAAATAAGTTACAGTACTTATAAAGTTTAGTGAATATCATAATTAGGGTAACTAGCAGCCGATACTAAGCTAGGTTTGAACCGCAGCTTGTATATGATTTACCTATTGATAAACCTATGAGCAGTGAATAAGATAAGGGTGTAAGGGTAGCGTACCTGCCTCACGCCCGGAGGCCCCAGGCACGATTCCCGGCTCCGTCAAGGACAGTCTCATGAGGGTAGTAGCGGTCGCTTGGTAGGGCAAGGCTTTAATGGCTCTAGTGCCACGGTTTTTTAGTGAATGAGCTAACAGTCTACTACTCAACAAATAATAATAAGTCCTGAGCTTGAATTTACGTGCGGAAATGTGTGGGTAGACCTGTATTATCCAACATTTAAAAAATCATTAACATTTTAAATACGTTGTAGTGAATCATTATTTCGATATTATACTTCATTTTGAATTATTTTACTGAAGTAATTTTGTACTCAGGCTTAGTAAAAAAAAATGCTGTTAATTATTAAGGATTCTCTCGACAGATCTATTTGCTCCTTTGTTATAATAATAATGCTATTGGTTATACGTCCCTTTTAACTACTGCGGCGTTTAGAGACGCCGGAGTGCCGGAATTTCGCTCCAAAGGGGATCTTTAACATGCCAGTAAATATACTGACACGGCTCCCTCGCATTTGCTCACCCTCAAATGCCAACAGACTGAACCAGGATTCGATCCTCTAACCTTGGGCACAGCACGTGAGAACATTACCGTTGCGCCAAGCATCCGGTCGTTCCTTAGTCTATTATTTTGATGGTAATATGGATTTACCTTTAGTTTAAAAAACGTAGTCTGATATATTCTGTAATTGCATGCTGGGTCATACACAGTAGGGTCTATGTGTTGAGCTCCCACAGGAATAGAAATTCTGGATACGTGTTTAAGTGAAAGGAAAGAACGGGAGAACGTTATTACCTGGAATACGAGGACTGCGACATTCGTAACGAATGAGCTACGACTGTTAAATCAGACGTGTGTAACACATGCATCTCAAGTCGTCTTTTACACCATCCGCCAAAATAGTGCAACGCCCTGAAATAATATATACCAGCCGCCACTGGTGTTAGGAATCCTAAGTAAGTATTCATTCAACGAGCGCGCCATGCAGATTTTGCGATGTTCGCCCCTTCCACCAGCAAGTGTAATCGCAAAGCAAGAGACCTCACTCCAGCCGAGGGAGCGAGACATCCAGTAGTATTATACAGATCAATGCATTAACCAGGCTTTTTGGTTTCTATGAAAAAATAAAAAAGATAAAAACATAGTACATTGAAACTTAAGCACAATATAAACACTCGGCAAGGAGAACGAAGCCGACTTCGCTTGCGAGGGACGAGCGCCGCCCGGGTGCATATGTTTATCACCCCTGATCTATTCCACGTGTTATCACAAATTCAACGGGGTAGGGGAAATTTCCATTTTTTCTGAAAGTTGGTATTAACATTACGAAGAAAACAAAAGTCTACTCGTTACAATTTTGTTTATAAGACACCAGCTGTCTGGATTGTTTTGGTTACGCATGTCAATTTTAACTGTAGCGAAGAATATGTCCCAAATAGACTTATGTGTAATTGTAAGTACATGCTATAATGGAAAATATGAGTCCTGTCGCAGAATCAGACGGCACAAATGCCGAAATAAGCAGTTCTCTAACGAATGTACATGCTGTCGAAGTGTCGGATGAAAGTTCTAATTCACAGGTAAATTGTGACGAAATTTCCACAGTGTCAACATTTTACGCAATGCTTTCATAACTATTTTATAAACTTGCTAGTGCTTTTTTTTTTTTTTGTGTGTGTAAAGCATATCGAAGTTAGGTTATTCATTAATTTGTTTTACTTTGTTTCAGTACATACAGCATTGCTTGATCTGCAATGGACCTATCACGCTCAAGGATGACGTTAGTTTTAATATATTTGGAAAATTAAAAACTGAGAAATGCAATTCTCGGTTGTCGATTTTTGAAAAAGTAGGACGTATATTAGGCAGAGATCTGAGTAGTATTAGTCTTCACAGTGATATCGTTTGCTGTCGTTGTTTTAATTTGCTTGTGGAGTATGAATTTACTGAAACAAAACTGCAAGTTCTAAGCACTGAATTAGTTAATAAATTTAATGAAACAGCAAATGTATATAAGAATCCTACAGCAGAATCCCTTAACATTACCATCACTGATAAAATATCCTGTGTAGGGAAGCCAAGTGTAGGAGGTGTTTTTATTATTAACGAAGAAGGAAAATTAGTAGATGAGAAAGGAAGGGAAAGGTTACCTGTGATAAACAGTACCGGTAGTGAAGATGGTGCTGCCAAGAGAAAAAAAGGAAGTAGGCCTAAAGAAGCCGTTTCCAAGAATAAGAAGCGATATGTTTGTTCTGTATGTGGGAAAGGCTTCCGGGCTTTCAGCCATAGAGTAGAGCACATGTTAATTCATCTTGGAGAGAAACCATGGCCTTGTGAAGACTGCAAGAAAACATTCCGCACCAAAAGTGCCCTCAAAGTGCATTCCATAAAGCACACTGGAAAGCGCCCCTTTACATGTCAGCAGTGTGGGAAATCTTATGTCGACAAGTGTTACTTTGAAGAGCACTGCCGGGTACATTCTGGAGAGAGACCGTTTGCTTGCCAGTTCTGCACACGTCGCTTTGCTCGTAAGAAGGATCTCGTAATCCATGTAAAAACCCACACAGGGGATAAGCCATATCGCTGCTTGGTCTGTACTAAGATGTTTGCTGTCAAGTCTCGTCTCGACAGACATGCTCGTATTCATTCTGGCGAGAAACCTCATTCTTGCGAGTATTGTGGTAAGGCGTTTGCTCGTAAAGATGATTACAAAGTTCACATCCGTCAGCATACTGGAGAACGTCCATTTGACTGCAGCTTTTGTAGCAAAACTTTCACCAATCAATCCAATTGCCTTGCTCATGTCCGTACTCATACTGGGGTGAAGAGTTATTGTTGTAATATTTGCAAGCAAGGATTTGGTCGGAGACTTAAGTTGGACAAACATATTGCAGAAAAACATCCTAGTGAAGAAAAAAGATCTGAGGAAATTGCCGAATTCGCTATTCCTCTGGAAGCACATATTCAGACTGCAGCTTCACAAACTGTCCTCCATACTGACACATTGCAGTGTATTAGTGTACCGGTAGCTGAGATGCACAGCTTAGAAACCCTACCTGCCAGTCAAGTTGCTCAGGTTTCATGGAGCGATTCCATGAATCCTGCAACAACAACTACTACTACCTATGTTAATTTGGTACCAGCCACTTATGTTAGCATTATCGATTAAATGGCTGCATGTCCTGTGTTCCATTTACTCAATGGGTTGGCAAATAAGGTCTCTCCACCAAATTCAGTCATTGTATTCTTCTTCTCCTTCAATGTAGTCCCAAGTTCTTCTAGGCCTAAGTGATGTTTTGTTCGGTTCTATTTATTGTTGCTATAAGCTTTTTACTAATTTGGGAATCACTCATTGAAACTTATTTAATAATTTTATTAAAGCAGCCAATGGCTATGTAGTTTTTCTTTTCAGGACGGATCAGGGAAGGGATTTTGGAAGGAAATCGGCTGTGGACCCATTGAATGGAACCGTCCCGGCATTTGCCTTGTGGTGAAAATGGGATACCACATAAACCATTTTCAGGTTGGCCGAGGTGGGATTCAAACCCACACTCTCCGATTCCAGTAAGGCACGAGGTAGAGCGTTAGCCACCATGGCCTGTATTGAAACTTATTTCATACCACACTTACGGGTCAACGGTCAATTCCATACTTCAATATGTATGTGTCTAGGGGAAATTTTGACATCACGGTTGGCGTATGGGTGTAGATGTTTGTTTGAAGGTGTGGTGGTCTAGCTGCTTGCTTGCTGCTTGCATGTTAGATTTTCTAAGTCAAATATCACATTTTGTGGTTCAGATTCCACATGAAAATGGAGGTCCCTGAGCACATGATCGTGAGACTAACAGTCACATAAAACTTCAAGCTTCCTCTTTTTTTTTTTTTAATGTTGTTTGATGTGACTAAAATTGCCACCATGTGACCCACCCTTATTAAGTTTTTTTTAATGTTGTTATAAGTTTAAAACAGTGTGCAGTTACTTATGTTCAAGTTCAAATGTTTGCGAGGTTTGGTGGTATGCTACAAAGTTTATATATTGCTTTTAGTTATTTAATTTAAAACAAAGGTTGCATTGCACATACCTAAAGTCACTGTTTGGCTGAAACTATTGTTGCTACTGGTTTAGACCACTGATTGGACAAAAATTACTGATTTTACTACTAGCAAAGAGGCCTGGACCTTGTAGTTCTACGTGACCGTTAATCTCGCTATCATGAGCCACAGTATCTCCATTTTTCCGTGGAATATGAACCACAGGACGTGATATTTCACTTTGAAAATCTCACATGCATTCACTGGTTTGTATGTAAAGCCTTCGTAACATTAAGATTATAACAAACATGTATTGTAATACATTGTTTGGTTCAAGTGTGTACCAGGATACGTACATGTCTAGGAGAATATTTAGTGTAGTTGATGACGTGGAGATGTTGATGTTCGTTTCTTTCATATTGTGACTTGAATTGCCGCGTCATTACTCAGCTGCATGAGGTTTCAAACAGAGCGTCGTTATATGCGGATGTAGGTACATATGTTCAAGTGAGAGGTTTTTGCGGTGAGTTACGAATGTTCAATTTAATTGAAAATTTTACTGCACTCTTCTAAAGCCATGGTCACTACTTAGCTAGATGACGGTTGGACGGAACCACTGGCTGCTACTAGGTTATAAGACTATCCGGACGAAAATGACTGTTTGTACGTCAAGGTGGTCTGGGGCATAAGCCCCAGGTTAGGTTTGTGTTTGTATGTAAAGCCTTATTAACACACAGAATTGAACATGTACAGTATGCATCGTTTAAACCGTTAGTGTTGTCCATGATGTCGTGCAGTAACACAATGTTTACTTGACTAAGTAGGTGAAGTAGTCTAAAAATTTTGATTTGCACTTATTCCAAACATTTTTAGTCTGTTTTCCTCCTCCCTAAAATCACAGTACTCAATGTTTCCTATTAGCTTGATTTAGTGTCATCTATGCCATCACTGATGTCACCATTCTGTTTGTGAATCACAATCTATACCGTACTACTCCTGTACTCATAAGGCTTTTGTTTGAATCCTAACAGCAAAATCTGCATCCGTCACACTAATTGCCATTAATTCTAATACAGCCAAATAAAATACATTCGTAGATGCTTACTGTGGTGGCTTGTAACTCCACCATATGTCTCAATTCAGTTACGCTCAGCGCATGCCAACAAAACACATGACGTTACTTGGTTTATCTGTGTTAGAGAACACTGAGGAGGGGAGAACCCAATGCACAAATGCAGCCATACAATACAGGAAAACAAAGCCTATAAAAGAGTCCACCATGTGAATTTGCTGTCTCCATTTTATTCTGTCATGGGCCATCACTTTTGAGGTCTTTGTGCAATGAATTGGCCCAGTGTTGTCTTGGTCATCATTGGTCTTTTCCCAGTGACTTCAGGGTGTAGCTCACTCCTGACATCATATGCCCAAACCATCACACATGACCCTAACACTTTTTTTTTGGAGTGTGGTCTGCTGTGCCTAAGGATAAAGAAAATTAAATTAATAAGTTGTAGTATTCATTTCATGTTCTAACCTAAATACGGTACTAGAAGAATAAATTTAAAAAATAAGTTAATAAGGGAAATAAAAGACAGGGAAGAAGAAATAACCTCAATCCTAGAAAAATGAGCATTAAGGGATGTGGGAGGAAGTAGAGCCATGAAAGGCTTGTTTCACATCCCTTTTAAATACTACAGATTTTAGACATGTTGGGGATCTTGAATGTGCCAGTAAATCTACTCCCTCATATTTGCTAACTTCAAATGTCAACTGACTGTGCCAGGATACGATCCTGTAACATTGGGCTCAACAGGAGAGAACATTACTGTTGTGCTACACAGCCGATCCTATGAAAGGCAGATAGGAAAGACGAAGAGGAGAGAGTGCGACCTAAAGTCACTAGAAAAAGGGGAAAAATGGACCCAGCTCAGGAATCTCTTCGGTTTAAATACCTCAAGGTGTTCAATTGTTGTGAAATGTAAATTAAATTTTTCCCCAGGCTCGCCTACATAAACATGCACTGTTAGCCAGTTCAACTTCTTCATACATGAATAACCCTCAGATGCTCTAAAATGTAGTTTTCATCAGCAATATTTTCACATGCAAGAAGTGTAGACCATAAATTTGAAAGGGTACTGTTATTTTTCAAATTAATAATTATCAATAGAAATGGAGCGCAATGGATGTTAATTCTAATACTCCTAATGTAGACCATATACACGGGATTTTACAATTTCCTAGTGGTAACATATATGAGGTGGTACCCAAAATATCCGAGAATTTCATTGTAAAAATCGAAAGCTATATTTACGTCCTCCATCACCTTCAAAGTAGTCAGCTTGGGCATGTATGCAACGCTCCCAGCATTGTTCCCATTTTCGGAAGCACTCTGGAAGTCCGCAGGGTGAAAGGTGTCCAGAACCCGTTGTGATTTCACTTGGATATCTTCAATGGAGTCAAAACGTCGCCCTTTCAATGGGATTTTCATCTTCGGGAACAGATAGAAGTTACACGGGGCTAGGTCTGGCGAGTAGGGAGGGTTTGGAACCGTTGCCATGTTTTTTTTTTTTTTGGCAGATATTCCTTAACAACGAGTGACGTGTGCGCGGATGCATTGTCATGGTGCACCAACCAGTCACAACTCGGGCCATTTTTCCCTCAGTCGCCTCAAAACCTAGCAGACATACCGTACGACAGTCCAAGTCTGTTATAAACATTGTGAATTACGTGCCTTCTCTCTTCGTGAATCATGTCACTCACTTTTATGATCAGGTGTTGTGCATGTTGACGGTCAGCAGAATGTTTGCCATCTTCCACAGATTGTCGGCCTTGAAGAGCTTGAACCACTCAAATGTTCTTGCTTGACTCAGTGCTTCTGTCAGCATGTGGTGGGTTACAGCTGCAGTTTTCTTCAACTTGAAACAATTTGATGCAAATCCTTTGCTCCTTAACATTAGCCATTTGACAATTCGCAGAAACACTGAAACGTCCTGACAAGCACCACTACAACTCACAACTGCATATGCCAAAGATGACGCAACTTTGTACTGCAGTAGCTAAAATTTGTACTTCGAGACACCTAGCGGCGAAATGTCATCCTACAACTGGATTGACGAATACAATCAAATTCTCGGATACTTTGGGTACCACCTCGTACACAAACAAGGTGCCAGTAATTCCACCAGCCGACTGTCATTGTTATCTTTAGAAAATTCCACCTTGTCAGTAGGCTCCTATTTTGGTTTTATTTTAATCCATTGATTAAAAGTACATGTTTCGTTCAACATCTGATGTTCTTAGCATTGTTTTTATCTGGATTATGATTGTAAAATTTATGACTTGAAACCTAGTTCTTGTTAATAAGAAATTTTGCAATCATAATCCAGATAAAAACAATGCTGAAGAACATCAGATGTAGATCGAAACATGTACATTTCTTCTTCTTTTTTGACCGCATAGGATCATTGTAGTCAGTCCATCGCTCAGATCTTCTTTGAAACGATTGTTCGGGCTTTGCGTTCCTCCTAGTACTTCCGTAGTCGGTAGCATGCTGAGCTTCTATGCCCAAGATAGCGGGTTCAAACCCGGCCGAAGCCGTCGGATTTTTTAAGAGCGTTAAAAATCCCTCAGTATGCCTTCCTTCGGAGGGGAAGTAAAGCCGACGGTCCCATGTCATAGATTTATGGCATGTTAAAGAACCTTCCACTAATTGCACCTGTGTGAAGCTAAATTGGATAGGTTAAGAATGTAAACAACGCTCTTAGGTTTCTATGTTCGTTGCCAAGAGCCGACTGCGGTGGCGTCTAGTAGCTAAGTTCTGAACTTGGCCTAGTAGTCGTTGACGGTGGCGCTTGGCGGCAAAAGTAGGAACTATTTGAAACATTCTAAGTTGCAGTACTTTAAAAAACAGATAACACACACTTTACAGTCATCACAATTAACACTGGTTATCAGACAGATTCTACACACACCCAAAGTACATGACCGCGTTGTCGCAGCCCCTAAACTTAAGAACCAACCATCCCAGTATTCTTCGGAATTTTTGATCGTCGTGCCCTTTCGTGAGTTGAGAATGTGCGTGTTACATGTACATTTAAATAATAAATTAAAATAAAACCAAAATAGAACTAATAAGGTGGAATATTCTAAAGAAAAAAAGAAACAATCTTTGTTATGAATACTCGGTGCTATGCATGAAACTGCATTTTGCTTGTATCTACAAGGACTGTCCAGAATATGTTTCCCTCATGGCTCACAGATAGCAGAGAGGTTGGTGCAAGTGTATGACAGAATAATGATGTGGGAATCGTATGCGCCAGTTGGTACATTGTGATTCCTCAGAGTCACACCACTACAGCGGATGACTGTGGCGGCTCTAATTCCATCTCCCGCTGATTGTGAGGTTTGGTCTGTGATAAAAGATTTTTCAACACACAGAACGTGGCACCAATCAGTTCTTTTAAATACAGTGTGATGGTAAATATGTATCCTACATTCCCTACTCCCCTCATGTACAAAAGTGATATTGAGTGTAATGTGTTTTTTTACTGATGTCTCAGGGCTCATGGCTATGATTGTATGGAAGATACTGGGGTATGAGTGGTATAGAGTAATGACCTTTAGGCCACAACCGGTGCCTGTGGATGTTGTGAATGATCCTACTTGTAGGGTTAGTAGTGCTGTACTGGCTCAATGAGGAAAGTAATGGCAAACTACCTCACTCCTCACCTTGCCTAGTACGCCTCAATATAGCGTCCCTTGGGCTTTTGTGGGTTTCTACCTACATAAGCTATGGTGGTACTTTTGAGGATCTAACCAGCCTCCAGGCTGACTACCCAACAGACAGAGCTTTATTGTTTTAAAGTAGCTCCCACAGTATGGTTTCAAGATTTCTGATTGGAGAAAGTCAGGGGAAACTTTAAAAACAGGCAGAAAGTCATTTAACTTTTAAAAATTGTTCTAAAGTCCGGTAAAAGTATGTGTGCCAATAAAGTTTGCAAATAGATTTAACGTTGAATGATTCTGTTAATATGTGGAAAACAGAAAATTGAAATTCTAATGATCCTCAAGGTAATGACGAATATTTATAGCAGTTGACGGATAACTAGAATAAGGCATTCCAAATGGTGGAACGTTATCCGCTGCCGAGGCAAAACACAAGGAACCATGCATTCCATTTCAACCAAGGAAACAACTTAGCTCATTCTTCGTAATTATAATAACAGGGCTGATGATTTTACAAGAAAGAAAAATGGAATATAGTTGTTTTGTCTTGATCCCCATTCAACTAGTGGTTGAAAATTCAAGAAAATGGTGGAGGTTTTTGATGTGAGCTACCTTAAAAAGGGAAAGAATTTTTAACATGTGTATTGTGATTTATACACAATGTAGTTAGTTAGTTATTGTTGTTTTAAGGGGCGGAACTACGAGGTCATCTGCCCCTCTTAACACAGATTAAAGAATACAAGTTTTGAATTGAATTTAAAATTTTGAGGTGGACATCTAAATTTAAAAAGACCAAAAATTAATAAAACAAAAAATTAAATAAAAATAAACAAAAATTATGGAAAAACAAAACATTATCATTCAAAAACGAACAAGTCGTTGAGTCAATGTTCACTGGAAAATTTAGATTGCTGGCCCTAACCCACTCTCACTTATAAAGCGGATAACGCGATCAGCAGCCACCGCGTCATCGGCTAATATAAGTTTGAGTGTCATCTGCAAACCAAGGTTTCTTCGTAAGTCAGCAAGATCCACACACTCGGTGAAAATGTGTGCCACGGTGAAAACGGCTCCACAGGTACAAAGTGGGGGGGTCTTCCCTTCTCAGTAGGTCCGAGTGGGTGGATCTTGTATGACCTATCCTTAGCCTACACAAAATGACGGACTCTCTCCGGGCCCGGAAGGAGCTCCGCCAAAAGCGAGTAGTTCCCTTGATCACTCTCAGTTTACTGGGCAGTGGGTCAGCTAGCCACTGACTCTCCCAAAAAGCCAGAACTTGTAGGCGTAACTGAGAGCGAATATCTCTAGCGGGTACCTCCATCGGTCGAGGTGGTAGTGATACCGCCTCCTTTGCAGCTTGATCCGCTAACTCATTTTCCGCAATTCCCATGTGGTTTGGAAGCCACCGAAAGGTGATTCGAGTGTCAGCGTGACACAGCCCGGCTAGTAGGTTGTGGATTTGCTGCACTAGAGGGTGTTGCGGGAAACATGTAGGCTACTTAAAAAAAAAAAAAAAAAAAAACAAGTGAAAAAGTTTAATTAAAAAGAAAAAGGACATGCAATATAGATTTTTTAAATGTGAACATTCTTTGGCAAACAGCTGAAGAAGGGCCCGATTTTGAACTTAAACATGGACTGTTAAAGGTTAAAATTTTAATTTGTACTGACAAAGGTAGACAAGCAGTGAATATTTGAGTGAATAAATTTTGCTTTTCCTTATCAAGCAAAAGTCAAAAATAAAATTAATTTTATTACAAGAGGAAAGGAAGGTGCCACACATAATGCAACAAATAGAAGAAGTACCAATCACCCACTAAATAAGGTGTTTGGAAGACATGTTCGAGTTAATAACCTACCTGTTCATCTCTTCAAATCAGTGTTGTTTTGTTTTTAATGTGATGTTAATAATAACATAAATTTGTAGTAAAGTTCAAAAAAATAAAGAATATAAAAAGAGACATAGGTTTGGTGGAGGCTATATTTATATTTTGAAAATGTGGTGGTATTTCTGTTGAATCAGGGAATTTTCTCAGAAATAGGCTAGTCATGGATTTTTTTTTGGATACCCTTTATACAGAGATTGCTTATTTTTTGTTCTACTGTACAAATATATGCATGTAATTAAATTCACCGACCCACCACATGCAGCAGATGGAACGACATAGGGTATACTGTATAAGTACAATATAACTTAATATTATATTCACAGTACAATGTGTGCTAAGCATAACTATCTTCTTGTACAAAGTAAGAGAGTGAATGATCATGATTTTAGTTTCCTGTGTGTGCATGGACTGTATTATACCATTGATATTACTGCTTACAGTATTTATATTTGTTACATATTTTGTATATTAAAATATATTTAAGCAAACACATACCTCAAACTACTGTTAATCTTTACTAGTGTTCCTCTAACATGAATTAATAACCTCTTCAAATTTATATAAAATTTGATCCTGGTTCCTACATGTGCTACTACCAATACCAATTTCAAGGTTGGTACAATTGGGGAGTGAGGAGATTCTTCGATTGCTGGCCTCCTTGTCCTGAAGGTTGCCAGTACACATGTTCCAATTTTTGTAAACTAGGAATATTGAACTTTTATACAAATAAGTGATGTACTTTGTCAGAATACAACTGTTTATTTATTTATTTATTTATTTATTTACATAGGTCCCAATGAGCCTGAGCTCGTGTTAGGGACAATCAAGTAACATAGTTACAGCATGGCATATATATAGTTTTTGTAACATTATATTGTTTAGTTTAATAGTAACTTATATTAGATTGCTAGTGACTAACTTTACAGAGATGATTCGGTATGATACATTGCATTGCTTAAGGCTATTGTATATGGGCTATTCATTCCTTAATAGGAAGTCTTTTGTTTTCCTCTTACATGTTTTTATAGAGAAACTTTCCCTTATGCTAGTATAGTATTAACAATGGAAAGAGTTGAATATTATGCCTGACGTTATCATTTGAAACTGCACAGAGAAAACAATTCCGACAAATTCAAAAACCTCTTTACTTTACTGTTACTTTGGCAAGGTACTGCCCCCGTAATTGAATTATGTTGAGACCACGGTGGCTATATTGGAAAATATAAAGAAAGTTATGGCTGTCATAGTTATGACGTGGGTAGTCATGACGTAAGCACGGATGACGCAGACGTTATACCAGCAGGCTGCTTGAGCTGAGATTCTCAGTGACGTCAGCATTTATTCGAGAAAGATCCGAGATTTACGACGCAGTCGCAGGAAACGTGGAATTGCGCTGAGGAAGAAATTATGCTATTGGAGGGGAGGCTTGAACCAATGAACGGTTGTTTGAAGGAAGACGGAGATTGCTGAAACTATGGTATTTTTAATGCTTTTTGGAATGCAGAATTGTGGAAATCCATTTGCAGTAGAGGCATTGTTCTGGAATTTTGGTGAAATTTATTTCCTGTTTTTGAATTTTGAAAATCCGTCATGTATTGACGAAGTTGGAACTTCGAGCGATGACGCAGTAACACGCTATGGAAGGGATGGATACGCCCCTTATGAAGTTTATAAAAGGCCTTGCGCAGAAGAGAGGAGTCTCAATCGTCTCATATCGCATATCTCAAATCGTCAGTATCAGTGCTTATATAGTCGTTTTGGTGAAACGTCGAGTGACATTGGTAGAAAGAGTCGTCTTTATAACGCGTGGTGAAGCCACCGCATTAAACGTGATTCAAGCAGACAAGCATTGCAAGTTTACTGTGAGTAAAACTAGGTGAAGTTAAAACGCACATTATAACGCGTCTACAAGAGTGGCTATGAACAGTTAGCGGTTGCCTACAAGCTAATTCTATTGTGCAGTGCTACATTAAGCAGTGTAGTAAATTTGAACAATTTCGAGGAGGTATTTTAGAAGATATTAGCACTTTTAGATGACTGACAAAAGTGATTTTCTCGCCACCTGAGAAGCACGTTATAGCGTCAGATTCTACGCTACGGCTGACACTGCTAGTATAACAGGGAGACTTCTGATTGCTTTTGTGACACAACGCTACAGTATTATGGAGCAGTTTAATAAGGCAGTTTGTTCTTCTATCACTATAACCGAAGAGAAGATGGAAGGCTAAAGGACTTTAATGCAATTGGGACATACATCGTTGGAGTAAGATTCTAAGATAGCAACATGGAACTTCGCTAATTGCTATTCCATACAAGCGGACATGTGGTGAACATCCATCTACACCCATGTTTCGTGGCTCAACGCTGAATACTATCAAACAGCAATGAAAACGATTTCATACTCTCTGAATATGAATATTTCAATGGAAATTACTACAAAAACTTCATGGCGATTTTCTACAAGATCTTCAGGGATTTTTCAAGAGAGGTCAGGGTTGTCCCGACTCACAAAGAAGAATTTTGCCGGAAGGATGTCTTACGTCTTCATGGAGCAGTGCAATTTCCGGAGAAGGAAGCAGTTCGATTCTCCGAGGGTGCTGTTTCCTGTTTCGAGGATGGAGCTCAGCTTTATCTTGGTGAAATGGATCCATCAGCAGTCTTCTTTGGGGAATTTTCCTCTGGAACGTCAATCGGCAGATAAGGTAGTCGTGAACGTTTATTGTATTTGAGTTTTCTAGCAATACCTGAGCAACCATTTTCCCATATTTTTGTCCTCATGTATTTTGCCCTATATTCTTGTTTGAGATTCCTATTCTCAGTACACCTTGATGAGTTATGCCTTTTTCGACGATTTATTAAGACATGGTTATTCCATGGGCATAGTTAAATGATTTTGGATCAGTTGAGACTGACATTTAGATTTTTCAATAATTTGCTTATTTTTTTTTGTAGTCACGATTTGACTATAAGTTAAAGATTTTCATGGCAGATTTAATTTCAGACAGCGTGTCTCTTTATTAAAGTAATTTCTACCCCAGTTTAATTACTTTGACCAATTTTCTGTCATCATCAAGAAGGAAGAACATTTAAATGATTTTAGAGCGTTAAAATCTCTTGCATTGTCGACGATCTTGGAAATACTAGTCGTTATTTGAAAATTGATTGCAACACAGACATTTATCGTCAGTTATGAACGACCATTGCATCATAGACAATTTTGTGAAAGATGAACTTTAATTATGAATTATTGAATGCATTAAAGTCGTGAACTTTTGTTAGGAGTTTTTTCTCAATTAGAGATTTGAATAATAATGTTTGCATTCCACAGTCTAATTGGATTCTATTCGACTATTTTGCAGTTTAGTCGCAATTTGTTTGATGATAGTATTTTTATACTACAATACTTTGAAGATGATAATCTAAAATTTTGATAGACCAGAGAGGCGTATATAAGCGTATTCACTATTAAATTTGTTTGTGATTGGCAAATTTTTACTTCATTTCGATTCATGAATGAAATCCACGAAGGTTAAATGACAACAGTTTTGAAACTATTAATGATTATAAGAATTTTTGAAGTGGAACTATGAATGTATAATCGCTAGTGCAGCGTACGTGTTGAAAGTCGCTGATGTATAATGCCCTTGAAGTAAATGAAGGAGATTCCCACAGTAATTAATGATATTGAAGAATTTGTTAGTGGAGGTTTTTGTAAATTCTGTGGAAGATTTTGATGCCGTATATATTAATATATGATGAATTCTGGGCCTATTTTTAATGCAGTTTGTGCATTTTTTTTGTAAGCGACGTATTTACCGCTGGAGTGTATTGTATTTGTCCTTTGAAAATTAATCAAGTGAATTTACTGTTATAATTAACAAGAGTATTGAAAGAATTTGAGATAAGATTTCCGTCACAAATAATTATAATTATTAAACCTTTATTAAACCAGATTGTGACATTAAAATGTATAACTAACCTTCATTGGTCGATTATATTAACACGATTATGAAATTACCAACCGGATGAACATGTGGTTAATGTATTTCTCAAATTAATAATTTGAATGATTTAAATGTTCTTATTGTAAATAAATAATGTAAATATCTTTGACAATAATGTGGAACGGAAGTAATGTTAGAGGCGTGTTTAAAATTTTTGTAATTGTCTTCAACTATATTATAAACAATTTCTAATTGTTATAAACATTTATGAGTTTTGTTATAAACATTTAAGAGTTTGTTTTATACTCTAAACAATGCTTATTAAACATGTGGATGCTAATTAAACAAGTTTAGGGATTGTCAGAATAATCCAGTGGTATGTGAGTAAAGCATTTGAAAGATTTGCGTAACAATATTTTGTGATGTCTTGCGGACATTTAAAGCTTTTGAGAGTGCTGGATTCTTACGCAACGTGGCTTGACAAGGGAGCCCATTTGACAGGTGAAGGGTAGATGGCAGCTGGCCAGACATCTGGTTATCAGCGGACGAGGTCGTCTACAGTGTGGCCTTGCGCCTATAAATACAAGTGTCATGTTTATTAAAAGAAAACAAATGCTTTATAAATGTGTCTCATCCTGACTTCCTTATCCAGACCAAATGTGTTCTAAATATTACGTTATTTTGAGCTCGTGGAGCTAACATGTTGTATGCTAACTTTGCAAGTCCTATAGGAGGACATAGTCAGATTGACATGGGCTACTAATAGCCACATTTATTTTGTTGAGTTGTTAAAGTCATACCCTTTATTTGAAATAAAGCTTTTGTACAGTTCAAAGTTCTTGCCGTCGTTCTGGTTCATTTTTAAATGTGAAGGTTATTGTGGGAGCATACTTTAGAGATCTTGTTGTCAACCCAATCCCCGAGATATTTATAAGAGGTAAGTAGAGGTAAGTATGGACCCCCGTCTATTTTGGTGTGTTCCACAATAATTCCTTGTTAACTTCTGTACTCAAATCTCGGTAGTATCTGTCAGTGCCATTTTCATTGGTGTAGCTGAGCCGGCGCGGTGGATTATTGGCAATCCGATTGAGGGGGCGGATATCTGACAGCCTACTATCCGGGAAAACGGGGACAGAAGGATTGGCGCAGTCAACGTATGGGGCTGATTCAACATAAGTGGATCACCAGGTTGAACGCCAGTAGGATTGGCAAACCTAAAACGTGTGGATCGATTAGACTCAAATAAAGAGATTGATTCTTTGTTAGATGTCTTGGCCAATTGTAGAATTTAAGAGTGTGATTATATAGGAATTAAATGTTGTATTGTAGTAGGAAAATTACACTCAGAAAAGATCAGATCTTATACAACTTAAGAGAGGTTAAATAGGCTGGAAACTTAGAAAAATCGCCTATGATCTGGAATCTTATTTTATTTGACCGGCTTATGACATTTTAGTCATATTAAAGATAAAATTAAATTATTTGGATTGTAAATGTAAATTATTTGTGTTAGGATATTTTAAAATGGACCAGGGAAATTTGAACTTGTCCTTGAGTTTGTTTCAACATGAAGTGTCTTCGAAGGTTAATTATAAGGTAGTTATAAGTTAGATTTAAGACAGAAAATTGATCAAATTTTATATATGGTGAAAAGGGTTGCTCAGATGTTGTTATTTTGCTCTATTGATGTATGTCCCTACAGCAGTCTATTTTTTGAATAATATTGTAATGGCAGACGAAAGTATGAAGATGATGTTAGAAGAGTTGAAAGCTAGCATGAATGAAAGTGCGAGGGAGATGAAGGCTAGCATGAACAGCAGTATGAAGCAGATGATGGAGGAGAATGCTAGTAATTTGTCTGCTAATTTGAAAGTTAGCATGGATGAAAGCATGAAGCAGAGGCTGAATGAAAGCATGAAGGAGATGGAAGCTAGGAATACTAGTCGAATGGAGGAGAATGCTAGTAATTTGAAAGCTAGCATGGATGAAAGTTTGAAAGTTATTCAGACTAGTTCTGCTAACTTAGAGGATAATATGTCGCGTTTACAGATTAATACCCAAGGAATCGAGAATGCTGTAACTGACATGCGCTCAGACATGTCCAATGTTAAAATAGAAGTGTCTAATGTGCATAAAGATCTTACAATGTTGAATTTAGATGTTGCTAATGTCCGAAGTGATATTTCTTGTGCTAGGGCTGAGGTAGTTGTTGTTAAAAATGATGTTGCGACTGTCCAAGACAAGGTTGAGGAAGTCCAAAGAGGAATCCAAAATGTTAGAACTGATGTGTCCAATGTTCAGGTTGATATTAATAACATTCATTCGGATGTAAATGAGATGCAAAGTGACATAAATAAAATTCAAGTAGAGGTCAACACAGTTTTCGTAGATATTGCTAAAGTCCAAACTGATGTAAATAAAGTCAGGGAAGAAATAGAAAATTCGAAAACCCTTTGTACACGTAATATAAGTGCATTAACGACTAGGCTAGTTGATGAGTCAGTTAGAACGACAGCGTCTTTAGAAGGTTTAAAGTTTGATGTAGAGGTCATGAGAACCCAGGTATTAGACCATAATAGATTACTTAAAGAAGATATCGAAGTAGACATAGCAGAAATGTTAACGGCAAATGTAGCAGTATGGAAAGACGAGTGGAATAGGTCAAGTGGGGAACATGTAACCCAAATTCAAGAACGTATTGAAAGAAAACTTGCCAGTACTCAAATAGATATTAACAATGAAGTGGTACAGATTAGGAAAGATTTAAGCGTCAGGATGGATTCGCTATCCGAGAGACAAGTAGAATATAGAACACAATTAGGTCAGGATGTGCAAGCATTAAAATCTGCATTAGAGGAACAGATTCATAAAGTTGTCTCTGATGTGAATGAAACGACGAGTAAACTGCAAAATTTGAAGCTAGGAGAAGCTAGTTTGATGGAGACCTACAAAGAAGAGTTAATCAAGAAAGTCTTAACGGAGATTACTGACAAGGATACAGAAGGCTTGGCTTGCGAAACCAATAGGAATTATGCCAGAAGATATAACCTAGATCCAGAAGAGAGAGACGTGACTCCTGAAGAACGTATATCCAGATTCAGGGAGGAAGATGACGAGAGGAATATGGAACCTGAGTGGAACTACCGAGAGAGTGGGAAAAACTACCCGGATTCATATCCGAGGAATGTCACGGTCATCAGGAATTTTGAAGACAAACCACAAAAGTTCAGCAACACTGACAGTTTGACGCCTATAGAGTATGTCAGGAACCTCAAAGATTATTTCATCGAAGCTCACATTCCCAGAGAGAGAGAGATGAAGATAGTGGAGAGATTTTTGATTGGAGGACCCCTTGAATGGTTTTGCGCATTTAGATACGCATTCAGTAACTTTGACGAGTTTGCAGAGGCGCTAATCAAACGATTTTGGTCCATCGAAGCGCAGAATTCGTTAAGAGCGGAGGTTTATTCAAGAAAATACTCAGGTACTCTTCCAACGCGGTACGCTGATTTCTTTACGAGTCAATTGTCCCGCTTGAGATTTTTGCAACCCCCTTTGTCAACGGAGCAATTAATTGATGCGATTTCTCGTATGCTGCCTGTGGAGGTGAGGAGACTAATCATTTCGTCAAACATAAGGGATTTGACCAGCATGGATGAATTACTGAGGAGGTTAGACTACACAAGTCCAATGCCTAACGTGGTACAGAAAGGTCAAAGGCATGACTTTAAAGAAATAAATACGGTATATATGGACCAAGTCCAACAAACTGACAAGCCAGATGAAGAGAAAACTGACAATGTAGGTCCTCACAGGAATAATCAGTTTAGAAATAACAGATCGCAAGGTTACCGTCCGTATCAACAGAGGAGAGGCTGGAACTATAATCGAGGCAATTACAACAATGGAAGAGGCAGATACTATAACAATAATGGTTATAACAGAAATTATAATAGAAATAACCAGAACCAAAATAGAAATCAGGATTCTCAAGGTCAGGTTATGACACCCGATCAGTATCAGGAAAGAGAGAGGGAAAGCCAGCAATACCTGAAAGAACTACGGGAAAAAGAAGCCGAAAACCAAAAGAAAAGGCAAGATGTTGTAATCGATCCTGGGCCTTCTACGAGCCAGCACAATTTTGAGGTCGGTAACACAAAAAAAAAACGCCGATTTCTCAACGACAGTGAGAACTTGTAAATACATTGCCACACCACACCTAATTACAATTAATGAGATATATGAAGTTACCGATGAAGATTTACTAGAAGAGAGGGGAATCGTCAGAGAGGAAAGACCATGTGCCTTACCTATTATTTCTGTACGGATAGATGGCCAACAATACAAAGCCCTGATGGATACTGGTGCAATAATTTCCATCATTTCAGAGGATTGTTATCAAAGTCTGCTAAGAGGAGAGAATATGACAGTTCTACCTGTTTCTACCGTCAAAGTGAGAGGGATTTTCCAAGATAAAGCAGTGAAGTGCAAGATTCAAGTGTTATTGAACTTTGAGATCAATGGAAGGAATTATGAACAGATCTTCATTGTGGTGAGCAAGATCAATTTTGATATGGTGCTTGGAATCGATTTTATATCGAAGGTCGGAGCTATTATTGACATGAAGAACAGAAGTATTAGCTTTAATGATGGGTACATGATCACAGAAGAGATAGAAAAACAGGACGTGAAAAACAGTCTGGAAATAGACCTTAGGGAAGAAATTTTGAATACTATAATTAATGAAGTGGAAAATTTAGCAGAAATACCCAGTAGAAAAACTGAAGGATTTGAAGAAATTCAGGGGGAATTTGAGGATCTGATAAAAGAATTCCAAGATATTTTTGATGAAAAGCCTGGATTGATTAAGGATTATAAGTACAAGATAAGGCTGACAGATGAAACCCCTTACCAGAAGAGAATATACCCCATTCCTGAGAAATACTATCAAGAAGTACGAGGGTTAATCAGAAAAATGGAGGTAGACGGGATTATTAAAAAACAGGCGTCGTCTTATATAAACCCCATCACAGTAGTGAAGAAAAGTAATGGTCAGATAGGTCTTTGTCTCGATGCCAGGACCATCAACTTGAAGATTCTTCCAGAAAATGACCGACCACCCAAGATTAGAGATCTGCTTCGAAAATTCAAAGGAAGAGCATGTTTCAGCGTTCTTGACTTGACGTCTTCATTTTATCAAGTTCAACTAGAAGAAGAGAGTATGCAGTACACTGGATTCCTATTTGACCAGACGTCATGGGTCTTTGTCAGAATGCCTTTTGGTATGGTTAACAGTGGACCAGCACTTATTCGAGCACTTGATAGTAAGCTCACTGATGATGTGAAAGAAAATGTAATCTGCTACATTGACGATTTAATCGTATCTTCACCCAGCGCCGCAGAACATTTAGTGCACTTGAGAAAGTTGTTCGAGAATTTAAGGGAGGCCAATATCAAAGTCAATCTTGGGAAATGTCAATTCTTGAAGAAGGAGATAAATTACTTGGGGCATACAATTGATAAAGATGGATATCATCCAAACATGCAAAAAGTAGAGGCAATCACGAGATTTCCAAAGCCAACTAAGGTGAAACAAGTCAGAGAATTTGTAGGCGCATGCCAATTTATTAGCGGCCACTGTCCAAGATACTCTGAAATTATGGCTCCTCTGTATGACTTACTCAAAAAGAATAATAGATGGAAATGGAGTACCGCAGCAGATGAGGCTTTTGAGAAAGCAAAAGAGATGCTCAGAAATAACGTGAAACTGGAGTACCCAGACTTTGAGAAGGTGTTTTATATTGAGTCTGATGCATCAAGGATAGGCATTAGTGCAGTCTTATACCAGAAAGACGAGGCAGGCAACAAGCACTACATTGCATTCACTAGTCGGAAGTTGAAGAAACACGAGGAAAACTACTTCACGACTGAACTTGAAGCGTTAGCTTTTGTGACAGCTTTGCAAGCGTGGAAGAAAATCCTGCTGGGACATAAAGTCATCATTATTACTGACCATAAAGCACTACAGTTTATGCTGCAAACTGACATGTCAAGTGATAGACTGACACGTTGGGCTTTGTTCACCCAACAGTTTAACGCCACTATTGTCCACCAGCCTGGGAAAGATAACTTACTGGCTGATGCGTTATCACGTAACCCTATTAAAAATGTGCAGATACACCATGTACAATTGGAGCAAGAAGATCAAGAAACCGTTAGGAGGTTAGCCCGAATCGGTGTGTCACAGAAGAGACACGCTCCAATCAGGAAAATGTACAGGTTCCTCAAGGGTTACATGGACAATACTGATGTTGACTATGCAGCTACACGGAGAAATTCACGACACTTTGTCTTGAGTGGAGACATCGTATGCAAGTATGCTGACTCTGCGCATACAAAACTCCGAATAGTCGTGCCACCTAAACTTGTTGTCAATTTAGTGTGGGTAGCTCATCACGCAACTGGACATGCCGGTTTAGATAAAACTCTTGATACTCTTAAAGAGAGATTTATTTGGACTAACATGCGTTCCAGCATTGCCAAGGTCATTCGATCTTGTGACAAATGTCAGAGAGCAAAGTATGCCTCTGCTTTATTAAAGGGAAAACCGAAGGCTATGATTCCTTCTAAACCTAACGAACTTATGGCGACGGACATATTTGGCCCCTGTCCGAAGGGATATCAGGGTAACCAGTACCTGTTGGTAACCGTGGATGTTTTCTCAAAATTTGTAACAATGAATCCCATGCAGAAAGCTAACACAAGGAACGTTGTAAGCAGACTGGAAAATGCTGTATTTCCTAAAGCTGGTAAACCAGAATACCTACTGTCAGATCATGGAACGCAGTTTACGTCAGTGGAATTTGCAGCGGATATGGAAAGGCTTGGCATTAAGCACTTATTTTCAAGCGTGCGTTACCCAGAATCGAATTCCTCAGAGAGATATATGGCTGAATTTTCGAAATTCTGTCGAATTTTCTGTCCAAATGATCATTCTGGTTGGGTGAGATTTGTACCCCTTATTGAGGAATGTCTGAATTCTACAGTGCAGGAGAGCACAGGAGAAGTGCCAATGCGACTTCATCTAGGAAGAAACCCAGAAAGGCCGTGGGATAATCTTTTCAACCACGTTCCTAGAGATCCCGACCTAGGAAGGCAGCAGAGGATTGACAAGGCGAAGGAACAACTCCAGAAAGCAGCAGAGAAACGATTGAAAAGAGTAGCTGGAAAACGTTTTGGTGCACCCTTACAAGTTGGAAATCTTGTATTACTCCGCAGACCTGTCAAGGCTGATATGAGCAAGAAGATCTATCCCAAATTTGGAATTGTATTTATGGGTCCGTTTAGAATTACAAACGCTTATGGAAATAACTGCTATGAACTCTACGATGATGAGAATAATGTCATTTATGGCAAGTTCAATGCTGGAAATTTGAAAAGATACTATCCTAGAGTAATCCAGTAATAATTCAATTTCGTGTTCAAAAGAGTTGAGATACTTGAAACACTGAGTTTAAAAACAATTTGCAACTGTTTTTAAAACGTAGTGAGGGGAGAATGCCCCCGTAATTGAATTATGTTGAGACCACGGTGGCTATATTGGAAAATATAAAGAAAGTTATGGCTGTCATAGTTATGACGTGGGTAGTCATGACGTAAGCACGGATGACGCAGACGTTATACCAGCAGGCTGCTTGAGCTGAGATTCTCAGTGACGTCAGCATTTATTCGAGAAAGATCCGAGATTTACGACGCAGTCGCAGGAAACGTGGAATTGCGCTGAGGAAGAAATTATGCTATTGGAGGGGAGGCTTGAACCAATGAACGGTTGTTTGAAGGAAGACGGAGATTGCTGAAACTATGGTATTTTTAATGCTTTTTGGAATGCAGAATTGTGGAAATCCATTTGCAGTAGAGGCATTGTTCTGGAATTTTGGTGAAATTTATTTCCTGTTTTTGAATTTTGAAAATCCGTCATGTATTGACGAAGTTGGAACTTCGAGCGATGACGCAGTAACACGCTATGGAAGGGATGGATACGCCCCTTATGAAGTTTATAAAAGGCCTTGCGCAGAAGAGAGGAGTCTCAATCGTCTCATATCGCATATCTCAAATCGTCAGTATCAGTGCTTATATAGTCGTTTTGGTGAAACGTCGAGTGACATTGGTAGAAAGAGTCGTCTTTATAACGCGTGGTGAAGCCACCGCATTAAACGTGATTCAAGCAGACAAGCATTGCAAGTTTACTGTGAGTAAAACTAGGTGAAGTTAAAACGCACATTATAACGCGTCTACAAGAGTGGCTATGAACAGTTAGCGGTTGCCTACAAGCTAATTCTATTGTGCAGTGCTACATTAAGCAGTGTAGTAAATTTGAACAATTTCGAGGAGGTATTTTAGAAGATATTAGCACTTTTAGATGACTGACAAAAGTGATTTTCTCGCCACCTGAGAAGCACGTTATAGCGTCAGATTCTACGCTACGGCTGACACTGCTAGTATAACAGGGAGACTTCTGATTGCTTTTGTGACACAACGCTACAGTATTATGGAGCAGTTTAATAAGGCAGTTTGTTCTTCTATCACTATAACCGAAGAGAAGATGGAAGGCTAAAGGACTTTAATGCAATTGGGACATACATCGTTGGAGTAAGATTCTAAGATAGCAACATGGAACTTCGCTAATTGCTATTCCATACAAGCGGACATGTGGTGAACATCCATCTACACCCATGTTTCGTGGCTCAACGCTGAATACTATCAAACAGCAATGAAAACGATTTCATACTCTCTGAATATGAATATTTCAATGGAAATTACTACAAAAACTTCATGGCGATTTTCTACAAGATCTTCAGGGATTTTTCAAGAGAGGTCAGGGTTGTCCCGACTCACAAAGAAGAATTTTGCCGGAAGGATGTCTTACGTCTTCATGGAGCAGTGCAATTTCCGGAGAAGGAAGCAGTTCGATTCTCCGAGGGTGCTGTTTCCTGTTTCGAGGATGGAGCTCAGCTTTATCTTGGTGAAATGGATCCATCAGCAGTCTTCTTTGGGGAATTTTCCTCTGGAACGTCAATCGGCAGATAAGGTAGTCGTGAACGTTTATTGTATTTGAGTTTTCTAGCAATACCTGAGCAACCATTTTCCCATATTTTTGTCCTCATGTATTTTGCCCTATATTCTTGTTTGAGATTCCTATTCTCAGTACACCTTGATGAGTTATGCCTTTTTCGACGATTTATTAAGACATGGTTATTCCATGGGCATAGTTAAATGATTTTGGATCAGTTGAGACTGACATTTAGATTTTTCAATAATTTGCTTATTTTTTTTTGTAGTCACGATTTGACTATAAGTTAAAGATTTTCATGGCAGATTTAATTTCAGACAGCGTGTCTCTTTATTAAAGTAATTTCTACCCCAGTTTAATTACTTTGACCAATTTTCTGTCATCATCAAGAAGGAAGAACATTTAAATGATTTTAGAGCGTTAAAATCTCTTGCATTGTCGACGATCTTGGAAATACTAGTCGTTATTTGAAAATTGATTGCAACACAGACATTTATCGTCAGTTATGAACGACCATTGCATCATAGACAATTTTGTGAAAGATGAACTTTAATTATGAATTATTGAATGCATTAAAGTCGTGAACTTTTGTTAGGAGTTTTTTCTCAATTAGAGATTTGAATAATAATGTTTGCATTCCACAGTCTAATTGGATTCTATTCGACTATTTTGCAGTTTAGTCGCAATTTGTTTGATGATAGTATTTTTATACTACAATACTTTGAAGATGATAATCTAAAATTTTGATAGACCAGAGAGGCGTATATAAGCGTATTCACTATTAAATTTGTTTGTGATTGGCAAATTTTTACTTCATTTCGATTCATGAATGAAATCCACGAAGGTTAAATGACAACAGTTTTGAAACTATTAATGATTATAAGAATTTTTGAAGTGGAACTATGAATGTATAATCGCTAGTGCAGCGTACGTGTTGAAAGTCGCTGATGTATAATGCCCTTGAAGTAAATGAAGGAGATTCCCACAGTAATTAATGATATTGAAGAATTTGTTAGTGGAGGTTTTTGTAAATTCTGTGGAAGATTTTGATGCCGTATATATTAATATATGATGAATTCTGGGCCTATTTTTAATGCAGTTTGTGCATTTTTTTTGTAAGCGACGTATTTACCGCTGGAGTGTATTGTATTTGTCCTTTGAAAATTAATCAAGTGAATTTACTGTTATAATTAACAAGAGTATTGAAAGAATTTGAGATAAGATTTCCGTCACAAATAATTATAATTATTAAACCTTTATTAAACCAGATTGTGACATTAAAATGTATAACTAACCTTCATTGGTCGATTATATTAACACGATTATGAAATTACCAACCGGATGAACATGTGGTTAATGTATTTCTCAAATTAATAATTTGAATGATTTAAATGTTCTTATTGTAAATAAATAATGTAAATATCTTTGACAATAATGTGGAACGGAAGTAATGTTAGAGGCGTGTTTAAAATTTTTGTAATTGTCTTCAACTATATTATAAACAATTTCTAATTGTTATAAACATTTATGAGTTTTGTTATAAACATTTAAGAGTTTGTTTTATACTCTAAACAATGCTTATTAAACATGTGGATGCTAATTAAACAAGTTTAGGGATTGTCAGAATAATCCAGTGGTATGTGAGTAAAGCATTTGAAAGATTTGCGTAACAATATTTTGTGATGTCTTGCGGACATTTAAAGCTTTTGAGAGTGCTGGATTCTTACGCAACGTGGCTTGACAAGGGAGCCCATTTGACAGGTGAAGGGTAGATGGCAGCTGGCCAGACATCTGGTTATCAGCGGACGAGGTCGTCTACAGTGTGGCCTTGCGCCTATAAATACAAGTGTCATGTTTATTAAAAGAAAACAAATGCTTTATAAATGTGTCTCATCCTGACTTCCTTATCCAGACCAAATGTGTTCTAAATATTACGTTATTTTGAGCTCGTGGAGCTAACATGTTGTATGCTAACTTTGCAAGTCCTATAGGAGGACATAGTCAGATTGACATGGGCTACTAATAGCCACATTTATTTTGTTGAGTTGTTAAAGTCATACCCTTTATTTGAAATAAAGCTTTTGTACAGTTCAAAGTTCTTGCCGTCGTTCTGGTTCATTTTTAAATGTGAAGGTTATTGTGGGAGCATACTTTAGAGATCTTGTTGTCAACCCAATCCCCGAGATATTTATAAGAGGTAAGTAGAGGTAAGTATGGACCCCCGTCTATTTTGGTGTGTTCCACAATAATTCCTTGTTAACTTCTGTACTCAAATCTCGGTAGTATCTGTCAGTGCCATTTTCATTGGTGTAGCTGAGCCGGCGCGGTGGATTATTGGCAATCCGATTGAGGGGGCGGATATCTGACAGCCTACTATCCGGGAAAACGGGGACAGAAGGATTGGCGCAGTCAACGTATGGGGCTGATTCAACATAAGTGGATCACCAGGTTGAACGCCAGTAGGATTGGCAAACCTAAAACGTGTGGATCGATTAGACTCAAATAAAGAGATTGATTCTTTGTTAGATGTCTTGGCCAATTGTAGAATTTAAGAGTGTGATTATATAGGAATTAAATGTTGTATTGTAGTAGGAAAATTACACTCAGAAAAGATCAGATCTTATACAACTTAAGAGAGGTTAAATAGGCTGGAAACTTAGAAAAATCGCCTATGATCTGGAATCTTATTTTATTTGACCGGCTTATGACATTTTAGTCATATTAAAGATAAAATTAAATTATTTGGATTGTAAATGTAAATTATTTGTGTTAGGATATTTTAAAATGGACCAGGGAAATTTGAACTTGTCCTTGAGTTTGTTTCAACATGAAGTGTCTTCGAAGGTTAATTATAAGGTAGTTATAAGTTAGATTTAAGACAGAAAATTGATCAAATTTTATATATGGTGAAAAGGGTTGCTCAGATGTTGTTATTTTGCTCTATTGATGTATGTCCCTACAGCAGTCTATTTTTTGAATAATATTGTAATGGCAGACGAAAGTATGAAGATGATGTTAGAAGAGTTGAAAGCTAGCATGAATGAAAGTGCGAGGGAGATGAAGGCTAGCATGAACAGCAGTATGAAGCAGATGATGGAGGAGAATGCTAGTAATTTGTCTGCTAATTTGAAAGTTAGCATGGATGAAAGCATGAAGCAGAGGCTGAATGAAAGCATGAAGGAGATGGAAGCTAGGAATACTAGTCGAATGGAGGAGAATGCTAGTAATTTGAAAGCTAGCATGGATGAAAGTTTGAAAGTTATTCAGACTAGTTCTGCTAACTTAGAGGATAATATGTCGCGTTTACAGATTAATACCCAAGGAATCGAGAATGCTGTAACTGACATGCGCTCAGACATGTCCAATGTTAAAATAGATGTGTCTAATGTGCATAAAGATCTTACAATGTTGAATTTAGATGTTGCTAATGTCCGAAGTGATATTTCTTGTGCTAGGGCTGAGGTAGTTGTTGTTAAAAATGATGTTGCGACTGTCCAAGACAAGGTTGAGGAAGTCCAAAGAGGAATCCAAAATGTTAGAACTGATGTGTCCAATGTTCAGGTTGATATTAATAACATTCATTCGGATGTAAATGAGATGCAAAGTGACATAAATAAAATTCAAGTAGAGGTCAACACAGTTTTCGTAGATATTGCTAAAGTCCAAACTGATGTAAATAAAGTCAGGGAAGAAATAGAAAATTCGAAAACCCTTTGTACACGTAATATAAGTGCATTAACGACTAGGCTAGTTGATGAGTCAGTTAGAACGACAGCGTCTTTAGAAGGTTTAAAGTTTGATGTAGAGGTCATGAGAACCCAGGTATTAGACCATAATAGATTACTTAAAGAAGATATCGAAGTAGACATAGCAGAAATGTTAACGGCAAATGTAGCAGTATGGAAAGACGAGTGGAATAGGTCAAGTGGGGAACATGTAACCCAAATTCAAGAACGTATTGAAAGAAAACTTGCCAGTACTCAAATAGATATTAACAATGAAGTGGTACAGATTAGGAAAGATTTAAGCGTCAGGATGGATTCGCTATCCGAGAGACAAGTAGAATATAGAACACAATTAGGTCAGGATGTGCAAGCATTAAAATCTGCATTAGAGGAACAGATTCATAAAGTTGTCTCTGATGTGAATGAAACGACGAGTAAACTGCAAAATTTGAAGCTAGGAGAAGCTAGTTTGATGGAGACCTACAAAGAAGAGTTAATCAAGAAAGTCTTAACGGAGATTACTGACAAGGATACAGAAGGCTTGGCTTGCGAAACCAATAGGAATTATGCCAGAAGATATAACCTAGATCCAGAAGAGAGAGACGTGACTCCTGAAGAACGTATATCCAGATTCAGGGAGGAAGATGACGAGAGGAATATGGAACCTGAGTGGAACTACCGAGAGAGTGGGAAAAACTACCCGGATTCATATCCGAGGAATGTCACGGTCATCAGGAATTTTGAAGACAAACCACAAAAGTTCAGCAACACTGACAGTTTGACGCCTATAGAGTATGTCAGGAACCTCAAAGATTATTTCATCGAAGCTCACATTCCCAGAGAGAGAGAGATGAAGATAGTGGAGAGATTTTTGATTGGAGGACCCCTTGAATGGTTTTGCGCATTTAGATACACATTCAGTAACTTTGACGAGTTTGCAGAGGCGCTAATCAAACGATTTTGGTCCATCGAAGCGCAGAATTCGTTAAGAGCGGAGGTTTATTCAAGAAAATACTCAGGTACTCTTCCAACGCGGTACGCTGATTTCTTTACGAGTCAATTGTCCCGCTTGAGATTTTTGCAACCCCCTTTGTCAACGGAGCAATTAATTGATGCGATTTCTCGTATGCTGCCTGTGGAGGTGAGGAGACTAATCATTTCGTCAAACATAAGGGATTTGACCAGCATGGATGAATTACTGAGGAGGTTAGACTACACAAGTCCAATGCCTAACGTGGTACAGAAAGGTCAAAGGCATGACTTTAAAGAAATAAATACGGTATATATGGACCAAGTCCGACAAACTGACAAGCCAGATGAAGAGAAAACTGACAATGTAGGTCCTCACAGGAATAATCAGTTTAGAAATAACAGATCGCAAGGTTACCGTCCGTATCAACAGAGGAGAGGCTGGAACTATAATCGAGGCAATTACAACAATGGAAGAGGCAGATACTATAACAATAATGGTTATAACAGAAATTATAATAGAAATAACCAGAACCAAAATAGAAATCAGGATTCTCAAGGTCAGGTTATGACACCCGATCAGTATCAGGAAAGAGAGAGGGAAAGCCAGCAATACCTGAAAGAACTACGGGAAAAAGAAGCCGAAAACCAAAAGAAAAGGCAAGATGTTGTAATCGATCCTGGGCCTTCTACGAGCCAGCACAATTTTGAGGTCGGTAACACAAAAAAAAAAAAACGCCGATTTCTCAACGACAGTGAGAACTTGTAAATACATTGCCACACCACACCTAATTACAATTAATGAGATATATGAAGTTACCGATGAAGATTTACTAGAAGAGAGGGGAATCGTCAGAGGAAAGACCATGTGCCTTACCTATTATTTCTGTACGGATAGATGGCCAACAATACAAAGCCCTGATGGATACTGGTGCAATAATTTCCATCATTTCAGAGGATTGTTATCAAAGTCTGCTAAGAGGAGAGAATATGACAGTTCTACCTGTTTCTACCGTCAAAGTGAGAGGGATTTTCCAAGATAAAGCAGTGAAGTGCAAGATTCAAGTGTTATTGAACTTTGAGATCAATGGAAGGAATTATGAACAGATCTTCATTGTGGTGAGCAAGATCAATTTTGATATGGTGCTTGGAATCGATTTTATATCGAAGGTCGGAGCTATTATTGACATGAAGAACAGAAGTATTAGCTTTAATGATGGGTACATGATCACAGAAGAGATAGAAAAACAGGACGTGAAAAACAGTCTGGAAATAGACCTTAGGGAAGAAATTTTGAATACTATAATTAATGAAGTGGAAAATTTAGCAGAAATACCCAGTAGAAAAACTGAAGGATTTGAAGAAATTCAGGGGGAATTTGAGGATCTGATAAAAGAATTCCAAGATATTTTTGATGAAAAGCCTGGATTGATTAAGGATTATAAGTACAAGATAAGGCTGACAGATGAAACCCCTTACCAGAAGAGAATATACCCCATTCCTGAGAAATACTATCAAGAAGTACGAGGGTTAATCAGAAAAATGGAGGTAGACGGGATTATTAAAAAACAGGCGTCGTCTTATATAAACCCCATCACAGTAGTGAAGAAAAGTAATGGTCAGATAGGTCTTTGTCTCGATGCCAGGACCATCAACTTGAAGATTCTTCCAGAAAATGACCGACCACCCAAGATTAGAGATCTGCTTCGAAAATTCAAAGGAAGAGCATGTTTCAGCGTTCTTGACTTGACGTCTTCATTTTATCAAGTTCAACTAGAAGAAGAGAGTATGCAGTACACTGGATTCCTATTTGACCAGACGTCATGGGTCTTTGTCAGAATGCCTTTTGGTATGGTTAACAGTGGACCAGCACTTATTCGAGCACTTGATAGTAAGCTCACTGATGATGTGAAAGAAAATGTAATCTGCTACATTGACGATTTAATCGTATCTTCACCCAGCGCCGCAGAACATTTAGTGCACTTGAGAAAGTTGTTCGAGAATTTAAGGGAGGCCAATATCAAAGTCAATCTTGGGAAATGTCAATTCTTGAAGAAGGAGATAAATTACTTGGGGCATACAATTGATAAAGATGGATATCATCCAAACATGCAAAAAGTAGAGGCAATCACGAGATTTCCAAAGCCAACTAAGGTGAAACAAGTCAGAGAATTTGTAGGCGCATGCCAATTTATTAGCGGCCACTGTCCAAGATACTCTGAAATTATGGCTCCTCTGTATGACTTACTCAAAAAGAATAATAGATGGAAATGGAGTACCGCAGCAGATGAGGCTTTTGAGAAAGCAAAAGAGATGCTCAGAAATAACGTGAAACTGGAGTACCCAGACTTTGAGAAGGTGTTTTATATTGAGTCTGATGCATCAAGGATAGGCATTAGTGCAGTCTTATACCAGAAAGACGAGGCAGGCAACAAGCACTACATTGCATTCACTAGTCGGAAGTTGAAGAAACACGAGGAAAACTACTTCACGACTGAACTTGAAGCGTTAGCTTTTGTGACAGCTTTGCAAGCGTGGAAGAAAATCCTGCTGGGACATAAAGTCATCATTATTACTGACCATAAAGCACTACAGTTTATGCTGCAAACTGACATGTCAAGTGATAGACTGACACGTTGGGCTTTGTTCACCCAACAGTTTAACGCCACTATTGTCCACCAGCCTGGGAAAGATAACTTACTGGCTGATGCGTTATCACGTAACCCTATTAAAAATGTGCAGATACACCATGTACAATTGGAGCAAGAAGATCAAGAAACCGTTAGGAGGTTAGCCCGAATCGGTGTGTCACAGAAGAGACACGCTCCAATCAGGAAAATGTACAGGTTCCTCAAGGGTTACATGGACAATACTGATGTTGACTATGCAGCTACACGGAGAAATTCACGACACTTTGTCTTGAGTGGAGACATCGTATGCAAGTATGCTGACTCTGCGCATACAAAACTCCGAATAGTCGTGCCACCTAAACTTGTTGTCAATTTAGTGTGGGTAGCTCATCACGCAACTGGACATGCCGGTTTAGATAAAACTCTTGATACTCTTAAAGAGAGATTTATTTGGACTAACATGCGTTCCAGCATTGCCAAGGTCATTCGATCTTGTGACAAATGTCAGAGAGCAAAGTATGCCTCTGCTTTATTAAAGGGAAAACCGAAGGCTATGATTCCTTCTAAACCTAACGAACTTATGGCGACGGACATATTTGGCCCCTGTCCGAAGGGATATCAGGGTAACCAGTACCTGTTGGTAACCGTGGATGTTTTCTCAAAATTTGTAACAATGAATCCCATGCAGAAAGCTAACACAAGGAACGTTGTAAGCAGACTGGAAAATGCTGTATTTCCTAAAGCTGGTAAACCAGAATACCTACTGTCAGATCATGGAACGCAGTTTACGTCAGTGGAATTTGCAGCGGATATGGAAAGGCTTGGCATTAAGCACTTATTTTCAAGCGTGCGTTACCCAGAATCGAATTCCTCAGAGAGATATATGGCTGAATTTTCGAAATTCTGTCGAATTTTCTGTCCAAATGATCATTCTGGTTGGGTGAGATTTGTACCCCTTATTGAGGAATGTCTGAATTCTACAGTGCAGGAGAGCACAGGAGAAGTGCCAATGCGACTTCATCTAGGAAGAAACCCAGAAAGGCCGTGGGATAATCTTTTCAACCACGTTCCTAGAGATCCCGACCTAGGAAGGCAGCAGAGGATTGACAAGGCGAAGGAACAACTCCAGAAAGCAGCAGAGAAACGATTGAAAAGAGTAGCTGGAAAACGTTTTGGTGCACCCTTACAAGTTGGAAATCTTGTATTACTCCGCAGACCTGTCAAGGCTGATATGAACAAGAAGATCTATCCCAAATTTGGAATTGTATTTATGGGTCCGTTTAGAATTACAAACGCTTATGGAAATAACTGCTATGAACTCTACGATGATGAGAATAATGTCATTTATGGCAAGTTCAATGCTGGAAATTTGAAAAGATACTATCCTAGAGTAAGCCAGTAATAATTCAATTTCGTGTTCAAAAGAGTTGAGATACTTGAAACACTGAGTTTAAAAACAATTTGCAACTGTTTTTAAAACGTGGTGAGGGGAGAATGCCCCCGTAATTGAATTATGTTGAGACCACGGTGGCTATATTGGAAAATATAAAGAAAGTTATGGCTGTCATAGTTATGACGTGGGTAGTCATGACGTAAGCACGGATGACGCAGACGTTATACCAGCAGGCTGCTTGAGCTGAGATTCTCAGTGACGTCAGCATTTATTCGAGAAAGATCCGAGATTTACGACGCAGTCGCAGGAAACGTGGAATTGCGCTGAGGAAGAAATTATGCTATTGGAGGGGAGGCTTGAACCAATGAACGGTTGTTTGAAGGAAGACGGAGATTGCTGAAACTATGGTATTTTTAATGCTTTTTGGAATGCAGAATTGTGGAAATCCATTTGCAGTAGAGGCATTGTTCTGGAATTTTGGTGAAATTTATTTCCTGTTTTTGAATTTTGAAAATCCGTCATGTATTGACGAAGTTGGAACTTCGAGCGATGACGCAGTAACACGCTATGGAAGGGATGGATACGCCCCTTATGAAGTTTATAAAAGGCCTTGCGCAGAAGAGAGGAGTCTCAATCGTCTCATATCGCATATCTCAAATCGTCAGTATCAGTGCTTATATAGTCGTTTTGGTGAAACGTCGAGTGACATTGGTAGAAAGAGTCGTCTTTATAACGCGTGGTGAAGCCACCGCATTAAACGTGATTCAAGCAGACAAGCATTGCAAGTTTACTGTGAGTAAAACTAGGTGAAGTTAAAACGCACATTATAACGCGTCTACAAGAGTGGCTATGAACAGTTAGCGGTTGCCTACAAGCTAATTCTATTGTGCAGTGCTACATTAAGCAGTGTAGTAAATTTGAACAATTTCGAGGAGGTATTTTAGAAGATATTAGCACTTTTAGATGACTGACAAAAGTGATTTTCTCGCCACCTGAGAAGCACGTTATAGCGTCAGATTCTACGCTACGGCTGACACTGCTAGTATAACAGGGAGACTTCTGATTGCTTTTGTGACACAACGCTACAGTATTATGGAGCAGTTTAATAAGGCAGTTTGTTCTTCTATCACTATAACCGAAGAGAAGATGGAAGGCTAAAGGACTTTAATGCAATTGGGACATACATCGTTGGAGTAAGATTCTAAGATAGCAACATGGAACTTCGCTAATTGCTATTCCATACAAGCGGACATGTGGTGAACATCCATCTACACCCATGTTTCGTGGCTCAACGCTGAATACTATCAAACAGCAATGAAAACGATTTCATACTCTCTGAATATGAATATTTCAATGGAAATTACTACAAAAACTTCATGGCGATTTTCTACAAGATCTTCAGGGATTTTTCAAGAGAGGTCAGGGTTGTCCCGACTCACAAAGAAGAATTTTGCCGGAAGGATGTCTTACGTCTTCATGGAGCAGTGCAATTTCCGGAGAAGGAAGCAGTTCGATTCTCCGAGGGTGCTGTTTCCTGTTTCGAGGATGGAGCTCAGCTTTATCTTGGTGAAATGGATCCATCAGCAGTCTTCTTTGGGGAATTTTCCTCTGGAACGTCAATCGGCAGATAAGGTAGTCGTGAACGTTTATTGTATTTGAGTTTTCTAGCAATACCTGAGCAACCATTTTCCCATATTTTTGTCCTCATGTATTTTGCCCTATATTCTTGTTTGAGATTCCTATTCTCAGTACACCTTGATGAGTTATGCCTTTTTCGACGATTTATTAAGACATGGTTATTCCATGGGCATAGTTAAATGATTTTGGATCAGTTGAGACTGACATTTAGATTTTTCAATAATTTGCTTATTTTTTTTTGTAGTCACGATTTGACTATAAGTTAAAGATTTTCATGGCAGATTTAATTTCAGACAGCGTGTCTCTTTATTAAAGTAATTTCTACCCCAGTTTAATTACTTTGACCAATTTTCTGTCATCATCAAGAAGGAAGAACATTTAAATGATTTTAGAGCGTTAAAATCTCTTGCATTGTCGACGATCTTGGAAATACTAGTCGTTATTTGAAAATTGATTGCAACACAGACATTTATCGTCAGTTATGAACGACCATTGCATCATAGACAATTTTGTGAAAGATGAACTTTAATTATGAATTATTGAATGCATTAAAGTCGTGAACTTTTGTTAGGAGTTTTTTCTCAATTAGAGATTTGAATAATAATGTTTGCATTCCACAGTCTAATTGGATTCTATTCGACTATTTTGCAGTTTAGTCGCAATTTGTTTGATGATAGTATTTTTATACTACAATACTTTGAAGATGATAATCTAAAATTTTGATAGACCAGAGAGGCGTATATAAGCGTATTCACTATTAAATTTGTTTGTGATTGGCAAATTTTTACTTCATTTCGATTCATGAATGAAATCCACGAAGGTTAAATGACAACAGTTTTGAAACTATTAATGATTATAAGAATTTTTGAAGTGGAACTATGAATGTATAATCGCTAGTGCAGCGTACGTGTTGAAAGTCGCTGATGTATAATGCCCTTGAAGTAAATGAAGGAGATTCCCACAGTAATTAATGATATTGAAGAATTTGTTAGTGGAGGTTTTTGTAAATTCTGTGGAAGATTTTGATGCCGTATATATTAATATATGATGAATTCTGGGCCGATTTTTAATGCAGTTTGTGCATTTTTTTTGTAAGCGACGTATTTACCGCTGGAGTGTATTGTATTTGTCCTTTGAAAATTAATCAAGTGAATTTACTGTTATAATTAACAAGAGTATTGAAAGAATTTGAGATAAGATTTCCGTCACAAATAATTATAATTATTAAACCTTTATTAAACCAGATTGTGACATTAAAATGTATAACTAACCTTCATTGGTCGATTATATTAACACGATTATGAAATTACCAACCGGATGAACATGTGGTTAATGTATTTCTCAAATTAATAATTTGAATGATTTAAATGTTCTTATTGTAAATAAATAATGTAAATATCTTTGACAATAATGTGGAACGGAAGTAATGTTAGAGGCGTGTTTAAAATTTTTGTAATTGTCTTCAACTATATTATAAACAATTTCTAATTGTTATAAACATTTATGAGTTTTGTTATAAACATTTAAGAGTTTGTTTTATACTCTAAACAATGCTTATTAAACATGTGGATGCTAATTAAACAAGTTTAGGGATTGTCAGAATAATCCAGTGGTATGTGAGTAAAGCATTTGAAAGATTTGCGTAACAATATTTTGTGATGTCTTGCGGACATTTAAAGCTTTTGAGAGTGCTGGATTCTTACGCAACGTGGCTTGACAAGGGAGCCCATTTGACAGGTGAAGGGTAGATGGCAGCTGGCCAGACATCTGGTTATCAGCGGACGAGGTCGTCTACAGTGTGGCCTTGCGCCTATAAATACAAGTGTCATGTTTATTAAAAGAAAACAAATGCTTTATAAATGTGTCTCATCCTGACTTCCTTATCCAGACCAAATGTGTTCTAAGTATTACGTTATTTTGAGCTCGTGGGAGCTAACATGTTGTATGCTAACTTTGCAAGTCCTATAGGAGGACATAGTCAGATTGACATGGGCTACTAATAGCCACATTTATTTTGTTGAGTTGTTAAAGTCATACCCTTTATTTGAAATAAAGCTTTTGTACAGTTCAAAGTTCTTGCCGTCGTTCTGGTTCATTTTTAAATGTGAAGGTTATTGTGGGAGCATACTTTAGAGATCTTGTTGTCAACCCAATCCCCGAGATATTTATAAGAGGTAAGTAGAGGTAAGTATGGACCCCCGTCTATTTTGGTGTGTTCCACAATAATTCCTTGTTAACTTCTGTACTCAAATCTCGGTAGTATCTGTCAGTGCCATTTTCATTGGTGTAGCTGAGCCGGCGCGGTGGATTATTGGCAATCCGATTGAGGGGGCGGATATCTGACAGCCTACTATCCGGGAAAACGGGGACAGTACAACACAAGAAAGCTGAAGATTCCTGCTTGCTTTCTGTTTCATTTTTTTAATAGGTTATTCTTGCTGCATAAACCCAAAAGATATATAGAAATATCTGTAGAATGCATGTTATTTTGAAGTAAGTATGGTTTTGATACATAAATTAAATACAATTTTTTAAACAATTCTATTTTTACATGTAAGTCTATACCTTAAACCACTTCTAAATATTTTTTCCATGCATATTAAGCTACCAGTACTTATCATTATCATGAAACAAGCTCCTGAGTACCGTCCTCATAGAAATTTGCCACCTGATGTGCTGATCAACATTTTAGTAAATACTTTTCAAGTACAGGAACAGGTAATTGTTACTAGGGCAGTACTTATCATTATCATTAAACAAGCTTCTGAGTACCATCCTCATAGAAATTTGCCACCTGATGAGCTGATCAACATTTTAGTAAATACTTTTTCAAGTACAGGAACAGGTAGTTGTTACTACTGTCGGGGAAATAAGTATAGATACTCGAGTTTAGAGGCCAATAAAACCTTTACCCTTAGTCTTGCATAAGAACAACCTACACCAAAATGTTCCTTGTTTTATTTGTCGTGTAACGATATAGAGTAAATATTTGCATTGTATCTCGTTAAAATTTGATAGCAGATTTAACAAAAAAAGTACCGGTTTTTCTTACCAAGTTTACGGAGTGCTCACTTAGATAGATCATTACGTTAAAAGTATTGATCTGATCGTAACGAAACTTTAATACGTCTTAAAGGAACTTGTTGTTAACGCAAATATGAAGTTTTAATCTGATCTGGCGTTTCTTAAAATAGTTGTTGTGAATTTTGTAAAACAACTTTTTCTCAGGCCTGTGTGGTCATAGCAGTATGAAATATGGCTTGTTATGAGGCTCATAGCAATGCAAGGCTTAACGTAAAACTACATTTTATCTACTTGTGATTATCGATTTTATATGGATTGATATTTAATCGGACCATTGTGGGCGGCGATAGTACCGTAGCAGCCTGGCAATGTTGCCAGTTGACTACCGTATTTCGAACTCGCTGTGTGCTCGTTCCTACGCACACCAAACTCTGACCTTTGTTCTACGTTGAGTCATTAGCAAGCAACAAGCAGCAACTATCACTGACTGTATTACCTATTGTTTGCACATCGATCAAGATGCCAGCTAAACTGCAGTTAACGGAGGGAGAATTTGCCATGATTATAAGTGCAATATGTTTTTTTAGAAGTGAGAGAGAAAGTAATAATGATAAGAGGGTTTAGCAAAAAGGATCCAAGTGTATTGGAAGGTCGATAGCCACGGTGAAGAGACGTGCCGCTGCAATGAATCCCAGAATCCAAAAGTATGAAAGTATGACGAAAGCAGAGCTAATTGTTCATGCCAAACCTCACTTCAGGGCACCTAAAAAGAAGCTGGAACAGATAATCAAGATGTTCGTCCTGACGTCGAACTCGTCTGGCTGCCAGTTGCTCATTGTGAGCTCAACCCAATAGAGCTGTTTTGGTCCTACGTGAAAAATAAAATTGCTGTAGTGAATATGAGTAACCAGACGGAGAGAGGAAGATCAATGGAGGTGATGCGAGATCTCTGTAAAGAAGCCTTGAGGTCCGTAACACCGGAGCTATGGAAAAAATGCATCGAACACACCAAAAAAATAGAGAAACATTACTGGGAAAAGGATTTGTTAGTTGGTTAGTTATTGTTGTTTTAAGGGGTGGAACTACGAGGTCATCTGCCCCAAGGGAAAAGGATGGGCTAACAGAAGACGTCCCCGTTGTTGAGCCACTTGTTATAAACTTAAATGACAGTTCATCTGATTCATCGGGCAGTGATTTTTCAGACGGTTAATAAGGGAGCAGTTTTATAATCTTATAATCTCAAAGTGTAAATTACTTCAAACAATTAATCTTATAATAATAGCTTTTCAGCTGACACACCATTTTTAAACCTGCCAATGGAGGTGTTGGGAAATGTTTAACTTCTTGCGGAAATGAAATAAGACACGTTTCTCTAACTTGTAGGTAAAAATTAGCAGATGATATTAGCGCTGTACATAAGGGATGCATATTTCAGGGTATAAAGAAGAATTAAATAGTTAAGTTAAATAGACGTGAATGATAGTGTATTTTTTTTCTTAGTCGTATAACCCTCCAGGGTTGGCTATTCCCTCGGACTCAGTGATGGATCCCACATTCACCGCCTCCATTTTGAAACTTCGGGATTGGGGATACAACTGGGGTGTGTGACCAGCACCTCGCCCAGGCGGCCTCACCTGCAAAGCGAACGGGACCTTATGAGGGATGGGAAGATTGGGAGGGATAGGCAAGGAATAGGGAATGAGGCGGCCGTGGCCTTACGTTAGGTATCATCCCGGCATTTGCCTGGAGACGAAGTGGGAAACCACGAAAACCACTTCGAGGATGGCTGAGGTGAGAATCAAACCCCCTTCTGCTCAGTTGGACCACCCGAGGCTGAGTAGACCCCGTTCCAATCCTCATACCAATTTTCAAATTTCGTGGCAGAGCCGGGAATCGAACCACGGACCTCCGGGGTGGCAGCTAAGCACGCTGACCACTACACCACGGAGGCGAATATATAGTATAATATTTGTATTATAATTCGGCAATTTCACTTATGGTTTTTAATTTATTTTAATTAATGTCACTGCAGCTCCTTCACCAAGATTTTACTCGTATTAAATAATATCTTGCTAGTCACGTGAGCGACCCATGGTTTAACCCATGGGGGCGTGGTGGCTCAGCGGTCTAGCTGTATGCCTCTCACCAAGGCGGTCCGGGTTCGATTCCCGGTCAATGCATGTGAGATTTTCGAAGTGAAATGCCATGTCCTGTGGTTCGGATTCCACGTAAAAAGGAGGTCCCGTGGCTCATGATCTCGAGATTAACGGTCACGTTAAACTACAAGCTTGCTTTTGGTTTAACCCATAGACGTTCACTTTATCTTTCCGTTTCTTTTATATACCGGTATTGCCACCACAGAATTTCAACTGCCATAATATAGTTAAGTGAACAAGGAACTGTCCTTCATCCATTTTGCTGAACTATGATAAAATATTGGATGTAGTGTAATGGTGTGGTTATTGCTTTGTATAACTTTGATAAAAGTTCAGTTTTATAAAATATTTGATAAAATTTATTTTACAAACTTCTTTGGCAGTGAATTACCGGCCTAACACAAATTACAAAACAACAGAAATTCACAGACCTTACGGCTTGGAGTGCGAGCGTATTCAGTTTCACGGGGCAACGTCGCACGAGTTTCCTCGACCGAGCGCATTGTTCCCGTCGCTTGCTACGATACATTCTTCTCACATAACCACCTGATTAAATATCAATCGATATAAAAGAAATTATCAAAAGTAGATAAAATGTAGTTTTACGTTAAGCCTTGCATTGCTATGAGCCTCATAACAAGCCATATTTCATACTGCTTTGACCACCCAGGCCCGAGAAAAAGTTGTTTTACAAAATACATAACTATTTAAAGAAACGTCAGATCAGATTAAAACTTCATATACGTGTTAACAATAAGTTCCTTTGAGACGTATTAGAGTTTCGTTACGATCCGATCAATACTTTAAACGTAATGATCCTTCTAAGTGAGCGCTCCGTGAATTTGGTAAGACAAAACGGTACTTTTTTGTTCAATCTGCTATAAAATTTTAACGAGATACAATGCAAATATTTACTCTATATCGTTAAACGACAAATAAAACAAGGACATTTTTGATGTAGGTTGTTCTTATGTAAGATTAAGGGTAAAGGTTTCATTGACCTCTAAACTCGAGTATCTATACTTATTTTCCCGACAGTAGGTGCTAGGTCAGGTCTACATGGAGGTTCAAATTTTTTCTCAACCAAATGAAACGATGAGGTGTCCTGTTCAAATACCCGTCCAAAAGCAGGCATTGTCACGAAGCTAAAGAATCTTTTTGAGCATGCCATGCCATTTGTGTTGGATCGCACGACAGAGTTTATATAAGGTCTCTCAATAAGTCACTGCTTTTATTGTTTGCTTGAGCTTCACATTCCATAGATAGCCATTTTGATTCCAGCGTAACCTAAGCCACCAATGTTTCGTCGCCGGTGACAATTCAACTTAGGAACCCGTCACCTTCATTCCTGTACCGTTCAAGGAAAGTCAAAGTACTGACTAGGGACTTGGTTTTGAGTAGGTCTCACGGTAAACTTTTTTACGATGTCCCAATTAAATATTTAAAACTATCTCATCGAAAACATTTTTCTAAAAATGTTTCCTAAAAGTAGCCTGTGATGTCTGAGGGTCCATATGAATGTGCCTGCTGACAGACTGTTTTAGTAGTAGTATATTTTGTTGTTGGTAGAACTTAAGTATTTTTTGTTAGTAGAATTTTAGTATTTAGTTGTTAGTAGAATGTTAGTATTTTTGTTAGTAGAATTGCTCTATTACTTTATTCTGAAAGGGAGTAGCAGCCTTTCAGAATAAATCAATTCTTTACGTGTCTTATAGACTGTTAAGATATTGATAACAATAGCCAACTAATAGCCATACTGTGTTCTGCTAATCCCGAGGATATGCACTCTCTATGCATAATTACATGTGATGTTGGCCTCCTCTCTTGAAAAATTCCAATCTGGAGGTAAACTAGTCCCCGTTCGGATCTCTGGGTGGGGACTACTCGAGAGGGGGTTAACATCACAGAAGTGACAAAGAGGAAATCTGACATTCTACGGATAGGAGCGTGGAATGTTAGAAAACTTAGAAAGGGAAATGGATAGGTTGAGGTTGGATTTGGTTGAGATTAGTGAAATGCGCTGGCAGGAAGAACAGGACTTTTGGTCAGGAGACTATAGGGTCATTAGCACTACATCAAACAAAGACTATGCAGTGGTAGGTCTCATATTAAGTAGGAAACTTGGACAGCGGGTGGAATATTATGAGCAATATAGTGAACAGATTATTGTAGCAAAAATCAATACAAAACCTACGTGCACCACAGTGGTACAAGTCTATATGCCTACCAGTCAAGCTGATGATGAAGATGTTGAATAGGTCTACGAAGAAATAGATGAAATTCTGAGGTATGTCAAGGGTGATGAAAATGTTATAGTAATAGGAGATTGGAATGCTGTGGTAGGAAAAGGAAGAGAAGGGGAGATAGTAAGAGATTTTGGATTAGGTGAAAGGAATGATTGAGGAAGCAGGCTGATGGAATCCTGCACCGAGCATGAGTTGGTCATAGCTAACACCTTATTTAATAACCACAATAGAAGAATATACACACGGATGAGACCAGGAGATACAGGGCGTTACCAAATCGACTTCATTATGGACAAGCAGATATTTCGAAACCAGATTTTGGATTGCAAAACATATTCCGGTGCCGACAAACTCTGACCACAATCTGGTTGTTATGAAATGCAGATTAACCCTAGAATACTAACATTATTCAATTGGTGCTTAATACTAATAATACGTTAAATTTACGTACATTACAAACTTTGTGCTAAGGCACCAATTAGTTGAATGGTTGAAATTAATATATATTTCATGGAACACTATTTATATACACTGAATCCTCTAAGTTCCAAATTAAATAAAATGGAAAAGGAAGCTTGTAGTTTAACGTGACTATTAATCTCGCAACCATGAGCCACGGGACTTCCGTTTTACGTGGAATCCGAACCACAGGACATGGCATTTCACTTCAAAAATCTCACATGCAGTGACCGGGAATCAAACCCGGTCCGTCTTGGGGAAAGGCATACAGCTAGACCGCTGAGCCACCACGCCCCCCCCATATTAAATACAGAAGCCGTTTACTTTGACGTAAATAGCAGTACATAATCTCTCCAGCCTCTTATACTGTGATTTTTATAATCCCTCTGAAGTGATGCGACTACATCAAATTCCCCACCTCTTTGTTATTGCCATTGAAAAACCAATATGTTAGTAAATTCAAGGATATAGTTTCCAGGCAATTCCTTGCCCCTTGATTATGCCTCTAGAATTGATTGGTATTAATAACAAAAGCATTGACATCACCACCATAGATAGACCAGTAGAAGCACTGCTGGGAGATGGTAGGGTGGGGACAGATATAGAGGGAATTCTAATCAGTTAAATTATTTATACACATACATTTTACGTATGTTAGTATTGTAGGGTTAAAGTTGAAGAAAAGTCAAAAGCCAAAAAGGTGTGACAATTGGAGAGGGATTACCCTCCTTTCAATCCCAAGTAAGGTACTCCCGCGAGTAATTCTAGAAAGGATAAAACAGAGACTTAATTTAAGGCTGAGGAAAGTACAAGCAGGATTTAGAGAAGGCTTTTCTTGCACAGACCAGATCAATACACTGCACATAATTATAGAACAATAAACGGAACTGCAATTGTCACTGTACCTACTATTCATTGATTTTGAAAAGGTGTTTGATAGCATAATGAGAGAGATTTGGCAAGCCATGAAAGAGTTTGGAGTTCCAAAGAAAATTATAGAGATTACTCAAGAAATGTATGAGAATTACACCTGTCAAGTTTTACATCAGGGGATGTTGTCGGAGCCCATTCCAGTAAATACAGGAGTAAAACAAGGATGTTTGCTGTCTCTAATACTGTTACTCAGGGTGCTGGATCTTGTCATGAAGAAAGCAATGAATCGCCGAAGAGGTATCCAGTGGGGAGAAACAGACAGGTTGGAGGACCTGGATTTTGCAGACAACCTGTGCTTGCTAGCCAGCAGTTACCAAGTTATGGAAGCAAATCTGAATGATTTAAGAACTGAAGCATCTGAGGTGGGATTGAAGATCAAAGGAAGGAAAACCAAGGAGATGCGCCATAAAGACCGAAATAAGGCACCATTATTTCTAGGGAATCGAGAGATCGATCAAGTCAAACAGTTTTGCTACCTGGGACGTATGGTCACCACTGATGGAGGTACTATGGAGGATATAGAAAATTGAATAAATAAGGCTAAAGGAGCATTTGCAATGTTGAGACCAATTTGGAAAGGAAGGGAACTTAACACCTATACCAAACTTTGCTTCTTCAATTCAAATGTCAAGTCAATATTGCTCTATGGGTGTGAAACTTGGAAGACCAACAAACAACTGATAAACAGACTCCAAATATTTGTGAATAGATGCTTGAGGAAAATCCTGAGAATATGGTGGCCACAAGTTATCTCCAATGAAGAGCTATGGAAAAGAACACAGCAAACACCCATTTATATTGAGATGCGTCGTAGGAAATGGAATACATTACGATGAGATGGAGACAACATAGCAAGACAAGCCCTGAATGGAATCCACAAGGTAGTAGGCGAAGAGGCACACCAAGGAACACCTGGAGGAGGAGGTGTAATAACAAAAGGAATGGAGAAAGGAGGGAGGACCTGGAACAAGATTAGGAGGATGGCGCAGTACAGAGCCCGATGGCGGAAATACATCGATGCCCTATGCTCCACTTACGAGATAAAGGAAATAAGTCAAGCAAGTCAAGATAATCCGGCCCAATGTAGTACAGACGTACATGTGCGTTTTAAATTTTATACCAGTGCAGTCAAGTGATGTTCAGCTTGGATTTTATCTCCAAGGGTGCTGGCATCCATCGGCCACATAGTACTTCCAATTAACTTTGCTAAGAAATGCTATTTCTCCTTTTATCTAAACTTGCTATGCCATCTGTGGTGCACCTTAAGTACAGCTTACAGTGCTCTGTACTGTAGTTATTCTTAAGTTTTCTTGGTAAATTACCTTGAGACAATAACTGGCCTTGGAACAGAGCTGGTATGATATTTCTTTAATTTTATCCTGAGCTATTTCCTGGTAATGACAGTCATATGTTTCTTCCCAACTAGCCCATGAAATATGGCATCCTGTCATGCAAAGAGTCTTGACATAAAGGTGATTTCAAGAACATTGACACAAAATATAACTAATAATTTTTGAATGTTATTAGTCATGAAAATGATATCAAAAATAAAGTAAATTGCTCAAAGGGTTAAAGAGATATGGAGGAGCTAGTGCAGAACGGACTACATATTTATTCAGAAACAATGTTAATACTGCTAACAGCATCTCCCATGTGCACTGACCAGCAAAGAACATTTTTGCTATAAATTTAGCCAATGAAAGATCTATTTACATTTTAAAAACTTTTCACACATTAAAACATCCCGCTGTGGAAACTATCAAAATGGCTTCAAAAATTCATGTATCTGAGAAAAAGTTCCTTACAACTTATCTTTATGATTTTATGGAGAGTAGATCATTAAAAAATATTTATCGGCCTTGCAGCTCGCTTATCCTTGATCTAGGTATACCAGATGACATTTGTTTTTGAACCATTCACTAACATTTCATGCAGTTATCCATGTACATTTCTCAGTAAAACAGGTCTCTTAACCACGGAGATGCAGCAAGGGCAGTTGCACTGGTGGATAATGATGGTTGTATTGAGGGGCGGAACAGCGAGGTTATCTGCCCCTGGATGGATGATGCAGCTTCTGTAATGTCACCGAGGTTATGGGAGCATATCTCTGTAACATTTACCCATGCAGTATAATGCTACAGAGAAATCCAAACATAAAATGAGGGTCATGCCATACAAGGAGTGCAAATGTCAGGGGTAATACATTTCTCACCCTACAAGTTCTGCGTTATCACCATACTACAGCAGTCCGTAACATTTTAAAGTTGTATAAATACATATTTACTATGGTATTAATCTTCCGAGTGCTATCGAAGGAACAGTTCATCACCAATTCTACCAAGTCGTGGTGTTATTGACAAAGCAGTTCGTCACTAAGCATGTGCCTTTTTAGTTAAGCATTCTATCGGTTTGAGACGATGTTATTTGAAAGTAGACTTACCCTGCTCTTTTGTGATAGCCCATAGAACCAACCATTTAATTTGCATTTTTAATCTCTATAGTGATACGAATGTGTTCAAAGAGATAATAATAATAATGTTATTGGTTTTATGTCCCTTTTAACTACACTGGCTTTTAGAGACGCCAGGGTGCCGGAATTTTGCCCCGAAGGGGATCTTTAACGTGCCAGTAAATGTACTGACATGGCTCCCTCGCATTTGCGCACCCTCAAATGACAGCTGACTGCGCCAGGTTTTGAACCTGCAACCTTGGGCTCAGCAAGCGAGAACGTTACCCCTGAGCCACGCAGCCAGACGTGTTCAAAGAGATGACAAAGATTGACTTAATAGTTATTGTTTTAAGGGGCAGAACTACGAGGTCATCTGCCCTAGTTTGACTTAAGTCTACTTCTATGCACCATAATAGTTGACTCCAGACCAAGTAGTAGTTCCATTAGTTGCGATTTTATAAGTCTACTGTACCCAGAAAAGGAAGGGATGGAGGGATGTATCCCCCCTAAAAGTCTGACTTAACACCCCTAGTGAAAGGTCGTTTAGCCAGAGACTACGTAAGGCAGTATTTACCTACATTCACTATCCCCCCTGAAATTATGTTTCTTGTAGACCACTGAACAGTGGCATAGCCAAGGGGGGGGGTTTATACTCCCCCCCCCCCCCCCCCCCCCATTGGAAAATCGGCAGGTTGTGATTTGTGTCTGCGGTGATGTACTCTTGTCGCCTTTTGGCCAGGGTCCCCATTTGTGGCTACACACGTCTTCATGACAATGTATAACCACAGTCTACCTACAGATCGCGAAGCTTGACTCATATTTTTCTACCGCCAGACAATAATGCTCTCATGCAGCCAGCAAGAATGTGCCGACTGTGCTATGTTGGTATATGCTATTGTTGCTGGATTAACTGTATGTGAGCATTGTGTAAAGGTTATAAATTTAATTTAACATGTGCTTTACAAGAGGAGAAGCCTCCGTGGCTTAGGCGGCAGCACGCCGGCCTCTCACCGCTGGTTCCGTGGTTCAAATCCCGGTCACTCCATATGAGATCTGTGCTGGACAAAACGGAGGCAGACAGGTTTTTCTCCGGGTACTCCGGTTTTCCCTGTCAAAATTTCACTCCAGCAACACTCTCCACTATCATTTCATTTCATCTGTCATTCATTTAATCATTGCCCCAGAGGAGTGCGTCAGGTCTCGGCAGCCGGCACAGTTCATATCCTCGCCGCTAGATAGGGGCTCCATTCATTCCATTCCTGACCCGGTCGGAGACTGGAAGCAGGCTGTGGATTTTCATTTTCATTTACAAGAGGAGATGTGCAGTTCAATAAACAGATCTAATATTAGACACAATATTTCAGTGTTGATAAGTAACCTATATGATCGCTTTCAGGCGGTCAACACGAGTGTATGGTACCCACTTAGATTTGGTGGGCAGTGACAATTTATCTCCTAATGCCTGAAATAAAAATACATGAATCCTTTTTACACTTAATAAAACACTTCTCACATTAAGAGGGGAGGAGGAGGGAGGTCGTATGAGAAGAGTTTGATTAAATGTATAAATAATTATTGTATTATGAATTACACAGGGAAATTAATTGTTACTCCTCGACCAATCTAATTGGGTGTATTCGCGTTGACCGACTGGGAAGTCAGACTGTCAGGACCCTAAAAGGTAAGATTTGAGCTATGGATTTTAGGCTAGTATTATAAAGCTTTTCAAGGGAAGCCTGATGGTGCAGTGGCTTAGCTGCTCGTCAATCACCCGGTGACGGTGGGGTAGAATTTTCTCCTGAAAAATGACGTGGCGTCAGGAAAGACATCCGGTCTTAAATCCCCAGGATACGCAGTAGAAATTATTATAAAGCTTTTCAATCAAACAACAGCACTAGGTCTTTAACTGGTTATAATTCGATGTTAATGTAATTGGTTTTAGGTCCCTTTTAACTACTGTGGCTTTTAGAGACACCGGGGTGCCGAAATTGTGCCCTGAAGGAGATCTTTAACGTGCCAGTAAATCTACAGACTCGGTTCCCTCGCATTTATGCACCCTTAAATGCCAGCTGACTATGCCAGAATTAGATCCTGCAACCTTGGGAACAGCAGGTGAGAACGTTACCGCTGAGCCACGGAGCCAGTCGGTTATAAATCAGAAGCATGTCTCGGTAGGATATCTATGCATGGCTTTGGTGGCGTAGTCGGTAGCATGCTGAACTGCTATGCCCAAGTGTGCGGGTTCAAACCCAGTCGAAGTCGTTGGACCCATGTCATAGATTTATGGTACGTAAAAGAACTTACAACTACAATTGGTTGTGTGTAGTCAAAATCTGTAGGCTATTGGGTAAGACACGCTATATCAAGTTCAAACGTTCGCCGTTGGGTTTCAGTGGCAGTGGCGTCTGGTAGCTTAAGTTGGAACTACTCGACATTGAAATTGGGGAACCTACGGGCGTTCATGTGAAATGCCCTGCCATTGGCTGCAAATCAAATATAAATATCTATGCATTTTGAAAATTAAGACATACGGTAGGCTAAGTAAACGTAAAAGATGTCATCTCAAACGCGTGCCGACATTTTAATTTTCAGATGTAGAATATGTTTTTTTAATAGTCAGAGAGCTGATTTAATGAATAAAGATTTTGTACAATAATATAAACATATTCTCGAATCCTTTGGAAGCAAGCCAGTTTATGTCGCCAGGATAATGCTCACAAATTTAGATGTGGTACACTGTTTGTTGATTCCTTATGAAATACCTGGTCTCCCACATGGCTGCTGTGAAGGTACAGTACACAATTGTTATTGCCGATATTTAGAAAAATTGGCATTGTATTATTTTGTCAAATTCAGGAATGAAAGGTTTCAAACCCACAGAAAAGATACACAGTACCTACAATTGAGCCATTTAAGACCTTAAGATCTTTTTATACTTTTCGTTTCACAAATCACACTGGTATTTTTACTAATTAACTATAATGTTACTCAATTTTACGGAATAACTAGCTTTTGATATGGTTAAGAATTTGATATTATATTATACCCATTCATTCCATTCCTGACCCGATCAGAGACTGGAAGCAGGCTTTGGATTTTCATTTTCATTATACCCATACTATCAACCCGCCCCGGCTTCGCCTGGTATCTTAAAGGGGTTACTCAGCGTAAACTTAAAAGGCGCACGGACGGTAGGTCTCGGACGCAATTCAGAAAAGTCGAAGTGAACAGTGAAACTCCACTTATAGTCTACTCTTCTCTGAAGTCTTAACTCGACACGACTCGACAGTTAATGCTGGCCGAGCTGGGGTGATGGGCTCACTCTCTAGCTTGTAAACTCACTCCGAAGCTGGTAATTTAAATTTTAAATTAAAACGTAAAATCACTTATAGTTGGCGATGTATTAAAGATAAAGATATGCTGTCGCGGACTTCTTTGTAGAACTTTTTATGCTTACCAATTCTTACACTCATAGTATATGGATATTTTTAATGGTTTACCCAGCGTAAGCTTAAAAAGTGCACGGACGGCAGGTTTTCCTTCGACATGATTCACTGAAATCGTTACTGCTCGGCTTCCTTTGGTCATATATGAAAGTTTTCCTACAAAAACCTTCCTTGAGAAATTCTTTACTGAATGGTAAAAACCACATCAAAATCCATTCAGTGGATTTAAAGATTACCCGTTACATCCAGGAATCGTTGACTTGGTTTAATGTAGAGATGCCAGCGACTATCATTAAAACAAATACATGAATTTATAACTAGTATGGACTATGAATTCTACGTAAGACTCATTAAATATGTCATACAACTGTACCTGGGGATACTTAAAGAGGACTGAACTAATACAAACACAGCATTCTTTTTATGTTTCTATGAATTAAAAGTGTACAGTATATCAACATTGTGGCTTTTTTCTGTAGTGGTTGGTGATTTAACTTGTCTTATGTTTACAATGGAAATAATCACTTAGGTGAGTTAAAATTCAAGAAACCCTTGCAAAAGTGAAATCATCTGTTCCATGAATATCGTGCTCAAGGCAGTTGCCAGCTTGCTGGCCACAGCGAACGCTAGTGTCGCTTCACCTACAAAGAGGATGCAATTTTGTAACGCAGCGAGCTTCCCGACTGCGTATTTTAGACTGTGGTAATACAACTCCACCCTCCCAGAGTTGCCAATCTAACTTTTCCCCCGCAAAATAACTTATAGCTTATTTCAAACTGAGGCTAGCGCCAAATAATTTTGAATCCCACACAGCGGGGCAATATCAGCTTTTTTCTTTTCTTGGCGGGAGAGAAGTTATGTGTAAATTAATCTAGTTTTTATTAAAAATAACGCGCTTTAATAAAGGCTTAGAAAATTCTATGGGTACATTAACATTAATTTTGGAATCATTATTAACGTCTTGAACATGAGATAACCGTCAACCGAGTTGATTCATATTACGTAAATATATGTCCACCATTTCCCCGAATTACGGTTATCTCCCAGTTACGAATGAGTGAAATTTGTCGCCTGAGTAGTGTAAGCAATTAAACCTTTTTCCGGCTGCAGGTAGCAGTTGTAAGGTAAGAAAGGACCTTGATAGGTGACAAAAATCTTCGTAAATGATATTTTAGGCATTCAGGGCTAATTGCAATATAAAGCACAGGATCTTGTTGGAAAAACTGAATAAACATAAAAATGAGTACGGGTATTGAATTACTCATAAATCAACATGATACATCGTGAGAGGGCATGCCCACTTCTGCTGAGACCTCTGTAAATAATTTCTCTTGTTGACAGATACGCAGTCTTCATGTTGGTAGCACAGATATTCCGTATTTGAGTTTATTTTGTTCCTGTCAGGGGAACAGGAATGTTCTCAATTTACCATTGAGGTGAGACATTTTAGTCAAAAATTAACTTAATGTTTTAAAGAACTGATTTGTTTTTTTTCTTTTGAGCATATTGTATTACTCAAAAAATTCGGGATCAAAATACAAGAAACTTTTCTTGTGTAATAATATCTCATAGAGAAATGGAAATACTTGTAGAGTTGTTGTTAATTCATTTGAGGGGCTTGAGACACCTTGGTCATCAGCACCGTGTAGTTGTGTGTTGAATCTGTCTGGCAACCTGTATTGCTGTGATGATTGTAGTTGTGTGTGTAAATGTATCTGGGACAGGCATAGAGTAGACGCTCCGGGACTTGAGCAAGGCACTATCCCGGCAATTTCCTGTAGGAAGTGTGGCGGAACCTGGGGAAGAAACACATTCAGGATAACCACTGTCAGCACCAGGATTCGAACCTACGATATGCGTACTTACCACAGCTGCCCTCGCGACCATGATGCACGTTAGACGAGCGCGGCTACGCCGCGGGACGAAATGCTTGTAGAATTTGGCTCGAGTACCTATAACCCCCCCCATTGGTCGATCCTGGCTATGCTACTGCCACTGAAGGAAACTTATTTGAGTACATGTGTGTAAAATGCAATCCAATGTAATATATTATCAATTGAATGAAAATCCACAGCCTGCTTCCAGTCCCCAACCGGGTCAGGAATGGAATGAATGAAGCCCCCATCTAGCGGCGAGGATATGAACTGTGCCGGCTGCCGAAGCCTGACGCACTCCTCTGGGGCAATGATTAAATGAATGACAGATGAAATGAAATGATAGTGGAGTATGTTGCTGGAATGAAATTTTGACAGGGAAAACCGGAGTACCCGGAGAAAAACCTGTCTGCCTCCGTTTTGTCCAGCACAGATCTCACATGGAGTGACCGGGATTTGAACCACGGACCCAGAGGTGAGAGGCCGGCGTGCTGCCGCCTAAGCCACGGAGGCTTTCAATATATATTATCAATTAATATGATAAAATTGGTCCGGTCAACTGAAACATAAAACGCCAGCGTGCCGTTGGGCTCGTCAGTTGGTACAGACACACCTCACCAATACGCGTGGCTAGCACATTGGCATTGCTCGTGATGTCAGTACTACTTGTATTTTGTGTCTTGCGATGGCCTTCTCAGCTGTTCTCCAGGGTCGTACGTTCATTGTTTGCAGGTCCACCTCCACTTCATCTTTCCATTCTGGCTTTATATATAATCTTTGGTGTTCTTTTGTCTTCCATCGTTTCAATGTGGCCAAGCCATCGTAGTCTTTGTGACTTTATATATCGAACAATGTCTTCGCTTTTGAGGATTTCAACTATTTCCCTATAGTTTGTATCCTCCATTCTCCTCTATCCAATACAGCACCATAAATTCTCCGTATTATTTTCCTCTCAAACACCCTAAGTTTATTGCAATCCTGAACCAACATATTCCATGTTTCTGAGCCATAAGTTAACACTGGTCTGATCAAGGTCTTGTAATTGAGTTTTGTTTTATGCGACAACAATTGCGACTTAAGTTTCAGATTGGCAAAATAGGCTCTGTTTCCATTAATAATCCTATTTATTTCTTCACTCACTTTGTTTTTATTATTAACTAGAACATTGTAAGGTTACATGGAAAGGAATATCAAGGAGTTGCTGCATTCAAATATCTATGATCAATAACAAGAGCAGAAAATAAAACAGTCGAAATTCAGGAAAGGATAACAAGAGGAAACCAATACTCTTCCGCTTTGCATAATCCAGGATAGTCAGCAGGAATTCGAATATAAATATATACATCATCATCAGCCGATACTCGTATCCGAGCGTTCAATTCTTCCCTGCACTCCTAAGCTCTTGTGTCCGCACGATGGAGATGCCGCTGATGACTCAACAGACCGATCCTTGCATAGAACATTCGGTTGCATACGTCACATCTGATGGTAGGGGGTGGACGTGGAAGTCTTTGGCGGAGTTTTCTTCTCTGATGAACTCCCGATTCCTGTCTGACAATTTTGTTCAAAAAGTAGAACAGCGTCGAAGGTGGTTTTGCGCCAGCGCGAACGGTCCTCCGCAAGGGTACATCATGTATCTGGATTGATCGATACATTTTTGAAGGATTCTTTGAGCTGATCTTTAAAACATTTCAAAGGTGCACCTGTTGGTCTCTTGCCCGTGCTGAGTTCACTGTACAAGATCTGCCGAGGGAGTCTGTCATCACTCATACGCAGGACATGGCCAGACCATCTAAGCCGATAATGATGGACTCTATACTCTTCATTTTTGCTCTCTCGATTACCGTGACATTAGGTACGTAGTCATCCCTTTTGATGTGCATAATGGAGCGGATTTTTTGCTGTTGGAAGCGTTCCAATTTGTTGATGTCCCGGCGGTAGAGAGTCCAGGTCTCACATCCGTAGAGCAGCGTAGAGCTGACAACAGCTTGGTATACTTTGTTCCCATCCTTAGGTCTTTGTTCTGGAATACACTATGTAAGAGGCGTCCAAACGCAACATGCGCAGCATGAATTCTGTTATCCACATATTTTTCGACAGTACATTGGGTCGACAGAATGCTCCCAAGGTATAAGAAGTGATCAACTCGTTCCAAGGAAGTGCCAGAGATGGAGGTTCCAGGGACAGGTTGAACCAACACTTTGGTCTCCAGATGTTTATGGTCAGGCCAAAATGTGCGTATGCTCTCTCGAAGCAATTAACAGATTGTTACAACTCTTCAGCTGAGAGGGCTGGTGAGGCGTTGTCGTCGGCGTATTGCAATTCTGTAACCAAGAAGGTAGAGGTTAATCTTTCGGAGCGGAGCCTGGTTCGGTTGAATAGCCCTCCATTATACCGATATCTAATCTCCACGCCAGGGATGTTCACAGACTATGTCTCATAGCATGGCTGCCAGGTACAGAGCAAAAAGTGTAGGTGCAAGAATACAGCCTTGCTTGAGCCCATTGGTAATGGAGAATTCAGCGGAGATGTCATTCTGATAAAGTACCTGTCCAACCATACCATAGTGGAGAGCTTGAATCAGTCCAACAAAATGTTCAGGACATCCAAAGCACTTTAAAGCCATCCACATGGCATTTCTGGGAACAGTATCAAAGGCTTTCTCAAGATCGTAAAATACTAAGAACGGAGGTTTCATTTGCTCCCTGCATTTCTCCTGCAGCTGTCTTACACAGAAGATCATGTCAATGGTTCCCCGGCAAGAGTAATAATGCATGTGTGGCTCAGAATAATGGGTTAATGATCACCAGAGAAGAACATTGGTTGTTATAGGGGGAAAAGAAGATCTTGAGAAAGATACTTGGGAGCAGTAAGAGAGGGATGGGTGGAGAATTCGGACAAATGTGGAGTTGGAGGGATTGTTTGGTCAACCAGATATTGTAGTGAAAATTAACCAGGGGAGAATCATGTGGGCTGGTCATGTACAGAGAAAGCCAGAAACCAGTACAGTCAAAAAGGTATTTAAAGGAAAACCTGAAGGGAGATGGAGAAGAGGAAGACCCAGGAAAAAAAGGCTCGTCGATGTTGGAAGAATAATTCGAGAAAGCTGGGTGTTAAACGCTAAAGGAGGAAAGTTTAGGATTGAAATGAATGGTAAGTAAGTAGACTAGTTTACTGTATTGAGAGGAAATTGTGGTAATTTTAGAAGTAGTCACTGTGATCAACCAGAAGACCAGTTGCTGCTGGATCCAGTTTAACTTGAAAACGGTGCTAATGAGTCTATTGACGAGTGACTCTGATAAGAAAAAAGATCAGAGTAATTCACATTGTGGAATAAAAGCAAGTGTTCAAATTGTTCATCAAGTTATTTTATTATACTACATGAATTATCTTCTTGATCTAGATTATTTACCAACTTATATACATCACTCTAGTTCAAGTGGCATACGAAATAGTATAAAATAAATTAAAGAAAAAAAAAAGACGAACACTAGGACCGTAATTACAACACAAGCTGCTTCTTATGGGCATCAAAGAAAAAACTATTCTGTTAAATCTAAAAAATAAATAAATAAAACAGAAGATATTGCCAAGTCCTAGATTACAAGTAAAATTTTTGGTTTGAGAATTTCATCCTGAAGTGTACAGTCACTTCTGTATCATGAAATTATCATTTGATTTTAATAGTCTCTGTAGTACCGGTTCATAATTATTAGTACAGTGGAACTTGGATAATTCAAACTTCTATAATTCGAAATCGTCTTTAATTCGAATATTTTTCTTGGTCCCTAGCATTTTGTATGTAAACAATGCTAAAAGATCGTGGATAATTCGAATATTTTTTTGTTAATTCGAACTCTTTACAAAAACGGTACAGCGCAATATTGTATTTCATAACTCGTATATTTTCTAAACAATATTGTCGAGGCAGTGTTGGAAATCAGCCAAGTTCCCAGTTGACGATTGGGAGGAAATTGTGACTGTTCCTATCTCGTATGAAGAATTTGTTAATGTTGGCGAGATGTTTCAGTGTGTGGCGAGCTTATTGACGCAGACATAATCACCGAGGTAAACAGCAACGCCAACCAAACTACAGGTGACGCATCTGAAGATGAGGACGGTGATTCTTTGGAGGATCAGGAACGACCGATTCCGAGTGCGGCAGAAGCATCCAATTACGTTCAACAACTAGGAATATTTTTTGAAAATCAACACAACGTTTGAGATTCTATTTTTCAGCCATTAAATGACGTAGATTCACTAGTACTCGTGAGAAAATTAAATCAAGAAAGCAATCTACTATCTTGGACTATTTTGACAAACATTAAATGCGTGTCCAGTACTGTTGTATTTACTAATAGTATCCAAAAATATAGGTTTTGTTAAATCTTGAAGTTTGAGTAATGTTTGAAGCATTTTGTTTAATTCGAATTATTGTTCAATTCTAATTTTTAAGTTGTCCCTTGAAGTTCGAATTATCGAAGTTTTACTGTACTAGCATGACGAATGAAAGAGAAAGTGAGAGGACTCCTCAAATTCAAGCGCGCCCCGCCCGGCAGCGCTAGAGTGGGCAAGTTCCACGCTGCCGGTCAGCTGGTCGTAGGGATAATGCCAAGGGAAACGAATTACTTTGTAACTGATACTTTTTTTAAATGTAATTAGCAATTAAAATTAAAATAACACGGCAGGGCACAATGGAAAATATTGTTGCGTGCCACCCCCTAGTGGCACTTTTGTTAACTGGATTACGGTGGGGTTCAAAGCACAAGACCAATTACTGCTTAAAGAAATAATTAACTTTATTGTGGCCAGAAAATTACACTAATCAGCAAATACAAGCAATTAGGAGCCTTACTCCAGTTTCCTCAAGTCTCTTCCTTGAGCGCTCTTGGCCCTTCCACTTGTCAACAGATCACAGAAGTTAATCCGTCCTAATGAGTACGGTGGCCTTGACAGAAACTACCTGCTCCTCTCCTTTATGTTCACCGACCACAATTACTTACGATCACTTGCTGCAGGTTATTTCGCTGTCCACAAGCTGGAGAAACAATGTCACTGGATTTCGTAACTCGCACAGCACTTCGTCACCACACTTCTGTCGCACAAGATAATCGCTCGCACTAGCTCGTAAAACACAACAACAACCACTGCTTCACGGGTCACTCTTATATAGCAGGCCGGTGACTCAATAAATGCTTCTAGATCCATCCAGGGTCCACGGCTTCTCGAGGTTTCCATCGCTGGTCCAGTCACGAATATTCTGGACTATCCCTTTGTCTTAGTAGCCCTGTTGCATAAGGCGCGTGCAATACAGGAGGCAGGACACAGCCCAGCCCTGGGGCAGTTGTGACTCATGCGGCGAGTGATGACACAAACTCACAGCCGTAACACCACCCCCTTCCTAAAAAGGCTGATCGTCCCGATCAATCATTGGTCCGTCTGTGTCCCTCCGTAGGCTGCCAGGCGATCTCGATGCACGATCTTCATCTTCGCCCTCGGGCTCCGCTGGATCCTGTAGACGACATCGTTGATCCGTTTCACGACTCGGTACGGGCCCTCCCAGGACTTCTGCAGTTTGGGTGACAGGCCTTTCTTCCGTAATGGGTTGAAGAGCCAGGTCGTCCTCGTGGAATCCGCCGGCATCCGTCTGCTGGTCGTATCGGGTCTTCATTTGGTCGGTCTCGATCCGTAGTTTCCTCCTCGTGAACGCGTGTACGTCCTCCAGTTGGTCGACCAGTTCTTGACAATACTGGCTTAATGGGACAAGGGGGTCTCCGCCCAATCAATACAAATTTGTATTGATTGGGCGGAGATCCCCTTGTCCCATTAATATGTCATTGTACACGTCAATACAGACCTTGCGAAATGGATAATCCTCCAAGTAATCTTGAATACTGGCTTACCGGGATCGGATCATTCCCAGGTCGGCCGAAGGCAAGATCGACAGGTAGACGGAGCTCCCTCCCAAACATGGCCCGGGCTGGTGTGCACCCGGTGGCTTCATGCACGGCGGCGCGGTAGGCCAGGAGAAATAGTGGAAGATGTTTGTCCCAATCCCTCTGGTGCTCGCTGACGACTATTCGGAGATGGTTCTCGATGGTGCGATTGAATCGCTCTACCATCCCGTCGGACTGAGGGTGTAGCGGCGTTGTCCTTGTCTTCCGGATTCCCAGCAGCTGGCATAGGTTCTGGAACACCTGCGACTCGAAGTTCCTCCCTTGGTCGGAGTGCAGCTCCAGGGGTACTCCGTACCGGCTGACGAATTCCTTCACCAGGGTCTCTGCAATCGTCGCGGCTTCTTGGTTAGGGAGCGCATACGCCTCCGGCCATTTGGTAAAGTAGTCGCTGACGACTAATATGTAGCGGTTCCCTGCCTCGCTTAACGGGAATGGCCCAGCAACATCGATGGCCACTCTCTCCATGGGGCCGCCCACGTTGTAGGTCTTCAGTGGACCCCGTCGTCTTCGTCCTGGGCCCTTGCTGGCTGCGCAATCGTGGCACCTCGCGCAGTGGTTCTCCACGTCTGTTCGGCATCCGATCCAGTAGAACCGCTCTCTCGGCTTCTCCAGGGTCTTCTTTATCCCTAGGTGTCCACCAGATGATCCTCCATGAACTTCCTTCAGGACTTCCTCCGTCATAGCCTTTGGAACGACGACTTGTTCCCGAGATGTCTTCCCGTCGGTGCTCTCCCAGGCGCGGCAGATGAGGCCATCCCTTACAATCAGCGAGTCCCACTGTGCCCAGTAGGACTTAAACTTCGGGCTGCGGTCACTCACAATGTTCCACCCGGATCTGGGGACACAGGCCCTCTTCCATTCGGCTATCAGTCCCAGGTCATCATCTTCTGCTTGTGCCCGCGTGAAAGATTCGCGGCTCCAGTTCCCCTGAAGTTCCACAGTAGTCCGTCGGCACTGTATCCCGGTGTTCTCCTCCCTTCGGGCACAGAAGGTGCAGTCTTCGGGGCACGGTCTTCGTGACAGGGCGTCGGCGTTAGAATGCAGTTGGCCTTTCCTGTGCTGAATCTCAAAGTTGTACTGTTGAAGCCTCTCTAACCACCGCGCGAGTTGACCCTCGGGCTGCTTGAAGTTCAGGAGCCACCGCAGGGATGCATGGTCGGTCCTGATGAGAAATTCTTGCCCGTACAGGTACTTGTGGAAGTGTTCAATGGTCTTCACGATGGCGAGCAGCTCCTTCCTGGTGACACAGTAGTTCCTTTCTGGCTTTGACAGGGCCTTGCTGAAGTAGGCCACTACTCTCTCCTCGCCGTCCGCTACTTGCGACAGGATTCCCCCTATGCCAAAGTCGCTGGCATCGGTATCGACGATGAACCTTGTTCCAGGTCTGGGGTAGGCCAGAATAGGTGCGGTGCACAGAGCCTGCTTGAGTTGTTCGAAGGCACTGTGGCATTCTGCTGTCCACGTGAAGAGTTGGTCCTTCTCAGTCAGTCGATGTAAAGGTTTGGCGATGTCGGCGAATCCTCTCACGAAGCGACGGTAATAAGTGCAGAGTCCCAGGAAGCTTCGTAGTTGGGACTTGTCCTTCGGAACTGGCCACTCCCTCACAGCTGCGGTCTTCTCTGGGTCGGTGGGCACCCCTTCCTCGGAGACGATATGCCCAAGGTACTGGACCCGCTTCTGGAAGAGCTGACACTTCTTGGGGCTCAACTTCAGCTGGGCAGCCCGTAGCTTCAACAAGATCTCCTTCAGGTTGCTGTAGTGCTCCTCGAAGCTCCTCCCCAGAACGATGACGTCGTCTAGGTATACCAGGCAGGTCTTCCAGTGTAGTCCCCTCAGAATGGACTCCATTAGCCTTTCGAAGGTTGCAGGGGCGTTGCACAGACCGAATGGCATGCCGGTGAACTGCCAGAGCCCGCTGCCCACAGAGAACGCCGTTTTCTTGCGGTCCTTAGGGTGGACCTCCACCTGCCAGTAGCCACTCTTCAAATCCAAGGTGGAGAATCATCTTGATCCTGATATGGTGTCCAGCATGTCGTCGATCCGGGGTAGAGGGTAGCTGTCCTTCTTCGTGACGTCGTTCACCAGCCTGTAGTCCACGCAGAACCTGGTGGAACCGTCCTTCTTCTTCACTAGCACGACCGGAGAACTCCAAGGACCATGTGATGGCTCGATCACCCCTTGCTCCTTCATCTCTTCTACCATCCGGTCGACTTCGGCTTGCTTGGCGAGCGGGACACGTCGGAATGGGGCCCTAATCGGTGTGCTGTCCCCAACGTCGATTCTGTGCTGGACCAAGCTTGTCCTACCGAAGTCTTTGCTCCCCACGGAGAAGACATCCTGGAATTCGCGTAGCAGGTTCTGAAGTTGGCGTGATTGCTCCTCGTCTAAATGGTCCTGGGATCCTTGGTACAGCTTCTGTAGTTCTTCTGGCAGGGCGCGTCTTCTTCGGTTGTCCGTCTGCAGGTGTCCGTCCGTCGTATCTGTGATGCGGGCAATCCAGCAAACGGGCTCGCAGACTCCTAGGTTGGTGTCCCGGTGAACCGTAATGTCGTAGTCGTTCAGGTTGGACAGGCGGACGTACGGCCGAGACGTCGTGTTGATGAGAGTCTTGGCAACTAGCAATCCTTTTGTCTGGATGTCCTCATATTTTGGCTCGATGACAGCCGCCACTCCCTCAGCAGTTCCGTCGACAATTACGGCAGCGCTGACCTCCGTCCTGGCGGGAACGATGACGTCTTCTCTCAGCCTTACTAGTCGTGCAGTGATGGACTCGTGCGCAGGTTGCAAAGCAAGTTCCTCACCTCCGAAGTGCAGAGTGTTGGTACTCAGATCCAAGATGATGTTGTTCTGGTCCAGGAAGTCCAGTCCAATGATCACTTCATTTGATACGTCGGCCACAAGCACTGGATGCTTTATCGCCCGTCGACCAATGATGAACTCCAGTGATGCTTCGCCATGTACCGGTGCGGTCTCTCCGGTCGCGGTTATTAGCTGGAGGTTCCTTTGTGTGGGTTGAACTCTCCACTTCGGGATCACGGTGGGGCTGACGATGGTCCTCGATGCTCCCGTGTCGATTAGCATGGGCCAACTCTCTCCGTTGACGACTCCGTCGACCATCAGGCTGCTATTATCCCTCCGTAACTGCGTCACACGAACTTGGACTGCCGGGACTTGACGACTGCCACAAGCCAACCTTTGCCCCCCTAGGCTGGCTGATACTTGCTTTCCCTACGACTGACTGTCCCGACGGAAACCCTTGGCGGTGGCGATCACCGCAGTCCTTGCTCAGGTGGCCTCTCTTACGGCATGTCCAGCAGTCGGTAGTCCTCTTCCGGGCCGCCTCTCCGGATGTCCTTCGGCTACGTTTTTGCTGGTGGTACCGCGACTATCGAAGAAACGGCTTAGCGTCTCCATTAATTCGTCGGCCAGGGGCTTGGTCTCGTTGGTTTTTACTGGTTCGTCGACGTCCACTTGACGCACCCGCGCGTGCATTCTGGATGCCTGTTTTGCCGTCTCGAACTCAAGTGCGTGGCTCAGCGCATCTGTCAGGGTCTTATTGCGCGCGAGTCGCAGCGCATGTTGAGTGTCCGAGTCCCGTAGCCCGTCGGTGAAAGTCTGCGTCGCTATCTGCTCCAGAAAGTCGGCCGGCGCTGTTGGGTAGGCGAGCCTTACGAGGCGTGCGATGTCCATCTCCAACTCCTGCTGGGTTTCCGCGTTCTTTTGTACCCGGGTCCGGAGCTGCATCTGGTAGGCCTGCTGAAGATGGCTATCTCCATATCGGGACTCCATATGGGCAATCAGTGAAGCGTAGTCCTGGGATCCAGTCGGGATGGCCTGAAGGATGTTAAGGGCGTCACATCTCAGCGCTACAATGAGAGCTGTAGCCTTTTCAGTGTTGTTCCAGTTATTTATGGAACAGGCCGCCTCGAACTGACGTAAGTAGGTGCTCCACGGGACCTTTCCGCCGAAGGTTGGGGGCGTCACTCTGCTATGTCCCGTTCCTGATATTCCCGGTGTAACGGTGGGCGGGCGTTGGCGCAGCTCGGCAACTTCCTCTTGTAAAGTGTTGAATTTCTCTTCCACCCCCGTCAGTGGGCGTTGGCGCAGCTCGGCAACTTCCTTTTGTAAGGCGTTGAATTTCTCCTCCACCCCCATCAGCGGGCGTTGGCGCAGCTCGGCAACTTCCACTTGTAAGGCGTCGAACTTCTTTTCCACTGCCGTGACTTCCTCACGCAGACCCTGTTCTAATTTCCTCAGGTCCTGTGTCAACTTATTCTGACCGTCTTCCATCTTCTTCTGGCCGTCCTCTATCCTCTTCAGGTCCTCCGCTAGCTTCTTCTGGCCGTCTTCTAGTTTGGCAGTTAGGTCCTCGGCTAACTTCTTCTGTCCGTCCTCCATCTTCTTCTGGCCGTCCTCCATCTTCTTCAGGTCCTCCGCTAACTTATTTTGGATGTCCTTCAGGTCCTCTGCTAACTTCTTCTGGCCGTCTTCTAGTTTGGCAGTTAGGTCCTCTGCTAACTTCTTCTGGCCGTCCTCCATCTTCTTCAGGTCCTCCGCTAACTTATTTTGACCGTCTTCCATCTTCTTCTGGCCGTCTTCTAATTTGGCAGTTAGCTCCTTGGTTAAATTCTTCTGGCCGTCCTCCATCTTGGTTTCCATGCCATTTAACTTTTCTAGCAATGCTGCCAATTTCTCCTCCATTTTAGTTGTTTGTCTTGTAAAGGGCATGCACTCACAGGAAGATTAGAGAAAATGACCTGCTCGGGTTTTGAAACCAGGACCGTCAGGTGTTGTGCTTGAGTTCGTAATCCGGCTTCTGACACCAGTTGTTGCGTGCCACCCCCTTGTGGCACTTTTGTTAACTGGATTACGGTGGGGTTCAAAGCACAACACCAATTACTGCTTAAAGAAATAATTAACTTTATTGTGGCCAGAAAATTACACTAATCAGCAAATACAAGCAATTAGGAGCCTTACTCCAGTTTCCTCAAGTTTCTTCCTTGAGCGCTCTTGGCCCTTCCACTTGTCAACAGATCACAGAAGTTAATCCGTCCTAATGAGTACGGTGGCCTTGACAGAAACTACCTGCTCCTCTCCTTTATGTTCACCGACCACAATTACTTACGATCACTTGCTGCAGGTTATTTCGCTGACCACAAGCTGGAGAAACAATGTCACTGGATTTCGTAACTCGCACAGCACTTCGTCACCACACTTCTGTCGCACAAGCTCGTAAAACACAACAACAACCATTGCTTCACGGGTCACTCTTATATAGCAGGCCGGTGACTCAATAAATGCTTCTAGATCCATCCAGGGTCCACGGCTTCTCGAGGTTTCCATCGCTGGTCCAGTCACGAATATTCTGGACTATGCCTTTGTCTTAGTAGCCCTGTTACATAAGGCGCGCGCAATACAGGAGGCAGGCCACAGCCCAGCCCTGGGGCAGTTGTGACTCATGCGGCGAGTGATGACACAAACTCACAGCCGTGTGTGGCGAGCTTATTGACGCAGACATAATCACCGAGGTAAACAGCAACGCCAACCAAACTACAGGTGACGCATCTGAAGATGAGGACGGTGATTCTTTGGAGGATCAAGAACGAGCGATTCCGAGTGCGGCAGAAGCATCCAATTACGTTCAACAACTAGGAATATTTTTTGAAAATCAACACAACGTTTGAGATTCTATTTTTCAGCCATTAAATGACGTAGATTCACTAGTACTCGTGAGAAAATTAAATCAAGAAAGCAATCTACTATCTTGGACTATTTTGACAAACAGTAAATGCGTGTCCAGTACTGTTGTATTTACTAATAGTATCCAAAAATATAGGTTTTGTTAAATCTTGAAGTTTGAGTAATGTTTGAAGCATTTTGTTTAATTCGAATTATTGTTCAATTCTAATTTTTAAGTTGTCCCTTGAAGTTCGAATTATCGAAGTTTTACTGTAATAGCATGACGAATGAAAGAGAAAGTGAGAGGACTCCTCAAGTTCAAGCGCGCCCCGCCCGGCAGCGCTAGAGTGGGCAAGTTCCACGCTGCCGGTCAGCTGGTCGTAGGGATAATGCCAAGGGAAACGAATTACTTTGTAACTGATACTTTTTTAAAATGTAATTAGCAATTAAAATAACACGGCAGGGCACAATGGAAAATATAATTCACGGAAATAAGTACGGTCTCCATTACATGTTACGGAAAGCACAGATTCCTGGAGTAGGCTATACAGACTGTTGCTTTTGTCGTTTCTTGTTGTGGCAACTTAGTTTCCTCAGAATGAGAGACTAAGGAAGGTGAATTTGTGGGTCTGAATCTAATTAATGAAAATGGGGGAATGGCAGAGCGGCTCTTGAGAGCACTAGTGACAGAGTTGAGATGGCTATCTCAGACGGAGTGAAGCCTATGTGGTGATTACCTAATTCCTCAATGAGGGAAATAAATTGGGCTATGGGATTGAGCGCATTAATTCCTGCTTGTCTGACTGATTTACAAAGGTTAATACCAATAGGTAGGTGGATGAGGACCATAGTGGTCTGAAGGTTACTGCCATTGGGTGAAGCGTACCACAGCTCTTTCTCGAAATCAAATGTCGGGAATGAGACGTAGCCCGGTGAGGGAAGAGGTGAGCTAGAGAGTGAGGAATCTGATTTTGGTGAAGCTGGTTTAAGTGGAACGAGTATACCCTCTCGTTTTTGGGTAGGCCCATTCGGAATTAGTGGTTTTGAATTGTCAGGGGTATAATTTGGGCTTTTAGGGTCATCAGGGTCCTGAGTTATCAGGAATGTTATGCCCTGGTACGTTAATGTACGAGGTTTAGTGTCAGTGCGCGACATGTTTGTGTTCGTGAGTGTATAAGTGCATGTAATGAGTAAGAGGTGATGAGAGATAGTGGTTAAATACCTCGGTCGACCAGAGAATAAGGAAAGAGAAAAACAAATTTACCAGTCACTCAAAGTTATCCAGTTTAAATACAGTTGGAGCTGTGACGTTGAGTGCGCTGATGAAATTTGAAGTTACTTGAAATAATTGATTAAATAATTAATTATTGGCTGCTTGGTAGGGTGAGGGGATGAGCTAAACTTGTATTAAAACTCGAGGGAGACAGGAGTTGCTTGACTAGGATGGTTACAGGGTGGGTATGGTGTTGGATATTTGAATGGTAGAGGAGTGACTTAATCTGCACTGTTATCAAGGGGGATGCAAATTAAGCCTATAGGAACGTAGTGGAATGGCTTGAAATATCGAAGTCGAGGCGATAGCGAGGACTAGGCTTGGTAGAAATTCTGGCAAGGCTGGCGGATCATCGATTTCGTCAATTGGCGTTAGAATACGGAGCTTGGAGCAGTGGCGTGCAGTTTGCTTGGATTCTGGACTCGGAATGATGATGGCACAAAACAGTCATATTAGCAAAGAAATATGTTTGAAGTAGGCCTACACAAAACATAAAACGCTGATGTACACAAGACACAATGAACTGAATTTAAGAACGGAAAGCAAAGAAAATTCAATTTAATTCACACAAATATCTCACACAGTAGCTTTCCCCGCACTTATCTATGACCCGGTTCAACGGAACAACAGGGCACGTGTTGGACATAATCGCTTGCAGTGCCTGTAGCGGCGGGACCACGAACTACCGTTCTATAATGGCGAAGTCCTCACACTAGGTACTTCTATTCGTCATGGTACTAGTATACTGTATTTTACAGACAAGGTGTCCAATTTATCATTGTTGTCATTCAATCCCCTTGGTATCCGCTTTCTACCATAAACATCAATATAATATACAGTACCTATTATGTAGTATCCATCAGGGATTAGATACCACAAAGGTGGTCGGTTTCGATAGAAAATAAAGATTTGGGAGGGGCTAGAGGCATGGTATATTTGGACCCTTGGTGATAGGCAGTCGGGGGGGGGGCAAGAAAGTGCCAGATTGGCGCTGACCTCCACCAAATTCCTTTGCATATGAGCTGTTATACAGCCTTGGAGGCTGGATTAAGACAGCTCCTTAACCCGGTCCATGAGGCAATTATAATTGGCTACATGGATAATTCTTGCCAGGCGCGTCCACGTCGCGGGGGTGGGCAATGGTACTGTAATATACCATGGAACTACAGTACCGGCTAAGTTCTGGTGAGGACCCAGTCCTATGGGGTTACGTGCGAAGACCTCAACGGAATCTGCAGCGGAGAAGATGGACTTTGGAACGGTGGAGATTGTGGAAGAGGCAACCCAGTACTCAGGGAATAGTATGAGTACAGCATCAATCGGCAGCATCTGTTTCCCAGGTTAGGGGCGGCTGCAAGGGCGTCTGTTTCCCATGTTAGGGGCGGCCTGTATAACAGCTGGCAGTAGCTTCATAAAATGCCTTTGGGAGTGGCGACCCCATCGTAATAATAGCCTAAAATGGAAACGGCACTTCAAATGATTAGGAGGAGGTTAGGGCGTACCCTGCAGGCGACGTGCAGTTCTTTTGGTACTGGGGGAACTGTGAGAAATGGGCGACCAGTAACCGAAATGAAAGTGGGAATCATGAATGTCATGACCCTGACAGGCAAGGTGGAGGTGGTAGACTTCATGGAGAGGGAAAATGTTGGATTGATGGGGCTGAGTGAAGTGAAATGGAAAGAAGGAAGGAAGAAATTGAGGAAAGGATATACATTATACTGGAGTGGTGGCCAAGAGGCAAAAAATGGCGTGGGACTGATAACCTCGAAACAACTGGAGGAGTATGTGGAAGTGGTCGAGTGTGTGAGTGACAGAATAATAAAAATTAGAATGAAGATGAAAAATGACGTGATGGACTTCATACAAGTGTATGCACCACAGACTGGAAACAGAGAAGAAGATATTGAAGTATTCCTGGAGGATGTAGAAAGAGTAATTTCAGATGTAGAAGTGGTGATCATGGGAGATATGAATGCACAAGTCGGAAACGAGAGACAAGGAAAGGAAGAAGTCATTGGACCATATGGATATGGGAAAAAGAACCGGGAAGGAGAGGAACTTGTAAACTTTTGTGAAAGGAATGGACTGATAGTGGGTAATTCATGGTTTCGGAAGAAAAACAGCAGGAAAATTACGAGATATGGTTGGGGCGATAGAAGAACAAAATCGGTAATTGACTACTTTCTGGTGGAAAGGACTAATTGCAGAAAGCTGATAGATGTGACAGCTTTACCAGGAGAAGCATTTGATGGGGACCATAGAGCTGTGGTGGCAAAATTTAGATGGGAAAAATTGGAAAACCTAAAGGAGATCAGAGAAAGTAAAATAAAAGTATGGAAATTGAAAGACAAAACTGTACAGGAAGATTTTCAAGAGAGATTGAAGCAACAAATCCCAGTTACTGAAGTGGAAAACATAGAAGAGGAATGGTCCCACTTTAAAAAGGCATTTGTTGGTGCAGCAGAGAGTACTTGTGGTAGGACATCAACAAGAGTGAAAGAGAAGGAGACACCGTGGTGGAATGAGGAAGTGAGGAAAGCAGTGAAAGAAAAGAAGTCTGCATGGAAAGAATGGAACCGTGATCAAACAGAAGAAAGCAAAAGGAAGTATCACGACAGCAAACGGAGGTGTAAGAAAGTGGTAGGAGAAGAAAAGAAGAAAAGTTGGGAAGAATTTACACGAAGAACGGAAACAGATGTAAGTGGCAGTAAAAGGATGCTGTATGGGCTTCTAAGAAGTAAGAGGAAAGAAAGAGTTACTACAAAGCTAGTGAAAAAGGAAGATGGAGAGTTGTTAACACACCCAGAAGAGATAAAGGGACGATGGAAGGAGTATTTCCAAAGCTATTGAATGTGAGCAATTGTACTGGTGAGATGGAAGTGACACAACCTGACTACTCTATAACAGAAGATGATATAACCTGACTACTCTATAACAGAAGATGATATAACAATGCTGGAGGTGGAATTAGCAGTACAGAAAATGAAGATGGGAAAAGCAACAGGGGTGGATGAAATCAGTGTAGAAATGATAAAGGCTGCTGGACCTGTTGGTATGCAATGGTTGTATCGACTGCTTAAGTGTGTGTGGAAACGGAAATGTGTACCAGTAGACTGGGAGAAAGGGCTAATAATACCAGTGTTTAAGAAGGGGGAGAAGAAGGTGTGTGAAAACTATAGAGGGATCACCCTCATATCACAGATAGTAACAAATAGTTCCGTGAGGAACTATACAGCCTATTTTCATATATCCTGCTCATGTTAATTGTCTCTATCAACATACAAAATTTCAGTTTAATTGCTGTAACAGATTCGTAGATATTGAGAACCATCTAAATATTTCATATGGTCGCCAGGATGGATTTTTATTTTTGTACTATTGCATTAAGATTATTGTGAACGTGTGGTATTCAAACTTCAATCGCATGATTAGAACACAAGAAGTAAAAACGAGATTTTAAAAGTACGCATACCAGCCATCTTGTGATTATGCAAACAATTGAAATAAATTACATGCCAGTGGATCAACATTTTTATAAGCATTTAACGTGCAACGTTTCACGGCACTCGGATAGTTAATTCGCGAGAAACGTCCATTGAAATATTTTATACTTCGCGTCGCCGCCATGTTGGATTTGTGCTCACCAGGTTACTGAAAGTCCTATAGGTGAACATATGTTCATAGTCTCTATGAACATAAAAGAATTCAGTTTGGTTGCTGTAAAAGATTAATAGATATTGAGAACCGTCTAAATATTTCGGAAGCTCGCCATTTAGGATTGTTATATGTATAGGCCATAGAGTTATGTACCATTCAAGGACAATTATTGCCTAGCTTCATTATTCAAACTTTCACTTCGATCGCATGATTATGACACAAGAATAAAAACTTAATTTTAAAATTTCGCACAGCCGCCATCTTGAGGTTATGTAAACAATTGAATTAAATTAGATGGCAGTGCATTACAATCTGCAAAATCATTTACTGTACCACATTTCACTGCGCTCAGAGAGTTAAATCACGAGAAAAGTCTATTAAAATATTTCAAATTCGCTTGGTCGCCATGTTTGTTTTGTATTTTACAGATTTATGAAATACACATAGCTAAACTTGTATCAGTACCCTTTATCACCGTACAAAATTTCATGATGATATCTGTAATAGTTTCGGAGATATAGAATGTCAGTGAAATATTTCGCACAGCCGCCATTTTGAGGTTATGTAAACAATTGAACTAAATTAGACTCCAGTGCATTACAATGTGTATAAACATTTGCTGTACCAAGTTTCATTACGTTTGGATAGTTAAATCGCGAGAAATGTCTATTTAAATGTCTCAAATTCGCTTGACCACCATGTTGGTTTTGTAGTCACCAGGTTTTTGAAAGTCTCATAGGTGTACTTCTAGTAGTGCCCTTTATCACCGTACACAATTTCAGTGCGATATCGGTAATAGTTTCGGAGATATTGAATGCTAGTGAAATATTTCGCACAGCTGCCATGTTGGATTGGTGAGACGTAACAAAATTTGAAGGGCACGGTCGAGGTCGCCGGGAATAGTGCTATGAACTTACTGAGTTTCATTGAAATCGCTCCAGCCGTTTAGATTTTATTAGGGGGGACACACACACGGACAAAAGGTGATCTCATAAGCCTATTTTTTCAAAATTGAAAATAGGCTAAAAATACTGGAAAGGATATTAGAAAGAAGAATGAGAAGAAAGGTGGAAGGAGAGTTGCAAGAGGAACAGTACGGCTTCAGGAGTGGAAGATCCACAGTGGACCCAATATTTAGCTTGAGGCAGGGGATGGAAAAGAACTGGGAATATGGAGAGGATTTGATCATGACTTTCATAGATCTAGAAAAGGCATATGATAGTGTCCCCAGAGAGAAGGTATGGGAAACCATGGTTAAGAAAAGACTGGGAAGAGAAATGCTGGAAATGGTGCAAGCAATGTACAACAACTGTGTTAGCAGGGTACTGACCCCAGTTGGAAAGACAGATTGGTTTACGAACAAGACTGGACTAAGACAGGGGAGTGTGCTGTCACCTCTCTTGTTCATAATGGTGATGGATGAAATTGTAAAGGAAACAAAGGAAGCATATGGACATAAAGAAATGAAGTTACTGTTATTTGCAGATGATATTGTGGTCTGGGGAAGGAACACCGAAGAAGTGCAAAAACAACTAGATGCACTGAACGAAAATATTCAGAAGTACGGCCTGAAAATCAGTATAGAGAAAAGCAAGACCATGGTGATGACAAGAGGGGAAAGACAAGGAAAGGGCACTGTGAAAATTGGAAGTCAGAGTTTGGAAATTGTGGACACGTTCAAATACCTAGGAAGTTAATTGATGCAAACTGGTAGGTTGGACATGGAGATTGGCAGGAGGGTACAGCAGAGCAATGCATTCTATCAAAGTGTAAGAAAACTTGTTTGGGATAAGGAAGTACCAAGGAAAAGCAAGGAGGTAATGTATAAAGTGTACTATGTTCCCATATTAACTTAAGCAGCTGAGACTTGGACCCTGACAAGCAAGCAAGCGAGTAGAATCCAAGCCAGTGAAATGAAATTCCTAAGAAGTATGATAGGAAAGACAGAGTGAGGAATAAGGAAGTTGGGATGGGAAAACTAAATGAGAGAATTGAGAAGAATAAACTAAGGTGGTTTGGACATGTAAAGAGGATGGAGGAAAATAGAATACCAAGACAGATGCTGGAGGCGAAGTGCAAGGGTAAGAGAGCAAGAGAAGACCTAGAACAAGGTGGACTGATTCAGTGAAGAACAGCGTAAGAAAAAGAAATCTGGACTGGGACAAGATCGTGGAAGAAGAATGGTGGAAGGAAAGAGGAAGGTGGAGAAGTGCCATAAATACCCCGACCCGGCAGGAGCTGGATAAGGGGAAATGATGATGATGATCTATTAAGTTAATGTGTCCAAATATTATCTAAACTTTGTTTTTCTTTTATATTTTCTCTTCTTTCTTCAAGAAAGCAGGTAATATTCACTGGAATAATTGCTGAAAATTGGAAAATGTATGGCAAGAAATGCTAGTTAGGATTTTAGATAAACAGGAGAACAAGGCACAGAGTTTGAAACAAGCATAATTTTAATGGAAGAAAACTGGCTTTATGAAAATGTTGTCAACTTCAATGTTTGTAAAACTGTTTATTGGCATTTTTTCAAGGAATCTATAAAGCAGCAACTGTGGATGTTTGGCCTAAGAAACAGAGTTTATATTATTTTTTATATACGGGTAATAAGAAAGAGTTTGTGTCTATATTCTCTAAGAAGATGCTACAGAACATTGAAACTAACTGAAACACTAAAAGATCACTGCAAGGTAAAAGAAATAAAAAATCTTTTCAAATGATCATTATTATTATTATTTTATAAAAATAAAATCAAAAAAAATATTTTGTAGTGCAACATATTATAATGATTGTAATACAAAGGAATGTATTGTCTTCACAGAAGAAATGACTCAATCCTATATCCATGCAAACCACACACTTGATAAAATATTCGAGAAACTTGAAAACACTATCTTCATATTTTGTTCACTCTTAAAAAAAAGAAACTTAACAAAACTTACAGAGAATATAATGCACGTACATTAATGGAAGTTGTGACAGTTAAATTTTCCCTGCCAAATAGCCGTGGCATTTTAACACTCTGACAAACTTGAGGAGGATGGTGGGATATGCTTTTGCATGCCACCACTAACTTAGTCTGGGTCAGAAAAGGATCGTCACGGAAATCATTACTAAGAGTGCCTCCAATGTGGACCCGGTAGATAGAGTACAAAGAGGAACATTGTATTCATTGCTTCTTAGCATTATTTTAACTGCTATACATTCCTCCCATTGACCCTATTTCTCCTCATGCATTTCACAGTATCATAAACTTCCACACATAATATGAGTGTTTCAAACATGTGTAGCTCCTTATTAGGCCATGTAAAGTGGAAACAAGATTTCAAGCATTTCAAGTGGGACTATATTCTGATTCTCTCAATATCAAACCAACACTCATAGCTCCTTCCAGACCCGCATAACAGGATCTTTGCATCATGTCGGGATGAGTCGCTAGACAATTAGCCATCAGAGAGCTATGTAATTGAAGGCTATGGCCGAGAAGCAACAAAGTGTTACTATCTGAATATGTGGTGCCAGTCTACCCTGTTTGACAAGGGAATAGCATATCGAAGGGTGAGAGGAAGAACATCTTAACCACCAATTAGTATATTTTTCAGGAAACTAAAAAAACGTTTTATACATTTCCTGTTGAATTAATTTTCATAAAAATATATTACTGTGCTTCCTAGTTTAGCACTCTTATGTGTATACATTGTTTTTTATTGAAGTAGATTATTAATAGTAGATATGGTTCTTAAGATGTTTTGGAGGGTATTATTTTGTTGGTTCATCATCTTAAGGGTATATAAGATGTTATGGCAGACATTTTTTCTTAAGATGTGAGCTTAAGATGTTCTGTAAAACTATTAAAAACAATATTTACCCTATTTACCAAATAATTATCTGATTTTTCAGCCTGTGGATGCGTAACAGTAATTGTGGATCCTAAGGTAGTCGTGAAAATCGAACACCTAATAACACAATTTGATTCTCAAGTAAATTTCATTAATTAATATCGATAGTTGCAATGTGTAATTTAATTCATTTTAATGTTGAGGTAGAACAATCTAACAAAAAATAGTACAAAAATGTAAAATACAACATTTTGGGTTTTATGGAATAAATTAATTAGAAGTCTATTTCAACTTCTTCGTCAATTTAGTTGCAAGTCTTTGCAGAGCAAAGGAGAAATTGGCAGTTGAGTTTAATAAGCTGGGTTCAAATCCATTTCACCCAATTAATCCTCTCCAATGGTTTCATAGGTAAAGTTGATTTCGATTTTATGAGTTTCTTTCTTGACAAAGGTAGTTTCAATCTCTGTCATTTTCAATGGGCTACATTTCATTGTCCTTGCATTTGGAGGAATTACTTTTAAGGAAAATTCTTTCCAAACAAAGAAGTCATGATTAGTCATAACTTCATACTGTCTTGGCGAGTTTGGCCAGTACAACTATCTGGATACAGAGATACTTCCTTAACATCTCCTCTCTGATCTACCATTGTCAAATATTTGTGAATAAATGTACACATTTCATTGCTCCCTCTTTGTCAATCAGCTTGACCCCAAATGTAACGGAATGCATTCCCACTTCCACTCTCGTACACAGTTTCATTGTCAACTGAGTACTTTCTAGAATAGTACAATAACATAATGTCTTATGGGGGAATGTTTAAAAATTTGTGCAAATCAAAAATGGCACAAACAAAGTCCGTTTGTCAATTTTGATGTTTGTTAATCAAAAAAATTGTTTCTTGGTGTTTGTGTTCCTGCATAGAAATGGAGCTTTCCTCTTTGTTCTTAAATATTTCACATTGAGCACGTATGTCTTTCTTTGGTAAATGGAAGCCTATTATCACCACGCTACACTTTATCACGGTTTCGACTCTAGCACAATCTGCACAATTTTTCAAAGTAAAGCTGAATAACTTACCATTAGAAGGTGGCAGAACACTGGAGTTTGTATTGTCTTCTTTTTAATATCTCTGCACGTAAACTAAGTACTGTAGCTTCCTCTACTATAATTGTTCATTTTAAATCACTGTTCTGAGTCTTCTCACTCTCTTAAATTAACCCGCCTTGAGAGCTAAGGTATGCTATGTTCATTAATCACTGCTAGGATTGAACTAACGCGATTGCTTATCTGCCATGACGCCACACTTAATGAAGCGCACACATTTTCTTACGCTCTTGGAGTAGCACATGACCGCGTTGGTGCTTGTTCTGCAGTTCATGCAGCTCGTCCGTTGTTATTGTTCAGTGTATTTTAGTACATTAATACACATGGATTCATAATAATTACAAAGATTATTCTGTTATCTTAACCTACTGCATGCAAAATTGGACCCGAAAAGATTATCTTGAGAGCCACATTTATTATCTTAATCACCACTTTGGGATGGTTCTTAAGATAAAATTGCGGGAACTATTTCTTTTTAAGATGTTTTGTTGGGCGTTAGTTTATTTTTTTGGTTCTTAAGATAAAATACACCAGCTTTTAACAGTAAACAGAGAAGGAATTCCTAGAAGATGTGTTGCTGGGACGAAGTATTCAGTGATGCTATTCAATTCATGTTAAAAAGTACAATTAGACAAAATTGGCAGTTAAGATGTTTTGGCTTTCACCCATCGATATCATCAAAGGAGCGACAACAATAATATACCAACTAATGTACACAGATAAAGCCCCAACTCTTACATGACCCACCATGAGATGTGGCCTTCTGTGATACTGCTACCAAATCAAGCACTTGCACACATGGTAGAACCGGAACAATACTTTTCAGTTCAGTGATGTAAAACGCCAAAGTTGATTGACAATAAGATAATATTTTCAGCACTGTAAAAGGCAATTCTTATTCTAGTTATCATCGCTACAAGCTTTCAAAAAGCTAAGTCCATGTTGGCTACTCAAATGTTCATATATAAAATAATCAAATTATCACTGCAACAATGAACTTCATGATTTCAGATTTTGACAGTCATTCTCTCATCAGACACACCCCAAAAAGGAGTACCGGTACTGCATTTTTGAAACACTTTGTAGATTTAAAAATGCTTTACATCTAATTATGCTTTAGGATTTAAATGAACAATTCATCCTAGTTTATGATCCCAGACTGTGTTTGAAAACGCTGAAACCAGAACACCACATGAAAAATCCTGTGTATTGGCTGAACATAATGTACAATAATATCCTTATTATATCAAATGCAACCAAAAGTCTCAGAAAGAACTACCCCAATCATCACCCCTCCACAGAGTCCTGTTGTGTAGTACAAGTTCCCTTGTATCCCTGATACAGACCAAGTGGCAGACACATGTAAAGTGTTTCCACGCGTGTTCTTAAGTCTCAGTGTCAAGGCCGATTTGGCAGGGAAAGCATAGCTGGCTTGATTTTCAGAGAGACCTGTGTATAACTCAGAAAATGTCAAAAACAATTTTAAAAATTATACAATATTACTCTTTAATAGCCTGGCAAATATTTTCCATTCTGTCAACACTTCAACATCAATACAATGCTATATTAATCCAAACTTAAGTATAAAACAATGAAAATTCAAAGAGTTTGTGATGTACAGTGAATGTTACAATTTTTGCATTAACCTTTGTTTATCACCACGTAAGAAATAATCGTGGGAGTAAATATTATTATGAACACAGAAGTGTATCATCCACATCAAATAAGAGCAGTAATACCAACGTAGTATTACCCAGAAAAAAAATTAAAAATGTGCAAAAGGAGCTTCCTTTGTTTAAACATACATTTTTAAACGAGTTACTCATACTCTGCTATGAGCACCATCATGTAAACACCAAGCAGCAGAGCTATGATTTCTTTTACTGACTGCCAAAACTTGGTGTCAGCTAGCAATTCTGGAATCACAGAAACTGTAGCAATGTAAATAAAACCACCAGCAGTAAATGGCAAGATCCATGATGAGCCCATATCACCTGAAACAAATTCAAGCTCATCAATATCATGATTTTAATGGAATATGATGATTCTTGTTGTTTTAAGGGGCTTAAAATCTAGGTTATTAGCCCCTAATAATAAAGATCATTATGAAAATAATCACTACAACTACTACAATAATAATAATAATAATAATAATAATAATAATAATAATAATAATAATAATAATAAAAAGTGGCCTACAGTGAGCCAGGTACAGGTTATCAAATTGAGGCCTTGAGGTGACCTACCCATCATGAGAAGGATAAAATAATGACATTACAATCAACTAATCCAGAGTCAGGGGAATTAACTGAAGGAGATTACTATGTCCTGGCCAGAAATTGAACCCACGACCAAAGGACTACAAATTCCTGACCAACTTAGAAAATAAAAAAATAAAGGAGGATATACTGTGGACTTTAAAAACAAAACAGAGTTTCTCAACCCTTCAACTTCACTGCTTAAACCTCTGCGGTGGCGATTGTTGTAGGATATAAGATCTAAATCCCTGTCCGTAATAATAGGGATGATAATGAATACTAAGCTTACTGCTACTGACTGACATTTAACGACATACGGAGTGACAACTTTAGGTTGGGCATAGGCTCGATCGGTCTAATGGTCACAGCACGGCATGGGTACTTCATCATTAGACCTTGGAAGTTAATGCCATAAAAGTGACTAAATATGCATATATCCATGCACTAAGAATGGCTTGAACCACAAAATATGCATTGATTGTTGATAATAAATTTAGAAGCTTTGCGACATGTTAATTAAGCCCAGTGTACTTGGCTATGTGCAATTAGTCTGATAACCTATGTTATTGTATGTAGTAGTGTATTTGTAACTGAGGCTAGGATTGGGATGGAGGCGGTCGTGGCCTTTTAGGAAACATCCCGGTATTTGCCTGGAGTAGGAATTATTTAAAATTAATAACCATGTGATGAAACAAGCTTTGAACATGCTTACTATGTTGTTCTGAATGTTAGATGTATCAACGTTGAATCACCATTGTAAAGCAATTAGAATCATGGGAACAATAATTCTATAAAATATGTATGGTAAATTTCTGACAATACAGTACAACAGCCCAAGCAGAATTACAATTTTTTGTTTATCATGTTTACGGTAATAAATAGATGATTGTTTAGAGTAGTGGTTCCCAACCTTTGCCAGCTGACGCCCCCCTTTTCAGATACGGGTGGTCATCGTGCCTTCCCCATAACCTGATAAACTGATGTGGAGGATATAGACCTAACCTAATAACACTACATAATGGAATAATTATAAAAATTATAAAACCTTGCATGTAACAATAATACTGGAAAATGAAAGCAACTACTACATCACTGATGAGTTCAAACATGTCGCGTATGGTCATAGCTTACTTTCATGCAAGTAGGTCCTCGAAGTGTGCAATTAAACATGCGTTGAGTTGTCTTGTTCCCGCATCTACGCTCAGGCTTGATTTTGCTCCTTACAACACAGCAAATTCCTTATTTCACCTCCAACCTCGCGGCTCCGCACAGGTTTGTGCCGACAGTTGGTAATTACCAGTGCTTTTTAACGATTGACTGGCGCTACAATCACTTGGAGAGATTCGAAAAATATTTATTATACAAAATTGTGATATTAGAGTTTAAAAAAATAATTGGAAATCACTTCATGCCCCCCCCCTCTCTGACAAAGCGCCATGCACCCCAGTATGGGAACCCTTGGATTAGAGGATTAACATCATGGTAATGTTTATCTTTTAATTTTAAGGATTGGAAGCATGTACTGTATTATAGCATGTAGGGTAGTATGTAATAACACAACTTCCTGCAGATAATCTAAGCTGTAGAAGATGGTATTATTTCTATCAATTGATATTGTAACTTTCAGTCGGTCAACACAAAATAATTCCAATTACTGGAATATGTGAAAAAATAACCTGAAATAAATTACATGTCATTAAGATATAGATATATACTAGCGACCCGCCCCGGCTTCGTCCGGTATCTGCAACGGTTTATCCAGCGTAAACTTCAAAGGTGCACAGACAGCAGGTCCCAGATGCAATTCAGAAAAGCTGAGGTGAAAAGCGAAACTCCAAACACACATACTTTTCTCTGAAGTCTTAACTCGACAGTTTAATGCTGGCCGAAGCTGGGGTGATAGGCTCGCTCGCTACCTCTTAAACTCTCTCCAAAGCTAGTACCGTAATATAAATTTCCACTAAATAAAGATTGTTGGAAGAAATAAAAACGTAAAAACACTTATAGTGGGCGATATATTACCGATAAGAGATACTGTATGCTGTTGCGGACTTTCTTGTAGAACTTTTCATGCTGAACAATTCTTACTCATAGTATATAGATATTTTTAACAGTTTACGCGTCGTAAGCTTAAAAGCCGCACAGAAGGCGGAGTTTTCTTAGACCAGATTCACTGAAATTGTTACTGCTCGGCTTCCTTTGTTCATAAATGAATGTTTTTCTACAGAAACCTTCCTCGAGAAATCCTTCACAGAATGGTGAAAACCACATCAAAATCCATCTAGTGGTTCTCGAGATTACCTGTTGCATCCAAGTATCGGGGACTTTGTTTTATACTATGTAGAGAGATATTGTTATGGACTGTACAAGGAGAAAACTAAGAGATGGCATGTTTTGCTCGTCAAGCGAGCATCATCAGATCAAAATCTACAAGACAAATGGATCTACAAAACACCCCCAAACATACAGTGACACCCACAGGCAGTCTGCCCCCCAAATACAAGAAGTCAGATAACATAGTAAGTGTGGTAATTATTACTGATAAATATTAAAGCATTAAGCATGCACCCGAAAAAAAAAAAAAAGAACTATTTATTTTAGTGTTGCAAAACTTAGAAATGACAATCTATCAACAAAACAGTCATCCTCCCCCAACTAATCTATGAAGGTGTAGCTACTATTGCTGTGACTGAATGCCAGTTTTCCAACATTTCATTTGTACTTTTTTTATGAATTAATGCAGTAAAATTGTTTGCAATGTGGTGAAATTATTTCAAATGTTTAATTAATAGTTTTAATTAACTTACATTTTCTTTTAAGAAACTGACTAAAATGATTTTTTATAATTTCCACTAAAACAGCGGCCTTGTAATGCAGAATGTCACACATTTCATTTTGATTATTTTATTCTAGTTTTTAGGTGAATTTACAGCAAAGCAATTTGAAGTCTTTTGTTACTGATGATCCAATCTTGAACCATTCAAAGATTCGTGGGCAATGGATTGAAATCACCTGATTTAGATGGTACATTCCAAAGGAAATGAAAAAAGAACCCAGCTCAGGTATCCCTCAGAATCTCCAATTTTGAAAATTTCCAGGCGCGATATCTTATGGGAATAGTTGTAAGTCCACAGGGGAGAAAGTATCACCAAGTAGGGCAATAAAAATAAAATAAAATGATTTTGAATAAAAAAGTGTAATTGATTTACATTATTTGAGTAATAATTTGCACACCTCTATACTGTGCTGTGATGATGGTAAAAAGCTATAACTGCAACATACTAAATAGAGTTTGTCTATTACTAATGTGTTGAAAGATCTAATTTGGATACTTCTCTGAAATTGTGGAATGTCTACAGGCTGCCCAGACAACCACTTTTAGATGTACTGAACTATCACTTTGAATCCTTGGAATTTGAGTAGCTTTTATAAAAGCAGTTAGCAGTTATAGTATCTATGAGAAGTTTTCAGATTATATAAGAATGAAATACCTCATCTAAGGTTACATTAGTGTAAATGAAAGGAAAGATATAAGAATCATCTAGGTTTAATTTCTTGGCAGAGCCAAGAATTGAACCTGGGTCTGAGGGTGGCAGCCAGAATGCTAGCCACTACACCACGAGGTGGTCAAGCGAGAAGAGGCTACTGTATATTGATAATAAATAATAATATCGTATGGTCTCGGGTGCCAGGTGCAAGCTTTGTTATTTGCACCCAGAGGGTAGCTTGCATGTTGAATTTTGTTGTTCCTTGAAGCACTATGAAAGACAAGGAGGTTAGATCTAAGCTCCTTGAACACTATAGCACTTTCTAGCAGAGAACTGAGAAACTTTATGTTGGCAGAAACTCCTGAGATTAATTTTGCCATTATGAACATGGCATACTGATTTCAAATGGGTTCTTTGACATGCCAACATCGTATGACAAGTGTGTCGTAATTTTTGCTGCCTTTCAAAAATCACTTACCACGGCCAAGAGCGAACCTGCAAGCTTGGGGTTAGTAGACAGACACGTTAACCACTCACCCACCGTGGCAAGCAGTATATTTGATGTCAACACATTTCTTTTCTGTAGAAAGGCTTTCCTTGCTTGAGCCAACCTAGTCTTTGCTTCGTCCATCACTGATTATTGCTTCCTAAGTAGCAGAACTCTCATACTTCCTTGAGTTTGTCACCTGCAATTTGACATCAATAGGGGTTTCTGATTTCTTTCGGCTGCATTCCATTAATTTTTGTTTTACATTTATTGATTTTCATCATGAAATCTTAAGAGTTGAGATTTCTCCTTGAATCTTTACTCTTACTTCAAAAATGGAATAAAATGTGTGTTTAATGATGTCTAGGCTAGATAGTCTTGTACTTAGGCTGATATCCTGTGCTTATCAACTCCTGGGAACCATTTTGCTGGTGAATGGATTTCATATGATTTCCTCATTCTTGTGTAGAATATTTATTACAGCTCCAAGACTGATCAAGTAAACTGAGACCCAATCAGGAAAGTGGCAAATGTTTGAAATCTAGCTTGCCACCACATGAAAACCTGCATTATTCCTGTCCCTAATTATGTGACCTAACTAACCACTGGGTGTACTATAGTGTTGAACACAAACAAATTATCATGAGTGTAACCATATAGAATAAGGTTGCAATACATCACCGTTTCCCCGGAAAAGTCCCAGATACCCGTAAGTGTCCATATATTTTACACCTACTCTGCCTTAAAGGATTATTCCCTTTGGAGATGGGAGTGTCACTGATGTCTAGCTCTAGGAATCGCTGGATTTTTGTTCATTTCCGGTTTATTGTCCCTTGATGTTTATTTTAAAGTTTAATTTGTTGGTTATTTGTTTATTCTTTCTAGTTTGTATTAATAAACAATGCTATCAATTTATTTTCTAGAAATTAAAGAAAAACCAGATTATATTAGCCAATAGCATATTTAAAAAAAAAGTATATAACATTATGGGGGTTTGAAGCCATTTTTCAGTGTTGCCTTAGTAAATAAAAGTTTGGTGCTCTTCAGTTGATCAACACAAATGTACTCAAAAGAGTTGGGTAATACCCTAATCCTGAAAAAAATTACATGAAATTAATAAATACACTTGGATGACCAGTTTCGATCGTCAAGCGATCATCATCAGATCCATTACACTTAGGCTATAAAATCTAGGTTTGAAAATACAGGTGAAAATATTTACAATATGTACAATTATTTGGTTGCAGTATTGGTAATGCAACTTGTCAGTGTATGCTAATTGTAGTATATATGATGTTAGGTGAAATGCTAAAATGGTGTTAGAAATCCGGAATTAGTCTGTTTGGGGTGACTATATGGTTGTAAAAGGTCAACTATGGTTGTACTGTATAGTACTGACTACTTATCTGGATGAATGTCTTCCTCGCTGGAGCTACGAGCAGTTTAAACTTCACTCTTACAACAGTTGTGGTCGACTGACATGGAATGTTATCTCTTGAACTGTTTTTTCCCTGCTCCCGCCCCGTAGACCTGTGTACTGTCTGAGGTCAGTGCATATGTGTTTGTGGGGTGTTGCCAAGTCTAGCTAAGATGCATGTTATTGGATTCAGGAAGGTCTACAACTATTAAAGACCGTGGATCATTCCTCGCCACGCGTGGACCATTAGCCATTCATACTAAGCTCTGCCCGGTCTTTAACCCCCTTAGTGCCAGGCCTGCGTGCTCACAGAATGCCAAGCGTGCCAGACTGATTCAGAGGATTTTGCAGGTTCACACTCTCAGGGCTATATAATTCACAATAACCAACACAATGGCTTGAAATTTTCCCTACATGCTAACTAGAGAACTCACTTACTTCTGAACTACACTTTAACATTATCATGCTCATGTTTATTCAAAATAAAAATATTTTTGGAACATTTTCAAAACACGAAAAATATAAAAAAAACAAAATAAAACAAAATATAATTAGAAATTCAACTCACAGATAAGTAATGTTTACTTCTATGTAATCTCCCATTCCCGATGAATAAACACGTAAAATATCACTTTATTATGTACAATAGTTTGGGAGTTATCTTCACTAAAGATAAACACAACAGACAGAAAACATATTTACAAAAATATAGGCTTCAGGATTTACCCCTAACCTCCCAGGTGAGGGTTGGTATTTTGCACCCTGTCCTACCTGAACTTCACGGAAATCGTGAAACTGCTGGATATTGTTGTCGTCATCGTTACTACTGTCCTTCTGAATGTCATCATCACTGTAACTATCGTTGTTTACCTTAGGCCTATAATCACATGGTCGGATGTTTACATCAATCCCGCCGCTATCACTTTCACTTTTTCATCTATTGGAGGATTAAATTCCTCATCCGAGTAATCATCACCCTCCTCTTCACTCAAATTATTTACGTACATAGCCAGATCATCACCGTCAACAAACAAACTTATTTCTCCTGCTCAACGCCATTTTACTCAATGTGTCATAGATGTTACACGGCGCGGATGAACACAGATTTCTAAAATTCACTGAACCGGAAATAGGAAACTTACGCGTCATCTAGTGACATAGTTAAAAACTACTATCCTTTCTCTGTGGAATCAATGTGTATGGTGCCGCCTCCTGGCAAATCCAACAGTACTAAATACGTATAAAAGAGCGGTCTGTTCAAACGACGATATATCGTTGTTGGCACTTTAGGCGTAAATAAGGAACAACGATATATCGTTGTCTGGCACTCTAAGGGTTAAGGACATCCCGGCACCTTTAATACTGCCGCGCATGCCGGCCTTGGTTTATTGAAGAAAATAACACTTCGTACCCTGATCCAGATAACATTTACCTATTAAACTCCCCTAATTTCACCCCCTTTTTTTAAACTAGCTTGGCTGTATCGCTAAGATGTGTCTAGTTGCCGACAGGGTTAAGTTTTTTAATAGAGAGAAGAGGGGTGAGCTCTCCATGAAAGTGTGTTCGTTTAGATTGTTAGGGTTATTTCTTTTGGCTAGGTGTATCTCCATTGCTTCCTTTATGTCAAGAGCTCTGCCTTTCGATTCATAATGAATTATTTTCAGGTCCGTTTCAATGTTGGTGAAACTGTGGCCCGCGTCACACATGTTCGCATACAGCTGAATGTGTTCCATATTTTATCACGTTCCTATGTTCATTGTAACGTGTGTCTACTAGTCTTCCACTCTCTCCGATGTAATTAGCTCGACAACCAGTGTCTTGGCAAGTAATAGAATATACCCCCGATTTTGAATATGGGTCTTGTTTATTTAGATTACTAATTTGTAGGTGCCCACGGGTTGTGTTCTTTGTTGTGAAAGCTATTTTTATGCCTTGCTTTTTGAATAGATTAGTGATTTTATGTGTGTTCGCATTCACATAGTTGAAGCACGTGAATTTCTTCTCATTGGTGTCTGGTTTTGGAATAGTTTTATCTTTCTTTTTATGTTTGGCTATACTTTGGTCTATTTTCCTTGGGGGAAAATTGTTTTCCTTTGCTATTTGCTTAATGGTTCTTATTTCCTTATTATAATTGTCTTTTGACATGGGTATGTTTAAAGCCCTGTGCACCATTGGGTTGAACCCCACTAATTTATGCGTACTGGGGTGATTAGACCGATTGTCGATTGCATGCAAGGCTTGTGTGGCTTTCCTGAATATGAAATATGAGAGCTCGTTATCTTTACGTTCAATAGTTATGTCAAGATAATTTATTTTTCGATCTGATTTGGATTCCTTAGTGAATTTGATTGAGTGGTGTAGGCTATTAATGGATTGGAGAATAGTTTCTTTGCTTGTTAATTCCGTATTGTAGATGCAGATTACATCATCTACATATCTTTTCCATATTACTATTCCCTTAGTTGAAGTCTTTTCTAAGAACGCATTTTCTAGTGCATTAATGAAGATGTCGGCGATTAGCCCGCTTAGTGGTGACCCCATGGCTAGGCCTTCTGTTTGTGTGTATTTTATTATTGAATTGAAACACATTTTGGCTGAGAACGGCCCTCAGTAATCTCACAATCTCTTCAGTTTCTTTTTCCGAATTGTTGGATTTTAAATTGTTTTCGATAGTGCTGATTGCTTCATTAATTGGAATATTAGTGTGCATGTTATATCAAAGGATACTAGCCGCTGGTCGGGTCTGCTTGGAACATAAGCCTCTCCATCGTTCCCTGTCCATCCACCATCACTCGTCTTTCACTGTGTCCCAGCACACTCCTCTGTCCTCCACACTCTTCTTAACTCCTTTTGTCCATCTGTCCCTTGGTCTTCCCCTTGGCCTCCTTCCCTTCATTTCCATTCCAAACATCATCTTCGGTATCCTCTCCTCTCGCATCCTCCTCACATGTCCACACCATTGTAGCCTAGATCGCTCTATTCTATTTTGCAATGGTTCCTCTCTTACCATCTCTCTGACAGTGTCCAATGCTCTTACTAATTCCGTTGTGTTCTTTACAGAATTGTTTTTGTCGTTGGAAAGATGGTGTTTTAAGATTTTTAGTAAGTCTTTGCTGATTTTGTAATTGGGGCATTCCTACAATTGACTATTGGTCTCATTGGGCAATCCTTTTTGTGTATTTTAGGTTGTCCCCTCAATGACGGTATTTTCGGGTTCATGTTTGTTAATTTTGATTTTTCGGCTTTGGTCAATATGTATTCTGTTTCTTTTATCCCACTTTTTATTTGTTTTTGGAATTTGTTGGTGGGGTCTGTTGCTATTTCCTTGATTTCGTTGTTGTTTGGGAATTCGACTGCTTTTTCAATGTATTCTGTTTTGTTCAGAATTACTGTGGTGTGACCCTTATCAGCTTTTATGATGATTAAAGGCTCGGTCAAACAGGAGCGCGGACTGTCCGCGCGAACGGAACGACCGCAGTCCGCCGTGGACTAGGGTGGTCGAATAAAATGCGGACAATTCAAGGCGAACCAGTGTGAAAGCACTCGCGATCAAGTGCGCATTACATTGTTTTCTGCTCGTGGAATTTTAATTAACATTTTAATTCAACATGTCCAGCAGTTCCTCTAACGAAGAAGAAATGCTGCTTCTTTTGGCATTGAGACGAAAGAGAGTATGGGTTCACGAAATTAACGAGAAAAGAGAGGAATATGGGGAGTTTCACAGATTGTGCCGGGAACTGTTCTCGTTTGAAGACAGGTTCTTCATGTATTTTCGAATGTCTCGAGAACAATTTGAGACATTACGTATGCTCCTAGAACCAATCATTTCCAAGCAAACCACTAAGTGCGAAGGAAAGGCTAGCCATCTGTTTAAGGTAAGTAATAATTAAGCATAATCTTTTTTTTCCGCACATATTTATTTTTCAAGTAAAAAATTATATTTATTATCAATTAATATTTCGGTTTCTTCTGCCATGTTTTCTGTTTTGTCCTCTACAGGCCGCCGCAAACTTTGTAAGAAAACACAACTGGTTCGCCGACCGCCGCGGACAAGTTTGAGCTGCGTTCGGTTTGGCCAGGGTGATGCAATATTTAACAATACAGAGTTAGCGGCGGTAGACCGCTCCGCGTGCGCGGACAGTCCGCGCTCCTGTGTGACCGAGCCTTTAGTCATGTTCTTTTTATTTTTTGTTTCAGTGACTTTATTTCTTTGAGTTGTTTGTTACTTTGAATGTTCTTGCTTTCGCCCTCATTTTTGAGGATTTTTTTTTTTTTGCTTTGTTGGTGGCAAGATTTTTGGTTAATTTTTTGTCTTCTGTTGGAAGCTTGTGACTGGCTATCTCAATATCTGTGTTTAACTGTTTTACATTGTGGTTCGTGTGTTCGTCTGTGCAATTGTATTTCAAGCCTTTGTCTAACATATTCATTTCGTCTTGAGAGAAAGTTACGTTCATTCTGTTGTTTACTCTGCTGTGGAAATTGAATTCATTGTTGTTCGTGTGTTGTCCATTAGATTGATTGTTCTGTGTTTCTCCTAGTTTTCTTAGTTTAATTTCTAGTGTCTCGTGCTTCCTCGTTGCTCTGATTTTGATGGTATCATGTAGGTGCTCGGTGAAACTGTCCCATTGGGTTACATGCCAGAAGTTACTTAGTTGCAATTGAATATCGTATAATTGTTGGTTGATTTTTTGCTTTCTTATGTATGCTGTTGGCGAGATCAGCACCTGCCGGTGTCGACCTCCATCCTGATCGATAGGCGCAACTAGCGCCCTCAACTAACTTTCAAACAGTTCGGTTTATGATCTGTTCACGGCACAACGCATTTAAACAGTTCATGTATTTTGTGTTAAATAAATCAGTTGAGTTACATTTAATTGAGCGTTACATTTCATTGCTGCTTTAAAACCTCTAATGTATGCAAATCTTGATTCGTTTTTTATCCAAAGCGCTTTGGCTTGTTTAGTTGAAATGATCAAAGCTGGTGTGTTCGGTACGGTTTTAATTGGTACGTATTTAGGGGCGAGATTTAGTTCTATACATTTTTTGTTGAACCAAATTGACTTGTCTAAGTTCATGAGTTTAAGACTGAGTGATTTGAATCTCTTGGCTTCACGATTTGCCTGACTAGCCGTGAACATTATGGGGTTTGAAGCCATTTTTCAGTGTTGCCTTAGTAAACAAAAGTATTTAACATTATCCATTTTATATTTTACATTTAAGACATAAATTGCTTATTATTGTAATATAAGGAGTGTAACTATAGTAAGTTGTCCAATTTCCTGGCTAAAAACAACTCCCATAAAATGTAGGCCTACTGGGCAGGAAAGACGGATAGACACATGGAGAAAGCACAAACAGAGGGACAAGCAGGTAGGAGCAATAATAGAAACAAAGGGGAAAGACTAGGACAGTCCACCGCCACCCAAAATGCTTATCTTCATAAGTAGGGATTAGTTGTTCAACATTTTAGCCCCAGACAAGTTTGTTTGTTTCAACCTTCAAGTTCATTAGGATTCGTTTAGTTGCTCAAAACAATGTGCACCGAGGCATTCATCGACGAGATCTTTTTGGATGCCGATGGTGTAGGAAAGAGTGTAAACCATACAAATACAGAAAAATCACATGTATGAAAAAAAGAACCATTTAGGTTATTTATACATGCGTATTATTTGCCTCTAGCAACACTCAAAATATTAAAAATTTGTCCCCAGATTCATTGAAGGAGAGGAGGGGATGGCAATCGAGACACAGAATGGATTCAGATTCTGAAGGGTGATAATGTTGAAAAGTTTACTTACCAGATCCTTCAGTCATTAAAGAAACTACTGTTCCAGTCAGAGCTCCAACGGCAGTAGAGAGTTGCAAGAATATTGCCTGTAAGAACAGAGTTGTTAAACAAATTTGAACATTGCAAATTTGACAACTACTGTAACAACCAACTATTTCACATTGAAAGGGTACCTTGGTTCTACTGCAGCCCGACTGGATGAGAATGGCAAAGTCTCCTATCTCATGAGGAACTTCATGCAGGAGAATCGTTACTGTTGTCACTATTCCTATATTCTTGCCAGCAAGGTAGGAAGCTCCTATAGCTAGACCATCGGTGAAGTTGTGAGTGAAATCAGCAGCTAGGTTGAGATATCCAGCCACCTTGATGTCCCCTTCTGAAATAGAGTCCTAACTTACATTAAGAGGAAGTGATGATCATGTTTTAAGGGGCCTAACATTTTAGGTTATCAGTCCTGAACTATGAAAAACCAAACAAACAAAACACACACACACAAAACAACTTTCCACAGTGTCATGGAAGACACAGATTGTGAAAGTTAGTCATCCAATTTAGTCCCCCCATTTGTGCGAGAAGTGTTTTATTAAGTGTATAATTAATTCATGTTATTTATCTGAGGCACTAGATAATGGATTGGAGAATAGTTTCTTTGCTTGTTAATTCCGTATTGTAGATGCAGATTACATCATCTACATTACATCAATCTAATTGAGCACACTCGGGTTGACTGACCGAAAAGCTTCTACTAATAGATATAATACGAGTATATTGGTATAGCTCCGAGCAGTGTTACCTCCAGAATACTCCATTTTCTTTACGAAGCCTAGGATCTTCCTCAGAATAATTCTCTCTCCTATTCTAATTTCTCAATCAGGCCTCACGTGTTCAGTGACAAGCATTCAATGGCATATTGGGTTTCTGGTCTTACGACTGTTATGCATCGTTTCAGGTTTTTGCTCACGCGACAGCCATTTCTGGTTGTAAATGTTCAGAGCTGCTTTTTCTGATAAGTTGGATTCAATCCATTCGCCGATTTATTTAAATTTCTCAGCTTTCTTGATCTTTTCCTCTCTGCAAAAATAAATAAATAACCATGGCACCACAGCCAATGAAGGGCCTAGGCCTACCAAGCGACCATAGCACAGCCATTTGGCCTGGAGATTATGGGGTGATGCGTGGTCAGTTCGTTGGGTTCCCTTGGCCGTTAATCTTGGTTTTTATGACCGGGGTGCTGCCTATCTGACAGCTACTCAATTGTCCTCACAAGGCTGAGTGAACCTTGTTCCAGCACTCATGTGTTTCTCAAATCCCTGCCGGAGCCTCTGGGTGAGAGGCAAGCATGCTACCCCAACACCAGGAGGCCGGCATACATCTCTCTATTAGCCTCTTTGATATTGATAATGATTTGCTCTCCAGCAACAATTGGAGACCCACTTTGGCTGCCTGTTTACTGAGGCAATTAGTGCCACGTTATCTTCAAAGGCCAGGCAATTCACAACCAGCCCTTCCTTCTTATGACTAAAGATAGACCCCACTCTCGATACCCAAGTTGGTCAGCTCCTTGGGCCATTCTCTCTTAGCTTTTACAAAAACACAGTTGAAGAGAAGTGGGGAAAGTCCATCCCCTTGTCTTACCCATTATTATCTCGAAGAATACAGAAATTTTGTTTCTGAATTTACCTTGGAATGGGTGCTAGTCAATGTTTCTCTAATGGGTCTGGAGCTCTTTTGTCTAAGCCTGAAAAGTTCAACCAATCATTATCCGTTGTGATTAGGCCTAGTTTGCTTATGCACCAGATAGTTGGCCATGTTTTTGTAATTTCTCTCTTTTCCCAATTAAGGATTGAAGTCACCAAGCAGTGTGATGGTATGTCTTTATGGAACTTTTAGAGAGAATATCTTCCAGATCTTCCCAGTATGGTCAGTTCTGTCTGGGTTGCACCTGTTGTCCTTGTTGATTGAAACATGAGGATGGATACACGACTGCTAGGGCAGGTAAAGTCTATGACTGAGTCCAGTATCTTGTGACCGATTTTAAACCCTGTGCCTAAGTGGAGTACATTCTTCATTACCTGGTCTTTTCCTTTGAGGATACTGTATCCTTAGGACTCAAGGGCATGATCATCAGTGAATCTGGTTTCCTGCACGGCTATCAATACTATGATATGTCGTGTTAATCTAATGTTTCAGTTTACCAACTCTGAGCAGTGAATTAGCAAAAAATGTTGCAAAGAAGCTTTGCTTTCTTGGCCTAAGTTTACACCTCTGTGATTTCAGGATGCACCGACTTATCCTTGAAGCCGAAGGTTTGCTAACGTCACCTTGGGTGACGGTGGGTTGGTTACTACCTGAGGTAGTGCAATTCGCAAAATTTTCCTCCATGCTCAGTAGAAGATAACTCTTCATGGGACACCACAGGGTCACTGTTCAAGGTACAACCTAAGTTGTTAGCTTGAGAGGTTCATTATTCGGGGTTGTTTCCAAATGGCAGGTTGCCTTCACTATAGCTAAGGAATCCTGTCCACGCCTTGCCTTTAGGCCAGAGGGACCTGGAGCGTCACTCCCCGAGTGAAGCTGTCCATAAGGAGTCTCCACTGGCGACCCAATGCTGAATGCTTTATTATATTTAGAATTAGTTTGGAATTTTCTGGACTTGTAGTGCATGGTATTTGGGACCGAGTAATTCCTTAACCCTTTCCTTGTTGCATTTCCAGGTTTCAAATTCCCAGAAATCACCCTATTATTTTAGAATATGAAGTACTGTGGACATGGGTATAAACTCTTGCACATAACATTGGAACTGTATAATCCAGTACATTTAAATAAAACAACATTTTTCACGTAAATTATCCACAGTCTTGCAATAACCCACAGTAAAATACATTCACCTGGGGTCCTTGGTTTGAAGTCTGCGCTCATATAATCTGGTTACAATTTTAAAACTAGATGATCTGGTTACATAAACGATATGAAACTAAGTTTTAAAAAAAATGTGTCTAATGGAATTTGCACAAACTGTTCACATATTAACATTGTTTTCCGTTTTATTTCCTGAGGTCCCTGATTCAGAACCACTTCAGCATCTTTTAATTTCTCCCAGGATTAGTCACATTGGCCCATACTACAAAAAATGTCAAATCCTAATTTAAATATGCTAATATATAAATCTCGGTAACCTGCTCCATGGAGTCCTTGGTTCCCAACGTCTACTCCCATCGCCAGTAAAATCATCTGGCGGAGTGAAAGGCATGGTCTTCTGCAGATTTTCTGTGCTGATACTGATGGTACCTCTGGTTTGGGGGCCACATTCCAGGTATTCTGTCTTCTGGATATTGAGGTGTAGTCCATTTTCAGCCAGTCTGTCGTTCCAAGTTTGAACCCGGTGCTGGAGTTCAGGGCGGGTTTCTTGAGCAAGTACCACATCATCCACATAGAGAAGTGTCCAAGGATGATGTCTGCCATTGCTGTATCCATGCAGAGGATGAATAACAGTGGTGATAGAGCAGAACCCTGATGAACACCCACGGGATTTCAAAAGGTGGGGAGACTCCAGCTGGTCTCCGAACTACACTAGTGGCATTGCGATTCAGAAGTTGCACCCAGCTTACATATTCCTCAGGGACCCCATGACAACAAAGAGCTCGCCAAATAAGATCATGAGGGATACGGTCAAAAGCTTTCTCTAAATCGAGAAATGCCAGGTGTGCACATCACTGCCTCTCTCTGTGCTTTTCCATTAAAAGGCGTGTGGCATGGAGAGCATCGATGGTACTGCATCCCTTAACAAACCCACACTGGTTTGGTGTTACAGTGACAATATTTCTGAGTCTAGAATCAAGCACATGCTCAAATATTTTAAACGTACGACAGAGGAGTCGAATAGGGCGATAAGTTGAGCAGTCACCCACATCACCTTTTCCCCTCCAGATTGGTACTGTTATGCTAGTTGTCCATGCATGAGGAAGTTGGTTCTCAGTAATGACCCGGTTAAAGAGTGTGGCAAGGAATTCTGAGGCAGGCTTTCCTAGCATTTTCCATACATCCGTCGGTACGTCATCTGGGCCAGTTGCTTTCCCACTCTTCATCTTGCTAATGGCAAGCATTACTTCCTCGGATGTAATTGAAGGAACAGGTTCTAAGGTAGGATCAGGACTTGCAATTGATGGGTGTGAAAATTCTTTGTTGCAGATGCCAAAAAAAGTAGTCTGCCCAACGTTGGAGGATATTGCTGTTCTCGTAGTAGCTTAGCGTTCGCATCCTTGATATGCATGACATGTCCAATGTCCTGAGTTGAACAGTTACGGGACTTAGCAAGACGATAGACATTGTTTTCTCCTGATGGTGTGTCAAGCTGGTCGTACAGGTCTTGATAATTGTCCTTTGCAGCGTGCGCATTCGGCAGAATATGGTGCTTAAAATCTGTATCGTGCATTTTTACTCACCATGTTTACAGTAGATGCTGAAAATGTTCTCCATCCGCTGCCAAACATAATCGGCATCTCCTTATGAAGCTTCCGGTTACTCCGATTAATTTAGCTTCATTAAGGAAATAACGACCTTTAAGTCTTCACTTTTGTTTACTGGCCTGTACGTTTGAATCTCTTAGCCAGCTGTTTTATTGTCCGATTTATAGCAATGGGTCTCCCTGGAAATTTCAATCGAACCTTTTCTCGTTCTAGCGCACAATTCCCGGCACTTTTATGTACGTATTGTGCAGATATACACGTTCAAGTAACGAATATTTCATATAAGGCATACAGCACTATTCACAATCACAATAATATACAATACGATACGATATACAGTACACAGTAGCTTTATATAACACCCAATTAGCTCGGACCTCACACGTCTACCGCAGGAAGAACGTGGGAATACGGCTGGAGACCACTCTTGCCAACCTGCAACAGCTGGATATTGGCCGGGAACCGGCGGCCAAGGTCAAGCGGAATCGTCTTGCCAAGCAAAAATAAAGACCCTGTATAAGAATAGTCAGTAACTAATTAGGCTTATTTAGATTCCAGAGTTCAATTTTCAAAAATTAAAGACTATACAGACCAGTACCACGAAAAGGAACAGGGTCAAATGGCGAGCTCCAGTAACTTATATAAGATTCCAGACAAATGCTTGTTCCTTGCAACTGGAAACTTCATTATTAATTGGATATACTGGTGCATTAAAATGTCAAGAATTAACAATTTCATTGCAATTATGCAGCACATATTCATTGCTACACAGCATATGTTAGCCATGTATATAGGGTGCAAAGATAGTCAGCGGGACAACTATAATACACTCACAGGCACAGGGCAAAACCCTAAACCAAATAGTGATGCTCCCTGTACTGTGAATGTGTTCCTACTTACATCCCACAGTATATCTTTGGACCCATAAACATTGCTAAGCCATGCTGGATAGTAGCCTACAGTAAGTTACTGGAATGGAAAAAAATCTATACCGTGCATTAGCAATAATCACGTATGGATTAGAAATTTATGGGAATAACGTATATCACCAAAAGAAACCTTCAAAACCTAGAAAATGTGAAAGCAACTTACACGAAAAACTACTATGTTTGTACAAATTTACCACGTCAAGAGCATGTTGTGAGAACTGTTCTACATAGGAGAACTCCGATATCATCTACAGCTGCATTTAATAAACTGCAAACAGAGCTTAACCCTGGAGGGGGCGCGTCACGGTCTTTTCGACCGGGTGCAGAGATAAATGTTTATAGTTCTTAACGTAGTGGGCCGTTAGTTTCAATCCCCTCAGTACCTTACATTGGACTCGTCCACTGTCAATGTGCGTAAACAGTTCACCCCTCCCGCTCCTCAGCTTCAGTCAGAGTGCATTGTTGAACGGACCCGGTCTAAACCTTCTGGCGCGCCCCATGACGTATGTGTGTTTATGAGTTAAGTTTTACTTTTATTTTTCAGTTAATCTAGTGGGAAAGTTTCCATCCCCTCAGTACGGTACCTTACATTGGACTCGTCCACTGTCTGTGTGCGTAAACAGTTCACCCCTCCCGCTCCTCAGTTTCAGCCAGGGTGCATTGTTTAACGGACCCGGTCTAAACCTTCTGGCGCGCCCCATGACGTATGCGTGTTTATGAGTTAAGTTTTACTTTTATTTTTCAGTTAATCTTTTATTGTTTAAGTGACTTTGAGCATTATTTATAAGTTGGTTCATTATTATTTACTTGTTTTGTAACAATAAAAATAGTTTTTGCGTCATTTGTGTTATTTTTTCGCGACCCGGTCGAAAACACCGTGCGCGCCTCCTCACGTGATTATTCTTTCGCGCCCTCTCCAGGGTTAACAACAAAATGAGAAATTTGGGAAAATTCCTACACCAAGGAGGCTATGACTCACAGAATGGAAAAAAGACAGATTATGAACTTAGATACACAGTAACTAGATTGGCGACACGGTTTTCATCGAATATAACAAGTTGCAAAGTTTCCGCCTAACTTGCAACTTGTTATATTAAATTCTAAACGTCAACACGGAACCTGGAATGGATTCTTCTTCGAATAAACCGTTTTAATCACCGAGTGTATAGGCTACCAACAAATTGTTGCACATGCTGAATACAAAATGTATTTGTGTATTGTGCAAGAAGACTTGTGACAGGTATCATGTTAACTTATAGGTTAAACTGTGCTACGAGACAGATTGGAATAACTATTTAAATTCTGTTTAACTTAATCTTGTATTAATAGTGGCCATCAAGTTTACCTGCAATAAATTATTTTATTACTACCGTACATAGTTACAAATGTTATTCGACTTTATAGCACACCGATACATACGGAATTTGAAGTTGTGGACCACGAGAAATGCCTGCACAGTTACAAAATTAAGTATCAGTCATACCTGTATCATCTTTCTCTTCAGTGGCTTCATCTTTCTTCTCTTCTTTATTTTTTTCCTTTTTATTATCTGTTACATTGGAATGATCGTCAGCAACGGAATGATGAGAATGACCATGACCGCCTTTCACCAACCTCACAAACTTCTCTACTGTAAGAAAAGTTATAATGCCAAATAATACCCAGAAACCAACTCTCATATCACCTCCATGAGGTTGTCCTTCTTTCGAATTACGAGAATGTGAGTGACTGTGCGTGTGTGCTGGTTCATCACTGTGTGTATGTGGTGAGAGTGCATGTGGAATCAAATGAAGAAATGCATCCCCCAAGAGGCTTCCAGAGGCAAAGCTTAGGAGTATTTTCAACAAAGGTTCTCTTTCTTTACTATTATCAATAGGAACCAGAAACAGAATGAAGAATGGAGCAGCACTTATCAGCAAAGTAGAGCCTAGTGCTTGAGTCCATAACGTAAAAGTGTCACGTGAAGTTTCTCGATGCTCCTTGTCAGCTCGTGGATGATTATGATGCTTCTCTTCGGCAAGCTTCACATTGGCTTCTCGAGAGTATTTGAACGATGGCGGTTCTTCATGGCTGTGTTCGTGTCCATCGTGCGAATGACCGTGAGATTCACAAGCATACGGTAAACTAAAAAAAACTATAACACCAATTAAGACCAATATAATTATTCTCAAAATAGACTTGTCTGAAGACTTCTGCATTATAATTCACTCAAGAGTCAGCATGAAGCGTAACGATACACTCGCAACAGAATTATGTCATGTATTTCGAATTACACTTTCAAGTTTGACCACCAAAAAGACGTAGCAGGTAGTCAGCTGTAGGGATGGGCGCGACTGAAGCCCGGAATCGAGAGTGTCGACTCGATCGACTCCAAACACCGGTCTCGGTTCGCATGAAGCCTCGCGACTCCACGTTAATCTGACGCGTATTGCGGGGCCGCTTCGCATGAAGCCTCGCGACTCCAAGCTCCCGTGATGAGTATTGCGGGGCCACACGGTCCCTTCGCATGAAGCCTCGCGATTCCAAGCTAACCTGATGAGTAAGGCCCGGATAGATATGTGTTTATATATATTTAATTTTACTAAATATTTTCTATTTATTTACATATATTTGCCGTTTTTATAAATAAATACATATTAAGGTGAATTTATTCGTAAGTAGTTATTATTATTACCTGTATTTGGTGGCATGTCACACTCCTTAGATAAATGCTGCCGACATTTTCGACCCTTGGCAATTCCATTAATTTGCCCCTCTGTTTCGTGAATGTACCCTTGTCTCTGTATTGTAGTAGTATTTCGAGACAGGAATTCCCTGGCCATTAAGTATAGCAGGGGGGCTGGAGAAGACTCGTGACTCCAAGCTCCCCTGATGAGTATTGCGGGGTCGCTTCGCATGAAGACTCACGACTCCAAGCTCCCCTGATGAATATTGCGGGGTAGCTTCGCATGAAGCCTCGTGACTCCAAGCTCACCTGATGAGTATTGCGGGGTCGCTTCGCATGAAGACTCGCGACTCCAAGCACACCTGATGAGTATTGCGGGGCCGCTTCGCATGAAGACTCGCGACTCCAAGCTCCCCTGATGAGTATTGCGGGGCCGCTTCGCATGAAGACTCGCGACTCCAAGCACACCTGATGAGTATTGCGGGGTCGCTTCGCATGAAGACTCGCGACTCCAAGCTCACCTGTTGAGTATTGCGGGGTCACATCGCATGAAGACTCGCGACTCCAAGCTCCCCTGATGAGTATTGCGGGGTCGCATCGCATGAAGCCTCGCGACTCCAAGCACACCTGATGAGTATTGCGGGGTCGCTTCGCATGAAGACTCGCGACTCCAAGCTCACCTGTTGAGTATTGCGGAGTCACTTCGCATGAAGACTCGCGACTCCAAGCTCCCCTGATGAGTATTGCGGGGTCACTTCGCATGAAGCCTCGCGACTCCAAGCACACCTGATGAGTATTGCGGGGTCGCTTCGCATGAAGACTCACGACTCCAAGCTCCCCTGATGAATATTGCGGGGTCGCTACGCATGAAGCCTCGCGACTCCAAGCTCACCTGTTGAGTATTGCGGGGCCGCTTCGCATGAAGACTCGCGACTCCAAGCTCCCGTGATGAGTATTTCGCGGTCGCTTCGCATGAAGACTCGCGACTCCAAGCTCACCTGATGAGTATTGCGGGGTCGCTTCGCATGAAGACTCACGACTCCAAGCTCCCCTGATGAATATTGCGGGGTCGCTTCGCATGAAGCCTCGTGACTCCAAGCTCACCTGATGAGTATTGCGGGGTCGCTTCGCATGAAGACTCGCGACTCCAAGCACACCTGATGAGTATTGCGGGGCCGCTTCGCATGAAGCCTCGCGACTCCAAGCTCCTCTGATGACTATTGTGGGGCCGCTTCGCATGAAGGCTCGCGACTCCAAGCTCACCTGATGAGTATTGCGGGGCCGCTTCGCATGAAGACTCGCGACTACAAGCTCCCCTGATGAGTATTGCGGGGCCGCTTCGCATGAAGCCTCGCGACTCCAAGCACACCTGATGAGTATTGCGGGGTCGCTTCGCATGAAGACTCACGACTCCAAGCTCCCCTGATGAATATTGCGGGGTCGCTACGCATGAAGCCTCGCGACTCCAAGCTCACCTGTTGAGTATTGCGGGGCCGCTTCGCATGAAGACTCGCGACTCCAAGCTCCCGTGATGAGTATTTCGCGGTCGCTTCGCATGAAGACTCGCGACTCCAAGCTCACCTGATGAGTATTGCGGGGTCGCTTCGCATGAAGCCTCGCGACTCCAAGCTCCCCTGATGAGTATTGCGGGGTCGCTTCGCATGAAGCCTCGCGACTCAAGCTCCCCTGATGAGTATTGCGGGGTCACTTCGCATGAAGACTCGCGACTCCAAGCTCACCTGTTGAGTATTGCGGGGTCACTTCGCATGAAGACTCGCGACTCCATGCTCCCCTGTTGAGTATTGCGGGGCCGTTTCGCATGAAGCCTCGCGACTTCAAGCTCCCCTGATGAGTATTGCGGGGTCACTTCGCATGAAGACTCGCGACTCCAGGCACACCTGATGAGTATTGCGGGGCCGCTTCGCATGAAGTCTCGCGACTCCAAGCTCCCCTGTTGAGTATTGCGGGGCCGCTTCGCATGAAGCCTCGCGACTCCAAGCTCATCTGATGAGTATTGCGGGGGGCACACAGTCGCTTTTTTTTTATCAGAATCTCTCATTATTATTATTATTATTATTATTATTATTATTATTTACAATCATTGTACCAAATTGTTGTGATATTGCACTTTTGGCAGGTTGTATTACTATTATTGTTATTAATAATCATCATCATAATAAACACAATAACAATTACGCCTACAACATTACCGATGATAACCCGAAACAATCATCCATGTTTGCTGGCTAATAATCCTATTGTATTCATCGTAAAACAAGGTATCAAGGGACAAACGTGGACGGATAACAAGACCGTCACAATGTGAGAGGCCTGTGCGCACATCTTAAACAAAGCAATTAATAAACCATAACATATTCCAAATCTTACATTAATTCAACACTCACATTTTGTTATTGGAGACACGGAAATGAAACACCCTATAATCAAAGTAAGAATAACACACACAGTGCCAAGAACTTCGTAATTGGTATTCGACATTCCATATAACGATCTTGCCGGCAAAATAAATATCCCATTACTATGCATCAACTAGGCCTATACAGCATATCCTCATACTGTAGAATCCTACAGTAGATCATAACAAAGAACGACTATGCATATAATCATTCTATTGAATCGTTTTGCTGGTTATAATAGCTTGCCATACATTTCAATACCAAAAAAGTATCACTGGCAAGCTAGCAGCAAGATTTATTCAGCTGTATTTTAAACATGCCGCAGCGATAGCGAACAACTTGCTGCCAGCATACATGTTCAAGCAGTTCCAAAAACAGTTGTTAGATGACGTTAGTGCATGAGTGGAGTCGACACTGGAGTCGAGAGTATCGGTTCCAGCGGCAGCAGTCTCGACTCTTCGCGACTCCGTTCGCAACCCATCCCTAGTCAGCTGTGCTAGCAGCTGAAGAAAAACATCATTACCACCACGATAAGCTCAGGCTTGCCAATCCTAATTGCAATTCACAATTATTGTTAGTACCAATAGTTTAAAAAAGTTACCGAAGTGAGCCAAGTAGGACTTCAGAAAACTATTCGAACATCGCCGTCTACAATAATTCTCAAGCCGTGTTATAAGGTTTGGCAACACCACCCATCTGTCATCTGGGTGGCCGAGCGCAAGCACTTGGTATAACGGTGGGTTGCACGAGCCGTGTGGGTTGCCTACTTTTGAATGAATATTTATTGCAGCAAATAGCCATAAAATTAATTATGTTAGTACAAAATCGTAAGTCATTCCGCAGGATTTCCTTCTGGGGGGGGATTCATTAATATATTAGGGTAATTGAGTACATTACTGGTATTACAGGGCCAGATGAACTTGCTGTTCCGTCCCTTAAAACGGCAGTCATCATCATAATTAAAATGATACTGTGATTAATATTCATAAAAAAACAACAATTAAATAACCGCTCTCTTTGCATGAAAAATATTTTAGGTCTCATTTTTTCGACACAATAAAAAAAATGAAAATAAATTCTAAAAAAAATATGGACAACAGTAACTAAATATTGAGACTGATATGATGCAGTGGTATCATCATGACCATAGTGACGTTGTTGCTTAAAATATTGATATTATGTGAGAGAAAAGTAATGTTTTGCTCTCCGTGTTTCTACTGAAATTGCTATTGGCTCTCAAAATCTGCCATCTTGATTATTTTATCTGTATCATTAATTGGAATAAATTGCAGATACTCCTCGTGTACTGAATTATCTTTAATGAAACGGGCACACACAATTAAAGCGACCCGAAGCGACGTGAAAAGATGATTTTATGATGAAAGCCATGTACTGCAAAGCGGGTGATGGTGTGTCGTATTTGATAGTTGGCTTCTTTCCATTCCTCTTTCGTCATCGCATCCGTAATGCAAAAATTATCCCAAATATCATTCCTTTTGTTTTGTAATTTTTGGAGCGTTATATCATAGCCTATGCTCTTGTATTTGGATGAGATACACTGAAGAAAATGGAAAATGCAACACCCAGAAATAGTGGTGCTACATTGCTGCAATTGAACATGCAGGACGAGTGTTCGGTTGTGATTCGATGATTACACTTTCAGGTCCCTCTGACCGCAAGTTTGTACAACAATCAATACAGGATGTGCCCACCACGAGCTGCAATACATTGATGAATTCGGCGAGGCAGGAGTCAATAAGGCCCTGAATCCCTTCCTGAGGAATTGTGGCCCATGCTTGCTGCACTGCACGGGTCAGTTGTTCCAGAGTTGTGGGTGGCTGAGGACGGTTGGCCAGTTGTCGACCCATCATGTCCCACACATGCTCAATAGGACTGAGGTCCGGGGATCTGGCGGGCCATTCTAAGGTTGTGATGTCGTGGAGAGCTTCTCTGGAGATGCGTGCAGTGTGAACCCGGGCATTGTCCTGCTAAAACATCCCATTAGCAATGTTCGCCATCATAGGGACAACCACTGGATTGAGTACCCTTTCAACGTACTGTCGAGCAGTCATAGTGCCCTCAACAAGCAGTAATTGTGATTTCACATTAAAGCCAATTGCTCCCCAGACCATAATGCTTGGTATTGGCACTGTGTGCCTCTCGACAATAAGGTCTGGGTGGACCCTCTCCCCGGTACGTCGGCGCACACGATTCCGGCGACCACTGCGGGCAAGACAGAAGCGCGATTCATCACTAAAGACGACCCTATGCCATTCGTCGACACACGTTGATCGTTCTCGACACCAGGCCAGCCTTACACGTCGCTGTTGTGGGGTCAATGGAACACCTCCTGCAGGGACACGGGATCGTAAGCCAGCTGCACGCAGGCGATTACCAACTGTTTGTTGTGTAACGTGGGGTGCCACAGCTGTTCGAATTTGCGCTGATGTTGCATGGGGTTCCATCCGGGCCATCCGAATGATGTGGCGATCCTCTCTCACAATTGTCTGTCGCGCTGGGCCTGTGCCAGGTCTACGAGTGTGGGTACCTTCATTTGGCCACTGCTGCCATACACGTTGTACCGTAGATGCCTGTCGGCCAACACGTGCAGCGACAGTGCTTAGCGATAATCCAGCCTCACACAGCCCAATTATCCGAGCCCTCTCAAACGGCGACAGTTGTTGATAGCGTGCTCTTCTCTGTCGTTGAGGCATGTTTGACGGGGAACACTTCACTGCACAGACTGCTAGTCAACTACGCTACACCAGAGTCCGTATACTGGAGTTGATTCCTCCGCGACCAATTACGTGGGGAGACCTGTAGCAGCAATCCAATGGGTCTGAAACTTTGATCGTTTACATACCTACATGCAGTGGCGGTTTCTGGGTATTCGATCTGGAGCCAGTGCACACCCATTCTTGCAATATTGCCGTTCACAGTTCAATTTTAAGTATATAAAAATTAAAGTAAGGTTTTATGGTATTATAAAGCGTCAACAATTGTCCAGTATACCGCGTTTTTACATTTAAATGTACCGCATTCGTTGCGCCTCATTGTACGTTTCTTGTGTGCTGGCTCGGGTATCATCAAAGATCGCCGTTCGCCAGTTGCAGTTTTGTAGCCAGCGTTTAGGCTTGACGGCAAAAGGGGGGCATGAGGGGATGTGTGTTTACTATAACAGAATCGGAGCCAGAGCCTTGTCTGGCGAAAGGAACTGCGCATGCTCCGTTTTATTTTCCATCTCCTTCTGTCATATCTGATTGACAGACGAAGAAGTTAGTGCGCAGGTGCTACCGCACTATCTGTTGGAGAATTGTTGTACCGAGTAGATGTTTCCACGGCCGACTGAATACGAGCTGCGCTCTTTACCGGCCTTGACATTCCCAGTCAGAACCCATGTATAACATGTAATTGGAAAGTTTCTACTCGTTGCCGGAAGAGCGCACTCCCCTCCCATTATAGGTGCGATAAGGAATCAGCTGTACAGTACGTATATTAAATGTGTAATCTCAAGAACCACTGGATGGATTTTGATGCTGCTTTCACCATTCTGTAAAGGTGATCTCGAGGAAGATTTGTGTAGAAAATAATTTATTTATGACCAAAGGGAGCCAAGCAGTAACGATTTCAGTGAAAAGGTCGAAAAAATAGCCTGGCGTCCGTGCGCTTTTTAAGCTTACGCTGGGCGAACCGTTAAAAATATCATTATATTATGATTGTAAGAATTGTTCAGCGTGAGAAATTCTACAAAAAAGTCCGCGAGAGCATATCTCTATCTTCAATACATCGCCCACTATAAGTGTTTTTAGTTTGGACGGGAGGGGCATTTGGCTTGCATCTCGCCATTCTTAAATTACGTCTGACAGGAATTCCTTGCACATTCATAACTGTTCCCGGGCGAAGCCAGGGCGGGTTGCTAGTGACACTATATAATTATTATCATTATAATTTCCGCATTATCAAAATTAAAATTATATCACAAAATAAAATAGCGTGCTAATAAATCTAAGAGAAATTAGACATACCTTGCACCTTCTTCGGGTACAAGGACACTTAGTTAGTTAGTTAGTTATTGTTGTTTTAAGGGGCGGAACTACGAGGTCATCTGCCCCTCTTAACACAGATTAAAGAATACAAATTTTGAATTGAATTTAAAATTTTGAGGTGGACATCTAAATTTCAAAAGACCAAAAATTAATAAAACAAAAACAAACAATTAAATAAAAAATAAAAATTATAAAAATAAACGAAAATTACGGAAAAAACAAAACATTATCATTCAAAAACGAACAAGTCGTTGAGTCAAAGTTCACTGGAAAATTTAGATTGCTGGCCCTAACCCACTCCCACTTATAAAGCGGATAACGTGATCAGCAGCCACCGCGTCATCGGCTAATATAAGTTTGAGAGTCGTCTGCAAACCAAGGTTTCTTCGCAAGTCAGCAAGATCCACTCACTCGGTAAAAATGTGGGCCACGGTGAATACGGCTCCACAGGTACAAAGTGGGGGGTCTTCCCTTCTCATTAGGTACGAGTGGGTGGATCTTGTATGACCTATCCTTAGCCTACACAAAATGACGGACTCTCTCCGGGCCCGGAAGGAGCTCCGCCACACGCGAGTAGTTCCCTTGATCGCTCTCAGTTTACTGGGCAGTGGGTCAGCTAGCCACTGACTCTCCCAAAAAGCCAGAACTTGTAGGCGTAACTGAGAGCGAATATCTCTAGCGGGTACCTCCATTGGTCGAGGTGGTAGTGATACCGCCTCTTTTGCAGCTTGATCTGCTAACTCGTTTCCCGCAATTCCCATGTGGCTTGGAAGCTACAGAAAGGTGATTCGAGTGTCAGCGTGGCACAGCCCGGCTAGTAGGTCGTGGATTCGATACAAGGGCACTACTCCAGCACCGTCTCATTAAAAGGAAAGAGAGGATCAAAATTACAGTCGGGAACAAGTAGCAGCTAATCGTGTGTTGTGTTTTGTGCTAAGAGATCTTTCGACAAATTATCAGATACCGTATGCCTTCTTTTTCACGAAGCAGCTGTCAGGACGGGACTTACATAAACTCCTGCTGGACGTTATTCTCGAGGTTGAACAATGCGGTTTCATAATTATAATAACTGTCTCTGATAATCACAAAACTAACACTACAATGATGAGGCATTTAGGGGGAGGGAATTTGCAACCAATGGTCAATCACCCATACGACGAGTCTAGGAATGTATTCCCTAGTTTTGATCATTGTCACATTCTAAAAAAAAAAAAAAAACACATTAGAACGCAGTTTCTGTAACGAGAGATGACTGATGGTACTGGAATAATTTCAGGGAAATACTTGTCATTACTATACACAATGCAAAAGGGTGAGATCGTCAAACCGGTCAGACACCTCACTAAAAAACACATCGAACCCACTAAATTTAAAAAAAATAATGTTCGGCGTGCCAAGGAAGTGATCTCGTCAGAAGTTATTGGTGCCATTAGTACACTGAAAGAAAATATAGGCATGCACCCGGAAGCGTACACATTCATGGACGCTGAAGTAATCATTTTTTTTGAAAAAAACGTTAATAAATGGTTCGCTATGCATGACGTAAGCATCACATATCATCATATTCAGTCTAGAAATCCAGATAAAGGGCATTTTTTCTCATTAAATGTCAGTCGCCTAAACTGGCTAGAGGAATATTTTCTTTGTTACCTTGAAACTTTGAAAGCTGCTAGTAACGCTGCTAGAAAGGACTTCCTGAGTTCTGAGACTTACGAAGCTACCTATACAATTAATCACGGATTCAGCTGTCCAGTGCATAAGGTATCTTCTAAAAATGGGTAGAGGAAAGTCGCCAAATATGGGGAGTTTTTTTTTATAGGGCTCACATTAGACATAAGAAGGAACGGAATAATTTTGGTTTTCTCACCAATGTAAACCTCAGGCGATATACTATGTATATTACAAATATGGGCACGTTTGATGTTGTAATACCCTCTGATATTATTGTTAACTTTAAAAGTGCACTTTCCCCGTATTAGGCAACCGGGTTTCGTAATATGGGGAGGTGAGAAACCTCACGGTTTTTATTTATAATAGGTACACTGAATAGTATACCCTACTAATTAAAGCATTAATTCTGACATTTTTTTTTTCGTGTGGCCTCCTGAGAGGCCGAGTGCAGGTCTTTCTAGTCGACGCCCGTGGGCGACCTGCGCGTCAGGATGAGAGATGGAATGGATGAAGATGAATGAATCTGGGCAAGAATGTGGAAGGAAGCGGCCGTGGCCTGTTAGAAGGTACCGTCCCAGCATTTGCCTGGTGTTGAAAAATGGGAAACCACGGAAAATCATTTCAAGGAAGGCCGACGGTGGGGCTCGAACACACGCGTCTACCGAGTCAGCAGAGAGCTTGGCCCCATGGCCTAACGCTGCGCTTTAGCCAGCGTAGCCACTACTGTCGGTAATTCTGACAATGTAATGAAATCATGAACACAAATAGTACAAAAATACAAAAATGAATATTTTAAGTAAATAACAGTCCTAGTTTCCTGTTGCCAAACTTCCAAACCGTTCAGCAGAAAAATGCATAAACTTTAATGAAAACCGAGTGATTCTGATCGAATTCAACTGTAAGGAGGTGCAAGGTATGTCTAATTTCTCTTAGATTTATTAGCACGCTATTTTATTTTGTGATATAATTTGCATTTTGATATTGTGTGAATTATAATGATAATATAATAGTGTCACTAGCAACCCGCCCCGGCTTCGCCCGGGAACAGTTATGAATGTGCAAGGAATTCCTGTCAGACGTAATTTAAGAATGGCGAGATGCAAGCCAAATCCCCCTCCCGTCCAAACTAAAAACACTTATAGTGGGCGATGTATCGAAAATAGAGATATGCTCACGCGGACTTTTTTGTACAATTTTTCATGCTGAACAATTCTTACACTCATAGTATATTGATATTTTTAACGGTTTGTCCAGCGTAAGCTTAAAAAGCGCACGGACGTCAAGTTCTTTCTTCGACCTATTCACTGAAATCTAAAATCGTTACTGCTTGGCTCCCTTTGATCATAAATAAATTATTTTCTACAGAAATCTTCCTCGATATTACCTGTGCAGAATGGTGAAAGCCGCATCAAAATCCATCCAGTGGTTCTCGAGATTACCCGTGATATCCAAGAATCGGGGACTATGTTTTACACTAAGTAGAGATAAGTCTTAGTCGTGCAATGCTTGGTGAACAGCGCTGTGTGAGCAGTTGAGTAACTAACAAGATTTCATGAAAAAGGTCTCATTGTCTAGGCCGGTATGAGCGCATTCAGTCGGCCGTGATGTTTCATGCGCAGTTTAAAAATTTGTGTCTTTACGCAGCTTGTATAATAGCTCCACTATAGCTTCATTGTGCATTTAAAAACCACATCCATACAGCCAACTGTGTGGATATTATATAGTCTATAGTTGTAACAGTGAATTCACTTTCATAACATTTCTTTATAATTTACAGATTTTTAAGGTCCAGTATGATTTGTATTTGGAGGATTAACGCGGTCTATAATATATATCTTGGTGATCTTGGCCGTGGCAACTATTTGTCAGAAGTGTGTTTCCAAAGTGTGGAATATTTGAGTGCGTGTGTATTATTAAGTATTTAATCCCTTATCATCCCAGCTTGGCTTCACCCACTGACATAGCGAGGGCCATTCCTGTACCGTCGCAAGGACGGTGTATGGGAGCCAAATACACTTTGTCAGCAGATGCAACTGGGGATGGTGACAGGCGCCCGGAAATCTTGGGTCCAATTCAGGGTCAAGGAAGGGGTTTTGACCGTTGACCTAAAAGGAACCGTCTCAGTATTAGCCTAGTGATAAAAATGGAAAACCATTTTTAGGACGGCCGAGGTGGGATTCGGGATTATTATATCTACTGTTCAGGATTTAAAAACTATTACATCGTCCCAACTTACTCTGCAAGAAAAGTTGGCCATATAATAAGAAAAGGGAAGACCTATTCCAAACCTGAATTTAATTCACACATCCCTGTGCAAAAGGAAGGCTAGGAATCGCGTATTCCATGATGAAGTTATAGCAAGTTAGTATGAGTGGGCTTGTGGCTGTGAAATAACCAACAGAAATATTGTTTTCCGTGCCTATTGTTGGCGTGTGAAGACAAAGTAGTGCTACGTGCTCAAAACAGGGTTTTCTGACTTAGGATATTTAAAATAAGAAAATTCCTCTCCGCACGCCGGAAGCGGTGGTAGATTTCACCGGGCAAAAAATAAAGCTTCGAATTCACTAAATTTGCTAATTTTTGTACAGTATACCTACGAAAGTGCCACATGTTTAGCGTACAACATCTTCTTATAATCCCTTGGTGTAAGAGTGTGTAATATCAAATATTCATTCAGACAATGATTTTAGGCACATTTTAGAGGGGTATTGGCCATTTTAAACTGTTTTGATATTGTGCCTAAGGGAGGTATGATTTCTTTTCTCTCAAAACTCAATTTCTCCCACCCGTTTGGTCAATGGTTGGTGCTATCAAAAACTTTACGAAAATAAGTTTGGTCCTTATTCGAAAAATAGTGCGAACTTTGAATGGATTCAATTTTTTAACATACTAAGAAAGTTATAGCGATACTTTACTTTCCCCCAATTTCCACCTCGTTGGTCCGATTTTGCCCATTAACGAACTCGACCGAGATTTTGAATGGTTATATTTTCTTCTTCTTCTTTCGAATAACCCATTTGGAGGGTACGATGAATCAACGTTGGCTATTGTCCATTGTATTCAATTTCCGTGTTTCCAAATTTCTTTCATCCTTCTAGAGTGACGATCTTTCTCCTCTTGAGTCCACTTTCTGCCAGTTGTTTGTTTCTTCCTTTCTTGAAATTTTGCCTTTTGAATAGCTTCTCTGAAGAGTGATCTGTTTGCTATTGTGTCTATCTGAATTTTGGCATTTGTCAAATCTTTGTCAATTTCAATGAACCGTGTGGGTTTGGATTTGTAACTACGTAGTCAGTAAGTTAAGATCTGTTTAGTTAGTCTATGGTTATATTTTACGTATACGTATAAAGTATATATTAAATTTTGAACTGACGGTGGTTTTGGGATCTGGGGGGTGTGAAACGCGAGGATATGTCATTTTTTTTCGGAAGTCGCAACGGTATTCTTTGGAATATGTAGCTTTCTAATGAAATCAAACTAAAATTAACAAATACTAACAATCAAAAGCGTACATGAATGTAACTACTAAGAAAATAACAAATCAGACAACAGCTTCATTGTGCATTCAGAAGGAACATAGAACAGCAAAATATCAGGGTGTCGAAAAACGGACTCCAAGTGCCACTAGTGAACTTGGAGAAAATAGAGTAACATCGTGATGAGACAGTTATTTTGTATGCATCTATTTATATCAAATTTAGATGTTTCTTTTTAAGAGGTCCCACCCACAATTTTTCATCACGAGCCGCCACTGCCTACATGGCATGGTTCCATATCTTGAAAATCAACACAAACGACCAATGCCTTCATGGTGTTGCAATTTCCATTTTCTTCAGTGTATTTGCAGTCGAATTTCCTCTATAAAGTAGCTTTCTTTCATTAGAATGTATGTTAACCTTGATGCTGCTGTTATGCTCATCATGTCACGGGCCTTGACCTTTTCTAAATTTGATAAATCTCCAACTTGAAGAGTTTCCCAAATCACAGTAATACCATAGGTTGCTATAAGCATTATTACAGTTCGAAAGAGTGTCATTGCAGTGTTTATTGAGAGTAGTGGAAGATATTTTATGTTATATATTGCTCTTATTGCAGCGGCTGATTTTTCTTGCACGTGGATTCAGAATGTGGTTAAGGTTGTTTGAAGTTTTACTCCGCGGTATTTGAATTTTGGGACGATTTCTTTTGGTTTATTTTGTAGTGTCAAATTGTCTTTTGTTTTTATCCTCCCGCCTTTCCTAAAGGACATCTGTTTCGTTTTCATAAGATTTATTTGTAATCCATTTACTTTTGCCCATACTTCGAGATTCTGTAGTACTTCTTGTAACTCTTTTATATCTGCTGATCCTATTGCCATATGATCTGCATACATAATCATAGTAGCTCTGTTGTTTTCGGTGATTTTTGTAATATCAGCTGCCATGACGTTGAAAAGTGTTGGGCTCATTGGATCTCCTTGGAGAACTCCATTGGTTTGAGTCAGTTTTTTAGATAATGGTACTCCATCATCTATTTGTATATAGTTGTGGCTCAATACATCCATAATGACTCTTGTAACGGGGTCTGTTTCTCCAGTCACTTGATTGAGCATATGGAGGAGCTTTTCTCGATCTACGTAGTCAAAAGCTTTCTTATAGTAGATAAAAAGCACATGGTATTTTTTCCCAGGATGTCGTAGAGTATCTTGAGCTTGTTCTATCAGAAAGGAAATGGCGTGGATGGTGCTTCTTCCCTTTCTAAACCCAAACTGGTTTTGCTGGATTTTTTCATCTATTTTATCTACGAGTCTAACATTTTCTAGAGCAATGCCTCGGTAGGAGTCAGGGATATGCACTTCACCTTTACCTTTGAAGAGACCTTTTAAAATTGAGGTTCTCCATGCCTCGGGAATTTTCCCAGTTGTCAAGCATGTATTGAACAACTTGGACCAGTAGTCCTCTGATAGAGAGAAGGATTCTTTGATATGTTCAGCATAAATGCCGTCTTGGCCTGGGGCCTTTCCATTTTTAGCTGATCTTATAACCTGTTCTATTTCTTCTCTAGTTATAGGATTTAGAAGTTCCACGATTTCTGTTAAGGGAAGATCGTAAGCAAAGTCCTTATGTTGTAGATTAAGTATGTCTTCGAAGTGGTTTTCCCATGTATCCATTTGAATTTCTCTTGTGAATGACGGATTTTTCTTTCTAAGAACTGTGAAGGGGTTTTCTTTTGCAATTTCAACTTGTTGCATTGCATCTTCTTCTATGTATATTGTTTTCTTCTTTTTTAATAATTGTTTATACGATATCCTCTGTTTTGCATATTGTGAAAGGTTCGATTCATGCATTGAGGCTCTTGCGCGGTTTAGTGCAGCGAGTGTCTCTTTCCGTTTGATATAGCATTCCTTATCGAACCAAGGCTGTGCTTTCCTGCTTCCGATGGGTATTCTACAACCTAGGAGAGTGTTTGTGAAAAGGTCTATCGATTGATTTAATTGATTATGTTCATTTAGTGGTATTGCTTTCGTTATTTTGTATTTGTCTTTAGCTAGTTCAACCTGATTTAGTTTCCTGGATGCTGAGAACTGCAATGAGGTATTTTTAGGTTGTAGTTGCTCAATTTCGAATTTTGTCATTACTGGAATGTGTTTCCTGATTGGAGCCATGTCTGACGACCATAGACCTTCTTGACTTATTATGTTTATACCCTCATCTCGTACGAAGACAAGGTCTATTGAGCTTGTTCCGTTAGGCGCAAAGTAGGTTTTCAGATGAGGTTTGTTTATAAGAGAATAGCCTTCCTCCTCTAGTGTTTCCTATATTAGATCTGTTTTAATGTTTGGCTTATCAATCCTTGCATTTAAATCACCAGCTAAAATTACCCTAACTTCACTGCTCGTTTCTGTGATGGCTTTCATTACTTTTTCCACTCCTGTTTCGTTATCTGTTTTTGGATTAATGTATAACCCAACGAAGGTGACTTCTTTTGTTTTGACAATAACCATATTTTCTGCCCTAATTATTTTCTTGATTGGACCTAGCTTAGGCTTGATGAAAATGGAGGTTATCCCTTAAGGTCTTCCTGCAGTGGGTTGGGCGAATGAATGGAAAGCGTAATATCCCTGGATACTATATTGATTAGAGTGGAAAGTTTCTGTAGTGATTATGTCATCAAAATTTGTTGTGTGTTCTATAGAGATATACGACATTGCTTGTTTTAAGCCATCAATGTTCCATAATAAAATATATACGTATTTAGACGAGTTCCACGCCATCATCTTGTCAGGTTCTCCGAAAGCGACATTTCCTAATTACTATTCTCTTTGGCCAGAAATCTGGTTGTTCCGTTTTGTTGATATGTTTAAAAGGGAATCCTATCTTGTAGGCTTTGTTGTAACCCGGCGTTTGAAGTTCTTCACAGTGAACATTGCCTACTTTTACTCCAGCGAAGATAACGCCATCTATGCGCCGTACTCAGAAACAGTCTGTCCTCCATCTTGTTGTAAAGGCCAGTGGGTAAACAATATGGAGGTACTTGCATTCTGAGTGATAAAAGGTAGAAAGTAACCCTTTCCATCGTTGAATTCGAGATGATATACTGCGCAATTGTTGTTTGTCACACGAGGACCAAGACGAATAAAGCCGATCACAAGGAGGGTGTACGTTTCTTCAGCATACCGTCAGTGATAAAGAACCAATGCGAACTCACGAAGAAACGAAGCGAGAGACGCCGAGCACTGTGGCTTTCTCGCATAAATCGGTAAGACCTGAGAGATCGTGGTCATCAGCCCCATGTATTTGGGTGTATGTTGAATTTGTCTGATAAAATGTGTCACTGTGGTAACTGAAGTAATGTGCAGTTAGATTCCCTCCTCAGCATTCCTGGAAGTGGTTTTCCGTAGTTTCCCCACTTTTACTCCAGGAAAATGCTGGGATGATTCCTAACTTAAGGCCACGCCCACCTCCTTCCTGATCCTATTCCCAATTTACAAATACAGGCACTAATACAGCCATCACAATAACACAGGTTATCACACAAATTCCACACGCACAAACCCAAATGACCACCATGTCACAGCCCTGATGCAACAACAGCAAAGAAGCGAGAAAGTGCTACGCTCCAGCTTTTAAACTTGCCTCCCAGGGATGTTGACCAACCCAACACAAGGTCAAACATATTGGCCTAGGTATGACTAGTGGGGTATTTTTGAGGCAGTAGTAGGTAACCTGTTTTGGTATTGCAGGACGGTCGACGGGAACACGAGTTCTTTTTTCTTATCGGGACGCAGTAGGAATTCGCGGCAAAGTGTTTGTTGTATATTTACTTGAGATAACACGAATATTCTAGTTACTATGCCCAGAACATTCGGAGGGGAAGTAAAGCCGGCGGTCCCATGTCATAGATTTATGGCATGTTAAAGAACCTTCCACTAATTACACCCGTGTGAAGCTAAATTGGATAGGTTAAGATTGTAAACAACGCTCTTAGGTTTCTACGTTCGTTGCCAAGAGCCGACTGCGGTGGCGTTTAGTAGCTAAGTTCTGAACTTGGCCTAGTTGTCGTTGACGGTGGCGCTTGGCGGCAAAAGTAGGAACTATTTGAAAAATTCTAAGTTGCAGTCTGTACTTAAATTAAACAAGTAGTTCCGTGAAGAACTATACAGCCTATTTTCATATATCCTACTTATGTTAACTGCCACTATCAACATACAAAATTTCAGTTTGATTGCTGTAATAGATTCGTAGATATTGAGAACCGACTAAATATTTCGGATAGTCGCCATGTTGGATTTTATGTATGTATATCCTAGAGTTATGTACTGTTACATGAATATTATTGTGTACTTCAATCGCATGATTAGGACACACGAAGTAAAAACGTGATTTTAAAATTCCGCACAGCTGCCATCTTGTGGTTATGGAAACAATTGAAATAAATTAGATGCCAGTGGATTAACATTCGTATAAGGATTTACTGTACCAAGTTTCACTGCACTCGGATGGTTAAATTGCGAAAAACGTCTATGTGAATATTTATACTTCGCGTCGCCGCCATGTTGGATTTGTGATCACCAGGTTATTTAAAGTCCTATAGGTGAACTTGAGTTCATAGCCCCTATGAATATAAAAAAAACAGTTTGATTGCTATAATAGATTCGTGGATATTCAGAGCCGTCTTAATAATTCGGATGGTCGCCATGTTGGATTGTTAAATGTATAGGCCATAGAGTCATGTACCATTAAAGGAAAATTATTGCGTAGGTTCATTTTTCAAACTTTCACTTCTATCGCATGATTACGACACAAGAAATAAAAACTCAATTTTTGAAATTCGCACAGCCGCCATCTTGAGGTTATGTAAACAATTGAACTAAATTAGATACCAGTGCATTACAATGTGTATAAACATTTCCTGTACCCGATTTCATTGCGTTTGGAACATTAAATCGCGAGAAAGGTCTATTTAAAATTTTCAAATTCGCTTGGCCGCCATGTTCGTTTTGTAGTTACCAGTTTTATAAAAGTCACATAGGTGAACTTCTAGTAGTTCCCTTTATCAACGCAAAAAATTCCAGGGTGATATCGCGAATAGTTTCGGAGATATTGAATGCTGGTGAAATATTTCGCACAGCCGCCATGTTGGATTGGTGAGACGTAACAAAATTTGAAGGACACGGTCGGGGCCGCCCGGAATAGTTCTATGAACTTACCGAGTTTCATTGAAATCGCTCCAGCCGTTTAGAATTTATTAGGGGAGGACACACACACACCTCACACACACACACACACACACACGGACAAAAGGTGATCTCATAAGCCTATTTTTTCAAAATTGAAAATAGGCTAAAAACAGATAACACACACTAATACAGTCATAACAATTAACACCGGTTATCAGACAGATTCTACACACACCCAAAGTTCACGGGGCTACTTGACCACGTTGTCGCAGTCCCTAAACGTAAGAATCAACCAACCAACCATTCTAATTGGAACATTCCAATCTGGAACCTTCCATATACTATGTATATATGCATCTGAAGTCTGTAGACGGCAGTTCCGCGCCAGATTCGCTCTGGACCCCTCAAGTTAGTCCACCTTGCGTATCGTTGTGTATCAACTAAGTGTTAAATAAACCGTTGTTTTATATTAACAAGTGTGTGTTATTTATCTTGTATCTCCCACGATATAACAGTGGTGCCAGAAGTGAGATAAGATAAATAACGATGTGAAACAGAGTGAACTTTCTAACCTCAACGCAAGTGTGTGCACCGAACTAAGTTCATCGCAGTGTGTGTTAAGAAATTCTAAACCGAGCGAACTTTCTATCTAACCTCATCGCAAGTGTGTGCACCGAACTAAGTTCATCGCAGTGCGTGTTAGATATACTGTTCTCCACTCATCTTCCCCATGCCGGACTTAACTTCTGAGCAACTCCAACAATTCTCGGAAATGATCGCCGACGCTATCCGACAGACAATAAGGTCAACAACGTCATCAGAGCCTCGACGGCCAAAGTTCACAATGCAACCGTGTCGTGCTACCGAAGGGACGACTAAAGACGAATATTTCACTCGCTGTACCTGGGCGCTCAACCTGAGCAAGGTACCCGCGGATCAGCATGCACACTTTGCACGTGTTTACATGGGATCAGAACTCAATGATGCCCTGAAGATCCTGGTGAGTCCTAATGATCCGGAAACTCTGTCATACAATGAGATTCAATCCAAGCTGAAAGGCCACTTCGACGCCACACGCGACAAGTTTACTGAGAGCATCAAATTTCGGAGTGTAATGCAGAAGCAAGGAGAAACCTTCGCTAGCTTCACCTTAAGCCTGCGGCAGGCTGCAACGTTTTGTGAGAATGGCACATTCCTTGATCGCAAGTTAATTGAACAAATGCTCGCAGGGTTGGAATCACGAGAAACGTGTGACGAGATTATTGTAAAAAAAAAAAAAAAAAAAAAAAGCAGAGAACTTCACCGCAGCATATGAAATCGCGCATGCACTCGAAGCTACTCGCACCACCGCCGACGAGGTCAAATCAGCTGCCGCTAAGTCTGAATCAACCAATCGGATTGGATAATAGAAGCCTCTGTCCAGGAAGAAAAGCAACCAGCAGTCGCCACGCAGTAAGTCAGCTCATCGAAGTCAAGGGTCTTACAACCTAACCATGCAGCACCAAGGGCCACACCAGGTAAATCGAAGTGCATCCTAGGACAACCAATCAACATGTGCAGGGTGCGGTGAAGCTCAACCTCGCAGTCAGTGCAGGTTTCTGAACGCCGAGTGCCTGAAGTGTGGCAAGAAAGGTCATATCAGAAAAGTTTGCCGATCGAAATCTAGGAAACATCGAACAACAAACCACGTGACCGAAGAAGAGCTTCCAGCAGAGAACCTCGATGTCGTGGAGTACCTCAGCAAAATCGAGGTCATCGGATTGGTCAACGCAGCACCTAAGCCACTGGTTGATGCCAGCATAGAGGGAACCACCGTCAAAATGGAACTCTACACCGGCTCCCCCTGCTCAACCATGAGCAAATCTAAGCTAAGTATGATTAAACCAGGTTTTGTGTTGCATAAAAATGATCGTAACTTCATCAGTTGCACTGGCCATCCAATCAAATGCATTGGCAAAATGTCAGTGTGCACGACCTTCGGAACCACAACCAGGAACCTGAATCTCTACGTGGTTGACGATGAAGTCGACTCGCTCTTTGACCGAGAGTAGATTTCGGAGTTTGTACGGGAGATCGACTTTGGTCACCTCTTCAGAAAATCCGACCCAATCCGAAAGCTCTCAGACGAGCAGGCTCTGACCTTGGAACAACAGAAGCAGCTCGACAACACTCTATCTCGCTACCAGGATGTGTCCAGCGATACCCCCGGGAAGGTCTCAGATCCCCCAGCAAAGATGCGCCTGAAGGCTGGAGCTACACCTGTGTTCGCCCGAGCTCGAGACGTACCAGTTGCCCTCCGCGATGCCTACGCCAAAGAAATCGACAAGAAAATTGCATCTGGCTTCTACAAAAGAGTGGACTACTCTGAGTGGGCATCGACAACGCACGTCGTCGCCAAGAAGAACGGCAAACTGAGGATCAGAGGCAACTACAAGCCTACACTCAACCTGCAGATCATCATCGATGAACATCCGATTCCCAAGGTGGAACATATGCTCAACCGAATGCGCGGCACCACTCTCTTCTGCCACCTGGATATCACCTATGCGTACACTCACCTCGAGGTCGACGATGGTTCAGCCTTGCTCTCACGCTTAACACGCCAACTCACGGTCTGATCCGCCCAACGCGAGCAGTATGTTGAGCAGCTAACATCCCCGCTATCTGGCAGCGGCGAATAGATACAGTCTTGCAAGGTCTCCCAAACGTCGTAAGTTGTTTGATGACAGTATAATTTTTGCTGATAGCTTTGAAAATCTGATGCAGGCCCTCAGCATCACTCTGGAACGGTTTCGGCAACACAACCTCCAGCTCAACAGGGCCAAATGCGTTTTCGCTCCAACATCCCTAGAAGCCCTTGGCTACAAAATCGATGCGTCAGGCATCCACAAGTCTGATGCCCACATCCGAACTGTACGTGATGCACCGAAACCGACTACACCAGAAGAACTCCAACTGTTCCTTGGTAAAGCAACCTACTACAGCTCGTTCATCCCTGATATGTGCACCAGAGACCGACCACTCAGAGACATGCTGCTCAAGGACCCTCTGATCTGGACACCAGAAGGCGATATGGCATACAAATACATCCAGAACGCCCTAACCTCGCCCAAGGTACTCATGCAGTATGACACAGCGTTACCACTCCTGTTGGCCACGGACGCCAGCAAGACCGGCCTGGGCGCAGTACTGTCACACTGGCTCAGCAACGGACAAGAACGTCCAATCGCTTACGCCAGTCGAACGCTGACAGCAACGGAGCAAAGGTACCCTCATCTCCGCACGAGACTCAACTTGACCAGGCCACGTCGAGGTCACCACCCAATCGACCAGGTCACAGCGCAACCGACCAAGTCACCACGCAACCAACCAGGTCACCGCGCAACCGACGAGGCCACCGCGCAACCAACGAGGTCACCGCACAACTGACCAAGCCACCGAGCAACCGAGCCTGAGACGAGTTTGCTTCACCGAGACACCAGCAACAGCCCAAACACCACTAGCCACACCAGCTACACCTGTAAACAGGCCACCACCTATTTTTCCAGACCCCATTTATTCCCCAAAGGAGTACTCACCAGCGCCGACCACCATTGAGCTTCTCTCCTGATTAAGTTTCCTAAATCATCCATTTAAAAGAGGGAGGGATTGTTGTGTATTTACTTGAGATAACACGAATATTCTAGTTGCTATGCCCAGAACATTCTAATTGGAACATTCCAATCTGGTACCTTCCATATACTTTGTATATATGCACCCGCAGACTGTACACGGCAGTTCCACGCCAGTTCCGCTCTGGACCGCTCAAATTAGTCCACCTTGTGTATCGTTGTGTATCAACTAGTGTTAAATAAACCGTTGTTTTATATTAACAAGTGTGTGTTATTTATCTTGTATCTCTCACGATATAACAGTGTTATTCTGAGGAGGTGTTATAAGTAATTCTATGAGTGAAAATATTATTCTATAGTGTGTGTTAACTGACCTGAAGACTAATCAACCGCACGAGGGCCATAATAAAATTGGTAATAGTTCAGAAGTGGTGAACATTCTACAAAACTACTTAAATTAGCCGAAATGCCTTTTTAATGGATACTAATATTGTAGAAATGCTGTGGTAATAGATGTTTTCTCCTCCGTTGTCTATAACCCACCCACCATCCCTTTTTAGATCACGACTTATATACCATAGTAAAATTCCAGCTGTGTCCGCCATAATACACGTGAATTATGGGACAAATGCAATATTGTCAACCCCGCTCATACGGTACTACTCATCAATAATCTTTATCTGAATCAATGATTTTTGCCACGTTAGCTAGTACACTGACTTAGGAAATGTCATGGGATAGTCACCCAATAGCATGTGGGGCCTCTGGCAGCAGAACATCAAAGTCTATTCCAGAACAGACAGGGGCCCATTCCATATCAGGATCATGCACCCCAGTGCCTAACAGAGACACCACTTCCCTGGACCACACTCTCGGGGCAGGCGGGATCCATCGATTCATGTGGTCTGCGCCACACACGGTACCTCCCATCTGCATGATGAATTGAAATCATGATTCGTCCGACCATATCACGTTACGCCATTGTTCCATTTCCCACCCCTGGGGATTGGCGACAAGTGCGCGTCGTTGTGTCGATGACATTGGATTAACAGCTGGCTCCCATACCCCATGGAACTCATGCTCCTACGGATTGTTCACTGAGAGACGCGTCTAGCACGGCCTGTGTTGAATTGAGCCGTGATTTGTTGCACTGTTGCCCTTCCGTCACTATTGACAATCCGTCTCAGATGTCGCCAGTCACGGTCATCGAGGGTAGCTGGACGGCCAGTGACACCCACATTCAACCATTCACCATACACCCTGGACATGGTTGACTGTGTGAAGCCGAATTGCCGCACACTGCCGAAATCGCACTTCACATCCGTCGAACAGTGTCAGCTCAATATATAATCTCAGACAGTGAACAAAAATCCAACCTTTTGGTGGATGTTTTAGGGGTGGAGTGAGGTTTGACAAATACTTCTCCACAAAAGGCAATTTTATCACTAAAATTGATGCTTCCACGCTTCTCACCACACGTATTTACTCCGGCTTTTACAACAATATGGCGGACGTCTTGTTTCTCGGGAGAGGCAAAAGATGGCGCTGGCATCGGCCCGCCCCACCCCTGACTCGTGCAACCCACTTATTGCTAACACTGCGTAAACACATAGATTTTGACGCCAAATGTTTCCGAAAATACAACAAAACATAACGTCCGCTAAAACTACACACAAATATCACCAATAAAGGATACATATTAACATTTTTTAGATCGTAGGCTTTCGCTGCCGGTGTCTAGTTTATCATCTAGGCTTTCAGGATGGAGCCGCCTCGTATATCGGTGATTATTTACCGACGTTTCGGCTGACATTGCAGCAGCCTTAATCATGGGTAGGTACGAGTTGGTGTCCGTACTCAAACGTCGGGAAATAATCACCGATATACGACGCGGCTCCATCCTGTAAGCCTAGATGATATACATATTATCATGCTATGTACTGTCGATTCCCGATAAGGTAATAATAAAAGGCTGTACTGTACCTCAATGTCCCACTGCTTGAAGTTTTTTTTATTGCTGCTATATTCACTGCCATCATTGACGTGCTCAGAAAAGATATTTAAGACTATTCTTACAAACTTAGAGACTGCCTTTGACTTTTAAAAAAAAGATACGAGCCATACAATAGTCGCAAATGATGTGTAACATGTTATCCTACTATGAAATTGAGATAAAATGTATGTGAAGTCATCTGACATGTTATCCTACTCGTATACTACACAGCTTAGACATTCCTAAAATGTTAATTTACTCTCCGTTTTCATACTGGTACTATGATGAATTAATAGATTGAATTGGAGATATGCTACTGTCACACTTGTTTGAACAAACATCATATATTATATTGTAAATTAAGTGGTGGGTAGTCTCTAGCCTATCTATAGACTACTAGAAATAATTTTCAATACATCCAAATTTCCCAACTCCTGTTTGGTGCAAACTATTGTAATTAAAATTAGATAAATCGTAATTTCACGTAGATTCTGTTAAAATGACGCATAATGTTATGATATGTATCGTTTAAATCGATAATCTGGTAGCAAAAACATTTGCTGGGACTGGGGTTCGAACCCGAAACCTCATGATTCGCAGACCAAGGGGCTAGCCTCACAGCTATTACAACCACGGATATTTAGAGTACAAGACAGTTACGTATTTTCACGTGCCGGTAATAATATGGCAGTAATTTTTTATTCTCCATTAATACTTTGCTTTTTTCGATAATGTTCCTGCGTGGAATTGAGTTTTACATTTGTAATGAATACGCCTAATTGACAGTAAAGGGACTTCCAATGAAAGGTTAGCCCAGTTCCCTTATTAAAAAATCGATATATATTATATTGATCACAGCAGTACCGCAATGTGGGTTAATATCTGAATAGCCATTGTGCAGAAACATAATACCGGCTTTGCAGACTAGTTACAATGTTTCATTATTAAAGCATATTGTTCTATCCCGATGTTGGGGGAGGGATGAACAGGTGTGTGTGTGAATGTATAACTTTAGGGGTAGTTTCCGAAAAGGGGTAGTTTCCCGTAATTGGGGGAGACAACTAGTGTAATGTGTTGGTAAGAGGATGTGAGCTAATGGGGTGCGTTCCTACGGGGTGCGTCTATTCGTTAAGGGGTGAACGTTTATAAAGGAGCTATTAACTTAGCTTACCAATTAAGTATGAGCGAGCGTTAGCGAGCTCATGTGCAGAGTCGACAACTCGGCACGCCGCTGTCTGGCTGCTTACTCGAATACCATGAGATTCCTGACGGTGCAGTTCCTGCCGTTCACGGTCAGGGACAATTAGGACTAAGGTCAGGTTGGGTGTAGGGAGGTAAAACTAGGTGAAATGAGTAGTAGATGTGTGTGTTTACTGACCAGGTATTTATTGGTCAGTGGCGACAATGTGATGTCCTTATTTCAGTAAATCAGGGTAGAACAATGTGTACAATTACAAATGTGGGTTTGGTGATGTGTTACAAAGTTATTAGGATATCTGAACACACTCTTATGCTCACCTGGTGGTGTCGTGACGTAGTCGGAGCTGGAACTGGAGAGGGACAGAGCCGTCGGCCGCGAATGGATAATGGGTCTTCCTGGGTTTACCTTTTAAGGTTTCCCGCTCTGCTGACTTAGCGTTTCGTCACGTCGGTGCTCCAGATTCCGTTGGTAGTGTTGTTGTTTGTGAAATGCTGTAAGCTTTGGCTAACAGCTAGCTTGCTGCGCCCGCTTGTGTTTAAGGAAGTGTATGTGGCTTATGGCATAGCCCTTAGAGGGTAGGTTTATGGGCGAAAGGTGAAGGGGTGTCAGATCCTAGGGGTACTGCCCCTGGGCTGAACAAGACCTCCTCGGCCTTTGTTCGCGGCCTCGCGAACGGAAAATAGAGTAGGTGTGACGATGTAGTGGTTCTTCTTCTTCTTCTTTTCTTCTGTGGTGTCGTGTAGATGTCGTGTCGTCCTTCTGGTTGGTGATGTGAGTTTAGAGTGTGTTCAGGGGGTTGGGTATTGGGTATAAACATGTACATAGCTTATTATTATTATCATACTCTTGATGCTATTGTTGCTAATGAAAGAAAAAAAATGACATAGACATGTGCATATTGGTGTGCCATGCAGGAAGGAAAAAAAACCATGGTTGGACGGGTGGTTGTGCCGTCCGTCGTTGTCTGGGAAAAAACTTGCCCCCTGCATGTACATTGTGTTTACAAAGTATAAATAGGTATAATGTATAAAAGATTGAAGAGGATAGAAAAACAGGTGCCCCGGGTGTAAATTTAAGGGATTATATCAGAATGGTTTATTGTTGGGGGTAAATGGAACACCTTTACAAATTTTAAGTTAGAAGGGTAGAAATGAAAGTACATGTGTTGAAATGTATAGGGTTACGTGTGATAGTATGCATTGAAAAATTGTAACAATATTCGCCGTGGCGATGATGGCAATAATGGTGCCGTATACAGGATGGTGATAGTCCTGTGGTAATTATGGTAGCATTGTATAATGACATTCGTAATCATAATGATGGTAACAATCATGATACTGATAATAATAATAATTATAACATTTATAATAATTGTTACGTGCAATGCCCGTTCCAACGCTTTTAATTATGTATCTTCCCTGGATGTGAATTCACGACCTTTTCAATCGACCGCCTGGTCGCTTGATTCCGATTTTGAACACGAGATGACAGTATCTGTCGGACTTCGGCGCTGCTAGCCGTAGTTCCTTCTTCTTCACCACTAGAGTGTGTTGGTGGTGCCTTATAAACTAATCCTATTCGTGTCATATTTGAAGGCTATTATGATCCTACGTCATGAAACAAAGGACTGTGTATACATGATACCGCCAAATTAATTACTTAATAATCACATTGTTGTTTGATGTGTCAAGCCTTGATTGGACAATAACAATTTACATGAATGCAGTTCGGTATCTGACGTGTGATTCTCCGCCATCTTGTGGTCTTCATTGTCTGTCGTCTAGGAAGCAACTAGCCAGCTGGTGTGACAGAGTATCTCTTTGTGGGCTAGGGGGCATTGGCCCGTAGCTTTTACAAAATATGAATACCTATTCAACTAAGAAAATGCCTGTGCTCGTAAGGCTTTAATTTTCATCGTTTCGCCGTGAAGAGGAAGTATGACATGCAAATCGTATCTCGAGGCAGACAGGAGTGCTTGTGATTCCAAAACGGCGCATGGCTGGGTGGGCCATTTTCAGGCAATTTAGTGCCGTATAATATTTTATTTAAATTGTGTGTTGATTAATTTATTTTTATTGTGTCTCCACTGAGAAGTTTTTAAGGTACGTAATGTTATTCTAAATTTGTATATATTTTATTATGGGAGCTCCAATATTGGCCTTGTATAAATGTTTGATGTTGTGTTTTGTTTCGCCTGGTAGGCCTAATTTATTTCTGTTTTAATAATGTTACCAGATATATATTAATTTTGTTATTTTTTTTCTTCGTACCTTCTGGAGACACATTTCTAGTTTATTTTGCGTTTTAAATTATTAGTTATTTTCTTTTGGCAATCTTGGGATTGGCATATTATTAATCTGATGTAAGATCCGATGCACCACCCTCATGTCAATAGTGTTAAAACGTAATTCCTTCCTGCTTTTATTTTTCTCTCCGGTGATTTTAAAATTAATTTAATGCTAATTGTTTGCCGTAATTTCGATTTGACATGCGGTCGTCTGTTTTTGTGGCCATGTTTGTTTTGTTTTTGTTTTGCCGAAATGCATCCTGGTCTCGAAGGCATTATCTTGGCGTCGGGCGGTAAACTCAAACGTGTTGTGGTGTTAGCTTATTATGTTTTTTATTAATCTTGTTGGTTTAACTTGTGTTTTTGGTGAACGTTCCTGTGTTTTTCTCCGTCATGCAAATTATGGATTTATTTTCTGATCCAATTTTATTTTATTAATTTAATTTTAATTTTTTTTTTCGTTTTATGTCGTGGCCTGGATCACTGCATGTCGGATCGGTATTGCATTCCCTTGTAAATTATCAAGCTCTTTCTCATTTAATTAAGCCTGTAATTTTATTTTAATCTTTGGGCTTTAACATTTTAAAGCAACTGTTGTGGCATTATTTCGTCGGCGACAATTCCATTAGTTATTGGGGGGTGTCTGTAGTCGAGCCTGTGCGTTCCCCTTCTCCACCTTCCTTCCACCCCTTTGGGTGTTTTTCTGTTGGGGCATGTCTTCTGGAGGTGATTTTGCTGAAGCGAGGCGGACCTCTAAATAAAAGGTAAGTTGGCCCATCCACCTTGGCCGTCACCCGTGTCATTTTGGTAGCAGACCGAGCTCGAGTTCGCTTCCGTAACTATCCCCTCCTCAATACCCACAGGCTCGGTTTATGGACCCTTCTAGTGCTAATGGAGCGGTTGTTGGTGGGATGTGTCATGTCAGTGCACTTGATGTTATTTAAAGCTAATCCTTGTCGTTTGTTTAATTTCATGTTTGCCTCTGAATATCCATGTGGTGAGATAACTGTGACCTGTTCCAAGCGAGGTGTTTGCTGCTGTATTTTATCCTGTTTGTATGCAACATTCCCACTGAAAAAGATGCTAGGTAAGTGGCTGGCATGTGTTCTTGGCATGGGAAATGGGGATTTGTTAATATTCTGATAGCCTACATGCTACGAGTGAAGGCGTCCTGGAGCCCTGTCTGATGCTGTTCGTCATGTGCTTTGTGGCAATTTTTGTAATTTAGCTTCCTGTTCTCGAGCCAAGCAGGCGGTGACGTATGCAGTTCTGGGCAGCATTGTGCATGATTTTGTGTAGTATTGTGGCTGGGTTCGAGTGTCAACCTAATCTATGGTGTTGGTAATTGGTAGTTATGGTATTGTTGTGAAAGTGTAAACTGCCCTCGTAATTCCTAAAATTTGTTTCCTTCTGTATTGTCTGTCTGCATTCTGTGTTTTACAAAATGGCCGACAATAATAGTGCTTTCGATTTAATTGACTTAAGAGATAACCTTGTGAATTTGGAGAGTCCTTATGGGGTTGAACGTGAATCACCTCTGTTTACTAGGTCTGAGGTTTTGGGATCGATTACTAGTAGTGGTTTGCCTGCCCCTCTATTGTCTGGTTCCGGCTCGCCCAGACCTCTTAACCCTGCATACGGTCATTCTTCTCATGTTAGGTCACCTAATGATTTCCTGGGTACTGTCGACCCGTTGTATCCCAGTTCTTTCTCTAGCAATGTAAATGTTTTGTCTCCTGCAGAGGGTGTGTGAGCGGGCTACCCTGGTAACAATGTCTCTTTTCCAAATGCTAAATTCTCGCCTACCGTTAATTATGGGTCGATTCCTCATTCTATTTCTGGTTTCTTAACTAAGTTAAAGAGTTTCAACCTAGATGACGTTACCCAAGTGGTCCTATTTTTAAAGCAAGTGGTCGAATTGGGTAACCATGCCTCGATTTTTGGGATGTCGAAAATTCAGATTTTCCAACTTTTGTATCCTGTTGCATCCGGTATGCTGCGCGATAAGCTAATTGAAGCGATCCACCTCCGCATGTCCTTAGCCATGTTCATTAGGGAAGTGTTGTGGTTTTTTGTCCCTGCGAGTGCCCTTAGTACTCTTGAGCAAAAGTTCTTGTATCGTGTCCAAAGGTTGGACGAGTCACTTAGCGTCTATGTCAGTGACATCAAGGTGTATGCCCAGGTATTCGCATCCCCTTTAACTGAGCGACAGTTGGTGTCATCGATTGTAAATGGGTTTTCGCCTCAATATAGGTCATACATGACTATGTGTACCAGGCCTTCGTCATTTGTCGAGCTGAAACAGGTCGTTATAGAGGCTATGGCTGTGAAACATGCAGATTCCCTTCGTGTAGCTAATGTTCCTCCTCCTTCCTTGATGTCTCGTCCCCCTCCTTCCTTGATGTCTCGTCCCCCTTCTAAGGTTATGTTTCATCCAAGACCCTATATTAAGTGCCACACGTGCGGTGGCGTGGGACATGTCAAGAAGGTGTGTCCGAATAACCAGGTTGTGTATCGCCAATGACGAAATGTTGTGGAGACCAATTCGGATGTTACTTCTAAGGATATTTCTGTGCACGAGAGTTTGGGAAAACCGTGTGAAGTTTCTGGTCGCCCTACTAATGAAAATCTTGATAACTCGCTGAAAACTAAATCTTCACGTGCTAATTCTGCTTATGTCGCTGACCTACCTAACCTGTCGGTGAGCAATGTCGTGGCAAGTCAGCCTAATTCTAAACATAATGTGAAACCTGTGGTGCGGGTGTCCTTGTCATCTAATTGTAATCGTTTTAGAGTGAGTAATGATTTTGGAATTTCTCCTGTGGCTAAAGGAATATCCCCGTTTATTGAAATTTGTGTTAATGACGAGCCCGTTTCTGCATTGCTTGATTCTGGTAGTGTCGCATCCTTTATAAGCGAGGACTGGTTTTTATCTATGAAGAGTGTTTGCAAATTACCTGAGTTAGAGCCTAACAATGAATCTTTTATTTCGGCAAACTGTTCAAACTTAAATATTTTGGGTAGTATGACAGTCAAAATCCATATTCTAAATTTTTCTTGGAAGTTTAAATTTTTTGTTGCCAGAAATCTTTCTTGTTCTGTGGTCATTGGAGCTAATTTCATGTCACACGTTGGTATGCTTCTTGATTTTGGTGCTCGCAACTTATGGTTTAAGTTTAATCCGCAGAGTAAATTATCATTTAACCCGGTTTTATCTTCTCCTGCTGTCAATTCTGTTAGTGAACCTATGACTATTGAGGATTTCGATCTGGAAAATTTAACGAGTCTTCAAAAGGATGCCATTAAGAGGTTATGTCAGGAGTATAGTGATGTATTTACGGACAAGTTGGGTGTAACCCATTTGATGGAATACAAGATTGAGCTAACCGATTCTGTGCCGGTGCGTTCCAGTCCGTATCGCCTTGCCCCGCCCAAGATGGCTGAACTTCGTAAGATTATCGATAAGATGTTGGAAGAAGGTGTAATCCAACCTTCTATCTCTGCCTACTCATCCCCTGTATTCCTTGTGCCAAAACCTAACGGTGGTTTTCGGCCGGTGGTCGACTATAGGGCTCTTAATCAAAATGTTGTTTTACAATCTATTCCTTTGCCGGACCTTCATACATGCTTTAGTTGGTTTCGCAACGCGAAAGTGTTCACGATCCTCGATTTAAATTCTTCTTACTTCCAAATTCCCCTCTCTCCGGAATCCAGGCATGTTACTGCTTTTTCCACTGACTGAAACCTGTTTGAGTATGCCCGTGTCCCGTTTGGCCTATCCACCGGAGCCGCTGTGTTGAGCAGTCTTCTGGACAAGGTGTTTTCAGAAATTAAATTCAAGTTTGTGTACCACTACCTTGACGATGTGGTGATCTATTCTGAGTCCTTCGAGGAACACGTTGATCATCTGAAAGTTGTACTTGATCGGTTGTGTGACGCTGGCCTTACCGTCAAATTGTCCAAGGTTTCCTTTGCCAAGCCCAAAATTTCCTTTTTGGGTCATATTGTTTCCGCGTCTGGTATCTCCGTGGACCAATCTCGTACTCAGGCCATCAGAGATTTTAAACCACCCAAGAACGCCAAGGGTGTTGCTCGTTACATTGGTATGGTGAACTTCTTCCGTAAGTTCATCAGTAACTTTGCCGACCGTGCTGCTCCTCTAAATCAATTACGCAAAAAGGCTGTGAAGTTTGAGTGGGGTCCCTCTCAGCAGGCAGCCTTCGAAGATCTTAAGCTTGCGCTCTCTAACGCCCCTGTGTTAGCCATTCCGGATTTTGGGAAGCAGTTCATTGTGCAGACGGATGCGTCTGGTCGTGGTGTTGGTTGTGTCCTACTGCAAGAGTCTGATCTGGGTAGGCAACCCGTTGCATACGCTTCTCGTACCTTAACGGACGCAGAGAGGAAGTATTCCAAATACGAACTTGAGGGTTTAGCTGTGTTGTTCGCTCTAGAAAAATTCCGTATGTATCTTGAGCACACTAAGTTTCTCCTTGAGACCGATAACCAGGCCTTGAGCTGGGTCTTAGGGAAACCCCGTAAAACTGGTAGGATTGCCCGATAGGCAACTAGGATTCTGTCATTCCAGTTCACTGTCCACCATATTCGTGGGTACGAAAATGCGGTAGCTGATTCATTAAGCCGCATGTATGAGGAAACAGCCGAAGAGGAAATTCAAGGATGTGAACCGGTAAACCTTGTATCACCTGTAAATTATGTCAATGTCATTCTTAGCAATTCCCGTGTGCTTTTTGAAGATGTGAGAAGATTCCAGAAAGAAGATCCCTCCTTATCTAGCCTAATTGACCGAATCAATTCTGGTGAAGTAATCAAGCCCTACTCTCTAAAGGATGGTGTATTGTGTTGTTCGTCTCGTCATGACCGTCTACCTAAAATTGTGCTCCCGTCGGTCCTCATTCCGGAAATCTTTCGTTACTATCACGAATCTCCTATTGGTGGCCACCTAGGAGTATTCAAGACCCGAGCTAAAATCAGACAGTTCTTCATTTGGCAAAGTATGGATGGCGACATCAGGAGGCTCATTAGAAATTGTACTTCATGTAGTATTAGCAAACCTCCGATTTCTACTAAGGTTGGCCAGTTGTCATCTGAACCGGCATCTAGACCCATGGAGAGGCTTTTTATCGACCATGTTGGCCCGTTCCCTCGCTCTGGTCGGGGAAACCAATTTGCGCTTGTTTGCACTGACGGTTTCACCCGGTTTTGTTGGATTTTCCCCACCAGACAGGCTACGACCAGTTCCGTCATAAAGTGTCTTAATTCCATCTTTTCATCTTTTGGGCCATGTCAGTTCCTGGTATCAGATAATGCCAAGTGCTTTGTATCTCATCAGTTCCGTCAATTCTTATTTGATTATGCTAATTCGCATGTAACCACCACTCCCTATTTTCCTAACCCGTCTCTCGCTGAGCGAGTCAATCGTAATCTCCGTTCTGCTCTGATTGCATTCCACCACGACGACCATTCCAAGTGGGATTCTAATTTGCATTGGCTCAATTTTGCTTTCAACACCGCCGTGCATGAGAGCACGCAAGCCACCCCTTTTTCGTTAATGTTTTCGTTTATGTCTAATTCTCCATTGTCTAATCTGTGGAACCTGCACGATCTCCTTCCAGACAGTTTCACGCCCGAGGATATGAGGGCGAAATTCGACAAGGCTAGAGAGAGTATTAAGGTATCACATGACCGACTTGCCAAGCAACACAATGCCTGTCGCAAGCCAACTGATTTGGAAATTGGTGATGTTGTGTACGTTCGCAATTTCGAGCCCAAGGGCGTCAGTAATCTAGTTTCAAGCAAGTTGACCCCTCGTTTTAAAGGCCCATGTTATGTAGAGGCATTCCTGACTCCCGTTACTCTTCTTATTCGAAACCCTAAGGCCAACAAAATTTCCAGAGTGCATCTGTCGCACATTAAACGAGGTGGAGAGGTTTCTAATGAGGAAATGCTACCATAAATTTTGTAAACTGATTTTGTATAATGTAGAGTATCCCTAACCCTCATTGAGGCCTTCAGGCATCTGTTCCTTCTGGAATTTTAATTGGGTTTAAAAACTCTGCTGGGATACAAACTGTAACTGTTGGGTAGTTCCCATTTAATGGTAAATTGTAAAATTGAAACTAAGTTTTGATGTTTTCATTGAAGATGCTAACATGTAAGTTGGACTCGGTGGGAGACCTTACTCATGGTAACCTTGTATTCCTGTTCCCTTGGGAATTTGAGTGGTCATTCCTCCACCGCAGCTCTTGCTAAATGTATAGTCATTCAACTCGCATATTATTGAAATGTACTACTAGTCTGTAAAAACGTGAACTTGGTAATGAACTTTACATCGGTAAATCTTGTTATTTAATTAAATTTTGTAATCACGGATCTAGGTCATGGTCAGGATTTTCTTCATATAAATTCAACTTTGTTTCTCTTTTATAAAATATGTTAAGAAGTAGTAATTTCTGTAAACATTTATTTTTTGAAATTAGACTAACTTCTATTTTGTAAATGGCTGCCCATTCGTCGCATGATATTTGGCACATTGCTTCCACCTACTTCGTTTAAAGCTAACTACATTGCATTTTTTGAAAAATTTACCTAACGTGTCTCGGACTATGAAAACACTGCTGGTGCTGGTGTTGTGCGTTTCTGAAGACTTATGGACACAGTGAAGCGGTTAACTAAGTGGTTTGCAAGGTGATCAATTATCCCTTCACTGATAATCTGACCCAGCACTCTCCCTCACCAAAACGATGCGGTTTCGTCCATCAATTGGAGTTAACTGGTGAACATGATCTTCTGGAAACATGCTTGGTGAATCGACTAGTTTTGGAGTACTGCCTATGCCTAGGCATATTCGTGAACGGTGTTAACGCTTAAGGGAGGGAGACTGTTACGTGAAATGCCCGTTCCAACGCTTTTAATTATGTATCTTCCCTGGATGTGAATTCACAACCTTTTGAATCGACCGCCTGGTCGCTTGATTCCGATTTTGAACACGAGATGACAGTATCTGTCGGACTTCGGCGCTGCTAGCCGTAGTTCCTTCTTCTTCACCACTAGAGTGTGTTGGTGGTGCCTTATAAACTAATCCTATTCGTGTCATATTTGAAGGCTATTATGATTCTACGTCATGAAACAAAGGACTGTGTATACATGATACCGCCAAATTAATTACTTAATAATCACATTGTTGTTTGATGTGTCAAGCCTTGATTGGACAATAACAATTTACATGAATGCAGTTCGGTATCTGACGTGTGATTCTCCGCCATCTTGTGGTCTTCATTGTCTGTCGTCTAGGAAGCAACTAGCCAGCTGGTGTGACAGAGTATCTCTTCGTGGGCTAGGGGGCATTGGCCCGTAGCTTTTACAAAATATGAATACCTATTCAACTAAGAAAATGCCTGTGCTAGTAAGGCTTTAATTTTCATCGTTTCGCCGTGAAGAGGAAGTATGACATGCAAATCGTATCTCGAGGCAGACAGGAGTGCTTGTGATTCCAAAACGGCGCATGGCTGGGTGGGCCATTTTCAGGCAATTTAGTGCCGTATAATATTTTATTTAAATTGTGTGTTGATTAATTTATTTTTATTGTGTCTCCACTGAGAAGTTTTTAAGGTACGTAATGTTATTCTAAATTTTTATATATTTTATTATGGGAGCTCCAATATTGGCCTTGTATAAATGTTTGATGTTGTGTTTTGTTTCGCCTGGTAGGCCTAATTTATTTCTGTTTTAATAATGTTACCAGATATATATTAATTTTGTTATTTTTTTCTTCGTACCTTCTGGAGACACATTTCTAGTTTATTTTGCGTTTTAAATTATTAGTTATTTTCTTTTGGCAATCTTGGGACTGGCATATTATTAATCTGATGTAAGATCCGATGCACCACCCTCATGTCAATAGTGTTAAAACGTAATTCCTTCCTGCTTTTATTTTTCTCTCCGGTGATTTTAAAATTAATTTAATGCTAATTGTTTGCCGTAATTTCGATTTGACATGCGGTCGTCTGTTTTTGTGGCCATGTTTGTTTTGTTTTTGTTTTGCCGAAATGCATCCTGGTCTCGAAGGCATTATCTTGGCGTCGGGCGGTAAACTCAAACGTGTTGTGGTGTTAGCTTATTATGTTTTTTATTAATCTTGTTGGTTTAACTTGTGTTTTTGGTGAACGTTCCTGTGTTTTTCTCCGTCATGCAAATTATGGATTTATTTTCTGATCCAATTTTATTTTATTAATTTAATTTTAATTTTTTTTTCGTTTTATGTCGTGGCCTGGATCACTGCATGTCGGATCGGTATTGCATTCCCTTGTAAATTATCAAGCTCTTTCTCATTTAATTATGCCTGTAATTTTATTTTAATCTTTGGGCTTTAACATTTTAATTTAAATTTAATTCTCTTCTTTTGTTGCTTTGCAAGCAAGCATGTTAAGCCGTCTCTTGCCTATTTTTGTAATTTAATGCTGGCTGATGCATGTTCTGTTTTCTGGTGGAGGTGCTCTTTTAAATTTTAACATTAAATTTTTATTTTTATTTTTTTTAAAGCAACTGTTGTGGCATTATTTCGTCGGCGACAATTACATTAGTTATTGGGGGGTGTCTGTAGTCGAGCCTGTGCGTTCCCCTTCTCCACCTTCCTTCCACCCCTTTGGGTGTTTTTCTGTTGGGGCATGTCTTCTGGAGGTGATTTTGCTGAAGCGAGGCGGACCTATAAATAAAAGGTAAGTTGGCCCATCCACCCTGGCCATCCACGTGTCAATAATCATAATATTAATAATGACCATAGTAATAATGGTAGTTGCCATGCTAGTACTCTTCGTATAGGTATATTATCCAACCATGTGGGACATGTACGTGTATAGTGTTATCATGATATAACTACGAATTACGAAATAATTCACATCTATTATATATTACCTTATAGAGCTCTTTTAAGTGGCCAGTTATTTTATACCTCTTGCGCGCTGTTAATTCTCTACCTTGCTTCGCATTCTTAAGCGTCCTTAAGCGGCCGTTCCTGATAGGGTTCAGTGGCTAATCCGCTGTTTCATTTTGCTTTATCTTATACCCTAGTGGTTTTCCCACCGTGGTTAGGAATTCCACCTTAGCGTCGAAGGCTCGGCGCTTACAAGCGTTTTGCCGCCCTTAGACACTGAATCCACGCCTCGTTTGCGTGTATAATGTATTTTTGTGTTCATTGATACTCAGTATTCCACGGTTACTGTGCATCGTTGACCACTGTGTTGTCACCGTTAAGGGGTGCAACTGAAATGGTTGAAGAGGGTATGTGTTTGTGACATAGGAGAGTGTGTACAAACTGGTGTTGGAAATATATTTGCAAAAGACATGTTTATTGCGTTGTGGACCTGTGGACAAAGTATATTAGTGAATTGCTGCTCGGGTGATCTGTAATAGAGCATAGAAATATTATATATCATATATACCATTTATAGGTGCATGCCGATATCGCTTGCCTTTGGCACCTTATATTACTCTACCTTAACCTATGCCGGATAGAATCCTATCTTAGCCTACTTACTCTACCCTTTTGTGTACATGTGTAATTGTATGTCTCCTCAGTGTACTCCAGTTGTGTGTAGTGTGTGTGTGACGTCGGTGCTGCACCTTATTTTTTACCTGTGATCATTTGGGCTCCCACGATGCTGCAGTGGTGGAGCTCTTTCTCCTCTGGAATAAATGACATGATTAGTAATAAACATTTGGCCAATATCAATGTCGCGTTCGCCTTGCATATGTGCGTTTTACCTAACGTGTTGTCGGTCTTACCCTGGCAACGTCTAATCGCCAGGCGCTGAACGCCCTATGTCGAGTTCGCATAGCATTTCCAATTAACTTTATATGTTGTCGGTCTTACCCTAGACGGTGCCGAACGCCATATGTCTCGTTCGCATAGCATTTCCAATTAACTTTGTGTGTTGTCGGTCTTACCCTAGACGGTGCCGGACTATCATTATATGTGTCAAAAGTGTACTTAACCTAGGTTACTACTAATTAATGCTATGAGGAAAAAAATGTTATATACAAGCCGAAATGGTCCTTAGTCTAGTGCCGAAATGTGCTGTTGCTACTGTTTTACAACAGTGCTTATTAAATTTGCTTAAGTCTAAGTTGCTTTCCAAATGCAACTGCCTTACATACTAGAATTTTGATCGTAACGATCGCCTGAGGCTGTTTTACCTCCTCAGGACACCACCCGTGTGTATTCTAGAAACACCGGTTGTTTCTAAAACCACCAGGCCCGAAGGCCCTTTTGATTCCCTTCCCTTAATACTAACTGTCGACTTCCCCCCTTAATAACTAATGTGTAGTGTGTGTAGGCCTGTGTGCTTGCGTTGCTGGGTAGCAAACGCTTCGCGCGGATATCCATTTCATTTATATTTATATACGCTTATATTCGCTTTATTCGCCATTTTATATTTATTAATGGGTTGCCCAGACCCCCTCTGGGAGCTCGCTGCATTCCCCATTTATATCTCTGGCCGCTCGTTGCGTACCATTTAAGCTCTGGAGACTCGGTGTCGTCCATTTACGTGAGCATGGGACCGAATGATCGCATTCATTCCATGCGCATTATTTATCATTCATTATTTATTATATATCATTTATTAAATCATCTTCACCCCATTTTCTGGAATGAGGACTTGGCGTGCTCAAGGGTTGGTCCCGTTGAACCCTGAGGCACTTCTTCACTTCACACGAATGGAAGACTATCCTCTACGCCTCCGAGGATTGACCTAACTTACATCTAACTATGGGTCTAGTCCTAAATGTGGTCGTCTCTAGGTTCGTTCCCTGAGTCTAATACTGAGCTGGCTAATTCTCCTACTAGACGTCAAAAGTCTCCCCTGCAGGTCTGGTTTCGATGACCGTAGTGCATAGTGGGTATAACCTTTCTCCGACACGGGGGCAGGCTAGGCATTCCCGAGATCTTGATGTTTGCCCGCACCAAGCCATCGTCGCTTCGACCTTACGTCAATCCGTCACTAAGTCTGGGTCAGGATCCATTGGCACCTCCTGCGACTCTGTCCTCGTGTGGCGCTCTTGCTCCCATCGACGTGCATACTTGTCACCACCTAGTGTGACTTCAGATTCCTTTGAGTTATTATGTTAAGTGTGATTTTGTATGCTGTAGTGTGTTGAAAAAGAAATCGGTATAATTTTGTGTACTAGTGTTTTGGATGTAATATTCTTAGTGTTCTGGGGTTGTAGAATCTTCGAGCCGCAGAGCCTGCTTCTGGGCCTTTCATTGCCTCGTCGGATCTCTAGCGCTGATGCCTTGTGGTATTTCTGGAGATATTAGTGGGTGTATGAGATATCTGGTCGTTTGTTATTAGGATCCGAGAGGGTGTTAGTTGTTGAGTATGGTTTACGCGTGGTGGGAAAGGGTTGTGCATCTTTGGACTCAATGTTTGTGGTGGTGCTACTAGGATGTATTTACTGTGAGTGAATGGGGTGGGTTTTTCCCAGATGTTCAAAATTGAAAATGTCATGCAGGTATGATAATAATACAACCCTTGGTATGTGGGCGGGATATCTCATGCAGTGAGATGGATATGAGCGCATGTCTGCTCTCATTTGAGGAGAAGGGATGTGTTAAAGTATAATAAGTCCATGTCTCCTGCATGCGGGATTTATTTAATAAAATATTTGTTAGTATCTCACTGCGGCCTCATCTCTATATAGAGATGTGCATCGCCGCTTAATATTGGTGTCCGAATCACCTCTAATATTCAGGTGTAGGCGTAATGGTCCGAGGTGCAGTAGACCTTAATTTGTGAAAAGCATGAAGTCTAGCAAACCCTATGTATAAATTTCAATGTAGTGTAGGTGTTTTTATGTATCTGTATGTCTGTGCTGGTTAGTGTCGGGTATTAGGATGTATAGGCGGGAGGATATGGGGATGTATTGCCCGTAAGCTGTACTATGACCATCCTGATGGCATTATCCACCTCTACTCCTGTTGTGGTGTGTCAACCTATCTTGGCTGTTATGTGTTTTCTTCCGCTCTTTGCCGGTGTTGGGATTTGTGCTCGCTGAGCGTCTATGTATCGCTGGGATGTTATATAGCCACTAGTGTGTACTAAAATACAAATCTGTGTGATGCCCGTGGGCATCTGTCTGTCTGTGTTCATCAATGCCTGTTATATACTAGGCCTTTCTAAATAAAAAAATGGGGTGTGTTTTATATGTATGTGACCCTATGTCACGATAATAACCATGTGTTTTGTGATTATAGGCATATGTATCATAATTGCCTTCGTGATTCGCAAAAGAGAGAAAAAATATTAGGGGGGGGGGTTGTTCCTCCATGGCATCTGTCTAAACCCGCCCTTAGTTAGTTTGTGTGTTCGTGTGTAATTGCCTGGCTGCCCTTAAGTGCTGGGCGCGTGTGGGTGGGAAGCGGCCGTGGCTCTAGTTGGCAGCGCGATGTGTGTACGAAGCCGCCTGTCGGCTGGCTCTCTCGCCTGCGCGAGTCTTGTTATCGGAGCGGGCTTATCAATGTCGCGTGCTATCGGCACACGCCTTCTAGTGTTTCTTTATCGCAGCGGTACACATGTTCCCGTTGTATTAATGGCCGGTCAGAAATAGTGTAGTCTACCGCCCCAAATCTGTCGACAATGTATGTGTAATATTTTGGCAGAACCTAATGTTATACTGTTCTCATTTCCTGTGTTAACATCCGTGTTGTCACTGTAGGACTTCCTACTATTGTTAGTGCTCGTGTCATCATGTTTGTGTATTGTTGTGCCAGTTTGCTGTTGCAAAAATTTCTTCCGCAGACAGTGTGTGGCGTCATGTTGGAATTTGCTGTGTTTGCAATGCGCTCAGTTCCTATGTTTCTGTTTACCGCTCTCTGTGTAACGAATGTCTTCAGCGACATGCAGGAAGAATAACAATTGTGTTGTCGCTTATTGCCCGTGTGCCAATATATGTTTATGTTATAAAAGGACAATTTGCTAACTTGTAACATTTCAGTTACGAAGCTTGTTTGGGAACTTGTTTCCGTGACTACTTCACTTTGTGCACTTATCTATTATTTATGTCTAGCAAGTCTATTTGGTCTGTGTCCGGGGTGATCTATCTGCCCCTGTACCGAATATCCATGAATTCCGGCCGTTAAGATGCGGTGTGACCATATTTTGTGTGAGCGTTTGTCTGTGCCCCTCATATTCCCCGTGTTCATGGAATATGTCTGCCCTGGTGTATTTTTGTGTGCCAGAGTGCGATTTTGCCCTAGGATTTTCCGGGCTGTTCTGCCTGTCTTTCCTAATTTATTTACTCTCTAACATTGTGTCTATTGTCTCCCTTTTTGGAGTGTATCTTGGCCTATTTCTGGGGCATTTCTAAGTGTCCCGCACTGATTCGTCATATTGTTCAGTGTTGAAATGTGGTCTTCCCATCTTTGTGTGTTTATGTCTGTTGGGTTCGTTTATAGCGTCCCAGTGTTTTCAAAATGTATTCTGTGTATGTCTGCCTTCGTGTCATTGTTTGTCTGCGTGTGTGCTATCACTGTTCTGTGATCCTTGCATCTGAATGAGTTGCTCTTTAGTCGGTCAAATCCTTCTTCCCTTACTATTCGTTGGGCCACCCGTCCTTATCTAAAATGCGGACCCTAGATTGCATATCGCTATCGCGTGTCACTGTGTGGCCTCTGGTATCGTATTCCGGAACTATCTGCCGTTGGCCAGCTTGCGTTAATCACGTTAACTCTATCGGAGTTTGTAGATTGTCTACCGTGTCTGTGCTGTATGATCGTGTATTTGTTAATGTGTACTCTTGACGTGACCCGCAATGTATTCCCTGTGCCCCATTTCGGGACCTTCATTTTGTCACTTTTTATCCCGTGGCGTGTATAATGGGTGGGTAGATTATTGGCTGAGGAATAACCCACCCACCAAGGGAAGATGATTAAGAAAAGGAAGTGGGTTTCGGACTGGAGAAAAGGATAGAGAAATAGGATGAGAGTTCCACAAAAGTTATAAATTTAGCTTTAAATACACTCAGAGGCGGTTGCCACTGAAAATTCGTTCTCGGATACCTAAAGTGGGTAATGACTTGGTCTAAGCTAACGGGAACCGCAGCTAGAACTTGGGAGGTTTGCTGGAGAGTGGCCTTAGTATATTCCCTCTCAAGCAGCCATAAGACTACTATGGGGAAGGGTGTTGGTCTGGCATGACTGAAAGTGACAAGTTCATTGTATGTCCTTTCAAAGAAATTCGTTTTTTCAAAGTAATTCGCAGAATGCCAATAATTTGCATCAATTTTGATATTTCCAGGTTTCGAAGTTATAAGCTTCCTGAACAGCAACCAAGTGCTTCCAAAAAGGATGGTGGTAGAGGAATTATGCTTTTGAAAATAAATTTGGTAAATGAACCAGTAGTTGCATTTGGAAATGGCTAAGCTTTTAACCAGCCAGTAGCCGACTAAAAGTTTAGGCAAAGAGAAACACTTATCTTTTTGAAAACTGACCATAAGATTTTGGAGAGGATCTCCACAAGCAGGTAGCTGGCGTAGCGAGCTGTACTTGCCTTACTGGCCAGTTAGAATTAACTTTTAAAGCTAAGAGAACTTTAACAAGATTACCACTAAGAATTTTTGTTCAAATGCAACAAGTGGTGAAAGCCCTATCAATAGGTTTAATGGCATTGAGTAGGGAGAGTCAAGGAAGACCGGATCTTGCCTAACCGTTGTATTTGCGAAATTATAAATCCAAAAACAAATATTTAATTTATTTAACAATTCAAAGAAGTTTATAACTTTAACCGATATATATTTTTCTGACAAATATGGATCATAATTTTTTTTAACAATGGGGTTGCAGACCTCCTAACATTTAGAGATTGCTCCAGGCAAATAACAATTTATGAGGTATCAAACCTTATATATGTTCTAAAATCTTTATAAGATTAAAAAAAAGGACAAATGAAGTAATTAAAGTTTAAACATTAAATCGAGTACAAAGAGTGTACTTTAAGAAATTCTTGAGAGAATGTTCTAGAGAGAATAACAACTTCGAAAATAACAATAAGAAAACTATGAAGAATAAGATAGAAGTTCCTACAACTTCCTATATTTAAGCAGAATTACTTTATAACAATTATACAAAAGAGAGCAGGTCACTTACGGTGAAACCTGAAGAAAAAGGTCAAAAGGAAGGTTCTAGACTTCCTATGTTTAAATAGGAATCACGAGCCAAATGGGGCAGTTTCCATTTCGTGAGACCTAGAAATAACTCACGCAAGAGTTGAAAGTATTGTTTTCCCTGGTTACGGGGAAGAAACAATGTAAGTTTGAACCGTGTATAAAACACGTAGTTATACAGTAATTAATTAATGATAAACAAGCAAAATGGAAGGGCACTTCGTAGAGTGACACCTTATAGAATAGTTACAATTTTATTGATATGGTTTGTTAGTAGAAGGTTGAGGAAAGATAATTGGGATTTCGGATCAATGTTCATGGCCTGATTTAGTGTAAACGGACGATCGCGACGCGGTAGAAAAGTGGGACAAGCACTAGTTATCACTATAGTCTTTTAAATAGATGAAAAGTTCGCTGTAGAGGCACGAAAGTTTATGTAAAGAAAGTTATTGCAATGATGAAAATAACTGGTTGCACTAGGTAGGCGAGAGTCTATTTCTTGAGAAAGTTGGGAATTACAATTAAATGTGCCATAGAACATTCCAACGGTGGACGAAAGTTTGCTATTGCAGTAATTTGAAAGGAAGATTCCTCATTTTAAACAGTATTTTCACAAGTGAGTGAAAAATACCTGACGGCAAGACTCGCAGATAGAGTACAGGATCTGGAAGGTTCCAGAACGATCTTAATAGAAAAATGGGACCAAAGATAATCCAGCGGAGGAACTTGCTTTGTAATTTATAGACAGCGGGTATTAGATAATATCCCACGTAGTGAGAAGATTTCTCATTTAGCAAGCATAAGAAATGCTGCTTTTCACCAAGATTGGCTTGATTAGACAAAAGCCCAGCATGAAAAATCCCGCGAAGAATGATTACCGCCCCACAAGTAATCTCACGCTGTCTATAAAATAATCAATAGAAGCATGTAGATAAAATTGATGAAGATGAGGTTAAAACCTTAAGTCTGTACTTATATTGGTTGCATGTTGAAGGTGAAGTTCTTCTTTACAATATTTAATATGCCAACATGGCGTAGAAAGTAGAGTTTGCCTCTTGGTTTGAGGAGACTGGCTCTAGTTGAGCCTTAACTGAGTCGACGGCCGGCGCACAAGTGAGACCCACTCAGCAGAGCACGGAGGGTCCAAGGAAGGGAAAGAGTGGGGGTAGGAGACAAAAGGAGAACATATAAACATAGCCAACATTACAACAAAAAATTAATCTTCTCTTGCTGAGCCGGTCTTCAAAGAGTTGATAACAGATGATACTAGCACAGCATGGTGAGAAAAAAAAGTAGACGTAGTTCTCTTGCTCACGGAGAAAATAGCTGGCGATGGTAACAAGATCTGGTGGCCAGATGGATAAGTAAATCCTCTTGCACCATGAAGAATTGAGGAGCTTCAGAGATTCGCTGCGAGATGACGCTAGGTGGGTCATAGAAGATATATATCTAGAACAGACTCATAAAAGATATAAGAGACCTGATTCAACAAGGAGAAAATAGAAGATCACTGTTGGTGTTTGATAAGAAAGGAAGAAATGGACATGCAAAGAGCATTAAAAATTGGATTCTCACGTACCGTGTATTCAAAGAATACACCATACTGGGAGGGAAAAACACCAACAGAGAACAAATAAACAGTTACACATTCAAAGGCAACGGAGCGATCAAAGACAGTGGTCTTGTGATCGGACCATTAGTGGTCAAGATTTTGGCCACCCTGACTCTCCCATCTCTTCCAGGATAACACTCGGTCACTCTACCAGAGATTCATACTAGAGGGGGTGAAACATCCCTAACCAAGACCAAGTCCCCCACTTTAAGGTCGGGACTGGAAAGAAACCACTTCTGTCTCCGTTGCAAAGAAGTTAAATATTCCAAGTACCACCTCTTCCAAAAGGAATTGCGGAGGGCTTCAAGTCTACGCCAAACAATAGGTAAATTAGAATCCCTGAAAGAATTGGGAAGAGGAGGAGGAGCAGAAAGAGAAGTTCCGATAAGGAAGTGACCAGGTGTAAGTGGAAGCAGGTCATCAGGGTCATTGGAAAGAGGAGTTAAAGGGCGAGAGTTAACAACACCTTCAATCAGAACAGACAGTGAATTGAATTCTTCATAAGTCAGAATACGATTGCCTAAAACTTTTCTTAAATGACGTTTAGTAAGCTTTACACAAGATTCCCACCTATCACCGTGATGAGGAGCGTAGGGAGGTATAAAGCGCCATTTGAAACCCTTTGAATAGGAAAAATTAGAAATTTGTTCCATGGCAGGAGAGGAAGTGAGAGCTTTCTTCCACAGGGAAGCTGCGCCCTGAAAAGTGGAAGCGTTATCTGAGAACATCTCTGAAGGAACACCACGCCTAGCAGTGAAGCGAGAGACAGCTGATAAAAAGTAAGAAGTAGAAGCATTCGTTACTAGTTCCAAGTGGATAGCGCCAGTAACCATGCAAACAAAGAGAGAAACATAAAGCTTACCAAACAATTTGCGTTTAGCTTCAGGAGAGTTTCGTTGATATTGGAACGGACCCATATAGTCCACACCAGTTAAAGCAAATGGGCGTATAGGAGAAGAGCGAAAAGAGGGCAGATCGCTCATTAATTGAGTATTGATTTTAGGTTTCGCTTTAAAGCAAGGAATGCACTTATGAATTACAGAAGAAACTTCGTGAATTCCATTTATGATCCAGTACTTTTCCCTTAAGAGGCAAAGCAGAGTGCGTGTACCAACATGCAGATTACGATAATGAAAGTCACGTATAATTAAAGAAGTTACGTGATGTTTGGAAGGCAAAATAACGGGATGCTTTTTGTCCTCAGAGAGCAAAGATTGCGAGAGCCTTCCACCTACCCTGAGTAACCCATGGTCATCAAGGAACGGAGCTAAAGCACGAAGACGACTGGATTTGGGAAGATCCTTTTTAGAAGAAAGCAAAGACAATTCAGAAGAAAAGGCTTCTTGCTGTGTCAGTTGTAAAACCTTAATGGTAACGAGATTCAATTCATGATTGGTAAGGTGTGGTTTGGGGAGAAGCGGTTGGTCAACCACAAGATATTTCCATCTAAGGAGATAAGCAACAATTCGAATTAATTTGTGAAAGGAAGAATAGCGGGACAACATGGGATAAGAAACGTTGGAAACAAGACACGAAGCAGTAGGTAAAGATACTTTAGCGTCAGGCAAGTTGGAGTTTGTAGCTGGAGGTTTAGAAGGCCATGAAGAAGAGTCTTCGATTAACCACGAGGGCCCATGCCAGTACAATTGGGAAGCTGCCAATTGAGAGGGTAAACAACCACGAGAGATAATATCGGCTGGATTATCAGCACTGGGCACATGCCTCCATTGACATCCAGAAGAAAGAGTTTGAATTTTGGAAACTTTGTTTGCAACAAAAGTTTGCCAGTGAGAGGGGTTCTTGACGAGCCAAGAAAGAGTGATCATGGAATCGCTCCAGAGATAGATTTGCGAGAATTCGACTTTTAATACTTCCCGTAATTTCTTAACAAGTTCTGCAGCCATGAGTGCAGCGCACAGTTCGAGCCGAGGCAAAGTGATAGTTTTAAGAGGAGCGACCTTCGATTTGGCACAAACAAGGTTGGAAACTGAAGATCCATATAATGAACCGTGATAAACTAAATATGCGCAGCAACCGTAAGCTTTTTCGGAACTGTCAGCGAACACATGAAGGAAGAAGGATGCATTAGAATGAGCGTTAATTAAATTCCTAGGAATTTCAATAAGAGAAAGATCCGGCAAATTGCTGCGAAACGAGAGCCAACGATTAAGAAAAGAAAGAGGGACTGTGTCATCCCATTCACATTTGAGCGACCACAGCTCTTGCATGAAGAGTTTGGCTATAACGATAACTGGGGCAAGGAATTGAAGCGGATCAAAAATTTTTGCAATTTCAGAGAGGATTTGTCTTTTTGTATTAGGAAGCTCTTCTGCGAGCGAAACTTTATAGATGAGAGTGTCAGTGCTAGTGCACCAGTGAACTCCTAGAGTTTTTATAGATTCGGAGTTTCCACAAATTTCGACAGAAGAAGGATCTACGTCTTCGATGGGAAACTGGGCGAGAAACTCAGGGGAGTTGGAATTCCACTTATGGAGTGGGAAACCTCCATTCCTTAGCAATGCTTGAAGTTCTAACGACACAAAAGAAGCTTCCTCCAAAGTAGGGAAGGACTGCAAATAATCGTCAACATAGAATGACGTAGTTAGTGCTTCAGAGGCTTTGGAATTAAATAAATGACCATCTTGTGAGGCTAACAAGTGTAGAGATCGAATAGCAAGGAAAGCAGAGGGTTTTAAGCCATAAGTAACCGTTTTTATGCGAAATACCTTAATGGGCTTACTGATTTCATCACGCCACAAGATTCTTTGGAGATCTCGTTGTTCCGGTTGAATTAAAACTTGACGGTACATCTGTTTTATATCAGCTATGACGGCTATGGGAAATAATCGAAAGTTTAAGAGTATAGCAGATAGATCTCATTGAATAGCAGGACCAGGGTAAAGAGTGTCGTTAAGGCTGTTGCCATTAACGTCGGGTGATGAACCATTGAAAACAACTCGAATTTTATCTTTTACAAGGGGGTTTTTCCACACAGGATGATGATTTAGATAAACCGTTTCAAGTGGGGGGTGCAATTCATCCTCAGATTTGTTAACAACTTCCATGTGATCCAAGCTTTCATACTCATCCATGAAATCAGTGTACTGCTGTTTAACAAGAGGTTCTTTCTTGAATTTGCTCTCGATAGCAAAGAGAGCTTTTCGAGCTTTGGGCTGAGAATTAATAAGTTTTGGAGGATTATGTAATCTTGGCATTTGAACAACGAACCGGCCATCAGAAGAACGAGTGGTGGTGTTCAAAAAAAGTTGCTCACAGAATTCATTTTCTGAAGAGGTTACATTAGGAGGATCAACGCTTTCAAGCCTCCAGAACTGTTCCAGATCAGTATTGGAGAAGTAACATTGCGATGCGGGTTGGGGAGAATAATGGGGAAGTTTACCTGTCACGATCCATCCAAAATTAGTGTCTCTGGCGCCCACGTTTGAGGATAACTTGCGAACCCGTTTACGAAGGCAATTCCAGAAAACATTGGCACTAAAGAGTATGTCAATAGGGTTTTGCATGTTGAACAAAGGATCGGCTAGCCTTAAATGCGAGGGAATATTTAACCCTGAAATATCCACAGAGTGACTGGGAGTATCTTCTCCAATGCTATTGAGAATGAGACAATTAAGTTTAAAGAAGTTGTTTCTATGACAAATATCTCTTATGGTTAGCTTCGAGAATTGTAAAGCATGCGATTTTGAGCTGTTGATGCCCGACACATTGATAGAAGTGGGGTTTACAGGTAGGCCTAGTTTTCTAATTAAGGAATTAGACACAAAATCATGAGTTGCCGCTGAATCTAGAAGACCGCGTGCACGGACCCAGTTGCCAAAGTTATCCTGAATTTCGATTTGGACACTAGACAACAATACTTGAGCACTGCGAATGGATTTGGCATTTTGAATGTCCGATGAAGCATTAGCACTGTTAGCACTATCATTTTCCGGAGAAGTAGATGCAGTCGACGACCTTGCCTGATCATGACGATGTAGCAAAGTATGATGAGCCTTTTCACAATGGTAGCAAAGTCTTGTGGACTTACAATTAGAAGCAGAATGAGTAGGCGCTAGGCAATTGAAGCAATGTTTATTCTGGGAAACTAATTTTCTTCTGTTGTCGACTGACATTTCTTTAAAGGACTTGCAGAGGTATAGGGCATGGGGATCTTTACAAAGTATGCACTTTAAAGGTTCGTTTAAACTCTTGCGAGGTTCGCTTTGAGTGTTTAAACCATAGAGCTAGCAACACGACGTTCACTAGACCTAGTTGGGTAACCAGTAGTGCTTGATTTAAATTTAGATGAGCTGGACCCGGGTTTTTGGGTATTAGACGCTATGCGATCGCTTTTAGGTTTGATAGACATTAATTCAAATTTGGAACTCGGGGAAGAGGGTTCACTTTGATTAGCTAAAGCGGTTAAGAGCTGGCATCTGGCATTTATGAAAGTGACTAAATGCTCGTAAGAATAGTCGTTTTCTTTAGGAAGTTCAATTTCCCAAGCTTTGAGGGTAGCAGCATCAACTTTAGAAACCACTAAATGTATTAGGAAAGTATCCCAGTGTTCAGTGGGTTGATCTAGTTGGGACAAAGCCTTAACGTGAAGTTGTGTAGTATCAACTAGAGTGCGCAAACTGGTGACGTCATTGTGCTGTGACGCAGGTAGGTTGAACAAAGCCTTCATATGGCGTTGAATACGCAACCGTAAATTTCCATATCTTTCTTTTAATAAGTTAAAGGCAATGGGGTAATTTTCGGCACGTAGAGGAAGTGCTTCGACTAACTGCAAAGCTTGACCTCGGAGGATAGATCTCAAGTAATGAAACTTGTAAATGACTTGAATGTCTTCATTGTCATGAACAAGGGAGCAAAATAATTCATAGAAAGAATCCCATGCAGATTCATCTCCAGAAAAATGGGGGTAAATCAATTTTCGGTAAAATTGGTTTGGGCTTGTGAGTACCATCACGTAAAGAAGTTTGTGGTTCGTGAAGGGAACTAAGAACAGAAGCGTCCTTTTTCTGCTCCTCTTCGAGTTGGCGTATTATTTTGAAAGCAGAACCTATGCCTTCGTAATATTGGTTTTCTACTTCGACTCGATCTTCGGTTTGATTGAGCATACAAGTTTCTATTTCAGTTTGAATGTTACAATAGTTTTCATAAGAACGTTCAAAATCCCTTACACGATGTTTCAACAAGTCTAATTGCTCTTCTGAGGGATCTAATTCTTTTATGTACTTTCTAAAACGGGTAATTTGCCCTTTATAGGATGCTCGTTTAGAAGTAAGTTTTTCATCCTTATCCTTTTCAGTAGGAGCCATATTAAAGAAAATAGATTGAAATGCAACTCACGAAACTGTGGGACCTTGGAAATCAAGCTGGCATCAGCAATAAGTAGAAAGAACGGGACACACCAAAGGAGACAGGAGCGGCCTCTTTCCCCTTCCCAGGCTTTGCACGATGTGGTTATAGCTGAAAGATTCAAAGCAGATATTAATAATTTGCAAAGTATTGCCAAACAGAAAAATGACAAATGGACTCTCCCGGGTTTCTGGGACCAAATTTTGGGTAGATTATTGGCTGAGGAATAACCCACCCACCAAGGGAAGGTGATTAAAAAAAGGAAGTGGGTTTCGGACTGGAGAAAAAGGATAGAGAAATAGGATGAGAGTTCCACAAAAGTTATAAATTTAGCTTTAAATACACTCAGAGGCGGTTGCCACTGAAAATTCGTTCTCGGATACCTAAAGTGGGTAAGGACTTGGTCTAAGCTAACGGGAACCGCAGCTAGAACTTGGGAGGTTTGCTGGAGAGTGGCCTTAGTATATTCCCTCTCAAGCAGCCATAAGACTACTATGGGGAAGGGTGTTGGTCTGGCATGACTGAAAGTGACAAGTTCATTGTATGTCCTTTCAAAGAAATTCGTTTTTTCAAAGTAATTCGCAGAATGACAATAATTTGCATCAATTTTGATATTTCCAGGTTTCGAAGTTATAAGCTTCCTGAACAGTAACCAAGTGCTTCCAAAAAGGATGGTGATAGAGGAATTATGCTTTTGAAAATAAATTTGGTAAATGAACCAGTAGTTGCATTTGGAAATGGCTAAGCTTTTAACCAGCCAGTAGCCGACTAAAAGTTTAGGCAAAGAGAAACACTTATCTTTTTGAAAACTGACCATAAGATTTTGGAGAGGATCTCCACAAGCAGGTAGCTGGCGTAGCGAGCTGTACTTGCCTTACTGGCCAGTTAAAATTAGCTTTTAAAGCTAAGAGAACTTTAACAAGATTACCACTAAGAATTTTTGTTCAAATGCAACAAGTGGTGAAAGCCCTATCAATAGGTTTAATTGCATTGAGTAGGGAGAGTCAAGGAAGACCGGATCTTGCCTAACCGTTGTATTTGCGAAATTATAAATCCAAAAACAAATATTTAATTTATTTAACAATTCAAAGAAGTTTATAACTTTAACCAATATATATTTTTCTGACAAATATGGATCATAATTTTTTTTAACAATGGGGTCGCAGACCTCCTAACATTTAGAGATTGCTCCAGGCAAATAACAATTTATGAGGTATCAAACCTTATATATGTTCTAAAATCTTTATAAGATTTAAAAAAAAGGACAAATGAAGTAATTAAAATTTAAACATTAAATCGAGTACAAAGAGTGTACTTTAAGAAATTCTTGAGAGAATGTTCTAGAGAGAATAACAACTTCGAAAATAACAATAAGAAAACTATGAAGAATAAGATAGAAGTTCCTACAACTTCCTATATTTAAGCAGAATTACTTTATAACAATTATACAAAAGAGAGCAGGTCACTTACGGTGAAACCTGAAGAAAAAGGTCAAAAGGAAGGTTCTAGACTTCCTATGTTTAAATAGGAATCACGAGCCAAATGGGGCAGTTTCCATTTCGTAAGACCTAGAAATAACTCACTCAAGAGTTGAAAGTATTGTTTTCCCTGATTACGGGGAAGAAACAATGTAAGTTTGAACCGTGTATAAAACACGTAGTTATACAGTAATTAATTAATGATAAACAAGCAAAATGGAAGGGCACTTCGTAGAGTGACAACTTATAGAATAGTTACAATTTTATTGATATGGTTTGTTAGTAGAAGGTTGAGGAAAGATAATTGGGATTTCGGATCAATGTTCATGGCCTGATTTAATGTAAACGGACGATCGCGACGCGGTAGAAAAGTGGGACAAGCACTAGTTATCACTATAGTCTTTTAAATAGATGAAAAGTTCGCTGTAGAGGCACGAACGTTTATGTAAAGAAAGTTATTGCAATGATGAAAATAACTGGTTGCACTAGGTAGGCGAGAGTCTATTCCTTGAGAAAGTTGGGAATTACAATTAAATGTGCCATAGAACATTCCAACGGTGGACGAAAGTTTGCTATTGCAGTAATTTGAAAGGAAGTTTCCTCATTTTAAACAGTATTTTCACAAGTGAGTGAAAAATACCTGACGGCAAGACTCGCAGATAGAGTACAGGATCTGGAAGGTTCCAGAACGATCTTAATAGAAAAATGGGGCCAAAGATAATCCAGCGGAGGAACTTGCTTTGTAATTTATAGACAGCGGGTATTAGATAATATCCCACGTAGTGAGAAGATTTCTCATTTAGCAAGCATAAGAAATGCTGCTTTTCACCAAGATTGGCTTGATTAGACAAAAGCCCAACATGAAAAATCCCGCGAAGAATGATTACCGCCCCACAAGTAATCTCACGCTGTCTATAAAATAATCAATAAAAGCATGTAGATAAAATTGATGAAGATGAGGTTAAAACCTTAAGTCTGTACTTATCTTGGTTGCATGTTGAAGGTGAAGTTCTTCTTTACAATATTTAATATGCCAACATGGCGTAGAAAGTAGAGTTTGCCTCTTGGTTTGAGGAGACTGGCTCTAGTTGAGCCTTAACTGAGTCGACGGCCGGCGCACAAGTGAGACCCACTCAGCAGAGCACGGAGGGTCCAAGGAAGGGAAAGAGTGGGGGTAGGAGACAAAAGGAGAACATATAAACATAGCCAACATTACAACAAAAAATTAATCTTCTCTTGCTGAGCCGGTCTTCAAAGAGTTGATAACAGATGATACTAGCACAGCATGGTGAGAAAAAAAGTAGACGTAGTTCTCTTGCTCACGGAGAAAATAGCTGGCGATGGTAACAAGATCTGGTGGCCAGATGGATAAGTAAATCCTCTTGCACCAGGAAGAATTGAGGAGCTTCAGAGATTCGCTGCGAGATGACGCTAGGTGGGTCATAGAAGATATATATCTAGAACAGACTCATAAAAGATATGAGACCTGATTCAACAAGGAGAAAATAGAAGATCACTGTTGGTGTTTGATAAGAAAGGAAGAAATGGCATGCAAAGAGCATTAAAAATTGGATTCTCACGTACCGTGTATTCAAAGAATACACCATACTGGGAGGGAAAAACACCAACAGAGAACAAATAAACAGTTACACATTCAAAGGCAACGGAGCGATCAAAGACAGTGGTCTTGTGATCGGACCATTAGTGGTCAAGATTTTGGCCACCCTGACTCTCCCATCTCTTCCAGGATAACACTCGGTCACTCTACCAGAGATTCATACTAGAGGGGGTGAAACATCCCTAACCAAGACCAAGTCCCCCACTTTAAGGTCGGGACTGGAAAGAAACCACTTCTGTCTCCGTTGCAAAGAAGTTAAATATTCCAAGTTCCACCTCTTCCAAAAGGAATTGCGGAGGGCTTCAAGTCTACGCCAAACAATAGGTAAATTAGAATCCCTGAAAGAATTGGGAAGAGGAGGGGGAGCAGAAAGAGAAGTTCCGATAAGGAGGTGACCAGGTGTAAGTGGAAGCAGGTCATCAGGGTCATTGGAAAGAGGAGTTAAAGGGCGAGAGTTAACAACACCTTCAATCAGAACAGACAGTGAATTGAATTCTTCATAAGTCAGAATACGATTGCCTAAAACTTTTCTTAAATGACGTTTAGTAAGCTTTACACAAGATTCCCACCTATCACCGTGATGAGGAGCGTAGGGAGGTAAAAAGCGCCATTTGAAACCCTTTGAATAGGAAAAATTAGAAATTTGTTCCATGGCAGGAGAGGAAGTGAGAGCTTTCTTCCACAGGGAAGCTGCGCCCTGAAAAGTGGAAGCGTTATCTGAGAACATCTCTGAAGGAACACCACGCCTAGCAGTGAAGCGAGAGACAGCTGATAAAAAGTAAGAAGTAGAAGCATTCGTTACTAGTTCCAAGTGGATAGCGCCAGTAACCATGCAAACAAAGAGAGAAACATAAAGCTTACCAAACAATTTGCGTTTAGCTTCAGGAGAGTTTCGTTGATATTGGAACGGACCCATATAGTCCACACCAGTTAAAGCAAATGGGCGTATAGGAGAAGAGCGAAAAGAGGGCAGATCGCTCATTAATTGAGTATTGATTTTAGGTTTCGCTTTAAAGCAAGGAATGCACTTATGAATTACAGAAGAAACTTCGTGAATTCCATTTATGATCCAGTACTTTTCCCTTAAGAGGCAAAGCAGAGTGCGTGTACCAACATGCAGATTACGATAATGAAAGTCACGTATAATTAAAGAAGTTACGTGATGTTTGGAAGGCAAAATAACGGGATGCTTTTTGTCCTCAGAGAGCAAAGATTGCGAGAGCCTTCCACCTACCCTGAGTAACCCATGGTCATCAAGGAACGGAGCTAAAGCACGAAGACGACTGGATTTGGGAAGATCCTTTTTAGAAGAAAGCAAAGACAATTCAGAAGAAAAGGCTTCTTGCTGTGTCAGTTGTAAAACCTTAATGGTAGCGAGATTCAATTCATGATTGGTAAGGTGTGGTTTGGGGAGAAGCGGTTGGTCAACCACAAGATATTTCCATCTAAGGAGATAAGCAACAATTCGAATTAATTTGTGAAAGGAAGAATAGCGGGACAACATGGGATAAGAAACGTTGGAAACAAGACACGAAGCAGTAGGTAAAGATACTTTAGCGTCAGGCAAGTTGGAGTTTGTAGCTGGAGGTTTAGAAGGCCATGAAGAAGAGTCTTCGATTAACCACGAGGGCCCATGCCAGTACAATTGGGAAGCTGCCAATTGAGAGGGTAAACAACCACGAGAGATAATATCGGCTGGATTATCAGCACTGGGCACATGCCTCCATTGACATCCAGAAGAAAGAGTTTGAATTTTGGAAACTCTGTTTGCAACAAAAGTTTGCCAGTGAGAGGGGTTCTTGGCGAGCCAAGAAAGAGTGATCATGGAATCGCTCCAGAGATAGATTTGCGAGAATTCGACTTTTAATACTTCCCGTAATTTCTTAACAAGTTCTGCAGCCATGAGTGCAGCGCACAGTTCGAGCCTAGGCAAAGTGATAGTTTTAAGAGGAGCGACCTTCGATTTGGCACAAACAAGGTTGGAAACTGAAGATCCATATAATGAACCGTGATAAACTAAATATGCGCAGCAACCGTAAGCTTTTTCGGAACTGTCAGCGAACACATGAAGGAAGAAGGATGCATTAGAATGAGCGTTAATTAAATTCCTAGGAATTTCAATAAGAGAAAGAACCGGCAAATTGCTGCGAAACGAGAGCCAACGATTAAGAAAAGAAAGAGGGACTGTGTCATCCCATTCACATTTGAGCGACCACAGCTCTTGCATGAAGAGTTTGGCTATAACGATAACTGGGGCAAGGAATTGAAGCGGATCAAAAATTTTTGCAATTTCAGAGAGGATTTGTCTTTTTGTATTAGGAAGCTCTTCTGTGAGCGAAACTTTATAGATGAGAGTGTCAGTGCTAGTGCACCAGTGAACTCCTAGAGTTTTTATAGATTCGGAGTTTCCACAAATTTCGACAGAAGAAGGATCTACGTCTTCGATGGGAAACTGGGCGAGAAACTCAGGGGAGTTGGAATTCCACTTATGGAGTGGGAAACCTCCATTCCTTAGCAATGCTTGAAGTTCTAACGACACAAAAGAAGCTTCCTCCAAAGTAGGGAAGGACTGCAAATAATCGTCAACATAGAATGACGTAGTTAGTGCTTCAGAGGCTTTGGAATTAAATAAATGACCATCTTGTGAGGCTAACAAGTGTAGAGTCGAATAGCAAGGAAAGCAGAGGGTTTTAAGCCATAAGTAACCGTTTTTATGCGAAATACCTTAATGGGCTTACTGATTTCATCACGCCACAAGATTCTTTGGAGATCTCGTTGTTCCGGTTGAATTAAAACTTGACGGTACATCTGTTTTATATCAGCTATGACGGCTATGGGAAATAATCGAAAGTTTAAGAGTATAGCAGATAGATCTGATTGAATAGCAGGACCAGAGTAAAGAGTGTCGTTAAGGCTGTTGCCATTAACGTCGGGTGATGAACCATTGAAAACAACTCGAATTTTATCTTTTACAAGGGGGTTTTTCCACACAGGATGATGATTTAGATAAACCGTTTCAAGTGGGGGGTGCAATTCATCCTCAGATTTGTTAACAACTTCCATGTGATCCAAGCTTTCATACTCATCCATGAAATCAGTGTACTGCTGTTTAACAAGAGGTTCTTTCTTGAATTTGCTCTCGATAGCAAAGAGAGCTTTTCGAGCTTTGGGCTGAGAATTAATAAGTTTTGGAGGATTATGTAATCTTGGCATTTGAACAACGAACCGGCCATCAGAAGAACGAGTGGTGGTGTTCAAAAAAAGTTGCTCACAGAATTCATTTTCTGAAGAGGTTACATTAGGAGGATCAACGCTTTCAAGCCTCCAGAACTGTTCCAGATCAGTATTGGAGAAGTAACATTGCGATGCGGGTTGGGGAGAATAATGGGGAAGTTTACCTGTCACGATCCATCCAAAATTAGTGTCTCTGGCGCCCACGTTTGAGGATAACTTGCGAACCCGTTTACGAAGGCAATTCCAGAAAACATTGGCACTAAAGAGTATGTCAATAGGGTTTTGCATGTTGAACAAAGGATCGGCTAGCCTTAAATGCGAGGGAATATTTAACCCTGAAATATCCACAGAGTGACTGGGAGTATCTTCTCCAATGCTATTGAGAATGAGACAATTAAGTTTAAAGAAGTTGTTTCTATGACAAATATCTCTTATGGTTAGCTTCGAGAATTGTAAAGCTTGCGATTTTGAGCTGTTGATGCCCGACACATTGATAGAAGTGGGGTTTACAGGTAGGCCTAGTTTTCTAATTAAGGAATTAGACACAAAATCATGAGTTGCCGCTGAATCTAGAAGACCGCGTGCACGGACCCAGTTGCCAAAGTTATCCTGAATTTCGATTTGGACACTAGACAACAATACTTGAGCACTGCGAATGGATTTGGCATTTTGAATGTCCGATGAAGCATTAGCACTGTTAGCACTATCATTTTTCGGAGAAGTAGATGCAGTCGATGACCTTGCCTGATCATGACGATGTAGCAAAGTATGATGAGCCTTTTCACAATGGTAGCAAAGTCTTGTGGACTTACAATTAGAAGCAGAATGAGTAGGCGCTAGGCAATTGAAGCAATGTTTATTCTGGGAAACTAATTTTCTTCTGTTGTCGACTGACATTTCTTTAAAGGACTTACAGAGGTATAGGGCATGGGGATCTTTACAAAGTATGCACTTTAAAGGTTCGTTTAAACTCTTGCGAGGTTCGCTTTGAGTGTTTAAAACCATAGAGCTAGCAACACGACGTTCACTAGACCTAGTTGGGTAACCAGTAGTGCTTGATTTAAATTTAGATGAGCTGGACCCGGGTTTTTGGGTATTAGACGCTATGCGATCGCTTTTAGGTTTGATAGACATTAATTCAAATTTGGAACTCGGGGAAGAGGGTTCACTTTGATTAGCTAAAGCGGTTAAGAGCTGGCATCTGGCATTTATGAAAGTGACTAAATGCTCGTAAGAATAGTCGTTTTCTTTAGAAAGTTCAATTTCCCAAGCTTTGAGGGTAGCAGCATCAACTTTAGAAACCACTAAATGTATTAGGAAAGTATCCCAGTGTTCAGTGGGTTGATCTAGTTGGGACAAAGCCTTAACGTGAAGTTGTGTAGTATCAACTAGAGTGCGCAAACTGGTGACGTCATTGTGCTGTGACGCAGGTAGGTTGAACAGAGCCTTCATATGGCGTTGAATACGCAACCGTAAATTTCCATATTTTTCTTTTAATAAGTTAAAGGCAATGGGGTAATTTTCGGCACGTAGAGGAAGTGCTTCGACTAACTGCAAAGCTTGACCTCGGAGGATAGATCTCAAGTAATGAAACTTGTAAATGACTTGAATGTCTTCATTGTCATGAACAAGGGAGCAAAATAATTCATAGAAAGAATCCCATGCAGATTCATCTCCAGAAAAATGGGGTAAATCAATTTTCGGTAAAATTGGTTTGGGCTTGTGAGTACCATCACGTAAAGAAGTTTGTGGTTCGTGAAGGGAACTAAGAACAGAAGCGTCCTTTTTCTGCTCCTCTTCGAGTTGGCGTATTATTTTGAAAGCAGAACCTATGCCTTCGTAATATTGGTTTTCTACTTCGACTCGATCTTCGGTTTGATTGAGCATACAAGTTTCTATTTCAGTTTGAATGTTACAATAGTTTTCATAAGAACGTTCAAAATCCCTTACACGATGTTTCAACAAGTCTAATTGCTCTTCTGAGGGATCTAATTCTTTTATGTACTTTCTAAAACGGGTAATTTGCCCTTTATAGGATGCTCGTTTAGAAGTAAGTTTTTCATCCTTATCCTTTTCAGTAGGAGCCATATTAAAGAAAATAGATTGAAATGCAACTCACGAAACTGTGGGACCTTGGAAATCAAGCTGGCATCAGCAATAAGTAGAAAGAACGGGACACACCAAAGGAGACAGGAGCGGCCTCTTTCCCCTTCCCAGGCTTTGCACGATGTGGTTATAGCTGAAAGATTCAAAGCAGATATTAATAATTTGCAAAGTATTGCCAAACAGAAAAATGACAAATGGACTCTCCCGGGTTTCTGGGACCAAATTTTGGGTAGATTATTGGCTGAGGAATAACCCACCCACCAAGGGAAGGTGATTAAAAAAAGGAAGTGGGTTTCGGACTGGAGAAAAAGGATAGAGAAATAGGATGAGAGTTCCACAAAAGTTATAAATTTAGCTTTAAATACACTCAGAGGCGGTTGCCACTGAAAATTCGTTCTCGGATACCTAAAGTGGGTAAGGACTTGGTCTAAGCTAACGGGAACCGCAGCTAGAACTTGGGAGGTTTGCTGGAGAGTGGCCTTAGTATATTCCCTCTCAAGCAGCCATAAGACTACTATGGGGAAGGGTGTTGGTCTGGCATGACTGAAAGTGACAAGTTCATTGTATGTCCTTTCAAAGAAATTCGTTTTTTCAAAGTAATTCGCAGAATGACAATAATTTGCATCAATTTTGATATTTCCAGGTTTCGAAGTTATAAGCTTCCTGAACAGTAACCAAGTGCTTCCAAAAAGGATGGTGATAGAGGAATTATGCTTTTGAAAATAAATTTGGTAAATGAACCAGTAGTTGCATTTGGAAATGGCTAAGCTTTTAACCAGCCAGTAGCCGACTAAAAGTTTAGGCAAAGAGAAACACTTATCTTTTTGAAAACTGACCATAAGATTTTGGAGAGGATCTCCACAAGCAGGTAGCTGGCGTAGCGAGCTGTACTTGCCTTACTGGCCAGTTAAAATTAGCTTTTAAAGCTAAGAGAACTTTAACAAGATTACCACTAAGAATTTTTGTTCAAATGCAACAAGTGGTGAAAGCCCTATCAATAGGTTTAATTGCATTGAGTAGGGAGAGTCAAGGAAGACCGGATCTTGCCTAACCGTTGTATTTGCGAAATTATAAATCCAAAAACAAATATTTAATTTATTTAACAATTCAAAGAAGTTTATAACTTTAACCAATATATATTTTTCTGACAAATATGGATCATATTTTTTTTTAACAATGGGGTCGCAGACCTCCTAACATTTAGAGATTGCTCCAGGCAAATAACAATTTATGAGGTATCAAACCTTATATATGTTCTAAAATCTTTATAAGATTAAAAAAAAAGGACAAATGAAGTAATTAAAATTTAAACATTAAATCGAGTACAAAGAGTGTACTTTAAGAAATTCTTGAGAGAATGTTCTAGAGAGAATAACAACTTCGAAAATAACAATAAGAAAACTATGAAGAATAAGATAGAAGTTCCTACAACTTCCTATATTTAAGCAGAATTACTTTATAACAATTATACAAAAGAGAGCAGGTCACTTACGGTGAAACCTGAAGAAAAAGGTCAAAAGGAAGGTTCTAGACTTCCTATGTTTAAATAGGAATCACGAGCCAAATGGGGCAGTTTCCATTTCGTGAGACCTAGAAATAACTCACTCAAGAGTTGAAAGTATTGTTTTCCCTGATTACGGGGAAGAAACAATGTAAGTTTGAACCGTGTATAAAACACGTAGTTATACAGTAATTAATTAATGATAAACAAGCAAAATGGAAGGGCACTTCGTAGAGTGACACCTTATAGAATAGTTACAATTTTATTGATATGGTTTGTTAGTAGAAGGTTGAGGAAAGATAATTGGGATTTCGGATCAATGTTCATGGCCTGATTTAATGTAAACGTACGATCGCGACGCGGTAGAAAAGTGGGACAAGCACTAGTTATCACTATAGTCTTTTAAATAGATGAAAAGTTCGCTGTAGAGGCACGAAATTTTATGTAAAGAAAGTTATTGCAATGATGAAAATAACTGGTTGCACTAGGTAGGCGAGAGTCTATTTCTTGAGAATGTTGGGAATTACAATTAAATGTGCCATAGAACATTCCAACGGTGGACGAAAGTTTGCTATTGCAGTAATTTGAAAGGAAGATTCCTCATTTTAAACAGTATTTTCACAAGTGAGTGAAAAATACCTGACGGCAAGACTCGCAGATAGAGTACAGGATCTGGAAGGTTCCAGAACGATCTTAATAGAAAAATGGGGCCAAAGATAATCCAGCGGAGGAACTTGCTTTGTAATTTATAGACAGCGGGTATTAGATAATATCCCACGTAGTGAGAAGATTTCTCATTTAGCAAGCATAAGAAATGCTGCTTTTCACCAAGATTGGCTTGATTAGACAAAAGCCCAACATGAAAAATCCCGCGAAGAATGATTACCGCCCCACAAGTAATCTCACGCTGTCTATAAAATAATCAATAAAAGCATGTAGATAAAATTGATGAAGATGAGGTTAAAACCTTAAGTCTGTACTTATCTTGGTTGCATGTTGAAGGTGAAGTTCTTCTTTACAATATTTAATATTGTACCCTTCAGTGTTCTTCTAGGATGCCGACTCTTGCTCGGGTAGTGATCTGTTCGGGGTGGCTCTAACTTATTCTAAACATCCTAGGAATATCGTCACAGGATCACAGGAGGCTTAACTTAAAATCAGTATGTCTAGAACTCCTAATATAAAATCATTTATTTCACAAAAACATCATCTCCCTTTTCTCCCATCCATAGACAAATAAAAACAAAATAAACTCCCTTAAATTACTCTAATCAACAACATCAAAAAAATGCAAAAATAATGTATCACACTGGCTGAAACCAGGAAAAGAAAAATAGTCTATTTTACTGCAGTCCACTGCTTCAAGTCCAAGAGTTAACGTCAACAGACTTAGTTCAAATAACTATGGCTTAAATAACCCAGCCATTCTATCACAACAAATATGCGCACTCATGTTTATAACTTGCAAAATTGGTTTCTGGGAACTCGGACATGTCTTCTCGTACAATCATCATCTTTCCTCACAAGAGTCAGATAATGAAGGCAATAGATTTATTCTAGGTCACAGGCATGTGTGTATTTATAACTTAAAACAATTACTTCTCTCAGAGCCATGACTCCGTTAATTATGGTAAAATAAACAAATCATCATACATGAAGCATCAAATAAATACTTCGGCGGCCGGTGCCCCGTGATTATTAATAAACAAACAACTATAATGAATGCACTCAAAAACAATGACAATAGAATACGTCGCTTCCTAAAGCGGCACACAAGAAGAAACCCCGGGAAGTCGGGCTACCTCCCTTCATAGAATACAATGACAATCTCGACCCTGTGACAGACACTTTCACCGCACTAACCAGCTGGCCGGCAATAACCTTCATGGCTACTTTTAGAATTCAGACGGCTTACCACATCTCTACCTGCCTCTTAAGGACTCCTTTTAACTACCTGGGGCTCGAGCAGTACCATACCTTTCCGACGGAGCTAAAGTGGACTCTCATCAGACAATGAACTCAATCATTTCACTTACCATTTATATCGTCGTAGAACGCGGGAATATCACCTCCGCTATTAATTTCACTTACCACTTATATCATCGAAGAACGCGGGAATATCACCTCCGCTATTAATTTCACTTACCACTTATATCATCGAAGAACGCGGGAATATCACCTCCGCTTTAATTCTGCTCGACCCAGGATCGACTCTCAGCCTTATCTGAATATATATCACATTACCCTCCAGCCATTCTTGTCTTACCTCTTTTTACCTTCGTGTGATAATCACTTACCATACTTATTATTCACATAGTTTCAGTGTCACTTACTGGTCTTGTCACAATATCGAGCGGTCTTCCCCATATTAGCTTTTACGTTCACATCGTGCATAAGCACTATCAAACCAATCATTCCCTTGACTGTGCATTCAACAAGATTAATGACATCCCAAACAAAATCATATTTAAAAATAGCACATTGATGCTCATATACTTATTACGTTATAAAACACACAAAAATACTCATTACTGATAAACACACAAATCTACACAAAACATGCCCGCTATGCCTAAAATATCTATTTTTATCATAATTGCTTATGATCGAGATAAACTTATCCGACCCCTTTGATGGGAAACGTTATGGCCATCATGCCCCATACAATTATTTCCTTATCTCTCATATTCCCTGATGCGGTTCTGGTCCTTGATATCAGTCTTCTTCATTAGTTGGTTCATCTTGATAGGAGGATAATTTGCACACGTTTTTTTTTAAATTTCACCAAAGCAAAGGTCCACTGTGAATTATTACTATTACCACAATACACGGTTCTCGCATACGAAGCTCCTATCTCCTATAGCTATCATCAACTTACTTAGTTCAGCTGACAGTTCAATAGCTTCCTAGAATACTGGTTTAGCTGTTAATAGCTCGGGCGGCTATACCTATCATTACAACTGCGTCGTACTGTTATGATATGCACTGTTTTAATTCGCACTCGCGAATACTTAGCGATATTCAAATTTCAGAGGTATACTTGCTCCTACTTATAAACTTGTAAAGAATGATGCTTTTCTGACGGCTATTGGGTTCGTCTTCCGCCTCTACAGCGCGTATTAAGAACTTATAAAAACTTGTAAAAATCACGGTACTCTCTGAACGCTCGGGGCAAGGGCTTCCGCCTCTAGCGATGCCCCAAAGTAGACTTATAAAAACTTGTAAAAATCACGTCAATATTCTTATGGCCTCAAGCGCAGGCTCTCGCCTCTACAGCGCCCGGGTAAGAACTGCCTTCGTTGCGTCTCCAACCATTATTTATATGATTTCTCTTAGAGGGACGTGGAGTAGGGGGGTTTCAGAATTTATTTCCAAAATAACACTCACATGAATATGCAAACTAGCTCCTTAGAACGTCCTCATTTCCAATGTCTCAATGACTCCTTTTTATTCAAAATCCGATCGTTGGATCCTTATATAATGAGCTCCGTAATTTGCTTCATTGTCCCTTAATTTCGGCGGGATTTGGTCGCGTCTAGCGTCTCTCACTGCCATTGGTCGTTTCAAATCCACCCCCTGATTTCCTTTTAATTCTGGCAAAAATCACAGAATAATCCAATTTAAATTTTGACGATATTTCTGAGAGGCTGGGATAGTCCCCTATACGATGGTATAATTCCTGTTTCTGTATTTTAATTACTGCTCTAATTCCTCTCAAATGGGCGGGGTTTATTTGGTAGGTGATCGTTGAGGTTTTCGCATTTACCCACGTAGTTGAACGACCTTCGCGCTTTGTCTGGGCGCATTTGGTGTCCAGATGTGGATTTTCTCTCTCCTACTGCCTTTGTCTGCGCTGGGTGAAAGCTGCTCCAAGTCACGTACGAACCATCCTTTTGTCATTCCAGTTCCACAAGCAACTTCTATTCTCACATCGACTTTGAGACATGAATTAAATCTTGTTGGAATAATATGTAGACTTTATGCTATCAGAGATGCATAAAGGTCACAATATGCCAACATGGCGTAGAAAGTAGAGTTTGCCTCTTGGTTTGAGGAGACTGGCTCTAGTTGAGCCTTAACTGAGTCGACGGCCGGCGCACAAGTGAGACCCACTCAGCAGAGCACGGAGGGTCCAAGGAAGGGAAAGAGTGGGGGTAGGAGACAAAAGGAGAACATATAAACATAGCCAACATTACAACAAAAAATTAATCTTCTCTTGCTGAGCCGGTCTTCAAAGAGTTGATAACAGATGATACTAGCACAGCATGGTGAGAAAAAAAAGTAGACGTAGTTCTCTTGCTCACGGAGAAAATAGCTGGCGATGGTAACAAGATCTGGTGGCCAGATGGATAAGTAAATCCTCTTGCACCAGGAAGAATTGAGGAGCTTCAGAGATTCTCTGCGAGATGACGCTAGGTGGGTCATAGAAGATATATATCTAGAACAGACTCATAAAAGATATAAGAGACCTGATTCAACAAAGAGAAAATAGAAGATCACTGTTGGTGTTTGATAAGAAAGGAAGAAATGGACATGCAAATAGCATTAAAAATTGGATTCTCACGTACCGTGTATTCAAAGAATACACCACTGGGTGTGAGCTGGGCGTATTAGTGCTCTTCAGTGTAAGTGTCCTGTATACTCTTGAACGTCCCTTGTACTTAGATTTCGGGCGTTGCTGTTGGCAAGAGTATTTTGTGGTCTCCGTAGAGGCCTGGTGTTCCCGATACGTCCCCTATTGGTAGTCCCGGGGTCGTTAATGCCCTAACTAGGTTATTGTAGCGAATACCATGGAACGGGCCTACGCACATGCAAATATGCCCTGTGTATTTCGCCTGTGCGAATTTTGGTCACCCCTGGCTTTGAACTGTGAGCGTAGTGGGGGTTTGAATCCATAATGAATGATTCTCTGTCGACCGTAATCCTACTGAGGCTGTATTATGCCTCTAGTGGCCCGGTGCGTCACGCATTGGAGCTGACTTTGCAACAGTATTGTGTTACCTCATGCGATAACGCCTGCTGCCAGCACACTGCTTCCTGTCCTTCCGTTTACATTTCAGGTTTCCGCGCTCATGTTGTAAGCTTGCCACAAATGGTGTGAGCATGTTAAAATATGTTTTCCGAAAAGCCCTTCGCTTCTTTACAATTACCGTGCCTTATCTTTTGGCTTTCTTATGTGATGACGCTACATGTATCAGAATTGTGTAGTGTAGCCTTTATGTAATCTGTAGCCGATGTCTGCCCGTGTGGCATCTAGTGTTATGTCTCGCCGCTACGTGTCAGTGTCTCTATCTGTGTAGTTTATGTGTTTGTTTATGTATTCCCTGTATGTAAAAGAACCCCCCCCCGTGTTTATGTTTGTGTTGTGAATGACATTAGTGTAATTCACATGTCAACCCTGGTGTCTATTTAAGACATGTACACAATGATGAGATGCTAGTCATATACATACAATATAATATAACCCTTTTATGCATGCGTTAATTCTTAACCATAACTTATGGGACATAGTGCCTGTATGGGATCCTATGTTTTTATGTGATTGTGTTTTTATGTTGTTTGTGAGATGTCGTCCGTGTAATTGTCTATCCCAGTGTCTATGTCCATAGCCTAAATTATGTCATGTGGGTTGCCTTTTACCTAGGCCGCTTTCCGTTATTTTTTAGAGTGGATTATATTTATGGTGAAAGTTGTCGTTAACCTCGTTCGAGCGCCATTGTTCGAGAAGGTGAATACCTTCGCCCTGTCATTAGGGCATAGGCCTCTGGCTCCCATTGGGGTGTTTCTTTACCATTTTTCTGGGGTGTTTTATGTAAAGTAAGGCCTACGTTCACCGTAGTGCCTGTTTATAAGCGTAGATGTGCTGGCGCCTGAAGTGAGGCATTGACTTCGCGCTACCCTATCAGTGTCTGTGGGGGTGTATGCCCTCCTGTCTGCCTGGCCTCGTGCGGTGGGCGGTAAAACTTCCCTTATACCCCGTGTACTTTGTTTTGGAGGCAGGATAGTGCGTGCAGGCGTGTGTGTTACACCCTGGTGAATTGTAAGTAATCCCCCTGTATTTCTTTGCACTGGGGGTGCACATGTCCGTTTCCGCCTCCATTCTGGCGAAATCGCCGTCTGAACTGGCGGTAGGGGTCGTGTATCTATGTGTGCATGTCCCTCTAATGTCTTGGCGGCTAACCTGGCCGTTTTCTGAATTGTGGCCACGGCGGACCCCTTCCTTTGTGTTTCATTATGTATGTGGATGTGTATGGGTTAACTGTGCTGTTGCACGTTCTCTGTATCATCTGCCCATGATATGGGTTCCTCTAGGACCCTCTCTGCGTGCACTTGTGTGTCTGGAATGATAGGGATCAACGCCCTCTCGTGCATCCGCTCTGAGGGGGTTGTTGTAGGTTTCGCCCCTCGGTCTGGCAAAACTGCCTCCCGGACTGGAGCTGCGAGACGTGTGTCTGTGTGTGTGTCCCATTAGTGTATTGAAGGCTAGCCTGGCCGTCTTCTGGCCTATGGCCACGGCAGACTTTTTCCCTTGTGTTGTGGTATGTGTTGAGATGGACATCTTCACGAATTGCTGTGTTAGCGTATCTACGGCTGTCCTCTCTTGGTTTCGTTGGTGGCCCTGCCGTGAACTCAAAGATGGCATTGTTGGCCTGGAGTTCGCGGTATTCGTCCCAAAGTTGGGCGTACTCCCTATTGAGGCATATGGCCTGTTCTGCGACTTTAATTCCGTTAGTTCTTATTTGTTTATGTTGTTTAATGAGTGCCTCCCATTGCTGGAACATGACCTCGTGTAGGCAGTGTAGTTTCCAGTGTGCTTTGTTGAGTTGTGTACGGAGGGTGGGGATTTTCGCCCTGGTCTTTCGATTCTTGGCGCTGCGGAGTGGCCGGACAAGTGCCCTTATAATTCTCATTTACTGAGCGTGCAGTAGCTGCTGATACCTCCTGAGGTAGTCCTGCCTTGTCTCAAAGACCTTATGGCAGGCAATTAAGTCCTGGTATTCCCCAATGTTCGTAAGCATGGCTAAACGGTATAGGGGGGTGGGGCATCTTGAACTATGTGTGTGTGTTAATTAAGTGTGCTTGGTTTTCATGTACTGAATTTGAGGGTTCTTCCTAGGGTGGGTGGGCGTTTGTAATAATACGATCCCCGTATAATAAAGGCAAAAAATGTGGGGTGTATTCTAGGAAGAAAAAAATCTAGTTTCGCTTGGCTGCTTTCAGTACGTATCGCTCTACCACGAGGGCTCGTTGTTTGAAACCCTACCCTTAATTTGCGTGGTAGTGGCGCCACCACTAACCTGTTCTATCCCGATGCTGGGGGAGGGATGAACAGGTGTGTGTGTGAACGTGTAACTTTAGGGGCAGTTTCAGAAAAGGGGTAGTTTCCCGTAATTGGGGGAGACTATTATAGTAATGTGTTGGTAAGAGGATGTGAGCTAATGGGGTGCGTTCCTACGGGGTGCGTCTATTCGTTAAGGGATGAACGTTTAGTAAGGAGCTATTAACTTAGCTTACCAATTAAGTATGAGCGAGCGTTAGCGAGTTCATGTGCAGAGTCGACAACTCGGCACGCCGCTGTCTGGTTGCTTACTCGAATACAATGAGATTCCTGACGGTGCAGTTCCTGCCGTTCACGGCCAGGGGCAATTAGGACTAAGGTCAGGTTGGGTGTAGGGAAGTAGAACTAGGTGAAATGAGTAGCAGATGTGTGTGTTTACTGACCAAGTATTTATTTGTCAGTGGCGACAATGTGATGTCCTTATTTCAGTAAATAAGTGTAGAACAATGTGTACAATTACAAATGTGTTACAAAGTTATTAGGATATCTGAACACACTCTTATGCTCACCTGGTGGTGCCGTGACGTAGTCGGAGCTGGAACTGGAGAGGGACAGAGCCGTCGGCCGCGAATGGATAATGGGTCTTCCTGGGTTTACCTTTTAAGGTTTACCGCTCTGCTGACTTAGCGTTTCGTCACGTCGGTGCTCCAGATTCCGTTGGTAGTGTTGTTGTTTGTGAAATGCTGTAAGCTTTGGCTAACAGCTAGCTTGCTGCGCCCGCTTGTGTTTAAGGAAGTGTGTGTGGCTTATGGCATAGCCCTTTAAGGGTAGTTTTATGGGCGAATGGGTGTCAGGTCCTAGGGGTACTGCCCGTGGGCTTACAATATCATATTTAAATACTGATACGAAAATTTTGAACATGTGGTTTGCGTTTCAATCAGTTGACACCTGATTTCGCATGAGCGTTTACCGTTCAGTATGAAAGTGTTGATCCAAAGTTACTCGGGGAGTATTTCCATTAGTAACCCTCACTTTTATCCAGAGATTGGAAAAGAGACTCTTAATAAATCATAACTCTTTTCAGCAAATATGATATAATGAATATTTTTACACCAAAGAACGACAACTTGAAGATGATTTGCAGTAGGAATATTCTTAATGGCGCCTTCAAACCTTGAAGTAATCCATATGTGATATACATTCTACATGGCCGGCAGTGCGTCATGGTATCAATCTCCAACACTGCGCGCTCATTGTTTCCTCTTACCACTGCTAGCTGGATCGCATCCCTGTACCTTTACCTGTACCTGGTACCTGTCACACTTCATTGTCACAAAGTTCACAAACGCCAGGAGGGATGCGATCCAGCCAGCAGTGCGTCTTACACACTTCCATCCAATCCCCTTCCGTCCCATTTTTCAAAATCACTCCCAAAACATATCCAGCAACCGAATGGAAAGATGTTACACATCAAAATCTTCACTTTCTGTCCACACATGCATTCATCATAGTCACAGTAGGCCTCCAAGCTTAATGTTAGCAGTCTAGCAATAATGCTCCACTGGTCACTAAATTTAAAAATAGGTAGCTTTCTAATGAAATCTACCTAAAGGCACTTGCGAACTGAGTACAGTTCATAACGTACTGGAATATAGAGGCCACATGAAGATATATACCAAAACTTAATTACTAGGTACTGAAAGTCCACCTCGCTGTAGTGATAAAAACGTAGTGATATCACCAGTTATTTAATAGTGCTGCCATAATTTGACTTACAGTCAGGCACTCAACACTTGCTAGGCATCTGAAATAGTTTAATGAAATATTAGTGAAGAAGGAAGGAAGGAAGCTTGTAGTTTAACGTGACCGTTAATCTCGCGATCATGAGCCACGGGACCTCCTTTTTACGTGGAATACGAACCACAGGTCATGGCATTTCACTTTGAAAATATCACATGCATTGAAGAATTTATTGGTTAAATTCATTAGTAGGTATTGGTGACACGTGTAACTTAATACGGGAAATACTCACTTCTACATCTTTCAGCAGGTCTGATTTACCACGAGGAATTTCACGGGTGGTGAAATAGTTAGTTCGAACTGCTTTTAGATGGTGTCATATCAAAATAAATGATATTTATGAATAAAACTTAGCATGTGGTCTTACGTGTTTTTAGAACTTATGGAATCTACTAAACGTTGCCAATTCTACCAACGGCTCGGCTTGAGAATTATAATAGACGGCGATGATTCGTGAAGCAAGTCTATTTGCTTTAAACGTAAGTACCCTGAAATTTGTGTCTCGCATGAGGACCACCAACCTGCGATCATTGATGTGATAGTACTTGGTACGCCGCTAGATTTCAGCTGTGACCAGTCACACTCTGTAGGTAGACTGATACGTGCTCCCCTGGTGGTAACTTGTACACTAGTCTCTCGTGGGCTCGAACTTGTTGTTGTTTAAGATGTCGACGGTTATTGAGTTGCACCAAAATGAAGATCGTTCATTATTAATTGTATATAAAATAATTAGTGTTGAACTTTCACAGGAACAAGACGTGAAATGTAACTGCTGGTCAGCTCGTCGGAATACCAATAGCCTGGAGGTATTCGGTAGTTCCAAACTTACTTCGGATCTGTGGCCTACTCTACTAAATATGCGTTTTGAAATAGTTTTAAAATATAAATATATGCATTGGTTTGTAAAAGGCAATTCAGCCATAACTTAAACTCGGGTTTACCAAAAGGAAAGAATGGCTAGTGACCGAGAATAATGTAGCTTGTCTGGAAGAATTTGTGATTTATCTGTATTGGAGTTCCTAATTATTATATTTAATATGTAGTCATGCTACTTAATGGAACCTCTGATTAGTTGTCATGAAAATGTTAGACATGCTTCGAGTATTGGAAATGTGGAGCGTGTAAGTATTTCGCTCGGTATCGGTCAAAAAATATTGTAAAAGTGATCTTGTATTTATGGTACATGTGTTCTTGGTTATTTATTTTATTGGTTCAACTCGTGATTTCTCGCGCTAAGTTGGCATTAACTTTGGCCTGGTGAATAGGGGTTTTAATTCATGTTTTGTTTGTAATAATTTCCTTGTCCCTTTTCACCGTAGAATACCTTAGGGTCTGTTTATCATTGTCTTATTTAGTGGGAAGTAATATGATGTAAAGTTTCGGTAGCTAATTGGGTTCGTCTTTTGTCATCTTGATGAGGTTTTGTTGTTGTTGCCAAGACTTACTCTCAGTCAGCTGTTAGGAAGACAAGGGAGAAGCGCGTCTGCCATGACAGTTGGAAAGTTGATTTTTATTTCCGTCCGCTCGTGAATTCAGATTAAAGCTAATAATTTATGATATGATGAGTGATTTGTCTTAGGACATTATCCAACTACTTGTGGATATTAAACGACATGGTGGACAGATTATTTAACTTGATTATTGAATTATGGATCAGATCTACGAACAACTGCATTTGAGGGGTTGGCCTAATTAAACGTGCTTCTGGCTGGCAACTATCACATAAACAGTAAATGATATTGAAGATTAAAGCGAACGTACCGAGGTTAAAGAAAGTTGTCAATTATGTAAATCGTATTAAAGATTACGGGGTTGTAACCCACATACCAAGAAGTAAGTAACTACACCTCATTGTCAAGTCCGCACCTTTGTAATATTTATGTTTATGTATGTGTTTTAAAATATTTGTGAATTGTAAGTGTTTTGTTGATGAATAGATGTGGTTCGTTAAAATTATTCAGTGTATTATTTCTGGGCACTGGGTCTCTCGATGGTTCCATGGTACCAAACCTCTGGGGTATTATTTTATGGGCCGGCCTTTCCAAGTAAAAAAAACCTCCTTAATGCGGGGCAATGTACCAAGGTAGCAGAGCGTGGTTACATATTTCTTACTTTTGTGAATTTTGGAACTATTGAGGGCCTAGGCTTAGAAAAATTACACCATTTAAAACCGTGATTTTTATAGGGGTTATTTTGGTGAATGTTGTTAATTCCTGTATTCTTTGTGTTTCATGTACTTTATTCTGCCCAATATGGAAAAACGAGTTCTTCCAAATATCTATTATCTCAAGAAAGATGAACTTGGTTTCGAAATCTTAATCAGAGGGGAATTCCTCGTGGCCATAGAGAATTGGATCTTGCATTGTTAAGGGAATTGAAACATGGTCATATTACTGTTCCTGATAGATACTGGAAAACGGGTAAGTCGTATATCATTAAATCTGTTCGTGACTTGTTCAGTGATATTGCTGTGTTAGAAAGTGTAAGCAGTCCTTCTATTTCTCAAGTTACTAGGGTAAAGTACCTCGCTTTACATTGGCTGTTGAGGTTAACTGACCTAGTGGACGTATGGTCTAATGAAGATGCATTGTTTTCTAAAGAATTGTCTGATCTGCGCATTAGGTTGTCTGAATATTATGATCGTGTGTTTTCTCAGGCAGGTTGTGACGACAAATGTGATTCTGTCGTGTTATCGAATAGTGTGTGTTCAGTAAATAATGATTGGTGTGGAGCCAATTTAGATGGTGAATTGGTAGAAAATTCAGGATCTTGTTTGTTATTGAATTCTGAACCGACTGCGAATAATGTGAGAGATTTTAATCCTTCTGCCATTGAGAATAAGACCAGGTCAACCTTTCAACAACCTTCTGTTACGTCATGTGCTATTAGGCCTAATTCTGATGGTCAGAGTAGTGGTAATAATAGATAGTCCAGGGCATCTGCGTCTGATCCGAATGGAAGTAATGCAAATAGATATTTTAACCTCACTTCTGATTTACCCCATCGTGCTAAATCCGTACAGACTGGTGCATCCATGCTTAATGTTTCTAATGAAGTGCAGCAGTGTATTATTGAGCCCAGGTTGAATTTTGATAACCTTTCTCGTGAATTTGAGCCTAGAAATTTGGTACTTGATCGTAGCTCAAATTTTTGTTCGCTACCCAACCCATTGTCATTAATACTGAAAGATTTTCATTGCTGTAATGGGAGAGACAATGATTTATTGGTACAGTTTTTACGAAAATTTGTGGAACTGAAAGACAGTGCGATAGTATTTGGATTATCAGAGTGCCAAATAATTAGGATTGTGTTTCCTTGTACCTTGGGAATGCTTCGAGAAATTTTAATTGACAACATGTTATGTGGTAAATGTCTTCTTGAATTTTCAGTTGGAAGTTTTAAATTATTTCATTACCCCTCATACCTTTTCCGACCTTCATAGGAGATATTTATTCAGGGGTCAGTGAATGGAAGAGACTCTTAATGATTATTTCGCAGATATTAAGTACTAAGTAAAGGTTTTTGCCATTCAGTTGGATGAAGAAAGAATTGTTGCTTCACTGGACGAGGGAATAAATCCTATTTGTAGGTTGTTCGCCAATGTGTACCAAACCCAAATCGTATAGGGAGTTTTATGAATTAATTATCAATGCTGAAAAGGTTAGTAAGGCTGATGTTGATCGCATGAGTAACATACTGCCATCTATTCATCCGATTAAGGGTATCATAAACCAAATGGTTCCTCAACCCGACCTTCATGGCGTGAATACTGCTTATCCTGGAGCAGTGCAAAGGAATTTTGTTTATCAAAATAATTTCCCTCGGAGAAAAGAATGTCAAACCTTGGTCTCTGAACCTGTTCAGGGTAATTATTTTCAGGGTAGTGACCGGCTGAGATCCAGTGAGAGTAGGTACAGAAAAGGCAAGAAACATAACTGGTGTGGTTCTAAAAACATGTTAAGCGTTGGGGTGATGCTAATCCTAAGCATTATTTCAACGAGTGGTCAAATAAAAAATTGTCCGATAACCTTAAAACAAGTTTAAGTTCTGCACCGAGCATGAGTTGGTCATGGATAACACCTTATTCAATAAACATAATAGAAGAATATACACATGGATGAGACCAGGAGATACAGCGCGTTACCAAATCGATTTCATTATGGTCAAGCAGAGGTTTCGAATCCAGATTTTGGATTGTAAAACATACCCTGGTGCTGACATAAACTCTGACCACAATCTGGTTGTAATGAAATGCAGATTAAAGTTGAAGAAACTGAAGAAAAGTCAAAGGCCAAAAAGGTGGGCAATAGACAGACTGAATGTAAAGGATGTAAACGAAAGATTCAAGAAGAGTATAAAGGAAGGACTAATGAAAAACCCTAAACAAACTTCAATTGATGACGAATGGGCCCTTTTGAAGAATGAAATAACAAAATCCGCAGAAGAAAACATTGGTAGGAAAGAAAGAATAGGTAGAAAACCGTGGATCACTCTGGATATACTAGAATTGATGGATGAAAGGTGGAAACACAAGAATGTAAGAGATGAAAAGGAGAAAGCATAATACAGACGTATGAGAAATGAGGTCAACAAGAAGTGCAAGGAAGCGAAAGAAGAATGGTTGAAAGATAAATGTGCAGGTATAGAAAATTGTCTGAAATTAGGAAAAGTAGACACAGCTTATCGAAGGATTAAGAATACTTTTGGGGAAAAGAAGACTAAGTGCTGTAATATTAAGGACACAAATGGAAAGCCTCTAACAGATAGGGAAGAAAAGGTTGAGAGATGGAAAGCTTACATAGAGAGTTTGTATAAGGGAAAGGAGATTGAGAATCATGTAATGGAAAGGGAGGAGGAAATTGATGAGGATGCGAAAGGAGATTTAATATTGAGATCAGAATTTGATAGAGCTTTGGAAGACTTAAGCAGGAACAAAGCACCAGGCATAGATAATATACCGATTGAGTTGCTACGCTGCATAGGAGATGAAGGTCTGATCAGGTTATTTCACTTGGTGTGTAGGATTTATGAGATAGGTGAGGTACCCCCTGATTTCAAGAAGAATGTAATCATCCCTATACCAAAGAAAGTGGGAGCTGATAGATGTGAAGATTACCGTACAATCAGCTTGATTACTCATGCTTCAAAGATCCTGTCTAGAATAATTTACAAGAGGATTGAAAGCCAGATCGAAAGGGAATTGGGTGAAGACCAGTTTGGTTTCAGGAGAAATATAGGAACAAGGGAAGCTGTACTAAGTCTTAGGCTGATTTTTGAAGGTAGAATAAGGAAGGATAAGGGAACGTTCATGGCATTTGTAGACTTAGAAAAGGCTTTTGATAACGTTGATTGGACTAAATTGTTTGACATTTTGAAATCTATTGGAATAAAGTACAGGAATAGGAGGGTGATCTACAATTATACAGAAACCAGTCAGCAGTCATTCGAGCTGAAGGACATGAGAGAGAAGCTGATATTCAGAAAGGTGTTAGGCAAGGCTGCAACTTATCACCCATACTTTTCAATCTTTACATTGAACAAGCAATGAAGGAAATTAGAGAAAAGATTAAAGTGGGAGTGAAGATTCAAGGAGAAATAATTTCAACTCTGAGATTTGCTGATGACATCGTCATCTTGGCCGACACGCCTGAGGATTTGAATGAGTTTTTGAGTGGTATGGACTCCGTCTTACGGAAAGAATACATGATGAAAATTAATAATTGTAAAACAAAAATACTGGAATGCAGCCGAAATAAATCAGAAACCTCTATGGACATCAAATTGACAGGTGAAAAGCTGAAGGAAGTAGGAGACTTCTGTTACTTAGGAAGCAAAATAACCAATGATGGACGAAGCAAAGAGGATATAAAAAGTAGGTTGGCTCGGGCAAGGAAAGCATTTCTACAAAAAAGGAATCTGTTGACATCGAATATAGATATAGGTACTAGGAAGTCATTTTTGAAAGCCTTTGTCTGGAGCGTGGCGCTCAATGGAAGTGAAACTTGGACTATTGGTGCAGCAGAAAAGAGGAGAATTAAAGCATTTGAAATGTGGTGTTACAGGAGAATGATGAAGATCAGATGGGTAGATAGGGTTACCAACGAAGAGGTATTAAGACGAGTGGGAGAGGAGAGATGTTTCTGGCGACTGCGAATGAAGAGAAGAGATAGGTTAGTAGGACACATACTAAGACACCAAGGAATAGCAAACTTAGTTATGGAAGGAAGGGTCGAGGACAAGAACTGTAGGGGTAGACCAAGGTTAGAATATGTTAAACAGATTGCCTCGGATGTAGGGCGTGGTAGCTATGTAGAGATTAAACGATTAGCTCAGGACAGGGAGGCATGGAGACTTGCATCAAACCAGTCAAAAGACTGAAGACTCAAAGAACAACAAGTTCTGTCAATAAGAAATCTCAGGTTTCAGGAAAAAGAGATTATGGTCGAGGTCTGGCTAATAGCAAAAAAAGTATGCAGTCGCATTGCTGGAGTTGACACTGGTATTTCTCCTTTTATAAATATTGACATAAACAATGAACCTGTATCTGCGTTAATCGATTCAGGTAGTGTGAATTCCTTTTTGAGTCGGAACTGGTTTAACTGTTTGTCATCAATATGTAAGTTGGGAGGTTAATGGATTGTGGCAATATTGTTATCTCTGCTAACTCGTCATTATTGGATGTTAAAGGTTTCGTGACAGTTAAAGTTCGTATTCTAAACTTCACGTGGAAGTTAAAGCTTTTGGTTGTTAATAATCTCTCGTGCGAAGTGATATTGGGTGCTGATTTTCTGGCTCATGTTGGGTTGTTGATCGACTTAAGATCAGGAACTTGTTGGTTCAAGTTTAGATCCAATCTGAAACCTCCCTAAAGTACAATACAAACGAGGTCCGAACCTCTGCTACCGTGAATAGTATAACTTTAGGTTGGAAGTGGAAGGACTGAGCCTTTCTGCCAACATAATCCAAGGTACACTTATTAGAACCGTGCTGTCGAGTTCAAGCTTAAAAGAAAACACAGTTATTCTGGTATGAAACATTCTATTGGCCAACAGAGTACATTTACAAAGTAAAAAGACAATAAACAATAAAGGTATATCAAAATAAGACATGGAAATCACCCCAATAGCCTACACCAGTTCCCATCAGAAACTCGTCGGAGTATAGTACAATAGTCAATTAAAACATTCCTGACATGATCTCTTCCTCAAATAAGATAAATATTCAGCTGACACCATATGACAGAATTACATAACTCGCATGTAAGGTACTTACTTCACGACTAATACGACACGTCAGAAATCTAGATCAATATTACCAACTGAAGATCAATGCCAATAAACAACATTTATCATAGTGTGGATAATTACATTAAAATCCAACTCCTATTAATGGCATGAACACAGATCTAGTCACACCAATCACCAAACCAGTGACTTGGCTGCCTTCTTTCAAGTATAGTACTACGTAATCAGCTGTTCGTCGATAATGGCGTTTCGTTACGAACTGGAAATCAATGCCGATAAACAAACGTTTATCATAGTGTGGATAATTTGTTTAAAATCCAACTCCTATTAATAGCATGAAAACAGAACTAATCTCTCCAAACACCAAACCAGTTACATGGCTGCCTTCATTTAACTACAGTACTATATTATCAGCTGTTCGTCATTAATGGTAGTTCGTTACCTACTGAAAATCACATCTTTTTAAAGAACCTAACACCGACGTCATCACCATACCTCATAACTATACTCCGTACTGAATAACATTTAAAACAGATCCAAACTAGGATATCCTACAGTGATTAGAGTGAAATGAAAATCTTTATGTTACCTTACTAATTGAAACTACTAACCACATAACAAAATGATAGTCAACCCTAACACGGTACCAAAATGCCGGTGACTCAAAAATTATAAATAATTGTACTTCAGGCGCAGACCTCACATATGAATAAACTTCAACACAACATGACGTACCTTTCAGTAGACCACTTGTTCACCCTCACAAACTGTAACAACATTTCGTCGAACACAATATTGCTTATTTCCTCCGTCATGGAACGTGACATTCTACAGTGATCAGTATCACAAATAAGAAGCAGAACATCTTTCATACGGCAGATCATTTCCTCAACAAGATGATCTTTTCCAGGATACCAAATGTTACATCATCGCTTCTAATACATGAGAGGTCCAATCCAGTCTTCCTGATTTCTTCAAAGCAATATAATTTTAAATTTAAGGTAGTTAATTCTTTCTTACATTGGTACTTGTCATTACTCCGAACTAAAGAAAATAGGGCAGAAGCTAGTGAATAGCCCCAGGCTATTCCAGCCTCCTCGGGAACTCCAGTTATGTACACTACATCTTATCGGCTTGATGATTTCAACATATCTTCTATTGTAGATCCTCAAAAGTTAACAATTGTCGTTGTGACGACGGATAACAAGACAGACCTACCATCTTGTCAACAGACGATAGGAACACACTCTATAGATTATCGCCACAATTAGAAGACTTCCTTCTTACCTGTTCGGTGGAGCGCTCTGACGAGAGTCAGCATAAACATCATACTCGCAGAAGCAAATTATACAAATCAGATGGAGGTGAGAGAAGATACGTGTCTAGTGCCGTAATAACGGCTCATCCTCCCCCTCCACAATAGTTGTCGTAGGTTCGAAGGACCAAGACAACTCAAAACAACAAATTCACACCATGCAGACATGCAAATCTTCACCCAAACGTTTTTTACATATCCATCACCGTATCATTCTATAATATGAGAAATCCTCCCTCCAGAAAGTTCTTTCTCCTAAATCCACATCAGGTAGTACATCATGCTTAGAATTACAACTTCTTACAATAATCCAAACAGTCAAATCCATGATTTTCACAGTACAAATACAAATCTTCTTGTATCTACTAGACATTCTTGTATAGTGAAGACAGGTTCCAGTCCGTTTTGAGGTTCGCAGTTTACCGTTCAGTCATCCGGGCCCTGGATTCCCTCACAAGTGCACCACGAATCTTCCACGCAGAACAGCCTACACCAGTTTGCAGCTGAAAACAATTTCAACTGGGCAGTACCATAGTATAGAAGTCTTAACAACTAAGATTGGAGACAGGAATTCCTAACAAAACAGAATAATACCCAAGTTTACATGAAAATAAGACCGACTATCAACAGAATACTTCCCTTTCAGTAAATTTCCATGTCTTTTACAGTTAATAATTAAGTTTTACAAAATTTCAAATCATTATTTCAATATCAGACTATGTACTCTAATGTAATCAACAATAATAATTATTTACAGCTAAAATTCACAACCGATATGCAGTAAAAACATTAATTCTCAAGGAACATGAGCTCGCTAACCTTAAAATTTCAACAAATTAACATGAATACCGATTTAAGTCTTTCATATCCCAACCGTTTTCCACCAAATAACCCAAATAAATCCAAAACAAGTACTGACTCAACAAAAACACCCAATAAATGACCACAGAAGACCCTTAAATAAATAGAAGATCAACTGACCACCGGTGCAAACCGACAAGATACAAACATTCCCAATCTTTCATTCATATCACATAACCTCACAATACACACCATAAATAAAACCATTAACCACCCGCAAATAAACCCAAAAAAACAACCAACCAGAATGCAAATTAGCACTTGTCAATACATCAACACAAAACACAATTACATAAATACTCTTTCATATACATACCCAGACCAAACAGAAACTAGTAAACGAGTCGAAGCACGCATTTCATGAGGCCTATAGTGAGTCCCAGTATATTCACCAAACAACACAAATTAATTCATCATATCTCATCACACATAATCACATTACTTACCCTAAGTATTTATTTCTCAGCCTACCAGCAAATAGGATTGAACCCACTCAATCATCTGGAGACTTCGGAGAATGGTTTATAAATACTTACCTTAAACTATTATTACTTTACCTCACCTGAACCAAGTCCCATTCCTTGTAAATGTTGAGGATCATAAAGTAACACTCAACTGAACTCTAACCAAACAAACCCCCATAAAATTCATTTGGCAGACTCAAGTTGACAGATATATCAACAAATGCCAATTTATATACACGGTCCCAAGCAAACCCATGACGTTAACCACTTAAATGAATAGAAACCCACACTTACATTGACACCCACAAATGAACAACAAATCCACCCAAGTTGTAATAGCAAAACAAAATCGCACCAAACATTCATACACATTTATACATTCTGTATGTCCTGACTGGTAAAGCACAATTTAGAAAATAGACACACACAAGTCCATATCATCAGTAACAGAAATAGTCAGCCACATCATTGACTCAGATGAACATATGATCCACAAGATCACAACTCCTACCTTAGTTGCTACCTCAAATAGGTCACTGGAAGAACACCACTGGGATATCTATTTGCAACAGGAACAAGCATGAAATTTTTGCTGCCCTGAAAAAAGTAACCCTGAAAAAAAATACAGGAGTAGAACCGGATTTCAATAGTAGTCAACTGGCTGCACAGGTCTTCGCTTCTGAAAATAAGTTTTACCAACTAATGATCAAGATGGAGAAAAATATGAGGAACACGACGATAAAGAACTACACATGTGTCTAGAATCAGCAATACCTATTTAGGGTAGAAATGAATAAACTTATAGAAGGAGATGACACACCATCACTTACCAAAGCCCCAAGATCATAAAATACACCATCACACTTCGGCACAGATTCAACAACATTAGAAAAAATAAAATGTAAGTTACGGGCAGAACAAAACCCAGAATTACCAGGATTTGATGTAGGAGACGTGGTACATCTTTCCTAAAATTACTTTACTTATTTGCTTTACTCGAATAATTCGCACTATATTCTTTGACGTCCTTATAGAAGACCCCACCTTTCAATAAAATTTCGAAACACCAATACTATCAATAATGCCCGAAACATTTTGCATACCATGCAACGACGCATGCCCAGAGACCTCGATAACAACAACACAATCACTAAATTCACACAATGCATCACCGTAATAATTAACACTTTTCGAACACTCCAGACACTCGGTTGGGTCATCATGAATCATTTCAGAATAATACGAACGAAATTCACAACTAGGTTAGAACGTTAGAATACCTAACTCTTCAGCAAATATCACAACATAAAGTTACCACACTCCCATTTGATCACGTAATCACAGAATCCAAAGAATCGACCAAACCCTGATTCGAATCACACGCAAAGCAGATAATTTTCAACACACCAATTAAGGTAATAAAGAATACATCACTTCAAAAACAGCTGGTAATATGTCAGACTCACCGATATCCCATAGTTGGCTTCATGGGGAGAGAACTCTACAGGAAAATTCCCCAACTCACAAAATAATCACGTCCAAATTGCGATGATGTTTAGATTTTCCTTCCTTATAATGAGCTCATATTCTTTCACATCTTTGGTTAATATATAACAGCTTCCAAAACATTTGCTCCATATAATTCATTGACATGCCCATGGAACAGAGAAACACAAGAATTAGAGGTTAAGTCATAACACACAAATATAATTTCACGTAATTTGATACTAGGCCTAATATGATATCCTTCCAAACATGCACTCAACAACACAAATTCCAACAAATGTAAAATGTGGTATAACACGAAAAACCACGCTCTGCTACCAGTGAAACCTCCCTAAAGTACAATACAAACGAGGTCCGAACCTCTGCTACCGTGAATAGTATAACTTTAGGTTGGACGTGGAAGGACTGAGCCTTTCTGCCAACATAACCCAAGGTACACTTATTAGAACCGTGCTGTCGAGTTCAAGCTTAAAAGAAAACACAGTTATTCTGGTATGAAACATTCTATTGGCCAACAGAGTACATTTACAAAGTAAAAAGACAATAAACAATAAAGATATATCAAAATAAGACATGGAAATCACCCCAATAGCCTACACCAGTTCCCATCAGAAACTCGTCGGAGTATAGTACAATAGTCAATTAAAACATTCCTGACATGATCTCTTCCTCAAATAAGATAAATATTCAGCTGACACCATATGACAGAATTACATAACTCGCATGTAAGGTACTTACTTCACGACTAATACGACACGTCAGAAATCTAGATCAATATTACCAACTGAAGATCAATGCCAATAAACAACATTTATCATAGTGTGGATAATTACATTAAAATCCAACTCCCATTAATGGCATGAACACAGATCTAGTCACACCAATCACCAAACCAGTGACTTGGCTGCCTTCTTTCAAGTATAGTACTACGTAATCAGCTGTTCGTCGATAATGGCGTTTCGTTACGAACTGGAAATCAATGCCGATAAACAAACGTTTATCATAGTGTGGATAATTTGTTTAAAATCCAACTCCTATTAATAGCATGAAAACAGAACTAATCTCTCCAAACACCAAACCAGTTACATGGCTGCCTTCATTTAACTACAGTACTATATTATCAGCTGTTCGTCATTAATGGTAGTTCGTTACCTACTGAAAATCACATCTTTTTAAAGAACCTAACACCGACGTCATCACCATACCTCATAACTATACTCCGTACTGAATAACATTTAAAACAGATCCAAACTAGGATATCCTACAGTGATTAGAGTGAAATGAAAATCTTTATGTTACCTTACTAATTGAAACTACTAACCACATAACAAAATGATAGTCAACCCTAACACGGTACCAAAATGCCGGTGACTCAAAAATTATAAATAATTGTACTTCAGGCGCAGACCTCACATATGAATAAACTTCAACACAACATGACGTACCTTTCAGTAGACCACTTGTTCACCCTCACAAACTGTAACAACATTTCGTCGAACACAATATTGCTTATTTCCTCCGTCATGGAACGTGACATTTTACAGTGATCAGTATCACAAATAAGAAGCAGAACATCTTTCATACGGCAGATCATTTCCTCAACAAGATGATCTTTTCCAGGATACCAAATGTTACATCATCGCTTCTAATACATGAGAGGTCCAATCCAGTCTTCCTGATTTCTTCAAAGCAATATAATTTTAAATTTAAGGTAGTTAATTCCTTCTTACATTGGTACTTGTCATTACTCTGAATTAAGAAAATAGGGCAGAAGCTAGTGAATAGCCCCAGGCTATTCCAGCCTCCTCGGGAACTCCAGTTATGTACACTACATCTTATCGGCTTGATGATTTCAACATATCTTCTATTGTAGATCCTCAAAAGTTAACAATTGTCGTTGTGACGACGGATAACAAGACAGACCTACCATCTTGTCAACAGACGATAGGAACACACTCTATAGATTATCGCCACAATTAGAAGACTTCCTTCTTACCTGTTCGGTGGAGCGCTCTGACGAGAGTCAGCATAAACATCATACTCGCAGAAGCAAATTATACAAATCAGATGGAGGTGAGAGAAGATACGTGTCTAGTGCCGTAATAACGGCTCACAATCTAAAAATAAATTGCATTAGTCCAGCATATGATTTGGGTGCGAATTCAGCACAGGAAGGGGCTAAGACTGTTAACATCGAAGATCTTATATTGGATCATCTCATTGAAGACCAAGCAAATGCTATACAGGGGTTATGTTATGAATTTCTAGACGTTTTGATCGATCGTCTGGGCACTACTAACGTTATAGAGTATGAAATTGAGTTGTCGGACTCCATCCCTGTAAGATCTTCGACTTATTGTTTGTCTCCTCCGAGATTGAAGGTCTTGAAGGACATTATTGATGAAATGGTTGAAGAAGGAGTTGTAAGGAAGTCCACTTCTCCTTATTCTTCGCCTATTTACTTAGTACCCAAGCCAAATGGGGAATTTCGTCCGGTTGTTGATTAACGTGCCTTAAATAAGAAGGTGATTCTTCAACAGATTCCTCTACCTGATTTTCAATCCTGTTTCGGGTGGTTTCAGGGGGCAAAGCTATTCTCCGTGCTGGACTTAAATAAAGCGTACCTGCAGATTCCGTTGAGTGAGAAGTCTAAAGCTGTAACGGCATTCACCACGGACTGAAATTTGAGAGCCTTCCGTTCGGTTTGTCAACAGGTGCAGCTGTATTAAGTCGTTTACTGGATAATATATTTGACGGGATAAAGTTTAAGTCCGTCTATCACTATCTAGATGATGTGGTAGTATTCCGCAACTCCTTCGAAGAACATGTAGAACATGTTAGGGACGTTCTTAAGCGACTAAAGAAGCGGGATTAACTGGAATGTTATCAAAGGTGTCATTCGCAAAACCCCAAATTTCGTTCCTGGGTCACATTGTGTCGTCATCTGGAGTATCGGTTGACCAGACCCAAACGCAATCTATTCGCGATTTTAAACCACCCAGATCGTAAAGGAAGTTGCACGTTTCGTAGGGATGATAAATTATTTCCGTAACTTCGTCCCTAATTTCGCTCACAGGGCAGCTCCGTTGAATTTATTGAGAAAGAAAAGTACGAAGTTCGTTTGGGGTCCCTCGCAAGAATCAGCCTTCGAAGATTTGAAGATGGCTTTGATAAATGCACCTATTTTGGCAATTCCCGACTTCTCGAAGCCCTTTATTATTCAGACCGATGCCTCCAACAGGCCAGTGGGCGCAGTTCTGCTACAGCAACATGAGGATGGTCGATTACCCATCGCCTATGCCTCACGTACCCTATCTGATGCAGAGCTAAAATATTCGGTGTATGAATTGGAAGGGTTAGCAGTCATGTTCGCCCTGGAAGAATTCAAGTTATATGTGGAACACGTTGAATGTGAGCTTGAGACAGACAACCAAGCTTTGAGTTGGGTTCTGGGCAGGCCAAGGAAAACCGGAAGGATTGCACGTTGGGCAACTAGAATTCTGTCGTTCAAGTTCAGTGTGAAACATATAAAGGGCACAGAGAATGTGATTGCAGACTGTCTGAGCCGCATGTACGGGGAATCGTCTCACAATTGTGATAATAAGGAAAATGCTTGTAATAATGTTTTGATTGATAGCCCTTGCAATGTGATACTTTCTAATTACCCTTTATTATTTCGTGATGTTTCGGGATGTCAAAGAGAAGACCCTGTTTTGTCAGAAAAAATACAGAAACTTGAGAGTGGAGAAATTGTTAAGCCGTATTCGCTGAAAGGAAACATCCTTTGTTGTGCTGCACGTCGAGTTAAACTAGCCAAGATCGTACTGCCTTCTGTATTAGTACCTGAGATATTCAAGTACTTTCATGAGTTACCTATTGGTGCTCATTTGAGTGTGCACAAAACTAGGTTGAGAATAAGGGAAAACTTCATTTGGAAGGGAAAGGATCAGGAAGTAAAAAGGATGATAAACAATTGTCAAACATGCAAACTGGCTAAACCTTCTACCAACACTAAGGTTGGGATGTTGTCGTCGGAAGTGGCCTCTAGACCCATGCAGAGGTTGTTTCTGGATTTTATAGGCCCTTTTCCTGTATCTAAGTGGGGAAGAATATTTGCTCTGGTCTGTACTGATGGGTTTACAAGATTTAATTGGATATTTCCAACTAAGGCTGCAACTACTCAAACTGTTATTAAATGTTTAGAACTAATTTTCGCTTCGTTATGTTCGTGCCAATTTTTGGTCACGGATAATGCCCAATGTTTTAAGTCCAGTGTGTTGAGATTCTTTTTATTTGAATTGACTATTTCGCAAGTTACGTCTTCGCCGTAATACCCAAAAGGTTCGTACGCTGAACGTTTGAATAGAAATCTAAAGCCGGCATTAATTGCTTTTCATCACAATGACCATAGTAAATGGGACTCCTGTATACCTTGGATAATCTTTTCTTTCAATACCGCTGTCCATGAATCCCACAAACCCACTCCGTTTTCCTTAATATTTTCTTTCACTCCTAACACGCTCATTTCAAATATTTGGTCTATTAACCAACTATTGCCTGAACAGTATACTTTTAGTCATCTCAAAACTATTTGGAAAAAGGATAGAGCTAATATGAAGGTGGCTCATGATAGACTGGAGAAAAGGTATAATCTAGGTCGTAAACCTGTTGATATTAAATTTGGAGATAAGGTTTTTGTGGAGATTTTTTCTTTGAAGGAGGTTGGACCTAAGGAGTCAAACAAATTAAGGGAAAGGTTTTGTGGACCTTTTGAAATAGTTCGTTTCTTAACACCTGTGACGTGTCTGATCAAAGATCCGGTCAGAAAAAGGATTTCTCGAGTGCACCTGTCGCATGTTAAGAAAGATGCTAATGATAGTGCAGGGTAAGTTTGTATTGTATTTCCTAAATTGTACATACTCAGTCTCTTGAAAATACATAATTCCCCGGGTATGTATGTCCTGAGTGTATGTATTTATGTATTTCTGGTTGTGCAATTTCCTAAATTGTATAGGTCAGTCTCTTGAAATACATAATTCCCCCGGTATGTGTGTCCTGCATGTATGTATTTATGTATTTCTGGTTTTGCAATTTCCTAAATTGTACATGCTCAGTTTCTTGAATTACGTAATTCCCCCGGTATGTATGTCCTGAGTGTATGTATTTCTGATTGTGTAATTTCCTAAATTGTACAAGCTCAGTTTCTTGAAAATACATAATACCCCCGGTATGTATGTCCTGAGTGTATGTATTTATGTATTTCTGGTAGTGCAATTTCCTAAATTGTACATGCTCTGTCTCTTGAAAATACATAATTCCCCGGTATGTATGTCTTGCATGTTTGTATGGTTATGTATATATAGTGGTACAGTTTTCGGATTGTACGTATCGGTCAACTCTATATGTACTTAACCTCCCCTGGATATGTGTTCTGTATTTTCTCCCCTGGTATATGTGAGCTGTATGCATGTACTGAGTGTTTCTTGTTTTTGTAACTGGGTGGGATTTTTGTTGTTGTTTTGCATTTATTGTCATGGGTTTATCAATCAGCATATTCCAGTCGAGCAGGCTGGATTCAGACCTGAACGTGGATGTGATGAACAGTTTTAGCACTAGTTACCCATATTGAAAATGGCTTTGAGAACAAAATGGTAAGCACTGGTGTTTTCTTAGATCTGACAGCTGCATATGACACCGTGTGGCAAGATAAGCTCCTTCTTAAGTTTATCAGTATCATCCCTTGCCTGAAACTCACCACATTACTCAGTAGCATGCTGAGTAATAGGTACATTCAGATATTTTCAGAAGACTCCAGGAGTAAAGTACATAGGATAAATGGTGGAGTCCCTCAGGGCTCTGTATTGGCCCCTCTACTATTCAACCTGTACTCATATGATCTCCCAGCAACGAAATCAAAAAATATCATCTATGCAGATTACATCGCATTGGTCGCCCAACACCAACGCTTCGATGAGCCTGAGTCGATGCTTACATCAGACTTAAAGATCCTAGACAGCTACTTTCGTCAGAACAACTTTAGACCAAACCCTCAGAAAACTGTTGTGTCTACCTTCCACTTGCGGAATAGAAGTTCTGGGTACAAACCAACCATACCATTCAGAGGAGAGAATCTACAATACTGTAGTAACCCAAAATACCTGGGAGTCACCCTGGACAGGTCGTTGACTTACAAGAATCACCTCTGCAATGTGTCAGCCAAGATCAATACCAGGAATAACATCCTTCAAAAGCTGGCGGGTAAATCCTGGGGTGCTAATGCTCAAGTCCTGAGATCCACTGCTCTTGCACTTTCTTATTCCGTCGCTGAATATTGTTGCTCAACTTGGCTTAACAGTGCTCACATTGGACTAGTAGACACCCAGCTGAACCAGGCAATGCGTATCATTACAGGGTGCATCCGACCTACTAACACACACGGGCTTCTGGTGTATTCTTGGAATACACGGTACGAGAGAATATAAATTTTAATGCTCTTTGCATGTTCATTCCTTCCTCTTTATCAAACACCAACTGTGATCTTCTATTTTCTCTTTGGTGATCATGTCGCTTATATCTTTTGTGAGTCTGTTCTAGATATATATCTTCCATGACCCACCTAGCGTCATCTAGCAGCGAATCTCTGAAGCTCCTCAATTCTTCCTGGTGCAAGAGGACTTCCTTTTCCATCTGGCCACCAGATCTCGTTACCATCGCCAGCTATTATCTCCATGAGCAAGAGAACTTCGTTTACTTTTTCACTCACCATGCTGTGCTAGTATCGCCTGCTATCAACTCTTTGAAGACCATCTCCTCAAGAGAATTTAATTTCTTATGTTGGTTATTCTGATATGTATTCCTTTTGTCTCCTACCCCCACTCTTTCCCTTCCTTGGACCCTCCGCGCTTTGCTGAGCAGGTCTCACTTGTAAGTCGGCAGTTGACTCGGTCAGTTAAGGCTCAACTAGAGCCAGTCTCCTCAAACCAAGAGACACTCTCTACATTCTACGCCATGTTGGCACATTAAGTATCTGTGAAAGGGAACTTCACCTTCGCCATGCAACAAAGATAAGTACCTACTTCAAGTTTTAATTTCATCTTCATCGGTTTTAACTTCTACATGCTTTCAACGATATTTTATAGACAGCGTGAGATTACTTATTTGGGGCAAAAATCATTCTTCGCGGGATTTGCCATGTTGAGCTTTTGTCTTTCTAAGCCAACCTTAATAGAAAGTAGCTTTTCTTAAGCTAATTAAATGAGAAATCTTCTCACCACGTGGGATATTATCTAATACCCGCTGTCTATAAATCACCAAGCTAGTTCCTCCGCTGGATTAACTTTGGCCCCATTCTTCTATTAAGACTGTTCCGGAACCTTCCAGATCCTGTACTTTATCTACAAGTCTTGCCGTCATGTATTTTTCATTCACTTGTGGGAATACTATTTAAAATGAGGAATCTTCATTATAAATTACTGCAATAGCGACTTTTCTTCCACCGCTGGAATGTTCTATGGCGCATTTAATTGTAATTCACAAACTTCTCAAGAAATAGACTCTCGCCTACCCAGTGCAACCAGTTATTTTCATCATTGCAATAACTTTCTTTCCCATAAACTTTCGTGTTACTACAGTGAACTTTTCATCTATTCAACAAACTATAGTGAGAAACAGTGCTTTCAGTATTTCTTCCGCGTCGCGATCGTCCGTTTACATTAAATAAGGCCATTAACATTTATCCTCAATCCTAATTGATCTTTCCTAAACTTTCTACTAACAAACTATATTAATAAAATTATAAATCTGGACCATTTCCAATAAGGTGTCACTCTAGCGAAGTGCCCTTCCATCTTGCTTGTTTATCATTACTTAATTTCTGCATAACTACGTGTTTTATACACGGTTCAAACTTACATGGTTTCTACCTTATAATCAGGGAAAACAATTCTTTCAACTCTTGAGTGATTTATTTCTAGGTCTCACGAAATGGAAACTGCCCCATTTGGCTCGTGATTCCTATTTAAACATAGGAGGTCGAGAACCTTCCTTCTGATTTTCTCTTCAGGTTTCACAGTAAGTGACCTGCCCTTATTTGTATATTAACCAACAGTAATTCTGTATAAATATAAGAAGTTATAGGAACTTCTCCTTCATTCTACCCGCTTTCTTTTTTGTTATTTTCGAAGTTGTAACTTTTTTCTAAAATAGTTACCTGGAAATTTCTTAAAGTACACTCCTTGTACTCAATTGCATGTTTAAACTTTAATCACTTCATTTGTCTTTTTTAAATCTTACCAAGATTTTAGTACATATATAAGGTTTGAAACCTAAAGAATTGTTAATTGCCTGGAGCAAACTTTAAATGTTAGGAGGTCTGCGACCCCAAATTGTTACTAAAAATTGAAACTATATACTTGTCAAATTTATTAGACTCTTTTGCCTTGTTAAATAAATTAAATATTTGTTTTTGGATTTATCATTTCTCTAATACAACGGTTAGGCAAGATCCTGTCTTCCCTGACTCTTCCCAAGTTCATGCCATCGTTAATACAGAACAAATCTGCTACTATTTGTCTTGCCAGACTATCACCCTTCCCCATAGTAGTCTTATGCATGCTTGGGAGGAAATACACTAAAGCCTTTCTCTGGCAAACCGCCCAAGTCTTAGCTGCGGTTCCCGTCAGCTTCGACCAAGCCCGTACCCACTTTAGGTATCAGAGAGCGGATTTGCAGTTGCAACCGCCTCTAAATGCATTTAAAGGTTAAATTTATAACTTTTGTGGGACTCTCATCCTATTTTTCTATCCTTTTTCTCCAGTCCGAAACCCACCTCCTTTTATTTATCATCTTCCCTTGGTGGTTAGGTTATTCTTCAGCCAATAATCTACCCATAAATTGGTCCCAGAAACCCGGGAGAGTCCATTTTCTATTCTTATTCTTTTCAAAAGTATCATTTGACAATACCTTGCAAATTATGAATATCTGCTTTGAATCTTTCAGCTATAACCATATCGTGCAAAGCCTGTGAAGGGGAAAGAGGCCGCTCCTGTCTCCTTTGGTGTGTCCCGTTCTTTCTACTTATTTGCTGCTGCCAGCCTGACAGCATTTCCAAGGTTCAACAGTTTTGTAAGTTGTATTTCAATTTATTTTCTTTGTCATGGCTCCTACTGAAAAAGATGAAACTCTCATTGCTAGACGTTCTTCCTATAAAGGGCAACTCACCAGATTCAGAAATTTCATCAACAAATTAAATCCCGCCGAGTGTGATTTAGACATCCTAACACAACGCCTTAAGTTGTACGAACGGTCCTATGATTATTACGATCAAATTCAAACCGAGATTGAATCCGCTTGCCCAGAACTTCAATCGGATCGGGACGAGGTCGAACCCTTGTACTTTGAAGGGATTGCCAAGGCCCACCAACTGATCCGCAGTATCTCAGAACCGGACACTAGGGTCATCAATCCGGCCCAGTTCGCACCCTCTTCAGTTCACAAGAACAAACCGAAACCGTTACTTCCTAAGATAAGCCTACCTCACTTCTCAGGCCAGGAAGGTGAATGGTATTCTTTTTATGAACTTTACTGCTCACTCGTTCATGACAATAAGGAAATTCCCGACATTCATAAATTCTAATTCTTACGTACGTCTTTGGAAGGCGAGGCCTTGGCCTTGGTTCAGTCACTGCCTTTAAGCGCAGATAACTACCACATCGCCTTTAATCTCCTTAAAGAGAGATATGGTAATTTACGTTTGAGTGTTGCTCGCCACATCCGCTGTCTGTTCAACTTGCCAGCCGTCAAACCTAATGACGTCACCTCTTTAAGAGACCTGTTAGACTCTATGCAATTAAATGTTAGAGCATTATATCAACTTAAGCAGCCTGTCCAAACATGGGACACTATACTTATTCATCTAGCTACATCCGGATTCGATTTTTCGACTTTAAAGGCTTGGGAGATCGAACTCGCTCGCAAGGAGGAATACTCGTTCGAATACCTCATCTCGTTTCTCAACAGCCGATGCCAAGTCCTTACAGAACTCTCATTTCAGTGCGAAAATGTCGAAACGAATCATCAGTGCCACATTTTTGAGAAAAACCTTGCTTTTTCAAAGGGTCATCAGCCCCCACCTGTCGACAACAAGCAAACCCGTTCTGCTTCTTTCAATCATGCAAGAGAACATATCAGGCCGCTCAACAAATCTTTAAAATTCATGCTCTGCAAAAAGTTGCACATTTTGTATTTGTGCAAATCTTTTAAAGAATTGTCTGTCGAAGATCGAAGGAAGTTTGTCTTCAATAGCAAACATTGCTTCAACTGCTTGTCACCTAAGCATTCTTCTTCAAACTGCACGTCTTCCAACCTCTGTTTTCATTGTAAAAAAACGCACCATTCTTTATTGCACGTTCATGATAAATCGAGGTCATCAGTACCTGCCTCTTCAAACTCCATGCAGAGCAGCTCCGAACAAACTAATGCTTCTTCCTGCATTTCTAACGCCGAAACTTCTCACAGTGCGCAAGCCCTTTTGTCCACTGTACAATTCGAAATCCAAGATAAATTTGGAAATTCGGTTCGAACCCGCGGTCTTCTCGATTCCGCTTCAACTCATAACTTTGTTTCGCAATCATTAATTAAAAAAACTAGGTCTTTCGTCAGCGCCTATTTCCATCAATGTATCCGGCATTGATAATTTGAAAACTCAAGTCTTGCAGTCTTCAAAATTGAAAATCAGAGACGTTTGCCAAAGAAACACCAATCTTAACTTAAACTGTCTCATTCTTACCAGTATTGGCAAGGACACTCCTAGCAGCCCTATCAATACTTCCGGTTTAAAGATTCCTTCGCACTTAAGGTTAGCTGATCCTCAGTTTAATGCTCAAGGTCCCATTGATGTACTTTTCAGTGCCAATATTTTTTGGAATTGCCTTCGCAAACAAACACGTAGGCTATCTTCAACCGTGGTCGCCAGATACACCGATTTTGGTTGGGTTATTACTGGTGAAATCCAACATCCCAGTGTTCAAACCAAATCGCAATGTCATTTCGTCACAGCTGATATAAATCCCTTTTCTGAAAAAGAGAACGCTCATGTTTTCGATCTCGATGCTTTTGAAAAACACTTGCCGAAACGATGTCTCATCGTGAACAACTACGCCACCTTTGTAAGTTGTTTAAATGGTTTTGCCTTCTTCCCGCACAAAATGGCAATTCAAGTTCGCCTCACCTTGTGTTACTTCGTTTACCTTCTCATGTCATTTTTTATAGCAGGTAATTGCTTAAACTCTCTATTGAAAACTAGCTTCCCCTTGTGTAAAACCATGGCTATCAGTCACCATCACTTCACTGTAAGCTATGTTTCACTTCTTTCGCTATTTAGAAGGATGGCCACGGTCGGCTCCCTCCTCCTTCCTCACAATTGGAAGCCGCTTTTGAAACCGCTTGAAAATCTGAATTCTCTAGCATCTAGAATAACTATTCTTACGCATAAACTCCTTCTCAATGTCCCAGCTTCTCTTCCGTGTTCGGAAGAATTAAGCTTTTTTCTGTTGAAAATTGTCGGATTCCGTGATCCTCCAAATTATGCGAAATTGATTTCCTACTCTATTTCATATGTCTCTAAATTGTTTTTTTCACGTCCAAGCTACGGATGACTGCATGTCGTGTTACTCGTTCCGCTTTAAGTCAAAGCTGATTCAACTAGTGTTGTTTGTTTATTTCGAACTGCTTGTTTGTCAAACTTGTTTGTATACAAGCTTGAGTAAGGCTAAGTTGCTGTTCATTTCCTGAATGCTTGCCAAAGGTCAGAGCACGTTTCCCTTACCTCAACTCTGGCTGATTGCCAACCATTGTCTTGCGAGTCGCTTCCGTAAGTTCAGAAGCTGCTCAACTCATCACCAAAATAAACTTGTTCCGGTCAAGTACTCTTTCAGATATTTATATTCCTTATCTCGCTGTACTATGTGGGTCAAGGCCGCGCTTGCCTGTGTCTCCCACTTGTTCAGACTCGTATCCTACAATTGCTTCGATTCTTGTTTCGTAACATCGTTGCATATCCTTTACGCGCTTATGTATTGCACTCTGCTTACATATTTTGCACTTTTATTGTTCATTGATGAACAAACTTGTTTTTTCTCGTCGTCACATTCGATGTGTTTTTGTATTTATACTTGCCACGTCACGTTTTTCGCTGACTTAAGTATTTTTCCGATTAACCCCTTTGATACTTATTATGACTTAAGGTCATTGTTTATGGCTACTAGATTGTTGTTACCTATGGCGTTCTTGCTTTCTACTCGCATAGTTCCTTTGTTTATTTGGTATATTCTTATCCTTAATAGATGTACTTGTTTCTATACGCTTTGTTTAAACTTGTTAATTTCCCTTTTGCGTCTTATCGCAATCTTTACTAGTGCCTTATTTCCCGCAGTTTCTAGCCATTTTGTGATTGAAGGTGTTGTTAATTCTCGTTATTTAACTCCGATTTCCAATGACCCTGATGACCTGCTTCCACTTACACCTGGTCACTTCCTTATAGGCACTTCTCTTTCTGCTCCTCCTCCTCTTCCCAATTCTTACAGGGATTCTAATCTACCTATCGTTTGGCGTAAACTTGAAGCCCTCCGTAATTCTTTTTGGAAGAGGTGGAACTTGGAATATTTAACTTCCTTGCAACGGAGACAGAAGTGGTTTCTTTCCAGTCCCGACATTAAAGTGGGGGACTTGGTCTTGGTTAGGGATATTTCTCCCCCCCCCCTAGTCTGGATTTCGGGTAGAGTGACCGAGTGTTATCCTGGAAGAGATGGGAGAGTCAGGGTGGCCAAAATCTTGACCACTAATGGTCCGATCACAAGGCCACTTTCTTTGATCGCTCCATTACCTTTAAATGTTTAACTGCTTATTTGTTCTCTGTTGGTGTTTCTCCCTACCAGTATGGTGTATTCTTGGAATACACGGTACGAGAGAATATAAAGTTTAATGCTCTTTGCATGTTCGTTCCTTCCTCTTTATCAAACACCAACAGTGATCTTCTATTTTCTCTTTGGTGATCATGTCGCTTATATCATTTGTGAGTCTGTTCTAGATATATATCTTCCATGACCCACCTAGCGTCATCTAGCAGCGAATCTCTGAAGCTCCTCAATTCTTCCTGGTGCAAGAGGACTTCCTTTTGCATCTGGCCACCAGATCTCGTTACCATCGCCAGCTATTATCTCCATGAGCAAGAGAACTTCGTTTACTTTTTCACTCACCATGCTGTGCTAGTATCGCCTGCTATCAACTCTTTGAAGACCATCTCCTCAAGAGAATTTAATTTCTTATGTTGGTTATTCTGATATGTATTCCTTTTGTCTCCTACCCCCACTCTTTCCCTTCATTGGACCCTCCGCGCTTTGCTGAGCAGGTCTCACTTGTAAGTCGGCAGTTGACTCGGTCAGTTAAGGCTCAACTAGAGCCAGTCTCCTCAAACCAAGAGACACTCTCTACATTCTACGCCATGTTGGCACATTAAGTATCTGTGAAAGGGAACTTCACCTTAGCCATGCACCAAAGAAAAGTACCTACTTCAAGTTTTAACTTCATCTTCATCGGTTTTAACTTCTACATGCTTTTAACGATATTTTATAGACAGCGTGAGATTACTTATTTGGGGCAAAAATCATTCTTCGCGGGATTTGCCATGTTGAGCTTTTGTCTTTCTAAGCCAACCTTAATAGAAAGTAGCTTTTCTTAAGCTAATTAAATTAGAAATCTTCTCACCACGTGGGATATTATCTAATACCCGCTGTCTATAAATCACCAAGCTAGTTCCTCCGCTGGATTAACTTTGGCCCCATTCTTCTATTAGGACTGTTCTGGAACCTTCCAGATCCTGTACTTTATCTACAAGTCTTGCCGTCATGTGTTTTTCACTCACTTGTGGGAATACTATTTAAAATGAGGAATCTTCATTATAAATTACTGCAATAGCGACTTTTCTTCCACCGCTGGAATGTTCTATGGCGCATTTAATTGTAATTCACAAACTTCTCAAGAAATAGACTCTCGTCTACCTAGTGCAACCAGTTATTTTCATCATTGCAATAACTTTCTTTCCCATAAACTATCGTGTTACTACAGTGAACTTTTCATCTATTCAACAAACTATAGTGAGAAACAGTGCTTTCAGTATTTCTTCCGCGTCGCGATCGTCCGTTTACATTAAATAAGGCCATGAACATTTATCCTCAATCCCAATTGATCTTTCCTAAACCTTCTACTAACAAACTATATTAATAAAATTATAAATCTGGATCATTTCCAATAAGGTGTCACTCTAGCGAAGTGCCCTTCCATCTTGCTTGTTTATCATTACTTAATTTCTGCATAACTACGTGTTTTATACACGGTTCAAACTTACATTGTTTCTACCTTATAATCAGGGAAAACAATTCTTTCAACTCTTGAGTGAGTTATTTCTAGGTCTCACGAAATGGAAACTGCCCCCATTTGCCTCGTGATTCCTATTTAAACATAGGAGGTCGAGAACCTTCCTTCTGATTTTCTCTTCAGGTTTCACAGTAAGTGACCTGCCCTTATTTGTATATTAACCAACAGTAATTCTGTATAAATATAAGACGTTATAGGAACTTCTCCTTCATTCTACCCGCTTTCATTTTTGTTATTTTCGAAGTTGTAACTTTTTTCTAAAATAGTTACCTGGAAATTTCTTAAAGTACACTCCTTGTACTCAATTGAATGTTTAAACTTTAATCACTTCATTTGTCTCTTTTAAATCTTACAAAGATTTTAGTACATATATAAGGTTTGAAACCTAAAGAATTGTTAATTGCCTGGAGCAAACTTTAAATGTTAGGAGGTCTGCGACCCCAAATTGTTACTAAAAATTGAAACTATATACTTGTCAAATTTATTAGACTCTTTTGCCTTGTTAAATAAATTAAATATTTGTTTTTGGATTTATCATTTCTCTAATACAACGGTTAGGCAAGATCCTGTCTTCCCTGACTCTTCCCAAGTTCATGCCATCGTTAATACAGAACAAATCTGCTACTATTTGTCTTGCCAAACTATCACCCTTCCCCATAGTAGTCTTATGCATGCTTGGGAGGAAGTACACTAAAGCCTTTCTCTGACAAACCGCCCAAGTCTTAGCTGCGGTTCCCGTCAGCTTCGACCAAGCCCGTACCCACTTTAGGTATCAGAGAGCGGATTTGCAGTTGCAACCGCCTCTAAATGCATTTAAAGGTTAAATTTATAACTTTTGTGGGACTCTCATCCTACTTTTTCTATCCTTTTTCTCCAGTCCGAAACCCACCTTTTATTTATCATCTTCCCTTGGTGGTTAGGTTATTCCTCAGCCAATAATCTACCCAGCTTCCCACCCTATGCCACATACCACCTCCATTCCTAAGAAGATCACAGTCACTGCTTAACTTAAGGAAGAAAATAGAAAACAATCCTTACCTCCCTATTAATTCTGATATAGCAGCTTCTCCAACCAAACGATTGAAATCCAGACACCCTTCTTGGCGTACTGCAATGATTCTACAGGATACCTCCTTTAATGTATCGGACGCCTGGAAAGAACAATGGCATCTGCAATCCTCGTTACCAAATCATCACACCATTAAGAACCCCTGCAAGTGCCCTGATTGATTTTCCCTTCCCAGACGACAGTGGAGGACGCTAAACCGTATTAGGACCGGCCAAGGTAGATGTGGAGCCACTCTCTTCAAATGGGGATGAAAGGCATCACCTCAATGTGACTGCGGAGAAGAGGAACAGACAGTGGACCACATTACATTCGAGTGTCCTTTACGGGCATACAGAGGCTTTATAGAAGACTTACACTGTGTCTCAAGCGAAGCCCTTCTCTGGCTCTCAACTTTAAACATGGAACTTTAGTTATGGACTTGAGATGGTAATTGTACTGTATATATTGTATATAATATTGTATTCATCATATGCTAAATAAATAAATTTATTTTAAGAATTAAGATAGATAGTTTTATTAATTCCATTTGATCAAATACATGTATACAATACATTTTTGATATAGGACACGTCAGAATTTACATCTATAAAATAAAAGTACTAATAGGTATATAATACTAATACTATATTTATAACTTATTATAATAACAGATCTTAAGAGATACAATCTTATTGGACAACTATTTACACCTTATTCTATTATCATAATATGAAAACATAATTCTATAAATACAACAACTTACAGCTAGGTATTACAATTAAAATAGAAAAGTAAAATATATTTATAGATTTCATCGTTTCTATACACTAAGATATTCAACTACAGAGTAAAACAATAGCACTGCAGATAAGCTTTCAACATTCTATTAAAGGTTTTTATTTTTGGGGCAAGTTTTATGTACTGGGGTAGTTTATTGTATAATTTATCTCCTGTGTGATAAGTTCCTTTTTGATATATGCTTGTGTGTGTGTGTGTGTGTGTGTGTGTGTGTGTGTGTGTGTGTGTGTGTGTGTGAAATATGAATGTTTTGATTTTGTCTTGTGTTATGCCTATGAACATCATTGTTTGTTTTAAGAAAAACATCTTTATTCATTAAATTCTTTTTAAAAAACATAATACTTTCAAAGATATATATACAAGGCAGAGGGAGAATGTATAAATCTTTAAACAGAGGTCTACATGATTCTCTAGTGTTTACATTTGCCATAATTCTAATCGCCCTCTTTTGTATCCTAAACGTGCTTAGTACATCTGGCGACATACCCCAAAATATGACCTCATATCTTAAGTATGAATGGAAATAAGCAAAATAAGTATTTCTTAATGTGTGCATGCTAGTGCAGGTTTTCAAAATACGTAACGCAAAGCTCATCAAGTTCAGTTTAGTATTCAGATATTGTATATGTTTATTCCATTTCAAGTCATGTTGTATCCATAGTCCTAAAAACTTTGTTTCTGATTTATTTTCTATTTGATGACCATTTAATGTTATATTGGGCTTCGCAGGATTCCTATTCTGTATAGTGTGGGAATTTAGACATACTGTTTTTTATAGTTGACTAGCTGCACCCGGCATGCGTTGCAATGCCAATCAAAGAAAGTGTTGGGGTTTTGACTTTGTTAGTTGCAGTGCTTTTGGATTCCCAATATTTTCTTCTTTTTCCGTTAACCACCTCTAAACTATTATTAAAAAAAATTTACTATCTCAGAAACATTCACGAGAGCGTGATCAACAACTCACGAAAGTTACATCGCAATGAAATGAATGGTATATGAACGCACACGGGACTGCTCAAACGATTAGAGCGCCGTCACCCATTTGTTGAATATACTCGTACGCTACCTATTGTAAAATGGATTTACTAACTCGAAAACCTTTCCTGGCGTGTACACAACAACTCAACAAAGTTTCATCGCAATCGTATGAAAGGCATATGAACGCATACGGGATTTTGTCTAAACGATTCGCGCCGTCACTCATTTGTTGAATCTTCTTGTACGCCACCCATTGAAAAACGGACTTACTAATTCATGAACCTTCGCAGGACTGTACTTAGCTCTCCAAAGTTTTATCACACTCGGATGAATGGTATATGATCGCATACGGGACTTTATTGAAACAATTCACGCGCTGTCGCTTATTAGTTAAATCTACCCGTTTGCTACCAATTGTAAAATGGATTTACTAAATCAGAAACCTTCCCTGGACTTTACACAACAACTCACCAAAGTTTCATCTCTGTGGGACGATTGTATATGAACGCATACGGGTCTTTGTCGAAACACTTCGCGAGTCGTCGCTCATTTGTTGAATCCATTCGTGCGCTACCTATTGAAACATGGATTTACTAAGCTAGAAATCTTCCCTTATGTGTACACAACATCTTACCCACGTTTCATCGCTATCGGACAAATGGTATACCGTATGAAAGCATACGGGACTTTGTTGAAAAAATTCACGCGTCGTCGCTCATTTGTTGAATCTATTCGTGCGCTACCTATTGTTAAGTGGATTTACTAAGCCAGAAACCTTCCCTTACCCAAGTTTCATCGCATTGGGGTGAATGATATATGAACGCATGTGGGACTTTGTTGAAACAAACGCACGCCATTTTGTTGAAGTTACTCGCGCGCCATCTACTGATAATTGGATCTACAATGCCTATAACTTTTCCTGGCGTATGCACAACAACTCACCGAAATTTGATTGCAATCGGATGAATTGTATATGAACGCATCACCAACACTCATTTGTTTAAACTACTGGTGCGCTATCTATTGTTAATTGGAGTAACTATGCCTATAACCATCCCGGAAGTGTGCCAAACAACCCACCAAAATTTGGTCGCCATTGGATGAATTGTAGGCTATATGAACCCATCGCCAACACTCATTTGTTTAAAATACTCGCGCGCTGTCCATTGTAAATTGGATTGACTATGCCTATAATGATTTCGGAAGTGTTCACAACAACTCACCAAAGTTTCATAGCAATCGGATGAATGGTATATGAACGCATACGGGACTTGGTTGAAAGGATTCGCGTGCCGTCGCTCATTTGTTGAATCTACTTGTGCGATACCTATTGTAAAGTGGATGTACTGTGCCCAATTAGACACGGCTGACTGGCATCGAACTGGGGTCTTTATCAAAGAAGACCAGGCCCATGATTCTGCACAGAATCGAATCATTGATCTCTGAGGGGGAACAGCCACAGTGAACCCGAAGAACAATGAGTTATATCTGCATATAATTATAATAGCAGGATTTCACGGCCAGAACGGGAATATTATAGCGTTTAAGGTGGATTATTGCAGAAAATACCAGCCTATGTACGTGTTAGATGCTAGAACGCAAGAAAGCGAGCCAGCTTGACAGTTGAAAAATCGTGGTTAGCAAGGGGGCGTTACTAGGTGACGCCAAGGAACTAATTTTCGTCTGCATTGGGGGAGCGACCAAAGATTAATGGCTTTGGGAACCACAGTCTAACAAGGCGAAACATGGGAGTTGGGGCGGTTGCCCACAGAAATTAATTGATTACAGCCAATTGGAGCAATGAATTGAGATGAAACTTACACCCAGATGCATGTATTCTAGGAAATATAATTTAGGAGTGTTCTCACGCCTAAATTAAAGCCTGCATATATAAAGGAACCTCTGCACGGACATCATCCACTACAGAGTAAGGATTTGTGAAGGAGCCGAGGGGAATTACCGGAGTAGCGTCATGACGCCGTGGAAGAAAGCAATTAATTATAATTAATTGGCCGAAGCGATTGCCTGCACGCGAGTGATTTTGGGACCTCCACGCATAGACAAACAAGGAGCATACTTCACTTTGACTGAAAATGTATTATATCAAGATGTGAGTCGTTCGTGGGAATCCAGTGAACTACTTTTCATAAGGAAGCTTTATATAGGAGAAGCTGGAGCAGGGAAGTCAGTTCGTCTTGACTCAACCCGTGAGCTAACACGCTGCTGGATCACGCAAGGAAGTGCGCGGAATTTATAAAGTATCGACGCTCAAATATACTAGCGGTGAACAATGAAAGGCATATCATGCGGCTTAATAACAGTAATTATGCATCATATAAGAATTAGTCTACAGCAGACGTTTAAGCAACAGCATACGCGAGTATAGATTCAGTACAGCGTAGAGATAATTGAGGATGATGTTATAGACAATGAACATAACCAGGAAGTGTTATCATGGGAAAAATAACATATTATTGTAATGATCACTACAGTTACGGGAGCCTGGGAGGCACCACAAGTAGTCGCAACCTAGGATTGAACAAATTTGCAGTAGAGGAGACATAAACTGTAGGTGACGGGAGTCGAACACACACACGCAAGATAGACTTTCAAGGAGAACAGCGGTTGTCAGGAGTTAGCTGCATCGCATCTCTGAGGTCAGGCGATAGTGGGAATACAATCAAGGATCCGGGTGTGAAAATAGTGCGAGAATTATGTATAAAGTTATATTACAGTGATTTTTAAAAGTGTTTATGTTTATATGGTAAAAGAATGTGTATCGTGTCAAAGTGAAAATGCCAATAGTGAAAAATATAATTACCATGTGTAAAGTTTATACAATGTGTCGTGTGAATAATATCATGATGGCTTAAAATAAGAATCATGGTAGGCGAGTGGCTGGCATGCTGGACCAACCCAGCTAGAATGAAAGTGAGTACAAATTTAATATGTTGATATGATTTAATAGCTCACCATACAACGAAGCATCACTTTAAGATTAAGAATTAACAGTCATTTATGTACGAGATCACATCCCTCGTATTTTGGTAAAATATGGCTTGGAGGATGATTTGTTTACTGCCATTTAGGCGTAAGACATTGATGAAAGTAACGGTAACGTTAAATAATAATAATAATAATCTGGGGTCGGTAACAATAATGAATAAATAATGGGCATGTCAGGCCTATAGTACGTACAAAGCGTGTCATATATAGCGTAAAAATACTGTGTTATTGTAAACAGTAAGAAAGCAACATAAATATCGAGATAAAGAGAGCTTTTCAGTGTCAGTGAAATGTTGAATAAATGTTTTATTATGGTATATTCTACAGGGTTGTATTTGAGAGCCATTAAGATAGTTAATGTAAGCCAGTAAATTTATACTTGTTTTGGAGCTACGTAGAACTTTGGTTTATGAGTAATTGCATAGAGGACGTGAGTGCTTTAAGAATTGAGTCATCTGTAAGAAATATTGTTTGAGCCGCGATCAGCGAGCATGTAACGTAGAATCAAGAGATTTACGTCAATAAGTTGCGGGGATCATCCGAAAATAGCTTGCGCGTTGGTGAATCTAGTCGGCTAATCTTCGAATCTACGATATAGTATTGCCTTAGAGCATACATGTGTTATTCGCATCAGAGTTGGGACAGAGTCTGTCTGTATCCACTGTTCGTAGAATTTTCGCCACCAGGGATAACTGGTTGAGACCCTAGGTGAGCCCATATATTAATTGATCTGCCCTTAGAGGTAAGACTAATGGTTCTTCGTATAGGCAACGTCGATTTCCTCTTGTTATATGCATGTCGTCCAGTGAGAGAACTGTGAAACTCACTTGAGACGCAAGCAAAAGCGACTGATGTCGACCACAGAACGGCAAAGCTATTTCGTGATCCATCCCTTGCCATGAATATTAATTAGGAGCCGAGATGAGCCCATTATACTCTAAATGTAGGTATTAAATAATTAGATTGACTCAATTCGTAAGGACACGACCCACTCAGGGTACCTCCAGCACAGCTGCACCAGTGAATGAACTTGACTCTGCGGGAAGTCAGACGGGGTGGCAGGTAGTCCACTAACCGGCGGCCATCTTGGCGAGGCCAGCCATGACTAATTCATTGTTCGCACGGAAATGAAGTCTATAGACCTGATCCTTTTATTTTAAAACTGTAGTGGGACACTGAAGAATCTCGATATTTCGAAAAGTAATTAAGATATGCTTGATGTGATGATATCAATTGAATTAAATGCACTATTTCCATACACATGCAATGTTGGAATGTTGTAATCGGATAATATTTGGCCCAGTTATTCTCTGAGGAGGAATGAACTGCACCAAATAAATAAAGGCATTTTTGTTACGTGTATTTGCCCAGTTCACACTAATTTATTCATAGGGGTAGCGTAATTTGAATGACATGACACGTTTGTAACGAGAATGTTTTGACCAGACCCAGAAAATCGTTGTATGGTGAAGCTATAAAAATATCTATATCCATGTGTATTTTGGAGGGGAAAGTGTACCACTTCAGCGTTTGAAACTGATGGGAAAAGAATACGATTCGCACGACACAACACTTATTAAACAAGGCATAAGCTAATGAATTAATGTTATTTAAAGTAAATGTCCCGTGTATAACGGATAAATGTTTAATAATTGCAGATTTAATGTCATTTAAATATAATTTGTGTTTATTATGTTGTGATATTCCAGTTTGTGTTAAATTGTGCCACGTGAAGAACACTATGGACACTCGCAAATGTCAGAGTATCAATAATAGGATGTTTTGGATAGACTTGAGTGCGGTGAAGCACTTATTATTATTATTAGCGTATGGCAAGGAAATTATATACATAATATATACAATATATACACAATAACAAAAAAAAACATTGATTCACGTCAGGCATTAGAGTTATCCATTATAGGTGAATGTCCAACTTTTGAACCCACTGCAGTGCCTCCGCTGTTGGTGATACAAAGTCTACCAATCTACCTGGATAAGCCCGTAGTTGACACTCGCTTAAAATGTGGGGAATGGTCTGGCGAGGGGCTCCACAATCACATTCTGGAGAAGGTACAAAGTTCCACTTATAGAGTGAATCCCTGCACCTTCCATGACCTGTCCTGATCCTGTTCAGTCTGGACCAAGTTGCACGCGGTAGTTGGAATCCGTTAGCAATTTTTTCACCTCTGAAGATGTTATGTAGGGGCAAGTCAGTGGAGATATTCCAGCGGCCTTTCCATTCCTCCAAAGCATCGAAGTTGGTGGATGTCTTCAGAGCTGCATCACAAAGAGGTGGATGTCGTGATTTCAGTCTTTGGAGACTAAGAGCTGGTATGTCGCCTAGAACAGGTAGCAGAGGATTCTTGCAGATCTTGTTGTACTCTCGAACAAGAGCCCTGGATCTTCGTAAGTCAGGTGGCATTATACCAGGCAATAGTGGGAGCCAGTGGATTGGAGTTGGTCTGATGGTGCCAGATATAAGACGCATGCTGGTTTTCAATTGTGGGTCAATATACTTCGTATACGGGCTATTAAGCCACACTGGAGCACAGTAGTCGGCAGTAGAGAAAACCAGTGCTAAGGCTGAAGAGCGCAGGATGTTCGCAGCAGATCCCCAAGTAGTACCAGTTAGCTTCTGAATAATATTGTTTCGGGTTTTCAGTTTCTTCGACAAGTTCAAAAGATGTTGCTTGAAGGATAAAGTCCGATCCAAGGTAACACCAAGATATTTCGGAAACCTATTGTGATTAAGTTCTCTATTGGAAAAGGTAATATTTAGTTTGAAGTTAGCAAGCCGGTTACTCAAATGGAAGCAAGAGACCTCTGTCTTGGCTGCACTGGGTCTGAGTCTCCAGTTCCTGAAATATTCTGTCAGGGTGGATAAGTCCTTAATCAAAATGTCTTCAGTTTTCTCAATGATCTTGTGTTGCGTGGCCAGGGTCAAGTCATCAGCATAGCAGAACTTTCTGGATATTGTTTCTGGAAGATCAGAGATGTATAGATTAAACAGTAGTGGCGACAAAACTGATCCCTGGGGCAAACCATTATGCAGTTTTCTCACTGAGCTTTTCTTTTCACCTAAACAGACCTGAAATTTTCTGTCACTGAGCATGTTGTTGATAAGCTGTGCAATTGTTCTGCAGGGTATAGCTCTGAGTAATTTATAAATCAATCCTTCCTTCCATACGGTATCAAAGGCAGCAGTGAGATCCACAAAGACAGCAGATGTTTTAAGCTTTTGCTGGAATCCGGCCTCAATGTAAGATGTTAATGAAAGTACTTGATCACAGCAGTTTCGGTTAGGTCTGAAGCCTGCCCGATCCACAGGAATGAGTTCTAAAATGGTTGACCCAATTCTGTTGTAGATAAGCCTTTCAAAGAGTTTGTAGCAACAGCTAAGGAGGGCTATGGGTCTGTAACTTTCAGGTATATTTGCAGGTTTTCCAGGCTTCAATATGGAAATGATTTTAGCTTTCTTGAAGTCGGGTGGGATTTGTCCAGTCTGGAGAATATCTGTGAAGAACTGTGCCATCCATCTCTTTGCATTGTTTCCCATATGTATGAGGAATTCTGGATGAATTCCATCGAAACCAGGTGCCTTGCCAGGTTTTAGTTCTTTGAGAGCCTCTTGAACATCAAAGGCTGTAAAGGGACGTGAATAGCTAGACATGCGAGGTGTTGATGATTTCAGAGCACGAAGCTGGTATCTAACATACTTCGTATGCTTCTTGTCAGATGGAGCTCGGGAAGTTGTTACAATATGGGAAGCTATTTGGTCTGGTGTCACCTGAGGTTGACTCTTTACTACTGGTGTACCTCCTCCTAGCCTTCTAAGAAGACCCCAGGCTTTTCTGCTAGAATGAAGCACTAATTTTGAGGAGAAGAGACTCACCGATAATTTTGAAATTTGTTGTGGGAAATAAATGTAAAGTATTATTTTTGTGTTGTATGTTGTATTGCCATGAATTACTATCATTAAATGTTATACTTAGGAATATGTTGTTTCTTTCAAGTAGAGTAGTCACCTGACAGGCTCAAATCCTGAATATGTGATCGTATAGTGGGTTGAACGGCCCCATACCTCGAAAGACCGTGAGTTAGCTGGGATACGAACACATGTTCCATATGATGACGATTGGGTACATGGAGGACATGTTACTGTACTAGGATTGAGTCACAGGTACTAATAAAAGTCGGCCAAGATATTAAATGGTAGAGACAGGCATAGCAGCAAAAAAAAAAACCCCTGGCACTATACAGCCCATGACGGGCTAAGGCCGACCAAGCGACCGCTGCCCAGCCATTTGGCCTGCAGATATTGGGGTGACGCGTGATCAGCGCGTCGGGTCCCTTCGGCCGTTAATCTTGGTATTCGTGATCGGGGCGCTGTCTCACTGTCAGACAGCTACTCAATTGTCCTCATGAGGCTGAGTGCACCCCGTTCCAACCCTCACGTCAGTTTTAAAATCCCTGACGGAGCCGGGGATCGAACCCAGGGCCTCCGGGTGAGAGGCAGGCGCGCTACCCCAACACCACGGGGCCGGCCATAGCAGCAAAGCTAGGGTATATTAAGAAAAGGCCGCGTCCCTTAGTTAATAAGCCTTCACGTTTAAAATAAATGTTGATAATCCTCCATAAGACATGCTTGAATGTAATGCAACGCAGGAGCACCCTCCTCTTTATTTATCATGCTTTTATTTGTCATGGCATGGCCCAGCGTGGGGCATTCGGCAATAAAAACCACTCCCTGGACGGTTTTACTAATAAATCAGAGTATGGCCGATGTCTTGCAATGGGGCAGCAGCCATTGAGCATGTTCTTCTTTATTTATCATGCCGCTGATACGTGGGACCAGTTGAAAATACGGGTCACCATAGGCGCATGTTCTTATTTATTTATCATGGCGCCCGTGATAACGTAAGGCTTATGGGATTCAGAAAACCCCATAATAATAGTATGGTTTCCATGGGGGAAAACCATAATAGTATATTTTTCCTCAAACTGTGTTTGAGCGATTGTGAGTCTTTTTTAGGTGATACTCAGACATTAGACATTGTTGTCAGACGAGTGAATATACTGACGGGTACGAGGGTCTAAACCTATTCCATAGGTGGTCACAGCACTGTGCTAAAATGAATGTTGTTGTTCTCGCGACATCGGAATTCTTTTCCCAATATAACGCACCAGCATGCACAGCAACGGCCTGCCTATATCTCAAAGATAAGAAATACAGGATGGCTGGCACTGAGGGGGTACTTAAATGTATCGCAGAGTTGAAGGAACATTTCGATGCTACTCATGCCAAGAGTAGGGAAGATGCTAAAGCATTTCAAGATGAAATAACGGGTAGATTGGATACAGTAAACAATCAGTTAGATGCTAATCAAACTGAAATGAACACTAGATTGGAGGCTAATCAAACCGAGGTGAGCCAGATGTTGGCTACGGTAAACACTCAGTTAGAAAATAACCATTTAGAGGTCAGTCAAAGATTAGATTCGAATTTATTAGAGGTCAATAAAAAATTGATAATGTTAAAGAATCTATTAAACAAGAGGTAACGAAAAAGATTGTTAGCGTGGTTTCAGAGATGCAAGCAAATAATGACAAACGCTTTGAGTCAATAGAGGTAAAGCTCGAGAATAATCTGCAAGCGTGCAGAGAATCGCAACGCGAGGTCAATGATAGACTAAACAATATGTCCGTAGAGCTAAAAGATATTCAGAATCAGAACGAAGCGAACACTAAGCGGCAGCAAGAGCAATTTAATACGTTCACTCAGACCGTGGATCAAATGCTTGAAGACAGCGACGAAAATGGAGTAAGCGCATGGCGGGCTACGCAAAAGCTGTAGACGAAGCATTAAGGAAGCAGGATCAGAATGCAAGGAGATCAGTGAAATAAAAACTTCCGCTAAAGAAAATAAGGGAATAATCATAAACATGAAGACACAGGTTGGAAAGGTTCAAAAAGAGTTAGAACAAACTCAAAACGATCTAGCAGTCATTCATAAAAGGCAAGATGAGGACCAGGGAGAAATTACCAAAATAAGGACCGAAATCTCCAATATGCACGGTCACATCCAGAAAGAGGTTACAGGCTTACGAGAAGAGTTGGAACTGCGAGAGGGCCTGAAAAATGAAGCCAGTGATAAAACGCTTGCCGAGGTAAGGCAAGGTTTAGCGGGGGAAATTTCTCATATAAAAGAGAGCCTTAAAGATGACAAGGAGAAAATCTTTTCTATGGCAGAGAAAAACCGTGATCGCCTGGAAAAAATAGAACGAGAAGTATTAGCTCGTCTAGAAAGAGCGGAAAACAGGCACAGCCAAATGGAAACCAGAATGATCGCACATGAGGAGTCCATATTGCGAAATCCTAGATCTAGTAAAGGAAGCATAGATGAAAATAGGAGAAATAGATGGACAGATATAGAGGTACAGCCCACTCCGAAAAATACAGCGATGCCAAGTGACAGCCCGTATACCACACCTGGTATACCTATCGCTACGTCCACACCGCATGAAAATGCTGTACAAAATCAGATAATCACTGTTGTAAGGGCTAGTGACGAAAAACCGAGAAAGTATTCTGGGAGTAACTCAAATATGACACCCAAATACTGGCTCAAAGAGGTTTCCGAATACTTAAATGACGCAAAGGTACCGCCAGAGCGAAGATTAAGAGCTATCGAAAAACTGACTGAAGGTGATTGCGCCTTATGGTTCAGAAGTTTTCGTTACACGTTCGACACCGTAGAAGAATTCCGCCAGGCATTTTAAGAAGATACTGGGATGCAAATATTCAACAGAATCTCAGATTGGACTTGTACTCCAGACGCTATAGTACAAATAATCCAACTAAATATGCTGAATTCTTCATAGCACAATTATGCCGTTTTAAAGAGCTTGACGAGGCCCCTAGAGAACTAGACCTTTGTATAGCGATAGCCAAGCAATTACCATACGAAGTGCAACGACTATTAATCTCGGCAAACGCCAAGACAGCGATTGAAATGGAGGATCTCGATCTCACCACAATGCAGCATACGAGGCAGAGTCGGAACACGGAACAAGTCCACATGACTAGTGCACCAGCCAAACCGACTAGGGTGCAGACCAAAAGTAAATCTACTAGCACAGAAACTGAGAAGTCAGACTGGTAACGAGAAGAAAGGGAAAACCAGAATTGGAGGCCAGCATACAGAGGGAGATCGAACCGCGGACACCGAGGAAGGAAAACCTGGAATCAGCGCGATACAAGAAATCAACAGCCTGGTAACAGGAGAAATTACGGCCGAGATGGGAATAATCGAGACTGGAGATCCCAAGAACAGTCGCGGGTTCGACGAAGAAGCAGAAGAACGTTATCACGCATCATTAAGATATATGGAGGAGCGTGTAGATGATATCAGAAAATCGCATGTGCATTGGGATGAAGCGATTAAAAATAGAAGGTCACCCGACATCTATAAGGATGATGACGGAGCCAAGAGTCTGGAGATGCAACAGAACGAAGACAGACAGAAGAACTCCACAAGAAATGGAGCCATAAGAAAAACCAGCCAATTATGACTCGGGGAGAAGGAGATACCCGAAAGTCAATGTATGGCTCATAGACCCTATCTGATTATAAGGGACTTGCAAAATAATGCCTACAGAATTAAAGATGAAGAAACAGGCAGAGAAGTAGTAGTAAACGCCGCCAACCTAAAATTGTATAGTCCACCGGAGGAATATGAAACCATAGGAGAGCAAGCCATGCACACCCAATTGGATGGGGAGTCATTATATATGCACGCAGAGAGTCCTCAGAAAAGCCTACACCAGGGAGAAAGGAAACAAGGCAGCCAGCTCGTTGACCCAGGGGGGACGAGGGAAGTGTGCAGCTGTCAGTTGGAAGAATTTTACAACCAGTTACGGGAGGCAGCAAGGGAGCTCCAAGCGATGAATGAACGGCTAAGGGCGGAGAACAAGGAAATACGAGACGGTAGACATAGTGGAGTGGGGGAACGAGACGGCCCACTGCCCGGGGGCATTGACCGCCTAAAGTAAACACTGTCTACAGAGTCGACGCCGTCTAGAGGCTCGAAAAAATTCACTTGTAAAATGAATTTTTCGAGCTTAGCAGGGGAAAGATGTGCCCAATTAGACACGGCTGACTGGCATCGAACTGGGGTCTTTATCAAAGAAGACCAGGCCCTTGATTCTGCACAGAATCGAATCATTGATCTCTGAGGGGGGACAGCCACAGTGAACCCGAAGAACAATGAGTTATATCTGCATATAATTATAATAGCAGGATTTCACGGCCAGAACGGGAATATTATAGCGTTTAAGGTGGATTATTGCAGAAAATACCAGCCTATGTACGTGTTAGATGCTAGAACGCAAGAAAGCGAGCCAGCTTGACAGTTGAAAAATCGTGGTTAGCAAGGGGGCGTTACTAGGTGACGCCAAGGAACTAATTCTCGTCTGCATTGGGGGAGCGACCAAAGATTAATGGCTTTGGGAACCACAGTCTAACAAGGCGAAACATGGGAGTTGGGGCGGTTGCCCACAGAAATTAATTGATTACAGCCAATTGGAGCAATGAATTGAGATGAAACTTACACCCAGATGCATGTATTCTAGGAAATATAATTTAGGAGTGTTCTCACGCCTAAATTAAAGCCTGCATATATAAAGGAACCTCTTCACGGACATCATCCACTACAGAGTAAGGATTTGTGAAGGAGCCGAGGGGAATTACCGGAGTAGCGTCATGACGCCGTGGAAGAAAGCAATTAATTATAATTAATTGGCCGAAGCGATTGCCTGCACGCGAGTGATTTTGGGACCTCCACGCATAGACAAACAAGGAGCATACTTCACTTTGACTGAAAATGTATTATATCAAGATGTGAGTCGTTCGTGGGAATCCAGTGAACTACTTTTCATAAGGAAGCTTTATATAGGAGAAGCTGGAGCAGGGAAGTCAGTTCGTCTTGACTCAACCCGTGAGCTAACACGCTGCTGGATCACGCAAGGAAGTGCGCGGAATTTATAAAGTATCGACGCTCAAATATACTAGCGGTGAACAATGAAAGGCATATCATGCGGCTTAATAACAGTAATTATGCATCATATAAGAATTAGTCTACAGCAGACGTTTAAGCAACAGCATACGCGAGTATAGATTCAGTACAGCGTAGAGATAATTGAGGATGATGTTATAGACAATGAACATAACCAGGAAGTGTTATCATGGGAAAAATAACATATTATTGTAATGATCACTACAGTTACGGGAGCCTGGGAGGCACCACAAGTAGTCGCAACCTAGGATTGAACAAATTTGCAGTAGAGGAGACATAAACTGTAGGTGACGGGAGTCGAACACACACACGCAAGATAGACTTTCAAGGAGAACAGCGGTTGTCAGGAGTTAGCTGCATCGCATCTCTGAGGTCAGGCGATAGTGGGAATCCAATCAAGGATCCGGGTGTGAAAATAGTGCGAGAATTATGTATAAAGTTATATTACAGTGATTTTTAAAAGTGTTTATGTTTATATGGTAAAAGAATGTGTATCGTGTCAAAGTGAAAATGCCAATAGTGAAAAATATAATTACCATGTGTAAAGTTTATACAATGTGTCGTGTGAATAATATCATGATGGCTTAAAATAAGCATCATGGTAGGCGAGTGGCTGGCATGCTGGACCAACCCAGCTAGAATGAAAGTGAGTACAAATTTAATATGTTGATATGATTTAATAGCTCACCATACAACGAAGCATCACTCAAAGATTAAGAATTATCAGTCATTTATGTATAAGATCACATCCCTCGTATTTTGGTAAAAATATGGCTTTGAGGATGATTCGTTTACGGCCATTTAGGCGTAAGACATTGATGAAAGTAACGGTAACGTTAAATAATAATAATAATAATAATAATAATAATAATAATAATAATAATAATAATAATAATATAGGACTCTTCAGCCGTAGTGAAGGCAACCTGCCTAGGGGATGAAAACCCCGAAATCAAACTCATTGCAGCAGCGTCTGTCCCGCAGCGGGCGGCTGCTAACGACGTCTGTTCCCCATGTTAGGGGCGGTCGAAATCATATCCTGGCTGTAGGTATAAAAGGCACACCATCATCATGATGAGATCAAATAAGAAAAGTGGAAATAAAAGGCCGCTACCCGAGGAGCGTCGGGGCACCCTTGGAGCCATCGCTGGGGGTGACAGCATACAAGCCGGTGGTGATCAGGAGCTGAACAGGCGGGCCCTGATCGGGGAACACCCCGAACATGTTACAGCCGATGTTGATAGTAGCATCCTAACAGCATTCAACGCTAAACCTGCTCCTAGTGTTTCTTCTGATACTCATGAGACCACAAGAGCAGGCAAACCGAGAAAGCGCATGAAATGAATATGTACATCATGCGTTCATATTATCAGATAACGAATATGGAAACTGACACTACTGCATATAGACAGAAGTTGCACGCTGCATTCTGCCAGAAATTCCCTGATATTAATGTTACGGAACAGAGAATAGCAGATCAGCGCCGTGCTATAGTTTTGAAGAAACTTATCCCAGAACATCACCTCAAGCTGCTAATGGTTGACGTAGCTGCCGACAATACTCATACCTCTGTAGACGAATCCATAGATCAGGAGAGTACACGTTTGGTCAATGAACAAAGGCACACCGATCATCGTTCAGATGACAAAGATGTAAGAATATCACCGGAAGCACTCGGAGATCCAGTGCGGAAACAACTCGAAGATGAATTTGGGAAGGCTCTCATAGAATTTGAAGGGACTGATCCAATAGAGCGGCCCATGATCACGAACCAACATTGCTCTAAGAAACTTGCTACCGCTGTTGTAACAATGAACGACATTCTCTCTCAGCATCTGTCCCAGAAATCATATTGTTTCAACCATGTTCAGACTGCAATTTACGCTGGAGCGATAGCTGTGATACGAGTGACAGGAGGTAGATTATGGCGACCTAAATATACGTCAGGTCGACAGAAGAAGATGCCAGCTTGGGAGATACGTTTACGAAAGTCTGTTGATGAACTAAGAGTAAATATCGGAAGAATGCATCAGTATGTTGCAGGCAATAGAAGTAAGAAGGTTGTTCAATGTGTTAAAATGTTGAGCCATACGAAGAGTAAACATGCAAAGTATAATCCTCCGAACTGTAGCCCCCTTGAGATCCTAGACACATTAAAACAACAACTTGAGGCAAAGGCACAGAGATTACGTCGATATAAAGAATCGAACGAACGAAAGCAACAGAACAAGCTATTTGTTACCAATGAGAAACGGTTCTATAGGAATCTTGACGATCCTGGAACTCAAATGGGCAGTTCACCGCAAAAAGAAGAGGTAGAGAATTTCTGGTCATCCCTATGGTCGAATGCTGGAGATTATAACAGCAGCGCTAAATGGATTACGGAGGAGGAGGAGAGAATGTCAGAAATTGACACGATGAATGACTCTTCGGTATCAACTGAAGATGTGACCCGTGTGGTTAAGGAGACCCAAAATTGGAAAGCGGTAGGACCAGACAACCTCCACAACTTTTGGATCAAACGTTTCACTTGTACTCATGAGCATCTTGCCCGCTGCTACACAGATTTCATCCAAAATCCACAGCTTATCCCCTCTTACTTGATGCGAGGTAAAACATACCTTCTGCCAAAAGGCGATAGAACCAATGATCCTTCCAAATATCGACCTATCACCTGTCTGTGCACCCTGTATAAGATATTTACATCTTGCATTGCACGTAAGATTTGTGAACACATACATCTTAATAACATCCTGGCTGAAGAGCAGAAGGGGTGCATGAAGAAGTCTCAAGGTTGCAAAGAGCAACTTGTAATCGATGCAGTTACTATGGAACAAGCAGGAAAGATGATGCGTAACCTCTACATGACCTTTATTGATTACAAGAAAGCTTTTGATTCAGTGCCACATTCCTGGTTAATCCAAATCCTGAAGATATATAAAGTTGATCCTGCCATCATTATAAGTCTGCAACATATGATGTCCCATTGGGGGACCAATTTATTAATGTCTAATGGAGACACATGTATGGAATCGGGATTTATTCAAATCAAAAGAGGTATCTTTCAGGGTGACAGCTTGAGCCCTCTATGGTTCTGTTTGGCGCTCAATCCACTATCATCATTGCTGAACAATGCAAAGTGTGGTTTTCCAATTAAGCACCATGGTATAATCAAATACAAAATTTCTCATTTGATGTATATGGATGACATTAAACTATATGCATCCTCTGAGAAACACATCGACAATCTAATTGCAATTACTGCTTCATTTTCTTCTGATATTGGAATGTACTTCGGATTAGATAAGTGTCGCACCCTCATCATTCGGCGTGGAAAATTAGAGGCCCGAGCATTTCAACTTGATGACGGTTGTTTCATAAAGCCTATGGAAGGTAATGAGACCTACAAATATCTTGGTCTCCTGCAATCTAATCGAATTGATCATAAAGGTATTAAAGATAGAACCATAGCTATCTACAATCAACGCCTTAACAAGATTTTAAAATCAAAGTTGAATGGAAAGAACACCTTTAAGGCTATTAATACCTATGCTATTCCTGCTCTGACATATACTTTCGGTATTATCAAATGGACGCAGACTGACTTGGAGAACGTCCTAATTAGGACACGTACCATCTTAACAAAACACAGATGTCTCCACCCTAAGTCAGCTGTTGAGCGATTGACAATCCCGCGTCAAAGAGGTGGACGAGGGCTCACGGACATTATCCAATTGCATGCAAGGCAAGTGAGGAACCTTCAGAGATATTTTCTGGGAAGACATGACTCTCCCATACATCAAGCCGCTGTGAAGGCAGATGACAAGTGCACACCGCTGGATCTTCTTCACGTAAGGGATATACAGTTAGCCACTGATGAGGAATGTTCAGCCATCAAGCTTCAGCAGTGGACGCAGAAAGCTCTGCACGGTCGTCATCCGTATGATCTCAACCAGAAACATGTCGACATTGATGCGTCGAACAGCTGGTTGACTCATGCTGACCTATTCACTGAGACTGAAGGATTCATGGTTGCAATCCAGGATCAAGTTGTGGCTACCAAAAACTACCTGAAATATATAGTTAAGGCAAATATTCAGGATGATAAATGCAGAAGATGCCAACTAGAACCGGAAACAATTCAACATATTACAGGAGGCTGCCAAGCAATCTCCTGTACTGATTACATGAAAAGGCACAACCAAGTGGCCAAAATAATGCACCAACACCTTGCTCAAAAGCATTTATTATCTGATAATATTTTGCCTTACTATCAGTATGTTCCTGACGCCGTTTTGGAAAATCCCAGTCACAGGTTGTTATGGGACCGATCAGTTATTACTGATAAAACCATACCAGCAAACCGACCAGATATCGTTCTTGTGGACAAGGTGCAGAAGAGAACCTTCCTAATTGATATCGCAGTGCCCAATTCCCATAATCTGCAACAAACCTGCTGTGATAAGATCACCAAATATCTGCCTTTGGCTGAGGAAATACGGCAAATGTGGAGACAGGAAAGTGTAGTGGTTCTGCCCATAGTAATTTCTTCTACCGGCATCATCCCCAAATTATTGGCTCGTAATCTACAAATATTGGGAATACATCCTGGTCTACATATCACCATGCAGAAGGCCGTCATCTTGGAGACCTGTTCCATTGTTCGCTCGTTTCTCAATGTGCCACCTTAAGAGAATTAGCCATACCGTCTTGCAAACAAGCCGACGATATGTTGATATGTCCCACTTATGTGGTGAAATGAATGTAGAAAAAATAATAATAATAATAATAATCTGTGGTCGGTAACAATAATGAATAAATAATGGGCATGTCAGGCCTATAGTACGTACAAAGCGTGTCATATCTAGCGTAAGAATACTGTGTTATTGTAAACAGTAAGAAAGCAACATAAATATCGAGATAAAGAGAGCTTTTCAGTGTCAGTGAAATGTTGAATGAATGTTTTATTATGGTATATTCTACAGCAGTGGTTCCCAACAGGTGGTCCGCGGACCCCTGGGGTCCGCAAGCCATGCCGAAGGGGTCCGCAGATATTAGAGTAAAATATATTTGGTTCAGTAACAGATTTTCAGTATTGCAGCTTTCTGAGTACCTTAAAAAATACTAACTTTTGCGTAAAAAAGTGCCGGAATTGCTGGAGCTGCTCCAACAATTGAGCAGTTCCGGCTTGATGTCTTGGAGCAACTCATCAAACAGAAGTGGTTCAGAACAGTGTCAAGAGTCGGAGTCACTGGCGCTGCCACCGGGTGCCTAGTGCTGCGCCGGTAGCTCGTGGGGTTGACAGTTGAATGAGTGAAGAGCGGTGGAGGTTCGCGATCCAGCCACGCGCAGCGCTTCTGAACTACGTAGTTAACCGCTCGTGCCGAGGAGGTGCGCCGCTGTTTGCAGCCGACAAGTGATTCACTTACACAGCCAACTCGCATTTCAGACGACAGTTGGCCATTGTTAGTTTATTGCTAGTGCTGTCACAGAACGTGTTGTTTACAAGAGTGTTTTCGTAAAATAGTTAGTATTTGTAAAGCTATGGTTTTGCGGAAAGTTAGAGTAAGCGTACAGTGCTTAAAAATGGATCGTTGGTTGAAAAGTGGATCTTTAAAACGAGATAGGCCTACGGATGAAGACGAATTTGATGTTGAATTTAATAAGTCACTGACTCTTGAACCGAACTTGTTAGTGTCTCTTGAACCCAACTCTCCACCGTCTCTTGAACCTAACTCATCTAAGGTCAGTGTTAAGTGTACTGCAAAAATTAGAAAGTACAACTCTGATTACTTGGAATTTAGCTTCAATTTCACTGGACCTGAGCATCAGCCTAAACATCAATGAGTTATTTGCTACGAAAGCCTTTCGAATTAGTGTATGAATCCAGCAAAACTCCGTCGACATCATGAAACAAAACATCAAGAGCACAAGAATAAGTCATTAGATTTTTCAAAAAGAAATTAGGAGAACTTTAAAGATCTCGTGAAAACATTACTAAACACTCTGGTGTAAATGTAAATGAAAATGCAACCCTTGCATCTTATGAGGTATCTCAACTTGTCGCAAATGTGGAAAAAAACATACAATTGCTGAAGAACTTATACTGCCATCAGCAATAATTTTATGCAAGTGAATGTTAGGTGATGCAGCTGCTAAGCTAATAGGTACTGTTCCGCTCTCTAACAATACTGTCCAACGACGAATTACTGATATGGCCAATAATATTGAAGGAACGTTGCTGGTCAGACTTTGCATGAGTGATATGTATGCTCTACAATTGGATGAAAGCACAGACATATCAAAAAATCAATAATGTTGGTTTTCACACGATTTTTGTGGGAGGACCAGATATTCTAAGATTTTCTTTTTTCGTGCGAACTACTTCACACAACATCAGAAGATATTTTTACTGCACTGAGTGATTTTTTCAGTAAGCATGCCATCTCCTGGACAAAGTGTGTGGGCTTGTCTACGGATGGAGCAAAATCAATGGCTGGCAACAAAACGGGACTTCAAGCTCGTATCAAAGCAGTAGCTCCTGAGGTGAAATGGACACACTGTTGTATTCATCGTGAAGCCTTAGTAGCCAAAAGATTGCCAGAATTTTGCAGAAGATACTTAACGAAGTAATTCAAATCATTAACTACAGTACATTAAAACTCGTCCTCTGCAATCCAGATTATTTTCTTTGTTATGCAAAGAAATTGGCACTGAGCATGAACAACTTCTTATTCATGCGGAAGTAAGATGGCTCTCTCGAGGTAGGATCTTGACAAGATTCTTTGAACTTAGAGATGAGGTTCGTATCTTCCTTCTTGACACCAAGTACGCAGATTTTCTCACTGACTTTTCTTGGCTTTGCTCGACTGCCTACTTAGCTAATGTCTTTGAACACTTGAATGTGTTAAACTTAAGTTTGCAAGGGAACAATGTAGATATGTTCAAAGTAGAAGATAAAATTAGTGCTATGGTAAAAAAAAAATGTCAGATCTGTCCGGCACGGATTGAAAAAGAGTCATTTACTAACTTCCCTACTTTGAAACAATTCTTGGAGTCTTCAGAGGAGAGTTTGCCTGACCATATAAAGAGCAACATAGCCGAGCATCTACGCAGCCTAGCCACTACGTTTAGGGAATATTTCCCTGAACCTGAACCTGACGATAGTTGGATTCGAAATCCCTTCAGCTGTCAAGTAATAGAAAAAATCCAAGGCCTCACAGAAGTAGAAGAAGATCAACTTGTGGATATGTCGAGCTGTGGTACAATGAAAAACAATTTTAATGTTGAAAGAATTGCAGACTTCTGGGCAACAGTACCCAAAGACTACAAAGAACTTGGGGATAAGGCAATGAAAAAGATCCTTCCATTTGCAACTACCTATCGTTGTGAAAAAGCATTTTCCTCAACGTGTTACATGAAAAACAAATACAGGAATCGGCTCGACATGCAGTCGGATTTCAGAGTGAAAATATCAAATTTGGAACCAAACATTTCAGAAATAATGGACTCAAAGATTAGATTCAACTCATCTCATTAAGAACTGAAAATTAAAACTGTGTACCGATGGACATAATATGTATTTCCACAAATAAATCATAATTTTGTATAAAATTAGTTTATACTTATTTTCTCCATATTTTTTTCTAAATTCATGCAATTTTAATTGCAATATTCTTAAAAGAGCAATACACTCCGAGGTTTTATTTTTTTCTTAAATTTTCAATTCCAACTCCAAATTGTTTTAAGGATTTTGTCAGCACAAACCTACATTTGAAAAGAAAAACTGGAGCAAAAATCGAGAATTAATCAATAACAATAAAGGCAAGACTGAACAAAAAATGTTAAGCTTAATCTTTTTTCTCAAAATGTCAACCTTAATTTCCAAAACAATTAAAATAATAAAACTCTTAATTAGGCTCTTTTTAAGTGATATGAAATAGCAAGGTCCAAATATAGACCATTTGTATTACATTGAATTAGCTCATTTGCATTAAAGACTATATAGTATAGGTTTAGGAATTAGTGGGGGTCCTTCTCATTATAGCTACTGGAAGAGGGGGTCATTGGAAAATATTTGTTGGGAACCACTGTTCTACAGGGTTGTATTTGAGAGCCATTAAGATAGTTAATGTAAGCCAGTAAATTTATACTTGTTTTGGAGCTACGTAGAACTTTGGCTTATGAGTAATTGCATAGAGGACGTGAGTGCTTTAATAAAAAGGAAAAGGAAGGAAGATTGCAGTTTTACGTGACCGTGAATCTTGTGATTATGAGCCACGGGACCTCCTTTTTACGTGGAATCCGAACCACAGGACATGGCATTTCACTTCGAAAATCTCACATGCATTGACCGGGAATCGAACCCGGACCGCCTTGGTGAGAGGCATACAGCTAGACCGCTGAGCCACCACGCCCCTTAGTGATTTAAGAATTGAGTCATCTGTAAGAAATATTGTTTGAGCCGCGATCAGCGAGCATGTAACGTAGAATCAAGAGATTTACGTCAATAAGTTGCGGGGATCATCCGAAAATAGCTTGCGCGTTGTCGAATCTAGTCGGCTAATCTTCGAATCTACGATATAGTATTGCCTTAGAGCATACATGTGTTATTCGCAACAGAGTTGGGACAGAGTCTGTCTGTATCCACTCTTCGCAGAAATTTCGCCACCAGGGATAACTGCCCGACACCCTAGGTGAGCCCATATATTAATTGATCTGCCCTTAGAGGTAAGACTAATGGTTCTTCGTATAGGCAACGTCGATTTCCTCTTGTTATATGCATGTCGTCCAGTGAGAGAACTGTGAAACTCACTTGAGACGCAAGCAAAAGCGACTGATGTCGACCACAGAACGGCAAAGCTATTTCGTGATCCATCCCTTGCCATGAATATTAATTAGGAGCCGAGATGAGCCCATTATACTCTAAATGTAGGTATTAAATAATTAGATTGACTCAATTCGTAAGGACACGACCCACTCAGGGTACCTCCAGCACAGCTGCACCAGTGAATGAACTTGACTCTGCGGGAAGTCAGACGGGGTGGCAGGTAGTCCACTAACCGGCGGCCATCTTGGCGAGGCCAGCCATGACTAATTCATTGTTCGCACGGAAATGAAGTCTATAGACCTGATCCTTTTATTTTAAAACTGTAGTGGGACACTGAAGAATCTCGATATTTCGAAAAGTAATTAAGATATGCTTGATGTGATGATATCAATTGAATTAAATGCACTATTTCCATACACATGCAATGTTGGAATGTTGTAATCGGATAATATTTGGCCCAGTTATTCTCTGAGGAGGAATGAACTGCACCAAATAAATAAAGGCATTTTTGTTACGTGTATTTGCCCAGTTCACACTAATTTATTCATAGGGGTAGCGTAATTTGAATGACATGACACGTTTGTAACGAGAATGTTTTGACCAGACCCAGAAAATCGTTGTATGGTGAAGCTATAAAAATATCTATATCCATGTGTATTTTGGAGGGGAAAGTGTACCACTTCAGCGTTTGAAACTGATGGGAAAAGAATACGATTCGCACGACACAACACTTATTAAACAAGGCATAAGCTAATGAATTAATGTTATTTAAAGTAAATGTCCCGTGTATAACGGATAAATGTTTAATAATTGCAGATTTAATGCCATTTAAATATAATTTGTGTTTATTATGTTGTGATATTCCAGTTTGTGTTAAATTGTGCCACGTGAAGAACACTATGGACACTCGCAAATGTCAAAGAGTATCAATAATAGGATGTTTTGGATAGACTTGAGTGCGGTGAAGCACTAATTTTGAGGAGAAGAGACTCACCGATAATTTTGATTTTTGTTGTGGGAAATAAATGTAAAATATTATTTTTGTGTTGTATGTTGTATTGTCATGAATTACTATCATTAAATGTTATACTTAGGAATATGTTGTTTCTTTCAAGTAGAGTAGTCACCTGACAGACTCAAATCCTGAATATGTGATCGTATAGTGGGTTGAACGCCCCATACCTCGAAAGACCGTGAGTTAGCTGGGATACGAACACATATTCCATATGATGACGATTGGGTACAGTACTACGCCAGAAACTTTCCCTGATGAGTACACAACATATTACCCAAGTTTCATCGCTATCGGACGAATGTTATATGAACGCATACGGGACTATGTTGAAACACTTCGCGCGACTTCGCTCATTTGTTTAATCTACTTGTGCGATACCTATTGTTAATTGGATTTACTAACCCAGAAACCTTCCCTGAAGTGTAGACAACATCTCAGCCAAGTTTCATCACTATCAGACGAATAGTATATGAACGCATACGCGACTTTTTTGAAACGCTTCGCGCGTCGTCGCTCATTTGTTGAATCTACTCGTGCGCTACCTATTATATCATGAATTTACTAAGCCAGAAACCTTGCCTGTAGTGTACACAACCTCTCACCCATGTTTCAACGCAATGGGATGAATGGTATATGAACACATGTGGGACTTTCATGAAACAAACGCACGCAATTTTGTTGAAGCTACTCGCGCGCCATCTATTGTAAATTGGATTTACTACGCCAAATACTTTTCCGGGACTATGCACAACAACTCTCCAAAATGTGATCGCAATCGGATGAATTGTATATGAACGCATCGCCATTACGCATTTGTTTAAACTACTCGCGCGCTATCTATTGTGAAATTGATTAACTATGCCTATGATCATCCCGGAAGTGTTTACAACAACTCACCAAAATTTGTTCGCAATCGGATGAATGGTTTAAGAACGCATAAAAGACGAACACACAGACATTCCTTTATATATATATAACAAGATTATGAGGCGATTATCTTGTGACCATTTGGTTAACTCTCCAGTAACGGAGTCAGCAAACTGCTGTATGTCCTGTTTAGTTTCACCTTTTATTACGAGTGTTCTATCGTCCGCAAACAAAATTTCCTTATGTGAATGAACGTTCTGTGTTATATCATTGATATATAGAAGGAAGAGTAGTGGGCCCAAAACCGATCCCTGGGGTACTCCAAATTTAATAATTCCCTCATTGGACAATGTTTCATTAAGTAATTTGGTTCTATCATCCTTGTGTCTCAAGCTTACTATTTGCTTACGCCTTGTTAAGTAAGACTCTATCCATTTATTAGCTAGACCTCTAATACCATATTGATTTAGTTTTGTAAGCAGGATTTTATGGTCAACAACATCTAATGCTTTCGATAAATCCAAGAATAGGCCAATTACATGTTTCTTATTGTCAATTAATTTCAGTATACTATTAATACAATCATAAATTACTGTCTGTGTAGATTTTTCCGTTCTGAATCCATGTTGTGAATTTGATAATATTTTATTTTTTCTATAAAACTTATCAGTCTCCTATACATGATTTTTTCCACAATTTTTGCAATACCAGTTGGTAAGGTAATAGGACGATAGTTATCTAATTCATCTTTTGAACCGTTTTTGTGCACTGGAATTACTTTTGATAACTTCAAAATATCCGGGTAAGTTCCTGAGAGAATTGAACTGTTTATTAAGTGTGTGAGTGGATTTATTATATTTCCTGCACATTTCTTTAAAATTGCATCTGGGATGCCATCAATGCCAGCACAAAATTTATTTTTTAGCTCTTTTATAATTATTCTTGCCTCTTCACTTGTGACATGATTTATAAATAAAGAATCACTACATATATTTATTTTATTATTAGAATTTAGTGTATTTACCTGTGATTTATTTAATAATTTTTGTGGAATTTCCAGAAAATTGTCATTGAAAGTGTTTGCTATTTCCTCTGGATTATTTATCACTTTATTATTTCTAGTCAGTGTAATGTTCCTTTGTATTTTAGCAGATTTTCCAGTTTCTTTCTTTATCACGGAACATATAGCCCTGTTTTTAATAGATGATTGGGAAATAAGATTATCATTATGCATTTTCTTTGCTAGTGTATTTTTGTAGTATAAATTGAATTCAGGTGTTGTGTGGTATTGTGTATATAATTTGTGTAGAAATTTCTTTCTTTGACATGAATTTATAATCCCTGTTGTTATCCAAATGTTAGTTTTGTTAATTTGAACAGTTCTTTGTCTAAAGGGGAATGCTATTTCAAAATAGTGTTTTAGGGTACCGTACTGTTAAATGCATTAAATTTATCATTTACATTTTCTAGTTTATAAATTTCTGACCATGTTTCCTTATTCAATAAGTCATTGAAATATGTAACATTTGTTTCAGTGAATGAATGACCTTCACTTTGATTTTACTCCATTATCATTATTATTGATTGTTTCGGGTACTTCAAAACTCAGTATTTGTCCATGGTGGTCACTAAAACCCGGACAATATACTTCTATTGAATGGTGATATTTGGAGTGGTTTTACTAAATGTTGTTATTCTTGTTGGGGTATTTACTGTAGGTTTCAGTCCATAGGAAATTAGTAACTGTGTTAATTTAATGAAAGCCGTGTATACAAATTGGGATATTATTAAAATGCTTGTTCGACTTACGAACCTGGCATTGTTAATGAAACTTGGTGCTCGGTGACATAAGTTAACAATATGTGTCATCCGGTAAGTATTTCAACAATATCTGTATGTGTCTCCAGTTAATGATCAAGGTCATTTTCCTTAGCTTGTTGACTCTGGATAAGTAAGTACTTGCTGGCAATTTAGGTATAAGAATTGGAAATCATGCTCCGTCGTAATGGGAAGAGTGTGATATGGTTTGTAGGATATGTTTGGTATGTGTTTGAGTATAGGCTTTTTAATGTATTCCTATTTATATTCTGGAATAATTTTGGGAATTTGGTGGGTGGTCACTTGTAATGTATTTTATTTTGGGTTTATTTGCTCTCATATATGGGCGTGCGATAGTTGTTATGTATTTCTTGAACTGAGATGTTCGTGTGGTCAGCTGTTTTCTCATTATTTAGTCTTCTTGAGTGATTTCTTGTTATTTTGAATTTTTTGCTCGTTTTTTGCTTTTTTTCTAGTATTTTGAACGTAAATTTACTAAATGAGTTGAGTTGTGAACGGATGTATGAAGTAGGATTATTGCTAACTTTCACTATGGGAATTAATTCTGTTTGGCTTAAAGAACTCTTTTTTTTAGGGCGGTTGTTATTTCACCATTTTTAATCTTTTTTGGTCAATCCATGTTTTCTTATTATTTTCTAATGAACCTCCTGGCTATTATACTTACAAACTATGTCAATTTAATATTTAATTGTAAAAAGGTGTGGAAATTTTTGGGATAGGTTCTGCGTTATTAAAACTGATTGCCTTATTTTGCTTAAATATTATGTTAATTACTGTCTTAAATTGTTTTTTGTTGTATATCTTTTAAAATTGTAAACTATTCCATTACTTGTTTCTGGCCTAGTATATTGTGATTTCAGTTTATGCATTCTGGACTTGTCTGCGTTGAAGATTCTTGTTGGAAGTGAAAATAATCAAGGGCCCGGATAATGGAACCTACATCAAGAAACTGGAAACGGCTCCGTACTCGTCTTGAGAAAATGTCATGGCTATGTATCATTATTGTTACCTATTGTACCTGTTTTCTGAAAGGACTGTGCCCATGTAAGATTCATGTTTGACTTTGACATGTATGATATATTGGGATGGTATTACTGTAACAACTACTATGGATCTAGCTGCAAGAAGTTGAAATTGGTGCTGAATATTGAATGGAATCTGGCAACGAAGATTTTAATATTCCACCTATTTGATTTAATGCATGTAATGTGATATAAAAAAAACTTTGTTTGTCTACGCAGTTGAGGAACAGGAAAGGTACAATTTGCAGGATTTACAGTTCTAAGTTGGCTTGGTTCTTAACCATCGCCAAGGTTGACGGGCGGGAGTCTTCGAACCTACGACAACTATTGTGGAGGGGGAGATTTGAGCCGTAACTACGACACAGGTCATATCTCTACTCTCACCACCCTCTGATTTGTGTATTTAGTCTCTGCGAGTATGAAGTGATAATGCTGGCTCTCGACAGAGCGCACCACCGAACAGGTAAGAAGGAAGTCTTCTACTTGTGGCGATACACTATAGAGTGTGTTCTTGTCGTCTGTTTTCCAAGATGGCAGGTCTGCTTTGTTTTGGTCGTCAAAACGACAATTGTTAAGTTTTAAGAATCGACTAGAGGAGATATGTTGGATCCATCGAGCTGATAAGATGTAGTGGACATAGGTGAAGTTTCCCGAGAAGGCTGGGATAGCCTGGGGCTATTCACAAGCTTCTGCCCTGTTTCATTTACATCGTATGAATGACAGTACCATGTAAGAAGGAAATAACAAATTTAAATAAGAATTTATTATTGTCTTGAAGAAATCAAGAACACTGGTCATGGTCTCACATGTTTTGTGAAGGATGATACAGTATTTGGTATCCTGGAAAAGATCATCTTATCGAAGGAAGGACCTGCCGTATGAAGGATGTTCTGCCTCTTATTTGTGATTGCGATCACTGTTAAATGTCACATTCCATGTCGGATGGAAATAAGCAATATTGTGTTCGATGAAATGTTGCTAAAGTTTGTAAGGGTAAACAAAGATGTCTACTGGAAAGGTACGTAGTGCTGTATTATGTTTTGATGATATGTGAGGTCAGCACCTGTAGTGTATTTTATGATTAATCGAGTCGCTGACATTCTGATACCGTGTTAGGGTCGACTATTATTTTCTTATGTGGTTAGTAGGTTTTATTTAATTCGTAAAGTAATATAAATGTTCTCCTTTCCTTTAACCACTGTAGAATATCCTGTCAAGGAACTGTTTAATATGTTATTTAGCATTAAGAATTGTAGCTGAGTTCTGAACTAGGTCTAGTAGTCGTTGATGGTGGCGTTTGGCGGCAAAAGTAGGAACTATTTGAAAAATTCAAAGTTGCAGTCCTTACTTGAATTAAAAAACAGATACACACACTAATACAGCCATCACAATTAACACCGGTTATCAGACAGATTCTGCACACACCCAAAGTACACGGGGCTACATGACAGCGTTTTCGCAGCCCCTAAACTGAGGAACCAACCAACCAAACTTATGTCAAATTATAAATGCAATGTTAAACCTGATATAAACATTGTAATTGGTAATAATGATAAGTTGTCTGTACGAGGAGTTGGTGATATTGCACTGAATGTAAGCGACAGTATTAATAATCTGTCAGACGTGATGCATGTTCCAGGACAGAGTGTTAACTTGCTGTCGGTAAGTCAGATGATTAAAAGGGGTGCTGTTGTTGTGTTCAACAAAAATGGTTGTGAAATATTGGATTTGGAGAATTGCTCAGTGAATGGTAGCGTGCTAGCTACTGGTTCAGTTCTGAATGGTCTGTAATATCTGAATGTTAACCAAGATATGTCTGCCCTGGTTGCTGATGTTTCTGATTACAATTTGTGGCATCAGCGGTTGGGCCACGTAGGACAACAGAAGTTACAGGTCTTAAGTCAAATGTCTGATGTCGTTAAATTTAAGGAAATACCAAAGGAATTGTGTGAACCATGTGTTCTCGGGAAGCAGCAAAGGCAGTCGTTTCCAAAGGTAAGTCACTCGAGGAGTGAAAGTTTTTTGGTCTTGGTGCACTCTGATCTGTGTGGGCCGCTCCCTGAGACCTGGAATGGTGTTAAATACATGATGACAATAATTGACGATTTTTCCAGGAAGATTTTTGTTTATTTTTTGAAACAAAAATCTGACACCAAGGAGAAAGTCAAGGATTTTGTTGCATATTGTGAAACTCATAAAGGTAAGACACCAAAGATTTTTAGATCTGTCAATGGTAAGGAATTTGTCAATTCTGACCTGAACAAATATTTCAAGGAAAAAGGGATTGTGCAACAGAAAACTGTAAGGTATACAGCTGAACAAAATGGCGTAGCCGAACGTCACAATCGTACCATTACGGAAAGGGTTAGATGCATTTTGTTTACAGCAGGATGTTCTGAAAAACTGTGGGCAGAAACAGCCAATACGGCAGTGTATATTTTGATCAGGAGTCCTCATAGTAAAGTTAATAATGCCATACCAGAGGAATTGTGGATTGGTAAAGCTGTAAGTCATGAGAATATGAAAATATTTGGTTGCGATGCATATGTCCATGTTCCAAAACAGGTGCGTACTGGCAAATTGGAACTCAGAAGCAAATGTTTTGTGTTTGTTGGGTATGATGGGGAAAAGAAAGGTTACCGTCTGTTTGATCCCAGTAAACCTAAATATATTTTTGTAGAGCACAGTGTTAAATTTGTAGAAGATAAATTCACCAGGTGTGCTGAAAAAATGTCGAAATGAGCGATGCAATGTATTGTCCGTTGCATGACATTGTAAATGATGATGAAAACAGAATTGAACAGGATAATAACCTGCCAATCGTTGAAGTTTCAGTTGCTGGTAGGGTTAGTGACAACATTGATGTTCCAGGTATTGTTCAGGCTAATGAAGACATTGTTGTAATTCATGATGATGAAAATTATGAGATTGACCAGGTTGGTGTTCCAGAAAACGCGGGTAGGAAGTACCCTTTAAGGGAGAGACTTCCAAAACAATTTCCTGATTATGAGGTCTATTTTGCTGAAAGTGGTGGTTATGTGGAACCAACGACTGTGTCTGAAGCACTTAACGGTAAGGATGGCATGCAATGGAGAAAGGCGATGGAGGAAGAACTTAAGTCATTTCATGATAATGATGTATGGACATTAGTTGAGAAACCTGATGGAACAAATATTGTAAGATGCAAATGGGCGTTTTAAGTGAAACGTAATACTGAAGGTAATGTGTGTAAATTTAAAGCACGCTTAGTGGCTAAAGGTTGTTCTCGACGGTACGCAGTTGATTATCTGGAAACGTTTGCACCTGTAGTGCGGTATAGTACATTGAGATTATTTTTTGCTCTTGCTGTAAATATGGATCTGGAAGTTCATCACCTTGGTGTTTCAACAGCTTCTTTGAATGGCCTTCTTAAAAATGATATTTATATGAATGTACCCCCCAGAAGGCTATTACTGTAACATTTCTAAAGTTTGTTAGCTTCGAAAAGCTGTTTATGGCTTGAAGCAAGCATCTCACACTTGGTATGAGAGGGTTCATGAAATTGTTACTGAAATCAGTTATATGAAATCTCTGTATGAACCATGTGTATATTACTGTAAAGATTCATCATCTTTTGTTGCTATTGCCCTCTATGTTGATGATTTTTTTGTATTTTTTAATAATCATGTCCATGCGGAGAAACTGAAGTCTGTGTTGCATTCTCAATTTAAGATCAAAGATTTGGGACAAGTCTCTGAATGTCTGGGGATGAGAGTTCAACGAAGCAAAGATTATATTAAATTGGATCAGAAGTGTTATCTGTTATTATGTTGGATAGGTTTTACATGTCAGATTGTACTCCTGTGAAAACTCCAATGGAAACAGGTTTGTTGTTGGAGAAATCCACATCCTGTGACAAATCCTATCCCTATCAACAGGCTATTGGTGTTTTGTTATACCTTTCCATTTGTAACAGGGTAGATATTGCTTATGTTACTAATTATTTGAGTCAGTTCAATAATTGCTATGGTAAGGAACATTGGACATGTGCCCAGGGAGTGTTCAGATACTTGAAGGGTACGGTGGATGTTGGTATCTTGTATAAAAAATCAGAATGTGACGTCAAGGGTTTTGTTGATGCTTCTTTTGGAAATAATTTAACTAACAGGAAATCTGTGAGTGGTTATGTATTTAAATATGCAGAAGGTCCAATAAGTTGGGAAAGTAAGAAACAGCCAGTTGTGGCACTGTCTAGCACTGAAGCAGAATACATAGGTCTGACTTTAGCATGTAAAGAAGCTCTGTTCCTTAGAGGTTCCTTCTTTGTGTTGTGTTAGGGAGGAGGTCCAATTCAGTTGTGTAATGACAGTTCGAGTGTTCAGAGGTTGTCTGAGAATGAAGGTTTTCATCAGAGAACAAAACACATAGATGTGCGCTATCATTTCTTTAGGGGCATCTTAAAGAAATGCAAAGTAAAGTTGTCCTATATGCCTACTGCTGAAATGATTGTTGATGTATTGAAAAAAGTTCTGCCAATTCATGGTCACATAATGCAGCATTGCTCGATTAAGGGAGAGTGTTGAAGAGAATGAATATTTCTCGCACTTTCTAATCTCGCTCGCATGTAAATATCGTTTGTCTTTTGTCAAATGTATATTCTTTGACTTGATGTTCTTTGCCTTTTCGTCTGTACTCTGTATCATGTGTCACAGTGTCTTGTTCAATACATCCAAGTCAACATGTGTTCGTGTATTTTAATCCGTTCATCCCGTGTTTAACTGATACAATTGAAACCCATGCATAGCTCAAGTAGTTTCAATAAGAATAGTTTGAGATCTCTGGCCTTGACGATTGCTTTAGTTTTCCTTATTAGAAGTTATCTTCTGTTGGTAAGCGACCCACCATTATCGATGAACAGCTGATATGTTGAACAGTAGTTATACGACGGCAGCCATGTCACTAGTTTGGTGATTTGAATGACTGAGCTCTGTGTTTATGCTAATATTAGGAGTTGGATTTTGATTAAATTATCTGCACAATGATAAATTATTATTTATCGGCATAGAGTTTCTGTTTGTAAAGTTGGTCAAGGTTAAGTGCGTATGTGTTAGTCGTGAAGTAATATACCTTTGCATGATATGTAACTGTTCGTCTAATGTCAGCTGAGGATTTTAATCTTAAACTAAATAAGGAAAAAGCTAGGAATATTTTATTTGACTACTGTCCTATACTTCGTTTTGCTTCTGATGGGAACTGGTTTAAGAGCAATCTTATACTACGATAGTACAATGACAGTTCATCCACTTAATACTAATCGATGTGATTTCCATGTCTTGTTTTATATTGGTTTATTGTTTATTGGTTTTATATTGTAAATGTACTCTGTTGGTGAATAGAATGTCGTATATACCAGAGTACCAGTGTTTTCTTTTAAACTTAGATTCGACAACACGGATCTAATAAGTGCACCTTGGGTTATGTTGGCAGAAGGCCCAGCCCTTCCGCTTCCAATCTAAAGTTGTACAATTTACGGTAGCAGGGGTTCGGACCTCGATCTTAATTGTAGGTTACTTTATAGGGTTGTTCAATTCGAACGAAACAATATATTTTAGCACTGACGAAGGATAGCAATTCGAGATCTTTAGTGGAAGGCACCAATGACACCTCCATTATTACATAAGCTACAATGAGATAATAAATAGGTATCTTTTTAAAAGGGAGATATAAGTGTTGTTGCACATTAAAAAAACTACTACCATTACTACGTTCCAGAATAATTAATAAAATAAAAGTTTATTGCAGACAATGGTCAATATAAATAGATGTATACAATGTAATTTCTTCACTATAATAGTTCACAAGAGATCTACTTCAATTGGAACAATAGTGTAGATGGTACCTGTCACACTTCATAGTCACAAAGTTCACAAACGCACTTTTTGTCAGGCGAGTGAAAAACTTAAATCCATGGAATGCAAACGGTGTCACCATGATTGTGCCTGGGAGTGTAATTGGTTTTCGTTCATTCGTTGTTCATCAGTGCAGTAGCAATCTTCCCAGATGCTTGCTCGTTTCTCCCCCTTTTCATTTAGATATTTTACCGATGCGATGGTTGTTGGTAAATACAGTCGTAATTTGAGCTCCTCTGTTAGATGGGCTCCTTTGCGAGTTCGTAAATTTTGAGACAGCCAGTGTCCATTGCTTTTACCCTGTCTAATACTGAGAGGTCCATGGTCGTAAGGTGAATCCATATTAACTGTATTTCATAGCGTAGTTGGATGTCTTTCAGTCGGTCAACACGATTGTACCCAATTGTGGATTATTTCCTAATCCTGAAAAAAAAACTTGAGATTAATAAGGCAACACTGAAAAATGGCTTCAAACACCATAATGTATTTTATAGGTTTCGATTGGTAGCCTACTACTTTTGTGTGGAATAAGAAAAGGCTCTAACAGCTCGTAGTCAATAGTAATTTCAATTTGCCCGTGCTTGGGTTATTGTAATGCTTAATTTACAGATATGGTCATTCAAGTGATGCACTTCCGTGGACGATAGACGTATCAAGAAATATGTGCGATCATTTACAGACATGAGGGTGAATTTTTGCTGTAGGCTATATATTCCGTCATACTATATTTGTCTATTTCAGTAGCCTCCGAGAAATTACGAACAGTTACTAATAACAGAACCGCGTGCTATAGCGAGTTCACAAAGTATATGCATTTCCATCAGTTTCAGCTTGATTAGATTAAAGGACTTGGAAATTGAATAGAAGCACGTAGGCCTACATTATGAATTACAATACTTCGTGCGTCAAAAGTAGGCACAAGTAATTCTTGCCAGCAAAGTTTTGAACTTCCCAGTGGGCGTCGCTTCGTATGCCCAAAAACAGACCAGTGACTCCACAGATTCAAGATGGCGGCTAGGCCCATTGTTAAAGTATACAAATTTGTAACTCAGAATAATATTGCACAACTAAGTCAAAACTTGGTAGATGAGAAGTATTATAAGAGATCATTTGTAGTTTTAGTGATACACTTATGAAACTGTCTATAACGTGCAGTGGCCAACCTAAAAATTCATATTTTAAAACGAAATAACTTTCTATGTTTAAAACAACAATAACGCAATTATTGATATGGTAGAAACCTATATAGAGTATCATATGCTCAAATGAAAATAACAGCTAACGTACGTTTAATTTTCAAGATGGCGGTCGGGCGTAATATTAAAACACAATTGTGTATCATGCTGAATGTACAAAATATAACAAGAAATAAGCACCATAGATGTGATTAGATTTTTTATTTATCCATTTGTTCAATTACATGAATAAAATACATTTTTGATATAGGACACGCCAGAAATTACATCTATACAATCAAAGAACTTACAGGTATATATTGCAAATACAATAACTATTTATAACATATTATCATAATAGATCTTAAGAGATACAATTTTATTCGACAACTATTTACACCATACTCTATTATCTCAATATGAAAACTTAATTCTATGTATTGTGCCCATTCAACAATGAAATATGCAAATCACAGTTTGCCAGCAATGCTCAATCGGGAGTATCGGGGTTCATGGTTTGTTCTCCCACTCTGTGACTTACACACTTTGGATTAAGCAGAGGATACACTTCCAAAAATAAACAAAAATCAACTCCTACTATTTAAAACATTTAATTATCCAAATATATGGCGCTACAAAAATTAAACAAATAAAAATACTGACACTCCACTTCACACTTGTCCAAAGTTGAACAAGGAATTCATATTAAACAATTATAAAATCATAATAACTGGTCTTCCAAAAACCAACAAAACTTCCAATAAGTTTCACTTCCATATGGTTTCACTTCAAATTCTTTAAAATAAAGAGCTCCAAACGGCTCGGTAATGTTTACCTACACTGTGTTATCAATTTAATACACATCTATTACTATTTACATGAGTTTATCTTTTAATCATAAATATCAAAATTACCAAAGTATGGTTAATCATCACTTAATTTTGGGCTTTCACAATGCTCATATGTTACCATCCTTCTCTCTCAAGTTAACAACTCACTACCGTGATTGGGAAAAATTTGCGTTCTCCCGAGCTACAGAAGACTACTGAACAAGTCAAATTTAAGATTACTTCCGGAATCTAATGTCTTCCATAGAACTCGTGAATCACTGAATCATTAAACAATAAAGTTTGGGATTTATCATTATTTGTCTTAAAAGACCATTATATTATAAGAAAGCAACGATCTGAACTCTGCAAGAGATAATCATGGATATAAAGGGACCTTGGTTCAAAGACCGGGTCGTTCAAACAATCTTTAAACACTTTTGTGTACTATGACTCAGACGGTCCGTTCCCCGACCTACCGCAATGCCAGAGGGTGAGGGTCTAGTCTTAACTACTTAGCGTGATTTATTGCCGGGAGAGAAGAGAGTCCACAGTCTCGCTTCTACAAGGGACTGGCTACCATCAGCTTTTCATACAGCTGTTTCAAATGCAATTCCCTGAATGACAAGGCTTCCAATACAAATCATAAAACAACATATTTAGGTTCAACAGACCTATTCTCTTGGCTTCGGTATATAATAATTATGAAGTGTCCTCATTAGCGGTTAAGAAAATTCAATAATACAACCAATATTAAGGGGCTTCAACACGGACGACACTGGGTTCGATCCTTTCAAATGCCTCGGGAGCAGTATCCCTACTTGGAGGACGTTTAACATTAGCGACTTAGGGCAGGCCTCACCTTATACCAGCGCTCATAATACAACATAAATAGCACCCTTTTTAGCATACAACACACAATGCCTCGTGATCATTATCACAACTTTGAGGAGTTATCACAGTTCAATTACCACGACCAACTGTCCCTCATAATTTGTTTTACCGAGCATTTCAACGCATTCCTAGCGTGACAAATTACTTCAATGCGCTACATGGCGCTTATACATTAATTAGCCAAGTTGCCTTCAGAGAACTAATAAATTCAAAATCAACGTTTGATCTACATCTCAAAATATATATAACTCTTCCTCCCTTGACAATAATCATTTTACCATAAGAACATGTATTCATAACATGTATTAATTCATCTAAAGGAGCTCGGAAGCTACTACTTTCAATTTAAAATTCATCATAATATTCATTCATTTATATAATTATTATTATTACGCTTGCTTTCTCATATTTATATCATTTATCACTTACACTGATATTTTACTGAAAACATTCCCCAAGGGATTCATTTATATTTCACATATTTATTATATTTTTCTCAAATTAATTGTTCAGATCGCGCTATCATTCTTTTACCTGTTATTAAACCTCCCTACTCTCTCTCTCTCTTATGAGGATTATACGCAAATCTTCCCAAACACATATCATAATGAAATAGTTACTCACATGACTGTACGGTCAGCGACCGAATCCTCCAACGATGGCACATTTTTGCCCACCCACTGCTTTTTAAGCCATTTCCATGGTTACATTTACAGTCAATAACACTTCTTCAACAGCACATAAAATATTTACCTTCATCACTTGGAATATAATGAATACCATTTTGTATTCGTTTTCACTTAACACCATACAATTTCACTAAAAATATTACACTCAAAAAATTTCACTATATTTACATTACATAACAATTTTATCACTTGGGCGTTAATTATTCGCCTTACTCACGTGATTTCTTTTCTTTTCCCGTTTCCAAGGGTGGCACTTATAGAACGTCGGCTTCCTAATCTGACGAGATGGTGGAAAGTCTCGATCGAACTACACCTCACTGGAACGGCTAATCTTCAAAACCGGGGTTTGACTATCGGCTTCTATAACTTTACTGCACGATGTTATTTCTTGCTAGACACTAACTTGTTCGTCTAGATAAAAGTCTGTCCTTGATGTATTACTATTACTGCCGCTCGAACTATTTATCGGTGACCTAGTAATTTCCTTGCATTACTTGCTGTTACTTTAATTCGTAGCTTATTGGAGTCCTCCCCAATGTTTACTGTTCATTTGTCCACCTAGACAAAGCCTGGAACTACAATTCCTAATTTTTATCGTCCTGTGGTCTAGTCCCTACATTTCCGGAACACTAGGCGTTACTTATTTCGTTCTACCCTAATCGGGTTCCTTAACGTCGATAGAACTGTCTATTTCACTTCCTTGGGTACTTCGAAACCTTATGATGCGTCAGTTCTTTAACTGAACTATTATTCGAGTACCTATCGCTTGTTATTTCTTCAAGTCCACAGCCTAAACTTTGACTGTACTTGTGAACTTTATAAAGTCTGAAGTTTGCCGATATTATTCCTATACTAGGACTCTAATGTGTCTCCACACGGCGATACTAATGACGATACTGCACGGCCACTCCCATATGGGGTGCTCGTTGGTGATACAGCGTATCATGACCTCTCAAGGTCTGGTAAAGACTGCATGCTCTCCCTGGCTCAGCCAGGGTTTATATACAAATCGGCGGCAAAAAGATAAAATCCGCGTCTTCTCCAGCACTAACTTTTGAAGTAATTGTCGTATAATCTTGAGAACTCTGGTCTCGGGGAATTACTAACTACGTCATGCCACGTCTGCAGTTCTTTCCTGTGAACATATTATAAACTTTTTCCCCACACAAAAATTTATATTCCAGAATGATCAACAATGATGTGTTTCTTTCATTAATTAAATGCTCGCAAATGACTTAATTCTAATTATTTCTCTTCTTGCGCAATTGCGAGGTTGTCATTTTATAGCTGAGTAAGGTCTATTTCCGAAACCTCTTCTCTCTTACTCGCCGTGGAAAGTTTTTATCGTTCTATTAATAATCATGAGCCAGCTCCTTATCGATGCGTCAAGCATGATCTCACGTCTGCATGACTCGTGGTCACCTATTCTTGCGCCACATTATAACAGCCCACTTCTTAAAATCTTTCCAAGTAATTCTAAAGACTGTATTATTTCCTCTCTTCTTTTGCAAATAAATTATGGATTCGTCGCTTGAACCAATAGCGCATGGGTTCAGTATAAATACAACAACTTACAGCTAGGTATTACTGTTGAGGAGAATGAATATTTCTCGTACTTTCTAATCTCGCTCGCATGTAAATATCGTTTGTCTTTCGTCAAATGTATATTCCTTGACCTTATGTTATTTGCCTTTTGTATGTACTCTGTATACTGTGTCACAGTGTCTTGTTCAATACAACCAAAGTCAACATGTGTTCGTGTATTTTAATCCGTTCATCCCTTGTTTAACTGATACAATAGAAACCAATGCATAGCTCAAGTAGTTTCAATAGGTTATGTGGAACAGGCATACCGGTGTTCTGTTATCATTTTCTTCAGTGAACTTTAAAGTGAGAAGGCAAAATGAGTGAACATGCTTCGAGTCCTTGTGCCTATGTGTTTCCGAAATTGAGTGGTCGGGAGGATTATTCGAACTGGTCTTTTGGAATGTCAAATTATCTCAAAAAGCATGGATTGTGGGCCAGTGGCCGAGGCACATGATCGGCTTGACGAGAGAGCGCTGGCGGATATATGTCTCATGGTGGCTGTTCACAATTATCCCCATGTTCGAGACTGTGCAAAAGCTAAGGATGCCTGGCATGCCCTTGAAAAGGCTTTTGAAGATAAAGGAAAGTGGAGGTATATCACGCTTATGTGAAATCTGTGCTCACTCAAGTTATCAGATTTCGATTCCATGGACAAGTATATTGGTGAGGTTATGTCAGTTACACAGAAGATAGCAGCTGTTGATGAGACTGTCGCTGATGAGTTTGTTGCTGCTATGATACTTCGAGGTCTTCCTGATGAATACGATAACTTAGTTATGACCGTAACCTCAACATCGGAGGAACTACAGTTGGACCGCATCAAGTCTATCTTGTTGGACGAAAGCTTTCGCCGAAGTCATGGGGAGAAGTCAGCTGATGGGGCAGCCCTGTATAGCAACACCAAGAAGGAATGTCATGAAACCAAAGAGCTCTACCGGTAGTGAAAAAGCGGTTGACAAAAGTCGTTGGAAGTGTTGGATTTGTGTTGGAAAGGGTCACGGAAGAGATACTTGTCCACAGAAGACAAAAGTTCAAAGTGCACCGAAGTGTCCAAAATCCAATAAAAGTCTGTTTTGTGCTTTAACTGCTCGAGTTCCAAAGAATTGTTTCGTCATTGATTCTGGTTGTAGAGCTCACATGTCTCCTAATGTTAAACTTATGTCAAATCATAAATGCAATGATGATCCTGATATAAACATTGTAATTGGTAATAATGATAAGTTGTCTGTACAAGGAGTTGGTGACATTGCACTGAATGTAAGCAACAGTATTAATAATCTGTCAGACGTGATGCATGTTCCAGGACTGAGTGTTAACTTGCTGTCGGTAAGTCAGACGATTAAAAGGGGTGCTGTTTTTGGTTCAACAAAAATGGATGTGAAATCTTGGATTCGGAGAATTGCTCAGTAAATGGTAGCGTGCTAGCTACTGGTTCAGTTCTGAATGGTCTGTATTATCTGAATGTTAACCAAGATATGTCAGCTCTTGCTGCTGATGTGTCTCATTACAATTTGTGGCATCAACGTTTGGGCCACGTTGGACAACATTAGTTACAGGTCTTAAGTCAAATATCTGATGTTTGTTAACTTTAATATCATACCAGAGGAATTGTGGACTGGTAAAGCTGTATGTCATGAGAATATGAAAATATTCGGTTGCGTTGCTTATGCCCATGTTCCAAAACAGGTGCGAACTGGCAAATTGGAACCCAGAAGCAAATGTTTTGTGTTTGTTGGGTATGATTGGGAAAAGAAAGGTTACCGTCTTTTTGATCCCAGTAAACCTAAATATATTTTTAGAGCACAGTGTTAAATTTGTAGAAGATAAATTCACCAGGTGTGCTGAGAAAAATGTTGAAATGAGCGATGTAATGTATTGTCCGTTGCATGACATTGTAAATGATGATGAAAACAGAATTGAACAGGATAATAAAATTTCAATCGTTCAAGTTTCAGTTGCTGGTGAGGATAGTGACAACATTGATGTTCCAGGTATTGCTCAGGTTAATGAAGACATTGTTGTAATTCATGATAATGAAAATGATGAGATTGACCAGGTTGGTGTTCCATAAAATGCGGGTAGGAAGTACCCTTTAAGGGAGAGACTTCCAAAAAAATTTCCTGGTTATGAGGTCTATTTTGCTGAAAGTGGTGGTTATGTGGAACCAACGACTGTGTCTGAAGCACTTAGCGGTAAGTATGGCATCCAATGGAGAAAGGCGATGGAGGAAGAACTCAAGTCATTTCATGATAATAATGTATGGGCATTAGTTGAGAAACCTGATGGAACAAATATTGTAAGATGCAAATGGGTGTTTAAAGTGAAACGTAACACTGAAGGTTATGTGTCTAAATTTAAAGCACGCTTAGTGGCTAAAGGCTGTTCTCAACGGTACGCAGATGATTATCTGGAAACTTTTGCACCTGTAATGCGGTATAGTACATTGAGATTATTTTTTGCTCTTGCTGTAAATATGGATCTGAAAGTTCATCACCTTGATGTTTCAACAGCTTTTTTGAATGGCGTTCTTAAAAATTATATTTATATGTACTGAACCCTTTATCCTCTGATGGATAAATGATTCGATGTTTTATTTCTTCAATTAATTAATATTTCCACCAGCGTCATAAAATAGCCAGACGAAGATGAGGAAATTTCAAGCATTTGTGGAGACAGTTGGGACATACCTGCAGCAGTTTGACAAAAGGCTAGATACTTAAGGATTGTGAAAAGAAATAGCATAGCAATGATTCAGAAGGACAGGTGGTGGCCACCTCAAAATAAAAGGGACGCGTGGTGAGACACGCTTATGGCATGTGCATTGTACTATTCGCGCCTAGAAAAAATATAATGCAGTAACGTGAGTGGTTGATGGTACCACTGGACACTCCTACGAGGTCGAGGTCTGATAAAACCGCGAAGTTTACTGAAAATGTGGAACCAATGAGAGGTGAATGCTTACGAGAGCGCCAAGTCTAGCTTGGGCACGTGATATCTAGCATTAACGCGGGAGATCGGCTAGACAACATCTCTACGATCGATTCTTGAATTAATGGGCATATTCTTGACCTGCGCAATTTTACGAGTTCAGTGATATTTGTTTCATTCCTGTACCACTATTATTTTGAGAAATTTTTATATAATTTCCCCCTCTATCGATACCTAGGGCCAGTTCATTTATAAGTGGCGTGAAGAGCCAAGAAAGATTACTATATTTTGTGCGTCCGAGGACGTAAGACTAATATTACATTGTGTGTGTCGGAAGACACAGGTTATACTACATTTTGCGCGTTTAAGGACGTAGGCACTTGTACTTTGCGTGTCATGAGGACACAGATTTTTATTAAGGCTAAAGTGTGTTAAAATCAGTGTGTTAGATGGTCACTGTACTATTTTTGTAGGGACAGTATCTTCGACAATTCGCCAACAGACTATTTCTGGGGAACTAAGTACCTAGAACGGCGAATTTAGTAGTCAGATATCGAGTGTATCTATAACTTTTTTTTACATCAGCACGAGAGATGACATCACTGACCATGGAAGAAGTTTGGAACCGACAACAATCCGTCGAAATGTTTGAGACGAGCTAAGCAGCATATAGTTGGGAAATGGCTGCAGATGTCCGTTGACGGTGATTGGCTGAGGATGAGTACTGAATAATATTCTTATTATCTGATAAATTAACTTATGGTATATGGGACAAATAGTTTTTGTAAATATCTTGCTTGTGTTGATTAACGTAGTGTATTTAGTTTTGGTCTGACACACCTTTTGCATGGAAACAGCTCGCACAATTTTATTTAGTGATAGTTTCTTGTTTGTTTTTTTAACTAACGTGACTATGTGGACGACCGTGTTCGCATATGTTTACGTAATGCGGTTGAGAAACGTCTCTCGGAGATATGTTGTGTTTCAGAAGTAGGACTGAATTAGTATAATCATGCAGTAGATTGGAGGGTAAATTAATCTTTGTAATGTTTATTATTGATCAGATTCAGTGAGTTTATTGCCGTTGGAGCAATGTGGTTTGTGGCGAGGAGCAGTCAGCTCTCTCGTAGGTTTCAATATTTTTTAATTGTTTGTGAGCATCTTATTCAACCGACCTGTGTGAAAAGTGTTATGTCATTCCCAGCAGTGTGTGTGTGTGTGTATTATTGGTCATTACAAGCGGGAATTTCAGTGTAGACTGATTTCTGTCAGCTTGATGCCAAGCCCATATCGTTACCTTGCGAGGACATATGTGGCTATTTCGATTAATGTCTTACCATATGTTTATGTGGTTGAGATTTGTTGCTGTTGATTCTACGAGATAACGGGACAGTTGGTCAGGTTATTTTTACACACTGGGCTGGACGATGACAGGTGTTGTGGTAGGGGGTAGCTGTTTCACAAGGCGGGCTGAAAGGATTGCAGCAAGGTCATTAGGGAGTGCTTTGGCTCCGTAAAAGTTACTTGAAATACAGAATAAGACCTGATCAATGGTAAAAATTGTTTAAATAAATGGGAGTTGCCTACGAATCACTATAATCTCCGAAGCGTTAGCTTAACGTGCATGTTTGTTCATATAAGGTAATCTCAGCCGTTGAGGCTTTTGTTGTTGTTGGTTTAATTCCAAGTTTATGTTTCATATTAGTGACCCGTGTAGTCACGTGCGATGCTGTCTTTCCTTGTTTGTGTATTGAGCAATTGGCCGGGTTGGCAGCTCATTTGTCAGATGCGTCACCGCACTGAAGGGAGGGTCTCGAGAGAGATTCATGTAAATAGTAGATTTTAGATTGTGTGTCAGCATTAACTTTTTAAGGGTTTTATTAGTGTTGTGTCCCATATCCGTAAACGTTGATTTATGAGATGATTGATCGTAAGCATCGTGGCTGTTACCCGATGTAAACGAACAGTCATCCAAAGTACTCATTCCTCGTAGTTAGTCATTACGCGTACATGAAATCCAATGCAAGTTAGTGGAACTTGAATCCAAATTTTTATAAGGGGGAGATCCGTCTGACTCCTCAACATTGATAGATGTTTTTGTCATGGGAAGATTCAGGGAGGAATTTCATTATTGTTATTGTTTATATTCATTTCTTTATTTGCACAAATAGTCATTAAATTATGTTATTATTTTACGTCTTGTCACTACTTTCTTGATTATAGTTTTAATCCTATGACCCTTACCTCCGTAGAGCATGTTGTTTGGCGAACGTAAACATCACACTATGAACTGAGCGCGACCCCTTGATTAAGATTTCTTACATATAAACACTGCAATACTAAAGGGTTCAGTACCCCCCAGAAGGCTATGATTGTGACAGTTCTAAAGTTTGTAAGCTTCGAAAAGCTGTTTATGGCTTGAAGCAAGCATCTCGCACTTGGTATGGGAGGGTTCTTGAAATTCTTACTGAAATCAGTTATAAGAAGTCTCTGTATGAACCATGTGTATATTACTGTAAAGATTCATCATCTTTTGTTTTATTGTCCTCTATGTTGATAATTTGTTTGTATTTTTATAATCATGTCCAAGTGGAGAAACTGAAGTCTGTGTTGCATTCTCATTTTAAGATCAAAGATTTGGGACAAGTCTCTGAATGTCTGGGGATGAGAGTTCAACGAAGCAAAGATTATATTAAATTGGATCAGGAGTGTTATCTGTTAAATATGTTGGATAGGTTTTACATGTCAGATTGTACTCCTGTGAAAACTCCAATGGAAACAGGTTTGTTGTTGGAGAAATCCACATCCTGTGACAAATCCTATCCCTATCAACAGGCTATTGGTGTTTTGTTATACCTTTCCGTTTGTACCAGGGTAGATATTGCATATGTAACTAATTATTTGAGTCAGTTCAATAATTGATATGGTAAGGAACATTGGACATGTGTCCAGAGAGTGTTCAGACACTTGAAGGGTTCGGTGGATGTTGGTATCATGTATAAAAAATCAGAATGTGACGTCAAGGGTTTTGTTGATGCTTCTTTTGGAAATAATTTAACTAACAGGAAATCTGTGAGTGGTTATGTATTTAAATATGCAGAAGGTCCAAAAAGTTGGAAAAGTAAGAAACAGCCAGTTGTGGCGCTGTCTAGCACTGAAGCAGAATACATAGGTCTGACTTTAGCATATAAAGAAGCTCTGTTACTTAGAGGTCCAATTCAGTTGTGTAATGACATTCAGAGTGCTCATAGGTTGGCTGAGAATGAAGGTTTTCATCAGAGAACAAAACACATAGATGTGCGCTATCATTTCATTAGGGACATCTTAATGAAATGCAAAGTACAGTTGTCCTAAGTGCCTACTGCTGAAATGATTGCTGATGTATTGATAAAGGTCTGCCAATTCATGGTCATGTGAAATGTGTTACTAGCATTGGGTTATCCTAAGTGCAGCATAATGCGGCATTGCTCGATTAAGGGAGAGTGTTGAGGAGAATGAAAATTTCTCGTACTTTCTAATCTCGCTCGCATGATAATATCGTTTGTCTTTTATCAAATGTATATTTCTTTGCCTTTTGTATGTACTCTGTATCCTGTGTCACAGTGTCTTGTTCAATACAATCTAAGTCAACATGTGTTCGTGTATTTTAATCCGTTCATCCTATGTTTAACTGATACAATAGAAACCCATGCATAGCTCAAGTAGTTTCAATAATAGTAGGGGGACAAGGAGAAGTTCTAACGAGTGTCATGGCCGCCGCGTGATTCTAAGCCGATATCTCTCGAACGCATGGTCGGATTTTAACGAATGAGGTGTCGTAGGACTAGGTCTGCGGCCCCCTTTCCTATGGACGACTTGTTACATTTTTTTATTTTTTTGTTTTGTTTTTGAAAGTAGGCGATAGTTTGAAAACGAAACATGATAGAACGTTGTGCCATGGTTGAAACGAAAGGTCTCTGTGTCCTTTATGTTTTATAATAAAACTTTTTTATTTTTTAAGTTTTTTGAAAACAGTCCAATTTTGAAATTCCAATATTTTGGAAACTAGGAAGTTTACAAAAAAGTTGTTTGACGTAAATGAATGGTCCCTACCCCTTGTACCACCAAAATAAATTTCAAGTCTCTAGGATAAAAATGCAAAAAGAGTAGTGTCAATTGGAGAGAGCTGCGACTCCCCTACTTTTATATAAACATTGGCGATATCTTCCGAACGTCTGATCGTATTTTAACGAACGAGGTATTGTTGGCGTTGGGATGACGTCTTCTTTGCTAAGAATGTGTGTTGGTATTAAAAAAATAGAATTTTTTTGTTTTTCACATTGGCGCTACTTTGTTAACGGTGAATTTTGGAAAAATGTTTGTTTGACGTTAATGAAAGGTGTCTATGCCCTCTAGGGGGACAGCAAGTTTGAAGTGTGTAGGAGGAGCAAAAATGATAGCCTACTTTCTCGCGAACATTGGCGATAATTGGCGAACGGATGATCGTATTTTAACGAACGAGGTGTTGTTGGCGTTGGGATGACGTCCTCTTAGCTAAGAATGTGTGTTGGTATTAAAAAAATAGAAATTTTTTGTTTTTCACATTGGCGCTACTTTGTTAACGGTGAATTTTGGAAAAATGTTTGTTTGACGTTAATGGAAGGTAGATATGCTCTCTAGGCGGACAGCAAGTTTCAAGTGTGTAGGAGGAAAAAATGATAGCCTACTTTCCTACGAACATTGACGATATTTGGCGAACGCCTGATCAGATTTTTAACTAATGAGGTATTGTTGACGTTGGGGTGACGTCCTATTTCCTAAGAATGTGTGTTGGTATTTTTGAAATTTTTGAAAATTTTTGTTTTTGAAAGTAGGTGATGGTTTGAAAACAAAACTTGATAGAACGTTGTCCAATAGTTCAAACGAATGGTCTCTGTGACCTTTATTTTTTTATAATAAAACTTTTAATTTCTTGAGATTTTTGAAAACACTTAAATTTTGTTTTTTTTATATTTTTAGAACTAAGAATTTTACAAAAAAGTTTGTTTGACATAAATGAAAGGTCCGTACCCCCTTTACCCTCAAAATAATTTCAAGTTTTTAGGGCAAAAACTATGCATTTAATTATTTTTTTAATAAAGAGTGTTTGTAGACAGAGAGCCGGTAGCGCTGGGCGTGTGTTCCAACGAGGCTATGACTGGCCACGGTGGATACAGGAAATGGCTATTTCGAGGGGGCGACAAAAAGATAGAACGAGGTGTCGCTTTTTCAGATATTTCCTATGACGAATATTTCGAAAATTCTTTATGGCGATTTCGGTGACCGTGCCCGGAAGAAATGAATTGCTATTTTGGCGGGATGACGGGGCAGCTTATGACGGTTGGTTTTGTGATATTTCCTATGACGGATGGAGGCGAATAATTGAAAATGCGTAAAGCATGCTAAGATTTTTTTACCCCTGAAGGGGATCTTTAACATGCTAGTAAACGGTAATAAGCGAGACCACTGTCTGGCACAGCAAATGCTTGTTGAATACGGAAACCTATAACATTCGGTCGAGCAGGTCTTGTGCCAAAACGGTAAGTCATTGCCTTGAGATGTTATAAACTAAATATTGAACTGGGTGAAGTGATGTGTTGTAGGGTGAAAGTATGTGGTTAACATGATCATGTATTGAGAATGGCCGCTCGCTAATAATTATTATTACAGTAAAATGTTTAAGAATATTAATAATAATGATAAAAATAATAATAATAAGACACACATGTTTTGATTGCTAACACATAGTCCTGCTCGCTGAACACTGAATACAGCGGCTTGGCGGTTTTGTGACAGCAACTGCTGATAACACAGAAATGTCTACGTGGGCAGGAAGTGCGATATCAGCTTACTTGCAAGTAGAGACTAGCAGGTCTGGCGTTTAAATAGCCGCCATGTTGGTTCTTATGCACTAGTAATACCAATGAATAAGAGGCAGCCATTTTCGTCCTTTATTAAAAACATAAAACTAGGATAAGGTATATGAATCTTATCGCGATTGAGGAATGTGAAGAGGCGTGGGAAACATGTGAGAGACAGACAACCATTCAAGGTCAAAACGCTGAGAAAATGCAACTCCTTCCGTGGCTAAGCAGATTGATAAGGATTGAGTTAGTCATGCACTTGGCATTTTAGCACACGGACGTATACAGTAAAGCTGTGGAAGAAAAAAGCCTTTTATTTTTGGTAAGTACCTATGAATGATTATTTTAATAATGTAATGCTAATGAACCTTAAATTTGTAGTTATTTATAAGGTAATTAGTGATTTTATTTATTTATTTGTTTGCAGATAACTGGTATACCTTACATGTCTGAGAGAGAGACCATTCCACTTTTGAGCCCACTAGAAGAAAACAGCAACAAGCCAGTACAAGTCAAGGTGAGTTTTTTTTTTAAACTAACTTGTTTAATTTTTTTGTTTCATTCTTTTTATTTTATTTTATGAAATGCATGTATTAACCTAAATTTGGGTTTTTATAGCGGTTTATTTTATTTATTTTTAGAAACTTGGAAAGAAAAGCCTTACCGCCGTAGTAGTCGCTGAAAACCCGAGACGTACTAGAGCGAAACCATTGCCAAAGAGTGAACTAATTAAAACTATTTAACCGGTAAACGGGCCCGGAAGGGGAGGAGGCAAGGCTTCCCAGGTCGTCATCAAGCGAAAACCTTGCATAAATATTGCCACGTGGAATGCTCGTACAATGCTTAGAGAAGGTAAATTAGAAAACATCAAAATGGAGGCAAAGGGTCACAGTATCAGTGTATTAGGATTGCGCGAAACAAGACTGCCTGATCAAGGGGAATTTCAAAGTGATGATTATAGAGTGGTACACTCTGGAAGTCTCAAAGGCCAAGGAGGTGTCGCATTCCTGTTGGATAAAGAAGCTACTACTGCTCTGAAAGATGTCATGGCAAAGATTTAATGGCAAAACGACTCAAATCACTTCCTGTAGATACAGTCATTGTCCAGATCTATGCTCCTACGTCTAGTAGTGAAGATCAGGAAGTCGAGGATATGTATGATGAGCTTGATGACTTTCTTCATGAACACACGAGAGCTAGTGACAATGTCATCATCATGGGAGACTGGAACGCCATAGTCGGTGAAGGTTCTGAAAACTCATGTGTTGAACAATTCGGGTTAGGAAGAAGGAATGAAAGAGACCAGAGGCAATAGATTTCTGCAAACAAGGAGGATATGTAATAACGAACACCTTCTTTAAAACCCCACCAAGACGCCTATATACGCGGAAGAGCCCAGGGATCATTTTCGATACCAAATAGATTTCATACTGGTGAAACATCGTTACAAAAATCAAACAAAAATGTCTATGACACTACCTGGAGCTGATGCCAACACAGATCATAATATGTTAAGAATCAAACTGTGGTTAAGGTGGAAACTGTTGAGGAAGACCAATAACAGACCGAAGTGGATCACCAGCTCTTTATGTGATGAACTTAATCGTACAGAATTCAGGGAAGCTATAACTAGGAAGCTTGGAGAAGACGATGCTTTGGAAACAGGCACATCGTCACAGGATACCGATACCAAATGGTTGACAATAAAGAACTCCATCACAGAGGCTGCAAAAGAAGTACTGGGAAATCCATTAGTCACTCCCAGACAACCGTAAATAACACAGGATATTCTTTTGAAGATCCAAGAAAGGAGGAGACTGAAACAGGTCAATACAAATGAAGGGAGAATAGCATACAGAAGGCATCAAAATGAAATAGATCGAGAATGTAGAAATGCCAAAGAAAATGGCTTCATCAAAAATGCGAAGAAATCGAAGAATTGAAAACAAAATGGAAAGGGCAGCTTGGCACTAAAAACAGCAAGGAAAATATGCCACTTACCAAAAAGAACTCTAACCTCAGCATTGCGTGACAACCAAGGTTCAATCATCACTGATGAAACACAAATAAGGAACCACTGGGAAATGTATAATAAGACTCTGTACAATGAAGAATTTGAGTACGTACATACGAAGGAGTCACATACAAGTTTAGTTGCACCTTTATCTGTGACTAAAAGTGAATTTGAGTTGGCAATGAAGGCATTACCAAATGAGAAAGCTCCTGGTATCGATAACATCCCTAGTGAACTAATCAAGTCTGCTGGTGATATAAATAATGAAAAATTGTATGACCTAACGCAAACAATCTACGAAAAGGTATTTGCCATCTGAATTTCGAAACTCCATCATGGTCCCTTTACCAAAGAAAGCAAATGCGACCAACTGCAGTATAAACAGAACAATTAGTTTGATTCCTCATGCATCCAAAATTATGATCCAAATCATAACGAAAAGAATAGAAGGGGCAATCAATGGCTACATCCAAGAAACACAGTTTGGTTTCCGTCGAGGAGTTGGTACCCGAGATGCCATTGGCATTCTTAGAGTCCTCGGAGAATGTATGGTGAGCAGGAGCCGAAATCTGACTATGAAAAGGCATTTGATAGAGTTTCCTGGCATGAACTATTCCCATTATTAAGGAACATAGGAGTCGAAGAACAAGTCATTACACTTATATGGGACCTCTACAATGGTCAAAATGCAATTGCACGTGTAAGAGAAGGTCTTACTAATCCAGTTCCTATCAGAAAAGGAGTAAGACAAGGATGTCCTCTCTCCCCAATTTTGTTTAATGCTTTTGGTGAGTTGATGATGGCAGAAGCTTTAGAAGACACACGTTTAGGTGTGAAGATCAATGGAATTTCCATAAATATAATTAAGTTTGCAGATGATCAGGCCGTTATAGCTGGCAGCCCATCTACTTTGCAGGCAATGTTGTCAAGAGTTGCATCAACGGTGCAGAAAGACGGCATGAAAATAAATACATCACAGACAAAATGCATGACAGTCTCAAAACTCCTAAAACCTCTTCGATTAAAGATTAATAACTCGGACATACAACAAGTCAAATGCTTCACTTACCTAGGCCAAAAGATTACAGAGGACGGAAGGTGCACCACTGAAGTTAAATGCCGCATTGCTCCGGCAAACCTAGCTTTTATGCAAAAGAGGTGATAACTGTGTACCAGTCGGCTTAAGCTTTCCCTCCGAATGAAAATGCTACATGCTTTTGTATGGACAGTTGCGTTGTATGCCTGTGAAACGTGGACTTCTTCTTCTTCTTTTCCATCGTCTTTTCCCACTAAAGTGGGGTCGACGTTCCTGGCAAGTCTTCTCCATTTTCCTCGGTCCTATACGTCCTCTTCCCTTGGATGTTTCTCTCTCAAGTCTTCGCATATGCAGTCCCTCCATCTTCTTCGTGGCCTTCCCCTTCCTCTGGCGCCTTCCACTACCATTTCTGTCATTCTCTTGCCAACGTAAGTGTCGTCCCTTCACATGACATGTCCATACCACTGTAGTCTTCTCTCTTGAACTTTCTTTGATATATCCGTCATTTTAACACTACCTCTTATTCTCTCGCCTCTGATTCTATCCTTTCTGGTGACGCCACAAATCACTCTTAAGATTTTCATTTCAGCCACATCCATTGCCTTACAATGTGCCTTAGTCGGTGCCCATGTCTCTGCTCCATAAATCATTGTAGATCTCACTACTGATTTATACACCATTCCTTTAGTCTTCAGATTTATTCTTCTATCACACAGTATACCTGATGCCCTTTTCCAGTTCATCCCTTCTGCCTGCACTCTACGGGCTATTGCCATGTCTGAATTACCATCACTGGACACTACTGATCCTAAGTAGTTAAAGTTATCGACTTTCTTGAAGTCTTGGCCATGCAACTGGATTGTTTCTTCTCCTTGTCCTCCTAGGCACATGTACTCCGTCTTCTTCCTATTGATTTTCATCCCTCTGTCTTCCAAAGCTTTTCTCCAATTCTCCAGTCTCATTTCCAGCTCATCCTTGTTGGTGCTACATAACACAATATCATCAGCGAACATCATACACCAGGGAGCTTGCTCTCTAACCGCTTCTGATATTACATCGATGACTAGATTGAAGATATATGGGCTCAACGCAGACCCTTGATGTAATCCAACTTGTGCTGGTATCCAGTCTGTTAGTCCTACACTGCTTCTCACCTGCATTCTGGCACCATTATACATGTCCTGAATAAGACGTACATATTTCTCTGGCGCTTCTCTCTCTCATACACCTCCAGATTTCTGTCATAGGCCTTTTCTAGGTCTATAAAGACCATGTGCAATTCCTTCTTCTTCTCCCTATGTTTCTCAGCAAGTTGCCAGAGTGTATAAATAGCATCCATTGTTCCTCTCCCCGGCATGAATCAGAACTGTTCATTTCCTATCACTGTTTCTACTCGGAGCCGTCTTTCTATTATCTTCTCCCAGATTTTCATAGTATGCGCCATCAGTTTAATACCTCTATAGTTACTACAATCCTGAATGTCACCCTTCTCCTTGAATAAGGGGATTAGTGTAGTGTCCCTCCATTCATCCGGAATCCTTTCTTCCTGATATAACTTTTGCATCAAGTCCCAGAGCATATCCAACCCTTCCTCACCGAGACATCTCCAAGCTTCAACAGGGATTTCATCAGGACCTGGCGCTTTTCCGCTTTTCATTTTCTTCACAGCTGTTGATGCATATCAAACATGTAACATTTAATCATATAATTACCCTTATCATTCACGCCAAATGAAACACACATTCAGTAGTACTCTTAGTATTGCCCAGAACCATTATGCCATTGTCGAGTGTTTGCATCACAAGCACACGGGCCTGCTGCATCACGGTACAAAAAGGCACCAAACGGTCTAAGGTGCCGTGACTCTTGCCTGACGACAAAAAGACACCAAGCGTATCTATGATGCCGTGACTGGGAACGGAACATGCTCCCCGCCGTTGAATCAGTTGATTCAGTAGAAATTACGTAGATTGAAAGTTCACTATAACAAATAAAAACAAGACACAATAGAAATAACACAAATAAAGTTAAATACATTACAAGGATGAATAAATAACAAAATGAAGAGTCGCTGTGCAGATCTGCAATCTTGCTCTTCTTTGAGACGCAGCGAATAGATTGAAGGTCAGCTATCTCTTTAGTATAACACTCCTGTTGTGAGATTGCAATACCGGTGTATAACGCCGACTGAAGTTCTTGCACAGTAAGTATTCCTGTATTTTTCTCCTGTGGGTTGGCAGCGTTGTGCATGAATCGTAGGCAATAAGCAGTCACTCGAGTCAGTCGAGACAACGATGAGTATTTGTGCAAATATGCAACTGCCTCGGTACATACTAAGATGACCGCAGAATGGGTATCTCGAAATTCAGGTAACTCATCCTTCTGTACATGGGAGATACGTTTCACAGGCCAAAATTCAATGGGTTCAGGTAGCCAAAGTGGACGATTCCACCAGAGCATCATGTCTTGTAGTCGTCCTGAAGCAACGCCTCTCGATATTGAACCCGCTGAGCTATGGTTCACGTGATATTTTTATAACAGAACATTTATGATGGGATGTTGTACCTTTGAACACACCCAGAAAGCCACGTGGAGCTGAGAGATCACGCGATACTCTTTGAAGTAGCGGTGAATCGCACTTTTGACTTTGGTGAAATTTGCTAATTATTTATCTGAGGTCTTATTAATTCATTTTATCTTTCCACAAGACTCAGAATTTTCCATTTCGTCTTGCTGCATTATTAAAACATATTGGAGAATGTTATTTCTACTTAAGGTAAGGTAATACCCTTGCAGATACGCAAACAGGAACGTAAGTAGTCGCTCAACGACTTCGTTTTGACGACCTACTTCCTAGAGACACTCAGTGCCTTGCACTACGTCTAGAGAATCCGCCCTGTGTAGGCGTGGAATTGTATTTGTCCTACAAGACGTAGAGAATTATCCGCTGTTGAGCGTTGAAAGTGATTATCAGGTGCCATCGAGCACGCGAATACTACTATTCACTGTTATCCAAGCACAGTGAGCCAAAGAAGAATTTTGGGAAATAATAATTGGCAAGTATAGTGAATTGCATAACATTGCCGTAACACCACATTTTGTACCCACGTGTTTGTGGAGGGCCACGTGCCTAGTGGAAAATATACAGGTACAAGTGTTACAACTATTCTGAATAAGTGTGATTATGATTGTATGACATATTTAAATTGCCAAAGTGAAAATTTCATTTTAAAAACGACGCATAATTCACGAATGCTACGTGATATAAAAGTAGCGTCACTAGCACGTGCAGAATCATAAAACAGTGTTAGCTCACATGTTAATTCACATCGACGAAATTAAGGCTGTGTCATATACTACAATCGAAGCCTATAACATTTACGACGAACATTATATTTTTGAAAGTGAAAGAATGAATTATTACGCAACTTGTTTCACTATCCACGTGATTGGACTATTCTTCACCATGTTTGAGACTGTCATCATGGGCTAATACCATCCCGGTGTGAGGGTGATGTTTCTACGGGAACCAGCATGATGGTGGAACTTCCAGGACAGCGAACGAGAAGGAAGGAACCCAGGATGCCATTTCCAGGCATATCCCGCATATCCATGAAGTTGTCGACAGGGACAGATCGAACCCTGGTCTTTGGAGGAGTCCAGATGGGAATCCTGATGAGGATGATACCGTTCCAGAGAGCCAGAGATGATTTTGTACAACCCTTGTTGTTGAATAGAGGGCTGAGTGAGAGCTTCTCCATTTCGTGAGTTTTTGGATACCCCTTTCTTGTTCTAGTTTCTGGTGGTATAGTAGATTAAATGTAGTTTGTGAACCAACCGAACTTAGTGTCAGCCATTTTTATAGGTAGGGAATGTAACTAGTTTAATTAGATGTCATTTATTTCAGTTAGAGTGAGACACCCTTGGGTCAGACATTTTGGTCAGCCCTGGTGCAGCCTGATGAACGTCGTAGAACGTCAAAGCCTATCTTTTGCTAAACGTGACCGTAGTCATTTGAGGCTACTTTGTTCAACCCTATTTGGGGTAATTTTCAAGTCTTTGCTGACTTTAGTTATGGCAATCAGATGCCATGGTTATTAGTTAACTGTATTTTTGCAGCCATTCCTTGTTACACCCCTGACTGTCGTTAGAACGGTCGTATCAGTTAGGTAGTCAACTGTAATTACCAGTTTTGTAACTGCATTATATTTCATTTTGAATAAGCTCAGAAGCTGTTCTTGGTCAAGTGTGAACCTAATAATTAGAAGGAATGTTTCGTTGTCAAGCATCGAACCCAGTTCCCAACGTATCATTAAGCAGATCCAGAGTGTGAAATCTGCGTCACAATTATTATTTTGTTAGTGTCATGTGTAGACACGCATTCATTTGATGTTGTACAAGTAACTACTGAATTATATTTGAGAGCAAAGAGCTCCAGTAATTGTAACATCACTATCATTTAGACGTCTTTGGTTTGGAAGACGGAATTGTATTATTGTATTCAGATTTATAGCGTGTTTTTATACAAGTATTCTTCGAGGTTTTTAACCTGTGGTAAAGTTTTTTAATGAAGAGGCCAGATGTATAGTTTTATTTGTTTAAGTCGCCGGCCTTGAATAGTTAATGTGTTGTGTCAGCCGAGCGCAGGAATGTTGAAACCTGCCAGCGACATAAACTGGTTTGTGCCCTTGAAAGCACGCCTGTTATATTGTGAGACGGAACTACTTTGACAAAAGACAGAATACGATTTGTATTCGCATTTCCTTTCATTGCAATTTAGCTTATGGAACTCAGTGTCCATTCCTGTATCTGATCACATGTTTTATAGATTGTTTTTTGTTAGTTAAACGCACTGCTGCGTGTGCCGTCGGTTGACGTGTACAGTTATGTCAGGTTTTCTATAGTATGTTGAAGGCTACCCTGTTATAGCAGGAAGTTATTGTATGAAGGTATTTTGAGTATGCCTTGTCCTGGATTGTTCCCGTTGACTAGATGTTATTGGAGGGTAACTGTAGTGTGCAGGCCCGTCCCAGAGTTATTGAACGCGAGCTTTGCGCCGCTGGTAACTTGTGTTATTGTGTGTCCGAGTTGTTAGTGCTCGTTGATTATATTCCGACTGTTGAGTCGAGGCTTTTTGGTGGAGAGTGATCTCAGCGGAGACACTCCGTGCCCAGGCTATTGTCAATATTATTCGCCATAAACCAACGATAAACCTAAACCGACATCTTAATAATAAAACGCATAATTTTGGTAAAACAAAAGCTAACTAACGAATTCTTTCTATCTAACTTTGTTCTTTTGCATTTTGGAACTGTTGACAGCCGAGCAGATGAAGGTAATTTCCTTTTGTGGAAATGACAAGGACAGCTGACACTATTGAAGCGACCTGAAGCATGCACGAACCTTGAGTTTGTAGCTTGTGGAGCGCAGGCCATGCGATGTTAGACGTAATCTTAACTACGCAGTCGTCACCGTAACTACACATTAGATGACTATGGCTTACAAAGAGTAAACCAAGGTGCAGGCAGGCATTTTAATAAAACTACTGTGTCTATTTCATTACTTATTTATGATGTACAAGTGTATAAATCCTACATGTTACCTTATTGTGTGCTGTTAGCACATAGTTATAAAGCATAATTAAATGTTTTTTTTTACATGGCTGTACACTTAGCTTTTGAATGTAATTGTTTTCTGTTACGGACGTCATCGCCGTAAATTTTGTTAATTGATAGGGCTTAGCTAGAGGAATTAACGTTAAATGTAAATGTCGAAATGGTATCATCCTAACTTAGATTTGTTTTGCTACCCTGTTAAATGTAAATTCAGATATTAGCTTGATCTTGTAACTTGAACTAGGGACTTGCGTCGTACCATTTTCCTAGTGTTGCTGTTGTTGCTTTATTATTGTGAGTTAGATCTTTCGCGAGGATTTTCCGTAACTTCTCAGGTAGGGACCCGCTCTTTATTTTTGTTTGCTTATTAGCTTGCGGACTAGCCGATTGTAACCCTCCGAACTAGGCTAGGGGCTTGTGAATTTTATCAATAAATTTTCACGGTGTTTTACATAAGTCTGGAAGTTTATTTTCTCAGTCTAGTTTTTAAGGTGAACCTTTCCTTAGGCAGTCTATGACCATCGTCACCATGTACCACGATCCCTGTGGACTACGGACTCTCGTGCCGCTTTAGCCTACTTGGAAGTTAACCTGATCCTCAAGGCAATTAAATTATGTGCTCGATGGGTGAGATGTTAGGGAAGTCATTGCGGTTGTTGGCTATCCTGACAACTCCAACCTTGACGGTCTCATAAAATGGCGCCCAACTCATGTGCCGACGTTAACGTGGAGACCCTCATTTCCATGTTATTTTGGAGGATCTTAATGTTGTTTAATGGTAAATTGACAGGACTGGGACGAACTTAGAAAGTCGTACTGCAGATCAATTGACCGCATGGCATTCATGTTTGATAGAAGTCCATGGGGTGAGGCTTTAGTGTTAGATAAATGAAGGATAGGATTTTCTTTGATGATGCCTCATCCTGAGTAAATGTAATACTTTGCTTTGCTCACCGTTGTCTTTGTAAATGTAGAAGCACTTAGTTTGCATACTCCAGCTGTACTCGTGATATTTATATAAATGAAACAAGCTTTATACCACCAAGTAACTAATCATAGCTGTAAGTTCCAGTAGAGACTGATCCCTCATTTTCTCATATATATTTCTTGTCAATGGATGAGGAAACTATTCGTCGTGTGTTTGGAGAGATGATGGCAGGTGTGAATGCCAATCTTCAACAGATTACTGCTGACTTAGGTCAGAATACTCAAGCTGTCAATACAGTAAGTGGTCATGTGGACCAAGTTAGACAGGAAGTCAACAATGTAAGTGGTCATGTAGACCAAGTCAGACAAGATTTAGAGGTCAACACTCAGTTGATTAACAATGTTAGTGGTCATGTAGACCAAGTTAGACAAGCCTTAGAAGTCAACACCAGATCTATAAACAATGTTAGACAAGATTTAGAGGTCAACACCCAGTCTGTAAACAATGTTAGTGGTCATGTAGATCAAGTTAGGCTAGAAGTTAACAATGTTAGGGCTGATTTAACTCAAGTCAAGGCAGACATGGACGCATATAGAGTCGAAGCTAGACATGATCTGACGGCAGGTTTAGCAGCTGTTAGGGTTGATGTCATACGACACCATCAGGAGGCTAACCAGCGCGTAGATTGCTTAACCGACCAGATGAATAGAGCTAGGGAGGATGTGCAAACACGATTGGAGGAGCACACAGCTCAAATTCAAACAACCATAAATAGAGTCCAGATAGATATGAGAGCCGACCTGGAACACACTCGGGAAGAATTTGGGACTCGATTGAATCACGTCGAGGATTTATGGACAATGTGAAAAAGGACATGGCAACCATGAACATTGGATTAATCTTGATGAGAGGTGCTGCCAATGCTGTTAATAACAACGTAAAGACGATCGTTGATGGCATGATGGAAGTCAAAGACGAACTCAACACCAACAGGAGAAACATTACTGAATTGACAGAAACCGTAGCAAGCCTACGTGAAACAGTTGATGTTCATCGTGAGGAACACAAAATCGATCTCATGTTATTGAGGGGTGACCTCAACGAACACAAGACCACAGTGGAGGCTAAGGTAGCCGAGGTCAGAGACGATGTTGGGAAGATCCAAGAAAATGTGTCAAGAGTTGAAGGAGAGATCGATTCCTTACAAAAACGATTTGAGGAAGTCGCGGTAACCGAGAGGTTAGACCTCAGCTATAACCTCAGGACGGCCTTACGCGAAGTAGACACAAACCTCAAGGGAAAAGTCGATAGGATCGAGTTACAATTGGACGACTTAGGCAATAAAGTCGCAGCCAGAACCATCCCAGGACTTGAAGTCATAGAAAGACGTCTTGACAGACTCGAGACGCTTCCTAGAGAGAGACACTTACACCCACAGATGGGAGAATCTCAGGAGACACCCGTATCTCAATCCGCAGGAATGATGCCTATCCATTTCCAACCCAGCGCACCTATGGAATCGCAACCATCACAATTCACTGGTTCAGCGCAAAGTCAGACTTTGAACTTTGACGCCCATCCGTTTCAACCAGCATCTAATTGACTTAGTCACGAGACTAACACACCTACGCATAGCTACATGCAGAATACATTTCGACCCGCACATACGCAGGGAAATGTCACTATAATTCGTTCGAGAGAGGAGCAACCAGCTCGCTTCTCAGGAACTGGAAGTGGTGTTACTCCAGTAGAATTCCTAGCCAACGTCGAAAGCTACTTGAGAGATACTATGGTAACTCCAGAGAGGGAACTCAGAGTTATAGAGCGATCGCTAGAGGGGCAAATCAGTACCTGGTTTAGAGCATTCAAGATATTCGTTTACAGGCTACCAGGACTTTAAAGAAGCATTATTAAGAACGTATTGGTCGAGCGACATCCAGCAGAGCATCCGAGCTGAGATGTACACTCGCAGGTACAGCTCTAATACACCAACGCGTTATACGAATTACTTCGCGATACAGCTTGCGAAGCTTCGTTGTATTCAGCCCCCGTTGTCTGAACAAGATTTAGTGAACACAATTGTTTGGCAGTACCCTGCAGACGTACAACGTGTGTTGACCGCTGCAGGGGCATCCACTTTCCAGCAGTGTGACCAGATCCTGCGAAGGTTGGATGCGAACACAGAACAGTTCCCGACACACCGTCAGCAGAAGGCTGATAGGCGCGAGGAGAGACATATAAACCTGACGACTGTCGATAAAGTGAGCCAGACGCCACAACAGACGCAAACCCAAGAGAACTCTGGGCAACGCGATAACAACTACAACTATAACAGGAGAGAATGGAACAACACTCCATATGCTCGAGATCAGCAAGATGACCGTCGAAGTCATTGGAACCGGCGATTCGACCGAGGGACGGACGACAACCGACGTCATGAAAACAACCGCCGAGGGAACAATGGTAGAAATCAACAGCACGGAACTATCCGTAGAGACTATTGATATAGTAGGGGATATGACAGAAATCGAGACCCTAGATACCAGCCAGATAGAGATTGGAAAGGAAGAGCACGGGAGAGCCGTGAGTACCTTCAACAACACAGAGAACTGCAAATCCGAGAAGAGGGAGAACAGAACCCGACTTCGAGGGAAAATAGAAATTCGGCGCAGGAGACGGAGCAAAACCAGCCCAGTACTTCTCGCCAGGACAGAAACAAACGCCGAAAAATCAATAGATTCTTGTTCGGTTGAGCACCGAGTAACTGCCACCATATTACTCTGGGAGCCAATCCAAGAAGACTTGTTGGACGAACGACGAACGACGAACCACAACTATGAATTGACGCGTCTACCCAAGATTGTAGCCACCTTGAATGGATGCAGCTTAGTCATACTCATCGATACTGGGGCGATGATTAGTGTAATTTCCGCCGATTGCCATGCCAGACTGAAAGCAAACTCTGAGGTGACAGAGCTGCCAGTTTCAGCTGTAAGAGTCAGAGGTGTCATACCTGACCGCGTTGTAACGTGCAAAATCCTGATTCTATGTACTCTGAAGATTTCGAGCCACGTGTACTTGCACGAATTTCTTGTAATGAAGGGCTTGCATCATGATGCCATATTAGGTGCAGACTTCATTAGAAAATATGATGGAATCATTGACATGGGACGTAATACGGTAGAGTTCAAGCCGAACGAACCCATTCAAATGAACCTAATTGAAGAAGAACCGAAATTCCTATCCGAAGTCGACGTTGTCGAAGAATTAAATGGCAAGGAAATTGAGGAGACACTAGATGCCGACGAGGAGGCAGAATCATTAGCAGCACCCATACGAGAGAACCTTGATACGATATTGAACGAATACAGGGGCATATTCGACACCACACCTGGTGAGATATTGGACTACGAGTACGTTCTTGTGCTACTGGATGATTCCCCATTCCAGAAGAAGATCTATCCGATTGCCGAGAAACATCGCGAAGAAGCTGCTAAGAAGATCCATGAGATGGAAGTAGCAGGCACAATCAAGAAGTCACCGACTCTTTCTTGAATCCTATAACACCTGTGGTTAAGGTAGATTGAAGCTTGAGACTTTGTCTCGACGCAAGAGCCTTAAATGAACGCCTAGCTCCTGAGCACATTCTCAGGAAGTTCAAGGGAAAGAGAATATTTTCATCATTGGACTTGGTACAGTCTTATTACCATATCTGTTTATCTGAGCATACTCAGAAATATACTGGATTCCTGTTTGATCAGACCACTTATGCTTTTCGAAAACTACCTTTTGGATTGAAAAATGCCGGAGCTGCATTAATCAGAGCACTTAATGTCAAGCTGACTCCTGAAGTGAAGCAGAAGGTGATATGTTATGTGGATGACATCATCATAGCTTCGGAAACAGAGGAAGAGCATTGTTTTTGAGAATCTTCGACAGGCTAATTTTAAGGTGAAATTTGACAAGTGTCGATTCTTCCAGAAAGAAGTGAAATTTGTGGGACACATAATCAATGGAGAAGGATACAGACCGAATCCGGCAAAAATCAGAACTGTTGCTGCATTTCCAACGCCAACCCGTGTGAAACACGTGAGACAATTCTTAGGAATTCTCCAATTCTTTGCTGCTCATTGTGAGAAGTATTCCGAGACTGTCGCACCACTGCAAGGTTTACTGAAGAAGAACTGCAGATGGGCCTGGAATGATGAATGCGAGATAGCTTTCAGGAGAGCTAAACAGATGCTAGTGGACTCAATTCAGCTAGAATATCCAGACTATTCCCGGAATTTTATTCTAGAAACTGATGCATCTGCAATTGGAATAGGAGCCATATTACTGCAGGAGGATGATGAGAAGAAACGTCATTACATCGCTTTCTTAAGTCGACGTTTGAGAGCACATGAATCTCACTACTTCACTACTGAGATTGAAGCACTTGCAATAGTTTACGCACTTGAGTACTGGCAGAAACTTTTGTTAGGCCAGAGGATTATTGTGAGAACCGATCACCATGCGTTAACCTTCATATTGCGAAAAAGACTGGCAAGCGACAGGATCACACGTTGGACGCTGTTTCTCCAACAGTTTGATTTGGAAATAGTTTATCGACCAGGCCGAGAGAATGTGTTGGCCGACATCCTCAGCCGGAATCCTGAAGCTACTGTTAATGCCATAGACATCGAGGGAGAATGCGAGGAACACCTTCGCCGACTTCGTTATCTACCTGAAGGACAACGACGTGAGGAGGAACTCAGGCATATTATCCGTTTCCTAGAACGAAGAATGGATCCACAGGATGCTCATTATGCGAGAATTGCTGCTGTTGCAGATGATTATTTGATTTATCATCGTGTCTTATTCAAGTTTGTGGACGAGGACCACACTCAACTGCGTGCAGTTATTCCTAGGAGATACCAAGAATCTGTTATTCTTATGGTACATTTATCCATTGGACATGGTGGAACAGACAAGACCATTGCAACCATCAAGGAATCTTTTACATGGAAAGGATTAGGAGCCACCGTTAGACAATGTTTACGTGCTTGCGACGCATGCCAGCGGAACAAGTACACGTCACACCTGTTGAAGGAACAACCTAGACCGATACTCCCAACTCAACCTAGAGAATTATATGCACAGGACCTGTATGGCCCAATACCTAAAGCTCGTCGTGGGAATCGCTACATCGTTGTAACTATTGATGTGTTCACGAAATATACGATGCTTCATCCGATTCAGAAAGCCACTGCACATCAGATTATTCAGAGGATTAGACGACAAGTGATACCGGAGGCAGGAAAGCCAAAATTCCTGTTGACTGATCACGGATCACAGTACACCTCAGCAGAATTTGCCAATGCTATGAATGGGCTGGAAATAGGTCATGTTTTATCATCTATTCGCCATCCAGAGAGCAACCCAGCAGAATGCGTGATGTCTATTATCGCAAAATTTTGTCGATTATATTGTCAAGAAGAACACTGGCGATGGACTGAAGTCCTAGTTATTATGGCAAAATGTATTAATTCAACAGTCCATGAGAGCACTGGTCAAATACCTATCGTCTTGCATTTGAAACAGATGCCGCTGAGAATATGGTATCTTGTGATAGTAAATCCACCTTGTTTACAACCATCACATGCCAGCAGACTTTTAGCTGCGAGAGAAACTATGGACAGACAAGCTGCCAAGCGCTTGAGAAGAACTAGACGCCAGAGATTTAGAGAACCACTAGTTGAAGGAGACCTTATCCTTATAAGGAGACCCGGAATTTCAAGTCCTATAGACCGCATATATGGAAAATTTCTGTCTTTATATTATGGCCCTAGTGTCCGACAGCCTTTGAACAATGGAAGTTATGTAATAGAAGACATTAGGACAGGAGAACGCATTGGAACCTTTAATGCAGCTAATCTATAGAAATATCACTCATGAATGAATTTTAAGGCAAATAAAAATGTCATCCCAACATTTTATTTGAAACGACGGAGAGGCAGATGAACCCGCTGAGCTATGGTTCATGTGATATTTTTATAACAGAACAATTATGATGGGATGTTGTACCTTTGAACACACCCAGAAAGCCACGTGGAGCTGAGAGATCACGCGATACTCTTTGAAGTAGCGGTGAATCGCACTTTTGACTTTGGTGAAATCTGCTAATTATTTATCTGAGGTCTTATTAATTCATTTTATCTTTCCACAAGACTCAGAATATTCCATTTCATCTTGCTGCATTATTAAAACATATTGGAGAATGTTATTTTTACTTTTGCAGATACGCAAACAGGAACGTAAGTAGTCGCTCAACGACTTCGTTTTGACGACCTACTTCCTAGAGACACTCAGTGCCTTGCACTACGTCTGGAGAATCCGCCCTGTGTAGGCGTGGAATTGTATTTGTCCTACAAGACGTAGAGAATTATCCGCTGTTGAGCGTTGAAAGTGATTATCAGGTGCCATCGAGCACGCGAATACTACTATTCACTGTTATCCAAGCACAGTGAGCCAAAGAAGAATTTTGGGAAATAATAATTGGCAAGTATAGTGAATTGCATAACATTGCCGTAACACCACATTTTGTACCCACGTGTTTGTGGAGGGCCAAGTGCCTAGTGGAAAATATACAGGTAAAAGTGTTACAACTATTATGAATAAGTGTGATTATGATTGTATGACATATTTAAATTGCCAAAGTGAAAATTTCATTTTAAAAACGACGCATAATTCACGGATGCTACGTGATATAAAAGTAGCGTCACTAGCACGTGCAGAATCATAAAACAGTGTTAGCTCACATGTTAATTCACATCGACGAAATTAAGGCTGTGTCATATACTACAATCGAAGCCTATAACATTTACGACGAACATTATATTTTTGAAAGTGAAAGAATGAATTATTACGCAACTTGTTTCACTATCCACGTGATTGGACTATTCTTCACCATGTTTGAGACTGTCATCATGGGCTAATACCATCCCGGTGTGAGGGTGATGTTTCTACGGGAACCAGCAAGATGGTGGAACTTCCAGGACAGCGAACGAGAAGGAAGGAACCCAGGATGCCATTTCCAGGCATATCCCGCATATCCATGAAGTTGTCGACAGGGACAGATCGAACCCTGGTCTTTGGAGGAGTCCAGATGGGAATCCTGATGAGGATGATACCGTTCCAGAGAGCCAGAGATGATTTTGTACAACCCTTGTTGTTGAATAGAGGGCTGAGTGAGAGCTTCTCCATTTCGTGAGTTTTTGGATACCCCTTTCTTGTTCTAGTTTCTGGTGGTATAGTAGATTAAATGTAGTTTGTGAACCAACCGAACTTAGTGTCAGCCATTTTTATAGGTAGGGAATGTAACTAGTTTAATTAGATGTCATTTATTTCAGTTAGAGTGAGACACCCTTGGGTCAGACATTTTGGTCAGCCCTGGTGCAGCCTGATGAACGTCGTAGAACGTCAAAGCCTATCTTTTGCTAAACGTGACCGTAGTCATTTGAGGCTACTTTGTTCAACCCTATTTGGGGTAATTTTCAAGTCTTTGCTGACTTTAGTTATGGCAATCAGATGCCATGGTTATTAGTTAACTGCATTCTTTGCAGCCATTCTTTGTTACACCCCTGACTGTCGTTAGAACGGTCGTATCAGTTAGGTAGTCAACTGTAATTAACAGTTTTGTAACTGCATTATATTTCATTTTGAATAAGCTCAGAAGCTATTCTTGGTCAAGTGTGAACCTAATAATTAGAAGGAATGTTTCGTTGTCAGGCATCGAACCCAGTTCCCAACGTATCATTAAGCAGATCCAGAGTGTGAAATCTGCGTCACAATTATTATTTTGTTAGTGTCATGTGTAGACACACATTCATTTGATGTTTTACAAGCAACTACTGAATTATATTTGAGAGCAAAGAGCTCCAGTAATAGTAACATCACTATCATTTAGACGTCTTTGGTTTGGAAGACGGAATTGTATTATTGTATTCAGATTTATAGCGTGTTTTTATACACGTATTCTTCGAGGTTTTTAACCTGTGGTAAAGTTTTTTTATGAAGAGGCCAGATGTATAGTTTTATTTGTTTAAGTCGCCGGCCTTGAATAGTTAATGTGTTGTGTCAGCCGAGCGCAGGAATGTTGAAACCTGCCAGCGACATAAACTGGTTTGTAACACAGTGCCCTTGAAAGCACGCCTGTTATATTGTGAGACGGAACTACTTCGACAAAAGACAGAATACGATTTGTATTCGCATTTCCTTTCATTGCAATTTAGCTTATGGAACTCAGTGTCCATTCCTGTATCTGATCACATGTTTTATAGATTGTTTCTTGTTAGTTAAACGCACTGCTGCGTGTGCCGTCGGTTGACGTGTACAGTTATATCAGGTTTTCTATAGTAAGTTGATTGACTATATTTATTTAAACCAAATCTACTTGTTAATTGTCACTTTAACTCAGAGAGTCATATCGTGACATACAGACAATAAACACATATATAACATAAATTTACAGTATGGCGTTAAATAATTAAACCAAATGTTCATTCGGCATTTCATAGCTTCCACGTTATTTCAAAACTTAATAATGCTTTGCAGAAGTTATCTTCATTCACAATATCACTGGGCAACTTATATGATGGAGACTGCACAAAGTTCTTTCTTAATCATAAATGTGGACACAGTGTTCTTCATTTTTAGACAGTTCTCCATGGGAGACACATCACAGAAAGAATTACTTTTATTTCCCTATCGAGCCCTTACTGACTGTAAGAGTCTGATAAGTTTTGTAGTAAGGAAAAAAAACATCAAACTCACAGGAAAAATCTACAGACAGCAATATGTGGCTGTACTGTAGTAATCGTATAGGCTACCTAGTTAATACAGATAGGCTCTCCTAGGCTTTAACAAGATTTATAGCTTAGGAAGCCGTCTCCTGTACTTGAATGCTTAATTTACATGCATCTTTGTTCTGAATCTCATCCGACGCTTTCTTATTCCACATTGCCCTGATGGTATTAAAATATTTTGCTAATTGACCTGCTTTCCCCCATTCCCTTTTTAGTAATTTATTTAAAGTGTGATACTCATTTTCATTTTCTATTCTGTTTAGATTTGCTTTGTCTACAAACTTTGCTCTTATCATTTTAATTTCCTTGCATTCCCTGATCAGGTGCGCTGCACCCATAACCTTCCCACAAAACAGGCAAATGTCCTCTTTTCCTACTTCTCTCAACGCTTTGTTCTTATACACCCCCATTAACCACCAAATTATCCCTCTCATTTCTCTTGTCATTAGGCATTGAGGCTTTATGCTCATAAAGTTCCTTATTTCGCAGAACTCCGTTAAGGTTCTCCTACTGGTGCACTCTTCTCTTAGCACCTGCAACTCTACGTCATTAACCCTTCTACACACTTTTTTGCACACCCTACCTTCCTCTCTTTGCAAGTCCCTATCCCATAGATAACCCATTCCTAATCTTACCAGTACACTTCTTACCCCGTCCACCCAGTAACCCTCTTGCTGATGCTTCATTTGGTGCAGGTAGGCTACCTTAAGCATCCCCCCCCCCCTCCACCTGCTTTTAAACGAATCCAAGACTTTATGACCTTTTTTATGATGTGTTGTCTAATGCTTACATCCTCACACAACATTCTCGCTCCACAATTCGCCGTGCAACTAGGTAGCCCCAAAATTATCTTGGCAAACCTACTTACAATACTGTCCAGGGTTTTCGTTCCTTCCTCTAAACCCCATACTTCCACTCCATAGAGTGCTCTTGAAACGATGAGTGCGTTGAACACATTCTTATACACTTTGTAGTCAAGATTCGGTAACCTACGCTCTAACACTTTAACATTCGCCAATGCCGCTAGCCCTTTCGATTTTGCCCTTTTAATTTGTTGGGTCCATTTACCATTGCTCGCCAATATCGTCCCTAGATATTCAAGTTTTTTCACCGTCTCTAACTGCGACCCATACATGACCCACTTTTTGTTCTTAGCCAGTTTAACTCCCTTTTTGCAGACCATAACTTTGGTCTTACTCGGGTTAATTTTTAAGTTCCAGTCCTCACAATATCTCACAATATCGTCAATACTATATTGCATATTATAGGGTGTTGGAGCAAGCATGCAAGCAAGCAAGCAAGGTGAATGGACGTGCAGTGAAGTGTAAGGAAGAATGGGAATCGCTATTCAGCAGTACCGGGCGGTCATCGGTCGCTGGCAGGCTAGAGTGAAGTGCGATTTCGGTGTCGGGAAGGTGATAGCGGGCAACGTTACTGAACAGATGGGGGTTTTGGCGATGGGGATGGTAGCGCTGGTTGTGGCGACGCTACTATTAATTGGAGGAGCGGAGTCAAACCCAGGGCCTGGTCAGCTTGGATGGCAAGAAATGGAAAAAATAAGGGAAATTGTAAAGGAAGTGTCACAAAATGACCAGATCCGGGATATTCTTCGTGAGCAATGTAAGGAATTTAAGGAGATGAAGACTTGTATAAGAGAAGAGATGGGAATAGTGACAGAAAGGCTGACCGAGAATAGTAGAGAGATAAAATACCTAAGAGAAAAGGTGAAGATATTAGAGGGGGAGGTAAATGAATTAAGGAAGGCCAAGCTGGATGAGAGAAAGAAAAACGTCTTCATTTACGGAATAAAGGAAGATGCCATGGAAAGCACCGAGGATCTAACATCCAAGGTGCTCCGAGTGATTAGTGAAGGCATGCGGATAAACATTGGAGTCTCAGAGATTGACAATGTGACCAGGATAGGCCGGGGAAGGGGCACGAGGCCCGTGAAAGTGTCATTAGTTTCTTCGCTGATGGCTCACAGAATTCTGGCGAACACAAAGAACCTGAAAGGGGAGAGGATATGGGTAAGGAGAGAAATGAGTAAAGAAGAGGCAAGCGAGCAACGGACCTTGCAGTTTCATTTAAGGAAGGCAAGGAGCTCTGGTCTCAAGGCTTATGTAAAAGGCAATAGACTGGCGGTTAGCGGCAACAACTGGGATCGGATTTGGACAGTGGCACAACTCCAGGATATGGAGAAGCAACAACAACTGGAGACAGTTAGACCTAGCAACCAGGCGGAAGCAGCTGTCGGTTCAGAGGGACGTGCGGTGATGATTCAACAGAGAGCATCGACCTCCAAGTCCAACACGGAAGTGGCGCGAGCAGGAACGACTAACGTCAGCGCCAGGAACACCGGACAAGTGCGTGGTTTGCAGAAAGGTGAGACTGTCAAACAACGAGTTACTAGTCTAAAAGAACTGTGGGGCAAGAAAACCTTGACAGAGCAGTTCAATGTGGAGAAGGAGGTCATTTCTTCTCCAGGTGGCAGTATACTAGAGCTAGAGAAAGCTAGAGTTACTAGAAGTAAAGCTACCGCCAGCGAAGAGGGTAGGGGTAAAAAATAACTAAACTGGAATATTGCTAGCGTAAATATAGAGGGTTTTTTAAATAAGAGAGGGAACGATGTAGTTTTGACCCTAATAGAAGATATGCAGATTGTAGGATTTGTTGAGAGTTGGCTCCCTGTAGGTTGCGAGGTTAAAATAGATGGCTTCAATATATATACAAAACCTAAGATTAGGAAAGCTCGTACAGTAGGTTTCCGGGGGGAATTGTTGTTTTAATTAAAGAAGAGGTGAGGGAATTATCAGAATTTATTAGTTCAGAACTGGAAGAAGTAGTGTGGGTAAAAGTAGATATTAGGGGGAGGGGGAAAGGAACAGTATGTTTCGGCTTTGTCTACAACCCTCCGGAGAATTCCCCGTATGCAAGAGAAAGCTTTTTCGATGAGTTAGCTATTGAAATAAACAGAATTCAAAATATATATGAAGAGGCAGAGATTGTGCTTTTAGGGGACTTCAATGCGAGGGTTGCAGACAGAAAGCCCCTTTACAGCAAGGGGGTTGCCGAGGCCGTATGTGGGGATAGGCACAGCAAAGACATGGAATGTAATAAGAACGGAGAAAAGATTTTGGAACTATGTGGTGCAGAAGAGCTATATATATTAAATGGTGTCTGTGTGGGGGATGAAGAAGGTAACCTGACGTATATAACTGAGATTGGAGGAAGTGTAATAGATTTAGCAATATGTTCCAGAGGAGCACTAGCCCTAATTAAGAGGTTCACTGTTGAAGAATGGGGGGAATCACACCACCTACCAATTGTCGTCAACATGCAGGGAGCGGTGACAAAATCAAAATCAAAAGGGAACCCACAAGTTAAAGCTATAGAGAGAAAAGTAAATAGATTCAGATGGAGGGAGGAAAGCTGCAGAGAGTTCCAGAACTACTTCCAGGGAGAAAATTTTGAGCTGATAAAGGTAGGGATAAGTTTAATGATCAGTAATGATGAAATTGAAGGGGTAATACGTATGATTGAGAATGCAATTATGATGGCCGGGCGGAAAATGCGCGTGAAGGCTAGAGGAAAATTAGGGAGAATTAAAGGATGGTGCGATGAATCTTGTAGATGGAAGAAAACCGAAGTTATTAGGGCACTGAAGTTACACAAGAGAGGAGGGGATGATACGATGAGAGTAGAATTTTGTCGTCTAAGGAAAGAATATAGGGAACTGCTCAGCAAAATGAAAGATGAATGGCAGGGTAAGGAAGCTACAGCACTAAATAAGGATTCTAAAGCTAACGACTGTAGCAAAGTGTGGAGCAGGATAAATTCTTACTGTAGGGGGAGCAGAAGTGGTGGGGGGAGCTCTATAATAAGTTGAAGGCTACCCTGTTATAGCAGGAAGTTATTGTATGAAGGCATTTTGAGTATGCCTTGTCCGGGATTGTTCCCGTTGACTAGATGTTATTGGAGGGTAACTGTAGTGTGCAGGCCCGTCCCAGAGTTATTGAACGCGAGCTTTGCGCCGCTGGTAACTTGTGTTATTGTGTGTCCGAGTTGTTAGTGCTCGTTGATTATATTCCGACTGTTGAGTCGAGGCTTTTTGGTGGAGAATGATCTCAGCGGAGACACTCCGTGCCCAGGCTATTGTCAATATTATTCGCCATAAACCAACGATAAACCTAAACCGACATCTTAATAATAAAACGCATAATTTTGGTAAAACAAAAGCTAACTAACGAATTCTTTCTATCTAACTTTGTTCTTTTGCATTTTGGAACTGTTGACAGCCGAGCAGATGAAGGTAATTTCCTTTTGTGGAAATGACAAGGACAGCTGACACTATTGAAGCGACCTGAAGCATGCACGAACCTTGAGTTTGTAGCTTGTGGAGCGCAGGCCATGCGATGTTAGACGTAATCTTAACTACGCAGTCGTCACCGTAACTACACATTAGATGACTATGGCTTACAAAGAGTAAACCAAGGTGCAGGCAGGCATTTTAATAAAACTACTGTGTCTATTTCATTACTTATTTATGATGTACAAGTGTATAAATCCTACATGTTACCTTATTGTGTGCTGTTAGCACATAGTTATAAAGCATAATTAAATGTTTTTTTACATGGCTGTACACTTAGCTTTTGAATGTAATTGTTTTCTGTTACGGACGTCATCGCCGTAAATTTTGTTAATTGATAGGACTTAGCTAGAGGAATTAACGTTAAATGTAAATGTCGAAATGGTATCATCCTAACTTAGATTTGTTTTGCTACCCTGTTAAATGTAAATTCAGATATTAGCTTGATCTTGTAACTTGAACTAGGGACTTGCGTCGTACCATTTTCCTAGTGTTGCTGTTGTTGCTTTATTATTGTGAGTTAGATCTTTCGCGAGGATTTTCCGTAACTTCTCAGGTAGGGACCTGCTCTTTATTTTTGTTTGTTTATTAGCTTGCGGACTAGCCGATTGTAACCCTCCGAACTAGGCTAGGGGCTTGTGAATTTTATCAATAAATTTTCACGGTGTTTTACATAAGTCTGGAAGTTTATTTTCTCAGTCTAGTTTTTAAGGTGAACCTTTCCTTAGGCAGTCTATGACCATCGTCACCATGTACCACGATCCCTGTGGACTACGGACTCTCGTGCCGCTTTAGCCTACTTGGAAGTTCACCTGATCCTCACGGCAATTAAATTATGTGCTCGACGGGTGAGATGTTAGGGAAGTCATTGCGGTTGTTGGCTATCCTGACAACTCCAACCTTGACGGTCTCAATATTAAGTCTGCTGGGTTGTCATGGGTGGGAATGTGTCTCCATTCTGCTTTGTGGGTAGATTCTTGAATTGAAGAAACCCTGTTGGCCACAAATGTCTTCCACCGCGTAGCAGGGGATGCGATCCAGGACAGAACAATGGTAGAGTCTGTCCACAGGAACACCTTGCTGTCTTGGAATGACAATACTGGCAGTGTTTTAAGTACCTGTTCTGCGAGCAACAATGCTCCGCACAGTTCAAGTTTTGGAGCGTAACAAATTGACAAACGTCCTCCCTTGCTTGTCGACAGACCGTACATAAATACAAGCCCCATACGCTCGTTCCGAGGCATCGGCAAATCCATGAATCTGAACATCTGAAGGGGGTCCCCTACAAGTGACTAATCGTTTCACCTTAAATTCCTTGACTGCAGGGAGTTGAGAATGAAGCCGTTCCCAATCTACAACTTGTTCAGACGGGAGTTCATCATCCCAATTTAGTGTGACCAACCATAGTTTTTGCATGAAGATCTTATAGGATATCACCACTGGACTGACCAAACCAAGGGGATCAAAAATAGAAGCAATGACTGACAAGGACTTGCACTTTGTGGCAATGGAATCAGCACGATCCGAACTGCAACACAGATTACCAGAAATCAGGAATTGATCTGAAAATGGTTGCCATAATAAGCCTAGAGATTTCACACTGCTACCTTGGTCTAGATTAAGAGGCAGCTGAGTTTCTCTATTCTCTTCTGAAACTGCTGTCAGTAGTGCTGGGTGATTGGCACACCATTTTCTGAGAGGGAAGCCTCCACTCTCCAACAATGTTATGATTTCAGACTGAAGCTGTAGAGCATCCTGAAGGTCGTTACAACCACTAACTAGGTCATCAACATAAAAATCCCTGCGGAGAACTTGTGCTGATCTAGGAAACCTTGATTCTTCTACTTCAGCGAGTTTTTGTAGGCATCTCGTGGCGAGAAAATGTGCAGCAGCTGTGCCATATGTAAGGTAGTTAGTTCATAGCAACTAGGTGGCTCCTCTGGACATTCTCTCCACATAATCCGTTGTAATTTTCTGTCACCAACATGCACCTTGAATGGTCGATACATCTTGGCAATATCGGCAATGAAGGCGAAAGTATGTGTTCTGAATCTGAGAATAATGGAGTACAGATCCTCTTGAACTGTGGGTCCAACCATTAGTATGTCATTGAGAGATAAACCATTTGATGATTTTGCACATGCGTCAAAAACAACCCTAGTTTTGGTTGTAGCCCTACACGGCTTAAAAACAGGATGATGTTAGATAGATAGATTTTTATTAATTCCATTTGATCAAATACATCCATTCAATACATTTTTGATATAGGACACGTCAGAATTCCCATCTATAAAATAAAAGAACTAACAGGTATATATTACTAATATTATAACTATTTAACTTATTATAATAGCAAATCTTAATAGATACAATCTTATTGCACAACTATATACACCTCACTCTATTATCATAATATGAAAACTTAATTCTATAAATACAACAACATACAGCTAGGTATTACAATTAAATTAAAAAAGTAAAATATAATTAAAGATTTCATCGCTCCTATACGCTAAGATATTCAACTACTGAGTAAAAACAATGGCACTGCAGATAAGCTTTCAAAATTCTATCAAAGGTTTTTATTTTTGGGGCAAGTTTTATATACTGGGGTAGTTTATTGTATAATTTAACTCCAGTGTGAAAAGTTCCTTTTTGATATATGCTTGTGTGTGTGTGTGTGTGTGAAATATGAATGTTTTGATTTTGTCTTGTGTTATGCCTATGAACATCATTGTTTGTTTTAAGAAAAACATCTTTATTCATTAAATTCTTTTTAAAAAACATAATACTTTCAAAGATATATATGCAGGGCAGTGGGAGAATGTTTAAATCTTTAAACAGAGGTCTACACGATTCTCTAGAGTTTACATTTGCCATAATTCTAATCGCCCTCTTTTGTATCCTAAACGTGCTTAGTACATCTGGCGACATACCCCAAAATATGATCCCATATCTTAAGTATGAATGGAAATAAGCAAAATAAGTATTTCTTAATGTGTGCATGCTAGTGCAGGTTTTCAAAATACGTAACGCAAAGCACATCGAGTTCAGTTTAGTATTCAGATATTGTATATGTTTATTCCATTTCAAGTCTTGTTGTATCCATAGTCCTAAAACTTTGTTTCTGATTTATTTTCTATTTGATGACCATTTAATGTTATATTGGGTTTCGCAGGATTCCTATTCTGTATAGTGTGTACATTTAGACATACTGTTTTTTTATAGTTTATTATGAGGCGATTATCTTGTGACCATTTGGTTAACTCTCCTGTAACGGAGTCAGCAGACTGCTGTATGGCCTGTTTAGTTTCACCTTTTATTACGAGTGTTGTATCGTCCGCAAACAAAATTTCCTTATGTGAATGAACGTTCTGTGTTATATCATTGATATATAGAAGAAAGAGTAGTTGGCCCAAAACCGATCCCTGGGGTACTCCGAATTCAATAATTCCATCATTGGACAATGTTTCATTAAGTAATTTGGTTCCATCATCCTTGTGTCTCAAGCTTACTATTTGTTTACGCCTTGTTAAGTAAGACTCGATCCATTTATTAGCCAGACCTCTAATACCATATTGATTTAGTTTGGTAAGGAGGATTTTATGGTCAACAACATCAAATGCTTTCGATAAATCCAAGAATAGGCCAGTTACATGTTCCTTGTTGTTGTTTGAGTCTTCAGTCTTTTGACTGGTTTGATGCAGCTCTCCACGCCTCCCTGTCCTGAGTTAATCGTTTCATCTCTACATAGCTCCGACACCCTACATCCGAGGCAATCTGTTTAACATATTCTAACCTTGGTCTACCCCTACAGTTTTTGTCCTCGACCCTTCCTTCCATAACTAAGCTTGCTACTCCTGGGTGTCTTGGTATGTGTCCTACCAACCTATCTCTTCTCTTCATTAACAGTCGCCAGAAACATCTCTCCTCTCCCACTCGTCTTAATACCTCTTTGTTTGTAACCCTATCTACCCATCTGATCTTCATCATTCTCCTGTAACACCACATTTCAAATGCTTCAATTCTCCTCTTTTCTGCTGCACCAATAGTCCAAGTTTCACTTCCATAGAGCGCCACGCTCCAGACAAAGGCTTTCAAAAATGACTTCCTAATACCTAAATCTATATTCGATGTCAGCAGATTCCTTTTTTGTAGAAATGCTTTCTTTGCCTGAGCCAACCTACTTTTTATATCCTCTTTGCTTCGTCCATCACTGGTTATTCTGCTTCCTAAGTAACAGAAGTCTCCTACTTCCTTCAGCTTTTCACCTGCCAATTTGATCTCCATGGAGGTTTCTGATTTATTTCGGCTGCATTCCAGTATTTTTGTTTTACATTTATTAATTTTCATCATGAATTCTTTCCGTAAGACGGAGTCCATACCATTCAAAAACTCATTCAAATCCTCAGGCTTGTCGGCCAAGATGACGATGTCATCCGCAAATCTCAAAGTTGAAATTATTTCTCCTTGAATCTTCACTCCCACTTTAAATTTTTCTCTAATTTCCTTCATTGCTTGTTCAATGTAAAGATTGAAAAGTATGGGTGATAAGTTGCAGCCTTGCCTTACACCTTTCTGAATACCAGCTTCTCTCTCATGTCCTTCAACTCGAATGACTGCTGTCTGGTTTCTGTACAGATTGTATATCACCCTCCTATCCCTGTACTTTATTCCAATCGATTTCAAAATGTCAAACAATTTAGTCCAATCAACATTATCAAAAGCCTTTTCTAAGTCTACAAAAGCCATGAACGTTCTCTTATCTTTCCTTATTCTACCTTCCAAAATCAGCCTAAGGCTTAGTACAGCTTCCCTTGTTCCTACATTTCTCCTGAAACCAAACTGGTCTTCACCCAACTCCGTTTCTATCTGGCTTTCAATCCTCTTGTAAATTATTCTAGACAGGATCTTTGAAGCATGAGTAATCAAGCTGTTTGTACGGTAATCTTCACATCTGTCAGTTCCCATTTTCTTTGGTATAGGGATGATTACATTCTTCTTGAAATCAGGGGGTACCTCACCTGTCTCATAAATCCTACACACCAAGTGAAATAACCTGATCAGACCTTCATCTCCTATGCAGCGTAGCAACTCAATCGGTATATCATCTATGCCTGGTGCTTTGTTCCTGCTTAAGTCTTCCAAAGCTCTATCAAATTCTGATCTCAATATTAAATCTCCTTTCGCATCCTCATCAATTTCCTCCTCCCTTTCCATTACATGATTCTCAATCTCCTTTCCCTTATACAAACTCTCGATGTAATCTTTCCATCTCTCAACCTTTTCTTCCCTATCTGTTAGAGGCTTTCCATTTGTGTCCTTAATATTACAGCACTTAGTCTTCTTTTCCCCAAAAGTATTCTTAATCCTTCGATAAGCTGTGTCTACTTTTCCTAATTTCAGACAATTTTCTATACCTGCACATTTCTCTTTCAACCATTCTTCTTTCGCTTCCTTGCACTTCTTGTTAACCTCATTTCTCAGACGTCTGTATTCTGCTTTCCCCTTTTCATCTCTTACATTCTTGTGTTTCCGCCTTTCATCCATCAATTCTATTATATCCTGAGTGATCCACGGTTTTCTCCCTATTCTTTCTTTCCTACCAATGTTTTCTTCTGCGGATTTTGTTATGTCATTCTTCAAAAGTGCCCATTCGTCTTCAATTGAAGTTTGTTTAGGGTTTTTCATTAGTCCTTCCTTCATACTCTTCTTGAATCTTTCGTTTACATCCCTCTCTTTCAGTCTGTCTATTGCCCACCTTTTTGGCTTTTGACTTTTCTTCAGTTTCTTCAACTTTAATCTGCAATTCATTACAACCTGATTGTGGTCAGAGTTTATGTCAGCACCAGGATATGTTTTACAATCCAAAATCTGGTTTCGAAACCTCTGCTTGACCATAATGAAGTCGATTTGGTAACGCCCTGTATCTCCTGGTCTCATCCATGTGTATATTCTTCTATTGTGGTTATTGAATAAGGTGTTAGCTATGACCAATTCATGCTCGGTGCAGAATTCTACCAGCCTGCTTCCTCGATCATTCCTTTCACCTAATCCGAAATCTCCTACTATCTTCCCTTCTCTCCCTTTTCCTACCACAGCATTCCAATCTCCCATTACTATAACATTTTCATCACCCTTGATATACCTCAGAATTTCGCCTATTTCTTCGTAGACCTTTTCAACATCCTCATCATCAGCTTGACTGGTAGGCATATAGACTTGTACCACTGTGGTGCAGGTAGGTTTAGTATTGATTTTTGCTACAATTATCCGTTCACTATATTGCTCATAATATTCCACCCGCTGTCCAAGTTTCCTACTCAATATGAGGCCAACCCCTGCTTGGCCATTGTTTGATTTAGTGCTAATGACCCTATAGTCTCTTGACCAAAAGTCCTGTTCTTCCTGCCAGCGCATTTCACTAATCCCAACCAAATCCAACCTCAACCTATCCATTTCCCTTTCTAAGTTTTCTAACCTTCCGCTTCCTAGCAGACTTCTAACATTCCACGCTCCGATCCGTAGAATGTCAGATTTCCTCTTTGTCACTTCTGTGATGTTAACCCCCTCTCGAGTAGTCCCCACCCGGAGATCCGAACGGGGGACTAGTTTACCTCCGGATTGAAATTTTACAAGGGAGGAGGCCATCATCACATGTAATTATGCATAGAGAGGTGCATATCCTCGGGAATAGCATACGGCTGTAGTTTCCCGTTGCTTTAAGCCATGCAGCAGGACGCAGTGTAGCCATTATTTGGCTTATATTATCAATATCTTAACCGTCTATAAGTCTAGTAAAGAATTGATTTATTCTGAAAGGCTGCTACTCCCTTTCAGAATAAGTAAAGAGCAATTCTACTAACAAAAATACTAACCTTCTACCGTACTAACAATTAAATACCAATATTCTACTAACAAACAAAAAAATACTTAATTTCCACCAACAACAAATACTACCACTAAAACAGTCTGTCACCATGCACACTCACATGCACCCTCACACATCACAGTCTACTGAAACAATGAACTATAACTAATAAACAATGCAACTGCTACCAGACACACTCACACACCACAGTCTAGTAGAACAATGACATATATCTAATAGACAAACTAACTACCTACTTACAACTAAAACTAACTACATACTTACTGCACTGTTGACAATATTTACAAAATGCAATTTAGATAGAAAATACTTACAAAATGTAATTTAGATTCAAAATAGTCACAAAATGCAAATTAAGGGGGACGTATGCAAAATTGCTCTCCAGTAAAAAAAAAGTATTTTAACTCCCAGAGTTTTAAATATAATGCTATAGAATTTCACACAGATGATTATCCCCTTATTAACGCTGGTTAACTCAACAACAAAAAAATGGTTAAGATTTTCACAAACCGAAACAAGTCACGCGGTTTATAATCGTTCAGAATTGCGAAAAATATTTCTTAAAAGTCGAGAGACCAATGGACAAACCATAACCACGGAAAAGTAGACAGATTTGACCATATACCTACATAGGCCTATACATGCAAGAAATGAGTGCGGTACTTATCAAAAATAAAGAAATAATAAGCTAATATATACCCTACTATTCTATTTCTCTCTCACTCCTAAATCCTTCTCTGAACACTCATCTTAGAACAGAATGGTTATTTAATCGTTGTTTTATTTATTTTTAAATTCAGTCCGAGCACAAATAACGTAATAAAGAACCTTAATAGTCTTTGGAAATTTTGGAAAAGTCTTCTGACTGCATTTTTCGTATAATACACACCAAACATAACCTAAAATATAGCCTATGTCTACAAGTTCACTCCCAGGGACATATTCTTAGGATCAATTCACCTTGTAATATACCGGTAATGTAATGTACCGGTATAACTAGTCGAGTGTGAATCATAGACACCTTTCGAGTAACATATGCAATGTATTATAATATTATGGTTGACAATGTATTAAAATATTATGGTCGACGGCACTTGGAAGTCGAGAATAAGATACCGGTACATTACCTAAGCTGATGGATTGGAATCTGGGCTAGCCATAAGAAAGAACAACAACAGGTGAAAGACCTTTTTTTCCAGCTCCTATTTTTCTCCCATTAGAAACTAAATTTCGTGAACCCTTGCCTATAAACTTAACACATAAACGGCTAGCATTACCATATGGTAACGCAGTACCGGTCCTTGCATTTATTGCAATGTACAAAGTGGTTATTCAATATATAAATAAACAAGCAACCCGCTGCGGTTTAGCCCAGTATCTTGAACGGTTTACCCAGCGCAAGCTCAAAAAGCGCGCGGATGGCTGTCTCTTCTTCGACTCGATTCACTGAAATCGTTACTGCTCCGCTTCCCTCGGTCACAAATGAATGCCCTTCTACAGCAACCCTCCTCAAGAAATCCTCTGAAACTTGCACCCTAAGAAAAGTAGACGTGAAGAAACTCAGAACATTTGAGATGTGGTGGTGGAGAAAACTCCTGTAGATGATACCGTGTAATGTGTTTTTCGAGGGGTTTTGTGCCGCTGGCATGGGTCAGTGGGAAGCCATTCTATGTTTATTTACGCGGCAAATTGTTCAGCCAAGAGAGTTTTTCATGTTAATTTATTATTATTATTAATTTATTATAATTATTATTAAGATATTTTCGGAGCATTTTATAAAAATTATAAGCATACAGATAGGTTTTCTATGTCTTAGAAAACGCTATCAAGCAAAGTATTACGAACGACAATATCATAGAAAATTATGTGATTACGGAATTTTACGGAGTTTCGTCAGTTAGGATATTATGAGAGACATGACTCACTGGAAATTCAGATACGGGCTGATTCTTGTCAAGAAGTATTACGCAAGCGGGGTTGCAGCGTCAAGAAAAGGCGGATAGTTGGAACGGAAATCGACGTCATCATCGCCGCGCCGAGTTTAATGACCCGGAGGAGGGGAAGATCGCGTGGTGGGTCAGCCAATCAGTGGAGACCACGTAAGCTAGAAGTCGGGACTGGAGTGGGGATGCGGCGGGTGCATATATCGTTCAGCGCGCCGTGGAACGAAGACAATCTGTGAAAGACTTGACTAGTTCGGTTGCAAGTGTGTGTCGTTCCGATGTTCCGTGGAGTGGAGAACTATCTGTTTACAACTTAACCAGTGTGGTTATACGTGTTGGTTCCGAGGTTCGGACCATAAATCTTCAAATCTACCAGTATATCATCAAACATCGACGAAGATGACGACATCCAGGAGACTGTGGGAAGCTCACAGCATCATCCAGTACGAGGGAAAGGCTTCGGCCATTTCCACTGGTAAGCGCGAATGACGCAGAAATACGCAATCTCTCGTTTCTCTTTGTTTTATATTTCATATTTCAGTAACTTCATAGCTTGGGAATAAGAGTAAAATCAATAATTTATCAGACTCCGTTTTCACGTAATTTTCTATCGGTAATATTAAAATCGCAACGCTCCAATTTAAATTTTAAACTTATTATTATTATTAACTTTGCTATTCTTGTTTTATATAATAAATTCATTTCTTCTACAATGCAATCTTTGCTTTCAGTAGGTAGCATTAGATATAGACCAATTCCTTCTCCTGATACAATTGTTTGTTGGTTTAATGATCAAATCATACCACGATCTGAGTGAATTTAGATTCTTGAAGGTGTTCTACCAGAGCTAGACGTTGTTAAATACAAATTTAGATTTCAACATTGCGTTGAGGTCTTGGCGCCCATTAAAAGAACATAGCTTAGGCAAAGGTAAACAGTTACATTTATTACCCATCAGTTAGGGCCAGTCAAACTGCTACACTTGTCGCTACCAACATGGGGCGTTAATTAACGTTACAATTGTCGCTCAACGTGTGGGCTAGCAAAACGTCACAATTGTCGCCGACAACTTGGGGCTGAAAACTTAATAACATTTGTGGAAAGAGAAGGGTATATATTTCTGTGCCTGTATTTTGGGGGTTATTTGTCTGTATCAGTGTATATCATTATGGGGGATGAGAAAGAAAGAAAGACAGATGAGGTTACGTAGTGGTCATCAACGGGAGAGTGATGATACGAGCAGTATGTCGAGTGATGGTAGTACCGGGGTAGCGGAGGTAAATCCCGATACTGAAACAGGGAGTGTAGGCGGCCAACCAGAATTAAAAACTTTACTTCTCGAGTTTATGTATCAGAACAAAGTTAGTAGTGATGCCTTAAATGCAAAATTAGAACAGAATAATGCAAAATTAGAACAGAATAATGCAAAATTAGAACAAAACAGTAGGGAAAATAAAGAAAGTACAGATGCCTTAAATGCTAAATTAGAACAAAACAGTAGGGAAAATAGAGAGCGTAATGAAACTTAAAACGCCAGATTAGAACAAAACAGTAAGGAAAATAGAGAGAGTACTGAAACTTTAAATGCTAAATTAGAACAAAACAGTAGGGAAATGAGTGACAAATTCGAACTGATTAGAGGTGAGATCAGAGGGGTGATGGAAGAAAAGGCTAAAGAGATTATTGCAGATGTAGACAGAAAATTAGGAAAAGTACAGGAGGAGTTGGAAATTAGAATCAGTACACAGGTTGAAAATTTAAAAGAACTAGTGCAACTGGAAACACAGCAGGTCAAAAAGCAATTGGGGGGAGAAATTGACAAAATTCAGGTAGCTACTAAAGAGGTTAAGGAACAGCTGGGGGGTAGAATTGAGAAAGTCCACTCACAAATAGTTGCAGAAGTAAATGATTTAAGAGAGAGTAATAGAGAGAGCATTAGCAAGATTGAGGAGAAACAAGCAAAGCTATATGATAAAGTGGAAGAATCAGAAGGAAACATTAAATTAACAGTAAACAGTATAGAGAGGAAGGCTGAGGAGAAAATCGCAGAATTAGAATTAAAATTAAAAGCTAGGATCAGGCAAGAAAATAGTCAGAATAGGCCAGTTTTTGTGAATAGCACACACAGGGAGGTAGAACTGGGTAAGTTCAGCAATTGACAGGGGTGCCCAATGGAGTTCATGAACACTATAGAAAATAAATTCGGGGAGAGGTTGGAAAATGGTAGTATTGAGTGGTGCCAGGTAGTTGAAATTTTAGAACAAGTGTTTGTGGGGGAAACGAGGAATTGGTTTGCTGTCTACAGAGACAAGTTTACTGATATTAATGACTTTAAAATGAAATTCTGTGAAAAGTTCTGGAATGAGGTTATTCAGTCGCAGCATCGTGAGGGAGTAGTGTGTGGTAAATATAACCCTAAAGGAAGCTCCACCATGACCGAATACTTTTTAGGGCAGGTATTAGTGTGTAAATATCTGGATGGGTTGAAGGAGGAAAGTGATGTGGTGAGGTTGCTACTTAGGCACTTTCCCTATAGGATCAAGGAGGTTGCTTGTATCCAGAATGTAAAAACAATATCACAAGTAGAACATTTGTTAAGCACATTTGATGCACTAGGGAGAGGGGGTTATGAGGACAATTTCAATCGGAACCAGGGTAATAATAATAATAGACCTAATGAAGCCAGGCATCAGGAAGTTCAAGGGAACGGTGGCGAAGGGGCCAACGCTCAAAATAGAAATAATAATAATCAGCTAAATCAGAACAGAGGAAATGGCTATGGTAATCAGTATCAAGGGAGGAACAATGATTTCAGGGGAAATCAAGGGAGGAACAATGATTACAGGGGAAATCAAGGGAGAAACAACGATTTCAGGGGAAATCAAGGGAGAAATTATAATGACAATAATTACAACCAGAATAGGGGTCAAGGAAGAGGACGGCCTAGTGGTAGTAATATACAGCCAAACAATGACAACACAGCCCAGAACAACCAGACCAGTTCAGTAGTTAGTTGTACTACGGCCAGCTGTAGCGGTTCTTTAAACGCGAACCAGGCTGCGAAGTAAGGTCAGAATCTCAGTCTGTAGCATGCCCTGTCCATACAATTATACAGGAACCCTATGACCTAAATGTAAGAAATGAATTATTACATGAACTAAATGATGAAGGTATTATTCAGGAAGTGGTTAGTAAGAGCCCCATAGTTAAATTTAACGTGTCCGAGGCGTACACAGATGTTTTAATTGATAGTGGTTGTATGAAGAGTTGCATAAGTAGTGCATTCTATGATAAAATGAAAGGAACTGGAGTAAATTTTGAGGAGATGCCAATTAAAAGCACTTTTGTTATCACAGCTGTTGGGAAGAGGTCTAAAGTAATTTCTAAGCAAGTTTTAGTAGACATTAAAATTAATAATCATGTAGAGAAGCAGATTTGCCTTGTAATTCCAAATTTAGTATTCAGTGTTATCTTGGGTTCAGAGTGGCTAAGTAGAGTGTCGGGTAACTTATGTTATGATGTAGGGAGTTTGAAATTTAAATGGGGAGATTCTGAAGTAGAAGTAGCGTTCAATGACCATATTCAGAGGAGTAGTATTGTAGGTGTGATTTGTACTTTAAATGAGATATCGCCAGCCGTAGAGCGGGGTTCTCCATGTTTTGTGGGCAGTGTGATTACGAACGGAAGTCTAGAGGACTCGTTACGTGATGCTGCATTTCAGGGAAATATAGAGGTGGAACAATGTGTTCGGCTCTATGATGTGTTATGGTGTAATAGGAGAGTTTTTGAAGATCGCATTGGTATGGCCCATTGCTATACACATTCATTGAACGTTATTGATAGGTCAGTATTCACAGGACATAGATATCCTGTACCTTTCGCTTATCAGAATGCAGTTGAGGCACAAATTAATCAGATGCTTGAAGATGGGATTATTGAGCACTCTAACAGTCCGTATGTTAATTCTTTGATCACGGTACCCAAGACCGACGGCACAGTTCGTATTTGTTTAGACGCTCGTTTGGTTAACAGTAGAATTAGTTCAGATCAGCTGAAATCTATGTCAATAGTGGAATTAATGCAAACATTTGAGGGGAAGAAGTATTTCACTTGTGTAGATTTGAGTTCCAGTTTTTGGCAAGTGCCACTTATGTACGAAGATAGACCATTTACAGCTTTTAGTCATAAATATAACCTTTATCAATTTTGTAGAACACCTTATGGGTTAAAGAGTAGTTCAGCAGCTTTAATTAGGGCTTTAAACATCGCATTAGGGGATGACACAGGAGAGTTTGTAACCATTTACATAGATGATATGGTAATTAGTTCACGCAGTTTTGAGGAGCATCTACGTCATTTAGATATAGTATTTCAGAAGTTAGATCAGGCAGGGTTCACTTTGAAGCTGTCTAAGTCGTCATTCTGTCAGTCAGAAGTGACATTTTTAGGTCATAGAGTGTCGAGTAGAGGTGTGACACCAGAAGAAAGTAGGGTTAATAAGATACTTAACGCAGAGGTGCCACAGAATGTTAAACAGTTAAAAACATACCTGGGAATTTGCAACTTTTTCAGGAAGTTCGTTCTTAAATACTCAGGGTTGGTAGAACCATTCAGGGAATTGCTTAAAAGTGGGACTCGGTGGAGATGGGAGTCCAAGCATGAACAGGCTTTTAGAGCGCAGAAGGAAGGTTTTGAGAAAGCTGTAGTGCTGAAATATCCGTTAAAAGATAAGGAATATGTGGTTATGACAGATGCTTCACATATAGGCATTGCTGGAGTATTATGTCAGAAAGATGATGAGGGTAATCTGTGCATTGTATCTTTAGCCTCGCGAAGACTGACAGTAGCAGAGAAAAGATACACGACATGTTCCTTATTGTCAATTAATTTCAGTATACAATTACGACATTCGTAAATTGCTGTCTGTGTAGATTTTTCCGTTCTGAATCCATGTTGTGAGTTTGATAATATTTTATTTTTATCTATGAAAAATATTTTTTCCCACAATTTTTGCAATACCAGTTGGTAAGGTAATAGGACGATAGTTATCTAATTCATCTTTTGAACCGTTTTTGTGCACTGGAATTACTTTTGATAACTTCAAAATATCCGGGTAAGTTCCTGAGAGAATTGAACTGTTTATTAAGTGGGTAAGTGGATTTATTATATTTTCTGCACATTTCTTTAAAATTGCATCAGGGATGCCATCAATGCCAGCACAGAATTTATTTTTTAGCTCTTTTATAACTATTCTTACCTCTTCACTTGTGACATGATTTATAAATAAAGAATCACTGCATATATTTATTTTATTATTAGAATTTAGTGTATTTATCTGTGATTTATTTAATAATTTTTGTGGAATTTCCAGAAAATAGTCATTAAAAGTGTTTGCTATTTCCTCTGGATTATTAATCAATTTATTATTTCTGGTCAGTGTAATGTTCCTTTGTATTTTAGCAGATTTTCCAGTTTCTTTCTTTATCACCGACCACATAGCCCTGTTTTTATTAGATGATTGGGAAATAAAATTATCATTATGCATTTTCTTTGCTAGTCTTATTACCTTATTTAATATGCTAGTGTATTTTTTGTAGTATAAATTGAATTCAGGTGTTGTGTGGTATTGTTTATATAATCTGTGCAGAAATTTCTTTCTTTGACATGAATTTATAATCCCTGTTGTTATCCAATTTCTAGTTTTGTTATTTTGAACAGTTCTTCGTTTAAAGGGGAATGCTATTTCAAAATAGTTTTTAGGGTACTGGTAAATGCATTAAATTTATCATTTACATTTTCTAGTTCATAAATTTCTGACTATGATTCCTTATTTAATAAGTCATTGAAATATGTAACATTTGATTCAGTGAATGACCTGCACTTTGATTTTACTCCATTATCATTATTATTGATTGTTTCGGATACTTCAAAACTCAGTATTTGTCCATGGTGGTCACTAAAACCCGGACAATAGACTTCTATTGAATGGTGATATTTATTTGTATTTATAAAAATTTGATCAGGAGTGGTTTTACTAAATTTTGTTATTCTTGTTGGGGTATTTACTGTAGGTTTCAGTCCATAGGAAATTAGTAACTGTGTTATTAATTCACAATTTCTATCAAATTTTAAGAAATCCACATTTACATCCCCACAAATTATTATATCGAAATTTACTTTTCTCATGTTATTGAGTAACAATTCTAATTTATCTATAAATAAAGGAAACTTTCCTGACGGAGAACGGTATACGCATACAATTATTAACTTAAACTGCTGTATTTTTACGTTAGAGAATTCAAAATCCTGTTCCATAATTAGATAATCATAAGCTGTTAACTGTTCATGATCTAAATTATTTCGTAAGAAGATGCAAGTACCACCTTGGCTGATATTAGATCTAAAGTATTTACTAGCTTTTGTAAACCCCGGGAAATGAATTAATTCGAGTTGTTCCTCTTTCAGCCAATGTCTGAAATACATAGTGCTGAGATGTCTTTAAGTTCATTTTTAAGCATTAGATTTATGTAATCAATTTTATTATAAAGAGACTGGACATTCTGATGGTAAATTTTAAATTTGTTACTTTTGCCAGCTTGTGTTGGTGATTTATTTACATTATTATTACCATAATTGTTATTATTATTGTTGCTAGACAAATCCGAAATACCATTGTTACACTTCGTTAAATTTGACTTCAAAAGATCTGATTGCCAAACCTCACGTTTGGCTTCTTCTACCAGTTTTCCTGCTTTCACTCTAATGATATTACTGTTGAATTATTCTTACCATTTGAATTTACAATTTTGCAGATTTCATCACTAAGATACTCTTTTCCTAATCTATTTAAGTGTAGGCCATGCCGAGTGTGGAACTTCCTGTCTAATTTACTTACATCTACAATTTGGACATTTGGAAAACTCTTACAAATTTTATGAATTTTTCCATTTGTAGCCTCTATTTCTACATTTACACATGATTTGGGAATTAAATCGTATCTCTGCGGAATGTTTACGATAATGACATTTGTTTTTTGCATGGATGGCAATGTACCCTTTAAATCTTTTATTACCTTTTTACTCTCATTTCTATAGACGTCGTTTGCTCCAGCGATGATCACTGCGTAGTCCTTTGCAGTAAGGGACGCACTCTCTCCTATCATTCCGTTCATGACCTATGCAATTTGAGCTCCTGGCTTTACTGTCGAAGTGACCTCCATTTCTCTGCTTCTCTCCAATACGCTTGCTGCTACATCTTGCCCGTGGCTATCCGCAAATATCCGCAACTTCCTGGATTTTCTTGGACAAGCACTCCAAATGAATTTGAGACGGGAATTTCAGTTACATGTACTCCATTTATAGGACTAGGCTTATTCAATCTTACCTTACCAGCAATCACTGTCGACCAAGTTTCCTTGCTTTCCTCTCTGTTTCCTTTTAATTTATTCATCTCTTCCATCAACTTAGCAATATCTTCCTTTAGCAGCATTATAATTTCGTCTTTTGAGGACAGTTCGTTTCTCAGGTTATGACATTCGCATGACTGTAGCGGTAGGCCTACATTACGACAATCGGTTTCAGTTTTCTCCTCATTCAATTTTACCTGAGATCTTGTGATGATTTTATTTGCATTTTTTACTTTTATTTTGCATGACGAGCATAAATCCGTTACGGTTACACTACCTGACGAGACACTAACACTGTTTACTGTCGTCATACTAGAGATCAAAGTTAGCCTAGATGGTTACACCAAATTACACTAAATTTATTTTAATTATTACTACCTAATAGAATTAATCTAATTACCTACCAATAAAGAAGAATGTGAAATACGTATATCTTCCAATCGGGTGAAGTCTCGTAAAAGCACCACTGCTCTACTTGGTTCAAACAGTGATTGAAGAAGTCACCGAATCTTTGGATACACGTTCCCACAACTTAGTTTAAGTTTATTAAATTATCAATACGAATTTCTAAATACTGTCCATATTCCGTATTACACTTGATCTAAGGAAAGTAACTTTATAGATTTTAAACCTCTGTTATAATATTTTACCACTTTTATCAAATATTTACACTAGCTGCTATTTCACTACACTTTCACTGTGACGCCATCTTGCCCACACCAAGTGGCAAGTAATAGCATCCACTGTCATCACCTAACGTCAAGGAGTTATTTATTTTCACCATGTGCCCTAACATTTCATATTCATGCAGAAAGTTACAGTAGTCTTGCTTTAGTGCGGGCTGTTTGCTATAGCACTGCTCTAGCTGAGTTAACCTTGACATAGCCTGACTAAATGAGTCTCGTAATACTTCTGGCTCTTGCTTAAGAGGCAAGCGAACTACAAATCTACCAGATTCATCCCTCGTAGTGTTATCTGTGAAATGTTTTTCGCAGTCTTTTTCTTCCTGAGTTTTGATTGGGGAAGAGAGATCCTCTATTTCCCAGAACCGTTGTAACTGGGCATCTAAGTTGTCTTCTATTCGCAAAAAGCATGAGGCTAATCCTAAGCATTCTTCTCCCTATGGTCGAAATCGTCCTGAAAGAATCCATCCAAATTCAGTCTCTTGGAGGACTGGATAATTTGGTGATCGTGTACGATGACCAGGCTTCAGTAATGAAAGGAAATTCTCTGCGCCGATTAATAATTGAGCCTTTGAAAGCCCAAGTGGTGTAACTCCTCTCGGAATAACTCGCAAGTCTAACCTTTGTGGCAGACAGACGCAATGCTCACTTCCAATGTTTCACACACACTGGCCCTGAGCTATGCCTGCTAGCCATAAGGTTTAGACTTCCCTGTAATTCTGAGAGGAGTTAGACCACTTGGGCTTCCAGCGGCTCAATTCTATGTCTCCTGGCTGAAAAAACTTAGGGTCAGCAAGTGTTACATCAGTGGGCAAGTCCCAATGATCGTGTTGAATAAAGCTGCTAGGCATGCTCCCCGTAATAAGTGGAAGGATAGAGCATGACATATTAATTGTGAATTCACTCACAGTGGATTGCAGCAGCAACTGAACACTGTGCTTAGTTTGAGAAAGAAAGTTATTTATTCCACTAATTGGTATACCGGTAGGGTTTTTGTATTTTCTTATACGTAATCTCTGAACAAGACCTTCCGTACAGAGATCTGTCTGGCTGCCACTATCCAACAATGCTCTACATACATGCACTTTCCCGTCAGAATCCATGACTCTTACTAAGGCCGTAAACAACATCACCCTAGCCGAGTATCGATATCCTATGTTGCAGTATGTGTCCGTTTGGTTAGAAGCCACTAGGTGTTGACTTGAGCCACCATCTCTACCTGACCGAGTACCTTCATTTTGCTTGTGTAATGATGTGTGGTGCTTCTTGTTGCACAACTTACAACTACGTGATTTGCAATATCTCAGTGTGCATGCAATTATAGCATAGACCTCTTTCCTTAACTATTTGAAACTAGGCTGAGAGCTGCAAATGTTTCACACAATACTATGATTGTCCTGACAGTAGAAACATTTCACGTGGTTGGTCGTGATATAAGAATAACGTGCTTGAGTGTCTTCCTGTGACTTGACCTTACTCCGCTCAAATTGCTGTCTGGGCACTACAGTGGTGTGTTGTGTGCTTGGTAACTTCTCTAGTGCTTGTCGCTTATGTTACACAAATGATAATAAGTCATTGAGGGACAGAGAATTATTCTCCACATGCGATAATTCCCAGTCTCGCCTAGTACTGATATAAAGTCCTCGATCATACACTTGAGTCAGTATTACTTCGTGCAGTGGAATGGTAAGTTCCAAGGCTATAAGTGCGTTTAAATGACTGTTGAATGTATTTGAATACCTTACGAGTTCTTTAGCAGATTCACTAGCAACTGGTTTTAGGCTTAAGAGATCTTTAACATGCGTGGCTGCTATAAGCCTCTTATTCTCAAATCTGTCCTGCAGCATTTTCCAGGCTATCTTATAGTTCACTTCAGTTTAGGAAGGTTTTGTATTAATTGGCTAGCCGGCCCCTTGAGAACTGACACGAGATAATGAAACTTTTGAACAACCGGTACCTGGTTATTGTTATGCACCATAACCTTGAAACTGTCTGCAAATAAGAGCCAGTTTTCATACTTCCCATCAAAATAAGGAATATTGATTGACGGAAGTTTCAACCCTGACATAGTGCCTGCTTGGGTTCTGCCTGAGCTTTCTAAATGATGTGATGCCTCTTCAATATTAGTGATTATGTTACCCATGTCACCCTCAGTCTTATAGTATTTAGTTTCAAATTCCAATCTAGCTTGTTCATGAACTTGCTCATTTTCGGTATCTCCTAGTTCTAGTTCAGACTGAACATCGTCAAACTTGGACATTATAGCACCCATATCGTCATATCTCAATTTAATTTCATGCAAATTAGATCGCTGCTGGTCGCCTAGATTTTCTACGAAGGTCTGCATGCGCGTAAGCTGAGCTCTTAGCCGTGCCCTATGCTTGATCAGTTTCTGTTTCGTGGCAGGATCCATTATTAATAGGATGATTGTAAAGAAAAGGAGGCCTGAGCAACTTGTATTTACTCACCGAATTACTTATTTACTTAACCTCTGGTGATGGAACATCGATACTGGAACTGGCAGATGATGTCATCAATGTGGACTTCTAAGTACGGTACTGTAATTCCATGGACAGTTTTGGATTTCGTATCCGGTCCGGTACAGGCCATATGTTGATGCATATCAATCATGTAACATTTAATCATATAATTACCCTTATCATTCACGCCAAATGAAACACACATTCAGTAGTACTCATAGTATTGCCCAGAACCATTATGCCATTGTCGAGTGTTTGCATCACAAGCACACAGGCCTGCTGCTTCACGATACAAAAAGGCACCAAACGGTCTAAGGTGCCGTGACTCTTGCTTCACGACACAAAGACACCAAGCGTATCTATGATGCCGTGACTGGGAACGGAACAACAGCTGTTACCACTTCTTCTCTAGTTATACCTACACCATCTTCAAAAATTGATCTTGGATTTTCCTCATTGAGCAGATATTCTTTCCTTAATACTGCTTTCCTCTTGGAGCACCATTCCCTCCTCATTCTTTATTTGTCTGACGTAGGTAAAATCTTTTGTTGCCTTGTCTCGTGCTCTAGCTATTCTGAAAATCTCAGCACTCGTCTTAGTTGACTCCAAGTTCTCATAAACTTTATTCCACGCAGTTGCCTTTGCTTTTGCCACAGTATTTTTAGCAGTTTTATTTGCCTGTCTGTAACTCTATCATTTTCTGAGCCAGATGCCTCCCATTGCTTTTTGGCACACCTTTTTGCTTTGATTGCATCTTGTACTTCATTGCTCCACCACCATGTCTCTCTGTCTACTGGGGGTCCTTTTCCCGAAGTTTTGCCGAGCATCTCTTCTCCTACTTTCCGGATGACACCACCATTTGTTTCCCACCACTTCTGTACTCCTTCACTTCACTTTGAAATCACGTTTTAACTCTGGGTCCTTCAGACTCCACCACTTGATTCTTGGTAATGTCTGTTTTATTCTTCTATTGTTTGTACCACTGTACACCCAGTCTAGCACTAACACTCTATGTTGTATTGTTACATGTTCCCCTAATATAACTTTGCAGTTCTTTATTTCCTTCAACTGATGCCGTCTACACATTAGGAAATATATCTGACTTTCTCTACCACCACTTTTATATGTTACCATATGTCGCTTACTTTTCTGGAAAAAGGTGTTGCATATAGCCAAGTCAAATGCCAGAGCAAAATTCACTACTCTCTTTCCTTCTTCATTTCTTTCACTATAACCCCCACCCCCATGGACTCTCCTCAACAGTCCTTCATCGGCGTTACCAATATGCCTATTCATATCACCTCCTAGGAACACTCTTTCCCCATCTGTATATACTGACGAGTTCCTGTTCAAGGTCTTCCCAAAAAGCATCCTTCTCTTCATCTGTACATCCTATTTGCGAAGCATAGGCACTAATGATGTTCACGCTTCCTTCAAGACATAGTTTGGCACTCCTTATCCGGTCACTTCTCCTCCTAACACTTAATAGGGCCGACTTCAGCTTATTCGAGAGAATAATACCCACTCCATTTCTGCCTTCACTATTAGTTTCACTGAACAACAACTTAAAACCACATCTGAGTTCTCTGGCCTTACTTCCCTTCCATCTTGTCTCTTGCACACATAAAATGTCGACTTTCCTCCTCTCCATCATGTCGACCACCTCTCTTCCTCGTCCGATCATTGACCCCACATTCAATGTCCCTATTCTTGTTTGGACTTGCTTCTTTAACTGAGCCCGTCCTTGACTCAGTAGCCTTCGTACATTTCTCACAAAGGGCAGGCGGGACCTTTGCGCGTCGCCTGCGGGGGACTCCCTAGCATTTTCCGAGGCTGAACTTGAAGAACTTGCCATATTGGTTTGGGAGGACATGTTTTACAGCCGGATGCCCTTCCTGGTGCTAACCCTTACACTCGGGAGAACAGAAACTGAGAAAAATCCCCAGCCCCCAACTCAATCTGCTCGTCGACTCAACCTCCCGCTGGGGTTGATTACCCAACCTTCCACTGGGTTGCTCGACTTAACAGGAGGCACCGCATGTAGATTTGAGTTTGGAGTTGGAGTGGAGAGGCTGAGGGGATTTACTTGCTTAATCCCTATATTAATTATGCTGTTGTTATGCATCGACGCGTCACACTCCCATTTGCCCCTGGTCTTCTGGTGTTCTGAAGAGCCCTCCTGGTACTCCAAGGGCCCCTGTGAAACGTGGACACTAAATAAAAATGAAAAGAACCGTCTTGAAGCCTTTGAGAGGTGGTGCTATCGTAAGATGATAAATGTGACGTGGAAAGACAGGATATCGAACACAGGGGTTCTCGACACCGTGAACCAACGGAGATCAATCCTACGCACAATCCGTAAACGTCGTCTCGCATGGTGGGGTCACACAATGCGCCACTCCAATTTAATGAGAACTGTGGCAGAAGGGTTCATTGAGGGAAAAATCCACGAGGAAGACCTAGAAATACCTTCCTTAAACAAATTCTAAACGACCCAAACACAGAATTTTAATTCAATGAAGGAAGCGGCAAATGACAGGACGATCTGGACATGTTTTTATGGCAACTAACCAGTCTTAGGACTGCAAACCAATGATGATGATGATGATGAATATCGTATGGCCTCGGGTGCAGGGTGCAAGCTTTGTTATTTGACACCCAAAGGTTAGCTCGCATGTCGAATTTCGTTGTTCCTTAAAGCACTATGAAAGTCAAGGAGGTCAGATATCTAAGCTCCTTGAACACTATAGCGCCTTCTGGTAGATAAATGAGGAACTTTGTGTTGGCGGAAACTCTCCAGATTAATTTTGCCATTATGAACACGTCCTACTGAATTCAAATGGGTTCTTTGACATGCCAACATCGTATGACATGGTGTCATAATTTTTGCCGACTTTCAAAAATCACTTACCACGGCCGGGAGCGAACCTGCAACCGACACGTTGACCACTCGCCCACCGTGGCAGGCATTTTTCCCAGTGCACATCCATCGCAGAAATCCTCTTTACACATGTCTACATTGATGTTCATCTGTTTCAGTACATTCTTGACGTGCGCTTTGTATTGATGACCAAATCGTTCATGGTAGATCTGCAGTTTGTCCAACGATGTAGCTAAATTCACATGAATTGGTTGCGCCAGTTTCACCACGCGCATGTCAAGTACATACAGACCATGACTCACACGTCCAGCCATCATCGCCTTTCCAGTAACCTTGTCTTCAATTCGAACAGTTTGGTCGTCAAGTCTTGCACAGAAACCTTTCCTTGCAGCAGCTTTCACAGAAAACAGATGAGCCAATGCATCGAGAACACACTAAACGTCAGTCATCTCAGTACTCAACCAAGCGTTGTTCAGCCGCACTTGAATGTTTATGAGCTAGTATGCTCACACCTCGTTTTCCTATCTTCTCTGGAGCAGCATACTTCACGCATGTCGTAAAATACTGTTTGTTCGCGGTGATATGATTTGTGGCGCCACTATCGCAGTACCACCCGTCGGCTTGAACACAGTCGCCGTTTAACGCACTCATAGCATGTGTCAGAAACGAAGCATGGTTCTCCTTATTTTTGTTTCTAGTGTCACCCTCTTTCTTCTTCATCGGACATTCACTTGCCCAATGGCCCAATTCCTTACATATGAAACATGGAAACTTCTGCTTAACTCGTTTAACATTTTTGTTCGACTTGTTATCAACGCTGCCTTTGTCACTGCCATACTGGGAATGCTTCTTGGGAGCATTACGTACCACAAACGCAGTCGATTCCACGTTTCCTTGGTCACGCAGTTCAATCGTGCACAATTTTTCAATCAACAAGTTCACAGTTTGATTTTCCGTCGGAATCGTGTCCCACACATCCTTGAAATTATCATATGTGTTTCCCAGCGTGGATAAAATTCGACCGTTCAAAATCCTTTCAGATAACGTGTTTTTGTTGTGCTTTTGGAGTTCGTCGTTCAGATCCTGATAAAGCTTCTGTAACTTCGCGACATGGGTGCTGATGTCCTCCTTGTCGTCACGTGTCACTCGGAAGAATGACTCGATCAACTTGTTCAGTCGCTGCGTACTGCTTCGTTCGAACCGTGCGTTCAATTTTGTCCGAATTTCACTGGCATTGGTGCACGTCAACACGAGCTCTGCAACAGATTTTCCTGGCGCACCTAGCAAACTGGCCGCTTTCGCGTCTTCTTTCAACCACTGCTTATATGCCGCCTTTTGTTGCGCAGTTGCATCTGCCGGCAACACAGGACACTTTTTCGTACCATCAACAATTTTTTCCAGTTCATACGACCGTAAAACATCAACACGTGCCATTTCCACTTTGCCAAGTCTTCAGGTCCTTCAAGTTTATCCACTTGAACTTTGTAATCACTGCCGGTTGCCATTTTGAGTTTATTCTTAACTCACAAAAAATACAGCACGTATTCCACAGGCGCTCAGCTTCGGATCCAGTCACGAGATAATACCATTTACACGTGGGCTGGGTCCATAACCTGTTAGTTTTAATGTAAATCTTTATTTCTTCTGTGGTGTTCAATCCAAAGATTGGTTTGTAGCAGCTTTCCATGAACTCCGGTCTGTGGCTAGTCACTTCATGTCCAAGTAATTATCACAACCCTTGTCGTGAATGATTTGTTTTATGTATCCCAGCCGTGGTCTACCTCTACAGTTCTTTCATTCCACAGTGCCCTCCAGTATTGTGTGCAGAAGACTTTCATGCCTCAAGATATGTCCATTTCCAATTGTCTCTTCGGTGAGTAAGCATATTCCATAAACATTGCTTCTCTCCAATCCTCTTCAGCGTTTCTTCATTACTGATTTTGTCCACCCTTGGAATTTTTAGTATTTTCCTGTAGCACCACATTTCAAAGGCTTCTATTCGTTTCTTATCAGCCAAGCTAAGAGTCCAGGTTTCACTACCATACAACAGTACGCTCCACACATATATCTTCGCAAGACGTTTCCTGAGGCTCATACTAATGTTTTTGCATGTAAAGAGCTTTCCTTTCTTGTTGAATGCTATTTTGGCTTGGTTGATGCGGCTGACTATTTCTCTTCTACTTCTTCCGTCTGCTGTTATTTTGCTACCAAAGTAAGTGAACTCCTGTACATTTGTCAGCTGTTCTCAATTAAAAGTACAACGAGGAGCTTCATACTGCCGGCTAAAGAGAAGAACGTTGGTTTTCTTGATCTTCATGTTATATTGGTTAAAGGTGGATTCTGCTACCTGACTTGATGGAAAGAGCTAGACCAAATGCTATCATAACCTAGGTTAATTAGTTTCAAGAGACCACACATGTTAAATCTAGTGTCAAGAAAACACACAAGAAAAATTTCATGATAATATATTAAGAATGAAATATTACAGATAGATCATAACATTAAATAATTTAAATAAATAATAGATTACATAATAAAATACAAAAATGTAAATATGAGCGAGGAACCGTGGACATGATGATATTCACGAATGTCTAGTGATATAACAAGGTTTACCTAAATGAAGGAAAATAACAGACCCCTTAAAGAAATTCCAATAAATTACCTTATATGTCCATAAGGATCAACGACATAGGTTCAATAAAATATTAATTATCCATTCGAGTATTTAATATTCCAATATTAGTCAGAGCAGAAGGCTATCACGTCAAGCTTAATACCAATCCAAACATGTCTACCCTTTTTTTTTATAACAAATTCACTCGATAATTGTTAACCAGAAAAAAACGAACAACAACAAATAGAGCCGAGACCTATCAAACAAGACTTTACATGAAATAAAATACGCATCATAATAAGTGATACTTGACACGGAGTTCATAAGGAACTATACTAAGAGCCAAAGATATGGAGAGAAATTACAGAAATAGGTTAAAAATAAAATATCTTTGCTCGGAGAAAAATATGACGTTCTGGACCATACAGACAAGGCAGACCGGATACAAACATTAAAATAAAATCCCTAGGAGTCTTAAACTCGAAAACACCAATTCGGTTACTGGAAAATAAATTAAATAGTTGAACATACATACCAAGCAGCCTACAGATACCATTTGAGGTTAGCACTTCACAGAAATAAACTGCAATATATCATAAAATATAAGGAGTTACACCAAGCAAACAATCACATCTTCGTATCAATATATCAATGAACAACTATAAGAATAATCCAGTATCCGATGATGTATATATTTTACAAACCTTTCGAGTATTTCTTCCGTTGGCCTACCTTAGGGTGAGTTGCCAAGGTACATTTCTACAAATTTAAACCAAGTATGAATTATCAGAAGTTCTTATTACACGTAGGTACATAATTGAAGGTGTTTTAGACTGGGGGAAATACCTCTAGATAGGCCGAAGCCAATCTAGGGCCCCGTAAATACGGTATTAGATCGCGTGAAATCACATCCTGACTTTGCTAGTTCCAAGCAGAAAAACAATAATACACAACAGACGTCGCTATTGGTTACAGCTTTTATTTGAAGTGTCGAATGTCGTCGATAACCAGCCTGCGAGCACAAGGATGCACGCGCGCTATCTCTTGCCTCACTAACCACACCAGTCTGTACGTCCACCACTACCAAGATGGCGCGACGTATTAATTTGAGTTTACACTGGTACAACATATAGTCAACAGATGTCGTAAGAGAGGTTTTTTTTTTCACTGCAAGTCAGAGATATAAATATTTCCGAAGAGTAATCCAGAGTTCGAGCGAGGTAGAAACGTATCAGATTCCATTTCTGCTAATGCATAATTCATATCATCTTCGTTTTCTGCCAGGACTGCGATATCATCCGCAAAGTGAAGCATGGCAATTATTTCTCCTTGAATCTTTAGACCTCCAGTCAGGGGCGCACCCAGGGGGGGGGGGCTTTGAGGGCTTAAGCCCCCCCCCCCTAAAAACCTGGGAACACCTTAAAAACATTGCATCACCTAAACATAAAGAAACCTTCCAAGAAAAAATGCAACTTGATTTCTTACAGCTGTGTAATTTTTATAAGAATGACATAATTGAAAGTGGAGGAAACAACAAAGGCCTGCTTATGGCTGAGTTTGAACTGTGGCACAAGAGCTTCAAGACCACGCTAATATACCTAAAAACGCAATCGATGTCTTGAATCTATGTGACAAGGATTTGTTTCCTATTATCCACACATTGTTGAGAATTTTGTGTACCATCCATGTGACTACAAGCACTGCTGAGAGGTCATTTTCTACTCTACGTCGGCTGGAAACATATCTTCGAGTAGGGGAGAGCGAGGGGTTCTGCCCCCCCCCCCCCAACCACTACTCCCAATGCGAGCCGATAACTCCCGAACCCGTGGTCGGAGATTCACGAATGAGGTGTCGTTGGACTCGAGCTGACGGGGGCTTTCCTATGGACCACTCATTATATTTTTTTAAAAAAATTGGAAAATTTTTGTTTTCGAAAGTAGGTCATAGTTTGAAAACCAAACATGATAGAATGTTGCGCAATAGCTTAAACGAACGGTCTCTATGTCCTTTATTTTTTATAATATATATTTTTGGATTGGCGCTATTTTGGAAACGGTGAATTTTGGAAAAACGTTTGTTTGACGTTATTGAAAGGTGGGTATGCCCTCTAGGCGGGTAGCAAGTTTCAAGGGTGTAGGAGGAAAAACAAAATGATAGGCTACTTTCTCGCGAACATTGGTGATCATTGGCGAACGGATGGTCGGAATTTAACAAATGAGGTGTCGTTGGACTCGAGCTGACGTCCTCTTTCCTCTTTTCATTTTTTTTTTAAATTGTTTTTAAAAGTAGGCGATAGTTTGAAAACCAAACATGATAGAATGTTGTGCCATAGTTCAAACCAATGGTCTCTATGACCTTAATTTGTTTTATAATAACACTTTTTTATATTTTAAGATTTTTGAAAACCCTTAAATTTTGAATTTTTACTATTTTGGAAACTAACATGTTGACAAAAAAATGTATGACATAAATGAAAGGTCCCTAACCCCTCTACCATAAAAATAAATGTCAAGTCTCTTGGACAAAAAACTATGCATTTTAATTATTATTTTTTAAATGAAAGCGTGTTTGTAGACGGAGAGCCGGTAGCGCTTGACGTATGTTTCAACATGGCTATGATTGGCCATGGTGGATACTGGAAATGGCTATTTCTATGGGGGCGATGTATGGAAAAACGAGGGGTAGCTTTTCGATATTTTTTTTCCTATGACGAACGAATGAAGGCGAATATTTCGAAAATCCCTCATGACAATCTTTAAACATGTTGGTAAACACTGACCAGTAACCAGACAAAATTCATAATGGTATGAGGGGAAGTTGTTAACAACGGAACTTATTTTTTTTATGTCTGACTGGCAGCCAGAATGGGGAAACAGAATAACTGCTCGAGAGGCCAGCTTGGAGCCTGGCTAGTTGGCTAAGAGAATGGAATGTGGGTGAGAGCTGACAACATTGCTGTAAGATGATAACAGGTTGCAACCATTTGACAACTCTGTAAAAAGGTGATAACGGCTAGCCAGGCGAGCAGCAGCAGCAGGCAGAGGCCCCGCAGAGAGGAAAGGGGAAAGAGGGAAGGGTGAACACAAAGAGAGAATAGGAAATCACGTGACCACTGCAGAGCCTGCCAAGAGCAGTGAGGGACGAGGCCAGAGGACCGCGGGGAGGTGAGGGGTTGGGTAAGAGAGTATTGAGCATGTCACTGCAAATTACGCGTCATTCCAATGGTAAACGTTACTGTGTTAACATAGGCTGTGTCTTATGTGTATAAAATTAATTGCATTCGTGTGCTAAACCCCAGTTGGTTACTATATTGGTTACATTATATATTTGAGGTAAAGTGTTGGAATAACACTGTTTAGTTTATTTTATGCTAATCAATGTTTACCATTTGATTGATGTATTGTTATTTTGTTTTGTTTTAGATAATTGGCATACCTGGTGTTGGGAGAGAGAAACCCCATTCCACTGAAGCCTAGGAGAAGGGAAAAGCAGGGCTTTTTACAAAGCAAGGTAAGATTTTATGAAAATGAAATATATAAAACCTGTTTTTTTAATATTTTATTTTATTTATTTTTTTGTTTATGAAAGATGCTATTGCGAATGAATATACTCATGGTGGTTTATTTTATTTCTTTTATAGAGTCTGAGCCTGACAACTGCTGTTGAGAACGTGTGTGTTTGGGGCCATTGCTGAAAAGTCTACGGCTGAAAACTGTGGTGAGATTGTTTCTTTAATAAAAATCATGTCTTTTGCCACTGCTACCGTTAGCTTAACTTGGGGACCCCTTGACTCTTGTTTTAAAAAGCGTGTTTGCTCTGGCCGCGTAGTGAATATTAGAGAGAGTTTAATCCCAAAAGACTTTGTCGAATCATGTTTTGACATTTTTAAAGAACAAATTTGTACAGCGCAAAGATTGCATACGGCTTTAAAGGTCAATACACAACTCGTGTGCGATTTCATTTACAAAAACAAGGACGGTGAGCATAAAAACCATTTTATATTGGCAGTAAAATGCAAGAGCTTTTGATAGCCGATAATCTGAACGAGTGGTATCAATCCCATGTGGTCAATGCCTTGCTATCAAAATTTGATAAACTGCAACAAGGACAAGCGTTAGACAAAATCCATTACCTGCAAATCAACATTTGTCATTTCAACCCGTTGAATGCTGGGTCTAGCTATATTAAAACACCACCAGCAATAGCTTCGAAAAAGGCACTGGTCAATATTGGAAATTTTGATGATGAATGTTTTCTGTGGGCTGTGGCTGCGTATTTGCAGCCAGCTCAAGACCGTCATGTTAACAGACCAGCAAAGTACAAGACCAAGTTTGATGAATTAAAACAAACATTAAATATAACTCGAGTGTCGTTCCCTATGGACCTAACCGAGATCCATAGGTTTGAACAAGATAACCAGGACTTTTCGTTCATGGTGTATGGCCTTGATGGTGATGATATTGTGGGTCCTCTTTATGCCACAAAAGAACCGAAACGACATCACATTCATCTTTTATATCTGTCTTACGGAGAGGTGAATCACTATTGCCTGATTAAAAGCCTGAGTAGATTGCTAAGCAGTCAAATGTCTAAGAGAAAGTGTGCAAAACATATTTGTGATCGTTGTCTGCAATACGTTTGGACGCCTACCTCTTTGGAACGCCATAGGGTAGATTGTGTTTCTCAGGAAGCGGTGAGACTGATATAGCCACAAGGGGACAAGGCTGTGTTAAAGTTTAAGGACATTCATAAGCGTGACACGGTTCCCTATGTGGTGTACGCAGATTTCGAAGCTCTCACCACACCCATGGCGGGATGTGAACCTGATCTCACCATGAGCTCAACCACACCCATTCAAAAACATGAACCTTTTGCCATAGGATTTAATGTGGTGTGTGCCTATGACCCCACACAATCCGTTTACAAATACCGTGAGGGGCCAGATTGTGCCAGATGGTTTTTGGATGAACTTTAAAGTTGGCCGATCATGTACAGGGATTACTGGCCCACCCAGTACCCATGAGCCTAACGCCACAACAGCAGCAGCAGCAGTATGAGCATGCCACGACATGCCATATTTGCGAAAAGCCACTGATCAGTGCTGAACACACCGTTCGTGATCACTCGCACTTTACGGGGGAGTTTCGTGGATCTGCGCATAGTAAATGCAACTTGAACTTTCCAGCTCCTCGTTTAATCAGTGTCTTTTCCCACAATCTGGCAAATTATGATATTCAGTTTTTGATTCGAGAATTGGGTCATGTCAGCAAGGGCTCGTTTACCATTATCCCCCAAAACCATGAGCGTTTTATAGCCCTGACATGGCGGTTGAGCAACTTAAGCATTCGATTTTTGGATTCCTTTAAGTTTATGGCATCCTCGCTAGACAGTCTTGTGAATCGCTTGAATGAGGAGGAATTAAAACATACTAGAATGCATTTTAATGATCCTAAGCAATTTCAATTTTGCATTCGGAAAGGTATATTCCCGTATGATTTCTGCAACAGCTGGGACGTCTTAAAGCAAACAAAACTCCCACCACAAGAGAAATTTTACTCGAAACTAACACGTAGTACCGTTTCCGATGAAGACTATGCACATGCATGTCAAGTTTGGCGAGTGTTTGACATGAAGACGCTAAGTGAATATGCTATGCATTACCTAAAACTGGATGTATTGCTGCTCACCGATGTGTTTGAAAAATTTCATGTGTTTTGTCAGCACATTTATGGTCTTGACCCGGCTCACTATTATACGAGTCCTGGGCTCTCGTTCGATGCCGCTTTGAAATACACTCAAGTGGAATCGGATTTACTCACTGATGTAGACATGGTTCTATTTTTTGAAAAGGACATTCGTGGCGACTTTGTGTCGCTTAACCAACGCCATGCCGAAGCGAACAATGTCTACATGCCTGATTATTCACCAGACAAACCGGAATCATACTTAATGTACTATGATGTGAATAATTTGTATGGTTACGCCATGAGTCAGCCATTGCCCTATGGCAAGTTTGCTTGGCTGACAGACAAACAAGTGTCAGAATTTGATCTAAACATGGCTAGCCAAGAAACAGGCCGTGGATATGTCTTAGAAGTGGATATTGAATATCCCTCATCCTTGTATGATCAACATGCCAATTTCCCATTCTGCCTTGAGCAAATGGTCCCCCCCCCCCCTCCAACAGTAAAGTGAAAATTGAAAAACTTATGAGCACACTTTAAAACAAAAATCGGTATGTGCTACATATCCAAATGTTAGTGCAATGCCTCGCCCAAGGCTTAATGTTGAAGAAAATCCATAGAAGTATTTCTTTTGCTCAAAAACCATGGCTCAAGCTATGTGTTGCGACTCAACACAGAGCACCGACAAATGGCAACACAGCAGTTTGAAATTATTTTTTTCAAATTAATGAACAACTGCATCTATTCTATTATTTAAACTAGTTTTCATGATGGTTCCGTATTGACGTACTAAATAGCTTTAACAACAAATTGTATATCCGCCTTAGTCAATACATAAACGAAAATAAATTATAATTACACTTGCTCCTGGTACATGTTTCGGGGATTAATTGCTTTTATCCCCTTCATCAGCCAAGACAAATATTCGAAGAAAGATATAAGATAGCGTAGCACTCTAAAAATAAATGGCTATTTAAGTTAATATGGTGCACCATATAAGTAGGTCACAGGAAAATGTTGAGCATAACTAAAAACATATATGTAACAGCGAAGATATTCAGCCATCAAAACACAGAGAATCAGTGGACAGTTAATTCGTAAATCCGCTCCAAAACACTGGTCGAAGCTTGAATTGGCAAAAATCACAATACTTCACCATATGGACACAACCAATGAAGAAGCCTTATGCTCAACAGGTCCAAAATCAAATGCCTGCATACGAACTAGACGAGCGTGGAAGGAACAACTTCAAATAGCAATGAGGTTAACTCAATGCATAACCTGAAAGAAGCAAAGGAAAAACAAACACCATAATAAAAGGGACCAAGGGGAAATTTATTGACTGAAATAATTATGAACACCTATAAAAATTAATTTATAATGATATAGAACGAATGCAAACTTAATAATATTCGAAAAACTTACTTCAGGTTAAGTCAAGGTATCAATTTTGAAGAGATTGTCTTATGTTTGAAAATTATTGTAAATAATTTATGGGTGTAGCCAATTCCAACACTCATATATATGGTAGCAGTAGATGATAAATATTGCCATTGCTAGTTCTGTAATAGGACGTATGTATGAGCGGAGCGCTACTATGAAAAAATAGATTCTTTGGGGAAAAAATGTTCAAAGTGGAAATTAAATAATGTAATATAATAAAAATCAAGTTGTAGGGAATTGTAATGGCAGAGGGATGTAACAGTATATTAATAAGTATGTAATTATGTATAAATATGTGATGTAGAAAAGTTATACTAAAGAGCATCTAAGGTGGTTTATTATTGGACTTACTAGTTAAGTTATTTTTGAGAGTGTCAAATAAGATATTAGAATCGAAAATGACTTCATTAAGATTCACTGGGTCTGAAATACTCTGTGCTGTGTTGATTTCAATGGATTCGAGAACATTCATCATAGTACCCTTGCTAGTGTAATGTAAGATTTCTAAATCATTCTCTATACTAGTGAATTTGTGGCCTGAATCCTCTATATGTGCGGCCATAACTGAATACTTTCTATATTTAGTGGCATTTAAGTGATCATTATATCTTGTGGTGAAATTTCTTTCTGTTTGACCTATATAATTGGCGTTACAATCATTACAACTTAATCTGTAAACACCGGATTTGCTGAATTTATCCTTCAAGACGAAAGAATTGGAATTAAAGAAAATGCTCTGATTAGTATTGTTAGTTTTGTAAGCTATTTTCATGTTAACCTTTTTGAATTTGTTAGTGATGCTATAAGTATGATGATTAAAATAAGTAAAAACTGCGTATGAGGGCTCATCTTTATGCTCAGGTTGAAGTCGTGTGATGGGCTTATTTTTTAATTTGTTGATAATATTAAAATGTATTGATGATTATAACCATTAACTCTAGCAATTTGATATATTATCTCAATTTCTTTGTCAAAATCTTGCTTGGAAAGAGGTAAATTCATGGCTCTGTTCACGAGGCTAATGAAGGTGGCTATTTTTATGACAGCCAGGATGGTTTGAATCTTGCCTTATAACAGAATGGGTTTGCGTGGGTTTCCTGAAAATTTGGTAATGCAGTCTGTTATCTTTTTTGAAAATGGTTGTGTCAAGAAAATTAATCTTATTGTTTGTGGCGGATTCCATGTTAAATTTAATATTATTATCAATATTGTTGAGTTGATCCAAAATTCTATCAATCTTTTGAATATTATCGTCAATAATGATGAACACATCATCAACGTATCCACCCCAAAACGTAATCCCCATTATTTTATCTATTATTTCAGTTTCTTCTAAATGGTCGAGGTAAATGTTAGCGACCATTTAGAAGAAACTAAAATAATAGACGACCATTTAGGAGAAACTAAAATAATAGATAAAATAATGGGGATTACGTTACCAAATTTTCAGGAAACCCACGCAAACCCATTCTGTTATAAGGCAAGATTCAAACCATCCTGGCTGTCATAAAAATAGCCACCTTCATTAGCCTCGTGAACAGAGCCATGAATTTACCTCTTTCCAAGCAAGATTTTGACAAAGAAATTGAGATAATATATCAAATTGCCAGAGTTAATGGTTATAATCATCAATACATTTTTAATATTATCAACAAATTAAAAAATAAGCCCATCACACGACTTCAACCTGAGCATAAAGAAAAGCCCTCATGTGCAGTTTTTACTTATTTTAATCATCATACTTATAGCATCACTAACAAATTCAAAAAGTTTAACATGAAAATAGCTTACAAAACTAACAATACTAATCAGACCATTTTCTTTAATTCCAATTCTTTCAACTTGAAGGATGAATTCAGCAAATCCGGTGTTTACAGATTAAGTTGTAATGATTGTAACGCCAATTATATAGGTCAAACAGGAAGAAATTTCACCACAAGATATAATGATCACTTAAATGCCACTAAATATAGAAAGTATTCAGCTATGGCCGCACATATGGAGGATTCAGGCCACAAATTCACTAGTATAGAGAATGATTTAGAAATCTTACATTACACTAGCAAGGGTACTATGATGAATGTTCTCGAAACCATTGAAATCAACACAGCACAGAGTATTTCAGACCCAGTGAATCTTAATGAAGTCATTTTCGATTCTAATATCTTATTTGACACTCTCAAAAATAACCTAACTAGTAAGTCCAATAATAAACCACCTTAGATGCTCTTTAGTATAACTTTTCTACATCACATATTTATACATAATTACATACTTATTAATATACTGTTACATCCCTCTGCCATTACAATTCCCTACAACTTGATTTTTATTATATTACATTATTTAATTTCCACTTTGAACATTTTTTCCCCAAAGAATCTATTTTTTCATAGTAGCGCTCCACTCATACATACGTCCTATTACAGAACTAGCTATGGCAATATTTATCATCTACTGCTACCATATATATGAGTGTTGGAATTGGCTACACCCATAAATTATTTACAATAATTTTCAAACATAAGACAATCTCTTCAAAATTGATACCTTGACTTAACCTGAAGTAAGTTTTTCGAATATTATTAAGTTTGCATTCGTTCTATATCATTATAAATTAATTTTTATAGTTGTTCATAATTATTTCAGTCTATAAATTTCCCCTTGGTCCCTTTTATTATGGTGTTTGTTTTTCCTTTGCTTCTTTCAGGTTATGCATTGAGTTAACCTCATTGCTATTTGAAGTTATTCCTTCCACGCTCGTCTAGTTCGTATGCAGGCATTTGATTTTGGACCTGTTGAGCATAAGGCTTCTTCATTGGTTGTGTCCATATGGTGAAGTATTGTGATTTTTGCCAATTCAAGCTTCGACCAGTGTTTTGGAGCGGATTTACGAATTAACTGTCCACTGATTCTCTGTGTTTTGATGGCTGAATATCTTCGCTGTTACATATATGTTTTTAGTTTTGCTCAACATTTTCCTGTGACCTACTTATATGGTGCACCATATTAACTTAAATAGCCATTTATTTTTTGAGTGCTACGCTATCTTATATCTTCGAATATTTGTCTTGGCTGATGAAGGGGATAAAAGCAATTAATCCCCGAAACATGTACCAGGAGCAAGTGTAATTATAATTTATTTTCGTTTATGTATTGACTAAGGCGGATATACAATTTGTTGTTAAAACTGCATCTATGGCAAGTCCATGGAGAATGTCCGCAAATACCGTGACATTAAATTGGTGAATGTCTGGGAGGGGCAGTGGGGTGCCCGGCGGTACATTGCCATGCCAAATTTCAAATCGATGAACATAATCGATGAGGATTTGGCCACTATTGAATTGAGTAGGACAAGTGTGACCATGGATAAGCCCATTTACATGGGCCAAGTCATTTTAGACTTTTCTAAATCGGTCATGTATCGATTCCACTATGAGTTTGCCAAACGCCATTTTGAAGATGTCTCTCTTTTGTATATGGATACGGACTAATTCATTTACCACATTCGCCACTGCAACCCCTATGACGTCATGAGGCAGCATAGTGACTGGTTCGACACCTCTTCGTATAGTGCTGACAACATGTTTCAGCTGCCCATAAAAAACAAGAAGGAAATGGTTGTTTAAAAGATGAATGCGGTGATTCCATTATGACGGAATTCGTAGGTTTGGCTTCGAAAATGTATGCTTATCGCACACTAGACTGCAAGGAAGCCAAAAGAGCAAAAGGTGTAGGTAGGGCAGTGGTAAAATCGCTACGTGTAGACGATTACTTAGCGGTTTTACGCACTGGCAAAGCTATGTCCCATACATAGTGCAGGATACAATCCAGCAACCATCATTTGTATCTTGTAGAACAGAGAAAACGCACCCTCGCCTCCATGGATAACAAACGTGTGTGGGCTAATAACTTGCTCACGAGCCTGCCCTCGGGTTATGACCGCAAGGAGGAGGAGGTGTGATTTTTCTGTTTGTTCGTTTAGGGACATGGCTTTTTGTAACTCGTTGATTTAGTATTTTGTATTTTGTAAATATTGGTTTTTGCCATTGTAAATAGTAGATTTTGTAAATAGTGGCAACCCACTTGAACCTTTTGCTCTTTACAAAAAGTTCTATGCAACCTTATTTTTATTTTTATTTTAAATTTAACCAAGTTGGGAATTGGAAAATTGTATATAGTGTGATTCTTTTAAAGCTGTACAAAGTTGTAGTGTTTGTAAATATGAAATGAGTAATAGAATTTTTTTAGTAACTTAAATGACTAGTATTTATATTGTTTTTTTTGTAATGTAAATCGTAAATGGAAAACTAAAAAAGTTCTTTTGGGATGAGTGTGCATGTGGAGAATGTGCTTTTGGGGATAAATAAAGTGGTTGTGTTTGTTCCCAAAGACAGGTATGGTTGTGTGAGTAGAGATAAAGCTGGTGTGTGTGTGTGAGTGTGTATGACCTGAGCAAACACGGTGAGGTAGGGTGGGTGGGGAGGGGGAAATTTTCACTTATATACTCATTTTGTTTTGTCGATAGTTTTCTTTCTTTGAAATGTAGCGGTGAATAGACATTATTTTTGTAAAAACAGTCTTACCTGCAGTGGTCGTAGACCTCAATGTTTCTCAAAACACACATAAACACATTGCAGCATTATCGTGGTCAAGCACTCGCATCAACATCATTGACAAATCTCAACTTTCAACATACACCAAATGGAAAAATGTGAAAACAGCAAAATGGGAAATCCATGTTTCTATAACACCAAAATTCAAAAAACGTAAAACAGCCATTTTAAAAACTGGAAATGGCCATGTGTGAAATATAAAAATTCAAAAACATAAAACGGACAATTTTAAAAAGTGTCATCAACAAAATGGAAAATCCATATCATCAAAAACGCAAAACTTGAAACAGGCATTTTTTAAAAACTGTAAATTGCAAATTGGCAAATAACAATGTGTGAAAATGTGAAAATGAAAAATCAGCTCATCAACATCATGACCTTTTTTAAAATTAAAATGAAACATTGTGTTCTGGTAAACCTTTGTTTTTTTTAAATTTCATAACCATAGGGATTGACAAAAGAAAAAATAGAATACAAACACATCCCAATTCCTCACTCCTCAATTCCTTAATGTTCATGTCCATGCATCATCAACTTTCCTTTCATAGCACTCATCACAATCAGGGCTGCCATTCTTTCACCCACTGAGGCATCACAGGATGTGAAGCGTTGTTTAGCTTTTTTCAATAACAATTTATCTGCCACATGTCTTAAACCAGGATGATTATGGCGATAAGATAGGTCATGTTCTTTGCATGCTTGATCCAAAAGATTAATGGGTACATCACCACGCTGCAAACGTTTTTCAAGATGAGTTCCAGGGCCACAAAAACGATAACCCGGAAGATGGATTTCGAAAGGTAAGTATTGAATCACTTTGTCAATGACGCCACTGCCAGTACAGGTCTGGCATATCCTTTTCCATTGATGGTGAAAAGTTTGGTCTTCCTCTTCCTCTGTGGACGATGTTTGTGTTTGTTGTTGTTGCTTTTTCTTGCCATGACACCCGTGGAATGAATCAACAAAGTCTTTACACGGACTATTATGACCGTGATACAGTTTCACTAGCTGACAAGTCGCGCACTGACGCATAGAGGGTATTTTTGACATGGCCACTTGCTTATGGTGATCGTAATCCGTACAGGGTTGCAATTCACTCAACACAGGGTCTTGAGTCCATGATTTTGGTACATGTTGCCAGATTTCTTTCACCGCGTTGGCGGCCACATAATAAATGAACGACTTGGGCAGCGCTAAGAGTTCCTCTTTGGTAAAACTGTCTAGTTTCTTTTTGCACACAAAGAGCTTCCCGATGGCTTTGTCGGTAGCATTGCCTTTCTCCATGGTATCACGTGTTGTAGATGTTTACACGTCGCTTGTAGAAATCTCACTGGCGTCATTCACAGGTAAATCTTGAGTTATAATTTTGTTCAACAACTCCCAGCAGGCATGGTTGGTTAACCAATGAAAGAGATGCCACGCATGCGCTAGGGCTGTATGGGTAATGTTGCCACAGGAACAAGTATCCATTAGCGTTTGCAGGGAGGGGCAGCCCAACTTCATGAGGTCGATACATTGACAGTAAGACGCCAAAAATGGTTGCAACCATTCACGTTTTTCATTATCTTTCACAAATACTACATTGGTCGAGGACAAGTGTGCTTTCATGACCACGTCCAAATATTTATAGGAAATGGTTCCTTGATTCCAGTCTAGTTGCCTATGATTTTCAATCCACTGGGTTTGTTTGCGGTCTTTATCACACAACAAATCAAAAGCATGGGGCGGTTTAAATAGCAAATGCGTAGCTTGCGATATCCAAAACGTGGTACAATCGATAATGGCCACTTGTTTAAATATAAATTTGTTGTCACCAATTTTAAAACCTTGGCAATCCACAATGAGTGTGCGCAACATGTTGCCGCTTGCCTGGACCAAGTTCAACTGACGACTCACTGACAATCAATGACTAAGGTGTGGTCATGACATGGACTTACCAGCCATGCTAGTTTGAAAAAAAGAAGGGGTTGGGTAGGACAGGAGGACATGAAAAAAATAAGAATTTTAGAATTACATTATTTTATTATCATAACACGTGTTACAGGCTTTTGTCATTTTGGGATAAGGACGATACCAACTCATACAACAATATAGTATCTTGTGTTTGCAACGTCCATAACACAAATTATGTCCCAATGTCTCTAATAGGATCTTGTTATGCGGCGACCGTGGGTTGCGTAGAGGAAAAGCGGGGCAAAGTGACAGGAAGGCTGTCAGTACCGAATGCGCGAGGTAGATAGATAGATAGATAGATAGATGGATTCACACATGGCAGTCGGGTCAATTTGTGCTCCATATAAATCGTGTTATTTCTGGTGAATATTCAAGTGGAACGATTTAAACATGTCTCTACGGGTGCAATAAGTTACACAGGACTATTCAATATATAACTTAGACTGCTAGATGCCCATATAATTACTGAATATCATGCCAATGGTTCTCGAGTAGCCTAAAAGTACAAGATGCTGGTCGGGATGTACAAATTGGTGAATTGATTTTTATATGGGCGTATTTACGTTAAGCATCTTAACAGAAGTTTCAGCGGAGGTGAAAGCAAATATTGGAGTGTTTGTGAATGTAAGAAATTGTAGGTGAGCGTATAAAGTCCGAAAAGTGAATTGATATAACTTTGTGGTTAGTAGGAAGAGTAAAGCCTAAATTGCAGCACGCTCAGTTCAACATCGAAGTTTATGGCTGCGCGCTGGAAGCAGACAGTGAAGAAATAGTCACTCGGGAGTTGGAAAGCTCTCATGCGCGACATGTGCAAAGGGATTGACATTCGCTTCTGTGCTGTCCACAGTCGAAAATAATAGTTTTCTCTCTTGGGACTGTGGGCATGTACCTGTGTCATTAGTAAGAAGGCATTTTAAGTCAGCCTGGTTGTGTTCAGGAGAGCTGCGTTTATTGGGGAGAAACATTTTTGATGAATCCAACAGCACATTCATAATAATGAGTAGCACTTGTTATAGAAGCCAATTTAAGTCCTAAATCAGAACCTTAATTTAAGATAATCGTAGTCCTAAGACTCTTGAACTAGGGAAGAACAATCTAATTCCCTCATCTTCACTTCACCCTCTGTTTTTTACCCAGCGAACAGGATGGTGTCGGCTGCGCTCCGTCTCTTTTGCGTATTCGTGGCTTTTAAATGCTGCTTAATATCGGTTAACGTTTGTGTTCGTGGCTACCGTGGCTACCATTTCGAGTTCGTGGAATGCTGGGAAGACTTCCTTGTGAACAATGAACTTAAAATAACATGCCATGTGCTTTGCTTGAATGGAACACAGTACCTGGCGTTGAAGCAACCAAGTGGTTGTCAAAGGTCCACGTATTTGAAAATGTCCGGCAATGTGATAGCCATGCTCCTATTGGCACTGTCAGGCGATGTGCAATTGAACCCGGGACCTGGTCAGTGTAATGATATGACTTTCTTCTATCAAAATGTAGTGAGTATGTGTACTTCATTATCGGAATTCAACCTAGCTTTTAGTGATGCTGAAATTGATTGTATTTGTATCGTAGAATCATGGTTGAATGATGCAGTGGACGAGAACGAGATACTGTCCAGTGATTACAGTATATTTCGACAAGACAGACAACTCGTTCATGACACCAAAACTAAGGGTGGAGGCGTACTTGTGGCCGTGAAAAACATCCTGGATCCGGTATCAAGGCCGGAGTTGGCAGGGTGTTGGGAGTGCATTGTGGTCAAGGTCAGGCCTAAACCTGGACGGGCGGTATTCATCGTGTGCTGCTATCTACCACCGGACGAGGTGAAGGTTAGGCTGAGTGATTTGCGTCAGACGCTGGGCAATGTCACAGCTGTTTTAAACCCCCAAGACATAGTCGTAGTGTGTGGGGACTTTAACATCAGTGAATTAGCCTGGACCCCTGAACCTTTTATAAAGCAAAGATGTGAGGAAGTCCTATCGTTTCTAGAGATTATCAGTGAGTTTAATCTACAGCAAATGTGTCATTTCCCTACACGCAATAACAATTTCCTGGATTTGGTGCTAGTCTCTGAACAACTCTCCGCACATACGCAATGTATTCAGGCTGAGAAGGTAGTTAAGTCAGACCACGATGCTGTGGAATTCTCACTATCCTTGCCGCGAATTATCCGTCCACAATCACTAAGAAGGGTAATATATACTTGGACTAAAGCTGATTTTCCCCTCATGAGAGACCTTCTATCGATGTGTCCATGGTATTTGATGGATAATTCTCCCTCTGTTGATGAGGCTTTAAGTCTGTTTTACGACCTCCTCAAAGCAGTTTTCAAGGATTCAGTGCCCACTCGCACAATCAATACTCGGAAGTATCCAGTTTGGTACGATACAGAGGTAATCAACAAGTTGAAAGAAAAAGAGAGAGTCAGAAAAAGGTTCAAGAAATCGGGCTTTTGGTGTGACTATGTTCAATTTTCGGTGATACGGGGAGACTCCAGAACAGAAAATACAAAGACTATGTGATCTCAGTTGAATCAAAATTAACCACCAATCCAAAGCATTTTTGGAATTTTGTAAACAATAAAAGAAAATCTTCACGTTTACCATCCACTATGTTTCAGAATGGAATCGAAATCCAGGACAAGAAAACTATTCTTAATAAATTTGCAGAGGGCTTCAAGAAGTATCACTCTCCTGCGAGGCCGTGTCACTCGTCTGTCCCAATCGTGTGTAATCAGGGATTGATGTCGATCCGGACTACGCCCTTTGAAGTGTGTGAGATTCTGTCATCATTGGATACTGCAAAATCGTTTGGGGCTGATGAGATACCAGGTCTTGTACTTAGAGAATGTGCTCCTCGGTTGGCGATACCTCTCAGTGCAATTTTAAACATATCTTTTAAATCTGGATGCTTTCCGTGTGAGTGGAAGAAGGGATACGTAATTCCAGTATTAAAAAAGGGTGACAAAAGGGTATTTGACAACTATAGGCCAGTCGTCCTGCTATCCCTCCTATCAAAGGTGGCGGAGAAGATTGTGTACAATAGAATATACAGGTCAGTCGGCCAGTACATTAATGTTGCTCAGCATGGATTCGTGCAGAAGCGCTTGACTGTTTCGAACCTGGCAGTGTACGTCAACTTCATATCAAATGCCTTGGACAGGAGTCAACAAGTAGATGCCATATACACAGATTTTTCCAAAGCCTTTGATTCCGTACAACATGAGGCATTATTAATCAAATTGTCGGCGTATGGAATAGATGGCAGCGTTTTAGAGTGGATTAGAAGCTATCTCACTGAAAGAATTTGCTTTGTTAAATCCGATGGTCAAACTTCAAATCCATACTTTACAACTTCTGGTGTTCCTCAGGGTTCCATCTTGGGGCCACTTTTATTTGTAATCTTTATTAATGATTTAACTGGGGTCTTCAAGAATAGTAACTGCCTTCTATACGCTGATGACTTGAAACTGTTTCGAGTAATAGACCACGAGTCAGACTGTGACTTGCTTCAATTAGACCTACATCTACTAACAGTTTGGTGTACTAAGTGGTTACTTGACCTTAATATATCAAAATGCAATGTGATAACATTTTCTAGGAAGTTGGCGCCTGTCATGAGAAATTATAGTATAAGTAACTCTGTATTAGTGCGTGTGAATGAAGTAAACGACCTAGGTATAACAATTACCAATGATGACGGGCTGTCATTTCTAAAACATGTAGATAAGGTGACAAGTAAGGGGTTCAGATTACTAGGTTTTCTGAAGAGAAATTGTAGTGAATTCGCCAATATAGGTTCTCTCAAAATTTTATTTTTAGCATATGTAAGGTCGACTGTTGAATACTGTTGTGAGGTATGGCTGCCTTCTCAGCAATATGCTATTCAGCGGTTAGAGAGAGTGCAGGTGAGATTCATGAAGTGGATCAGCTGTTGGTATATGGGCATTCGACTCTCTACATTAGATTATGAGACCTTCTGTGGAACCATGGGTATGCGGTCTTTGAGGTCTCGCCGCATGTGTGCCAACGCCATGTTTCTATATAAGTGTCTGACCAATAGAATCGACTGTGCGCCCCTTTTGTGTTTGATTCCGCATCATGTTCCAGGCCGCAATACAAGGCAAAGACTCACTTTCCGGATCCAGAAGTGTAGAACTGTAGCCCATGCCAATTCCTGGTTATTGGTGGCGTTGCGCTCTCTAAAGCATCTTGATAGCGCTATAGATATATTTTACTCGAAGCCTACGGAAATTCGTAGATCATTGTTGAACTCAAGATCGTAGGTGTTTGTTGTATATATAGTGTGTAATAATTGTTATTTTAATTTAACTGTATAGAGAACTTAGTTTATAAGCTTGAATCAATGTTTGTTTCTAGGTTAGTTAAATAGTTGCTTTTAAGTAAATTTAATGTTTATTATGTTTTATTATATCATCTGTAATTGGGTGCCTATCTTGTTGATGGTAAATAAATCTATCTATCTATCTATCTATGTATCTTACTGAAGCACCATGGACACCATACGGTCCACACGTATCGTAACTTGTTTTTTCATCACTCAGGGACACGAGTGAGGGATAGCTTGAATGACAGGGTATATTTCCCACCTCCATTCCGCATAGGTAGGGGGAGGCAGGTGACCAGCGCTGATGTTCCTGCATGGGTTCATCGCCCTCCTGCCATTGGTCTATGATGATGGGACAAAAGGCACATTTCACTTCATCTCTTGTTTTTAAATAGTAGAATCCAGCGGCCGCCAAGGCTTGAGGGTTTATGAAAGGCACTGGCTATGTTGCAAAAGTCTTGAAACGTTGTTCCTCAGAGTTTAAATTCATGGATGTGACTTCTCTTGATGCTTTAAAGCAAGACATGACTGAGCGGCTTGACGTGGGTTGACCTGTTATTTATACACTCGTCACTTGGTTCGACAGTGGATAATAGTTGACTTGTTTGTGATGAATAATCAAACAGTAGGCTGTCGTATTGGTTGGTACATTGTCATGCGTTTCAAAATCTAGTCGAATGTCAATATTGGATGGCTTGACAGACTCTTCCAGGTAAGAACAGTCAAAAACAATCAGTGGCGCCCTTGCCTTAAACGCTTGGGGTAGCAGCATGGTACCGTTCTCTTTTTGATAATACGACCATCGAAATTTAGGAAACAAGTCGTACAGGAGGCCAAACTTATTTTTTGAAAAATCCAAATCCAGTCCTTCGTAGGGAAACACAGCTCCGTTGAGGAAAAGACGTGCATTTCTCAATTGCAGGTGATCAAATTGCGCGGCATCTTTGGTTTGTTGATACTTGCGATTCGTTTGAAAACCCACGATAATGTAGAGAGGTCTCTCTGTATAGCGAGCTGTTTTTACAGACCAACTGTGTGTGTTGGTGGTGGGCAATAGCGGGTACTCATGGAGTGCCCAGCTTCTAAATTCAATGGGTAGAGGCATATCTCTCTTTACCATCTTGAGTATGTCCAGTTTTTTGCTATCGTCTAGGGTCACATGGGGCACTTTCCATAGCAAGCGTTGTAGTTGAATTTTTGAATCTATGGGGGCATTGTCAGCTCCCTTGAGTGCATTATTATCACTCCTGTTTCTCGCCAGATAAAGCACTTGCCTTGCGTTGACCACAATGCGCTGGTGTTCTTCGGCAAAGCCTAAAATCAGTTTAAGAGGTAAATATCCAGTAAAGGTCCCATCGGTGTGTACAATCCAATCATTGGTCGAGTCAGGACACCAACCTGCCATGCAAAGTGTTTTACCTTCTTCCTCACTATAAGAGGGGTATAGTTTCATGACACTGGAAATGCCCACATTTCGAGTGCTATCCACCACGATATCGTTAATGACATAGCGTACTTCAGAAAACAGAAAGGCCAAACCATGGTTGGCCAACTTGGATGTGGTGGGTGTACAGCCATCGGCTTTGGTGAGCCGACCTTCGATCTGAATGACACTTTCATGTGGTAGGGTGTAAATATCTTGGTTGTTGATAACAAATTGAATTTCATCATTGTTATTGAGTCCAGGTGTTTGAGCTAGATAGGAATGGAGATCAATTCTTACCACTTCTGGTTGCTCCTCGATGCGGTTCGCTATCTCTAGGATAGAATTCATTATGGAGGTTGACGTGGTAACCCAAATGCTGTAAAATCTGCTTGTTCTTAGATGTTAACGTGTATTCACGTGGCAAACAACTAACACCATTCCTAGACGGTGTTGTTGCTTTATACACAAACTTCATAGTGGCTTTAGCACCAACTTGTAAGTCACTGGTGTGGTAGAATCTAGATCAATGAGTTGTTGCTCTCTATTGATCAGTCTTAATGTTATATTACTAATACTATCGTCAGCCACAGAATGAAAAAGCACCACTGGAGGGTTTTCACGAATAATATAGCCATTGGGCGATGTCACAATAAAGTCATAAAGCGAATGCGATGGTTCTTGATTGGTGTACACTTGGCTAATAATATTACACGTTACCGACACATGATGGTCCTCAATGAATTTCACTTCATGATCCGATTCATGTTTCTTGTTGGGCTCCAACACGCGTGGTTTAAATCCTAGTAATGGACCAATGGAATCGGGGCGTGTTTTAAAGTCAATTTTGAATGTGGAGAAAATACTGCAGCGAGGAGTGTTGGTATTTCCTACAAGTTCCAACTTGCGCGTTCCATCGATAAATGACTTTAAACCATATTCATTGATCAACACCACATAAATGTGTTCATAAATGTCATCGATCGTGTATCCACCAGAGTTCAGGGTGAGCACAGAATCATCATAGTTAAACTTGTTGTTCACATTTTCACGTAAGTTGTATATTCGATTGTACGTTTCAAGAGAAACAAGTCCCAAACCATAGGGTTTTTCACTCAATTCGATATGTGGGTAAAAGTCTAGGCTGACTTCAGGTCCACGTCCATGCATGTAAACGTTTTACTTTCTGCCGACATACTGTTGACGTTTTGCCTATGCTGCGTCTTATATAAAAATAAACACAAACGTCCGCACTGTTGGCTGTTAAACGTTTGCTCACGTTTCACATTATAATATATCTTGATCCTGTTTCCAAAATAGGTCACTAGTTCCATGGGCGGGGGCAAATTCCCAAAACTGTCAAAGTACCATACGGTGGATCCCTCTTTGACATACTGTAAGCTACATAATGCGTTCCTGGTCCTCGGTGATCATCCAAATTGACAACAGCACATTCCTGTTTCCAGGGTCGTGGGGGTAATTGGTTTCGCATAAACACACCTCAAAAATGAGAAAGCTTTAGTTGTTTAGCATAGCTTTCCACTTGTTGATGCGTCAGGGCATGTCTTGCTATGGCTGAGGTTAATTTTTTTATATTTATATTTCGAAATGGTGAAATCCCAAATCCTTGTTGATAAAAGGCTGGCTTTAAATTGGCATTTCTAGCCCCCATTGCAATCGCTTCCACCGTTTCATTGTGTCGCTGACTTTCTTTGAGTTGTTGCTTGCCCTGCTGCGCGGCTTTAATGGTTTTCGCCACTGCACTGGCACCGCCCAAACGTGAACCCAGACCAGCCAGACCGGTAAATAAAGCAGGTAAAAATCCCGCTCGTTTGGGGACGGGAATCACTCGTCCATGTTTTGAACCCTGTCGCCGACGTTTTGGAATAACATGTCTCTCTGCTGCTCGAAGGGCTTTCCTTATGTTCAATACATTATTTTTTCTTTTTTCTTTCGCAACGGCTTGTCCACGAATGTCGTAAGCCCAGGCTTTGCCAAGGACAAAGTCCTTTTTTTAGTCTTTCTCACCACATACCTTTGTTTCACCATGATGCTAATAACCAACAACCTTTCACAAGAAAGTTTAAATCACAACTAACGTCAGATTGTTATTTCATGGCTGTATATTCCAATTCCACATATAGTGGGAAATCGTTTATGGTTTTTCCCACTTGCTTTTCATCCCATGTCAACATGAGATGAAAGGATAATTCTTCACCTGCATTGACCATTTCATGGTTATGGACCAACATCCTATGTTCGTTTATCTGTATTTGTAAATGGTTCTCATCAGGTATGGCGTATTTGATGTGAACGGTTCCATCATAGTGTAATCGATAGTAGCTTAAACCCGAAGCAAGCACATAGGTCAAGTGCTGATCATGGACTAGTGATAAATGGTTTCTGTCATTCACAGGTTTTTCATTTGTCAGATACACTAAAAATACAGATGGGATAAATCTGTAAAGCCTTTTCATTTCATAGGTCATGTAACGCTTGGTACAAACATCGTCTTCGTCTTGTGGGTCTTCCACGTAAATAATCCGATGGTGATTAGCGCTATAGCCATTCACCGTAAGCTGAGGCACTTTGTCATAAAACTCATACACTTTGTTATCCACATACTTTTTTGTAGTAACGTCTGTAGACACTTGAGGATGTTTTACATGGGTTAACTGCTTTCCCTGAAAATCATAATCTCCCTGTTTTGTGCGTGGCACTACTGACCTATCCACATAGTGTTTATTAGCAGGATCTGTTTCTTGTTTAGGATCATGTATGGGGACAGACCTAGCTTTGGCCATCAACACACGTCCAAAGACATCCATCGCCAACCTGTAGTATGAGTCTACTGTTTCTATGACAAGGCTCGGTGTCCTGTATATAGACAGCCTGCTAGCCTGTCTAAGCCTTAGTTGCTATGAAGATTATTAAGCAGCAAGAGTCATTCCCCGTGGGGGACATGGTTTCCCATCTCTGTCCCACATCACGTGAACAACGCCATGGTTCACTGTTTCCATCTTCCATTCGCTGCATCATTGTGCGACCTTCCGGCTGTGGAAAGACCAATCTTTTGCTAACGCTCATCACAGTGCCCAATGGTCTGCGTTTTCAAAATATTTATATTTTTGCAAAACCTCTCTACCAACCCCTCTAAGTGTTTCTGGGTCAAGTCATGTCTGGATTACAAAAAGAGAATAAGGGTTATTTTACATTTTCCATGCAAGAAAATGTTATTTCACTGGATAAGGTAAAGCCCGATTCACTCATGATTTTCGATGATGTATCCACTGAACGTCAAGGTATCATTCAAAGCTATTTCAGCATGGGTCGACACAAACATATCGATTGCCTTTATCTTGGACAAACGTATTCTAAAATGTCCAAACAGTTGATTCGTGAGAATGCCAATGTCATTGTTTTATTTCGCCATGACGAGAGGAACAGTCGTCACATTTATAATGAACATGTGAATCCGGATATGACCTTTCAAATGCTTACTGAATTGTGTGTCAAGTGCTGGAACACTCAACGTCATGCCTGTTTAGTGATTGACAAACAAAGATAACTCAACCAAGGACGATATCGCTTAGGGTTTGATCATGAAAGCCCACTTATCTTCTGCCCATGTAATATTTGTGAAAGGTAGTGAAAAACGTCAACCATTTTTAGCGTCTTACTGTCAATGTATCGATTTAATGGACATGGGCTGTCCATCGCTGCAAACACTCATGGATCGCTGCCCCTGTGACAATATTACCCATAAAGCCTTGGCACAGGTGTGGCAATTGTTTCATTGGCTATCCACCAATGCCTGCTGGGAGTTGTTAAATAAAATTAAAACTAAAGGTTTACCTGTGGATGACACCAGCGACGTGTAAACATCAACGTGATACCATGGAGAAGGGGGATGCTACCGATAATGCGATTGGAAAGTTCTTTGTGTGTAAAAAGAAACTAGACAGTTTTACTAAAGAAGAATTATTGGCTCTTCCAAAATCATGCATTTATTATGTCGCAGCAAATGCAGTGAAAGAAATCTGGCAACATGTACCAAAATCATGGACTCAAGACCCTGTGTTAAGTGAATTGCAACCATGTACGGATTATGATCACCATAAGCAAGTGGCTATGGCAAAAATACCCTCTATGCGACAGTGTGCTACTTGTCAGCTAGTCAAACTGTATCATGGTCATAAAAGTCAGTGTAAAGACTTTGTTTCCTCATACCACGGGTGTAATGAAGAAAAAAAAGCAGCAACAACAAACATCATCCACAGAGGAGGAGGAAGATCAAACCTTTTTACCATCGATGGAAAAGGACATGCCAGACCTCTACTGGCAATGGCGTCATTGACAAAGTAATTCAATACTTGACTTTCGAAATCTACCTACCTGGTTTTTTATTTGTGTGGTCCTGGAACTTATCTTGAAGAACCTTTGCAGCGTGGTGATATACCTATTAATCCTTTAGATCGAGCATGCACCTTTATCACCACAGTCATCCTGCATTAAGACGTGTAGCGGATAAAGTATAGTTGAAAAGCTAAACAACTTTTGACATTCTGTGATGTCTCAGTGGGAGAGAGGTTGGCAGTCGTCATTGTGATTAGTGTTATAAAAGGAAAGTTAATAATGAGTGGACATGGACATTGAAAAGGATTGAGGAATTGGTATTTCTTTGTATTCTATTTTTGTAAAGCTCTATTTGTTGTGAAATAAAAACAAGGTTTACAAGATCACAATGTCTTTTGTTTTAAAAAATGGTGATAGCCATTTAATTTTTTTCACACATGAATATTTACAATTTCCACTTTACATTTTTTTACATTCCCCTTGTTTAGTTTAAACATTCTGTACATTTTTGTTGTTGTGAAATAAAACAAGGTTTACCAGATCACGATGTCTTTTAATTCTAAAAATGGTGATAGTCATTTCTTCATTTTCATTTTTTTCACACACATGAATATTTACAATTTCCACTTGACATTTTTTTACATTCCCCTTGTTTAGTTCACACATTCTGTACATTTTTTGTGAAATATAAATAAGGTTCACTAAACCACTATATCTTTTATATTTTTAAAATGGTGATAGCCATTTCATTTTTTCACACATGAATATTTACAATTTCCACTTTTCATTTTTTACATTCCCTTGTTTAGTTTACACATTCTGTACATTTTTGTTGTTGTGAAATAAAAAACAAGGTTTACCAGATTACAATGTCTTTTTAATTTTAAAATGGTGATAGCCATTTCACTTTTTCACACATGGATATTTACAATTTCCACTTTACATTTTTTACATTCCCCTTGTTTAGTTCACACATTCAGTAAATTTTTTAAAATCTTTTCGTAATATACAAAAGCAAACATTTTACACTAAAATGTATTACTTATCTTATTTTTACTAAACTACTGTAGCCTAACATTATACATTCTACTTACAGTTTTTTACAAAAAATATTACAATATAAAACACACTACAAATATTACAATATAGTGATCATTAGACTTAAGTAAAGTAATAGTCGTCAATACGACTGTTTCCCCAAGCAAGAGTATTAAATGTGTTGGGTATAATGAATCGTTTGTTGTCTTCATTACTTAAAGCAACTTTGTTCAACAAATTGGTATGTAGCTGATGATTTTTACTTCTAAATACACACATTTTCTTATATAATACAGGTGGGTTACTAACTATACAGTTTTTATAATCACTTATATCTAACTCTTTACTAACAACATTCTTTTTCACTCCTTTTAATTTTTTTACTACTACATCATCAATTGTCATATAGCTGTATGATTTAGATTTTGTGCCTACAAAGGTGTCTATAATAACACCAGCACATTCATCCTTAAATTTCCCAAGAACCTTTTTGTTTACTAGAGGTAAATGGTAAATATTATCCTTGGGGTAGTCACTTGTATCAAACCTATTTAGCTCAGTTTTGATATCCTCGTAAAAATCATCAGTTTTAAACTCATAAATAAAAGAATCTGTGTCAGTGTAGAGTAATTTAGCATTATCAAGATAGTTTCTCTTTACATAATCATAGTGAAATTCATACATAAGTGTTTTTGACAATTCCAGAATGGTGTAACCCACATATATGGGTTTGTTGTAAGTTACTTTAAGACGATTCATTTGTATTACAACTAAATCCTCATGAATAATTGAACTGCTATGAAAGTTAGGCTTGCTTATTAAGTTGCTCGCACCATACCTTTTACCATCATTCTCCCACTTTGTTATCAGCTTTACATCAACTCGTTTATCAACATTCTCCATAGTCTTTCCAAAAACACTATTATTCATGAGTTTATAAAAATCTTTTTCAAACGCGTTTGTTGACTGTGTTCTTAAATTATTGTTTAGATCAATATACGGTTTGAGCCATGCTGACTGATGAAATTGCAATACGCGATGAATTTTAGTTAATTTCAATCCATGCTGTAGACACTGTTTCAAGTTTTGATAATGTATTACATATTTACATTTATCATTTACATTAGCAATTAACATTTTTGTTCGTGATGTGATGTATGGAGATTTCATATTCTCAGGACAAAATGGTAAATCATTATGATCATCATGTAACTCTTTAGGGTACTCAAGATTTACCTCTAAAATATATCCTTTATCATCGTTATCATTAAGTGTGTCAACATGTAAGACATCAATTTCAGGTTGTGTCAGCCAGCGAAAATCTTTCAGTGGTAGATATTGACTCATAGCCCAACCATATTGGTTATTTGCATCGAGGTAGACAATATACTTTGACTCTTCACAAGGGTTGTAGCTAGGCATGTATTTATTATTCGCTTTAGAGTACCGTCCACTACATTGGCTTAATCCACCTCGAATTGATGATTTTACAAAATTGATCATGTCTATATCAGTCATTAATTCAAATTTACTTTCGTTTTTTTTTCAACATTGAACTGAAACTTAACCCAGGAGCTGTGAAATACTGACAAGGATCAAGGTCATAAGTTTTCATACATACATTCCGAAAATTTTCAAAAACATCTGCTAATAACAACACATCTGTCTTCAAATATATGTCTGAAAATTCTCCTAAAGTTTGAATGTCAAACTGTGCCCATACACGTTGTGCATGTAAATATTCCTGATCACTGATATGACTTGTGTTTAAGGAACTGTAAAATGCATCTTTCGGTGGTAAAGAACACTCCGCAAGACGTTCCACACAGCTAATATATTCATAAGGGAATATACCCTTTTGACGAATCAAATTAAAATCATCTTCTTTAGGAAAGACACGTTGAATTTCATGAAACTGATCTGATTTTAAATTACTAGTCAGCTTATCAAGACTACTCGGCATAAAGCGGAATGCATCTAAAAATCGCAGTTTAATGGTTTTTTATTGCTAGTTTTGATGTATTTTGTGAACGATATGTATTGTTCCTTATTATTTGCAATAACATCAATTTTCACATCTGAAGCTCCAAATTCTTTAACGATAAAGTGGTTATCGTATTTGCTACCGTTATGTAGAATGACCGGAATGAATTTACTTACTCTATAATTTAAATTACATTCTTGGTGAGCAGCGCCACGATATTTTCCTGTTAAATGATCATGATCGCGAACCCTGTCTGTACATAAACATTCACCACATATAAAACAATTAGTTTCATTTTCAAAATTCATATGCTCTGATGAAGTTAGTGGCTCCATTGGAATGATCGTATTTAAAATAGAGGATATACGGATGGCATCTTTTTCAAGCCTTTCCATAAAAACTTTAGGTGCATCAGGTCCTCTATAGAGCTCAAACTTATTTAAAGAGTCATCGTAACTACATTTAATATAATATGCAAAGCTAAAAGGTTCATGAATGTGAGTAGTGTTGGTAAAAGGTTGGGCTGGATTCGATGAACATGTATTAAATGGTTTTAGCGAAGCTTCAAAGTCAGCATATATAACAAATGGTACTCGAAGCTGTTTCTCATAATCCTTAAATTTTAGAATGTTATTTTTAGGAGTAGGTAATACCGTACAAACATGATTACACCCCCATTTTTGGTGTTGAGTTAGTTGGTCCTCTTTCTGGAAATGTAGCAAACAACCATCACACAACCACTTTTTACCATTGTGTTTTGAAACCTGATTACTGACAAGTCTACTTAAATGTTTTATCCAACAATAGTGGGCATTTTCACCTTCGGTTATGTAAAGTAAATTTACATGAGCATCCTTTTTTTCCTGAGTATAATATAGAGGACCAACTATACTCTTATTTTCAATTTCATAAACATTAATACTTACATTGTTCAGCTCTTCAAAACGTTGAATGTCTTTTATCGCCATAGGAAATTCTATTTCTTTTAAATCTAACACTGAAGAATAGTGAGGATAAGATGACGTTCTCTCCACAGCCTTTTCTGCTGGATGGAGAGCTGAGGTTACAGCCCATGCAAAACATGCATGGTCACTATTCATAACGTTTACACAAGCTTTCTTTCGTTTAATCCATGCAGGTAAATCAATGTATGATGATGCTCGAAGGGGATTATATTTATTCATGTTGGTTTCTAAATAAAGTACTTCAACCAATGCCCAGCCCGACTCCCTTTCCTGGAACTCTTCACTCTTCACGATGATAGCACTTGAAATATTTTGATATATATCACTAATATTAGTTGATTCACTAACAATTACGTTTTTTGTATTAAAAGATTTGATATCCGTAATTTCACCTTCGCTCCCAGTTTTTACATAGAGGCCAAAAAGTTCAAAATTCATTTTAAATGTTTTATGCTCTAATAAAACATTTTCTACTAAGCCAAACACAGTAGGTTGAACATTTTTTTAAAATGATTCAATACTTTGAGTTTTTTCTGTACTATAAAGTCTATAACTAGCAATTCGACTTTTAAATGCACTACCAATTTGTTGAACATTTCCAGAATTTCTTTCATGGCAAGCGTTATGTTTATGATGAATACTGCGTAAATGTCCATGAATGAATGAAGAAGGTATATCAATATTACATACATCACAATGTGTTATCGAAGGTTCACCATTCTTCTTTCTTTTTGTTGCACAACTATTTTCACAATCTTGAGAACGTTTACGCTTTTGAGCATCACATTCATTTAAAGGTTCTGTGCTAGTTGTTGGTTTAACAGTTTTTAATTCTTGTTGTTCACCATGCACTTTAACCATGTGGGATTGATATCGCTTTACAGCAGAAAAACCAAGTTCACAAACTGAACATGAAAATGGTGCTGAACTAACATGCATTAAATTTACATGACGTGCAAGATTATCTTCTCTGTTAAATGTGGTAGCACAATGACTGCACACAAACATTTTAATGTCATGTTTAACATTTGCGTGTCGTTGAAGGCTGTCAGGTCTTGAGAACTGTTTCTTACAGTCACCACACTTGAACATAATGATCCCTTTCGAAATTACCTATAAAAGAAAGAAATCATAAATGTTAATAAATGATAAACAAAAGTACAATATAAATAGTTTAATTACATTCCAGTCAATGGTTATAGCAGTGTATTTAAATCGATCATCTGTGAACTCCTAGCAAGTCTAACATCATGTAGTTCTAACTGTCACTGACACCTAGCGGTGAACATTGGAACTTGATAGAGTGGGAGAAACCAGTGATCGCCAGTTAAGTGAGCTAAGTGTGACGTCATAACCAATCTTAAAGCAAGTCTAAACTTGTAGAACATGTCACGTAATAGAAACCAGCGATCACCAGTTAAGTGAGCTAAGTGTGACGTCATAGCCAGTCTTAAAACAAGTCTAAACTTGTAGAACATGTCACATATTGGAAACCAGCGATAGCCAGTTAAGTGACCTAAGTGTGACGTCATAGTCAGTCTTAAAACAAGTTTAAACTTGTAAAACATGTCACATGACAAGGTAAAGTTAGGTAAAGTTAAGTGAACTGAGGTTAAGACTTTAAATAATCCCTCTGTCACTGACACCTAGCAATGAACATTCGAACTTAATAGAGTGGTAATCAAAATCTAACCTACAAATTTAGCTTTACACATCATGGTCAAGTAGTTCCAACTTTTTACTGCTAAATATACCATTTTCACTGACATGTAGTGGTGAACATTGGAAAATAATACTCTAGCTGTTTAAAAGTTATTAGAGGGGCACTTACCTTTTTATAATTGATCAACTGCTGCCACTGAATGAACAGATTGTAGGAATCTGGTAACCTACAGGTACCCAATTATCTGTAAACAAATTAATCAATCAATAAATGCATTCCAATCATTAACTTCAACATCAATTAGTAATAAAAGACTACAATCCATTAATAATAAGTACTTACCTTGCAAAATAATTTAATGGTTTTCTACCAAAACGGCTTTTTTACAACTCTTGAGCAGTAATAGAGCACTGATCACTCAAAGCGAGTAATAAAGACTGACAGTAGGGAGATATATGACACCCCTCTTATATAAACTCTCATCGCTCGTGTCAGCAGTTTTTTGCAGATCATTGCAATTCCTTTCCCAATACAGCTGAGAGTCCAAAGCACACTAGGAACACCTGTGTGGTATCCAATGACTGCTGACTTTGCATAATCATCACCCATTGTCTTGATCAACACCTGAGGTTTCAAATTACTGCAGCGTCAGTCATAGCAACAGCATTGTGCGCTCTCTGCCATGTCAGCTACATGACACCGGAAGGAACACCTGTGTAATATCCAATAACTGCTAACTTTGCATGATCATCACACATTGTCTTAATGAACACTTGCGGTTTCAAATTACTGCAGCGTTAGTAATAGCAACAGATCTGCGCGCTCTCTGTCATGTCTGTAATATGACACAGGAAGTAGCAAGACGTCTTACTGCACGTGCCATCTCCTCAGTTTTAACATCTTAAGAACATGTATTATTCTCTTTCAACTACAAATAACTCGTTAGAACACATCCATCCACCAAGTTAGATCCCTTGTATGTTCACATGTATTTCGTCACTTTACTTTCATATCGTTATCCCATTAAAGTAGTGGTGAACAACGTCAGTTCAACACACACACAAATGTAGTTAGACCCTTTGACATAATTTAAATAAATTCATGGGCTAGTCCAGAGCCTCCGTGGCTTAGGCGGCAGCACGCCGGCCTCTCACCGCTGGATCCGTGGTTCAAATCCCGGTCACTCCATGTGAGATCTGTGTTGGACAAAGCGGAGGCAGACAGGTTTTTCTCCGGGTACTCCGGTTTTCCCTGTCAAAATTTCATTCCAGCAACACTCTCCACTATCATTTCATTTCATCTGTCATTCATTTAATCATTGCCCCAGAGGAGTGCGTCAGGCCTCGGCAGGCGGCACAATTCATATCCACGCCGCTAGATGGGGGCTTCATTCATTCCATTCCTGACCCGGTCGGAGACTGGAAGCAGGCTGTGGATTTTCATTTTCATGGGCTAGTCCATAGGAACCAGGCCAAAGGGACCCGTCCAAAGGGATCAGACCAAAGGGACAAGGACTCGTCCACAAGGACCTGTCAACAAGGACTCGTCCACAAGGACCTGTCAACAATGACCTGTCAACAATAACCCATCCACAGGGATCCACTCCCCCACCCTCTTACAAAAGCCATGAGTGGGCATGCATAAAAAACAAAACAAAACAAAAAACAAGCATTTTAATTCATAGTGGCTATCCACCGAACACATGCACTTTATATAGAACAACGTTTAAATCCATATCGACATTCAAACTCTCACATGTTGCAATTGGAAAGAGAGATTCTCTAAAAAATTACAATTTCACCCCCTAGTAGGGTAGATTTTATTTTTGGAGTGGAAATATGTTGTCCATTGGAAAGGAGGTGTCAGCCCGACTTCAATGACACCTCATTCGTCAAAATCCGACCATGCGTTCGAGACATATCGCGCCACCGCCATCTTGTGAGGTGGGGAGGTGGAGGTGGTGCTAGAACTCTCACAAACACACTACTCATATGAAACGCTACCCACCGTTTCACAATCCACGCAGACGCTGCACGAGGACCCTGAGGAAGAGGATGAGGAACATGAACAGGAAGATTTTACTAGTGTTAGCGAAGTTGAGGATGACGAGGAACAAGTGTTTATGCCTAAAAAAAAAAGACCCCACCCCATGCAGAGTTTTTGAGAAAAAAGAAATCCTTGGCCATGGTCGAAACACCTTGCCCTTCCAGATCGTCTCCGTTTTCACATGTCTTGGCCACTCTTCAAAATAAATCTCAACTGAAAAACATTTTAATAAAATATTATGGATCAACACTAGAACCCTATCTCACTGATCTATTTATTGGAAACACAGATACCACGTATGGTGTTCGCTATGAGGATGATAGTTTTAAAATTGGGGATTCTTCCATTAAATTTGCTCGTACTAAAGCTGTCATTAAGAACATCAACTATAAATTGACGCCAGGACTGTTAAATCTGCTCTTTTCTCGAACACCCTCATTCCATGATTATACGTCAGAGGACCTTGGCAAATATAAATCCATTTTATTGGAAACCCATGCCCACAAAAGACAGTATGATCCAGCTCAACAAGTGAATGCCAATATATCTCAAAAATATAAAAACATCATTGAAAAAATGTTTCCCACCAGTCAAAGTACTCGTCGTAAAGTGTCCGCTTCGGGAGTGACATTTAAACCATTAAAACCCCTTGTGGATGTTACCTACTGGCACAATCCCAATAAGCTCGTCCAGCGGCTACAGTTGTTGCATGCTTCACGTCAAGCCGGCCATACTGGTCACGATTGGGAAATTCAAGAAATTGAACAAGAACTTCGAAATGCCAAAATTATTGTTTAAGCCCTCACCCTTTAAAATGGGTATTGCTCACGAGTTGCATCGCCCAGCTAGGCGTCACTATCCGCGACTCAAGGTGATTTCACGGGGTGTGGATGAACTTTGGCAGGCTAACTTGGTTGAAATGATACCCTATGCTGGCGTTAACGACGGTGTACGCTATATGTTGACCGTCATTGAAGTCTATTCCAAAATGGCCTTTGTTGAACCTGTGCGTCGCAAGTCTGGTCCACTGGTCACCAAGGCCTTTCAACATATTATTCAACACTTCAATCGTCAACCTCAATTGCTACAAACCGACCAGGGGAAAGAATTTTTCAACAAGGATTTCTCCAGTTTTCTCAAATCTAAGGATATTCACCATTACACTACATACAGCAATCTCAAAGCCAGCGTGGTCGAACGGTTTAACCGAACATTGATAAACACATATGTGGAAAGCGTTTACCGCTCAGGGCACTTATCGCTGGTTGGACAAGTTACCTGAGCTAGTGTCACGTTACAATGACAGCAAACATAGAACCATTGGGACCAAGCCACGTCTCGTAACCAAAAATATTCAGCGACTGGATAAACTGTTTAACCCCTTAAAAACAGCAGATCCTAAACGTCACCGACTGAAAATTGGGGATTTTGTTCGTGTGAGCAAATTTAAGTCTGCCTTCAATAAGGGCTACACGCCTCGGTGGGGGACTGAACTATTCCGAATTCGTCAAGTCAACGTGGACAGTCCAGTCACCTATATACTCCAAGACCTCAACCATCAACCCATAAAATGTAGATTTTATCTCCAATAACTTCAAAAAATAGCATTTCCGAAACATTACCTCGTGGAAAAGTGTTGAAACAAAAAGGAAATAAACTATGTGTCAAATGGTTAGGATTTAACACAACGTTTAATTCTTGGATCAATAAATTACATGTTGTATGAACCTGTGAACGTTTTTTTTTATTGAATCGTGTTGTACGAGAGTTCTGTGTACGGCACTCCACGCTTCATGCATGTCCATACATATTTCTCTTTCTCTCTCCACACCCGCGTCTCACTCCTTTACTCCATGATGACATACAACTCGTTCAGCTATCGGCTGTCATGGGTTCTCCCACTCCTCCCCTCACCTCTCCTCCGGCTCTCTGGCCCCGCCCCCTCACCACTCTGCAGTGGTCACGTGATTTCCTGTTCTCTCTTTGTGTTCACCCTTCCCTCTTTCCCCTTTCCTCTCTGCGGGGCCTCTGCCTGCTGCTGCTGCTCGCCTGTCTAGCCGTTATCACCTTTTTACAGAGTTGTCAAATGGTTGCAACCTGTTATCATCTTACAGCAATGTTGTCAGCTCTCACCCACATTCCATTCTCTTAGCCAACTAGCCAGGCTCCAAGCTGGCCTCTCGAGCAGATATTCTGTTTTCCCATTCTGGCTGCCAGTCAGACATAGAAAAAAACAAGTTCTGTTGTTAACAACTTCCCCTCATACCATTATGAATTTTGTCTGGTTACTGGTCAGTGTTTACCAACATTTTTAAAGATCGTCATGAGGGATTTTCGAAATATTCGCCTTCATTCGTTCGTCTTAGGAAAAAAAATTATCGAAAAGCAACCCCTCGTTTTGCCATACATCGCCCCCGTCGAAATAGCCATTTCCAGTATCCACCATGGCCAATCATAGCCTCGTTGTAACATACGTCAAGCGCTACCGGCTCTCTGACTACAAACACGCTTTTATTTTTAAAAAATGCATAGTTGTTTTTTTTTAGTCCTAGAGACTTGACATTTATTTTCATGGTAGAGGGGATAGGGAGCTTTCATTTATGTTAAACAATTTTTTTGTCAACGTGTTAGTTCCCAAAATAGTAAAAATTCAAAATTTAAGGGTTTTCAAAAATCTCAAAATATAAAAAAGTTTTATCATAAAAAATAAAGGTCATAGAGAACATTGGTTTGAACTATGGCAAAACATTCTATCATGTTTGGTTCTCAAACTATCGCCTACTTTTAAAAACATTTTTTTTTTCAAAATATAACGAGTGGTCTATAGGAAAGAGGACGTCAGTTCGAGTCCAACGACACCACATTTGTTAAAATCCGACCATTCGTTCGCCAATTATCACCAATGTTCGCGAGAAAGTAGGCTATCATTTTGTTTTTCCTCTTACACCCTTGAAACTTGCTGTCCCCCTAGAGGGCATACCCACCTATCATTAACGTCGAACAAACGTTTTTCCAAAATTCACCGTTTCCAAAATAGCGCCAATCCATAAAACAAAAATTTTCAATTAAAAAAAATACAAACACACATGCTTAACCAAGAGAACGTCATCCCAACGCCAGCAATACCTCGTTCGTTAAAATCCGACCACGCGTTCGAGAGATATCGGCCAAAGTTTATATGAAGGTAGGGGGCGACACAGAACCCCCCCCCCCCCCATCGTACCACACTACTGCACAGTTTTAGTCCTAGAGACTTGAAATTTATTTTGCGGGTAGAGGGGATCAGGGCCATTCATTTATGTCAAACAATTTTTTTTGTAAGCTCATTAGTTTCCAAAATATAAAAATTTCAAAATTGAACTTTTTTCAAAAAAATGTACAAAATAAAAACGTTTTATTATAAAAAATAAAGGATATAGAGACCGTTCGTTTAAGCTATTGCACAACATTCTATCATGTTTGGTTTTCAAACTATCACCTACTTTCGAAAACATTTTTTTTAAAATATAATGAGTGGTCCATAGGAAAGCCCCCGTCAGCTCGAGTCCAACGACACCTCATTCGTGAACTTCCGACGACGGGTTCGGGAGTTATCAGCTCACATTGGGAGTGGTGGGGGGGGGGGCAGAACCCCTCGCTCTCCCCTAATTCTTAGGCATACCATGGACGCAGACAGGCTGACTGGACTAGCAGCACCGAATATTCACTGGGAAATTGAAGTTACCAGTACAGAGGTAGTTTCCGTTTTGAAAAAATCTGCTAGGCGGCTGGATTTTGTTCTGTGAAATTTGAGTTTCCACTTTATTCAAACAATGTTAATGTTAATTCATTAATGCATGATTTGTATTCAACTATTTGCTTAAACTTGCATTTAGCCTGTGTAATTAAGTTCAACTTGACATTCTAGAAATGTTTATGATTTTTATTATAAAGTTAGTTATTAAGGAAAATTAAAATAAATTATATATTTTCACGTACAGCACATAAAATATTTTGTTACAATCCATAACACTATGGTATACAATATCTCGTAATTTTTAAAATGTAATTTTTAGTTCCAATTAAATTTACATATTCAAAATGAAAATATTATTAATTTCCTAAAACCTATACTAGTTCTTGGTATAAACAACTCAAAACTTAGTAAATGATTGCAGATTATTGATGTTACACATCAATCTGACGATCCTGGTTGCTGGATATATAGTAATGATAATAGTGAGCAGAGCAATCCAGTCTTTATCACTCTGATCTTGATCAATAGTTAATTCTTGTTAAATAATCTCCAATCCAATAGCATCTTTTGTATTGGTTTTAACAGAGCATTCTACAGTATGTTTGATCTTATACAATATCTTTTTATGCATATGATCTCAAATATACATATTTACATACAAGAATAATAATGGACACATTCTCTTTCCATAGCTGACATCATGTTATTGAGGAAAGCCCCCTCCAAGCCAAAAGTCTGGGTGCGCCCCTGCCTCCAGTCATTGGCAAATTATCATTTACTTCATCTATTGCTTTTTGGATGTATGCATTAAAAAGAATTGGTGAGAGCGAACAACCTGGCTGAACTCCTTGCTTAATGTTGGCCTCTGTTGTGGAATCTCCACATCGTATAACGGCTATCCCGTCTTCATACAATTTCCAAATTGTTCTCCTGTCCTTGTACTCAACACCCAGATCTTTCAACACCATGAATAGTTTATTCCACTCAGCCTTATCAAATGCCTTCTCCAGGTCTACGAAAGCAATGAATGTATCAAGATATTTTCTTAGTCGTTTCTCTATAATCATTCTTAAGCTAGGATTGCTTCTCGAGTCCCTGTACCCTTCCTGAATCCAAATTAATCTTCTGTCAACGCCAACTCTACTTTTCCTTCAATGCGTTTCAAGATAATGCTGGTGAGTATTTTAGAAGCATGGGTTACAAGGCTTAATGTGCGATATTGGTCACATCTATTAGCAGATGATTTCTTTGGAATGGGCACTATGATACATTTCCTTAAGTCCGATGGGATATGACCCGTGTTATACATTTCACAAATCAGATCAAATGGGCTTTCTTCACATTGTCTCCAGTGGCTTTTATCAGCTCTGCTGGTATATCATCAACCCCGGATGCCTTTCCGTTTTTCAGCCTTTCCATTGCTTGATTAAATTCATCCAGGAGTATTTCATCTCCCTCTTCTTCTTTATCTACTAGCTCTTCATTTTCTAGTATTTCACAAGGTGTATGTTTTCCTCCATATAAATTTTCAATGTATTCTTTCCATTTTGAGCCAATTTCAGAATCTTCTCCATCATCTGTCTTCAGTACGTTGCACCTAATCCTCTTGTCCCCGAAGAACATTTTGGCTACTTTAAACGCTGTCTCAAATTTGTGATTCTTAACTAGTTCTTCTACTTCCATGCATTGCAATTCCAGAAATTTTCCTCTGGCTGCCTTCGCCTTTCGATTTATTTCGTTTCTCAATTTCCTTCATAGTTGTTGTCCTTCTTCAGTCGCAGAGTTCTTAAACTGTCTTCTTGTGTCTATCTTCTCAATTATTTCATTAGTTATCAAGGCTTTCCTGTTCTGTGCTTTCGGCTTTCCCACAACATCTGTTGCTGCTGTTAGAACACTTGCCTTCCAAGCATTCCACTTATTCTCCATACTTCCTAAGTCTATTGCTGATATGTCTGCCAGAAGTTCGTCTGTTTTCTTCTTAAAATCTATAGCAAGGTTTTGATCTCTGAGAGCTTCGGTATTCCATTTTTGACTGTTCTTCCTTATCACTTTCTTCAATTTTAGTTGGCATTCGCTCAAAACCATGTTGTGGTCGCTACCAATATCTGGGCCAGGGCAGCTTCTACAGTCCTTCAGCTGTGTCTTAAATTGCTGCTTTACTGAAATGTAATCAATTTGAAATCGATTCCCACCATCTGGCATTGTCCAAGTATAACGTCTTCGTGCATGGTGTTGAAATAATGTATTTGCAACCACCAGCTGATTGTAAGCACAATTCCAATAAACGGTTTCCTCGATCGTTCCGTGTGCCAAGCCCAAATTGGTCCACAGCCATTCCATCTTTACCCTCTCCAATAACAGAATTCCAGTCTCCGAGGATTATCAGATTCTCATCCCCTTTAACACCTTTGATTAATTCTGTCAGATCATCGTACACTCTTTCCACTTCTTCATCTTCGTGGGCAGTGGTTGGCATGTAGACGTGAATGATCACCGTGTCCCTTGATTTAGTATCTATTTTCACTAAAATCAGTCTTCCACTCTGCTGAACGTACCCTTTAACTCGGTGACCCATTTCCTTTGTCAGCACCACTCCTACTCCTCCCTCTCCAGGTTTGTCCAAAATAGTCCCCGTGTGGATTATTCTGTAATCTCCACTCCAAAAATCTCCATTATCAGGCCACCTCACTTCGGCTATTCCTAATACATCTACATTCATCCTTCCAATCTCAAGCTTTAGGTTTTCCATCTTTCCACATTGTAGAAGTGATCGAACATTCCATGTTGCAATGCGTCTCCTACATTGAGCACTTGTACAAGTACACCCCGCCCAGAGATCCGATCGCGGGGCTAAACCGGAACATTTTACGAGTACAGGTTTCATGACATGAGCCGCTATTCCTTGGGATATCCTGAGGATACCTAATGCAGTGGTTTCCCGTTGCCTTCTGTATTCTATGCCGTTGACGATTCCGTATTCGTTCTCACCCCAAGGACAAGAGAGTGCCCTTTACCTCCTACACTCTTGAAAAAGGGAGACCAATTATACCGGTGGTCACTCGGTCTGACGCAGTTTAACGTCATACCCGGGACATAAATCTTTATTTATTAAGTGAGAAATAAAATACAAATAATCATCTTTTGAGATGCTTGACACACATGTCACGCGAACACGAGCAGACCTTGGCACTGACTCGTCTTTTGTTTTCTTCTTTATTGTTCATATCACCAGGTGGCGCTACTGTGCTATTTGTCTTTCAAATATTAACAGATACTCTTTTCTACTGGGGCCGATAACCTCGATGTTAGGCCCCTTAAAACAACAATTATCATCATCATATCTTTTCTACTTGCTATACCCTGAATGCCATTACTCAGCACCACTCATACCTCAGTAGCTTCCATATAATCACTGCCATGAGTGAGGCTGAGACATCGGTGAAAAGTCACATTTTACTCTAGCCTGTGCCAATGGACAAATACAAAAATACTGCATCTATCAAGAGGTGGTAATCAGGCCCAATGAGTAAAACTCCTTAATTGTGTATAAAAATATATCTAACAACAACAAACATAGCCGACCTAGAAAAGGCAAAAGCTACATATCTAAAGCGCCTCCTAAGTCTCTCAATTTCTACACCATCGAGACTAACCTTTTTCGTAGAAGATCTGAGATACTACTGTACCTCCAAGCCACGAATGCTAGCACAGAGTTCCTGCAGACATGCATGAAGAAGAGAGCAGCCATTTGGCAGGACTTTTCGTCCACTGGAAATAGTTCAACTACGAGTTGCGTCACTTAGTCACTCGGAAGTCGGTTCATGTCTTCCACCATCATAAGATCTGTTCGGTAAAGAAATTTATTAATTCTACAGAACAGGAGAACAAGCTTTTGGTAACTTTCAACGAGGTATATTACTGAAAATATAGTATTTATGATTGACAACCCTTTCTCGGAGTTGTTGGGAGTCGTTTCACATTCTCAATTGCCACTGCTGCACCGGAAATAATTACTTTTAACGTAAATAAAGCATTATTTGTCGTGTTCATTTGAACAAGGTCGGCCATTTTACAATCACACCGGACATTACGTCATACCCACGTGACACGTTGTCAACACGAAAAATGAAATAAAAGGCAAAACCATTGGCCTGGATAAAGATTATTGATGCGTGACTTCCCCCACTGTGCGTGACAAAAACCCGGGGTGTTGCCTATGCGGGCCGCGCTATCAATCCTCCATTGGTCGGGACGAAAATATTTGTCAAGTCAAAACCATTGGTACCGAATGCGTGGGGTTGGCATTATGGACTCCTTCACAAACATTCACAAAGATGGCCATCAGAGCAGCAATTTCAGCTAGGTATATAAGTCGTGCTCCTATTAGGGTGGGAAGGTGGGTCTACGGCAGCGGACGAGTGTGATGAGATTTTAGGTATTAGTATTATTTCTTTACGTTTTAGGTATCAAGGAATGTCACAATAAAATCTTTAACACGTGTTTTAGGCTTTTGCTCTTTTCACGATCTTCACCTGGAGTGTGCAGTTTTATTGTCTTTGTTTTTCATTGTCTCATAGCAGTTACAAACATAATGACCATACCACTACATTTTCTCTTTGGTGTTACCAACTTAACATATGGTAGAATTTAACACACTCCCTTAACACAAAAGAAAATTACCATAGAGATTGCATATTTAAAAAAATGAACATGATATTAATAGACTATATGAAATTAGACATTACTGCACTGTTATTCGACCAGAGGCTCTGTATGCGGCAGAGACTCTAACAATGAACAAGAAATGTCTAATGGAAAAACTAGAGGCGAAAGAAATGAAGATGTTGAGGAAAATCCTGGGTAATATCAAAGAAAACAGCGAGTACAGAAGGCGTCACAACCACGAATTATACAAGCACGTGGAGAAGATCAGTGACACGATTCGAAAAAGAAGGATTGCCTTTTATAGCCACGTGACACGAATGAGCCCAGGCAGGATATCAAAACGGATATTGACGTACTTTCAGGATAAGAAAACCAAAGGGGCACGGTTCACGGAAGTTGAGAAAGATCTACGTGAAATGGAAATTTCCCCTAACGATATCCAGGAGCGTGTTCCACTTCAGGAAAAACTACGTACGCACAAAGGTTTCCAGGAAAAGCCGAAGCTGAAGACAGGGAAGGTGAGGTCCCAAGAGAGAAAAGAACAACACCGCAGACGAATGCGGGAACACTGGGTGGTAGTTAAAGCTAGGAAGAAGAGACAGTTGAACTGACATGGTCCCTAGTTGGCCGAATCGAAGAAAGAAGAAGAAGACTATATGAACATCGTGGTCCATTGATGGCCGAAACGACTCGAAAAAAGACTATATGTACTATAAACACTAGACATATCTTTGGATTAAACAAAATACAGTACATAATTGTACTTTTAAAATCAATCTTAGAATCAATGATACAGCTTTGGTACCTGCATTAAGTATATTAAGAACACAATAGTTTTGATTTGAGTTTGTCAAAGACTGGACTAGCCAGTGGCTCTGTCAGGATATCTGCAAGTTGTTCTTGCGTAGGACAGTATTTTATGTTGTACCAACCTTTCTTCAGTTCATCACTGATAGAGTGATACTGCACTTCAATATGCTTACTGCCTCGGATCAGTTGACCGGTCTTGATCATGGTGATAGCACTCTGGTTGTCTATGTTGAGAGTCATCTCGACTTGCTTGTTGAGGAGTTCTTGAATGAAGGTTTTTAGATACTTCATTTCCTGACAGCAGTGTGCAGCAGCTATATACTCCGCCTCAGATGTGGATCTTGCAACAACGGACTGTTTCTTTGAGCTCCAGCTCACTGGACCGTTTCCACACATGATAATGTAGCCAGACGTGCTCTTCCTGTTCTCGTCATCACCGGCAAAATCTGCATCACAATAGGCAGTAATCTTGAGATTTTATTTTGCAGAGGAATCGAAAATTCGATCTCCATTGTGTCCTTTAAGATATCTCACTGTTCTTTTGATATTGGAGACGTTTTGTGCTCTTGGATTGCTCATGAATCTACTTTCAAAATTCACAGCATATGCAATGTCTGGTCTGGTTTTAACTGTCAGGCAGAGTAAACTACCTATGGCTCGCTGATATGGGAAATTCTTGGTAGTGTTGTCTTGTTCTTGATAACTCTTCTGTACTGGAGTTGAAACTGGCTTGCATTGATCCACGTTATATTTCTTCAGCACTTGATTGCTGTAGTTTTGTTGATGAATGAATATTCCATCCTCATTTCTTTCCATTTCAATTTCAATTCCCAGATACAAGGTTGGATTCTCTTGTACCGTTATTTCAAACTTGCTCTTGAGCTTGTGTATCAGTTGATTCATTTGCTATAAATCTTCGCCCATCAGTATTCCGTCGTCGACATGTATTGCAAGGAAGAGTTTCTTCTCTGTATTTTTTAGCTTAAAAACACACTGATCTGATTTTAGCTGAATTAAATTTTCTTTCTTCATAATCTCACACAAGCGCTTGTTCCATAGAAGAGGCGCTTGCTTAAGACCATATAATGCCTCTTTCAACAGGAAAATTGTTCCTGGTTCATGATATCCTTCGGGTACACTCATAAATATTTCCTCTTCTAGCTTGCCATTTAGGAATGCTGTCCTTACATCGAATGTCATCAATTTCGTATCCTCCTGTGCTGCTATTGCAAACATCAGTCTCAAATTATTAGATTGAACCACAGTACTAAAAATATCTTCAAAGTCAAGGTTTTCTGATTTTTCTTGACATCCACGAGCGACCAGTCGTGCTTTGTATTGTCCATTTTCTTTGACTTTAAGAACCCATTTTGCAGTCACAATTTCTTTGCCTTTTGAACGGCTTTCATCTACTATTTCCCATGTTTTGTTGAGTTCCAGTGATCTCTTTTCATTATTGATGGCTTCTTTCCATTTGTTTTTGTCAGGACTCATGCACTCCCTGTAAGTTATCAGAGCTTCTAATTCATCAAGACGTAGCCTTTAAATCTTGCTGGTCTTTTCTTTTCCCTTCTTGGTCTTCCATTTTGTGTGTTTGGATCAGGATTCTCATCTTCATGTTTTTGGTTTTCATTTTCTTCTGGTTCTTGTTGGTTTTCATTTTCTTCTGGTTCTTCATCTATATTCACAACCTGAATCTAGTTTCTGGTTTCTTGTGGAAGCTGTTTTTGTTGTGTTCCAAAGAAGGTGAAACCTTTTGATGTATACACTTTTCTGTCTTCTTTATTCCAGATGCGATATCCATTTTCTGCATAACAAATGAATATTCCTTGTTTTGATTTTGGTTGCATTTTCTTTAGATATCCCAGCTGTTTTGTATAGACTTTTGACCCAAATATTTACAGTCTTGATAAATCTGGTCTTTTACCATACCAGAGTTCTGCTGGAATTTTATCTTTGATAACAGTGGGGCTTCGATTTATAAGATAAGTGGCTGTGCATACTGCTTCTCCCCACATTTCATTTTTCCAGTTGTGAGTCAAACAACAGTGCTCGAGTCATATTAAAGAGTGTGCGATTAATTCGCTCTGCAGTCCCATTCAGTTAGGACGTGTACGGAATAGTATAGTCAAGACATATTCCCTTATTCTTGCACCATGTTTTGAACTCATTACTGCGAAACTCACCACCATTGTCACATCTCACCTTAGATGCCTTGAGGTTATGAAAGGCTTCTGCTTCTAGAATAAATTCTTTCAGATACATTTCTACTTCGTTTTTGTAAATCATAGGATACACCTTGACAAAATGGGTGAAATCATCAGTGCATGTCAGAATATAATTCATTCCATATTATGTTGGTGGATCCACTTTTCCACACACATCAGTATGGATGATTTGTAAAGGTTTGGTTGATTTTGTTCTTGTGGTATTAAATGGGATTCTCACCAGTTTTGCTTGGCAACAAACATCACAGATGTTGTCTTCTGCTTTTGTGGCAATTATTTCAGGAACACCGTCACACAGTTGGGGTACTTTCTTCAATCTAGTATAACCAATGTGACCCAGATTCCTATGCCACTGTATATGCTGATCTGACTGTCTTGTCATTAACGCTGTCAATTCTTCATTTCTATTCTGTTCTTCTTTGTTTTGGTTTCCTAGATCAACAACATACATATCATATTCATCTTTAAATCCCTTCATTACTACTTCTCCATCTTGAATAACCAACACTTCATACTCAGAGAACAACACCAGTGCCCCTTTTGCAGTCACAGAACTTACAGACATTAGACTTCTTGACAGTTCCGGGGCATAACTGACACTGTGTAAAATAATGTCTTCTGACTCCACACTTCCTTCCAAATTGGTGTACATGCACTCACCATCTTTAGCTACATTTATTTTAATCTTACCAATCTTTTGCACATTTTTCATGACTTCTATTTTATTAGACAAGTGTCCATTACAGGCACTGTCTAGAGTGAAGCACTTTGTACCTGCATGCTGTTGGGTTGATACCACTGATCTCTATACAAGGATGGCTGGTGGCTAAGGCAGCAGTAGGCCGAATAGACGATGACAGGTATAGCAAGATGGCAGCGAGCTCATGGTGCAATATTGCGAATCCGGGTCTGTGATTGGTTACTGGTAGTTTGATGTTATACATGCATTTATACTGTCAGTAAATATTTTGTGTTTCTTGTAGTTGTAAAATGGGCTGAATTTGGTTATTTGAAGCGTAAAATCTCAGTTTTAAGTACCGGTTTGTTGACCCATCATCCCAGGCAAGCCGCTAATACCTTTACTTCTCAGGCAGATAGGTCACTTAGCCGTAATTTGGAAGTTATTGGGAAGTATACATATGCGGTGGCGCTGAAGCAGACGTGATCGGGCTAGGCCATTGCGTTTTTAAATTTGATCCCATTTCAGGGTTTTTCGGTTCTGGGTGCGAATAGTTCTCTTAACAGTTGTAAAACGGTGAGGAGAGTATATTTTGAGGAGGGTTTTAGTTGCTTTAAGTCTTATGTGGAGCTGAGGAGTGAAATTAGTATGGCTTAAAGTGCATTTTTGGCTTTGATCTACTTCCCGTTATTGTTTATTGTGCTGCTAGCGTGATTAAAAGCTGTAGTACGGTATTTGATGTAGAGTGCTGGGATTACTTGGGGGCAGTGTTGGTGACAGGGAGAGAAGTGAGGGGATGGGTTTATGGAGTTGTTGCTGTTGTTGCCAAGCATTACCAAGCACCAATTACGATATGTCGAATCTAGGCCTGTATAGTGAGCTACGTTTATAGGTACATCATTTGAAGAGTGCATAATTTCGTGGCATACAGTATATATATACAATTTACAAGAATGATTCCAGTAATTGTTTTTCACTCGTTACTCAGTTACTGATCGCCAATTGCGTATACTCAGCACCTAAGTTGATATTTGTCAGCCGTTATTATACATTCATTTTTATTGCTATTCCGGAGATTTACTGACCTCGGAATGACGTGTCAGTGATCCCAATGCCCTTATTCTATGAGCGAACATATCTCTATATTTTTATTTGTTCCAAAGGACCATTAATTACGATTTAAAATTGGCTAGTTTATCATTTCTTCCCCATAAGGAGAGCTCGAGTATGGGTAAGCCAACATGGCGGACCGCGCGCTCAACCTGGCGTACTTTCTCATGCAGCGGACAGCTGCCATCAGCGATCCATGTATAGAGATCAGTGGTTGATACACATGCTTCCAGGCAAGACCAACTACAATACTCAGACCTTAATGCAGGTCTCGAAAGTGTGAAAATGGCGTATGCTGAAGCCCCAGCATATTGTTTGTTTAGATTCGTTGCTGGGATACACTGTTTAGCTTTGATGAGCTTCGTTTGATGAAAGTTGGGATAAACTGTCGCTCATCTGTAATTTTTAGTGTCTTCTGTATGTCTGTAAAGTCCAGTTCGAGTTAATGTACTGCAATCGGGTGTAAATATGTGATAATACGCTTATTATGGACTAGTTCGTTTGTGTGATGATTGTTCAGTCGACCGATGGCATTGTGTCATTTACTGCAGATGTTGAACTACCTAAGACTAAAGCATTAATAGAAGTGTCTCAAGAATATACACCGCAATGATTTGCTAGTTAGTGACAAAATAATAATAGCTTAGTACAGTTCAGTAATGTCGAACGTAAAGGGAAAACGCAATGAGCATCTACGGCTAGACCGAACCATTGAACGTTGAACGCTTAGCAACATGTGTCTCCGTAAATATTTACCAGTCTGGCAGATGATCTACACTGCCTTGTATACACGCCAAATAATACAGTGAACTTTTTTATTGGTTAAGGAAGATGTTTCCTCTGCCAAACAGTGAACTCATTGTGTTTCGTCATTATTCATACTTTTGTGATTCTTAGAGCTTGCAAGTTATTTTTAATTATGATGTGTGTAATAAAGTGTTGTGAGTAACTTGCCAATTATGTACTTATATTTCGAGATGGTGTGCCGCGATAATTCCGGAAGAGGGAGATAGTGCTTTCCTACCTACATTATTTTACTAAATCAACTATTTCCAGCGTAAAGCTATTCCAAACGGTAACAGCGAATGTTTAATAGGTTAGTTGGTAATATATTATCGTGTCCTATGTGTGTGGTAATCTCCATGATTATGTTCAGATATCCACACGACGACTTCTTTGCATATTTCAATCCACTAATTCGGTGTGATGTTTTACCCGAGATTTTAGACAATTCCACGAGAGGTCTTAATTGAATTACAGTATATCTCTATAGCGTTGATTCGGTTATTTCAGGCAACTATTCTCATTCCGATTGTGTACACAAATACTCGGCATATGCTGGGACAGCACTTCAGTAACTGGGCACTTTCTTCTCTCCTACTTCAGAATCTGTTTGATTTTATGCTAATAATATTAATCTATAATTACTGAACTTAAATACAAATCGTGATAACTCGCCAAAAAGCTTCTTATTCAACCACAGAAACAGTGAGACTATTGTAGCTGCCCCTTGGGTGAAGACGAAGAAACCTATAATTCGAGGCCAGCACTATATAGATAAATTAATTCAGGTAAGTCTAAATTATTGATGCATATTACTTCGGAACCTAATATCGTCTTGTGATATCTTTTATGCTCTTAGGTGAGCAAAAATAATAATTTACACGAACCCTGACAAGCCCGATTACATGATCCTAGCTATGGGTAGGGCAACCATCGCCGCCATGTTTTTTCTACATTAAGGTCTGAGGATTGTAGTTGGTCTTGTTCCAGGTTTGTCAAATATGCTCTCTTGTTTTTCTTCTTGGCATCATCTTGATTTGCTGCTTGTTTTTCTTCTGTATAACCATCATGATATTTCTTGAAGAAACACCTTTCCCATGAATGATTGGTTTTCTTACAAAACTTACACGGTGGAAAAACAGCAGCATTACTGTCTGTCTTCTTTCCAGATTTTCGACATTGTTTTGCAAAATGTCCCATATCACCACATTTGTTAAACTTTTTCTTCTTGAAGGATTGAAAAGCTACAGCTGTTTCTTCTTTGGTGCTCAGTTTATACTTTTCTTCCTCGCTGCACAGTCTTGATATTATATTTTCTATGGTCTGGCTTGTCTCGGGTGTTGAGTCCCAAGCCGAACTAAAATGTTTGTAGTTATCAGGCAGGGCTGTCATGATCCTTGTGATTAATTTCCTTTCACTGATGTCTTCCTTCAGCTGGTTAAGCTGGAAGGTTATGTTTTGTACAGTGCTCACATCGGTCATGATGTCTTTGGTTTTATCAAACGTGAAGTTATAAAATTCTGCAAGAAGCTTACTTTTCTGTTGTTTGGTGTCTCTTTTGTATATTCTTGTTAAGTATCATACATACTTTTGGCTGTTTCACATGACAAAATGTGGATTTCGACATTTTGGTCAACGGTTCGAAGGATGTAGTGTCTTGCCTTGGCATCTTTGACACGCCATTTCTTGTTAACATCTTCTTCCCCGTCTGAATCCAGCACATCTTGTCCATTCACCACTTCATACAATTCTTTCGCTTCGAACAGAGTTCTTATTTCCAGTTCCCACAAAGGAAATATTTCTATATTCTTGAGATTTGGAATGCGTGAAATATCATCGGATCCTGCCATGTTCTTTGTACTATCTAACCTTTTGCTTAAGGACTTTTCTTCTTAGTATATCTTCTTTTCCAGCTACTTCTAGACTTGAGCTATCTGGGCTCATAACCTGATGAGATTTTAGGTATTAATATTATTTCTTTACGTTTTAGGTATCAAGGAATTTTACAATAAAATCCTTAACACATGTTTCATTGTCTCATAGAAGTTGTGACAGTTGCTGTCACCGTGTCACATGATTGTCATTAACCCATGGATAACAACAGAATTGATTCAGCTAATAAAACAAAGGGACCTACTACATGCTAAACTTAAAACTAACATTCACAAAAACAACAACCTCTTAAAGGAAGAGCACATAATATGTAGGAACAAAGTGACAGCTTTAAAACGGAAACTGAAATCCTCATACTATGAACATAAATTAACATTGAACGCCAATAGCATAAAAGATACTTGGAAAGTAATCAATGAAATGATCTACAACTGCACAACTGAAAACAAAGATGGTCCCAGGGAGATAATAAATAAATAAATATAGCCTAGATAATCCCATAAGGGCAAAGGCCTCCTGCGAACAGGGACGTGCTCTGGTTTAAACTCGTTAGGCGAGCAAGTCCTAAGGAGTTGTGTACAAGTTTTTACTCCACTTGCTACACTTCACTGTAGTTCACTTCACTAACACTACATTTCACTTCGCTTTACGTGCGTTGTTTGGCTTGTTACAAGTTGCAGAAGTGTATCTTTCATGTCATAGGTCTGCTGTCTACCAGGATCTTTCATTGTTGAAGCTCTCCTTCTCTTCCCTTCTTCCATTCTTGTCTCTCCCGTGCTATCCTCGTCCAGGGTTTGCCTGTCCTCCTTACGATTGAGTCATCCCAGCGGGTCCTCTGTCTACCCACGTTCCTTCTTCCTGTCCTGGGGTCCCGTACCGTTAGTTTGTGCGTCCATCGATCGTCTTTCATTCTGGCCACGCGGCCTCCCCACTTCCATTTTAGCCTGTCAGCTGTTGTCACGGCATCTTTCATGGCAGTTCTTCTTCTTATCTCCTCGTTTCGTAATCTGTCCCTCAAGGAAACTTGAAGGATCTTCCGTTCCATTTTGCGTTGACATACCCGGATTGTTTGCCTTTGCTTCTCTGTTAACGCCCAGGTTTGACAGCCGTATAGCACTACCGGCATTACACACTTCTAGCACTTCTGACTTTAGATTTATTTTCTAGGATTTGTCCATCAATATAAATTTTAAGGACCAGAACTTCTTCCATGCTTGTCCAACTCGTCTCTTGATTTCCTTCTCCTGTGAGCAGTCAAATGACAGGTTTTGTCCAAGGTAGACGTATTCCTGTGTGTACGCTAGTGGTTTGCCATTGATGAGGATTTGTACTTCCAGTGAGTTGGTCATCAGTTTTGTTTTAGGGGGTTCATAGATAGACCTACTTCTTTACTGACTGTGTCCAGGTCCGCTAGCATTTGTTCCAAGTCTGTTGCCGATTTTGCTAGCAGTGCAATATCGTCTGCGAACCGTAAGTGTGTCAGCCTTTCCCCGTTTATTTCGATGCCGTATTTGTTGTCCCATTCCAACTTCCTAAATTGGTTCTCCAGTAGGCATGTGAACAACTTTGGTGAGAGGGGGTCGCCTTGTTTCACGCCTCTTTCTAAGTTGATGTTCGCACCCTCCCTCTCCGTTCTTACCCTCGCTTGGCAGCCTTCGTAGAGCTTTTCGAGTAGTCTGACATATCTCTTTTGTATGCCTTGGCTTCTCAATGCCTCTAGCACACAACTATGTTCCACAGAATCGAAGGCTTTGTTATAGTCTACGAATGCAATGTATAGTTCGAGATTAAATTCCTGCGTTTTTTTTCCAAGAGCTGGCTCATTGCTTGCAGGTGGTCAATTGTGCTAAAGCCTGTCCTGAAACCGGCTTGTTCCACTGCTTGGTTTTCATCTAGTATTTTAGACATCCTTCTAGTCATGATTTTCGTGAAAATTTTGTAGAGACTGGCCATTAAACTGATTGGTCTGTAGTTATTAATGTCATCTTTAGCGCCTTTCTTGTGAAGCAGAACAATAACGCTCTGTTTCCATTCTGTTGGAATTTCTTCTGTTTCAAGTATCATGTTGAATAGCCTTGTTATCACATCTATGAGATCCTCACCACCCATTTTCAGATATTCGTTGTAGATGGCATCCTCTCCGGGGCATTTCTCGTTTTTCGCCTCCTTTATTGCTGCTCTGAATTCACTGGTCATGATGGGAGGAATTTCTTCGTCGTGTAGTGCCTCCTGCCCCTTACCACTTTGGTCTGAGTCTCTTCTCTGGTGTGTACTGGAGTACAGCTCTCTGTAGAAGTCTGTGGCCTGTTTCGTTATTTCCTCCCTTGTTGCTTGTCTTTTACCTCTTTTGTCTTTCACTCCAAGCATCCATTGTTAGTCTGGTGCTAGTTCTTTTCTCATCTTTCTGATTGATTTTGACTCTTCTGCGTACTTTCTGATGATTTCTGTGTTGTGGTCTCTAATGTCCTTTCTGATTTCCCTTTTTGTGCGCTTATTAAGCTGCCCGTACTCTAACTTTTTCTGGTTGTTATCTACAGCTTGTGCTTTCAATATTTCCCTTACCTCGATTAGGCGTTTGGTACTGTCTTTTAGCTTATCGCGCCGTCCCTTCTTACTTCTTGGTATTGCTGAGTTGTTAAATGCAGATGTTATACATTTTATGAGTTCTGTGTAGAGGTGCTGTGTGCTTAGGTGGTTTTGTTGCTTCAGGTGATTTAGATTTTGCTGGATTTCTTGGGCGTATTCGGTCTGGTTGATCTGTCGAGGGCTAGTTATCCTGGTCTTGAAGTATGGCCGTCTATTCTTCTTTATTGTTAGCTTTAAGCGCACCATTCTATGGTCGGTGTCGAATTTTAGCCCGTTGATCACTTGAATATCCTTTACTTCCTTTAAGTTGTCGGTAAGTATAAAGTCAATTTCGTTTTTTGTCCTGCCGTTCGGGCCTCTCCATGTCCATCTACTCTCTGGCATTTTCTTGAAGAAGGTGTTCACAATTTTCATGTTGTGTCCTTGAGCAAACTGGATCAATCTGTCTCCTCTCCCATTTCTAATTCCGTATCCGAATGGTCCCATAGGTGCTTCGTCTGTATGTTCCTTGATTCCCACCTTACTGTTAAAGTCCCCCATTACAAACGTTCTTTGTGTTTTGAAGTTGTCCAGTGTGTCTTCTAGTTGCTCGTAAAACTTTTCAATTTCCTCCTCTGTGCTGTTCTCTGTGGGGGCATAGATTTGTATAATTACGATGGTATTCCCTTCTAGATCTAAGGACAGTAGCGCAATTCTCTCTAAGATTCCTCGAATTTCCCGAATGTTGTTTTTTAGGTGCTTCTTGATCATGAAGCCCACTCCCTTTTCCCTTTGGTTTCACCGATGTAGCTGAAGATGTCTCCATTTGATTTTTCTCGGATTCCTTCGCCGAGTTGTCTTACTTCACTAAGTCCTAGTATGTCGTACTTTATGTTTAAGAGAGCATTTTCCAGTTCAAGTTCCTTGTCTTCAGTTCTCAGAGACCTTACGTTGAGTGTGGCAAGTATTAGTTCTTTCTTTGTAACCGCCGGTTGGTTGATCACAGTGCGGCGGTCAGCTCCCCGTTTTTTAGATCCTCCCAATTAATCCATTGACCGTTTAGGAGGATCTTCTGGTAGCCCACTTTCACCTCACTGTTACCTTTGCTCCTCTCCTCCCTGGCCATCTGTCTTAATTTCGCTTGTACTGCTCTTTCGTTCTTGGTGAGGTCGTCGTCAACATAGAGGTCTTGCCCCTTTAGCTTGTGTTTGTTTCTCATTATTTTCAGCTTGTCTGCAAAGTGTTTAAATGTGACTCTCACTGTCCCTTTACCGTGACTGTCTCTCCCAATCTGCAATACGCTTTCTACCTTGACTTCACTTTCTATTTTGACCAGTATAGATTTGACTTTCCTTCCTAGCTCACTGTTTGTTAGGTTCTCATGTAATAGATCTTTACTTTAAATGACAATGTTGTTCTTTCTATCCCTCTTCAATCTTTGCTACTCTTGTAGCTCTAGGGCATGTATTTTCTCGGATAGTGTGTCTAGTTTTTCTTGCGTTCTGTTGTCCACATTTTCTATTTTCCGTTCAAGGGCGTCGTTTATTTTACGTGAATTTTCTTCTGTTCTCCTTAGTTCTTGTTTGATGCTGTTTATTTCCTCTCTTGTTTCCTTTCGAAAGTCTTCATTTTGTTTCTTTAAGTTTTGAAGCTCTGTTAGGATTACAGAAAACATGTCTTTCACTTCTTTTGATTCCTTCCCTTGGGTTTGTTTGTTTGTGTTTGTTTTTGTTTGTGTTTGTTTTTGTTTGGGTTTGTTGGTTTACTGCTTGAATCTCTTCTTCAGAGCTTTGTGAGCGGTACCTTGTGGGAGCTCTCGACTTCCGTTTCTCGCGTGCGTCTTTGTTTTCTGATTTCGAGAAGGGTTTCATGTTGTCTTCTTTGTTGATCAAGTTGTGAATCAGTTGTTATTGAGGCCTATGTTCTTGACGCGTATATGCATCATAGCGTTAGCGAGGATATGCGGGTTGGAATTCTAAGAGTCCCTAGCAAGTATATATCGTGAATGTTTTACTGTAAATTGAACATGCGTGGGTTGAATCTCCTTTGTGTTGAATGTCTTCCGAAAATCTCGAGTGCACTCGTTGAGAATGCCCTGCTTCCTTTGTTACACGTAAGCTGTCTTTGTCTACTATGACGTTGCCAGTTGAGAATGCCTTGCCTCCTGTGTTACACGTAAGCAGTATCTGCCTCCTATGACTTTTGCTCGTTTAAGTCTTGTTTCGCCAGGTAGCGTTTTCGTCGCGGGTCTCGCTCTCTTAGTGGGCAGTTTGCAGTACACTTGTTCAACCTCGCTGTGATATCTTAACCAACTTAACAATTTGCAATTTGCATTTAACTTATCTTACCCTCTTTCAGGTCGATTTGCCACTTGCCTTCACGTTCGTTTGTAGTTCGAAATTTCCTCTGTCTTCCAGTGTTCTTTACTACATTCCAATGTGTCTCAATCCCGGTAAACTGATAATGTTTGTCTGATGCACGCTTTGTACCACCCTTACATTACACACAACAATCAGTCAGCGTCAGTGAGATAATAATTGACGATAAATCTTTCACAGGAAAAGAAGATATATGCAATGCCCTAAACACTCACTTTATAAACATAGCACACAAGTTAGCCAAAAACATCCTCCCAGGGAAGAAAGTTAATAAAATTAATGTCAATACAGATTCCATATTTTTGACCCCGACTAATGAGATGGAAATTCGCAATATTATATTAAGCCTTAAAATTAAAAGTATCCAAGACAAAGATGGTATGTCAGTAAAATTGTTAAAAAACTCCATTAACAGGCTAAGTAACCCACTAACTACCTTAATTAATTTATCTTTAGAGACTGGTCTGGTGCCTGAAGATATAAAAATAGCACGAGTCATACCAGTCTATAAAGGAGGTGACAAAAGCAATCCAGACAATTACAAACCCATTTCCATCCTCCCACCCATATCCAAGGTACTCGAAACAGTAGTAAAAACAGAATTGTTATTTTTTAAATAAAAATGATTACTTCTACAAAGGGCAGTATGGATTCCGAGAAAACTCAAGCTCAGAAATAGCCACAATTGATATAAACTCTAACTTGCAGGATGTCATAGACAAAATGATGACAGCGAGTGGCCTTTTCATAGACCTGAGAAAGGCGTTTGATACTGTTGTCCATGAAATCCTTTTAGGGAAACTTGATAAAGCAGGTATCCGAGGCGTAGCTTGGACATGGTTTAAAATTACCTGTCTAATCGTAAGCAGTATGTTGAAATAAATGGCTACAGACGTGAGGAAGTAAATATTACCCATGGTGTGCCCCAAGGATCAATACTGGGTCCTTCCCTCTTCTTAGTATATATTAATGACATAGCAAAACTCAGTTTTAGTGGTAATATAACGTTGTTTTCAGATGACTTAAGCATCTTTTACAATGCGTACACCACCAACACGCTGATTACACACGTGCAGAAGGACATGAATACAATACTTGGCTGGACCCAGTCAAATAAATTAACAATAAATGAAGATAAAACAAATTATTTAATAATATATAAGCGTAGGACAAAGTTAGACATCACTCAGAATGTAACGCTGAATGGAAAGGCAGTTAAAAGGGTCTCATCTGTCAAATACCTAGGCCTGATAATAGATGAAAATCTCTCCTGGCAAGAGCACATTGATGCATTAGTTAAAAAGTATCACCTGCTGCCGGGATGATAAAAAAATGAGCTTCTATATCCCAAAATATCTACTCAGGAAAGTGTATTTTTCCTTAATCCATAGCCACTTACAATATTTGAATACAATTTGGATAAAATGCTCAAATTACCTAAAAAAGGAAATTGAGGTAAATCAGAATAGAGCCATAAGAAATATGTATAACTACCCTTTTTTAACATCAACCAAACACCTTTATATTACGAGTAAAATTCAACCAGAAGCCCTAAATGCAGAAATCAAATCAAATGTCCTGATGTACCAAATCCTACACAAAGGTATCCACACAAATTTAAACTTCACTAAACAATCCAATTTACACGCTTACAAAACTAGACATGCAGATGACATATCACTTTTCCATATCAATTCCAAACAATACCAAGTAATACCATCAAGTATAGTGCCTTTGTAACGTTCAATAGACTACAAGAAAATATAAAAATTGCACCTAGCCTACCAATCTTTAAACGGAGGCTAAAACGGTTTATGTGGAATGATTATAAAATGTCAGTTTGAAGAAATTCCAAAATCTGAGAAGGCAAAAGAAGACTACATTGTGTACAAAAAGTTACGAAAACTACAAAATGTTGTATATATTTTCATACTGAAAACTTTATTAACTAAACATTGAATTGTAATTTGTCGCCAACAAGGTAAAACTGTACGATTCCTTTGTATTTGGGTCCTTGACTCGTTAAGGGATTAATAAAATGAATTAATTAATACCCCACCCAGATATCTTCTAAAACTCATTTGGAACATGTCAGAATAGACATGTCTCCTAAAACATATTTACATCTATGAATTTTCCTGATAATTAAAACCTATGACTTGAATATCTTCTAAAACCCATTTGGAACATGTCAGAATAGATATGTCTCCTAAAACATATTTCCATCTATGAATTTCCTGATAAAACCTATGACTTGAATATCTTCTAATACCCATTTGGAACATGTCAGTATAGACATGTCTCCTAACATTTAATTTCATCTGTGAATAATTCTGTTTGTTCGGATCCTTCATGTTTGAAAGCCGAGCAGTATGTTGATTGATAACACCATGAAACTACTCTCGAAGTTATGGGAAGTTTGCTATCTGTCGGCGGGCGAGAAGAATGGTGGTTTGGATCTTCAAGTTGCCAGTCGGCGATGTTCGTGGACCTGCAATGTTGGTACCACGACGGGATTAATAAAGAAAAAAAAGAAGAGTGAATGTCTGACTGTTGCCTACAATGTGAGAGTGTTGATAGACATAACCTCTTGCCGCTTCCCTAATGCAGACGGGCTCTCAGGAAAGCATAATCGTGAAACATTTTGTGCCGTTAGGAAGTTTAGATTCTGTGACCTTAAAATTATTGTGATTTGCTTTGCTTTTTATATTTCTTCGCCACCTTCCAGCTGATAATCTTAACTGTGACCGAATGTATATTTGAACAGAGGCGTGTACGGGAAACATTTTCTGTGATTATTTGTAAGGAGGGGTTTATTTTCTTGTCAGTTATTATTTCTTTTCTTGTGTGTATTTTGCCAATGAAGTCTTATGACTTTTAATGCTTTTCTGTGCAGTTTTGGGTTATCGCCGTTGTCATGACAAATTTCTTTTTGCTTCGAAGTAAAAGATTGTTAATGTAAAAAAATGAATGTAGCTTTTGATGGCTGATGGTGTCGCTATGTATAATGACCTGATTTTTTCTTTTGCTTTTGAGGAATGCTAAAGAGTTGGTCCGTTTAATTAAGGAGTTGATTAAAGAGAATGTTTCCCAAATACGAGTGCCATGAAATACACTATCACATGAATATTAAAACAACAACATTTGACAGGTACCAAATCCCTAACTTATTAAAATTAAACACGTTGGAAAAATGACCCAATACAAACAACTACGTTAAAGAAATTCACAAGAAAATTTAAGAACAATCCCTTAAGTAAAACAATAACTCAACCACGCTCTAAAGCTGTCATTCGTGTACCCCCTTAAAAGAAAGATACATTTGTTTGCACTCTCCCCCCATTTCCTAGTATAATACTACTGCTACCCATTAGTAAAGGGGGAAGGGAAACCGAGTCAAAGTCCGTGGAGTGAAAGCGGGCCTCAAGCCCAGAAGCCAAAAATAAACCTAAATAGCCTGGTAAATATATGCATATAATACAGTACAGTTAATAATAGTTTAGTTAGTTAGTTAGTTATTGTTGTTTTAAGGGGCGGAACTACGAGGTCATCTGCCCCTAAAATAATACTTTAATTTCCACCAGAAGAAATATAACCTTAAAACACACAAATTATGGTACAAATATACATGCAAGAACACATCAAACATAACAACTGGTATACTCTTATTCCATGCATTACTCTAATGCACGCCAAAAATATTAGAAGTTTTGTTACTCACTGGTGTGTAGTCCTTTCTCACTTTACATAGCATTTAGCTTTGGTACTTACCCCAAATTCATGGGTTGGTTAGCATATATTTATTTACCCTTGGGGATGTATTTGAACAGAATGGGGGACGAGGTTGATTCTCAATTGAGTAACGTTTTCGGTGTAGGTACATCGCTGGGTCACTATAACCTCGCTGGATTCAGCAGTCTGATGGGTATTAGTGTGACTGATAGATGCGAGAGATCAGCTGTTCCGATGCCTATAGATCGTGACTGTTTTACAGCGTTGACGTCTTCTATTAATAGAGAATTACACCACCGTATCCGGCTGAGCGAACATATCGGGCACGAACATGGTATTCGGAATGTAACATCTGTAGGTCCCACATTGCCATGTATTCGTGGAAGAGATTCACGTTTGGGTGGTATGCTAAACACTGGAAATGCTGCCGAGCGGGGGGAGAAATTTGATTGTCCTGTCGTCCCTCGATTTTCTCGCGGATGTTCATCTATGTGTACCGGTACTAAGTTTGATGGTATTAGCCATCCGTTGTCTGCTTGCGTAGAAAAGATAAAATATTTAAACACTGATTCTATTGAGGGAGTTATTCAATTTCTTCGAGGTTTGGTAGATATTCAAGAATGTGCTACCGTGTTTTAAATTCCAGAGGAACAGATAATCCAAATGATGTTTCCAATCACGATGGGGATTATTAAGAGCAAATTGGTTATTGCTATACAGTATGGTGTTTCAATTAAGATATTTCTGAAGGAGATTTTGGCGATGTTCGTTCCAGGTAGACAGTTGGGTTCTAATATCCAACAATATTCTTATCGTTCTCAAATTTTAGGGGAACCATTAAATGCTTACGTTCAAGATATTACTAAATATGGAAAGGTGTTTGGATTGGCAATCTCTGAGGAAGAGATCGTATCAATAATTGTGGACGGTGTTACGCCGGATTTATGGTCATATTAGGTATGAGTTCCCGAACTAAAATTTTTCAAGATTTAAGTGTTGCTGCTGTTAAGACCGAATCTGTTCCATTGGTTGATTCACAAAGGGACAGTTCTCATTTATCCCCTCCGACATTGCAAATAACGCCCGTTGTGATAAATCATACTTCCGGACGTAATACGAGTGGGAATCGAAAGATGATTCGGTGCTATAATTGTGGACGTTCGGGTCATGTATCACGATTCTGTAAGAATCCCCAACGTAAGGATTGAATATTAAGGCCTAGGGTGCGGCATTGTCTACCCAAGGTTAAACGCATATATCATACCCGGGTTGTGAGGACACTGAGCGTAATAATTATAATCAAATTGTTGATGAAGAGGGGGGTAATATGTTGTGTCCAGTAGCTTGTAGGAAGATTTCTTCACCTTCATATATGCATTTGCCTTATTATCGATATTTCAATTAATAACGCCACCGTCAAAGCTCTGTTGGATTCAGGGAGCGTCGTGTCTTTCGTGAGTGAAAGTTGATATAAGAATATGGTGTCAATTTGTAAATTGCCCAAATTAGAAGAGGAGGAATCACGATTGATGTCCGCTAATTTTTTTGAAATTTGATGTGTTGGGTGCCGTGAAAGTAAAGATTAAGATATTGAAGTTTTCATGGAAGTTTGGTATTTGGGTCATAAGAAGTTTGCCTTTTCCGGTAATTTGGGGGGAAGATTTTCTGTCGTTCACTGAATCGCTGTTAGATATCCGGAGGGATGAAATGTATTTTCGATTTCGACCTGAAATTAAGATAAAATTTGTTCAGGTTGATAGAAGGTTCGAGGGCAATTCTTACCAATTGATTGAGGACATGTATAGTAATTTGATAGACTTGGGACCTAATACTGCAGAAGATTTGAGTATTTCCGACCAAATTGAGGAGCTGGATTTGAGTCATTTGGAAGTTGAACAAGCGGACGTAATTCGTGGATTGTGTAAGGAATATCCGGAGGTTATTACTAATAATTTGGGTGTCACCAACGTATTAGAGTATAATATTGAACTTGCTGATAACGTGCCAGTTCGACATCCTTCATATCGATTGAGTCCTCTGAGTATGTTGGAACTTAAAAAGATCATCGATAAAATGTTGGCGCAAGGTGTGATTAGTCCATCCATCTCCTCGTATTCGTCGCCAGTGTTTCTGGTACCAAAATCAGACGGCAGTTTCCGTCCAGTTGTAGATTTCAGACATCTAAACCAAAAGGTGGTGTTGGAATCAATACCGTTGCACGACTTGCATTCATGTTTTTCGTGGATTTGAAGGCTCGATATTTTACGCTGCTTGATTTGAATCAAGCGTATAACCAAATTCCACTATCTGAGCGATCTAAACCTTTAACCGCCTTCTCCACTAATTGGAATCTGCACCAGTTTAATCTAGTTCCATTTGGTTTGTCAACAGGAGGTGCTGTATTGAGTCGACTTTTGGACCGAGTTTTTTCTGGTATTAAATTTGATTTCTTATATCACAATTTGGATGACGTTGTGGTTTATAGTGAATCTTATGTTCAGCATTTACGTGTGGTTTTACAACGGTTACGGGATGCTGGATTAACGGTGAAATTGGGAAATATATCGTTCGCTAAGTCGTAAATATCGTTCCTAGTACACATTGTTTCGCAAGCTGGAGTTTCCGTCGATCAAACAAGAACTCAAGGGATACGGGACTTTAAACCACCTGTGAGTGTGAAGGGTATCGCCCGTTTCATTGGCATGATGAATTTTTTCAGGAAATTCATTCCGAATTTTCCCCAAGGGCACTTCCGTTGAACATCTTGCGTCGTAAGGGTGTTAAGTTTCAATGGGGGTGAATCTCAACAAGCGGCATTCGAAGATCTTAAACGTGCATTATGTAATGCCCCAGTATTAGCAGTAGATGATTTATCCAGGCCATTTGTTCTACACACCGATGCTTCCTTGGGCGCTCTTGCCGCTGTATTGTTACAAGACTGCGATTTAGGACGTCGTCCTATAGCCTATGCGTCTAGAACTCTAAACGAGGCGGAATCTAAATACTCCGTTTACGAATTAGAGGATCTGGCGGTAATGTTTGGATTGGAACGTTTCAAGACGTATCTGGAGCATGTGTCGTTTGAACTAGAAACTGACAATCATGCATTGAGTTGGGGTTTGGCAAGACCGCGCAGTACTGGCAGAATTGCACGGTGGGCGACGAGAATTTCTTCTTTTAAGTTTACTGTACGACACATTAGAGGGAGCGATAATGTCATCGCTGATTCCCTCAGTCGACTGTATGCCGAATCAGCTGATTTGAGATCTGGTGTAATTCAGAAGGGTAACATTGAGGAGTGTATTAATGCTGCGTTGCCTATCATTAGTAATAGTCCTATGTTATTTAGGGATATCGCGAAATATCAACAGGAGGATGAGAAATTGAGCAAGATCATGCTTAAGGTTTCCAATGGTGAATTGATTAAACCTTATGAACTGAAAACTGGCGTATTATGTTGCAGGACACGTCACGACAAGAAACTTAAAATTGTTCTGCCAACTAGTTTGGTTCCTGAAATTCGGAAATATTGTCACGATTCTCCAGTGGGGGGACATCTAGGAGTTTTCAAAACGCGAAAGAAGATCCACGAATATTTCTTGTGGAAAGGTATGGATGGTGAAGTAAGGGAATTCGTTAGGTCTTGTCATCGGTGTAACATCAGCAAGCCGGTTGTGAGCACCAAGGTGGGGAAGTTGGCTTCTGAATCAGCAACCTGACCTATGGAACGCATGCTCACTGACTTCGTGGGTCCATTTCCTAGGTCTGTGTCCGGAAACCGATTTGCGCTCGTTTGCGTTCACGGGTTTTCTCGTTTCTGTTGGATCTTCCCGACACGTCTTTCCACTACGAATATTGTGATCCGCTGTTAGAATTCTATTTTTAGTTCTTTTGGACCGGGTCAATTTCATGTTTCGGATAATGCGAAGTCGTTTACTTCTTTGAAATTCCGAAAATTTTGTTTCGACTATGCGATTTCGCATGTTACAACCACTCCCTATTATCCGAATCCGTCATTGGCGGAACGGGTAAATAGGAACCTGCGTGCTGTTCTAATAGCTTACCACCATCATGAACATTCAAAATGGGACACGTCGTTAACCTGGTTGACATTTTCTTTTAATTTGGCACTGCACGAATCCCATGGTAAAACTCCGTTTTCGTTGATGTTATCGTACGTACCGAATTCTCCATTAACCAATTTATGGTCAATCCACGATCTGTTGCCTGACCAACCTTCGGAACAGAAGGTTCATGAAATTTGGAAGGAAGCTCGTGATGCCATGAAGGTATCGCACGATCGTATTGCTAAGCGATACATTTCAGGGCGCGCAGAGTGTATTTAAATTAATAATTAAAACCTAAGACATGAATATCTTCTAAAACCCATTTGGAACATGTCAGAATAGACATGTCTCCTAAAACATATTTCCATCTGTAGTCTTACCTAAAAGAAAAACACAGAGAAGCCAATTATACCCATGTGTGGATAATCTTTCGCTACCACGCGCCCCTTACTCATATTACTGAGATGTGCAGTTTTGGCCAAACTGCATTTTCGTCGTGGTACTGACGGGGGGATGGATCTTCATTGGACGCTTTGATATTTCTGCTGGTCGGAATTTATTGGAGATGCTCTGGTGAGTATGCCGTCCTGAAGAGGAAGCGTGAAGATGAACATGGTTGCGATTCGGAGTAATGCCAGCCTAGTCACAGACAAGAGGAAATAAATTAGGACCAATAGGGTTATAAAATACCCCCTGGTCTACTTTTAGGGGGGGGGGTAGAGGATGTGACAGTTGCTGTCACCATGTCACATGTTTGTCATTAATACCCCACCCAGATGACTTCTAAAACCTATTTGGAACATGTCTGAATAGACATGTCTCCCAAAACATATTTCCATCTATGATTTTCCTGATAAAAACCTATGACTTGTATATCTTCTAATACCCATTTGGAACATGTCAGTATAGACATGTCTCCTAAAACTTAATTTTTTCTGTGAATAATTATGTTCGTTCGGATCTTTCATGTTTGAAAGCCGAGCAGTATGTTGATTGATAACACCATGAAACTACTCTCGAAGTTATTGGAAGTTTGCTATCTGTCGGCGGGCGAGAAGAATTGTGGTTTGGATCTTCAAGTTGCCAGACGGTGATGTGTGCGGATCTACAATGTTGGTACCACGACGGGATTAATAATGATAAAAAGAAGAGTGAAGGTCTGACTGTTGCCGACAATGTGAGAGTGTTGATAGACATAACCTCTTGCCGCTGCCCGGGAGGCATAATTTTTTTTCAGCCCGAGCCTAGCCACAGTATGTAATTCTGAGCCTCTCATTGGCTGTTATGTCATGCCATTCTCCTGGTTCCGAATAGAGACGGTAGGTAGTAGCAAGGGTCACATCCGATCAAACATGGAGGAAGGTTATCGAGTGAGATGTGGATAATATTCGATGTTGAAATGCATTATTAGCGTGAAACAGGCATGAAACGTGCTTTAGATCAAGTTTAAAACAACCCACGCAGCAAATGAATGCGTTCCAATCAACATTTAAGGTCCAAGTGAAATCATTCGACATTTATCCATATGTATTAAGACCTATGATAATATACTTCCTTTACGAGCGGAAATGTGCACGAGTGGTAACGTGCGAGCTTGGTAACTTTGATGTCCTGGGTTCAAGACTGCCCGAGAGCAGACATTTTTACTTCTTTTGAATTATTTTATTATATCCTCCTTTTTACAGCATGTTTTATGCCTTGCTTTATTGAAATTATCTGTATGGGTGATTTAAATAATAAACATTGTTAGGCGGAATTCTTCCATGTTCTCACTTCAATTTATATTCCTCTGCTTACTGTTCAACGCGGCTAGCGTTCTTGGCTGTCTCCCCAGAGGTCCGGGTTCGATTCCCAGCTCTGCCGATGTATTTATTTATTTATTTACAAGTAGGTGGGATCAATGACCACCATGTCCAATTTGCTCAAATGAACAAGAGCAACATCAGCGTCGACTTCTGCAGTGGTCAAGCTGCTTGCCTCACCAAGGTGGACCGGGTTCGATTCCCAGCTCTGCCGATAAATTTCAATTCTGGTGTGAGGACTGCAACGAGGTACATTCAGCCTCGTGAGCCAAAACTGAGTAGAGGTTGGTTCGATTCCCACCTCAGCGATCTTGGAAGTGATTTTCCATAGATTTCCACTTCTACTCCAGACAAATGCCGAAATTGTTCATAACAATGCCACGACCACCTCCTTGCGAATCCTCACCTGAATATCAAATACTCACCATACTACATACACCGCAATAACACAGGTTATCAGAGAAATTTATTTATTTATTTATTTATTTATTTATTTATTTATTTGAAGCCTCCGTGGCTTAGGCGGCAGCACGCCGGCCTCTCACCGCTGGGTCCGTGGTTCAAATCCCGGTCACTCCATGTGAGATCTGTGCTGGACAAAACGGAGGCAGACAGGTTTTTCTCCAGGTACTCCGGTTTTCCCTGTCAAAATTTCATTCCGGCAACACTCTCCACTATCATTTCATTTCATCTGTCATTCATTTCATCATTGCCCCAGAGGAGTGCGTCAGGCTTCGGCAGCCGGCACAGTTCATAACCTCCCCGCTGGATGGGGGCTTCATTCATTCCATTCCTGATCCGGTCGGAGACTGGAAGCAGGCTGTGGATTTTTATTTATTTATTTATTTACAAATAGGAGGGCTCATTGACCACCATGTCAAATTTGATCAATTTAACAAGAGCAACATCAGCGTCAACTTCTGCTTGCCTCTCCCCAAGGTGGACAGGGTCGATTCCCGGTCAATTCACGTGAGATTTACGAAGGGAATAATCACGTTCTGAGTTTTGGTTTTTAACTAAATTGGAGGTTCCGTGTCTAATGATCGCGAGATTGTGTGTTTGAGTCTTCAGTCTTTTGACAGGTTTGATGCAGCTGTCCATGTCTCCCTGTCCTGAGTTAATCTTTTCATCTCTATATAGCTACCACACCCTACATCCGAGGCAATCTGTTTGACATATTCTAACCTTGGACTACCCGTAGAGTTCTCGACCCTTCCGTCTAACAATGTTTATTATTCAATCACCCATACAGATAATGTCAATAAAGCAAGGCATAAAACATGCAGTCGCCTCCGTAGCGTAGCGGTCAGCATGGTTAGCTGCCGCCCCGGAGGTCCTGGGTTCGATTCCCGGCTCTGCCACGAAATTTTAAAAGTGGTACGAGGACTGGCACGGGGTCTACTCAGCCTCGGGTGGCCCAAATGAGTAGAGGGGGTTCGATTCCCCCTCAGCCATCCTCGAGGTGGTTTTCCGTGGTTTCCCACTTCGTCTTCGGGCAAATGCCGGGATGGTACCTTCTTCAAGGCCACGGCCGCCTCTTTCCCTCTTCCTTGCCTATCCATCCCTTACCTTCCCTCATGAGGCCCCTGTTCGCTTTGCAGCTGAGGCCGTCTGGGCGAGGTGCCAATCCCACCTCACTAGTTGTATCCCTTCCGATTCGAAGTTCCCAGCTTTAGGACACTGCCCGTAGAGGCGGTAGTGGTGAGTTCCCTCGCTGAGTCCGTGGGTTCCACCAACCTGGAGGGTAAACGACTAAAAAAAACATGCAGTAAAAAGGAGGGAGAATATAATAAGATAATTCGAAAGAAATAAAAATTTCTGCCCTCGAGCAGTCTTAAACCCGAGACACAAAGTTACCAAGCTCGCACGTTACCACTCGTGCACATTTTTCGCTCGTAAAGGAAATATATTATCATAGGTCTTAATACATGTGGTTAAATGTCGAATGATTTCACTTGGACCTTAAATGTTGATTGGAACGCATTCATTTGCTGCGTGGGTTGTTTTAAACTTGATCTAAAGCACGTTTCATGCCTGTTTCACGCTAATAATGCAATTCAACATCGAATATTATCCACATCTCACTCGATAACCTTCCTCCATGTTTGATCGGACGTGACCCCTGCTACTACCTACCGTCTCTATTCGGAACCAGGAGAATGGCATGACATAACAGCCAATAAGAGGCTCGGAATTACATACTGTGGCTAGGCTCGGGCTGAAAAAAAAAATTATGCGGCCGGGAGATGCCGCACCGCGACTGGGGGGCAACTGAGTTCAGCATTCTGCCGCTAGGAACTCATTGTAACACCCGCACTATATGAATTTAGTATCGAGATGAGAGAATACCCGGGATATTTCATGCACATTTACAAAAGTGTGGTTTATCATTCATATCTATAACTCACCCGAGTATCATAAACAAGCAGTCTTTTCTTAGAGCTTCAGTACTTTCCTGTTCAGAGGCTTATTGTGAAGCTGTAAAAATCGTTCATTCCTGCTCGTGCGATTGAAGGCTAGGTTGTCCAGGAGCGGCTTCATGAACTTCTTCAAAAGGAGAATCGGAAGTTCAGAATCGTTGCATTGGTCACACTTAATTGTTTGACAGAACTTGTCTTTTAATAAAAGTGTGCAGTTTGTCAGTAAATTATTCCGTGGAAGATACTGGACAGCACGTGATACGCATTGCATAATTTGCTCTAGTAACACCACAAATGATGTTTTAGGGTACCTCAGTCCTCCACGATCTTGAAATCTTATGAGGCTGAGGACTGGGCTTTCACTCTCAGGAAGAGAAATATGTTGCAAACAACCTTCACAGCTGGTATTTTCTTCTGTTACGCGCACTAGGTAGCCTGCCACTATTGCTACTGCTATGTTGGATGCAGTAGCTGGAGTTCCTAAAAAATGAAACCAAATTGTTAAACACCGTAATCGTGTTTAGATAAAAACATGTTGGAGAGCGCTTGTCACAAGGTTCGGATACTCCAAGCTGGTTGCCGAGAGCGCTGGCATAGCCTGATCACCATGGATTGCAAGGCAGTGTGTAGTCGTGTGTGTACACTCTGTGAAAACAAACTCTACCATCTCCAATGCTTGTGGTGGGCTTAGAGTACATGTTATATTGTTAAAATGTAGGCTATGTCAAATAAAAAAGCACTCAAGTGTTACAGTTAATCGATCGTTGATATTTATAATAAGCTGCTAATTCATCAAAAACACAATGCAATGAAAATAAATGGGCAGGTTATAAATGTACCTTCAACGGGGTTTCCAACTATAGCAAGGACGTGTTCGGAAAGCTCCGGTACGAAGTCAGAATCCGTGACATGTCCTTCTTCACCTGGCCTTGAAGTTGGTTCCTAGAAAAGAACCTGGACCTTACGCTGGATACTAAGTCTTCATTCCTTAGTTCGAGGTTTCCATGGCTCGAAGCTGTGATAATTCCAGTGTGAAGATCTCACATCCATCATATCAATGAACCCCCCCCCCCCCCTTTCGTCTGAGGTGATTGAAAAAGAGCTCGACATCGTCACTCGATAAATTCATCGTTAGGATATAGTGGATATTTATGCTTATTAAATATCGTATGCATGCCGCTGAAGAGAGAGTTGTCAACTCCAGAGCATGGTAAGTCTCTTTAGTAAATTTCCTGAACTTTTCGGGATGTTGCTGAATGTCCTCAATGTATGGCAGATATACGTCTGTTAACCAGTGCAGTCTTTCATCGTCCATCTCACAAAAAATCATCTTATTGTCATTTCTGGAGTGTGTGCCATGGGATGTGTTGCAGACATCATGGATGTCAAACCATTTCTGAGAATGTTCCATAAAATTAATAGTCTCAAGTAAACTGCCTTTGTCATTAATTTTCACAGAGCATACGACTTCCATACTTTTTAAGCCTGCGACAACTTCAGGTGAAAACACAACTTTGGCCCTGGAAACATTCATCTTTTACAAATTACTAGGATAAACCACCTTCCTGGAGAGTTTCATGACAGATTTTATCACCAGAGTTTTCTGAAGATTATAAAGGATCTTCAAATGATCACTTGTCACATTGTTGCCATTTACAAATCTCCCTAGACAAGTACTGCGACCGTACATTCTTGATAATGTGACTGGGATCAAAACTTATAAAGAACGGTCGATTTTCATCAAGAGGATGTTAAATTTCATGCGTTATACGACCCCCGCATAGCGTTTCAAACATCGAAACATTCGCTTGACAGTTGTCAATTACAATACTTAACACTCTGAAACCACTTTCTTCGACTACCTTCATAGCATCAACAGTAATACCAATTTTACCAAGTGTGCTCCAGAAATAGAACAAATAAAATAAATTGACACAGAAATTCTGTAAGAAGAAGATAGTCCTTTGAAAAGAATGCAAAGTAACTTGTTGGCTAGTTTGTCTTCAATACCAATAGCGTCTAAGCAGGGGCGGATCTAGGGGAGGGCGACCGCCCAGGGCCCCGTGGACTGGGGGGCCCCGCGCCTAGGATTGTTTTAAATGATTGATTAATTATACTTTTCAAACTAATTTATAATTCATATTCTTTTTCAGTGAAGCTATTATCTCCCGTGAACGTTTAGCAACTTTACAGTAGATTTCAGTGAAATGATAGAAAACTTCAGCCCGGAAAATAGTCGCAAAGTAATATTTTAATATGTAGATTAAGGCTTTCACGGCCTTCTTCAAGGGGACTTAAATGTTTCTTTCATATTATTTAAAAAATGTACTGTAGTGCATTCAAAATATTTTGAATATTCTTTATTTTATTATTATTACAAAACTATTTTCCATTTGATTTGATATTTTTTTATTTCCTATTGTTTTCACAGAACATACGACTTCCATACCTATCGCCCAGGGCTCCGCAAGGCCTGGATCCGCACTGCGTCTAATTCTGCGTCACTCATGCCAAGAAACATGTCTAAATTCCTATCGTACACAACCCTAGGCTTTATAGCCATTTCGTCAATGATAAGGGAGCCCACTTTTTCTTCTCGTGTTCCAGTGACTTTTCCTCTGCCATCAATCTTGCTCTGATAAATGAGGTGATGCCAGTCTCTCCTTTCGAGTACCCTACGTATGTCTTCAAAGTTTTGGGATGTGGTAGGTGCAAGATACTTAGTTCACAATCGATAGCCTGTCGGTGACCTAGTAGATAGAAGAACACCAATTTTAATTGTAGATTCTTGGTACTTTTATTTCTTCTTTCCAAGCTGTTCGAGCAAAAATGGCTTTGAGGTTACCTTGTTGGGCTTCATTTTGAATTGCAGACAGCTGCTTGTTCATGTCATATTTCTTAGTTTTATTTTTCTTCAATTCAGCCTGAAGATTATGAAGTTTTCTTCGTAGCTTGTGAATTACAGCGTCTCACTTAGCAGTTTTTTTTTATAGCACTACGCAGTTTCTTTCGAAGAGACTTCCTAACAACTGGCCTTGAAATGGGTGAAAACTGTGTCCCTATACTTCTACAATTTACCTCGTCTTCACAAACAGGGACAAAATTACTCACAGTTCCTGGAGTGTCACATCTTCTTTTGTATGAAAGAGTGTCGTCAGTTTGACACTGTCGTCGTTTTTGTGGTTTCCTAGCTGTGCTGTTTGTTTGTGCTGAGGGAAGTCTGTAAATACTGAAGGTACGGATTTAGGCAGAAGAAAACTTCTAGTTGTGCTCACACTGTAATTGTCTTCTCTGAAATGCCTACTACAAACTGCCGATCTTTTAGAAGGAGTTCACACACTACCTGGCTTATCACCTCGTCGAGAAACAGCTATTATCCACTTATTTCTTAATTCCTGATTGATAGGAAAGAGTGAAATGAAACTGATTAGCACATTCCCTGCCGGGACGTACAAAACGGAACACAGCAGTAAATCATTTAAAAAATACTCATATAAACAACCAAAATTAATTGCAATGTCACTATTGAGTTAAACTGGCGCGAATGCTGGAACTAGGGTGGTACAAAGCGATCCTAGCGGTCACTGGCGGAACTTCATGGTGAATCACTTTTAGCGCAAAACAGCTTGCATTTCCCGGCCTTGTGTATAGCGTAGGCAACGGTATTTCTACACAAGATGTCACGACCTTGGGCAAATGAGGTTATTTCTTCGCTTATTGAAATGTACGAAAGTAATCCATGCCTTTATAACACTAAAATGCCGGTGTATCATAACAAAATTATGCGCTAAGATGCCCTGTAAAAAATAGCACACGAAATCAGCAGGTTGCGACCAGGAACTACAGCAAATGATGTCTGCATATTACCTATTATTAGTGCAGCGGCACCGATAAATCAATCCCCTACGTTCCTCCATATTTGAACATATGTTTCTGCTATGGAACCTTCCATGTGCTCAGGTACATTTATTTAACGTGTGATACATTTCAGCCACACAAGGAGGCATGCCGGCGAGCATGGAAGGAAACTTATGCCAGGTGATGGCAGCTGTCGTAGCAGCTTCCATGCTAGCGAGTGTCGTGTGATACGGACTTTTAAATGTGAATATAAGAACTACTGATTGCGTGACCTGGTAATAAGTTACTTCCCCAAAGCACCGAGAGGAAAAATATGAATCACCGTCCGGATGCTAAATAATCTCCCCCATTCTGTATAAATACGTCCCCAAGGGTAAATAAATATATGCTAACCAACCCATGAATTTGGGGTAAGTACCAAAGCTAAATGCTATGTAAAGTGCGAAAGGACTACACACCAGTGAGTACCAAAACTTCTAATATTTTTGGCATGCATTAGAGTAATGCATGGAATAAGAGTATACCAGTTGTTATGTTTGATGTGTTCTTGCATGTATATTTGTACCATAATTTGTGTGTTTTAAGGTTTTATTTCTTCTGGTGGAAATGAAACTACTATTAATTCTACTGTATTATATGTATTTATTTACCAGGCTATTTCATTTTTTACTTCTGGGCTTGAGGCCCGCTTTCACTCCACGGGCTTTGACCCGGTTTCCCTCCCCTCTTTACTAATGGGTAGCAGTAGTATTATATTAGGAAATGGGGGAGAGTGCAAACAAATGTATCTTTATTTTAATGGGGTACACGAATGTGGTTCCCCTAAAATTTGAGGACGATAAAAATATTGTTGGATACCAGAACCCAACAATCTACCTGGAACGAACTTCGCCAAAATCTCCTTCAGAAATGTCTTAATTGAAACACCATACTGTATAGCATCAACCAATTTGCTCTTAATAACCCCGGACGTGATTGGAAACATCATTTGGAATATCTGTTCCTCAGGAATTAAAAACACGGTAGCACATTCTTGAACATCTACCAAGGGCTATGTGGTCCGTGATAAAGAAAGAAACTGGAAAATCTGCTAAAATACAAAGGAACATTACACTGACCAGAAATAATAAAGTGATTAATAATCCAGAGGAAATAGCAAACACTTTTAATGACTATTTTCTGGAAATTCCACAAAAATTATTAAATAAATCACAGATAAATACACTAATTTCTAATAATAAAATAAATATATGCAGTGATTCTTTATTTATAAATCATGTCACAATTGAAGAGGTAAGAATAGTTATAAGAGAGCTAAAAAATAAATTCTGTGCTGGCATTTATGGCATCCCTGATGCAATTTTAAAGAAATGTGCAGAAAATATAATAAATCCACTTACGCACTTAATAAAGAGTTCAATTCTCTCAGGAACTTACCCGGATATTTTGAAGTTATCAAAAGTAATTCCAGTGCACAAAAACGGTTCAAAAGATTAGTTAGATAACTATCGTCCTATTACCTTACCAACTGGTATTGCAAAAATTGTGGAAAAAATTATGTATAAGAGACTGATAAGTTTCATAGAAAAAATAAAATATTATCAAACTCACAACATGGATTCAGAACGGAAAAATCTACACAGACAGAAATTTACGAATGTAGTAATTGTATACTGAAATTAATTTACTATAAGGAACATGTAACTGGCCTATTCTTGGATTTATCGAAAGCATTTGATGTTGTTGACCATAAAATCCTCCTTACCAAACTAAATCAATATGGTACTAGAGGTCTAGCTAATAAATGGATCGAGTCTCACTTAACAAGGCGTAAACAAATAGTAAGCTTGAGACACAAGGATGATGGAACCAAATTACTTAATGAAACATTGTCCAATGAGGGAATTATTGAATTTGGAGTACCCCAGGGACCGGTTTTGGGCCCACTACTCTTTCTTCTATATATCAATGATATAACACAGAACGTTCATTCACATAAGGAAATTTTGTTTGCGGACGATACAACACTCGTAATAAAAGGTGAAACTAAACAGGTCATACAGCAGTCTGCTGACTCCGTTACAGGAGAGTTAACCAAATGGTCACAAGATAATCGCCTCATAATAAACTATAAAAAAACAGTATGTCTAAATTTCCACACTATACAGAATAGGAATCCTGTGAAACCCAATATAACATTAAATGGTCATCAAGTAGAAAATAAATCAGAAACAAAGTTTTTAGGACTATGGATACAACAAGACTTGAAATGGAATAAACATATACAATATCTGAATACTAAACTGAACTCGATGTGCTTTGCGTTACGTATTTTGAAAACCTGCACTAGCATGCACACATTAAGAAATACTTATTTTGCTTATTTCCATTCATACTTAAGATATGGGATCATATTTTGGGGTATGTCGCCAGATGTACTAAGCACGTTTAGGATACAAAAGAGGGCGATTAGAATTATGGCAAATGTAAACTCTAGAGAATCATGTAGACCTCTGTTTAAAGATTTAAACATTCTCCCACTGCCCTGCATATATATCTTTGAAAGTATTATGTTTTTTTAAAGAATTTAATGAATAAAGATGTTTTTCTTAAAACAAACAATGATGTTCATAGGCATAACACAAGACAAAATCAAAACATTCATATTTCACACACACACACAAGCATATATCAAAAGGGAACTTTTCACACTGGAGTTAAATTATACAATAAACTACCCCAGTATATAAAACTTGCCCCAAAAATAAAAACCTTCGATAGAATGTTGAAAGCTTATCTGCAGTGCCATTGTTTTTACTCAGTAGTTGAATATCTTAGCGTATAGGAGCGATGAAATCTATAATTATATTTTACTTTTTTAATTTAATTGTAATACCTAGCTGTATGTTGTTGTATTTATAGAATTAAGTTTTCATATTATGATAATAGAATGAGGTGTAAATAGTTGTGCAATAAGATTGTATCTATTAAGATTTGCTATTATAATAATTTAAATAGTTATAATATTAGTAATATATACCTGTTAGTTCTTTTATTTTATAGATGTAAATTCTGACGTGTCCTAAATCAAAAATGTATTGAATGCATGTATTTGATCAAATGGAATTAATAAAAATCTATCTATCTATCTATCAAGCCTCGAAGAAATTGAATAACTCCCCCAATAGAATCAGTGTTTAAATTTTTTTATCTTTTCTACGCAAGCAGACAACGGATGGCTAATACCATCAAACTTAGGACCGGTACACATAGATGAACATCCGCGAGAATCTCGAGGGACGACAGGACGATGAAAATTCTCCCCCCGCTCGGCAGCATTTCCAGTGTTTAAAATACCTCCCAAACGTGAATCTCTTCCACGAATACATGACAATGTGGGACTTACGGATGTTATATTCCGAATACCACGTTCGTGCCCGATATGTTCGCTCAGCCTGATTCGGTGGTGTAATACTCTATTAATGGAAGACGGCAACCCTGTAAAACAGTCACGCTCTCTAGACATTGGAACAGCTGATCTCTCGCATTTATCAGTCACACTAATAGGCATCACACTGCTGAATCCAGCGAGGTTATAGTGACCCAGCGATGTACCTACACCTACACACTCAATTGAGAATCAACATCGTATTCTCTGGAAATATCTTCTTCCCTTAAATCATCAATCACTTGACCAGAAATACGCGAATCAGTTCTCAACAAATGGGCGTTTCGCCTTCCGATCCTAACAGATTCATGAATTGAGAACTCCGGAAAAACTGTCCTCACAGACCTACCACTCTCATTAAATTGTTCACCAAAACGATTCAGCGATAGCCTAGAAATTCTTCGCTTAGAACCATCGACGTCGCGATAATACGAACTAGAAACATCAAAATCTTCGGTCTCAGTAAATTCACGAATAGTCCCAGGAGATGTATGTACATTTTTAGGCAATGTATCACGTGTCATATTATCGGCATTGAAGATAAATTTGATATTATTCTGCTCAACATTCCCCAAGTTAGGAACTCTACTTGTATCACCTAGCTGGCGTACTCCAGAACTAGAAGTCAGAACATTAGTATTTTCATAATTAACAGACACAACTCTTTCGTGATCTAAATTAATCTCCCAAACCAAATTTGACAATAAAATCTCCGGTTCTTTCAATAGATTTCCGCCTACCGACGCAGTAGTCTCCTGCACATACGCGACATCTGACCTTTCGCTCGTAATTCTCAATACCGCATAACCACCACACGCCCCTGCTTCATCGTCATCACTCACATCGCCATTAAATATAATCGATTGATCGTGTTCCAAAATACAACTATCACATTCAACCAACTTGGCTTGTAATTCTACTAAATCATGATTCTTCTTCTCTTCCCTATTTTCAGAAACTACAATCATATCACCGATTCTATGAAATAGATGTTGTATCCGAGCTCGTAACATACCACGCTTTTCAACATTTCCTCCACGAGAAATGAAATCATTCACAGCCTGTACGACAATGTTCACCTTATTTGATATTAGAGACGTATTTAGCATAAATGTGGAATCTGACATGATAGGTGGCGACACGATCGTATTCTTTGCGATGCTTAAAATCTCGATATTCCTCAGAGATGTGCATATCTCTAATCCGCATCTCGTAACAAATTTCATCCGAAGAAAGAAAATCCAGAAATGGAATTACTCGGGCCAAAATGATTACCCGCAATCACAATAAATAAAGAAAATCTAAAAATAAAAGGCAAAAGTTAGAATAAGACTTCGTAACTACTCACCTCAATCACCATCCGTCAACGGTCATGCTGACAAACACCACCGGCCTTTATACTCAGTTATATATATTATATTTACCAGGCTTCACCTACTATACTTCAACGAGTGCAACCAAATTAAATAACAATCGCAAATAAAACATACATAACCCAAATTACTATCAAGATAAAATCATGAAATACACGATCACATGAATAATAAATCAACAACATTTGACAGGTACCAAATCCCTAACTTATTACAATTAAACACGTTGGAAAAATGACCCAATGCAAACAACTACGTTAAAGAAATTCACAAGAAAATTTAAGAACAATCCCTTAAGTAAAACAATAACTCAACCACGCTCTAAAGCTGCCATTCGTGTACCCCCTTAAAAGAAAGATACATTTGTTTGCACTCTCCCCCCATTTCCTAATATAATACTACTGCTACCCATTAGGAAAGAGGGGAGGGAAACCGGGCCAAAGCCCGTGGAGTGAAAGCGGTCCTCAAGCCCAGAAGCCAAAAATAAACCAAAAATACCCGGGTAAATAAATACATAGAATACAGTACAATAAATAATAGTTTAATTTCCAGCAGAAGAAATATAACCTTGAAACACACAAATTATGGTACAAATATACATGCAAGAACACACTAAACATAACAACTGATATACTCTTATTCCATGCATTACTCTAATGCATGCCAAAAATATTAAAAGTTTTGGTACTCACTGGTGTGTAGTCCTTTCTCACTTTACATAGTATTTAGCTTTGGTACTTACCCCAAATTCATGGGTTGGTTAGCGTATATTTATTTACCCTTGGGGATGTATTTGAACAGAATGGGGGAGATTATTTAGCATCCGGCCGGTGTTTCATATTTTTCCTCTCGGTGCTTTGGAGAAGTAACTTATTGCCAGGTCACGCAATCAGTAGTTCTTATATTCACATTTAATACACGCCGAAATCGCAAGTAATGATAGGGCATACTCTAGGTTAAACGGAACATGATATCTATGAACCTTACTTGCTGGCATACACAGCCCCAAACATTAGAAATACTATGGAGTTAAAATCAGCCTAAGAACTCCTAAAGTCAGAGCAAACTAATCAGATAATTTTACATTAAACGCCAAACTCTTCAGGTCGATACCGTATTTCAAGGCACTCGTATTTGGGAAACATTCTCTTTAATCAACTCCTTAATTAAACGGACCAACTCTTTAGCATTCCTCAAAAGCAAAAGAAAAAATCAGGTCATTATACATCGCGACACCAACAGCCAAGAAAAGCGACATTCAAATCATTTTTACATTAACAATCTATTACTTCAAAGCAAAGAGAAATTCGTCATGACAACGGCGATAACCCAAAACTGCACAGAAAAGCACTAAAAGTCTTAAGACTTCATAGGCAAAATACACACAAGAAAATAAATAATAACTGACAAGAAACCAAACATTCCTTACAAATAATCACAGAAAATCTATCCCGCATACGCCTCTGTTCAAATTTACATTTGGTCACAAGTAAGATTATGAGCTAGAAGGTGGCGAAGAAATATAAAAAGCAACGCAAATCACAATAATTTTAAGGTCACAGAATCTAAACTTCCTAACGGCACAAAATGTTTCACAATTACGCTTTCCTGAGAGCCCGCCGGCTCCCGGGAAGCGGCTAGAGGTTATGTCTATCAACACTCTCACATTGTCGGCAACAGTCAGACGTTCACTCTTCTTTTTTTTTCTTTATTAATCCCGTCGTGGTACCAACATTGCAGGTCCGCGAACATCGCCGTCTGGCAACTTGAAGATCCAAACCACCATTCTTCTCGCCCGCCGACAGATAGCAAACTTCCAATAACTTCGAGAGTAGTTTCATGGTGTTATCAATCAACATACTGCTCGGCTTTCAAACATGAAGGATCCGAACAAACAGAATTATTCACAGAAGAAATTAAGTTTTAGGAGACATGTCTATACTGACATGTTCCAAATGGTTATTAGAAGATATTCAAGTCATAGGTTTTTATCAGGAAAGTCATAGATGGAAATATGTTTTAGGAGACATGTCTATTCTGACATGTTCCAAATGGGTTTTAGAAGATATTCAAGTCATAGGTTTTAATTAACAGGAGAATTCATAGATGTAAATATGGTTTAGGAGACCTGTCTATTCTGACATGTTCCAAATGGGTTTCAGAAGATATCTGGGTGGGGTATTGGCAACTCCAGCTATCTGATATGGCATCTAGCGGTAAAAATGAGAAACTTACCAAGTAGGGTACATTTGTCACGTGGTGACTGTTTGTATATGGTTTCTTGTATTGGTAAACAGATCGTGGTAAATTGTTCGTGTCTTTATACATAAGTAATAAGTTTTACTCGTTGATAGAGAGAAAAATGAGTAAAAGCAAAGTGTATTGCTCAGTTTACGGCTGTAAGTCGATGTATAAGAGGGCTGCGGATATACGTTTTCATCACTTTCCAAAAGATGCAAATAGCAATAGCCGAAATGTGATGATACCTAATAATACCTAATACCTAATAATAATACCTTTCCACCCCGGGAAGGATCTAACACTTGTCGAGGTAGACAGACAGAAGACCTGCGACGTCAAGCCAGCGAAGGTTATTCAGTTTAAAAACAGCTGTTACGATGGACGCGCTGGTAAGATTGAAGTTACTTGAATAATTAATTAAATAATTAATTATTGGCTGCTTGGTAGGGAGAAGGGATGAGTTTCACTTGTATTAAAACTCGGGGGGCGACAGGAATTGCTTGATTTGGATGGTTAAAAGGTGGGTTTGGTGTTGAATATTTGAATGGTAGCGGAATCACTCATTCTACAGTGCCCACGGGCAGGCAAATTAGGCCTATATGACTCGTAGTGGAATAGCTCGAATATCGAAGAACTTAGCGATTACGAGGTGTAGGCTTGGCGGAAAGGCTGGCGGATCATCAGTTTGACATCAATTCACGATATAAGTCGGAGCTTGGAACAGTGGCGTCTGGTTTGCGTGGATGCTAGTCTCGGAATGATAAAAGTAGCACAGCTTCGGTGTGTTATTTATTTGTTTATGTACCATATTTGTCTATTTGAATGTCCTCGGCGTTGACTCAGGATCGACATTTACATTATATTGCGCATAATTGTACCGAAATAATGCCCGAAGTGTAGCCCTGTGTAAATTTGAATCAGCTGATCTACATCACCCATAAAAACTGATGCTTGATAATATGCAAATGACATCAAAAAATCCAGTGGAACACACAAATTAGATCACGTGTATCGCACAGTTATACATATATACAATTAAAAATAACACTGTCATTACTTTAGAGACCATATTTACTGATTATAACCGAAAAATAAAAAGTGTTCCATATCAAACGCGTGTTATTGAGTATTTTAAACCCTACTTATCCAGACCGACCGCAGCGCCCCAAGTGTTAGTTTGAGTTGCCAATTAATGACAAACATGTGACATGGTGACAGCAAGTGTCACAGCATTTACAAACATAATCATCATAACAATACATTTTCTCTTTGGTGTTACCAACTTAACATATGGTAGAATTTAACAGGAAGGGAGCTTGTAGTTTAACGTGACCGTTAATCTCTAGATCGTGAGTCACGGGACCTCCTTTTTACGTGGAATCCAAACCACAGGACATGGCATTTCACTTCGAAAATCTCACATGCCTTGACCGGGTAGAATTTAACAGTGTGAACATCTATTACTATATCATCTCCAGATACCATTACTACATTTGTTGTTGTTTGAGTCTTCAGTCTTTTGACTGGTTTAATGCAGCTCTCCAATCCTCCCTGTCCTGAGCTAATTGTTTCATCTCTACATAGCTACCACACCCTACATCTGAGGCTATCTGTTTAACATATTCTAACCTTGGTCTACTCCTACAGTTTTTGCCCTCGACCCTTCCTTCCATAACTAAGCTTGTTATTCCTGGGTGTCTTAGTATGTGTCATACCAACCTATCTCTTCTCTTCATTAGCAGTCGCCAGAAACATCTCTCCTCTCCCACTAGTCTTAATACCTCTTCGTTTGTAATCCTATCTACCCATCTGATATTCATCATTCTCCTGTAACACCATATTTCAAATGCTTCAATTCTCCTCTTTTCTGCTGCGCCGATAGTCCAAGTTTCACTTCCAAAAAGTGTCACACTCCACGCTTCAAAAATGACTTCCTAATACCTAAATCTATATTCGATGTCAACAGATTCCTTTTCTGTAGAAAAGCTTTCCTTCCCAGAGCTAACCTACTTTTTATATCCTCTTTGCTTCGTCCATCACTGGTTATTTTGCTTCCTAAGTAACAGAAGTCTCCTACTTCCTTTAGTTTTTCACCTGCCAATTTGATGTCCATAGAGGTTTCTGATTTATTTCGGCTGCATTCCAGTATTTTTGTTTTACATTTATTAATTTTCAGCATGAATTATTTCCTCAAGACGGAGTCCATACCATTCAAAAACTCATTCAAATCTTCAGGCGTGTCGGCCAAGATGACTATGTCATCGGCAAATCTCAGAGTTGACATTATTTCTCCTTGAATCATCACTCCCACTTTAAACTTTTCTCCAATTTCCTTCATTGCTTGATCAATGTAAAAGTTGAAAAGTTATTTCGGCCAATTTCATTACTTACAATTTTTTAAACACATGTTCTTCTGTTCTGTACCGCCACCGAAATTTCACTCCCCAGATGGGAATTGCCTGTTGTGCAACAAACCTTGTGATCGATACCACATCTTATGATTAGATTAGATTAGATTAGATTTTTATTTATCCATTTGATCAATTACATGTATACAATACATTTCTGATATATGGTGATATATGGTGCGATAAAATAATAGTGTCGCTGATTGCGTACAGCAAAGACAAGATATAAGTTAAAGTGTTCAATAAGTGACAATTTACAGCACAATTTACTTTATGCTCACATGTGCGCTATCCTTTATTACATATATATACAGTATATGTATAAAACATGAACAAATTAACACGCTCTGTTCACCCATGCAAGAAGGCAATACTAACTGTCACCACGTGATAAATTTTTATAATAATAAATTTTATTTTATCCAATGGCCATAATAATAGGAATACCATACAAGCTCATTCGGTACAAAATTATGTAAGAGACATCTGACGTTCACTGCATGCTAATCAGAGGTGGCTGGTGATATTGGACTCAAGGACGCCGCCCTCCCACCCTCCTCGCTCCTCGCACCTAATGTTTTGCCATCGTGACAATGTGTGTGAAGTTCCTCTCCTTGTCGGTAGAGCGCACCGGATACTCATGAGGACTCATCAAAAATTGCCCGCTTTGTAATTTACGTCGCCATGACAACGAATACCTCCAGTTATCCCCTGTCCATCCTTTCACGCGCTACGTCACGAAGTGGATGGACTCAGTCAGCCTGAGTCTGAAGCAGCCACTGGATAGCTTCCCTCCTGGCGCGCTAGGAAGCAGCACCAATTCACTGTGGCAGATATAAGTTTTGTATTCATGTTAATGGCGAAGTTGGAATGTATTCTGAATGATTTTATAATGTTGTACTGCTGCGTGCCCTTTTGTAAATCAGAACTGGGCAAGTTAGAATCCTGAGATTCAATCGGACAATTCATTGCGTGAGAAGTGGTTACGTAGAATTTCCAGAGAAGGTGACAAGAGAGGAAGCAAATGGTTACCTTCTTATCGCTCTGTTGCGTGTAGTCTTCATTTTTTTTCCTGAGAGCTTCAGATCATATAAATTATCAAATTGGTTACAACTAGTGGGATGTGGGTTGGCGACTATGGGATCCCAGCTGAGTTTCCTTGAGCTGAGCTCCTCTCTTTCATGTCAATTCTTACCCCAACGTTATTAGGATATCGGAGGCCTGGGATGTCTTTCATTTCCCTGCCTTTGTTAGCCTACTTTCGATTTTTGCAAAAAATGAAAGTAGACTTATGAGATCAACACAGGGCGAATAAAAAGTGTGTCTGTCTGTGTGTGCGTGTGTGTGTGTATGTGTGTGTGTGAGTCTGTGTGTGTGTGTGTGTGTGTGAGAGTGTGTGTACTCTGAATGTCTGTCCCCCCCTATCAATTCGAACACGGTGAACGCGAATTGAACGAAATTTGGTACAAAGGTAGCACTAGCAAAGGACACCTCAGTGTCATGTTTTATATCGCCGCCATCTTGACGGAAACGCAATGGCGGCCACACAAATGTTCAAAGCTTAAATCAAATTACGACTAACCTAATCATCCAATCTCTACCAAATTTTGCAACAACATACCTTTATGGGGGGGGGGAGCATCCTTTGACCAAACTAATAGGTCATTAGCCTAATAGTTTACGGAAGGCGGCCATCTTTGTGTGAAAATCAATTCCCCCCATTAATTCAATCACGGTGGAACCGAATGGAACGAAATTTGGTACAGAGGTAGTACTAGCAAAGGGCACCTCAGTGTCATGTTTTATATCGCCGCCATCTTGACAGAAACGTAATAGCGGCCACACAAATGTTCAAAGCTTAAATCAAGTTACGACTAACCTAATCATCCGATCTCTACCAAATTTTGCAACAACATACCTTTATGGAGGGAGCATCCTTTGACCAATCTAATAGGTCATTAGCCTAATAGTTTGCGGATGGCAGCCATCTTTGTGTCAAAATCGATTCCCCCTATTAATTCGAACACGGAGAAACCGAATGGAACAAAATTTGGTACAGATGTAGCACTAGCAAAGGGCATCCCAGTGTCATGTTTTATATCGCCGCTATCTTGACGGAAACGTAATGGCGGCTACACAAATGTTCAAAGCTTAAATCAAATTACGATTAACCTAATCATCCGATCTCTACCAAATTTTGCAATAACATACCTTTATGGAGGGAGCACCCATTGACCAAACTAATAGGTCATTAGCCTAATATTTTGCGGATGGCGGCCATTTTTGTGTGAAAATCGATTCCCCCTATCAATTCGAACACGGTGAAACCGAATGGAACGAAATTTGGTACAGAGGTAGTACTAGCAAAGGGCACCTCAGTGTCATGTTTTATATCACCACCATCTTGACAGAAACGTAATCGTGGCCACCCTAATATTAAAAGCTAAAATGTAATTAACGCCAACCTAATAATCTAGTCTCTACCAAATTTTGCAACAACATATCTTTATGTGGGAAGCATATTCTGACCAAACTGCAAGATCATGAGCCCAATAGTTTGCAGATGGTGGCCAAATATTTGTGCAAATCGATTCCCCCTATCAATTCAAACACGGTGAAACCGAATTGAACGAAATTTGGTACAGAGGTAGCACTAGCACAGGGCACCTAAGTGTCATGTTTTTTATCGCCGCCATCTTGACGGAAACGGAATGATGGCCAGCCAAATGTTAAAAGCTCAAATCAAATTACGACCATCCTAATAATTTGATCTCTACCAGATTTTGCAACAACATGCCTTTTTGTGGAAAGCATCTTATGACTGACTACAAGGTCATCAGCCCAATAGTTTTGCAAATAGCGGCCATGTATGTGTGCAAATCCATTCCCCATATCAATTCAAACACGGTGAAACCGAATTGAATGATTTTTTTACAGAGTTAGCACTTGCAAAGGGCACCTCATAGTCATGTTAAATATCCCTATAGCACGTTGTAATTCAACAAGCTACTACAACCAACATTCAATTATACTCCTTGAAAAGGACAAAGAGTTATAAAAATACCCATGCTTTTAGGAGAAAGTAGGCTATATGTTCTTTACTGAACATCTTGTCTTTTTGTTTCCTGATGCCCAATTTTTAGTGTTGTAAAATGTCTAGGCATTTATAAGTCGGGGCAAATGCCCAGGATAAATGCTCAGGCAAATGCCGGTGCAAAAATTTACCCTTTTTAAAAACATATTCATAATGCAACGCTTATATAAATATTGTTTTAGCCATATATGTATCCACATATATGTATTCTATATATTTATCCATAAAAACAGGAATTGAGGCCAAAATAGGCTGCGGAAGTTGTTGTAGGAATTCACTGAAAGAACTTGATTTTGGTTCTGAGGCTGAGCTTGTGCTTGGTACTGCAGATTTGTTGTTGAAATCATCCACTTCAATTAGTAAAGGTTCAAGCGGCTTCGGTGGCGTAGTTGGTAGCATGCTGAACTGCTGTTCCCAAGATAGCGGGTTCAAACCCTGCCGAAGTCGTCGGATTTTTAAGAGCGTTAAAAATCCTTCAGTATGCCTTCCTTAAGAGGGGAAGTAAAGCCGGCGGTCCCATGTCATAGATTTATGACATGTAAAAGATCCTTCCACAGGCTGAACTTGTGTGAAGCTAAATTGTTAGGTTACATTTCGTCGAAACGCTATATCAAAGTTCCAACATTCATCACTAGGTATCATTGATATCTGGTAGCTTGCCACGGTGGGTGAGTGGATAGCGTATCGGTCTACTAACCCCAAGATTGCAGGTTCGCCCCTGACCGTGGTAAGTGATTTTTGAAAGGCGGCAAAAATACGATACGCATGTCATACGATGTTGGCATGTCAAAGAACCCATTTGATTCAGTAGGCCGAGTTCATAATGGCAAAATTAATCTCGGGAGTTTCCGCCAGCACAAAGTTCCTCATTTCTCTACTAGAAAGCGCTATTGTGTTCAAGGAGATTAGATATCTAACATCTAACCTCCTTGACTTTCATAGTCAAGGAACTACGAAATTCGACATGCAAGCTACCCTCTGGGTGTCAAATAGCAAAGCTTGCACCAGGCACCCGAGGCCATACGATATTATTATTATTGATATCTGGTGGCGAGAGTTGGAACTACTTGAAATTGAATGGAACTTGTAGCTCACCCTAAGGGAGTCCGCTGGAAGCAGCTACAGACTCAGGCGAGCCGAACATGTCCTCGGACACTCCCGGCACTAAAATCCATACGATAAATAAATAAGTAAAGGTTCATAAGGGGTTTTCTTTCGAAAAGGTTTTTTCAACCACTGTAACTGTACCTAACTGAAGCACTTTTTTTTTAGATGCTGAGGGAACCTAAAGCATATTTGTATGTGCCTTTCCATTTTGTTACAATGTGACTGTTAATAGTCCTTATTACAATATTTACAAGATACTACTTTCCCTTTCAAATTAAGACAGTTCCAAATAGGTTCTTTTTTCCTAAGCATTTTGTAAAGGTTTAATCTAACACTTAAAAATATAAATAGCCTAAGAAAGAAGTGACGTTATCTTAGACTCAACCACTCAACCGACAGCTCGACTTCACAACTCCCTGGGGCTGCTGGTTGTAGAATGCCTCGCCAATCTCAAGGCCACAACCACCCTACCCCCACTCCAATATCATAGCACAATGGCTGACCAGGGCCTAGCCACTGCCATCGTTATGTCCAGGCCGCAAGGTTCCTCTAGTGACGTCACGCGTAGGGCCGGTACAGCCGCCGAAGCAAGTCAGACGGCTCCTTTCACACGCAGTCACTCCAAAGCGAATATAAATTCATATTTATAGGAAAATGTTAATACTATTTGGAGTTCACTGGCAGTTAAATAAGTAACCACTAAATAGGCCTAATTATCGCTCCGCTAGTTCGAATCCTGCCGTTGTAGCGGGGATTTTACGAGTGAACAAAATGGTACATCGTCTGTGAACTTACTAGGACGTTGACGCACACAGACAGGGCAAAAATTGCAGCTTTTTGACGTCCTGTAAATGTTATATCACTAAAGAGAGGCATTGAAACAGTTACACAAGATGTACCACAACGTCGATAAATCGCATATGGCTAAATTCGGGATTGAAGGAAAAAAATATTCGAATATTTCAATACACAAAACAATTTGCAGGAACAGTTTGTTAACAAAATAAATCTATGTACCCACAGAAACAATACATAGACAGGTACACTTTTCTGTGCCTACTGCCAGAAAAACCCTCGAACTGAGCTTAAGTTATAGGCTAACATTCGAGAAAACTACAGAATCTCTCTTTCAAGGATAATATATACCAAATTATGTGCATCTCTAATTCTGTATTTTATTTTCCTTTCTTATAGATAACCAGCCCCCACCCCTTACTGCCTTCTTGAACACTCTGCCCCCAAAATTCATTATATATGGTAGCAACAGAAATATTCATTTCTAGACCTTGTTTATCAGAAATAAATCAACAGAGAAGGTAACTTCTTCGCTGGATCTCATGCACAAAAACTGCCAGTATCCTTACTCACCAGTAAAACAGAATAACATTACAAAAAATACTAGCTATTCACTTCTGGACTTACATGAGAAAAAAGGCTATGTAAGAAACAAAGTTACGAAAATTATTCCTCCTCTCTAAACAACACCAGCAAAATCCAGATATAAAAATATATTTTTGATTTTTTGTATATTTATGCACTAAACAAAGTAATTGGGGCCAAAAGGATCTTCTTCAAATAAGTATCCCTTGTACAATATAACCGTTATCCCCCTTGACCTGTCAGAAAAATGGTTAAATTTCAAAAGGTCAATGTCACTTTACTGAGGATTCCACAAAAAAACTAATGCTATCACTGTTGTCCAACTTCATTTCATCTCACAAAAATGAATGACCTTCACAAAACAGGATATTCTTCAAATAAACATAATTAAGTATAAAAACACTATGTCCCCATTGGCCTCCTGTCAGAAAAATAAGGTTCAAGAACCACTTCTTCGCATAAAATTGTATGTACCAATTCACTGCGGTACTACTTGACTACCAGAAAATTGTATGGTATAAGGTCCAAAAATCATGGCTACTTGACAGAGTATCTTCTCTGAATAAAACCACTACTTCAATAAGAAATCGAAACAAATCTCACCCTATTCCAGATAAAAGAAGTGAAAAAACATAGCATTTTTGTTATACACTGCGAGAAAAGAAATGAAAACCTACTGTCTCCATAGCACTTTCTCGAAAGAATATCTTTTGTACAAAATAACAGATATACCTTGCTGACCCTTCTTCGAATAAGCATAATTATGTATAAAACACTATGTCCCCCTTGGCATCCTGTCAGAAAAATAAGGTTCAAGAACCATTTCTTCGCATAAAATTGTATGTACCAATTCACTGCGGTACTAATTGACTACCAGAAAAATGTATGGTATAAGGTCCAAAAATCAAGGCTACTTAACAGAGTATCTTCTCTGAATAAAACCACTACTTCAGTAAGAAATCGAAACTAATCTCACCCTATTCCAGATAAAAGAAGTGAAAAAAAAACATAGCATTTTTGTCATACACTACTAGAAAAGAAATGAAAACCTACTGTCTCCATAGCACTTTCTCGAATGAATATCTTTTGCACAAAATAACAGATATACCTTGGTGACCCTTCCTCGAATAAACATAATTATGTATAAAACACTATGTCCCCCTTGGCATCCTGTCAGAAAAATAAGGTTCAAGAACCACTTCTTCGCATAAAATTGAATGTACCAATTCACTGCGGTACTACTTGACTACCAGAAAAATGTATGGTATAAGGTCCAAAAATCAGGATACTTAACAGAGTATCTTCTCTGAATAAAACCACTACTTCAGTTATTTATTTATTTAATCGTATGGAGAATTACATAAAAACAAATCACAAATCCAAGTTCAAGTTTTGGAGCCATTCCACAGTACATTCTCGAAGATGAAACAGATCACTAGGGCTCCCGGAGTAGGCGTGTAGAGGGCAGCGCTGGATGATATGGTCCATGGTCTGTTCCTCCTCATTGCATTGACACAATGGGGAATCTATCCAACCCCACTTATGGCATAGGTAATAGCAACGGCCGTGCCTGGTTCTCAGTCTATTGAGGCGACACCATCATTTTCTAGGAAGGTCAAATCCTTGTATTTTCACCGTTGGGTTGATCTCCTGGGCACTAGTTGAGTTTGACCATTCGTCCTGCCAGCATTGGTTTAGGTTGAATCGATTTGCCAGAAGTTGGTCGGCCAATAAACTGGTTGGTCTCCTCGAATGAAGTCGCTTCGGTGGTGGGTGGCAGAATTCCTGGTGTATTGGTAATGAGGGAGAAGCATAGAACTTCTTTGCTTCTCTGATCAGAGCTTCCTTCCTCCTCAGGTGAGGTGGTGGAATGTGGCTGAGTACTGGTAGCCAGTGGCGAGGGGTTGATTTTATGGTGCCGGTTATGCAACGCATAGTGTCATTCAGCTTGGTATCCACTTTGCACATGTGCACTTTCCAACCATACTGGAGCACAGTATTCCGCTGCAGAATAGACTAGACTGATACCCGTTAATCTTAAGCAGTCCGCCGTGGCTCCCCATGAACTACCGCAAAGCTTGTGCAGGATGTTATTTCTGGTGGAAATTTTGTGAGAGAGCTTGGTGAGGTGTTCTTTGTAGCTCAGAGTTCGGTCCAGCGTGACACCTAGGTATTTCGGGAATGGGTTGTATTTCAGTTTTTCACCACGAAATACAACATTTGGCTTGTAGTTTGCTAGTCGGTTGGCAAGATGGAAGCATGAAACCTCTGTCTTAGACATACTTGGGATCAGTCGCCAGGACTTGAAGAACGTTGACATTTTCTCCAGATCGGTTGTAAGAGTGCCTTCTGCATCTTCAAAAGTTCTGCTTTGAGCTACCAGTGCAATGTCATCTGCGTAAATAAACTTAGTAGCTGTTGTTGGTGGCAAGTCATGAATGTACAGATTGAATAGAACTGGGGCCAAGACTGATCATTGGGGTAGACCATTATTTAGTTTCCTTTTGCGACTTTTAGCATAATCTATAAATACTACGAACTCACTTTCACAAAGCATGTTAGAGATAAGATTTGCAATTTCCAAACAGGGGATAGCTTCCAGCACTTTGAGGATCAGTCCATGTCGTCAGACAGTATCATATGCGCTAGTCAGGTCGATAAAGACAGCTGTTGATTTTAGCTTCTTTTGAAACCCTGCTTCAATGTGAGTGGTGAGGGCCAAGACTTGATCAGTACAGCTTCAGTTTTTCCTGAATCCAGCTTGTTCTGGTGGGGTTACAGCTACAATGAGTGGTGCTATCCTGGCAAGAAGGACTCGTTCTAAAAGTTTATAAATGCAGCTAAGAAGTGCTATTGGACGGTAGTTTTCAGGTCTCTGCTCCGACTTGCCAGGTTTAAGAAGGGCGATCACCTTTGACCGTTTAAACTGCTTTGGTAGGTTGTTAGTCTGAAGGATGAAAGTAAAAAGTGAAGTATGACAGCTGATGCTATGTGGACCCATGTTTCGCAGGAATTCATTATAGATGCCATCTGGACCAGCAGCTTTACCAGTTTTCAACATCTTGATAGCGGTTTCAACTTCCTGAACAGAAAATGGCCTAGACAGTTTCTCATTCTTCTGAGTTCTACGTTTGAGTTCGGTGAGCTTTTGTTTCACTGTTTTCATGTGACATTTATCTCTTTTAGATCGTGTAATGTCCGACATTCTATTTGCAATGGCATCTGGGCTCAAGTTAGTATACTGCTTTTTGGAGACATGTTTTCCAGTAAGACGATTTAAGACTATCCAAGCCTTTCTGCTCGATTTCGCGAAGTCCATGTTTTTCACTGTTTCTTCCCACTTTTGTTTCCTATTCTTCTCTAGTGATTGTAGAAGCTTCGAACCAACTTCATGATTGCCTGTTGTTAGATATTCTTCGTATAGCGCCTCGCTTTCAGGGTTCCAGCCTGGCACATAGTCTTTTCTGAAACCTCTAGGGATGTTTAATTTAGCAGCTGAAATTACTAGGTTAACGAAGTCATCATAGTTATTGGCAATTGGCTCTAGTTTTGAATCAAATAGCTTCCGATCAAGATCTTCAGAGAATGTGTCCCAATTTGCACGGTTGAAATTCCACCTGGGTAGAGGTACAGAGTTCACCAGGGGTATCTTCGTGCCAGTTTCCAGAAGAACTGGTCGCTGTTGGCAGTTTGGGAAGTTAGACAGTATTTCACCTGCAGTGTTAAGAGGCTGATCAAGACAATCCTTGGACACAAATGTTAGGTCGGGATTGTAGTCTCTTCCCCAACGAGCAGAATGGAAGGAGCCTTTGTCTTTCGCGTCAAAAACTAGATGCAGATCGGATATTTCTGCCCATTGAGTTAGTACCTCGCCATCATCATCTACTGTGTCATACCGCCAGTTTGTGTGGTGGCTATTAAAATCCCCAGTATAGATGCAGGGATGGTTGAAGGTGGGCAAAACTTTCGAAGTCCATCTGATGCAAGGAGGCATGTACACATTAATGACGATTAGGTCATTAATTTTTACTACTATAGTGAAGATAAGATCTTTGTCACTCGATTCAACAACTTGTACTCCAGTCAGGCCAGATTTGGGGTAAGTGCCAATACCATACTGTTGGTGATGGATGGCTTCAACTAATGTATAGCCCGATATTTGTCCTCTTCTAGCAAGGTCTTGTTCATCTTTTGTGTGTGTCTCCTGAATGTTGACTATATCAATGTTGAGGCTATTAAGCTGTTTGTGGAGGTAGTCACACTTGGCAGAACTTATGCCTTCAATATTTAGTTGGAGAATGCGGACGGAAGGTCCAATGTCTATGGCTTGGTGGTTCTGAAAAGAACCGTTATAACGAAGAGTTTGAGACATTGCAATTTGTTCAGTTTCACCGTATGTCGTTGTTGCTCGCTTAGCACCACCCAGGGGACACGTTCAGGGCAATTTATAGGTAACTCCTGCGGACGTGAGCAACTTCACTAAGAAATCGAAACAAATCTCACCCTATTCCAGATAAAAGAAGTGAAAAAACATAGCATTTTTGTTATACACTACTAGAAAAGAAATGAAAACCTACTGTCTCCATAGCACTTTCTCGAAGGAATATCTTTTGTACAAAATAACAGATATACCTTGGTGACCCTTCTTCGAATAAACATAATTATGTATAAAAACACTATGTCCCCCTTGGCATCCTGTCAGAAAAATAAGGTTCAAGAACCACTTCTTCGCATAAAATTGTATGTACCGTACCGTACCAATTCACTGCGGTCCTACTTGACAACCAGAAAAATGTATGGTATAAGGACCAACAATCAAGGCTACATAACAAAGGATCTTCTCTTTCAATAACTAATCAGAGCAGCTCAAAACGTCAATGCACACCTCAAAAACTAATCTGCGCAGCTCAAAAAGTCAATGCGCACCTCAAAAAACTAATCTCTTAAGCTCAAAATGTCAATGCGCAGCTCAGAACGTTTTTGTTATACACAACTAAAAAAAACTGAAAAGCTACTGTCTCTATAGCACTTTCTCGAAAGAATATCTTAACACATGTGTAAAGTGTGGAACCATTTAGAATATCCTAATCTAAGTGTCATAATTTCAGTCAGTATTAAGCTACTGTTGTTATACCAGCACTAGATGTTAACCTCTTATGGTGTGAGCCACAGTACAGAAAGTTAATAACTAATGTAGCCTCGTACCAAGTTAGGTGTGAACGATAATATAATGAGTTTCAACTTACAATATTATTTACAGGTAATCACACCAAAAAATCTCTGTCCTAAAATGTAGACCTATGTATATATGATCTCAAGGGAAACTACTCTTAATTTGTAGATCACAAGTTTATAATTTTTTATCTGATCAATTCTAATCGTCACTATTCACCACTTTAAGGTTAAATGCCTGAGAAAACCCAACATCACTCTAGGCTATTCAACAAATCACATTCTAAACTACTTCTGGCTCATGATATGATGCACAACGTAACCAATCTCTAACTGTAATCAATGCACAGAACACCTCTTGTGTGACCTAAACAGAGCCTAACCTAACAGCACACATTTTCAATTACTCAATCTAACTTGGCTATTGCATCAGGAATTTACCATGGATTGTAATCTAGAAATCAGGTAGATAGGTTGCTAACAATCCCATTAATGTAAATACAGCAGCCTACATAAATGCTACCACATGAAAATTATGTTCACTTGAGGTTGAACGGTAGATAGATTTTTTTTAGATAGATTTTTATTAATTCCCTTTGATCAAATACATGCATTCAATACATTTTTGATATAGGACACGTCAGAATTTACATGCATAAAATAAAAGAACTAACAGGTATATATTACTAAGATTATAACTATTTATAACTTATTATAATAGCAAATCTTAATAGATACAATCTTATTGCACAACTATTTACACCTCACTCTATTATCATAATATGAAAACTTAATTCTATAAATACAACAACATACAGCTAGGTATTAAAATTAAATAAAAAAAGTAAAATATAGTTATAGATTCCATCACTCCTATACGCTAAAATATTCAACTACTGAGTAAAAACAATGGCACTGCAGATAAGCTTTCAACATTCTATCAAAGGTTTTTATTTTTGGGGCCAGTTTTATATACTGGGGTAGTTTATTGTATAATTTAACTCCAGTGTGAAAAGTTCCTTTTTGATATATGCTTGTGTGTGTGTGTGAAATATGAATGTTTTGATTTTGTCTTGTGTTATGCCTATGAACATCATTGTTTGTTTTAAGAAAAACATCTTTATTCATTAAATTCTTTTTAAAAAACATAATACTTTCAAAGATATATATGCAGGGCAGTGGGAGAATGTTTAAATCTTTAAACAGAGGTCTACATGATTCTCTCGAGTTTACATTTGCCATAATTCTAATCGCTCTCTTTTGTATCCTAAACGTGCTTAGTACATCTGGCGACATACCCCAAAATATGATCCCATATCTTAAGTATGAATGGAAATAAGCAAAATAAGTATTTCTTAATGTGTGCATGCTAGTGCAGGTTTTCAAAATACGTAACGCAAAGCACATCGAGTTCAGTTTAGTATTCAGATATTGTATATGTTTATTCCATTTCAAGTCTTGTTGTATCCATAGTCCTAAAAACTTTATTTCTGATTTATTTTCTATTTGATGACCATTTAATGTTATATTGGGCATCGCAGGATTCCTATTCTGTATAGTGTGGAAATTTAGACATACTGTCTTTTTATAGTTTATTATGAGGCGATTATCTTGTGACCATTTGGTTAACTCTCCTGTAACGGAGTCAGCAGACTGCTGTATGACCTGTTTAGTTTCACCTTTTATTACGAGTGTTGTATCGTCCGCAAACAAAATTTCCTTATGTGAATGAACGTTCTGTGTTATATCATTGATATATAGAAGAAAGAGTAGTGGGCCCAAAACCGATCCCTGGGGTACTCCAAATTCAATAATTCCCTCATTGGACAATGTTTCATTAAGTAATTTGGTTCCATCATCCTTGTGTCTCAAGCTTACTATTTGTTTACGCCTTGTTAAGTAAGACTCTATCCATTTATTAGCTAGACCTCTAACACCGTATTGATTTAGTTTGGTAAGGAGGATTTTATGGTCAACTACATCAAATGCTTTCGATAAATCCAAGAATAGGCCAGTTACATGTTCCTTATTGTCAATTAATTTCAGTATACTATTACTACATTCGTAAATTGCTGTCTGTGTAGATTTTTCCGTTCTAAATCCATGTTGTGAGTTTGATAATATTTTATTTTTTTCTATGAAACTTATCAGTCTCTTATACATAATTTTTTCCACAATTTTTGCAATACCAGTTGGTAAGGTAATAGGACGATAGTTATCTAATTCATCTTTTGAACCGTTTTTGTGCACTGGAATTACTTTTGATAACTTCAAAATATCCGGGTAAGTTCCTGAGAGAATTGAACTGTTTATTAAGTGCGTAAGTGGATTTATTATATTTTCTGCACATTTCTTTAAAATTGCATCAGGGATTCCATCAATGCCAGCACAGAATTTATTTTTTAGCTCTTTTATAACTATTCTTACCTCTTCACTTGTGACATGATTTATAAATAAAGAATCACTGCATATATTTATTTTATTATTAGAATTTAGTGTATTTACCTGTGATTTATTTAATAATTTTTGCGGAATTTCCAGAAAATAGTCATTAAAAGTGTTTGCTATTTCCTCTGGATTATTAATCACTTTATTATTTCTGGTCAGTGTAATGTTCCTTTGTATTTTAGCAGATTTTCCAGTTTCTTTCTTTATTACGGACCACATAGCCCTGTTTTTATTAGATGATTGGGAAATAAAATTATCATTATGCATTTTCTTTGCTACTCTTATTACCTTATTTAATATGCTAGTGTATTTTTTGTAGTATAAATTGAATTCAGGTGTTGTGTGGTATTGTTTATATAATTTGTGTAGAAATTTCTTTCTTTGACATGAATTTATAATCCCTGTTGTTATCCAATTGCTAGTTTTGTTATTTTGAACAGTTCTTCGTTTAAAGGGGAATGCTATTTCAAAATAGTGTTTTAGGGTACTGTTAAATGCATTAAATTTATCATTTACATTTTCTAGTTCATAAATTTCTGACCATGTTTCCTTATTTAATAAGTCATTGAAATATGTAACATTTGATTCAGTGAATGACCTGCACTTTGATTTTACTCCATTATCATTATTATTGATTACTTCGGATACTTCAAAACTCAGTATTTGTCCATGGTGGTCACTAAAACCCGGACAATAGACTTCTATTGAATGGTGATATTTATCTGTATTTATAAAAATTTGATCAGGAGTGGTTTTACTAAATTTTGTTATTCTTGTTGGTGTATTTACTGTAGGTTTCAGTCCATAGGAAATTAGTAACTGGTTTAATAATTCACAATTTCTATCAAGTTTTAAGAAATCCACATTTACATCCCCACAAATTATTATATCAAATTTTACGGGACACATCTTGGATAGACTTCAAACTATGCTGAATAATACCGTACTAATAATAACTTGTCTGATTTACATAAGTAACTTAGGCCCTAACATGTAATTTAACCTCAGTATTTACATGTTAGAAATCTTTCCAGTCCTAGCATAGGCTGACATTTAGAACTTCATACTATAATATTGAAACCATATTATTAACTTATAAATTACCATCAAGACGAGTAGGCTTAAAGGTGCCTCTTATCTCCCGAAGTATCTTACTTTCAGGGAAATGTTTAACACACACTCTCATCTTCCCTGCAATGTGCAAATCTTTTCTAGGACTTTTAAGTATTCATTGCTTTCTTAAATTTTCGTCGGTGGGGATGGAAAAACAAGGCATATAACCTAATCATCTCCATCATAATAGTTGTTTTTGCACCCGGTAACACAACTACGTTTTGGCATTCCAGGGACCATGGAAGGAATAATTTTTTCAATGAATAAATATAATTGTATTACCGGTACCGTACCATCCAAAAAACCTGCATTACTCGAAAACAAGCGATGTAAAGCTCCTAACTGAACCATAACCTTAATAAGTGTGGTGGCAAACATGCAACTCAAACATTTTATAGATATAGGCTAATTACCTACCTACGAAATGAACATTTGCCTCGGAAAACAAACGGAGTATCGTAATCCTAATTCTGGATGAAATAAGTAGTAGCGTTCTTACGTATTGCTTTTAACTCGGACACTAACTAAATTGTATAAACAACACAGCACAAACCACTCACAGTTAAGCATAATGGTCGTTACCCATCCACCCTTAGCGATCAGCTGATCACTTGGTAATGGCCGCTGCCTGATGGCCTGTACATTACGATGGCAGTGGCCTAGTCCATCCAACCCCCTCCCAAAGCCACTATTCACACCATAATCAAACTCCTACCTAATTTTCCTAAATATAAATGTGTAGGCCTGCAGGCCTAACTCAGTAATACAATGTTTTATTCAAACCAGATATACGTAATTCCCATTTAGATGTTATTGACATTGCCACAGGATAATTAAATTATCAGCAATATTCGGGCATTACTAGTTTATCCATGAAATGTACCTTTGATAAATAGTCTTTATAATGTTTTAGAAGCTGTAGCATCAATCACAAGTAGTAAAAAGTAAAAAAAGCACGTTTTTTTAATGCCCAGATTTTGGGCGCTTAAAACTGCTTTGGGCAAATGCCCATTTATAGATGTCCTGCCCACTGGGCATTTTCCCGGCCCACATCACTAATCATACCTCATTTTGTCCTTTTTCTGCCTTCTCTAAGAGGCCCTAAAGGAGGTAGGGTGTGTGTTGTCCCACCATGCACGGTGCACCTTAGATATCGATACACCCTCAATGATGGAAATAATTGTTGTTTACAGGGGTGAAATATCTAGGTCATCTACCCTTAGTGGTTTAGGTGATGGTGAGAAATTATGATGAAATGAAATCTACAGCTAGGCTTAACTAATTACTGACTTACAACTAACTTATGTACCAGAAGAAGAGAACGACAATAATAAAAGAAAGAAACGAATAAGGGAAATAAATGACGGAAAAGGAATGCCCTCTATCTTCGAAAGGCTGATGACCTTGCTGTTCATCCCATTAAAACAAGAATCAATCTTCGAAGAATGGGTATTGAGGTACTTGGAAACTACTAGAGCCATTAAAGGCAGATAGAAAAGGGAAAGAGGAGAGCGTCCACCCCAGAGTCAATGCAAAAAGGGGAAAATGGATCTCGCTCCGGAACACATCACGGTCGCCAACTCCCGAGCTCAAAAGCTGAGCTCTTGAAGGTGTAGCCCTATCCAGGGTGCATTACGTGTGGTGGAGCTTCACACACCCTGCCTCCTTTAGGGCCTTGTGTAGAAGGTATTAGATGTTATGAAACTAAAAGAATAGGGCTGACCACTCGAAGAATGAGGGTATCAGGATAGATGATATAAGGGTCAGTTACGGCCGGAAAATGAATGCCTCCCTAGACTTTGGATGCTATAATGCTATCCGGGTTGGAAGAGAACAAGAGTTACTAATGGAGGTCGACAGGTAGATGACAAAGGAGAGCCCGGCACAAGTGTAAATAATAACCGCCTCGGCTGGGGTCCAATAGTCTCCAACCCAAGTCCCACTAGGCCTAGTTGTGAACCCTTGTAGTGGGGATACACCCTCAAGGGCTCATGGCTAGTGAGCTTGGGAATTGGCTACCCTGATGGATTCCTGAGCTGGGTCCGGTTTTCTTCTTTTTCCAGTGACTGGGAGTAAATAGTTTTAATACCTTTGTTATTTCTTTTAAAACAGTAGTGCCTATTCCAATCGAAGTAAGGAAATCAAGCTACAAAAATATGTGAGAAGAAAAAACACAGTAATTAAATCATCTCTGTCAATTACCGGATAAACATCACAAAAACGTTTTACATCTTAAACGGTTGAGTCCCCCCTCGGTAAAATTCACGAGCCGCCACTGATGCTAATACATGATCTCTTACATAAAATACACACGCAGTTTAAGTTTGGCTGATGATACTTCTTTTCTGTGCAAACATTATAGTGAAAATCGTGCACTGCCATTTGTGTCATCATATGACGCAGTTCATAATTTGAGTTCATCCATTCACAAGTCATCATTGCATCTGTACAGTAGAAGTCACTCCAAATATATTTCCTCTTGTCACGGAGTTCTCTCAGTAAAGCATCATAAGCTCCAGTGGCGGGCAACATCCATTGATTTCTTAAATCTTCGATGTAAAATTCCTCTTTGGCCAATACATACACAAGGCGAGAGAATGTGTACTTCGAAAGATTGAGTAACTTTTTTAAGTATACTGCCTTCACTCTTTCCATTTTCATCAGGTCATTGTTTGTCAGGTGTTTCCATATATTTTCCAATGCATATGCAACTATTGGAGTAATTTTGAGCTTAAATAACGCCATGCCTGTATCAAGGGACAATTTTCCAAGTTGTCTTATGTCATTCATTGCTACAATTGCTGTGTCAACTTTGTCTTGTATGTGCTTCGTAAATACAACTCCCTGTGTTTGGAATATTACTCCTAAGTACTTAAAATTATTCATTAATTGTAATATTTTGCCTTTATATTCCAAATGATGATTAACTGACAGTCTACCTCCTTTTCTGAAGGCCATGAACATTGTCTTGTTTTCGTTCAATTTAAATTCGTTTTCGTCCGCCCAATTTACTAGTCTGTTGAAAGTCTCCTGTAACCTTTCAAGTGGTGTGGATGTTAGCACCATGTCATCCGAATACATGTAGATGGAGACATCTTGATCCTCTATAATCTGAGTCACATCAATGGTTGCAATATTGAAAGGGAGAGGACTTAGTGAGTCCCCCTGTAGCACACCGATTGTCTGTTCAATGCAATGCGATTCCATTCTGTTGTCATCAATTCGTACTTGGTTACTCCTTAGGATATTTCTTATAAGTCTCGGTATATAGGGCTGGTGTCCTATCAGTGAATCTAGCTTCGCCAGCATCTTCTTCCTGATTACTGAATCAAACGCTTTCGAATAGTCGATAAATACCACATTCAACTTGCCTCTTCCGTGTCGCAAGGCTTCCTCATTGTCATCTTGAATACATTTAATTGCATGTATCGTTGACCTGCCTCTCCTAAATACAAATTGTTCATCTGGAATTTGGTGTTCCGTTAGATCTGTCAGTCTCAATGTTAGTAGTTTTGTTAACAATTTAAATCCTGAGCATTCCAGAGCTATGGCCATGTAGATAGATAGATAGATAGATAGATAGATAGATAGATAGATAGATAGATAGATTTTATTAATTCCATTTCATCAAATACATGTATACAATACATTTTTGATACAGGACACGTCAGAATTTACATCTATAAAATAAAAGTACTAATAGGTATATATTACTAATAATATAACTATTTATAACTTATTAAAATAACAGATCTTAAGAGATACAATCTTATTGGACAACTATTTACATCTTACTCTATTATCACAGTAAGAAAACTTAATTCTATAAATACAACAACTTACAGATAGGTATTACAATTAAAATAGAAAAGTAAAATATAATTATAGATTTCATCGCTCCTATATGCTAAGATATTCAACTACAGAGTGAAAAAAATGGCACTGCTGATAAGCTTTCAACATTCTATCGAAGGTTTTTATTTTTGGGGCAAGTTTTATATACTGGGGTAGTATATTGTATAATTTATCTCCTGTGTGAAAGGTATATGCTTGAGTGTGTGTGTGAAATATTAATGTTTTGATTTTGTCTTGTGTGATGCCTATGAACATCATTGTTTGTTTCAAGAAAAACATTCTTATTCATTAAATTATTTTAAAACAACATAACACTTTCAAAGATATATATGCAGGACATTGGGAGAATGTTTAAATCTTTAAACAGAGGTCTACATGATTCTCTAGTGTTTACATTTGCCATAATTCTAATCGCCTTCTTTTTTATCCTAAACTTGCTTAGTTCATCTGGCGACATACCCCAAAATATGACCCCATATCTTATGTATGAATGGAAATAAGCAAAATAAGTATTTCTAGTATTGCTAGTGCAGGTTTTCAAAATACGTACCGCAAAGCACATCGAGTTCAGTTTAGTATTCAGATATTGTATATGTTTATTCCATTTCAAGTCATGTTGTTTCCATAGTCCCAAAAACTTTGTTTCTGATTTATTTTCTATTTGATGACCATTTAATGTTATATTGGGCTTCGCAGGATTCCTATTCTGTATAGTGTGGAAATTTTGACATACCGTTTTTTTAAGTTTATTATGAGGCGATTATCTTGTGACCATTTGGTTAACTCTCCTGTAACGGAGTCAGCAGACTGCTGTATGACCTGTTTAGTTTTACCTTTTATTACGAGTGTTGTATCGTCCGCAAACAAAATTTCCTTATGTGAATGAACGTTCTGTGTTATATCATTGATATATAGAAGAAAAAGTAGTGGGCCCAAAACCGATCCCTGGGGTACTTTAAATTTAATAATTCTCTCATTGGACAATGTTTCATTAAGTAATTTGGTTCCATCATCCTTGTATCTCAAGCTTACTTCTTTAATCCCTTGTTAAGTAAGACTCTATCCATTTATTAGCTAGACCTCTAATACCATATTGATTTAGTTTTGTAAGGAGGATTTTATGATCAACAACATCAAATACTTTCGATATATAATAATAATAATGCATTTTATTAATTCCTTAACGAGTCAAGGACTCATATACAAAGGAATCATACAGTTTTATCTTGTTGGCGACAAATTACAATTCAATGTTTAGTTTACAAAGATTTCAGTATGAAAATATATACAACATTTTGTAGCTTTCATAAGTTTTTGTACACAATGTAGTCTTCTTTTGTCTTCTCAGATTTTGGAATTTCTTCAAACTGACATTTTATAATCATTCCACATAAACCGTTTAGCCTCCTTTTAAAGATTGGTAGGCTAGGTGCAATTTTTATATTTTCTGGTAGTCTATTGAACTTTACAAAGGCACTATACTTAATGCTATTCCTGCCATATTGTTTGGAATTGATATGGAAAAGTGATATGTCATCTGTATGTCTAGTTTTGTAAGCGTGTAAATCAGATTGTTTAATGAAGTTTAAATTTGTGTGGATACCTTTGTGAAGGATTTGGTACTGTACCCTTTTACCTACCAATACCTGTTGAATCCCTGGATAGCAGCTGGATCGTAGAACCTGAAAATGCCCCGGCTCTAAAGACTCCCCAAGTTCTACCAACAGACACAGGGATAATAGGGCCACTCGAATACCTAACAGGATGTATTAAGACTGACCAAGGCTCAGAAAAAGAAAATACTAGCTCAAAACACCTGAATTCTTCAAGATGAAGAAAGAATCTCAAAGGTGTGGTAAACACTAAAATACCTAGCGATGGCCCCCTTAATACACCCTTCCATCACCTCTATAAAGCATCACGCAATAATTAAAACCAAGTAATAAAGAAGTTTATTGTAAGAATAAACAATACAGAGAAATATCAATTTCGTCGATACCACGACCAATCAAAAAAAAAATCTCATTGATAATATTGGATTGTCTTTCAAAAAAATATATATTACCCATTATCACGACTAACGTTTAGCTGATTAAAATATAAGGCATATTAATAATAATAATAATCAATCCCATAGGGTAATTATTTACAAAAAGAAAAGTATTATAAGACTCAAATACATTAAATTCATTTCGGTTCCTTAACGGAAATAACATCTTATACAAAAAAATCCTGATTATAATTAATAATCCTACGCGACATCTTCAGTAACATTATATGTTCTTGTTATTGAACGAAGAAATTCATATGGTCTATTTACAGAATATAATATACACAAAAATCCAGAATAATTTCAATTATTCTCTTCCCACTGACTTGATGTCACGACATTCCTTTCTGTTGAATATTATCTCATTTCTTGTTTAGGGTAATTCTGCCGAACAGTTAAGCTAAGCAAAAATTAATCATAAAGTCAGTCTTAAATAGTTATCGGTTTCCTTTTTAAACATACATCTTATGGCAAAATTGTTATATTAGTTTTACTGGAAATATTTAACCGGATATCCACTCAAGATTCCCAATAATACTGCTCAGAAAAATATTAATCTTCACACAGGCATTTTCACGATAACAGCGATAAAGTTAACTATGACCAATCTATTAACCATACTAGGTTAAAACAACACCTCTCTGGGTTAGAACCCCAATCAATCTAATCCTGATTGGCACACCTGGCTCAATCCTCAACAAGAAAAAAATATGCTTTACAAAGCATTGCATCAATATACTTAAACACAAAGACATTACTCATAGTACATGCCTCTCTAAAGACCAATATGCACCTATAATAGGAGCCTTACTGTTATTAATCCACAATTATGCAAATCAGCTGTTTATAGTAAAAATCCTGAACTCGAAAAATATGATCCCGTAACAGATTACCAACAAAGCCCAGTGGATTTCAGAAATATTCCACCTAACTTTAAAAACTTGCCTTACATTGATTTATTACATGATCCATAATTCTTAAACGTATGACTTATAGTAAGTCGTCCCTGGGATTATCCTCGCAAATTTGGATGTCGTTCAAATACCCTCTTAATAGAGAAAAACTATTGCACTAAAGGCAATGATATCAATTTAATCCAGTGTTAACATCATAAGAAAAAAAAACTGTATATAACGCTGCCCAACCACACAAACTGAGGTTGTAAAGTGATCTATAAAGATAAATTCAATCTCAAAATAAGATCCTCCCTGAATTTCCCGAACGCGAAAATGTCGATGGATTAGACCTACAGCATGGATCTAGGTTAGCAACAAAGGCTAAGCGACTAATGACCCATTAGGCAATCCATTTCGAAAATCACGCTCAGAAAACACAAGTTAAATCTGTTATTAAAAAAAAACTGAAGAAAATATAGTCCAAGGACTCGAAGTAACATTTAGAATAACTGGGTCCGAAAACTTCCTAATATCTTAATCAAAATACGAAAAGGAAAATTCCCCTCAAAGAATACGATAATCCAAGCGAAAGTGCTTAAAGAACAAAGCACTAGAATATGAAAACTCAACCAAAGTTCTCAAAAGAAAGTTGTGTTACTAAAAAATGTTCTTACACAAGAAAAACTGTAAATCTTCTTCCTACATTTACTTCTCGACAAATAAGAATGAGCATATTAGTTTAAATACTGTAAAATACTACTGAAATTATTAATTTATTCATCAAAATTACACAAAGGATGCACTCATTTTTATGAGTCAAAATCCTGGCATCATAGAAGGTCAGTTTCGAAATGAACATCGAACCTGCACTTTCTACTCAACCATTTAAACTACAAAATCAAATATGGCAAAGTGGTATTTATAAATGTCCACGCTACACTACTGTAACAAGTTGAAGTGATCAGTACCTTTGGCGAATCTAGATGAGGAAAAAAAGGATATCGTTGGCCATAATCAGCTCCAAACCAACAGAAAATATGCTGGACTTCAACTGGGTTTCCATAGAACGAACCAAAGTCCTCCCAGGCTCGAACCACACCCGGTCGGTCGAAATAGTTCCAACATATCCTGGCGATATCTTCCCATACATATTCGAACACCAACGGATGGACCGCACACAGTTTATCAACTCGTCACGACGCGAAGGTGAACTCGAACAGTCACTAACAAGTTCCAATATGAGAACGCGCGTATGAACAAGTTCACGAGGGTCGACGCGGTCCCTTACAACACGAGAGTCGCGTGCACACTTCATGCTAAATGAAAGTTGCCTTCAACAAGTCCCCGCTGCACCCTGCTAATGCAGTATTCTTAAATCAATTTAGCCTACCATCGTAGTGGATATAAGCTTCAAATTGTCCCTTCCCCCTGACACCTTGCTTGAGAATGTACTCTTTTCAAAAAGTATAATCACTGTGAAGAGTGAATCAAATCTAGGCTGCATTTCCACGACGGATTATATGCAGAGTTTCGTGACACCTCACGGCTGAGCTCGCGGTCGGGATTATAAAAGTATCCATCCGCATGGCCCGTTAGTTGCTGTAGACACACAGTCGCAGAGATAAACTATTACATGTTTAAGACCATGTCTGAGCCCTATTAAACACGTTTCTACTTCACGTAGAATGCTAAACAAACTAGCATACACTTCAGCACGGTCACACGTTTTTTAAAACTCCCGTTAGCTGGCGATTTTACTTTCACTGATTTCCAGCTCAAACCTCTACGCTGTCAAGTTCTAAACTCATTGCCCTCTCCACGAGGTCGTCTGAGTCTCACATCTGCTTCCCCCACTTCCTCACACGTCATGACTCGATACGAAATATATCGCAGTCGAAACGTAATCAGCAGTGAGTTAACATATCATCTTCTGTTCTTCATACTTTCTTAATAATAGCTTTCTGCCATGGAAATAAACACACAGACGTATGTAGCTGCTTACATATAGCGCTAAATATGCATTAATTTGTATTAATCACACTCAGGTGAATCGATCGATATAGTGTTAGACACAGTCAACATGGTTATTATCGATGACCTTCGGGTTTCTCGTCGGAAACACGAGCTCTGCCGATCTCTTTCTTGATAGCATGACTTTTCTTGCTGCAGACCAGCTGTTATGATCGACTTCAGAGGCTAGTTAGAAAGTTACAGGGCGTTCCCAAAATACTGTAACCATGTCTGTACTTAAGCCCTTTATGAATAATGGTGCATTTTCCCTTTGATACCTTAAATAAAAGTCTCCTCATCTTTTATTTACACCATTCCAGGTAATCTCGGCATATGTAGCATTATTCAGTCAACACTCAGTCTATCTTCTTCACATATCTTTTCAGGTTTTTTGCATTGAAACGACCTATCATTTCTCTTCCATTTAGGCTTACTACCTCATAACAATTATTTCCGAACGACCTAGCAATCTTATAGGGTCCGTGGAAGACATAGGAAAACTTGGTGAATTGCTTCTTAGCCACATCTGCTTTCGTCGGTTTCTTGACGAGAATCATCTCGCCTACTCTCATCGGTGGCCGATATCTTTTATTTCTGATTCGTTTATGCCGCTTCTCGGCTGCATCCATCAAGCTTTCTCTAGCTGAATTAATTCTTTCTTGGACTGTAGGCTCCCTGTCCTTAGGTAGAAATCTCACGATCTCTGTCCAGGCTCTTTCTGGCCTCTTATTATGGTGAACAACCATAGGTATATCTGATAAGCTCTCATGGAATGTGGAATTCATGCATCTTTCCATGAGTGGGATGAACTTGACCCAGCTCGCATGATCCTCAGGACAGTAAATTCTCGCGAACTTGCTGATTTCTGCCATAACACGTTCCGAGACGTTAGATTCCGGATATCTAACGCTAGAAAACACGTGCTTGACACCAAGCCTGATCATGGCATTCTCAAATTCCATCGAAGTGAATTGAGCTCCGTGATCCGATAGGAGAGTAACAGGTTTTCCTGCCTTAGAAAACACACTATTTTCAAGACGACTAAGGACTTGAGCTGTAGTGGCCCTCTGCATAGGATCGAGAGTCACGTATTTTGAGAATACATCGATTGTGACTAGGAGAAACTGGTTTCCCCTAGCTCCCTTCGGGCAAGGACCGAAGATATCGCAAGCCATTAGCTCTCTCGGCCTTTCTGGAATAATGGCTCGAGGTCTCTCTTTTGATAACGCCGACGGGTGTTTCCCTCGTTGGCACTCCTGGCATGATCTGATAATGGCTGCTATAGTGCCCCGCATCTTGGTCCAGGTGAATGTTTCCAATAACGTTCTAAACGTTTTGTCGACACCCCCATGGCCAATGGTGCCGTGAGCTAACCACACCAACCCGTTTATCAGTTTAGGAGGGACTACAATTCTAATTTTCGTCCTCTCTCGGTCAATGTATTTACAAACGACGTCATCACACACCAGGAATTTCTCAGATCGCTTCCTAGTCTGCTCGTAGTCAAGATCGGTATGGTCCATTGCACCTCTCAAAAACCTGTACATATGTCTAGTTGGGGTGTGTCTCTTCTGTGACACCGCTATCTTCTTTAGCTTCTCCAGGGTAAGTTCGTGTTCCCTCTCCAACTGTACAGTGTTAATCTCTATCTTACTAACTGGATTTCTTGAGAGTGCATCCGCGAGCAGATTATCCTTTCCAGGCTGATGCACGATAGTGGCATTGAACTGCTGGAGAAACAATGTCCACCTCGTCAATCTGTCACTGGAAAGGTCGGTTTGCATCATGAACTGAAGCGCTCTGTGATCCGTGATAATGACCACTCGATGTCCTATCAGAAGTTTCTTCCACTTTTGAAGAGCAGATATGAATGCCAATGCTTCGAGCTCAGAGGTGAAATAATTCTTTTCGTGTTCCTGCAGCTTTCTGCTGTGGAAGTCCAAGTAGTGCTTCCTCCCCTCCTCGTCCTTTTGATAGAGGACAGCACTAATACCAACTTTTGAAGCATCAGACTCGATGTAAAAAATCCGATCAAACTCAGGATATTCCAGCTTAACACAATTTTGGAGCATGAGCTTGGCCTCTTCAAATGCCCTATTCGTATCCTCTGTCCATTTCCATTTGTTATTTTTCTTTAATGCTTCATACAAAGGGGCCATAGTAGTTGAATATCCCGGACAGTGGCTACTCAAGAACTGGCACATACCCAGAAACTCACGGAGCTGCTTTACTTTTGCGGGACGAGGAAATCTTGAAATGGCGTCTATCTTCTTCAAGTTTGGGTGATACCCAAACTGATCAATAGTATGGCCAAGAAACTTGATAGATTCATGCATGAATTGACACTTATGCATGTTGACCTTAATATTGGCCTCTCTTAAATTCTCGAATAGCTGTTTCAAGTGCACAAGATGTTCTTGAACATTCGCTGAAGAGATTATCAAGTCATCGATATAGCAGATAACGTTACGTTTCACGCTTTCCGTTAATTTGCTATCAAGGGCTCTGATCAAAGCCGGACCGCTGTTCACCATTCCAAAAGGAACGCGACAGAAAACATACGTGGTCTGATCGAATAAGAATCCGGTGTATTGCCGGCTATCTTCCTCCAGCTCTACTTGATAAAAGGAAGCGGTTAGGTCTAGGACGCTGAAACACGCTTTACCTTTGAACTTTTTCAAAAATTCTCTAATTTTTGGTGGACGGTCAGTTTCTAACATGATTCTCGTGTTGATCTTCCTGGCGTCTAAACAAAGTCTCAATTGTCCGTTCGCTTTCTTTACCACAGTTATTGGATTCAAATACGAAGAAGCCTGTTTTTTTATTATACCATCTCTCTCCATTTTATCTATGATCTCTTTGACCTCATCATGGTATTTTTCTGGGATAGGATAAAGCTTGGCTTGATAAGGGGATTCATCTATTAGCCTAATCTGATACTTGAAGTCTCTAATCAAACCAGGTTTATCATCGAAGATGTCCGCAAACTGACAAATCAAGTCGTCAAATTCTTCTTTCACATTTTTAAATCCCTCGGCTTTCAAGGTATATTGTTCCCTCACTTGCTCAGTTTCTTCAACTACGTGATCTAGGATTTCCATTCTAGGGATATCTCTATTAATTTCGTTTCCATCCATTTCTTCCATCACTACATCCTCTGTACTTTCTTCCTTGAATCTTATTATTCCTTTGTCCATGTCGATGATTGCTCTAGCTTGAGTAATAAAATCGATCCCTAGTATGACGTCAAAATTAATATTCTTAACGACTATGAAAATATGTTCGTAACTTCTCTCATTGATCCAGAATTTCATTAGAATCTGCACTTTGCATTTCATAGTTTTATCCTTAAATATCCCACGAATTTTTGTTGGAGATGCTGGAAGAATGGTAAATTGATTTTCTGGTTTCAATCTCTCAAAACAGTCCTCGTCAACTATAGAGATCATAGCACCTGTGTCCATCAAGGCTTTACAATGTTGTAGACCAATTAGTATATCAATAACGGGAAGTTCAACTACCCATCCTCTAGGTTTCGTTTCTGGTTCAAATAAAAGGTCTTCGTCAGTAGCTTCAAATATTTCAAAAATCGTGATATCAGAGGAATGCGTGGCAACGTCAGTTATTAATTTCGCCCGGAAATTGGCGTTTTTTTTCTCGATCCGGAGCTCTTTCTGAACTCCGACCTTCTCTGCTAGTACTGGGTTGTGACTTATCTAGATTTTCATCCTTTCTTTCCTTCGATTTTCTTCGTCCAACCTCCGTGGACTTATCTCGCCCTCTCTTGAGCCTCTCCTGTTGCACTTTTTTATCGGACGCCTCCGTTCGATAATTGTTGTATCTTGAGTACCCTTGATTTTGTCTGTTATCTCCGTTGTCACGGGTATCTCTATCATTCCTATTATATCTGTTATCTCTATTGTCTCGGGTATCTCTATCATTCCTATTATATCTGTTATCTCTATTGTCTCGGGTATCTCTATCATTCCTATTATATCTGTTATCTCTATTGTCTCGGGTATCTCTATCATTCCTATTATATCTGTTATCTCGATTATTTTGATCATATCTGTAATTCCTATTATAAGGCGTTTCTCGATGATCATTCCGGTCTCGATCATTATCTCTTCGATAAAAATTTCTCTCCTCGTAGCGACGTTGCCAAGGCCTCTCCTGGGCGTCCCTACGTTGGTTTTCCCATCTCCTCTCTTCCTGATGGGTATTTCTAATAGGACCTATTCTATCATCTCTTCTTTGTTCGAAACGATCCGTCTGCTGTGTACGGTTCATCATTACCGCGTTTACAACTTTCGATTCCTGCCTGGCATTTTTGACTATAGTAGGTTGCGTCATCATACTCATATGATCTAATCGACGTAACAGGTCATCTAACGACGTTAAAGACGATACTCCGGAAGAAATAATTGATCTCCTTACTTCCGCAGGCAATTGACGTGAGATAGCTTCAAGGAGTTCTTCCTGGGTTAACGGCGGCTGAAGAAAACGGAGTTTTGCCAACTGACACGCAAAGTATTCAGCGTAGCTGGTTGGTCCTGTACTGGAGTACTTGCGTGAATAGACTTCTGATCTCACATTCTGTTGGACCTCGATCGACCAAAATCTTTGTATGAAGGCTTCCGAAAACTGCTCAAAGTTGTCAAATGTGTAACGAAAAGCCATGAACCATTGTAACGGAGCATCGGCGAGAAACCTTTCCACCATACGTAGCTCACGCTCACGTGGCACATGTGACTCCAAAAAGTAATCTCTTAATGTTTTGACAAATTCGATTGGTGTCATTCCATCCAAATTGCTAAACTTCCTAGGGTTGTCATCAAAATTTCGTATTATGGTTACATTCGGTGTCCTTTCCGATGATTTCGAAGTATAATCACCCACGCCTACGTTGGGGTTCGGAGAACTAAAAGTTTCCCTGCTTGTTCGAATGGGACTCGAATGTTCCATTTGACTGAGCCGAACGTTGGGTTCGTTGTTGGAAGATTCCTGTATCATCCTTTCCCTACCATCAGGTACTATCACTTCAGGTTGTTCAACTACAACTCGAAAATCGGACTGTAAAAGTGATCGCAATTGATCTCTTAGAGTATCTAAATTGATATGCCCCTCTAGATTAATTTGCTCGAGACCCTTTCTAATTTCATTAATCTCGGAAGTTTTCTTCTCCCTGACCTCATTTAACTCTATCTTACTTTGGTCGACTTTAGTTTCAACACTGTTAATACGTTTCTCTAAATCGGATATGTTATTAACCTGAGTATTTTGAATTCCATCCATTCTTTTGCTTAGATCTTCCCTAACATTTATTATGTCCTTGCTATTAGTTGCAAGACCAGTGGCAAGTTTAGATTCTAGCTTAGATTTCTCAACTTTAAAACATTCCTCATTAATTTTCATAATATCTTGACGAAATGTTACAATATTATCATTTATGACCCCTTTCAAATCGATGTCAAAATCATCCCTGAGAAGTTTCGTATGATCAGTGACTTGAGCTCGGAGTGTCCCCTTTTCACATTTCAACTGCTCCAGGCTATTCTGGGTCTGATTAGTGTCATGGGAAAACTGCAGCTGAAGTGCTTCTAAATTTTTTTTACTGAGCTTCACACTCTTTTCAAAGTCCAGTCTAATCTCAACTTGGAAATTCTTTATTAGATTTTTCTAGCTCCATTAACTTAACCTCCGTCTGATTTTGACTAGATTCGATTTTTCGGACCTCTAGCTCCATTTTATTTTGACTGGATTCTATTAATCCCACATCTGTTCTTAAATCATTGATTTGGGATTGCATAATCCTTACATTAGAGTTTACATCCTTTACAGTTTCCTCAATTCCCCTTTGACTAGTCTGAATATTGTTAAGATCTGTTTGGATTGATGTTTGACTAGTTTGCATATTGTTAAGATCTGTTTGGATTGAAGTTTGACTATTTTGCATTGATGTTTGACTATTTTGGATTCTTTCTTGGGCAACCTGTACCAAGCCAACATTAGCCCGTAATGTACTGATATCTAGTTGTGTTTTTCTATTATCGTCCTGGATATCTTCGATATTAGATTCTACACTGGTAACCTTCTTTTCTACCCTTTTAGAACTGTCATTGATAGCCTTCAATGAGGATTGCATAGTATCAATTTCCCCCCTGATACTTTCAGCAACTGCATCTTTTATCACTCCCTGACTTTGAATAACAGTTTCAGACATATGGTCTAATGCAGATTTAGTTTGGACCTTAATATTTTCTATGTCCTGATTCAAATTGTCCATTTTATGTTGAATAATTTCAAACATCTTCTTAACGTCACCAACAGTCACCACATTACCTTCAGACATGCTTCACTACACTTCACAAGAAATAAGAATACCACACCAACAAAGCACAGCGAGAACATCTACAAACAACCACCATTTACCATACATGCTCATTCTTATTGTCTGGCATTACCTTAAAATAAACTTATGTCTAAACACAAAGTGCCCCATTTCATTTGGGATCGACCATATACAAGTGCGTGTTGGTTTATATCGGTGAAGGTCTATGATTCTACCATTACTTAAATTTTAAATTTACTACAAATACTTCTATTTTTAATGATGTCAGCAATGATCATCAGCCGGAAACAAGTAGAACAAATTATTAACAAAGCGTGTGGCACCACTCCAATACATAAAATAAAATAAAAATTAATAATGGTTGCAATACCACTTGTGAGTCAAGTAGCTCGAGTATCCTCGTAATTGCTTTGTTCCATAGGAATTCCAATAGTTCGTGCCAAAATATTGGTTCACCATTATTTTATCGCCTTGATTCATAGTCACACAAGAAACACGGTGTTCCAATTCGCGATCTGTGTTACATGATCATAAAACTAATTTCCACTTTGTACTTTCAGTTTCAATTTTGGCAGAATTATGGCATTCAACTCCATGGTATTCGCTCTGGTATTCCAGTTTTTCGAAGCCCGTGAGCTGGGCGCCACCTAATGTACCCTTTTACCTACCAATACCTGTTGAATCCCTGGATAGCAGCTGGATCGTAGAACCTGAAAATGCCCCGGCTCTAAAGACCCCCCAAGTTCTACCAACAGACACAGGGATAATAGGGCCACTCGAATACCTAACAGGATGTATTAAGACTGACCAAGGCTCAGAAAAAGAAAAGACTAGCTCAAAACACAAGAATTCTTCAAGATGAAGAAAGAATCTCAAAGGTGTGGTAAACACTAAAATACCTAGCGATGGCCCCCTTAATACACCCTTCCATCACCTCTATAAAGCATCACGCAATAATTAAAACCAAGTAATAAAGAAGTTTATTGTAAGAATAAACAAGACAGAGAAATATCAATTTCGTCGATACCACGACCAATCAAAAAAAAAAATCTCATTGATAATATTGGATTGTCTTTCAAAAAAATATATATTACCCATTATCACGACTAACTTTTAGCTGATTAAAATATAAGGCATATTAATAATAATAATAATCAATCCCATAGGGTAATTATTTACAAAAAGAAAAGTATTATAAGACTCAAATACATTAAATTCATTTCGGTTCCTTAACGGAAATAACATCTTATACAAAAATATCCTGATTATAATTAATAATCCTACGCGACATCTTCAGTAACATTATATGTTCTTGTTATTGAACGAAGAAATTCATATGGTCTATTTACAGAATATAATATACACAAAAATCCAGAATAATTTCAATTATTCTCTTCCCACTGACTTGATGTCACGACATTCCTTTCTGTTTAATATTATCTCATTTCTTGTTTAGGGTAATTCTGCCGAACAGTTAAGCTAAGCAAAAATTAATCATAAAGTCAGTCTTAAATAGTTATCGGTTTCCTTTTTAAACATACATCTTATGGCAAAATTGTTATATTAGTTTTACTGGAAATATTTAACCGGATATCCACTCAAGATTCCCAATAATACTGCTCAGAAAAATATTAATCTTCACACAGGCATTTTCACGATAACAGCGATAAAGTTAACTATGACCAATCTATTAACCATACTAGGTTAAAACAACACCTCTCTGGGTTAGAACCCCAATCAATCTAATCCTGATTGGCACACCTGGCTCAATCCTCAACAAGAAAAAAATATGCTTTACAAAGCATTGCATCAATATACTTAAACACAAAGACATTACTCATAGTACATGCCTCTCTAAAGACCAATATGCACCTATAATAGGAGCCTTACTGTTATTAATCCACAATTATGCAAATCAGCTGTTTATGGTAAAAATCCTGAACTCGAAAAATATGATCCCGTAACAGATTACCAACAAAGCCCAGTGGATTTCAGAAATATTCCACCTAACTTTAAAAACTTGCCTTACATTGATTTATTACATGATCCATAATTCTTAAACGTATGACTTATAGTAAGTCGTCCCTGGGATTATCCTCGCAAATTTGGATGTCGTTCAAATACCCTCTTAATAGAGAAAAACTATTGCACTAAAGGCAATGATATCAATTTAATCCAGTGTTAACATCATAAGAAAAAAAACTGTATATAACGCTGCCCAACCACACAAACTGAGGTTGTAAAGTGATCTATAAAGATAAATTCAATCTCAAAATAAGATCCTCCCTGAATTTCCCGAACGCGAAAATGTCGATGGATTAGACCTACAGCATGGATCTAGGTTAGCAACAAAGGCTAAGCGACTAATGACCCATTAGGCAATCCATTTCGAAAATCACGCTCAGAAAACACAAGTTAAATCTGTTATTAAAAAAAACTGAAGAAAATATAGTCCAAGGATTCGAAGTAACATTTAGAATAACTGGGTCCGAAAACTTCCTAATATCTTAATCAAAATACGAAAAGGAAAATTCCCCTCAAAGAATACGATAATCCAAGCGAAAGTGCTTAAAGAACGAAGCACTAGAATATGAAAACTCAACCAAAGTTCTCAAAAGAAAGTTGTGTTACTAAAAAATGTTCTTACACAAGAAAAACTGTAAATCTTCTTCCTACATTTACTTCTCGACAAATAAGAATGAGCATATTAGTTTAAATACTGTAAAATACTACTGAAATTATTAATTTATTCATCAAAATTACACAAAGGATGCACTCATTTTTATGAGTCAAAATCCTGGCATCATAGAAGGTCAGTTTCGAAATGAACATCGAACCTGCACTTTCTACTCAACCATTTAAACTACAAAATCAAATATGGCAAAGTGGTATTTATAAATGTCCACGCTACACTACTGTAACAAGTTGAAGTGATCAGTACCTTTGGCGAATCTAGATGAGGAAAAAAAGGATATCGTTGGCCATAATCAGCTCCAAACCAACAGAAAATATGCTGGACTTCAACTGGGTTTCCATAGAACGAACCAAAGTCCTCCCAGGCTCGAACCACACCCGGTCGGTCGAAATAGTTCCAACATATCCTGGCGATATCTTCCCATACATATTCGAACACCAACGGATGGACCGCACACAGTTTATCAACTCGTCACGACGCGAAGGTGAACTCGAACAGTCACTAACAAGTTCCAATATGAGAACGCGCGTATGAACAAGTTCACGAGGGTCGACGCGGTCCCTTACAACACGAGAGTCGCGTGCACACTTCATGCTAAATGAAAGTTGCCTTCAACAAGTCCCCGCTGCACCCTGCTAATGCAGTATTCTTAAATCAATTTAGCCTACCATCGTAGTGGATATAAGCTTCAAATTGTCCCTTCCCCCTGACACCTTGCTTGAGAATGTACTCTTTTCAAAAAGTATAATCACTGTAAAGAGTGAATCAAATCTAGGCTGCATTTCCACGACGGATTATATGCAGAGTTTCGTGACACCTCACGGCTGAGCTCGCGGTCGGGATTATAAAAGTATCCATCCGCATGGCCCGTTAGTTGCTGTAGACACACAGTCGCAGAGATAAACTATTACATGTTTAAGACCATGTCTGAGCCCTATTAAACACGTTTCTACTTCACGTAGAATGCTAAACAAACTAGCATACACTTCAGCACGGTCACACGTTTTTTAAAACTCCCGTTAGCTGGCGATTTTACTTTCACTGATTTCCAGCTCAAACCTCTACGCTGTCAAGTTCTAAACTCATTGCCCTCTCCACGAGGTCGTCTGAGTCTCACATCTGCTTCCCCCACTTCCTCACACGTCATGACTCGATACGAAATATATCGCAGTCGAAACGTAATCAGCAGTGAGTTAACATATCATCTTCTGTTCTTCATACTTTCTTAATAATAGCTTTCTGCCATGGAAATAAACACACAGACGTATGTAGCTGCTTACATATAGCGCTAACTATGCATTAATTTGTATTAATCACACTCAGGTGAATCGATCGATATAGTGTTAGACACAGTCAACATGGTTATTATCGATGACCTTCGGGTTTCTCGTCGGAAACACGAGCTCTGCCGATCTCTTTCTTGATAGCATGACTTTTCTTGCTGCAGACCAGCTGTTATGATCGACTTCAGAGGCTAGTTAGAAAGTTACAGGGCGTTCCCAAAATACTGTAACCATGTCTGTACTTAAGCCCTTTATGAATAATGGTGCAGTACATCAAGACATTTGATTTGATTTCTGCATTTAGGGCTACAGGTTGGATATTACTCGTAATATAAAGGTGTTTGGTTGGTGTTAAAAAAGGGCAGTTATACATATTTCTTATGGCTCTATTCTGAATTACCTCAATTTCCTTTTTTTAGGTAATTTGAGCATTTTATCCAAATTGTATTCAAATATTGTAAGTGGCTATGGATTAAGGAAAAATACACTTTCCTGAGTAGATATTTTGGGATATAGTAGCTCAATTTTTTATCATCTCAGCTGCAGGTGATATTTTTTTTAACTTATGCATCAATGAGCTTTTGCCATGAGAGATTTTCATCTATTATCAGGCCTATGTATTTGACAGATGAGACCCTTTTAACTGCCTTTCCATTCAGCATTATATTCCGAGTGATGTCTAACTTTGTTCTACGCTTAGATATTATTAAATAATTTGTTTTATCATCATTTATTGTTAATTTATTTGACTGAGTCCAGCCAAGTATTGTATTCATGTCTTCCTGCATGTGTGTAATCAGTGTGTTGGTGGTGTACGCATTGTAAAAGATGCTTAAGTCATCTGCAAACAACGTTATATTACCATGAAAACTGAGTGTTGCTATGTCATTAATATATACTAAGAAGAGGGAAGGACCCAGTATTGATCCTTGGGGCACACCATGGGTAATATTTACTTCCTCACTTATGTAGCCATTTATTTCAACATACTGCTTACGATTAGATAGGTAATTTTTAAACCATGTCCAAGCTACTCCTCGGATACCTGCTTTATCAAGTTTCCCTAAAAGAATGTCATGGTCAACAGTATCAAACGCCTTTCTCAGGTCTATCAAACGGCCACTCACTGTCATCTTATTGTCTATGACATCCTGCAAGTTAGAGATTATATCAATTGTGGCTATTTCTGTGCTTGAGTTTTCTCGGAATCCATACTGCCCTTTGTAGAAGTAATCATTTTTATTTAAAAAATTAACATTTCTCTTTTTTACTACTGTTTCGAGTACCTTGGATATGGTTGGGAGGATGGAAATGGGTCTGTAATTATCTGGATTGCTTTTGTCACCTCCTTTATAGACTGGTATGACTCGTGCTATTTTTAGATCATCAGGCACCAGACCAGTCTCTAACGATAAATTAATTAAAGTAGTTAGTGGGCTACTTAGCATGTCAATGGAGTTTTTTTTTACAATTTTACTGACATACCATCTTTGTCTTGGCTACTTTTCATTATAAGGCTTAATATAATATTGTGAATTTCCATCTCATTAGTCGGGGTCATAAATATGGAATCTGTACTGACATTAATTTCATTAACTTTCTTCCCTGGGAAGATGTTTTTGGCTAACTTGTGTGCTATGTTTATAAAGTGAGTGTTTAGAGCATTGCAGATATTTTCTTTTCGTGTGAAAGATTTACCGTCAATTATTATCTCACTGGGACCATCTTTGTTTTCAGTTGTGCAGTTGTAGATCATTTCATTGATTACTTTCCAAGTATCTTTTATGCTATTGGCGTTCAATGTTAATTTATGTTCATAGTATGAGGATTTCAGTTTCCGTTTTAAAGCTGTCAATTTGTTCCTACATATTATGTGCTCTTCCTTTAAGTGGTTGTTGTTTCTGTGAATGTTAGTTTTAAGTTTAGCATGTAGTAGGTCCCTTTGTTTTATTAGCTGAATTAATTCTGTTGTTATCCATGGGTTATTGTGGTTCTGGTATATTTCCTTCAAAGTTGTGTCAGTGTTTTCTTTGTTGGGTATCTGTGTCAAGATTTTGTGTTTCATGCGATGTAAGTTTCATTTACATCATCTAAACAGTCTATTTGATTGAGATCTTTGGAGAATATGTTTTTGTTCACGTACCGGTAATTTTTATTTACGTTTTTTGAACTAGACCTTTGCTTGTTGTGGGGGTATTTAAATGTCATGTTCGAGATTGGGCTTTTGCCTGGATAGTAATTTGACCAGAAAATCTCAGTTACAAGAATATTATGATCACTAATATCACTATTTATATTGCTTATCCTATAGGTATATTTACAGTTATTAGTGACTACCTGATCAAGGAGTGTACTTGTTGATTTACATATTCTTGTTGGATACTGAACCCACCGCATCAACCTTTGACTGGATAAATCAGTCTTCATCAAAAAGGTTAAATACCGAGTATTGCCTTGTGTGAAACCATAGTTTGATAGTAGATTGAGGTATGATTTGGTTACATTGTTTTTGTTTAGTAAGTTAATATTTGTATCACCAATGCATAAGCAAAGATTGGCATTATTTTTCGAGAGAATGTGCTCTAGAATAGGCCAGTTACATGTTCCTTTTTGTCAATTAATTTCAGTATACTATTAATACATTCATAAATTGCTGTCTGTGTAGATTTTACCGTTCTGAATCCATGTTGTGAGTTTGATAATATTTTACTTTTTTCTATAAAACTTATCAGTCTCTTATACAGGATTTTTTCCACAATTTTTCTAATACCAATTGGTAAGGTACAGTAATAGGACAATGGTTATCTAATTCATCTTTTGAACCGTTTTTGTGCACTGGAATTACTTTTGATAATTTCAAAATATCCGGGTAAGTTCCTGAGAGAATTGAACTGATTATTAAGTGTGTAAGTGGATTTATTATATTTTCTGCACATTTCTTTAAAATTGCATCTGGGATTCCATCAATGCCAGCACAGAATTTATTTTTAGCTCTTTTATAACTATTCTTACCTCTTCACTTGTGACATGATTTATAAATAAAGAATCACTACATATATTTATTTTATTATTAGAATTTAGTGTATTTACCTGTGATGTAGTTAATAATGTTTGTGGAATTTCCAGAAAATAGTCATTAAAAGTGTTTGCTATTTCCTCTGGATTATTAATCACTTTATTATTTCTGGTCAGTGTAATGTTCGTTTGTTTTTTATCAGATTTTCCAGTTTCCTTCTTTATCACGGACCACATAGCCCTGTTTTTATTAGATGATTGGGAAATAAAATTATCATAATGCATTTTACTTGCTAGTATTATTACCTTATTTAGTATGGTAGTGTATTTTTGGTAGTATAAATTGAATTCAGGTGTTGTGTGGTATTGTTTATATAATTTGTGTAGAAATTTCTTTCTTTGACATGAATTTATAATCCCTGTTGTTATCTAATTGCTAGTTTTGTTATCTTGAACAGTTCTTTGTCTAAAGGGGAATGCTGTTTCAAAATAGTGTTTTAGGTTACTGTTAAATGCATTAAATTTATCATTTACATTTTCTAGTTTATACATTTCTGACCATGTTTCCTTATTTAATAAGTCAATGAAATATGTAACATTTGTTTCAGTGAATGACCTGCACTTTGATTTTACTCCATTATCATTATTATTGATTGTTTCGGGTACTTCAAAACTCCGTATTTGTCCATGGTGGTCACTAAAACCCGGACAATAGACTTCTATTGAATGGTGATATTTATCTGTATTTAAAAAAAAAATGATCAGGAGTGGTTTTACTAAATTTTGTTATTCTTGTTGGGGTATTTACTGCAGGTTTCAGTCCATAGGAAATTAGTAACTGTGTTAATAATTCACAATTTCTATCACATTTTAAGAAATCCACATCCCCACAAATTATTATATCGAAATTAACTTTGCTCATGTTATTGAGTAACAATTCTAATTTATCTATAAATAATGGAAACTTTCCTGACGGAGAACGGTATACGCATACAATTATTAACTTAAACTGCTGTATTTTTACGTTAGAGAATTCAAAATCCTGTTCCATAATTAGATAATCATAAGCTGTTAACTGTTCATGATCTAAATTATTTCTTAAGAAGATACAAGTACCACCATGGCTAATATTAGATCTAGAGTATTTACTAGCTAGTATAAACCCTGGGAATTGAATTAATTCGAGTTGTTCCTCTTTCAGCCAATGTTCTGAAATATATAGTGCTGAGATGTCTTTAAGTTCATTTTTAAGCATTAGATTTATGTAATCAATTTTATTATAGAGAGACTGAATATTCTGGTGGTAAATTTTAAATTTGTTACTTTTGCAAGCTTGTGTTGGTGATTTATTTACATTATTATTATCATAATTGTTATTATTGTTATTGTTGCTGGACAAATCCGAAATACCATTGTTCCACTCCGTTAAATTTGACTTCAAAAGATCTGAATGCCAAACCTCACGTTTGGCTTCTTTTACCAGTTTCCCTGCTTCCACTCTAAATATATTACTGTTGAGCTATTCTTACCATTTGAATTTACAATTTTGCAGATTTGATCACTAAGATACTCTTTTCCTGACCTATTTAAGTGTAGGCCATGCCGAGTGTGGAACTTCCTGTCTAATTTACTTACGTCTATAATTTGGACATTTGGAAAACTCTTACAAATTTTATGAGTTTTTCCATTTGTAGCCTCTATTTCTACATTTTCGCATGATTTGGGATTAAATCGTATCTCTGCGGAATGTTTACAATAATGACATTTGTGTTATGCATGGATGGCATGCATCTGTGTATGCATCTGGACTACCTGCATCTCCCTTTCCCTTACACAAAACTTTAATTGTGGAGTACCTCCACTTGTCCGGTATATTTGCTTGTATTAAGCACTGATTGAGAAGGGCCAACCAGTCTTCTTTCATCTCTTCAAAACTACCTTTGATGTGTTCATTACATATCCTATTAGGACCACATGCTTTTTGGTTCTTCAACTGTTGCACAGCTAATTCAACCTCACCACTTGTAAAGGGAACATTTACTCTACTACTCTGGTATTCGCCATTGCAGACTGGTCTTGTGTCATTTGCTTGCAACACTCTCGTAAAATGCTTTTCCCAATCCTCCATTGAAAGGTCTCTGGGAAATCGTGGTTGCCCTTCACTCAGAGCCTTGTAGGGGTGTCGTTTTGCTTCTTCCAACTTTTTTGCTTCTTCCTTCTGATGGAATGATATTCGTGCATCCGTCAGTATAACTTTATATACTCTCCTTTTTTCTCCATATGTTTGTAAAGCCTCTTTTGACTGGTTTGGCCTTATTTCATGCAACGCTCTCAGTGCGGCTTTCCGTGCTTTGTAACACTCCACATTAAACCAAGGTTTTGCGCGTCTCTTGAATGGGCAGTACGGTTCTGCTGCTGTTTTCATTATATGCTATATACGTTCTAAAGCCATATTTAAGTCATCATCTTCCTGACAATAGGGTACCCCTAATGTTTCCACTACAGCATTGTGAAGTCTTTCTTTGTTTATCTTCCTGATCAAATGATTATGCTTCTTGATGTTTGGCGATTCATCCCAAGCGTCTATTTCAAATTCAGCTTTCACTGGTATGTGCTTCCTTATAACAACGTCAACTCTCACTTTTGTATTAATGAACTTTATCTTGGGCGGCTTCGGTGGCGTAGTCAGTAGCATGCTGAGCTTCTATGCCCAAGATAGCGGGTTCAAACCCGGCAGAAGCCGTCGGATTTTTTAAGAGCGTTAAAAATCCCTCAGTACGCCTTCCTTCGGAGGGGAAGTAAAGCCGGCGGTTCCATGTCATAGATTTATGGCACTAATTGCACCTGTGTGAAGCTAAATTGGATAGGTTAAGAATGTAAACAATGCTCTTAGGTTTCTACGTTCGTTGCCAAGAGTCGACTGCGGTGACGTCTAGTAGCTAAGTTCTGAACTCAGCCTAGTAGTCGTTGACGGTGGCGCTTAGTGGCAAAAATAGGAACTATTTGAAAAATTCTAAGTTGCAGTACTTGAATTAAAAAACAGACAACAGACACTAATACAGTCATCACAATTAACACCGGTTATCAGACAGATTCTACACATACCCAAAGTACACGGAGCTACATGACCGCGTTGTCGCAGCCCCTAGAACCAACCAACCAACCAACCGAACTTTATTTTATTAAGGATAAGTGCGCACAATGTGCATTTACTTTATCCTATTATTTTTATCCTACTTAGTAAGATTCTCATTTTCAGCACTTGATGGCACATCAGATAGCTGGTGTTGCCAATTGGCAAATCCAGCTATCTGATATGACATCTAGCGGTAAAAATGAGAAACTTACCAAGTAGGGTACATTTGTCACGTAGTGACTGTTTGTATATGGTTTCTTGTATTGGTAAACAGATCGTGGTAAATTGTTCGTGTCTTTATACATAAGTAATAAGTTTTACTCGTTGATAGAGTTTAAAATGAGTAAAAGCAAAGTGAATTGCTCAGTTTACGGCTGTAAGTCGATGTATAAGAAGGCTGCGGATATACGTTTTCATCACTTTCCAAAAGATGCAAATAGCAATAGCCGAAATGTGATGATACCTAATAATACCTAATAATAATACCTTTCCACCCCGGGAGGTAGACAGACAGAAGACCTGCGACGTAAAGCCAGCGAAGGTTATCCAGTTTAAAAACAGCTGTTTCGACGGGTGCGCTGGTAAGATTGAAGTTACTTGAATAATTAATTAAATAATTAATGATTGGCTCCTTGGTAGGGAGAAGGGATGAGTTTAACTTGTATTAAAACTCGGAGGGCGACAGGAATTGCTTGATTTGGATGGTTAAAAGGTGGGTTTGGTGTTGAATATTTGAATGGTAGCGGAATCACTCATTCTACAGTGTTACCACGGAGAGGCAAATTAGGCCTATATGACTCGTAGTGGAATAGCTCGAATATCGAAGAACTTGGCGATTACGAGGTGTAGGCTTGGCGGAAAGGCTGGCGGATCGTCAGTTTGACATCAATTCACGATATAAGTCGGAGCTTGGAACAGTGGCGTCTGGTTTGCGTGGATGCTAGTCTCGGAATGATAAAAGTAGCATAGCTTCGGTGTGTTATTTATTTATTTATGTACCGTATTTCTCTATTTGAATGTCCTTGGCGTTGACTCAGGATCGACATTTACATTATATTGCGCATAATAGTACCGAAATAATGTCCGAAGTGTAACCCTGTGTATATTTGACTCAGCTGATCTACATCAACCATAAAAACTGATGCTTGATAATATGCAATTCACACAAAAAAAATCCAGTGGAACACACAAATTAGATCACGTGTATCGCACAGTTATACATATATACAATTAAAAATAACACTGTCATTACTTTAGAGACCACATTTACTGATTATAACCGAAAAATAAGAAGTGTTCCATATCAAACGCGTGTTATTAAGTGTTTTAAACCCTACTTCTCCAGACCGACCGCAGCGCCCCAAGTGTTAGTTTGAGTTGCCAATAGGCAACTGAGATTGAAGTTTGTGCAAATTGTTGTACCTTTTTTTTTTTGTTAAAAGAGAAATCCTAGTTCTGCAGTTGGCTCTTCTGTACCAACCAATAGCAATCGTTAATGGTGTGATGAATGGGAATTCAAAGCTTTGAAAACTAAAGAGTGTTGTGAATGTGGTATGTACATGTAATTTAATGTAATATAGACAAATCGTGTGAAAGTTGGGTGTATTTTCTGAAATGTCGAGTGTAATGTTTTGTACAGTTGTTCTGTTGGCCGTTGGAAATTGGAAAACTTACAACATTATTTCGTGAAGTAGCTTACAACTGATTACCTTAGCATATAAGTTACCTATGCAGCATAGAACTTGTCGGTCTCTGGTATTTACTTTTATTTATAGCGTTAAAATTGCTACTTATGTTTACGAGGCTGTACGACTCGTATGTTTCATTTTTCGTAGTTATTTTGAAAGCGGTGGCTGTGAAACATAGCCCTCCCTTTACTGGGACCCTTTTCCTTAGGAGTCATTCAAACCGAAGGCATGTCGCACGTTTTTGCATAAGAACTGGCTTGTCATATATTCTTATAATAAATTTATTAAAGCACAAAATATGCAGTATGAAATTACAACTAGTTTGAACAGAACTGAGACAGAGATAACCTCCTCTGCCCACACCACATCACGTGGTATCGATCACATCTTCTACCACATAGGGCACATACACAATTTAAGTCTGGCTGATGAAATCTTCTGTTATTACACACTTTGAAGTGGAAACCATGTACCGAGAATCTCGTTACCAGGTGCCTCAACTCGTAGGAGCTCTCTGTCCAGTCCCGTGATGTCATCGCATCAGTCGCGTAAAATTCTTGCCAGATGCTATCTTTCTTAGACTTCATTTCCTGAACTAGTGTCTCAAAACCATGTGTTATGCGATGAGACAATAATATTCGGCCATTCTTATATCGAGTAGGTCATTGCTGCTTTTGTGCCTACCCTACCAAATGTCAACTGCGACTCAGGATGCCTGTTGAATACTTACTAATTTCCTTTCATAGCCAAGGCCTCTAATTAAGTCTCTTACTTTCCGGCTTATCTTGGACAGTATAATGAGCAGAGCTGTCATTCGTGAATTTAGTCTTGTACACATGCTGAGATATTTGGCCATTCTTATTTCAAGTAGATCTAGGCCTATGCTGTTTTTACCACAAGTCAACTGCACTCGTGCCATGGCCTAGGGCTCTAATCATGTTGCCTAGCTCTTGCAGACATGAGTCAGATAAAAAGATAGGATTACTTACAACAACGAAGAGTTAATAATCGTAAACTCGTTCAGATATATCTAATATTAACACTCCAGCGCACTGGACATTCATTTAGAATCCACATCAGAGATATGGTATTATTGGTAGAGTGAAAGGGCTATGCTTGGAATTTAAGATTTAAATATGACCTGTGAGGAATTCGGAATGAAAGACAAAATGTATGGTGATACGTACAAGAGAGGTAAGGATAACTGTTAAGTTAGGACAGGAGGATATTGAGCAGGTGAGTGTTTTTAAATGTTTGGGAAGCATAATAACAGAAGTCATGAAATGTAAACAGGAGGTGAAAACTCATATTGCAATAGCTAAGGAAGCATTTAAGTTAATAGGAGGAGGCTTCTTTGTGGGTGCATGGAAAGAGGCCTGAGGAAGAGACTGGCAAAGTGCTTTATGGAGTGTGGTATTAAGTTTATATGGAGCTGAGACATGTTGGTTGGTTCCTCAGTTTAGGGGCTGCGACAACGCGGTCATGTAGTCCCCTGTACTTTGGGTGTGTGTAGAATCTGTCTGATAACCGGTGTTAATTGTGGTGGCTGTATTAGTGTGTGTATCTGTTTTTTAATTCAAGTAAGGACTGCAACTTTGAAATTTTCAAATAGTTTCTACTTTTGCCGCCAAATGCCACCGTCAACGACTACTATGCCTAGTTCAGAACTTAGCTATTAGACACCACCGCAGTCGGCTCTGAGCTGAGACATGGACTCGGAGGAAAGAGGTAGTAAGAGAAGAGAGAGAAAAATATTAAAGGTAATAAGGATGAAGAAACACAATTGGCATGGAAACTGAATGAGAAGAGATTGCATACTGTTCAATGCTATGGAAGGAACGGTGAATGGAAAAGACAAAGGGGTTGGAGAAGAAAACAGTTGGTTGATAGCATATGCATAGAAGCCAATTATGAGAAAATGAAGAAGGTAGCAGGAGACAAGAGTGCATTGAGAGCAGCCATGTGAGGATCTGCCTTAGGACAGAACACTAGTGATGGCGATGATGATCAGACAAAGGACATCAGCAGCAATCAAAAATATGTACAAATAGAAAACTTCACCAGACTTGCCCTTGAAACAGCCGTGAGACTTTTCCGAGCCAAAATAGAACCAGTGCTTAATGTAGGCTACATACGGTATACATTATATAATCTGGGAACATGTAATAGCATCACAGCTGAAATTCCTAGAATGTGTCAAAACAAGATTTCTAAAAAAATCTCGGAGTGTCCTATTACTCACCTTCCAGACGTGTGTGTACGAGCTCAGAAAAGAGACTATGATGATAGAAGACCTTCATTTGAACACAGCTGCCATCCACACTCCAAGGAAGGGATCTCCTCAGAAAGAGAAAGGAAATTCTTCTGGAATTCTACTCAACTGACACTATGGTTAATCGCAATTGGACTGAGCCAAACAGCAACACATGGAGTGTGGCTGGCAATCCACGGATTCCATCATAAGATGCCCACAAGAGCCACCTTCCTTAAACTTTGCTCAGGATGCATATGTAAACTCTACTTGACCCTCACTTCCTGCCTGCAGAGAGCGAAGACCCTGATCGACCACAGAAAAGAGAATTTGGAATTACATTTATACACATTTGTGTGCTCATCCCTAATAATAATAATAATAATTTATTTGTTAGTTTGTTTATCAGATGGGAGATAATCACCATGCCACCGTAGAGGTTAAGTTATAAGTTGCGATATATCTTAATTGTAATGTCGGGGGCCATGATGGTGATAATGAGCCACAGGATCTCCATTTTTATGTAGAATCTGAACCACTAGACGTAATATTTCACTTCATCTTGCATGCACTGATTGGGAATCGAACCCCGTTCACCTTGATGAGAGACAAGCAGCTTGATCACTGCACCATCATGTCTCCCCTCAAATATGTACAGGTACAGTATATAACTGTCAGTATCTTAACATCTTCGAAAATAGCAGCTTACTGGCTATCTTAATAGCGTTCTTTTGAATTTTTTAGAATAATATTTATTTTTGTACCATCAAGTTACCCCACGGATCAACACTTTTATCATATTTTGAAAAAGAAAAAGGAAAAAGAAAAAAGGTGAAGCAGCAATTATGTAAATAAGCAATAAGTAAGTTATAAGATCCTGAAGAGTTCAGTAGGCTACTTAAATAATTTATGTGATCGTTGCAATTCAATTTTCTAGTGAGGAAAATTCCTGACATGTTTACTGTGGTTTTTTTTTTTTTTTATTATTGAAGGGAGCTGATAATGATTTTTCTCCATTCTTTTGAGCGTCAGTGTGAAAAAAGTAATGTTTTGACCTGCCTAAGTGAATCCAGTGCTATGGCTTCCCATTACTCATACTGAATTGCGACCTTGAAACTTCACCACATACCGTCCGTGCTCCACATTATGTGCTGAAATGGGTTCTCTCTAAGATTAGCTAAGAAATAACTTACTGGTTATAGAAATGTGCACCCAATACTACCAGAAGAGCAATGTGGATTCAGGAAGCATAGATCGACAACTATGGCTGCAGGAAGCCTATTACGGCACATAACAACACTAGAGAAACCCAAGAGCAAACTCTATGTAGTCTTTGTTGACTTTACGAAGGCTTTTGACCTGGTAAACAGAAAGCTGCTGATACATAAGCTGGAAACACTCATAGGTAGATCAAGGCTGACGTCCCTTATATCGAACATATTGGCAGAAAACTATATACAAGTGCAGGACGGAGTTGGACAAACCAAATGGATGATACAAGCGAATGGAGTACTTCAAGGGGACCCCCTCAGTCCCATTCTATTCAATGCGCTCTCACACGATGCAGGAGACAAAATAAAGGAATTGACTGAGTCCAAACTGTATATATACGCAGACGACATGGCAATCGCCTCAGAGCAGATAAAGGATTTGCAAGATGCAATCAACATACTAAGCGAATGGGCCCAGGAAAACAAACTAACAATCAACGAGTACAAGACTGAGATGGTCGTCTTCCGGAACGGGGGCAGGTCAGCGGAATCAGACCAAGTGCTATGCACCGGCAAGGAACTTAAGAAAGTAAACAATTTCAAATACCTCGGCCTCACGCTCCAGGTAACAGGCCGAAGCTTCAGAATACATACAAGAGCGAAAGCAGCCGCAGTAGTGAAGGCCATAAACGTCATAAGCCATGTTACCCAAATATCGCTGGAAACAGCAATGATGCTCTTCCGAGCCAAGGTCATACCCGTACTAACATACGGTCTGGAGCTAACATGGGAGTTTCTCAACTACAAACAACTGGCGGAACTCGAAAAGGTGAAATCTAGGTTCCTCAAAAGAGCCCTCGGAGTCTCCAAGTCAGCCAAATCTCGGCTGGTATATGAACTGGCGAGAGAAACGTTCCTAATAGAGGACCTTCGGTCACTTTTACTGTTGCCTTCCACAGAAAGCTTCAGAAAATTACTCCAGGATCTGCAAAGCAAAAGGCTTGATATTCCGAAGGAATTCTACGTGACTGATTCCATGGTGGTCAAAAGATGGATACAACCCCTATGCGAAATGAGACACGTCGTGACGAGACTCGCAGTTCATGGGTTCCACCATAAGGTCTGCTCACGAAAGACATTCCATGACCTGGATGAGAGGTGTATATGTGAGCTGTGTAGGAACGAATGCGGCAGGTACCATATCACGACATGCCCCAACAGAACTTTATCAATAGTGGCTTATAGTAAGGACTAGAAGCGAACCATAGTATCTAGTAAGTGTACGTAACATGTAATATGGCCAACTGGCTGCAATAAAGGCTATTATTATTATAGAAATGTGCATTAGTATGCCTAGGCCTATACATTTCTTAGGCCCATTCATAGCAAAGCACAAAAATTCTTTGAAAAAAAAAAAAAAAATGTGTATCAAATTTGCATATGCAATGTATGGACTTAGTCACCTAAATATAATTCAGATATTTGCACAACTTAATAGACTACATCACATTAAGTAGGCCAACTGTGACAGGATTATTTTTCATCTCCTGAAAGTTGCCACTAATTTACCTCTATATGAATAATCAGGAGAGATGAAAGTAGAATAGGCGTACACACAGCCGAAATGAAATTCCTGAGGAGTATGCTACAGAAGACTAGGGGAGAGAGAGAGAGTGAGAAATGAAGACTTTTGAAAGGAAGTGAATATACAGGAGCAGAACAAATTGAGATGGTGTGGACATGTGAAAAGGATGAATGATGAATGAATACCGAAATACGAGATGGAGAGACGGATGACTGAAAAGAGAGGAAGACCTAAGTCTGTTCGCCGAGTCGAAATAGTGGAAGTAAACACAGTTTACACGTGATTGCAGGGCTGCCCGCAAGGGGTGCATAGAGCTGTGCCTGTTGTACGTACGCCAACTTCAGAGCTGTGTATAGCCTACATGTGAAGCGGGCTGACTTATAGGTTGCATGCTACAGCGCGGTTTATTTATTGTTCGTTTATGTATTTATTTACTTAATGTTTTTGACAGGCGACAGTATACAGTGCAGCAAGTCTTGTCTTTTCTAGGGCTACGGCATGACTAATGATCAAGATTAATTGGAGGATTATCCATTTCACAAGGCCTGTGAACCTAGAGTGGAGTTCAGTGGATGAGGATGGTGGACCGACAGCAAATCGGGGTGGGTGTCATATTTGCTCCGATCCGGCTCAAGCTGGAAAACTGAATTTGATGATTAATTAATAAATGCATAACTCCATGGTAGTTACATTTAGCAATCAGTATGTCATGAATGAACCTTAGAAGCTTATATAGCCTTATTGCTCAAAATGTGCTTAGAAATATGCAATAGTTTCAGCCAGATATGCAGTATGACGAAATATGATACATATTTCACATGCAAAACAAGGAATTATGCCGAGGATTAATAACTAATGTTGTTTCTTTTCTTTCCCCAGCTTATTTACCCATGATGGAATGATTTTGACAGCCAGTAACTCTTCTTATTTCTTAATATATAACACCTGAGTCATCTAATGTCTGTGAAGAATATTTTCATGATATCCCCAGCTGGGTCGTTGGGTCCTGAGAAACCAGCATCTGTATCTATTAAAAAGTAAGTTTATGATATTTTTAAAAATAGCTGTGGATGTATGTAATTGAGAAATTATTACCACAAGCTTGTGAGCTGGTTATAGATAGATAAAAATTGATATTCCAAGCAGTGGCTTAGCATAACAAAAGGAGAAGGGGACATGATAAAAGTTAATTACTTTCAGAAATACCTTCCAAGATAGCTCAGTGCATTTTATTGTGGACCTGTGTGGCTACTGTCAGGTGACCAGTGGAATTGTCTCCCATTGTTCTAGTCCTGGAGTGGATTTCAACTCCAAGGAAATGCTTGATAGAGCATGACAATTTCCTTTCCAATTTTGAGTCTTGCAAATCACAGCAGATTAATGCATTATCAGACAATTTTTGACATACATGACTATAACCTACCACAAGCTTGTGAGCTGGTTATAAGTAAAAATTGATAGCTGTTGTGCTGCTGACTACCATATCCCAAATCCCCAAGATTAAGCAAGACGTTTTGAGTCTATCTGTGCATAAGTTTGCAATGTTTTCTATGACTGGGTAACAGCACATTCTCAAAGTTTATTTGTTAGTTATTCCATATTGTTATTGCTTATTCCATTGTTGCATGTTGAGGAAAAAAATTTTTTTTCTTTCCTTTTTCTAATTCTGCAAGCATTCTGTACATTTTGCAGTTGAAACACTATAAGTGTAAAATGAATACAATTGAACATTTCCGTCAAACTCTGCTCTTAGAGTTCAACCAAGAATCAAAAACAGTTTGTGCTGTATGTGGAGCTATTGCTGAAAATGCAGCAAATAAATGGTTGAAGTAAGGATATTTGTTTGAATTCACATCAAACGACACAAAAGCTAGAAGACACAGACAGTTTAAATTTCTTTCTCATTCATTCAGTATACCCATACAATATTACTCCCTATTAAAATACATCGGAGAGGGCCTTTAAAGGTGTCCCAATATTTTTATAATTAGGCTATATTAGTGTGTGATTTTTATATTGTGTTTTGTAATGTATTTTCAAATACATCATCCGCTACCGTCTCCAGATAGCTGAGTGCTGTATATGAGCGCCCGCCATCGCTGTCTATTCAGGTAGATTTCTTCAGGATCCATTGCCAGTCCAATCTTAGAACTTCCAGATCTTGTTGAACCTTAGTGATCCACTTCTTCATTGGTCTACCTCTTGGCCTCTTGCCTTTGATCTTCTTACCCAACCACCTGCTGGCTGTTCTCTGATTGTCCATCCTCTTCAGGTGTCCAAACAATCGTAGCCTGGCGATGGTTACGGATTTACAGAGCGATTGGCTGATGCCTACTTGATGTCGTATCGCTTCATTTCTAATCCTGTCTCTCTAAGTTTTCTGAACCATTGTCCTTAAGAACTTCATTTCCATTGCTTGAAGCTTACTGGCGTCCTTGCTGTAGGGACGCATGTTTCAAGGCTATAGATGGTGATCGTCAGGAAGAAACTTTTGTACAGAAACTACTTTAGCTCTCAATGAAATTTGTTTATCCCAGAGAAGGTTTCTCACTAAATGGTAAAAGTTTTCAAATACAATACATACATAGAAAGGAAAAAGAATTGTTAAATATTGTTGTTTTAAGGGGCGAATATAACGAGGTCATCTGCCCCTGATTACAGGTTAACAACACTTTGGAACAACAACAACAACAAAAAAGAGTAGCAGTAATGTACTGAAATTAGCCAAAATACCTTTTCAAATTATGACAAGTAGTTCCGTGAAGAACTATACTGCCTATTTTCAAATATCCTACTTATGTTAATTGCCTCTATCAATATACAAAATTTCAGTTTTATTGCTATCATTGATAATAGGCGAGAACCGTCTAAATATTTAGGTTTGTTGCCTTTTTGGATTTGTATATACAGGTATGTAGACCAGAGTTATGTACTATTTGATGATGATTTTTTGTAGGTTCAGTATTCAAATGTTCACTCCGATCACATGATTAATACATGAGAAATAAAAACTTAATTTTAAAAATGCGCATAGCTGCCATCTTGAGGTTATGTGAATAATTGAACTAAATTAGATTCCAGTGCATTACAATGTGTATAAACATTTACTGTACTATATTTCACTGCGCTCAGATGATTAATTCGCGAGAAAGGTCTATTAAAATGTTTCACCTTCACTTGGCCTCCTTGTTTGTTTTCTATTTTACAGGTTTTTGAAAGTCTCATAGCTGAACTTCTAGTAGTACCCTTTATCACCGTACAAAATTTCAGGGTGATATCAGTAATAGTTTCGGAGATATAGAATGCTGGTGAAATATTTTGCACAGCCGCAATCTGTAGGTTATGTAGACAATTGAACTAAATTAGATGCCAGTGCATTACAATTGGTTTTGCTGTACCAAGTTTAATTGCGTTTGGATGGTTAAATCTCGAGAAAAGTCTATTTAAAAGTTTCAAACTTCCGTGACCGCCATGTTGGTTTTGTAGTTACCAAGTTTTTGAAAGTCCCATAGGTGTACTTCTAGTAGTGCCCTTTATCACCGTACAAAATTTCAGGAAGATACTAGTAATAGTTTTGGAGATATGGAATGCCTGTGAAATATTTCGTACAGCCGCCTTGTTGGGTTGGTGAGACGTAATAAAATTTGAAGGGCACGATCGGGGTCGGCCGAAAGAGTGCTATGACCATACCGAGTTTCATTGAAATCGCTCCAGCCGTTTAGAAGTATTAGGGGGGCTCACACACACGGACCAAAGGTGATCTCATAAGTCTATTTTTTTTTCATGAAATGAAAATAGGCTAAAAAATAAATCAGGAAATGGTGTAGTAACAGGCTAGAGCTCGAGCCAGGCGGGAAGGCGGTGCGCAGAACACAACGCTACCATTACGTCATGCCTCACTTCCATCGCACCAATCACAGTCAGTCTGTCTTGAGAATCTGAGCTAGTGTGTTGTCAGGAAAGCTAAGTGCAAAGCAGCGTGAAGGAGACGGGCTCGATGAGGTGTTGTCATACCGCAGGAACTCATGGCAGCAGCCTGCGGTGATCTAAGGGTGTGGGGCTCGGCATGGTGGACCTGTTGCAACAGTGGAAATGTATCTCTGTCTCTCTCTGCGCAAATCCCTTAGAGCCAGGGCCTCCTTCCGAACTGACGCGAGCTCTAGATGTTTACTCCTCCGCTGACCATAATCCACTCACCCTCCTCTTTTTAGATCAGGACTTATATAGTAAGATTCCAGCTGTGTCCGCCATTATGTGCATGAATTATCGTTAAATGCAGTATTGTCAACCATGCTTTTACAGTGCTACTGTAAAATTTGTTAAATCCAGGCCAATAGCTTTTGCCTAGACCAATAATTGCTAGGTAGAGCCACTGCCCTGGGTTTTGTCACGCACCAATAATCTTTAATTAGTGTGGTGTAGTTTGTGTCCCACATCTTGGCAACATTGCGTGCGCCTTGTTGACAGTTGAACGAGACATCATGCGCTGTCGAACAAGGCTGCAGTTAAAACTTACTCACTTATCCGACGCTACAGCCCTGGGTAAGCCTTGGCCCCTTCTACAATCTTCCTCCATCTGCTAAAGTCCTGATCTGCTGGTCTCCATGGACGAACGTTCATTGTCCTCAGGTCCGCTTCCAGTTCATCATTTTTTCCGTTACGGGGCCTTCCCTGTCGCCGTCTTCTTTCCATTCTTGACTAGGCTACTTTCCTTGGCATTCGGTTCTCCTCCATCCTTTCCACATGTCCATACCATCTCAATCTTTGTGCTTTAATAAATCGAACTATATCTTCTTGATCTAGTATGTTTTGTACCTAGTATTTCAGCATTTGTCCGTATCCTCCATCCATCCCATTCTTTGACTGGGCCATATATTCTCCTGATAATCTTCCTTTCAAATATTCTGAATTTATTTGCATCATCAACTAATAAATTCCAAGTTTCTGAGCCATATGTTACAACAGGTCTAATAAGGGTCTTATATATTTTAAGTTTTGTAGAAATAAATGGGATTTCAGTAATTTCAGATTTGCGTAATAAGACCTGTTTCCAGCCATTATTCTGCAATGTATCTCCTCGCTTACCGTATTAGTATTAGTCATCGAGGCTCCTAAATATTTGAAACTTCGTACATTCTCAAAATTATGACCATTTATCATCAGATTTTCAAGGATTCTTCTACCCTCTATGGCTGTCGCGTGAATGTACTTAGATTTATCGTCATTTACTTCTAGTCTTTCCTTTTTTCTTCTTCCTCTAACTCTTGAAACATTTCCTTCAAGTATATCTCATTCCTAGCCATTAGCACAGATTTGTTTGAATTTATACACAATGTTCCCAGTATCCATAATTTTTTGTATAACCTGATTAATTGCCAAATTAAACATAGTAGCTGAAAGTGCATCACCTTGCCTAACTCCTCGACTGAGGGCGAATTCATTTCCAATTCCCCATCTACCATCATCTTTGCCTTGGCATCTTTCAGTGTAATTCTAATTAGTTTGATCAGTTTCTATGGTATTCCTTTCAATTCCATATATTCGTATAAAGTCATACAAATACACTTGGGGGGGGGGCGTGGTGGCTCAGCGGTCTAGCTGTATGCCTCTCACCAAGGCGGTCTGGGTTCGATTCCCGGTCAATGCATGTGAGATTTTCGAAGTGAAATGCCATGTCCCGTGGTTCGGATTCCACGTAAAAAGGAGGTCCCGTGGCTCATGATCTCAAGATTAACGGTCACGTTAAACTACAAGCTTCCTTCCTTTACAAATACACTTGTATACACTGTCAAACGCTCGTCTAAAATTTACAAACAGCATATTATGTAGATCAGTATTATGTTCATAGCACTTCTCCATCAATTGGTGTACAACATATATTTGATCTATTGTGCCTCTGTTTTGTCTGAAGCCACATTGTGTTTCGTCCAGAACTTCTGCATATGGTCTCAACTATTGTAACAGTATATTTGAAAATATTTTATAAATAATATTCAATGATGTTATTCCTCGATAGTTACAGCATTCATATTTATTCCCTTTTTGTATATTGGGAATAATATTCCTATGGTCCATTCGTTAGGGATCCGTTCTTCCCATATCTTGATAATCAACTCATATATCTCTTGTAATACTTCTTTATTACAACTTTTGATCAGTTCACTTGTTATTCCATCCTCTCCTGCTGCTTTATGGTTGTTTAACTTTGCAATAGCTTTCTCCACATCTTACAATGTAGGAGCATTTATGAACTGCTGAGGCCCTATCTGCTCTCCATTTTCCTCCATCTCATCTTCCTTATTAAGGAGCTCTCGAAAATATTCCGTCCATCTTTCACTTATTTCTTCTTCATTTTGTAATAGATTACCTTCTTTACTGTAGCAGCCATTCAGTCTTGGTTTATACCCTTTCCTAAAATAATTGATTTCATTATAATATTCCTTTGTCTTCTTCTGTAACCTTTGTATCTGTTATCTCTCTAGTTTTTTCTTAAGCATTTCCTTATTTTCCTTTTACAAATGCTGTTAGCTTCTCATCTACTGCTTTCATACTTTTCCCTACTCAACCTTGTCTCTCTGTAGCATTTTTGCTGTTGCTATGTTCTTCTTTCTTATCGCTTCCTCACACGCTTCATCAAACCAGTCATTTCTTTTCTTTCTGACCCCACTCAGGGTTTCTTTTGCTGCACATTGTATGGATTATGGTGTTTGAAGCCGTTTTTCAGTGTTGCCTTAGTAAACAAAAGTTTGGTGCTTTTCAGTCGGTCAACACGAATGTACCCAAATGAGATGGGTTATACCCTAATCCTGAAAAATTTACATGAGATCAAAATATACACGTGGATGACCAGTTTCGATCGTCAAGCGATCATCATCAGATCCATTCCACTTAGGCTATACAATCTATGTCTGAAAGTATGGGTGAAAATATTTACAATATGTACACTTATTTAGTTGCAGTATTAGTAATGCAACTCGTCAGTATTTGTTGGTTGTAGTCTAAAAGGAAGGAAGTTTTTAGTTTTACGTGACCGTTAATCATGCGATCATGAGCCACGGGACCTCCTTTTTACGTGGAATCCGAACCACAGGACATGGCATTTCACTTCGAAAATCTCACATGCATTGACCGGGAATTGAACCCGGTCCACCTTGGTGAGAGGCCAACAGCTTGACCGCTGCGCCACCATGCCCCCTTGGTTGTAGTCTGTGTGATGTTTTGTTGAGATACTGGAAGTGTTGGTTGAACTCTGGAATTTGCCTATTTGGAGTGAATATGTGGTTGTTGTAAATGGTAAATTCTGATTGTACTGTATTGTACAGGCTACTTATCTGGTTAGGGTCTTGCGCAGTCTTGTTGCGAGCAGTTCACTTGAACAGTTATAGCACGTGACATTGTATGGACTTAAGTGCTCTTTTCTATCTTTCTTCTATTCCTTCCTCTTGTCTACTTGTCTTAAGAATACGATTCATTTTTGATTGGAAATTTTGCTTTCATTCCAGTTGCTGTAGTAGCTCCATGTTCCATTACCTTCTTTCATTAGGTAGTCTTTTCTACACCATTGCCATCTTTGTCTCACCACTGCTTTAACTAGGTAATGGTCCGAGTCACAATTTGATCCTCTATTTGTTCTTGCATCTATAATTGATGTCGCATGTCTTACTGTCACTAGCACCTTGATCTATCTGGTTTACTACAATACTTCCCGGCATTTTCCATGGTCCTTTATGAATTTTCTTATGTTCAAAGCAAGTGCTTTTAATTATAAGGCCACTCGTTGCAAATTGTCCTAGGTGAAAACCATTCTCATTTGATTCCTCATGCAATGTATACTTTCCTGCTACTTGCTGCATATATTTTTCTTTCCCTATTTTAGCATTGAAATCTCCCAAAATAATAATCGTGTTATAATTTGGAGTTCCGTTAATTGTACTAACTCATCGTAGAATTTCTCCTTCCTTTCCTCGTCAGCATCTACAGTTGGTGCATGCGCAGATATTACAGTTATATTCCTTGATCCTGAGCTTTCATATTCTATCAAAGACGGGTTCGAATCCTATTACACTCCTCCTCATTTTCCCATGCACCAGGAATCCTGTTCCAAATTGCCCTGTTCTTTCTTCAGGTCCACTATAATAGAGACTGTAATCTTTCTTCTCAATACATCCTTGCCCCTTCCATAGTGACAGCGGAGAGGTGGTGGGAAGAAAGAACTAAGTGGCGAGGCTTATGTTCCAAACAGACCCAGCCTGGGGCTGGAAACTGTACATGATGATGATGTGTGTTGGACATCCATTGTAAGCAACTTCCTGAGAAACAGATACCGAGTAAACAGTATTTTACGCAAGCATGCTGCCTGGCTATTTCAAGAAAGGGATGGGGTGGGATATTCCTTTCACCATCTCGGCAGCCAGTAGCCTGGGGTTACTTTTATATTTCTTCAGTTAATATGTTCTTAGTGTGCATATCCTTTATCAAAATGTCTAAAGAGAAGAGCAGCAGAAAGTACTGTATTTATTAACTCTGTGGGTGTCAGGTAATAGTGATTATCCAACTGATGGCGTTGTCGTCTATTGTCAAGTATGCTCGAAGGAAGTGAAATGTGAAAAGAAATTTCAACCCGACCAACATGTAAAAATGACTGCACATATTACGGCAAAGGAGGGAAAGAATGACACACTACAACTACTTCTTACGCATGTAAAACTGAAGCCTCCACTTAATACATTTTCAGTTGATCTTTGTAAGGCTTTAGTTTGCTACAAAATTCAGATCTATAATAATTCCTGAAGAAATAATTTGTAAACCAAAATATCCCAGATGAGTCAATTTGTAGAAACATTTATCTACCTCCTCTAAATGGATCTACCTTGGACTTTCTTCATTCTGATATAAGAGGACAGTGTATCTGGGTATCGGTGGATGATACAACCGATATATTTTGCCGGTACATAGGAAATTTGATAGTTGGTAAGTTATGGTACACCCAGACAAACCTGGCAAGATTTGTAAACGATTCTTTGCGACTGCAATGGCTAACTGAAATTGTATATAAATGTTGCAAGGTGCTACAGGTAGTAATGGTCAGAGATGCAGCTGCTTATATGTTGAAGGCAGCAAAAGCTCACAAGTATTTTATCCCAACCTTATACATATTTCATTACACGGAATGTACCTTAATGCGGAAGAAATACGCACATAGTTTCCAGCTGCTAACAATTTAATTGCAAGTGGAAAAACAAGTGTTTCTAAAATCTGCATCCCTTGTCCAGTTCTACAGATTGGTTGGTTTCTTAATTTAGGGGCTGCGACAACGTGGTCATGTAGCCCCATGTACTTTGGGTGTGTGTAGAATCTGTCTGATAACTGGTGTTAATTGTGGTGGCCGTATTAGTGTGTGTTATCTGTTTTAATTCAAGTAAGGACTGCAGACAATAATTTCAAGTAGTTCCTACTTTTGCTACCAAATGCTACCGTCCACCTAGCTTGCGGACTTTGCTACTAGATGGCATTGCAGTCAGCACCTGGTGGCGAACGTTGGAACTAATAGAGCATTATCAATTCTAACCCACAAATTTTGGCTTCACACAAGTGTAGTTAGTGGAAGGTTTTTTTATGCCATAAATCTATGACATGGAACCGCCGGTTTTACTTCCCCTCCGAAGGAAGGCATACTGAGGGATTTTTAACGCTCTTAAAAAAATCCAACGACTTCGGCCTGGTTTGAACCCGTGACCTAGGGCATAGAAGCTCAGTATGCTACCAGCTACGCCACCAAAGCCGCCAGAGTTCTACAGAGATTGCCAGCCTGAAGCTGCTCTGCCACTGGAACCTATCCTAACTAGGTGGGGAACATGTTTATCTGCTGTTTCATTTTATCAGGAGAATTTCAATCAAGTAAAATAAGTAGTTACAAAACTTGAATACGGGTAGTGCATGTGTCTGTGAGACAAAAGTAGTTTTTGAAAGTGAATCTGTCTATCAAGATGTGAATTTCATCCATACACATTTTTCTTTACCTCCAAGAATCTTCGATAGCACTCCTCCATGACTCACTTGAACTTGTTCAGAATGAAACTTCTTCAATAAATTCTGTTCCAGGAAAAGAAAATTGACCCAGGACTAAAGGAGATTCAAACAATTAGTCTGTTGTTATTGTTTGAGTCTTCAGTCTTTTGACTGGTTTGATGCAGCACTCCATGCCTCCCTGTCCTGAGATAATCGTTTCATCTCCAATTAGTCAGTACTTGAGTGGAATTAGGGTGTCTTTGCCAGATGAATGTTTGGAACTTTCGGTGCCAGTGTAGATATTTTGTCCCATCACTTCAGTTCATTTCCCTGTAACTCCACATTTCAAATGCTTGTATTTTCCTTTTTTGCTGTGCCACTCATGTAGAGTGTGATGCTCTAAGCAAAAAAATTCAAAATTGACTGACAAGTTGCTACATATATGTGCAATATAATCCGATTTCTTGTTTACATACTCGTTAATTTATTTGTTCCTTTCTTTCAGTGTGAATCGGTCTCCAGTCAGATCAGAGAAGCCAGAACCTCACAAACATGACTGTCAACGTCAGAACCGTAGTGAGCCATCCCTGTCTATCAAAGGTTCTGGGGGAAAATCAAGGCCTCCTTCCTCTCAGCCAAGAACACCAGTGCTTAGAAATGGACTCTATCGATCACAGTCAACTCGAACCCTATTGGATAGAGGTTTTAGGAAGTCTGGAGGCCACACTGAAGGCGAAGAGAAGAAAAGTCTTGGCAAGGCTGATGTTAATGTAATAAAATCGAACTATGTGGATAAGACTCCAGTTTCTCATTTCTGCACGCCTCGACGTAGTGCTGGTCGGATTAGTTCTGGTGGTTCTAACTCTAAACAGGTTGATAAACAGAATAATATGAGATTAAAACGATTTTTCAGTGAAGCCAGCCTAAGCAAGCCTCCTGCTACCCCTGAATGTTTCAGTAAAGTTCAAATGGACACCCCTAATAACAAACGAGAATCTGAAGGGATCTCTCCTCTTGATGTTGAGACCAGTAATTTAAAGGTTGGAGTAAGAGTGCGGCCTCTGAACTGCCGAGAGAAGAGTGATCCCAATGTAACACAGGTTGTGTCCGTTGATGGTTGTGAGGTGAAGGTACAGTGTGATACCGGTGTAAGTCACAGTTTTATGTATGACCATTGCTTCTGGTCTTGTGATCCAAATCATCAGCAATTTGCCACCCAGGATGTTGTGTTCTCCACCATGGTCCAACCACTAGTTGAAAACGCCTTTCAAGGATACAATGCCTGTCTGTTTGCTTATGGGCAAACAGGTTCGGGAAAAAGTTACAGGTTCGTATTCGTAATCTTATTCTGTATTATATTAATAACTGAAAGTCAAGGAGGTTAGATGTTAGATATCTAAGCTCCTTGAACACTATAGCGCTTTCTAGTAGAGAAATGAGGAACTTTGTGTTAGCGGAAACTCCCGAGATTAATTTTGCCATTATGAACTCGGCCTACTGAATTCAAATGGGTTCTTTGACATGCCAAGATCGTATGACATGCGTATTCTATTTTTGCCGCCTTTCAAAAATCACTTGCCATGGCCAGGAGTGAACCTGCAATCTTGGGGTTAGTAGACCGACAACGATATCCACTCACCCACCGTGGCAAGCTATTATATTAATAATATATATTCTCATTAACTCCTTAAGTACAAGATTGGGATCAGGAAGGACATTAGGCTAAAATAAGCCATTGCTACTTAAAATTTCTTCTCTGTGAAAATAAGGCGTAGATATACAATATTTTGTGTCTTCCGAAAAAGCCTGTTGCAAAGATCTATTAATTGATGCGAGGGTCTTTCAGATCTACACCTATTGATGGGGGGCTTAAAACTCTCGAATTAGGGTACCATCTTTAGTCATCAGAATACTGTAAGTTTAATTGGCCTCAAGCTAATTTTAGTGAAACTCTCCTGACATTTTTTTATTCTTTTTTTTTTTTTTTTGTATTTGTTTCAGAATCACGTAACTTATATTTAAAATTTTGTAGATAATTTCTCAATTTTTTTAAAGGTATTTTGAAATGTAATTATCTCTCTTTACGTATCCAAATACCGTATATAAACCACTCTGTGAACATCACCCTGTAGCAGCACCTAGCCCAAACTTGGACCATCATTTCGCTACCGGCACAAATCCTGAAGAGAGAACAATAGTCACACTAACCTTGGACTCTGCTAATTCTACAATCTTTGCAAATAGACTGCAACCTTCACAAAACCTTTAAATCAATCTCAGCAAGTTATGGACACCAGAGTCATTTTATAAGCAACCTCCTCGAACAAATGATAATTCATAGAAACGTCCTGCAATTGAGAACTCTTGCATCCCAAGGTGTAGATTACGTATGTCTTGCTGATTACGTGTAATTCGTACCATACTCATTCTGAACAAGTAAAACTCATAATTGCCACCACAATTTTAGTATTTTAAGTTTGCGTGAACTTAGTATGGTAAGTTTAAGAGAGTGCCAAGAGCCCTAACTTCGTCACAATAAAAGCATCAATAATAAAATGGATGATTAGCAGGAATTACTAGGTGTAGCTACCTTTCTTGCTATAGGTAGGGACCCTGATTTATGGTAACATAAAAGGCTTCAAAGCGGTGAAATAAATAGTTCAAAGTGGTGAAATAAAATATCCATAGCGGTGAAATAAAACAGTGAGGTGCGAGTTTGCTTAATAACTATGTGCACAATCCATTCATTTAGTTAAATAATGAACACTATAGATACATTTGGAGAAATAACAAACAATTTATTCTAGTTATTTTTTCGAAAGAACTAAAACTCTAATGAATTTCATTTTCTCTGTTTAATACCTAACCTAACATTTACTTCAACAAATATTCTCCCTGACTACCGTAGTCCTTTTCTCACTAACTCTTCAAACTTGTGTTGTCCCCAAAGTATAAGCAGAGCATTGTTACCATGGCTTTAGGACTTCAACCAATCAAATTTGTGAAGGAACTTCGTTATCTCGTATCTTATGAAACGTTTATATTTAAGGTTTTTTATTTTCTATGAAGGGACTATTTCAATTAATTTTAAAGAAAATAGTTTCAAAAATAATCTTATTACCTGTGTTTCATTGGCATTTAACATTTTAGGGTGAAAATTACACATTTCGTAACTTCAATATAGAAAAAAATTAACTTATTTGGGTTAAACATATTGTTGTGATAAAATATTACGGTATGTGTTTGTTGAAATATTTCGTAGATATTGTTAAACTAAAAATCCGGGACTCTAGCTGTAGGTATATACAACTATACACAAGCCTAGATTTTCGTTCTGCACTAACAAACACAGGGTTAATCACTATTTTATGTCTTGAAATGTCCCTCTCGAATATCTTGTAAATTCTTATAGATATCAATATTCTGTTTTCACTGTTATGAATGTTACTTGGGGCTCATCAGTTAACTTTAACATTTTTTCTGTTGCTTTGTGAAACAATGAGATATTGGTACCAATCTTGTTTTATTTTTGAATGGAATGGAACTAAACTAATTTCTGTCCACAGGATAACAGATTCAGTGGTGTAATTGTTTCCTAAATCGTACAAGTACTTTTTTTGAGATATCGAGTATGGTATATGAAAATAGTGCATTTTCTGACGCACTGTGCGAAGGGGAGAAATTGGGATGACTGAGTGCAAATTATAGCTTGTTGGCAGAATGTGTGTAATCTGCTTAAAAACTGAATGAATATCCCAAAATCAATATTGTAGTCGATATTTTCGATTTGTCTCTTTGGGAATGTAAGTAGTTAATTAAAAAAAGAGATAAGGAAGTTTCATTTGTTTCTAATAATTTCTTACATCACTTGTTTAATGGTACAATGGGAAGAAGTAACTTTTAGTAGCGTACATTTGCTTTCGATTTGCCGTAAAATTTCCAGCAAATACAACACGGTGTGTAACACTTTGGGAATTGTAATTTCACCATTGGTAACAGGAAAGGGGAAAGGTGTCATGTTTTGCAAATACAAAATAGTCCAAGTTGAAAAAGTATAAAACAGTTTCTTTAATTTCTTTGTAATGGAGTTACGTTAATAGAAACTTTTAATGAATCTGTTGCATTCTTAGGAACATCATTCATTTAAAGACTGGCTTTTTCAAGTGTGGCTACTTTAGATTGGAAAATCAAGATATGTTGTTTCGTCATAATAAGAGGGTAAGATGGAAAATGTGTATAAACAGAGACTGATATTGCATTTAAGCCTGAGTGAAATCATACATCTTCCAGTGTGTTGCGAAGAGTTGAAGGAAATGGCTTAAATGAATGAAGTTAAACCATGCATACTTCTTCTGTGGGGGGAATGTAAAAGGAATGCAAATAGAACTATGGAGTTATGCGCAGAGAGGTGTTCTGTCCTGCCGAGTCCAATGCACTAAACAATACTGAGGATTTGTTAGAAATTAACGAAAGGGCACTGAAATTCTTTTGAGAGAACAAGGAGGAAACCAGTAACAGACCAAGTTAAGCATATAGATTGTATATTGGCTTTCACGGCCAGTGAATTAAAACTCAGCAATTTTTCTAGGTTTGGGCCATGTCTTGTGTGGGGTTTTGCCTAGGACACCAAGCTGGCTCATCAGCGGGCTCTTGGTGTCTCCGCCCAGACCTCCACAGGAGTAGCGAACTGCAGGGGTCCGGGCAGGGACACAACAGCCCGCTGATGAGCCAGCTTGGTGTCCTAGGCAAAACCCCACACAAGACACGGCACAAATCTAAAAAAATTGCTGAGTTTTAATTCACTGGCCGTGAAAGTCAATATACATAGGTACTATCTTTTTGGAAGCCTTCATAGGGGGGTTATGGCTGCTTGAGCTTTTAGTTCTCACAGTGAAGAGGCGCAGGTGTGTTTCATATAAAGGGAGGTAGCGCACAGTTCGCTACTCCTGTGGTGGTCCGGGTGGGGACACCAAGAGCCCGCTGATGAGCCAGCTTGGTGTACTAGGCGAAACCCCACACAAAACATGGCACAAACCTAGAAAAATTGCTGAGTTTTAAACATATAGATGTTCTCGTATCTGTAGTTTACAATCCTAATGGTAACTACAGAATTTGCAAGTGGTTTTGGAATATGCCAATAGAGTGATTTCACATGCTTTGTAGACCTAGTATTAGTAGAATCAATAGAATATTTTGTAGACATAGTTTCAAACCTTATCACCCATCACATCATTAACAACTTGACACATATGGACTATTTCCTATGAGGTACAGTCAGGGCTAGATTTGTGACGGTACGCCGTACCGAAACCTCTGATCAGGGGAAAAGTTGAATCAAAACTAGATTGCTATTTTGTCCACTGATTCTTTTTTAAAGGTGTTCAGAAAGGTGTAAAAATATCGTTTTCAGAACTCTATATTTCAATATTCCATAAAGCCCCCTCCCACCACCGCCACCACCACTCGGTAGCCCACAGTACCGGAACCTCTCTTTTTACAAATCAAGCACTGGGTACAGTGTTAAGATAAAGTTAATATCCAAGTCCCAACGACTTCAGAAGATCTGAAGTATTGCATGTGCTGTAATGTCCAGGCAAACACTTCAGTCTATACGTTTGTCTCTTGAAAAGAAATTGCAAATCAGGTGAATGTGGTGGCCAACTTATGCCTTCATGCCCAAGCCACGGACCAGCGAATACACTTGACAGAGTTTGTCTAGCTATAAGAGAGTAGTCTGTAGGACACCCATGGTGTTGAAACCACATACATCCCTGTACATGCAGTCATGCAGTGGTACATCTAGGACAGCGGCTCCCAACCTTTTTTTCTTCTGCGTACCCCTAAAACCATATTTTACAGACTTAGTACCCCCAAAGTTCTAACTACTTTTTTTTACTGTACTATAACAGTATTAGAGAGGGTGTAATACACATTTATTGCAATATTTGAACAACAGGTCAAAACCTATGAATGGGAATTTAGCTGAGGAAATAAAATAGTGACACGAAAATTTCTGCTGAACACCAAATTTTTTATTGAGGACATCGAATGTGTACATAGAATACATATAGAATAGTGTCAGATTACATATAGAAGTTTTCAAGAACTGTCTTTAATGTGATCCTTGCGCTTGTTTCGTTGCACATAGGATTTTGTAATCTATCGGCACTTTTGACAAATACACTCTTAAGTCTGGATTTGCGTCAAGCTTGTTACGATATTTGTTTTTAATAAAGGCATATGAAGAAAAAGCTCTTTCTTCAAGCTCCTTATTAGTAAAAGGCACTAAAACTTGGAGTGCTTTATTTGAGATAGGCTAATGCTAGCCCAAAAGTTTCCAAGGCTTTTTGTCTTGAAATCAGATTTCAAGGAAGAGTCTGAAGAGATGTCGATGAGTTTCTCTTTTTACAGAATGGACAACGTAGCAGTCTTGAAGTTCACTTCACTGAACGGAACTGCGATCCAATTTTCACCATCTTCACGTTCAGGAAAATATTGTCTAAATGAGCATTTAAGGCTTGTCAAATTATACTGTGTGTTACCTCTGCTCGTAGAACTAGGTCGTTTTCGCTTAGCAAGCTGTGTAGTGTTTCGAAGACTTCAGGCTGGTTGCTTTCCATACATGTTTTCCAAAAGTGTTTTTTTTTCAGCTTGGACTCGATTTTGTTTGAAACTTGGAACACTGAAATCGAGCTGTGAGTTTATTGATTCGTGAAAAAAGATCAGCCAAGTAAGCCAGATTTTGAAGCCACTCACTATCGTGTAGCTTCAAGGCTAGAGGAAAGGAGTGTTCTTCAAAGAAGACTTGAAGTTCATGTCCCAGCTCAAATAATATCGTAAGAACATTGCCGCAAGATAGCCACATAACTTCAGTGTGCAAAAGTAGTGTGGTGTGAACACCTCCCATTTCCTCACAAAGTAACTTTAAACAGTCTGGTGTTCGTGGCATTGGCTTTAACAAAATTAACGATTTTCACTGGTTCATTAAGCACTTCACTTTGAGGTGGGTAGCTTCTTGGATGCCAGACTTTGTCTATGTATGCAGTAATGACTCCATGCTACATGGGGGGGCTACTTCTTTAATACGTCCTCAAAGCCCAGCGTAGCATCCAGACATGGATTTTCCGCCATCAGTGCATACGCCACACCATTTAGTCAAATCTATTTCCTTTTCACAGAAATAGCTGTAAATTGCATTAAATATATCTTCTCCAGTGGTTCGCTCTGTCAGTGCATAACATAACGTTGCCCGACGCGACGTAGAACCTACTCAACACTAGACAATGTTCTTTTTTTTTATTATATCCGCCATTACGGATTATTTTTTGCGTACCCTCAACTAGGTCACCGCGTACCCCAGGTTGGGAACCGCTGATCTAGGAGAACAGGCATCACTTTTAAAATATGAAGTTGAGAGATCTATGTGACTCATGATCTATTCAAGCTTTGATTCTCTGGTTGGCGACCAGTGGATCTCGGTGATTAATAACTTTTGAAATACACAGAATTAAGTACATACTTTTTAAAACAGTTTGGCTCAATTATAAAGCCTCAAGCAATTTAAGTTTTTTTTTTTTTTAGGAAAAGAAATAATAGAAAAAATCTACAGGCACAAATAAAAACTGTCGTTTCGGGTTCACAGAAAGCCATAAACTGGCTAAGATTTATAGAAATATTTTTTTAGCGAGTTAGAATTTTGCAAAAAATCTCCAAAAACCATACAAAATTTAACCTTTTCTTTGGGCAAATATATATTTTTGATTTAAATGGAGGCTACTTGTAAATCTACATTTTTTTTCCATACAGTTAGACTGATAAAATGGACCAAAAGTCATGGCTTATAATTCTTTTTACAGTTTGTATAATGCTTATGGGCCCTTTTCTGTGTTTATTATTTATTTTTATTTTTACAAAAGATGGTAAAAGTGTTCTGTCTGTTCTGACAACAAAAGCACATTTTTTGGGGTATGACAGCCCTTTTTCCTTTATTTTATGCCAAAACAACAGAAGAATACCAGTTAGGCACTAAGGACAGAGAAGTTGATATTTTGTCCATACATGCAATACTGTAAAATTACTATAATGGGAACCAGGTGAGTTAGCCGAGGTCGTTGCGGCATGACTGTTGGCAGTCACTCATATCCGGAGGCGAGGAGGTTCGAATCCCCCCGCCGGCAACCTTGAAGATGGTCTTCTGTGGTTTCCCATCTTCCTTCCAGGCAAATGCCGGGGTTGGTCCCTACCTATAGGCCACAGCCGCTACCTTCCAACTCCTCGACCCTCCCTTCCAACTTTCCTCCCCAACGGTACTTGTAGCTCACCCATTGGGTGTCCGTCTCGAAGCAGCTACAAAACTGGCGAGCCGAACATGTCCTCGGACACTCCCGGCGCTAAAAGCCATACGCTAAAAAAAAAAAAAAAAAAAAAAACTATAATGGGATACTATTTTACTACAGAAATTAGAATCTCTTATCATGCAAGCATATGGACAAAACTGTTCTTTACTTAATATAGGTTTTATTAGCATAAAACTTACACTAATGAAATTATATTAATAAATTTTACTATATCCTTGTTCCAGGCCTGGTGTGTAATATGGAAATTTTCAAAAGTACATCAGTTAGTATTTACCATGTGTGCTGTAAAATATTATTATTTCCGATTATTCCCCTTCAGGAGAGCGTGAGAACTTGAGCCAATCACAGCTTCACTTCCTTTTCCTCTCTTCTTTTCTTCCCAAAACCTCTTCATTAGTTCACTGTGCTTTTTCTTCCTTTCCTCTGTCCATTTTTTCCCTGATGTATCTTTCCTTGAAACTTGTACAATTTTCGTGTTTCTGATTTTATTTCTAAATTGTTCTCTGTTCTTAATGTCGTCTTCAGAGATTTTAAGTAATTCCATGTCTTCATGTACTTCTTTAATCCAACTGGTCTTTAATTTACTTGCATTCACGATATTGAAAATCTTCTTAGTGAGTCTGTTCTCATCCATCCTATATATGTGTCCATAGAACTGCAGACGTCTCTTCCTAAATTTATCTACAATGGTGTCTGTATTTTCATAAAGTTCCTTTGTTGGTCTCCTGACCCAAATTCCATTACGGAAAACAGCGCCATTATTATATAAAAATTTATTTCATATTACACTGGTGAAATATATGTGATTTGGGCATATTTGCTAGTAGTAATTATATCCACAGATAGTATTTTATGATTTTATTTATTTTCAGTATGATGGGGCTAGATGTGGATAGTGGAAATTCACTTGGAAATGAGGCTGGGATAATTCCACGGTTTTGTTATGAATTATTTGAAAGGATTGCAGCTCTTAGTGACACAAATGTTTCAAAGCAGTCAAATACTAGGATTACTGTTGAGATCAGCTATTTTGAGATTTATAACGAGAAAATTCATGACCTGCTCGGAGGATCCACAGAGAGTGGGAGAAGGGCTGCCCTGAGAGTGCGGGAGCATCCTATATTTGGACCATATGTTGTAGATCTTTCTACCCATGGTGTTGTGTCATACGAAGATCTCCAGGTACTGTCACTGCTTTAATGAGTTTTGGTGAGAAGATAGTTGTAGAGGGTGCCAATGTGGGACTTATTATTGTGTACCAACTCTTGCAGGGATGGTTACTGGTTGGAAACAGTCAACGTGCTACAGCAGCCACAGGCATGAACGAGAAGAGTTCTCGGTCACATTCTATTTTCAGTGTGATTCTCTCACAAATGCAGGTAAAATAATGTTTTATTCTTACCTTTCATTAACCCTATGTCAGTTGCAATAAGTGCATGAAGGATTGCAATGTACCTGATGCCCATACTTATTTGGAAGCCTATTTATATAACTGTGAAACATGAATCACATATTCTAGGCCAAGTCCAATGAATATGATCTAGAAAATATTTTGAGTTCAACATTAATTAAAATGAATGTTTTTTCTATTTGTTATGATGTATTGGAATTTTTCTGCAGGACTTAAACATTTTAGTTTCTAGAAAAGCTCAGTCTTGTATTAGCCATTTAAGAGACAATTACCAATGGCCAGGTAGGGAACTTAGTCGTTTACGAACTTGCATTCATGCAGCGGTCTGCCCTTGTCCCCACTTGCACTAGACTAAACAAACCGCAGCGCAACCTTGCTCAGCAGCAATCGTATCTCAGATGGGAAATAATACTTGTAAATGTAATGAAGTGCTACAAACGTGTTGAAAAGCTCTAAATTTCCGAACACAAAGAAATGCTAAATAGAATTAGATTTTCACGACCAAAGACTTTTTCAGCCAATGGGTTGTATTGTGTACCTTGAGTACAAGATAGTCAAAAAACCTCGACACTTGTGGGAAGCTAACTCTTATCTTATGGCATTGTATTGTAACTACAGTACTTCCAAAACAGAATCCATGTATACCACATTACAATAGAAACACAATAGGAAATGTCCCAATGTTTTACTAGATTAGAGAGGTGGATTCCAGAACTTTAAATGATCAAACACTGGCCAACCTCCACATGGCTGAAGGATACCCCAAACTAGGAGAGTAGAGATAACAGACGTAATTTAACTTCCTCATTGGAGAGTAAGCAGCTTGTGTCTGAGGCCTGTGCCTGTTAGACGAGTTGCGACCCGTGGAAGGTTGATGAATCTACTACTTTCCTCTTCAAACTCTTTTACACATTCACTAGTTTTTGTTCTAAATTTGACCCCTTTACTTAGTAACGATATAATATCATGACATATATATTTTTACCTTAATATTAACTAATAAAAAAGTTGGTTTCTTGCTGTTATTTCCAAGAGCAATTGTATCAAATTGTATGTGCTTATTAACTGTAAATTAATATCCAATAAGTCAATTATTAATATCCATTTGTTTCAAAATTGTGATGCTGTTAAATGTTGGAAAATTGTAAGACCAAATAATTAATTATTTTCAATTAATGGTGTAGGCATATTGTGACTGTTCCGGTCACAATATTCCCAAACCCTTATTTGGTTGACTGCAAGAGAAGTCAGGTTAGGGTAATTTGTTCATATCATTCCTTTTCTTGCTCATCATCATCATTTAGGTTATAGGATTTCATTTTATTTAGTGTATATATCTTGTGTATCTCGGGGACTCAGTCAGGAATATTTCATTTAATTTGTATGGGAGATGTCAGCATACAAGACAGCGGATTGTGTTAGGCAAGCTACAAGATGTTGCAACAGCAGGAAACTCTAGGCCAAATTTAGATTGGGCCGAGAATAACTTCCCTTGTCTTGAATAAAGCTTTGTATAAATTGTGTAAGATTCTGACGTCAGAGAAGAGTTTCGCGCCATGAGTTGTAAGAAGTATACATGGGTTCGAGATTATTGGTGTATTTTGTATGGGTTGGAGGGTATCATGACCCTGGCGGAGTAAGACGAAAACATGTGTTTACAAGATGAGAGGTGGGTTTTTTCGTGTGGAGCGAGGCTTCACTTCTATTGTAGCGTCTGGTTGGAAAGGTCGCGTTCTCGTAATTTGGCGTAGGCCTATTTGGAGAAACAGTTTTGTTGAAAGCATGGCTTTCGAAAGTACTCGAAACGGCTACAAATCACAACGATGTTATCTCTGTTAGCACAATTCAAGTTGGGTACGGAAGCACATTCATTTCTCTCGCAGAGATGTGGCTATGTAAACCAGTAAACATCTCTAACCTCAAACCACGTGTGGAAAATCATAGAAATGCTGGGGAGAACTGATCTATCGAGCATGTCTCGTAGATTATCTACAAGATCGTCGATGAGTGAGTAACAAACATCTTTATATTCCAACATTCATTTTGGGTCACATGTTTTCGTCATTGCCGAGGAGAATTGAAGATAGGAAACCATAGTCTGTTCGACGAGAGTCCCCGCCATATGTTTAAAGTTGATATTAATACATATATTTTGAAGGTTATAATTAGTTTTCTTTATAGGGAATTACACCTAATAGTTGAACGCCCAAATGATACCAGTTAGGTTGACCAAATGTGTGTCCAACACTCCACGACCCTGCCATTTCAATTGTGTGGTATATGATGAAGTACTTCCGATCAACAATAGGAGGGTGATTTTGGGAAGTTTTAAATCAGTCGCCCAAGGAGGGCTAGTAATAAGTAACAACATAGCACCTCAACGTGGGGAAAGAGTAGGGAAACCTAGCAGGTATCATTAGGGCACATATGCACACAGCCGATAGACACCTTAGGAGTATTAGGGTTCACAGTAATTTGTTTTGTTTTAAGGGGTATGTCCACATTGGACAATATGGAATTAATATCTAGGGTTGCGAATAAATTAAAATAGTAAAATGTCAGTTAATCAGGGAACGGGGGGAAATAGTAGTGAGGAAGGTAAGGAACAGACAATGGGAGAATCGGATACCATTGTCTCCAATGAGTCGCAGCTGATCGCTGAAGGTAGTAACTTAAATGTAAATGGGGGGGTTATGAACGATAGTTTGATCCAAATGCTACTGAGTGAAATAAAAGAGATTAAGAAGCAAGGAGAATCTATGAGTAAGGAAATTAAGGAGCAGGTAGGCTCTGTTAATGAGAAGGTAGAGTCAGTGACCAAGGAGATAGAGTCTTGGAAGGAATCTGTAAGTAAGGAAGTAACATATTTAGTAGTATTTGTCAGTAAGGAGTTAGAATCTCTGGTAGAGTCTGTGAGTGAGACGTGTAAGTCCAGTAGGGAAAAGTTGGACAAGCTGGGAGAGTCTGTGAGTGAGACGTTTGAGCCTAGTGTGGATAAGTGGAGCAAGCAGGTAGAGTCTAGTACAGAGAAGTTAGAGTCCGGTATAGAGGCAGTGAACAGGCAGGAAAGAGAAGTGAAAGATCCTGTAAGTAAGGAGGTGGGAGAAGTTAGGCAGCAAGGAGAGGCTATTAGAAAGGAGGTAGGCAGGCAGGTAGAATCTGTGAAGTTGTGTGTGGACGAAGCAGCAGAGAAGCAGCAGTTGGAGGGGACGGTAGGTGATAGTAGCGTAGACGAGAGTGAACAGCAGTTGAAAGGGACGGTAGGTGATAGTAGCGTAGACGAGAGTAAACAGCAGTTCAAAGGGACGGTAGGTGATAGTAGCCTAGACGAGAGTGAACAGCAGTTGAAAGGGACGGTAGGTGATACATACCTGCCAACTTTTACGGTTTATCCGTAAAATTTACGGAAATTGCAGCATTTTACGGTTTTACGGATGAACGGTGTCATTTTACGATTTCGCGGACAAAAATTTGAAAAGATAATTTACATTCGATAATACCGCCCACTTCCGTACAATCGATTGTTTGCGTGGGTCGAAGGCAAGTCCACGATAGTCGATAACTCGTTCTTTGATATGATTCGTACTTTTAACCGTGTGATGTTTGTGTCTTCATTGTAATTGAATTTGAAGCCGGGATAACCGTTCTTCCATGTTCTTCGCATATTCTTTGTTCCGCTCCGTTCGCTCGTTGCGATTTAAACCATATTCTTTGACCACGTGAGTTGTTCATTGTTCGCGAAGTTGGCGTTCCTTGAATGTTTTCGTCTTTTAAGGTTATGGCATATTTTAATGAAGCGTTCGAGTTTTTGTGCTATAACTTCGTGCTTCGCAGTTTCCTGTATTCCTTGGACTAATTACATTCGTTCCACGTGTGTGTGTGTTTTTTATTTCTACCATATGCATATTCTTTCTTCACGTTGACAGTGACGTAATTAGGGCCGAGTGTCTGTTTACTTCCTTTTTGGTGGAACACAATGTGCCCTTAAGTGCGGCTGATCATGCTGGTGCTTTATATCAGAAGTTGCAAAGAAATATAGTTGTGGTCGCACGAAAACGACATGCTTTGTAAATAAAATGGCAAAAAATGCATCATCTGAAGTTGTTAAGTGCCTTCAGAACGGACCGGATACAGATAAATCCCTTTTCTTTCCATCAGTGAGAAACTACTTTTGTACTGCCTGTGACTACATCATCAACAAGTTTCCACTCAAGGATGACGTGTTAAAGAATGCTCAAGTTGCTAGGTTAGACAAAATTGAAGATGCACAGTTTTCTTCCATTCGTTTTTTCTTGGAAAAGTTTCCTATCATGTTATGCAAGGAAGAGAATGAAACTACAGATGAGGTGGTGAATGAGCTTCAGAGGCAGTTCACAGCTCTTCAGGTAGATGACACTTCGGCTGCACATCAAGATGCTGCAAGTGATTCCAGTTGGGCACAAATATCAAGAATTCGTGGAGCCGATAGACTTCTTAAGTATAACCGAATTTCTAGAGTAATGCTCTCTGTTCTCACCATACCCCATAGCAATGCAGAATGTCAACGTGTTTTTAGCCGTGTGAAGAAAAATAGAACACAGTTCAGGTCATCCATGTCCAATGAATCTCTGGAGTCTATTTCTATTTTGAAGACCAGGAGTTCTGGTCGCTGTTATGACAAAACATTTTCTCATGACTTTTTGCAGGAAGCTAAAAAGACCACAACCATGACTTTAAAGTCGAACTAGCATGTGATTTGCAGTGTGTATTATATTATTTCTTGCCTGTGTTACGTTAAACAAGTTTTATTGTGTAAAGCCTTTTTCAATTATCGTATATCAGCTTAATCTATCAAGGAAGTCCTGTTATGTGTGCTCCAAACCAATATTCACCACGCCTGCTGCTGATTAACATGGATTTCTTCTGGATTGTTATGTTCATCTACAAATTATGTAAGTAGATATGATTTCATTGAAGTATCCTGTTTAAAGCATGAATTATTGTATTTTGTAGCCCAGAAGTATTATTATTTTCGTCAAGCCGGGGGTATATCGAAAATCGTTCGATTTTTTGTCGCGCGTGAGTTTTACTGATAGCCCTTTTCAAAAGTTGGCAGGTATGGTGATAGTAGCGTAGACGAGAGTGAACAGCAGTTGAAAGGGACGGTAGGTGATAGTAGCGTAGACGAGAGTGAACAGCAGTTGAAAGGGATGGTAGGTGATAGTAACTTAGAGGAGAGTGAATGGCAGTGGGAGGAGACGTTAAGTGAGAGTGAACAACATTTGGAGGTGATGTTAAGTGAAAGTCAGCAGGGAGATTCTAGTAGACAGAATAAATGGGAGGTGAAAATAAGGAATTATAGAAGTAGAAAGAAACAGGATAAGGATAATATCAGCACAGGAAAACTATCAGAGGGCTGGGGGGCGTCAGGAAAGTGGCAACGAAAGAGTACAGGTGAACCAGAGGAGAAAGAAATAGGCATTATGCTGAATCAGGATATCAGTCGACCTTCATCGAGTGTATCATTTTGGCAGGTAAGTTTGAGGGAGATGGGTAGGAAGTTGGCAGCTTACAGTTTTTGGAGGGTTAAATTCAGTTTTTTTGGGATAGGCGATCAGGTGTGTTTCAGGGTTCTTATCTATCTTCAGTTTAGGGGATGGTTTAGTTTTTTTTTCTTCATCTATTTCAGGGGCCTTTTAAGGTGGTTAAACGTATTGGTGAGTGTGCCTATAGTTTAACGGACCAGGATGGTAAGTCTGTCAGTACACATAATATTAGGAATCTCCGTAGATATCACTCTGTAAAATAATATGACATGGACTCTTAGAGAATTAGTCAACATAACGTGATGGCATGACAAAATTCAAGAGATGTGACGAAGAATGCTAACCAGCAAAGTGGCATCGAGTGTTAGATGGATAGATGGTATGATAAGGCCTGTGCAGGCAAATACCATGGCTTGTGAAGCGATAGGGTCTCATGATGAGACGAAGAAAATGAAGTGATAGACCTAAGACACTTGAGAGAAATCAGTGAGGCTAGGAAATGGACACAATAAGACATTCGAGAGAGTGAGAATGTGTGAAAATTTGACAAGTGTGTGTGTATATATGTCTTCCAGGGTTTATTTATGTAATAGTGTGTTCTTTGTGGTTTGTTTGAGTGTTTGTGATCCACACTTGTTTCACCCGTGTGAATCACATGGGGGCGTATTGTGACTGTTCCGGTCACAATGTTCCCAAACCCTTATTTGGTTGACTGCAAGAGAAGTCAGGTTAGGGTAATTTGTTCATATCATTCCTTTTCTTGCTCATCATCATCATTTAGGTTATAGGATTTCATTTTATTTAGTGTATATATCTTGTGTATCTCGGGGACTCAGTCAGGAATATTTCATTTAATTTGTATGGGAGATGTCAGCATACAAGACAGCGGATTGTGTTAGGCAAGCTACAAGATGTTGCAACAGCAGGAAACTCTAGGCCAAATTTAGATTGGGCCGAGAATAACTTCCCTTGTCTTGAATAAAGCTTTGTATAAATTGTGTAAGATTTTGACGTCAGAGAAGAGTTTCGCGCCATGAGTTGTAAGAAGTATACATGGGTTCGAGATTATTGGTGTATTTTGTATGGGTTGGAGGGTATCATGACCCTGGCGGAGTAAGACGAAAACATGTGTTTACAAGATGAGAGGTGGGTTTTTTCGTGTGGAGCAAGGCTTCACTTCTATTGTAGCGTCTGGTTGGAAAGGTCGCGTTCTCGTAATTTGGCGTAGGCCTATTTGGAGAAACAGTTTTGTTGAAAGCATGGCTTTCGAAAGTACTCGAAACGGCTACAAATCACAACGATGTTATCTCTGTTAGCACAATTCAAGTTGGGTACGGAAGCACATTCATTTCTCTCGCAGAGATGTGGCTATGTAAACCAGTAAACATCTCTAACCTCAAACCACGTGTGGAAAATCTTAGAAATGCTGGGGAGAACTGATCTATCGAGCATGTCTCGTAGATTATCTACAAGATCGTCGATGAGTGAGTAACAAACATCTTTATATTCCAACATTCATTTTGGGTCACATGTTTTCGTCATTGCCGAGGAGAATTGAAGATAGGAAACCATAGTCTGTTCGACGAGAGTCCCCGCCATATGTTTAAAGTTGATATTAATACATATATTTTGAAGGTTATAATTAGTTTTCTTTATAGGGAATTACACCTAATAGTTGAACGCCCAAATGATACCAGTTAGGTTGACCAAATGTGTGTCCAACACTCCACGACCCTGCCATTTCAATTGTGTGGTATATGATGAAGTACTTCCGATCAACAATAGGAGGGTGATTTTGGGAAGTTTTAAATCAGTCGCTCAAGGAGGGCTAGTAATAAGTAACGATATAAAAGAATTAGGAGTTCTAACTTTGTAACTTATTTAACACTATAGTTTCTCTTTATGGTTGCATTTCTATTTTGTCAGCTTTTCTTATTTATGTGATAAACGAGATGGTGCCCAAAATATCCGAGAATTTGATTGTATTGGCAAACCAGTAATAGGACGACATTTTGCCGCTAGCTGTCTTGAGGTACACTTCTTAGCTACTGCGGTACAAAGTTGCGTCATCTTTGGTACATGCAGTTGTGTGTGTCGGGACGTGTTCAGGACCCGTTGCGATTCCACTTGGTTATCGTCAGTGAAGTCAAAACTTCGCCCTTCCAAAGTGATTTTCATCTTCGGGAACAGGTAGAAGTCTTACGGGGTTAGGTCTGGCGAGTAAGGAGAGTGGGGAACCGTTGCCATGTTGTTTTTGGCCAGGAAATCCTTCACAACGAACGACGTGTATGCGGGTGCATTGCCATGGTGCACTAACTAGTCTTTGTTATTCCACAACTCTGGCTGTTTTGCCATCAGTCGCCTCAAAACCTTGCAGACTTGTACCATACAACAGCCCAAGTCTGATACAAACATCGTGAATTGTCTGTCTTGGTGAATCACGTCACTCACTTTCATGATCCGGTGTTGTGCACGTTGATGGTCGTCAGAATATTTGTCATCTTCCACAGATTGTCGGCCTTCAAGAGCTTGAACCACTCAAATGTTCTTGCTTGACTCGGTGCACTATCACCAAATGCCTCTGTCAGCATGCGGTGGGTTTCAGCTGCAGTTTTCTTCAACTTGAAGCAAAATTTGTTACAAATCCTTTGCTCCTTCACGTTATCCATTCGACAATTTGCAGAAGCACTGAAACATGTCCTGACACACACCACTACGACTCACAACTGCTTTCGCCAAAGATGACACAACTTTGTACCGCAGTAGCTAAGATTTGTACCTCGAGACACCTAGCGACGGAATGTAGTCCTACTACTGGTTTGACCGGTACAATCAAATTCTCGGATATTTTGGGTACCACCTTGTACAGGATCATGATAGTCATTGCTTTACAGCAGGCATTCTCAACCTGGTGCTCATAAGCACCATGGTGCTCTCGTCATACTGTAATGTGTTTTCGCCCCAAGTTGGTAGCGACAAATGTAATGTGTTTTCTTCGCTCCGCGTTGTACGTACAAATGTAATGTTTTCTACTTGGGCGGACTATTCGTCAGAAAATACTCCTGCTAAGTTTGATCTATGTTGGGCGCCAAGCCGGATACACTGTGTTCCAAGCTAAATTTATATATTCAATATCGACCCCTAGCGTGAGTAGAACATATGAGAAACTCTTAATGACTAGGCCGTGGGATGATTGGATCATCAACCCAGACAACATTTGATTGTGGAGAAGGATGTGGTATTATAACTATTGCTACCTACTGGAATCAAAGAATCTACTTTGTAATGATTGAATTTAATACACTTTGAAAACATGATAGCATCTTGAATATAATTAACACTCTTAACGGAGCATACTACTTTAACCATTGCCACGAACAAAATTACTTAATACGCCGGTCGGGAGAATAACGTGAATTTAACTTATTTCCAAATTTATGCCTAAAGAATTTATATTGGCCCTATCGAAAAACAGAGAGTGTGTGTCGTAGATTACTTGTGCTTACCAACGGAAACATAGTCTCGCCACATGCTTGAAGTCCCGTTGCGTCTGATGTTCTGCATTGGAGTTGACGGCGTCAGATTCTTCCTCGTAGATCAAAAGTAATCGTTACTGCTTGTGGTGGAGTATAACCCATGAACCACAACACGTCGCCTGCCTTAGCACTGCAAGACGCGTGGAACCCATGATCTGATGTGATCAGCGGAGTTAGCGTGAATAAATTATCCCACTTGGGACTAACGAACAAAGTACGCGCTTACTGCTCCAAGCGTAAAGTCTTAATGAATGTCCTCTCTTCAACCACCGCGTTCACTATATCGACTTTCAGCTTCTCCCACCAGAGTCTAGCTTCACCGCGGCCTCGCTGCTTCGACCAATCCGCATGCGTCACATATCTCGCCACGTGCTTGTCCTACGTAGCTTCTTCTTCCTTGATTGGCTGGTCACCTCACGTGGCTCTTCGCGCCATGAGGTTCCTTCCCCCGGACAAGAAGCGTCCCTGTACATTTCCGTTTTACCGGGCAAGACGTAAATCATACCTTGTTTTCTTGGTTTGAAGTGTTCCCTCGGATTTCGTAATTCTATTGTACTCCAATCTATTCTTGTATTGAAATACCCAGTGAGTCACACACCACTCTCTCTTAGCCCTAATGAATAAAATCCCGTCTTTACGTATGAAATGATTTGCCGTGCAATTTATATATTGGAATCATCCAATATAGATACGGATTTCTACTAGTAGAAATCCTATCTGTAATCTTCCAAATTTAAAAGCTCCAAAAAAATGACGTAATAAATATTAATAATAATAATAATAATATGAAGTACACACATCAAAAAAAGTTTTGCATCACCTCGGTTCCAAGAGTTCCGGAACCTTTAAATACAAAGGGAATAGAGATCAACACAAACAACATTTCAGCTCGTTTTATTGCTCATGAGACCCACACATTGCATGTTGTACCATCATACAGCTAGACTTTCAGCATTTGTGGTCCAGATTGCAGTACACACCACTACCTCTAATACCCAGTAGCACGTCCTCTTGCATTGATGCATGCCTGTATTCGTCGTGGCATACTATCCACAAGTTCATCAAGACACTGTTGGTCCAAATTGTCCCACTCCTCAACGACAATTCGGCGTAAATCTCTCAGAGTGGTTGGTGGGTCAAGACGTCCATAAACAGCCCTTTTCAACATATCCCAGGCATGTTCGATAGGGTTCATGTCTGGCGAACATGCTGGCCACTGTAGTCGAGCGATGTCGTTATCTTGAAGGAACGCATTCACAAGATGTGCACGATGAGGTCGAGAATTGTCGTCCATGAAGACAAATGCCTCTCCAATATTCTGCCGATATGGTTGCACTATGGGTCGGAGGATGTCATTCAGGTATCGTAAAGCCGTTTCGGAGCCTTCCATGACCACCAGTGGCGTACGTCGGCCCCACATAATGCCACCCCAAAACATCAGGGAACCACCACCTTGCTGCACTCGCTGGACAGTGTGTCTAAGACGTTCAGCCTGACCAGGGTGCCTCCAAACACGTCTCCGACGATTGTCTGGTTGAAGGCATATGCGACACTCATCGGTGAAGAGAACGTGATGCCAATTCCGTGGGGTCCATTCAGCATGTTGTTGGGCCCATCTGTACCGCGCTGCATGGTGTCGGGGTTGCAAAGCTGGACCTCGCCATGGACGTCGGGAGTGAAGTTGCGCATCATGCAGCCTATTGCGCACAGTTTGAGTTGAAACACGACGTCCTGTGGCTGAACGAAACGCATTATTCAACATGGTGGCATTGCTGTCAGGGTTCCTCCGAGCGGCAATCCGTAAGTAGCGGTCATCCACTACAGTAGTAGCCCTTGGGCGGCCTGAGCGAGGCCTGTCATCGACAGTTCCTGTATCTCTGTACCTCCTCCATGTCCGAACAACATCGCTTTGGTTCACTCTGAGACGCCTGGAAACTTCCCTTGTTGAGAGCCCTTCTTGACACAAAGTAACAATGCGGACGCGATCGAACTGCGGTATTGACCTTCTAGGCATGGTAGAACTACAGACAACATGAGCAGCGTACCTTCGTCCTGGTGGAATGACTGGAACTGATCGGCTGTCGTACCCCCTCCGTCTAATAGGCCCTGCTCATGCATGGTTGTTTACATCTTTGAGCAGTTTTAGTGACATCTATGAACAGTCAAAGGGACTGTATCTTGGATACAATATACACAGTCAACGTCTATATGCCGGAGATCTGGGAACTGAGGTGATGCAAAACTTTTTTTGAAGTGTGTATAAAATTGAATAAACTGAAATAATTTAACTTGGCCGGATTATTGCCGCGTTTGACAAATATGATATAGTCCAACTAACTTGTGTTAGTGGCATAAAACCCCTAGAAAAACATGTTACATTCTCCTCAAATGATCATGTGCTTTACCACGCATATGGAACAGCACTTGTTGATTCCAGACACGTTAGAAAAAACCCTCCAAAATACAACTTACACAAATGAAATGACCCTTTACACATATAAACACATATCAACGCTCAATCATGCGCTTTGCGCTAATGTTCGTCTCGTTATGACGTGTTCTTATTTTGTCACTTCATAATGTTTGTCATTCTCACGAATGTTCATTCTGCCACTCCCCCTCTCATTATTCTATGTGGGAAATATTACATATATAAGTGTGTTCCCTCTGTATCCACAATTCACTACACACGCATTTATGGTGTTCAGTAGAAAACCACTGCGGAACTCTTCTAGAAATATTAGGTGCTCCACACCTACCGTATACCAATATCATGGTACACGATCTCACACGATCACACACGATCACACACGACCACACACGATCACACACTCGCGGTAGAGCAAAGTGATCTACTTCCCACCATCTCTGTGAAATTTTTAATTACATGGAAAGACATGACTGTAAAAAAAAAACAGTAAGTACCCATTACTTATAATACGAAATATTCCTGTGCCGTATGTGCCCTATCTTACTACGTACATGTAAACTAAAACCCACCTTACTCTAAATCACAATTTCTCATATTCCTCGCTCAGCCAGTAGTTCACAACCCAGACTAGTCCACCTATCGAACCTGACCTAGTTGCCACAATTTTTTTATCTGTTACTTATATACAACATCTCATGAGGTCTTGTACCTCGTTCACAAAATACCTTAATTATATCCAACCCTGATCTCACATAGCTAGGTCGTAAGCAGGAGTCACGTGTGCTGATATGTATGAGCTTCATGGAGGACTGTCTCGCCTTCTGATGGACCATCTTTTATCTCGTGGACGCCTTAAGCTAAGAAGCCCTATACAAGCGCTCCCCCATCTCTTGGAGATAAATGGGAATCCATCAGCACTGCCAAAATGGCCTTGGTGCATCGAGACAATTTAGTGCTCAACAGCATCCTCCACTCCCTTCATCTTTCCCTGTGCCTTAAAAACTCTCATTTACTTACATACTACCCCCCTGTGTGACTTCTGATACGCCTGCCTAGAAGACCAGATCTTCCACGCACCAAATACCACGCTTACTCATTTGATAGGCTGGCTCGCCAGCTAAACACACTTATTTTATGACACATATTTCTTAAGACTATGAATATTATACGTTCCGTATAACCTTTTTCCCTGACCGTCCTCCAGCACATATGCTGTTTTGCCAATACGTTTAGACACTACAAATGGGCCCTCATAGAGGTAGAAAAACTTGGACATAACTTTCTCTAGCATATTTGACTGTTTCAGCACTCTAAGTAAGACTTTGTCTCCCGGCTCGAATAGGTCAAATTTAGTTTCTTTTTGTTGGCGAATTCTCTTTTGAGCTGACTTAGATAAATTCTGTTTCGCCAACTGGACAATGACATCCATCCCCGGTTGCTTTCCCTCATTTAACCCCAAGACTCTAGCAAGTTCATTTTGTGGTCTTTTTCCGAAGTGTACTTCGTGTGGCGTCAGTTTCGTGCTCTCATGCTAGACAGAATTCAGCCAAGTCTCGACTTTGGGAAGATGTCCAACCCAGGCCGAATGCTTATCATGCACTAGAGTCCGAAAAAGACGACCCACTTCCCTTGATGGACGCTCTGCAGAATTACCCTGAGGGTACCTTACAGAGGAATGAACGTGTGTAACCCCAGCTTCTTGCATGCTGGTTCTCCATTTCTTTGCAACAAACTGTGGTCCACTGTCAGATAATATCCTGAGAGGAACGCCAAACTCAGGTATATACCTATTAATGATCAGTCGGCTACATGCTAGACCGGTGGCTTTCCTTAGCGGATATAGCTTGACATACTTACTAAAAGCGTCAATAACTATAAAAATGTATTTGTAGCCGTACTGTCCTTTAACGATCGGGCCAAATAAATCCACACACAGTAGTTCACCGGGACTACTTGTGAGAACTGCAGATCTCTCCCCCACTAAATATTTAACTGGATACTTGCTTCTCTGACAGGTGTCACACCTAGCTAAGATCCTTCTAACATCCCTTCCCATTTTACTCCAAATAAAGTTATGTGCAATTTCATAGGAAACTTTGGTAGCACCAAAGTGTCCTAGTTCCTTATGAATGAACCAAATAAGTTCCTCCCGTAAACTGGCAGGAACACATATTGCCCACCGATTCTTCCTACATTTTCGTGCAAGCAGCCCATCCTGCATCTTGTACGTGAACCGCCCTACTTTCACACACTCCTCGTCGCTTGCTTCTAATATGGCCAGAGGCTCCCTTAAAATTACGTCATCGCGTTGCTCCACTAACATATTTCTCAGCGTCTGTAACGATGCCCTGTTGCTGCTGTCCACACATGCACAAAACAAAATACCGTCCTCTGCCTTAACAACAGGATTATACCTACATAAATTTGTGTCCCTAGAAAGCATATCTGCAAGAATGTTATCTTTCCCTTTAATATATCTTACTGTGAATTCGTATTCCTGAAGTGCAAGAATCCACCTACTAACTCTGTTAGAACTGAGTTTACATGTCCTCATATATAATAAAGCATGGTGATCTGTATGAATCTCAAATTTACCCCCAGCTAAATACATCCTAAATTTTCCTAAACTGAAAACAATTCCTAAAAGCTCTAACTCAGTGATAGTATATCTTTTCTCTGCTGCTGTAAGTCCTCGTGATGCTAAAGACACGATGCACAAATTACCCTCTTCATCTCTCTGACACAATACTCCTGCAATTCCTATATATGACGCATCAGTCATTACCACATATTCCTTATCTTTCAAAGGATACTTCAGCACCACAGCTTTCTCAAAGCCTGCCTTCAGCGCTTGAAATGCCAGGTCATGCTTGGACTCCCATCTCCAGCGATGACCACTTTTAAGCAAATCTCTAAATGGTTCAACTAACCCTGAGTATTTAAGAACGAACCTGCGGAAAAAATTACAAATACCAAGGTATGTTTTCAACTGTTTTACATTCTGTGGTACTTCTGCATTAAGTATCTTATTAACCCTACTTTCCTCTGGTGTCACACCCCTACTTGACACTTTATGACCTAAAAATGTCACTTCTGTCTGACAGAATGACGACTTGGACAGTTTCAGAGTGAACCCTGCCTGATCTAACTTTTGAAATACACTGTCTAAATGACGTAGATGCTCCTCAAAACTGTGTGAACTGATTACCATATCATCGATGTAAATAGTTACAAACTCTCCCGTGTCATCTCCTAATGCGATGTTTAAAGCCCTAATTAAAGCTGCTGAGCTACTTTTTAACCCAAAAGGTACCCTGCAAAACTGATAAAGGTTATATTTATGACTAAAAGCTGTAAATGGTATATCTTCATACATAAGTGGCACTTGCCAGAAACTGGAACTTAAATCTACACATGTGAAATACTTTTTACCCTCAAATGTCTGCATCAACTCTTCAATGGACATGGACTTCAGCTGATCTGAACTGATTCTACTGTTAACTAAACGAGCGTCTAAACAAATACAAACTGTGCCGTCAGCCTTCGGTACTGTAATTAAAGGATTAACATATTGACTGTTTGAGTACTCTATAATGCCATCTTCAAGCATCTGGTTAATTTGTGCCTCCACTGCACCCAGATAAGCGAAAGGTATAGGATATCTATGTCCTGTGAATACTGATCTATCAATAATGTTCAATGAATGTGTATAGCAATTGGCCATACCAGTGCGATCCTCAAAAACTCTCCTATTACACAATAACACATCATAGAGCCGAACACATTGTTCCACCTCTATATTTCCCTGAAATGCAGCATCACGTAACGAGTCCTCTAGACTACCGTTCGTAATCACACTGCCCACAAAAATTTGAGTATCCCGCTCTTCGGCTGGTGATATCTCACTTAAAGAACAAATCACTCCTACAACACTACTCCCCTGAACATTGTCGTTGAATGCTACCTCTACTTCAGAATTATTCCATTTAAATTTCAAACTACCTACTTCATAACATAAGTTACCAGACACTCTACTTAGCCAATCTGAACCCAAAATAACACTGAAAACTAAGTTTGGAATTACAAGACAAATCTGCTTTTCGATATGATTATTAATTTTAATGTCCACTAAAACTTGCTTAGAAATAACTTTAGACCTCTTCCCTACAGCTGTGATAACAAAAGTGCTTTTAATTGGCATCTCCTCAAAATTTACACCAGTTCCTTTCATTTTATTGTAATATGTACTACTTATGCAGCTCTTCATACAACCACTATCAATTAAAACATCGGTGTGCGCCTCGGACACGTTAAGTTTAATAATGGGGCTTTTACTAACCACCTCCTGAATAATACGTTCATCATTTAATTCATGCAACAATTCATTTCTTACATTTAGGTCATAGTGTTCCTGTATAATTGTATGGACAGGGCATGCTACAGACTGAGATTCTGACCTTACTTCGCAGCCTGGTTCGCGTTTAAAGAACCGCTACAGCTGGCTGTAGTACTACTAACTACTGCACTGGTCTGGTTGTTCTGGGCTGTGTTGTCATTGTTTGGCTGTATATTACTACCACTAGGCTGTCCTCTTCCTTGACCCCTATTCTGGTTGTAATTATTGTCATTATAATTTCTCCCTTGATTTCCCCTGAAATCATTATTTCTCCCTTGATTTCCCCTGAAATCATTGTTCCTCCCTTGATTTCCCCTGAAATCATAGTTCCTACCTTGGTACTGATTACCATAGCCATTTCCTCTGTTCTGATTTTGCTGATTATTATTATTTCTATATTGAGCGTTGGCCCCTTCGCCACCGTTCCCTTGAACTTCCTGATGCCTGGCTTCACTAGGCCTATTATTATTATTACCCTGGTTCCTATTGAAATTGTCCTCATAACCCCCTCTCCCTAGTGCATCAAATGTGCTTAACAAATTTTCTACTTGTGATATTGTCTTTACATTCTGGATACAAGCAGCCTCCTTGATCCTATAGGGAAAGTGCCTAAGTAGCAACCTCACCACATCACTTTCCTCCTTCAAGCCATCCAGATATTTACACACTGATACCTGCCCTAAAAAGTATTCGGTCATGGTGGAGCTTCCTTTAGGGTTATATTTACCACACACTACTCCCTCACGATGCTGCGACTGAATAACCTCATTCCAGAACTTTTCACAGAATTTCATTTTAAAATCATTAATATCAGTAAACTTGTCTCTATAGACAGCAAACCAATTCCTTGTCTCCCCTACAAACGCTTGCTCTAAAATTTCAACTACCTGGCACCACTCAATACTACCATCTTCCAACCTCTCCCCAAATTTATTTTCTATAGTATTTATGAACTCCATTGGACAACCCTGCCGATTACTAAATTTGCCTAGTTCTACCTCCCTGTGTGTGCTATTCACAAAAACTGGCCTATTCTGACTATTTTCTTGCCTGATCCTAGCTTTTAATTTTAATTCTAATTCTGTGATCTTCTCCTCTGCCTTTCTCTCAATACTGTTTACTGTTAATTTGATGTTTCCTTCTGATTCTTCTACTTTATCATATAGCTTTGCTTGTTTCTCCTCAATCTTGCTAATGCTCTCTCTATTACTCTCTCTTAAATCATTTACTTCTGCAACTATTTGCGAGTGGACTTTCTCAATTCTACCCCCCAGCTGTTCCTTAACCTCTTTAGTTGATACCGGAATCTTGTCAATTTCCCCCCCCAATTTCTTTTTAACCTGCAGTGTTTCTAATTTAACTAATTCCTTTAAATTTTCAGCCTGTGTGCTGATTCTACTTTCCAACTCCTCCTGTACTTTTCCTAATTTCTTGTCTACATCTGCAATGATCTCTTTAACCTTCTCTTCCATTACTCCTCTGATTTCTCCTCTAATCTGCTCCGTTTTCACACTAATTTCCTTGTTGTTCTTATCTAATTTTGCATTATTCTCTTCTAATTCTTTATTTAAAGCTTCTGTACTTTCTTTATTTTCCCTACTGTTTTGTTCTAATTTTGCATTATTCTGTTCTAATTTTTTATTTAACCCTGGAGAGGGCGCGAAAGAATCATCACGTGAGGAGGCGCGCACGGTGTTTTCGACCGGGTCGCGAAAAAATAACACAAATGACGCAAAAACTATTTTTATTGTTACGAAACAAGTAAATAATAATGAACCAACTTATAAATAATGCTCATAGTCACTTAAACAATAAAAGATTAACTGAAAAATAAAAGTAAAACTTAAGTCATAAACACGCATACGTCATGGGACGCGCCAGAAAGTTTAGACCGGGTCCGTTAAACAATGCACTCTGGCTGAAACTGAGGAGCGGGAGGGGTGAACTGTTTACGCACACCGACAGTGGACGAGTCCAATGTAAGGTACTGAGGGGATGGAAACTTTCCCACTAGATTAACTGAAAAATAAAAGTAAAACTTAACTCATGAACACGCATACGTCTTGGGGCGCGCCAGAAGGTTTAGACCGGGTCCGTTAAACATTGCACTCTGGCTGAAACTGAGGAGCGGGAGGGGTGAACTGTTTACGCACATTGACAGTGGACGAGTCCAATGTAAGGTACTGAGGGGATGGAAACTAACGGCCCACTACGTTAAGAACTATAAACATTTATCTCTGCACCCGGTCGAAAAGACCGTGACGCGCCCCCTCCAGGGTTAAAACTTCTGTACTTTCTTTATTTTCCCTACTGTTTTATTCTAATTTTGCATTATTCTGTTCTAATTTTTTATTTAAAGCTTCTGTACTTTCTTTATTTTCCCTACTGTTTTGTTCTAATTTTGCATTATTCTGTTCTAATTTTGCATTTAAGGCATCACTACTAACTTTGTTCTGATACATGAACTCGAGAAGTAAAGTTTTTAATTCTGGTTGGCCGCCTACACTCCCTGTTTCAGTATTGGGATTTACCTCCGCTACCCCGGTACTACCATCACTCGACATACTGCTCATATCATCACTCTCCAGTTGATGACCACTACGTAACCTCATCTGTCTTTCTTTCTCATCCCCCATAATGATATACACTGATAAAGACAAATAACCCCCAAAATACCGGCACAGAAATATGTCTCCTTCTCCTTCCTCAAATGTTCCTGGGTTTTCGGCCCAACGTTGTCGACGACAATTGTAATGTGTTTTCCCCCCAAGTTGGTAGCGACAAATGTAATGTGTTTTCTTCGCTCCGCGTTGTACGTACAAATGTAATGTTTTCTACTTGGGCGGACTATTCGTCAGAAAATACTCCTGCTAAGTTTGATCTATGTTGGGCGCCAAGCCGGATACACTGTGTTCCAAGCTAAATTTATATATTTAATATCGACCCCTAGCGTGAGTAGAACATATGAGAAACTCTTAATGACTAGGCCGTGGGATGATTGGATCATCAACCCAGACAACATTTGATTGTGGAGAAGGATGTGGTATTATAACTATTGCTACCTACTGGAATCAAAGAATCTACTTTGTAATGATTGAATTTAATACACTTTGAAAACATGATAGCATCTTGAATATAATTAACACTCTTAACGGAGCATACTACTTTAACCATTGCCACGAACAAAATTACTTAATACGCCGGTCGGGAGAATAACGTGAATTTAACTTATTTCCAAATTTATGCCTAAAGAATTTATATTGGCCCTATCGAAAAACAGAGAGTGTGTGTCGTAGATTACTTGTGCTTACCAACGGAAACATAGTCTCGCCACGTGCTTGAAGTCCCGTTGCGTCTGATGCTCTGCATTGGAGTTGACGGCGTCAGATTCTTCCTCGTAGATCAAAAGTAATCGTTACTGCTTGTGGTGGAGTATAACCCATGAACCACAACACGTCGCCTGCCTTAGCACTGCAAGACTCGTGGAACCCATGATCTGATGTGATCAGCGGAGTTAGCGTGAATAAATTATCCCACTTGGGACTAACGAACAAAGTACGCACTTACTGCTCCAAGCGTAAAGTCTTAATGAATGTCCTCTCTTCAACCACCGCGTTCACTATATCGACTTTCATCTTCTCCCACCAGAGTCTAGCTTCACCGCGGCCTCGCTGCTTCGACCAATCCTCGTGCGTCACGTATCTCGCCACGTGCTTGTCCTACGTAGCTTCTTCTTCCTTGATTGGCTGGTCACCTCACGTGGCTCTTCGCGCCATGTTCCTTCCCCCCGGACAAGAAGCGTCCCTGTACATTTCCGTTTTACCGGGCAAGACGTAAATCATACCTTGTTTTCTTGGTTTGAAGTGTTCCCTCGGATTTCGTAATTCTATTGTACTCCAATCTATTCTTGTATTGAAATACCCAGTGAGGCACACACCACTCTCTCTTAGCCCTAATGAATAAAATCCCGTCTTTACGTATGAAATGATTTGCCGTGCAATTTATATATTGGAATCATCCAATATAGATACGGATTTCTACTAGTAGAAATCCTATCTGTAATCTTCCAAATTTAAAAGCTCCAAAAAAAAATGACGTAATAAATATTAATAATAATAATAATGTGAAATATAAAATTGAATAAACTGAAATAATTTAACTTGGCCGGATTATTGCCGCGTTTGACAAATATGATATAGTCCAACTAACTTGTGTTAGTGGCATAAAACCCCCTAGAAAAACATGTTACAATACGAGCCGAAAAGTGCTTGTGAGCACAAGCTCTCGAGACCCATTCTACAATTCAAATTATCTTGCACGAACTGGAATAATAGTGTATGTCCCTGTACTTAGTCATGATTAACTCTTTGTCCGTATTGATTTTAATCTACGAAAGATCTTTTCCACTTTTGAATACAAAATTGTTGTATTTCCTATTATATCACTTACAGGGTGGAAATGATATAATAGGGAATACAACAATTTTGTATTGAAATGTGGAAAAGATTTTTTGTTGCTGGAATAATATTGTTTTCATTACAAGTTCTGACAGTCAGAAATTTGATCATATTGTGAAATAGTATTTTTAATCTACAGTATAAATAATAATTGTATATCCCTTTTTATGAGTATTACAAAATATGCTGATTCCACACAAATGTATTTTATTTGCATGAGTCATACTAGCAGTTACAGCATGCCTGTTGGGCGAAGAATCCTTAGCTATTTCAGCACTTCTGAGAGTGTGAGAGACAGGAAAAGGAATGAGAGGCGCATGCATAATCTTATTACATACGCTAAGGTGTATGTTTCACAAAACTCAAGCTCTAAACCAGAGGGAGTTAGAAGGTGTGGTTTGTACCAAAATCTTCCAAATCAGATGGTATATTGGCTTTCACGGCCGGTGAATTAAAACTCAGCAATTCTTCTAGGTTTGTGCCGTGTCTTGTGTGGGGGTTTCGCCTAGGACACCAAGCTGGCTCATCGGCAGGCTCTTGGTGTCCCCGCACGGACCCCTACAGGAGTAACAAACTGCGCGCTACCTCCCTTTATATAGAGTGCAACTGCACTACTTGACTGCGAGAACTAAAAGCTCAAGCAGCCTCAACCTCCCTATGAAGGCTTCCAAAAAGATGGTATATTGGCTTTCACGGCCGGTGAATTAAAACTCAGCAATTCTTCTAGGTTTGTGGCGTGTCTTGTGTGGGGTTTCGCCTAGGAAACCAAGCTGGCTCATCGGCGGGCTCTTGGTGTCCCCGCCCGGACCCCCACAGGAGTAACGAACTGCGCACTACCTCCCTTTATATAGAGTGCAACTGCACTACTTGACTGCGAGAACTAAAAGCTCAAGCAGCCACACAAGACACGGCACAAACCTGGAAGAATTGCTGAGTTTTAGTCTTCCAAATCATTTCAATAGTACAGGAAAAATCTTGCATTTCTTGAAAAATCAACGGAAATATATTTGTTTATAAAATGCTAATAAAAAAATAAAAAATTCCTCTCGGCACGCCGGAAGGCGGAGGTAGATTTCACCGGGCAAACTAGGGGATAGGCTATAATAGGCAAAATATGCTGGTTTTCGTAGGAGGATCAGACCTCATTTATTGCGAGAAAGTATTTTACAATTGGAGGTTAATTAACTTTTTTTTCCGTCTTTCTATGCATTATTTAACATTTTATTGTCTTATTGGGATGGTAACCTTCTTGTCATTTGGGGTTCATTTTTAGCCTATTTTCAATTTTGAAAAAATAGGCTTATGAGATCACCTTTTGTCCGTGTGTGTGTGCATGTGTGTGTGTGTGTGTGTGTGTGATTCGTGTGTGTGTCCCCCCCTAATAAAATCGAAACGGCTGGAGCGATTTCAATGAAACTCGGAATGTTCATAGCACTATTCCCGGCGACCTCGACCGTGCCCTTCAAATTTTGTTACGTCTCTCCAATCCAACATGGCGGCTGTGCGAAATATTTCACTAGCATTCAATATCTCCTAAACTATTACCGATATTGCCCTGAAATTGTGTACGGAGATAAAGGGCACTACTAGAAGTTCACCTATGAGACTTTCAAAAACCTGGTGACTACAAAACCAACATGGCGGCCAAGCGAAGTTGAGACATTTAAATAGACTTTTCTCGCGATTTAACTATCTAAATGTAAAGAAACTTGGTACAGCAAATGTTTATAAACATTGTAATGCACTGGAGTCTAATTTAGTTCAATTGTTTACATAACCTCAAAATGGCGGCTGTGCGAAATATTTCACTGACATTCTATATCTCCGAAACTATTACAGATATCAGCCTGCAATTTTGTACGGTGATAAAGGGTACTGATACAGGTATACCTACGTATATTTCATAAACCTGTAAAGTACGAAACGAACATGGCGACCAAGCGAATTTAAAATATTTTAATAGACTTTTCTCGTGATTTAACTCTCTGAGCGCAGTGAAATGTGGTACAGTAATTGATTTTGCAGATTGTAATGCACTGCCATCTAATTTAATTCAATTGCTTACATAACCTCAAGATGGCGGCTGTGCGAAATTTTAAAATTAAGTTCTAATTTCTTGTGTCGTAATCATGCGATCGAAGTGAAAGTTTGAATAATGAACCTAGGCAATAATTGTCCTTGAATGGTACTTAACTCTATGGCCTATACACATAACACTCCTAAATGGTGAGCTCCCGAAATATTTAGACGGTTCTCAATATCTATGAATCTTTTTCAGCAACCAAACTGATTTTTTTATGTTCATGGAGACTATGAACATATGTTCACCTATAGGACTTTCAGGAACCTGGTGAGCACAAATCCAACATGGCGGCGACGCGAAGTATAAATATTTAAATGGACGTTTCTCGAGAATTAACTATCCGAGTGCCGTGAAACGTTGCACGTTAAATGCTTATACAAATGTTGATCCACTGGCATCTAATTTATTTCAATGGTTTGCATTATCACAAGATGGCTGCTGTGCGTAATTTTAAAATCTCGTTTTTACTTCTTGTTGTCTAATCATGGGATTGAAGTTTGAATACCACACGTACACAATAATCTTAATGTAATAGTACAAAAATAAAAATCCAACCTGGCGAACATCTGAAATATTAAGACGGTTCTCAATATCTACGAATCTGTTACAGCAATTAAACTGAAATTTTGTAACTCAGCAATTCTTCTAGGTTTGTGCCGTGTCTTGTGTGGGGTTTCGCCTAGGACACCAAGCTAGGCTCATCGGCGGGCTCTTGGTGTCCCTGCCCAGACCCCCACAGGAGTATCGAACTGCGCGATACCTCCCTTTATATAGAGTGCAACTGTATGTTGATTGTGGCAGTTAACATAAGTAGGATATATGAAAATAGGCTGTATAGTTCTTCACGGAACTACTTGTTATACTTGTGATCACACTGTCCTTATGCAAGGTTTGGAACTGATGTGTAACTATCTAACAGTCTGTTACTTCTTCACGCAAAATTTTATCTCCCGCAGAGATGTTGGTTGGTTCCTCAGTTTAGGGGCTGCGACAACGTGGTCATGTAACCCCGTGTACATTGGGTGTGTGTAGAATCTGTCTGATAAACGGTGTTAATTGTGATGACTGTATTAGTCTGTAATTCAGGTAAGGTCTGCAGACAGTCAATTTTAAGTAGTAGTTCCTAATTTTGTACTAAATACTACCTTCAACGACACCTAGCTGTGAACTTGGCTGCTAGATACCACCGCAACCAGCAACATGCAACGAACGTTGTAACTTCCCCTCCGAAGGAAAGCATGCTGAGGGGTTTTTAGCGCTCTTAGAAAATCCGGCGACTTTGGCCGGCCTTGAACCAGCGACCTTGGGCATAGAAGTTCAGCATGCTACCAGTTAGCCGCTTCCCTCATAGTCAGATGGAACAAGAAGTTCCGTGACGAACTAAAGAGCCTACTTTTCTTAAAATTAAGATTCATGCCAATGATTAATCTACAGTATATGTACCTATCTAGAATAATGACGAAATTAAGTTGGTAATATCGAAATGTCTTAATTAGTTCGAAATACTGTATACTAGACATAATGTAGCCTAATAGAGCAATACAGTTGGCAGCCCTGCTGACTGAATATATTCTTAATTCCATTTCTTAAGGTACAGAATACAAAATGTGGAAGTCCAAAGGACGTTACATGGAGTTAGACATTGGATCTATTAGTACACGTACAAGCATGTTGGCAACAATGTCATGCGAGTGCTGGTCAGAAATAATCTGAAATATTATGATATCTTTTTGTGCCAATTTTGGATGAAATCCATTTGTTGGAATAGAAGTTACATGTATTTTAAAATTGGAGCTATCATCAGGCATAGAATCATGCTGGCAACACTGGCTTAAATTAATTACTCCAAATTAATCTAGAATGTCAGGTGCTATACGTGTGCAAAGTATAGAGCTGTTGGCCTGCATACTTTCTGATATATTGATATTAGGGTAAAAATATAGACACCATTTATTAACACTTGGCAATCCTGATTGCCCTTAAGAATACTTATAGTCATATCTGTTATGTTACACATAGCACATACGAAATTTGGTTGAAATCCAACTGACAGTATAGAAGTTACATGTATTTAGAAATTGGTCCTATCAGCAGGCTTAGAATCATGTTGGTAGAACTGACGTATATAAGTTACTCCAAATTAATGTAAAATGTCAGGTAATATATGTATGCATAGTTTAAAGCTGTCGGCTTGCATACTTTCTGATATATTGGTATTTGGATAAAAAATAGAGAGAGCAATTATTAACAGTTGGCAGCCCTGGTGGCTCTTAAGAATACACTCTGTCATATTTGTTTATGTACACATATTACATACAAAATTTGGTTGATATCCAATTGATAGTGTAGAAATTATATGCATTTAAAAATTGGACCTATCAGAAGGCTTAAAATTATTTTGGCGACACTGTCATGTATGGCCTCCTGGAAATTAAACTGAAATAGTATTATCTACATGTGTGCCATTTTTGGAATAGCTCCCATGTATACCTTCCATGATATCCAACATGGAGCTCAAATTTCTAGTGCATTTTTTTTAGCAGTTGGTAGCACTGACATCTTTTTCAAATATGGGCCTGAGATATTCCGGTATACATCTTTTCTCATACTAAATTTGGTTTCGATTGCTGCAGCTGTTTAGGAGTTGATAGAGGGGGACCCACACACACAGCCAGACAGACAGAAGGACAGACCTACAGACAGACACACATTTTCCCGGATCGATCTCATAAATCTACTATTTCCTCATTTTTGCAGAGTGTGAAAAGTAGGCTAAAAATGAATGTGATCTCGTCAATGGCGTTGTCTTGGCAACCTCTGATAGCTCATTCCTCATCAATTTAGAAGCGTTGTCATGGTAACCTCTGATGGCACTTGGCATTTTCTTTAATTCCGAAATTAATTTTCTCATCCCTTGGCGTAATGGTGGGTCATATCAAAAATTCTTTCAGACAAAAGTTTTAGGTAATTATTAGGGGAATATTTTCCATTTTGTACGGTTTTAATATTGTGCCGATTAAGAGAGATATGATTAGAGTTTCCCGAAAAACCCACTTTTTTCCACCCCTTTGGTCAATGGTTGGTGCTATCAAAAAACTTATTTGACATAAATTTTTGGCACTTATCTGACACATATTATGAACTTTGAATGGATTCGATATTCCAAGTATTAAGAGAGTTATAGCGAAATTTCACTTTTTCGAAAAAAGCCCCCCATTTTCACCCCCTTCGACCGATTTTTCCCATTAACGAACTCGACCGAGATTTTAATGGGATACTTATTATATAAAAAATTCAAACTGATTGGGGCAAAATTACGGCAGTTATAGTGTCCACAAGAAACTGATATATATATATATATAGATACATATATACATAAATTATATATAAACTTTTGAACTGACGGTGGTTTTGGGGTCTGGGGGATGTGAAACGCGAAGATATGTCGAAATTTTCCGGAAGTCGAAACATGGTACCCATTGCAATAGTTAGCTTTCTAATGAAATCTACCTAACAGAACTGTTGCGCGTACAGCCCGCATAGCACTAGGGACGGGCGGATAGTCTGTACACATGGGGCGCACACAACCCATTAGAATATGCGAGAGTTCTCCCATGGGTCTGCTAGTAGTAATTATTATTATATTCGCTTTAATGGTGCTCAGGTACTTGGTATGGCATGAGGGTGGTGCTCACAGTCTCAGAATCATTGGGAACGCCTCATTCTTGTAAATTGAAAAGTGCAAAGTCAATTTTGATTCTGTATTTAGAACTCTGAACTTGCAATGTTAAATGTGTTTTTTTTTTTTCTTTCTTGTAGGATGAGGAGATTCTGGAGGAACATCATGTGAGCAACCTCAGAAGCAAGATCAATTTGGTTGATCTGGCAGGAAGTGAACGTCTATCCCAAACATGTGCCAGTGGTGACAGACTTAGGGTGAGTTCTATACTACAGTGAAACCCACCTAAAGCGGTCATCAGCCATCCTTATGAAAACTGTCCATTAGTTCAGGTGACCGCTAAATTGAGGTTATGAAATATTCAAAATTGGTGAAGCGGTATAGTTCATTGCATGAGCAGTAGGCCATTTTTTATTAGCACAGTAAGGTAAATGCACCAATAGTCGTCATGTTGCAAGACTTTTTTAGACAAGAAAATATAATATAATACCTTTGGTAATTTAAATCAACAACACCTCTGTACCTAACCTCATATTCTATTCAAACACTAGGAAACTTTCAATATCGAAAGTATTCGATTTAGGAAAAAATATGTTTTGTTCTTTTAAATGTGTTTTTGCGGTAGTAATCGTCACGTAGTATTTAGATTTTTCCAATATTCATCACCGTTTGCACCAATTATCGTCACATTGTTCGTTGTCCGTATCTGCTGTTTATAATGCATTTCTGTCAATATTGTTGCATAAGGCACCGATTTATTGACATGGAGGCTACCATTTACTAATATTGCAGCACCAATAAATACCGGTATTTAAAAAAAGAAAATAAAAAATCTGCATTGGCAATTGGGAATGGCAGGTAGACATCATCATCATCATCATCATCATCATCTTGTACAGTTTCCAGCCCCAGGCTGGGTCTGTTTGGAACATAAGCCTCGCCACTTAGTTCTTTCTTCCCACCACCTCTCCGCTGTCACTCTGGTCCAGTCCTCACCTCTCTTCTTGACACATTCCTCCACTCCTTTCAGCCATCTATCTCTTGGTCTTCCCCTTGGTCGTTTCTTCTGCATCTATATCTCATGTATCTTCTTGGGAATCTTCTTCTCATCCATTCTCTTTAAGTGTCCATACCACCTCAGTCTTGATGTCTCAATCCTACCTTGCAAGGGCTCCTCTTTCACTATTTCCCTGACCTTTTCATTCCTCACCCTGTCTCTTCTTGTTATTCCGATCCTACTTCGCAGGAACTTCATTTCACCTGCCTGTATTCTGCTTATATCTCTTTTCTTCATTGTCCACGTTTCTGAAGCATAGGTCAGTATCGGGATATAGTAGCTTCTGTATAACACTTCCTTGCTTTTTTGTGGGACATCTTTATTCCACACTAAGCTCCTAATGCTTCTCAGAAATGCTTCTGCCTGTCTGCCACGTTCCGTAATCTCTTTGTCATTTCTCCCATTTTCCTCCACTATACTTCCCAAGTACTTGAGACTTTCCACCTTCTTCAACTGTCCACCTCCAAGTGTTATCCCACTCATTGGTCTGTCCTTTTTCCGGGTCGTTAACAGGATCTCACATTTACTGATGTTGAACTTCCATCCGTACTCTCCCACTGTTTCTTCCCAAGCCTTCAGTTGCTCCTGAATTTCCTCCTCCTTGTTTCCCCAGACCATGAGATCATCTGCAAACACCATTGCTTTCATCTTATCTTCTCCTATCTTTCCTGCTATCCGTGTCATTACCTCGTCCATAACCACAATAAAGAGAATGGGTGACAGCGCACTACCGTGTTTCAGGCCACTCATTTGTCTGAACCAGTCTGTTCTTTCCCCTCCAACTTTCACACAACTCACACTTCCACAATACATCTCCTTCACTCTGCCTACAGTCTCTTTTTCCACTCCCATGTATTCCATTGCTTTCCAAACCTTCTCCCTACACACACTATCATAGGCCTTTTCGATGTCCAGGAAGGCCATCAACAGATCCTCTCCAAATTCATAGTGGTGTTCCTGGGGCTGTCTCACTGAAAATATGAGATCCACAGTTGATCTCCCAGGTCTGAATCCATACTGTTCCTCTCTCAATTTTCTCTCCACTTTGGCTCGAATTCTACTTTCTAATATCTTTTCATATATCTTGGCACAGTGAGGTATGAGTGTGACACCCCTGTAATTTCTGCACTCCTTTCTGCTTCCTTTCTTAAATATTGGGACAATTAATCCTTTCTTCCAATCTTCTGGGGTCTTTTTCTCCTTCCATATCACCCTCATCACACGGTACAGCCACTGTTTCCCAACCTCCCCTGCTGCCTTCACCATTTCAACACTCAGTTCATCCACACCTGGTGCCCTTCCTCCTTTCATCTTGTCTATAGCCATTTCCAGTTCTCTCCAAGTCAGGTCCTTTTCCATGGCATGAAAAGATGAAAAGATCGTAATTCTGAACTAAACACATTTATTATAAGTTATTTTTGTATTAACTTTAAGTGCATTAGACATACAATAATAATAATATTAATAATAAGTGAAGTTCGAACAATATAACCACAAGAACGTGTATTGATCTAGGCTTCACCGACCGGTGTTCAAGAGCGAATGGCCATTTTCCGGGCTGTTATGCTGTGGTCATTTTTTTGTTTTGTTTTTGTGGGGGGAGGGGAGGCGTAGTCACATAAAATGTGAGACCAGACCATGGCATTACATAGCGTCTGCGTTGAACAGTTGCCGAGTGTCTGACAAGATAGACTGTAAGTGATTTTCCACCAAATAACTGTATATCTGAGAACCAGGTTTTAATTTGATGTTCTGTAATTGCAGCACGGCTTACTGTCAAATTTTGAGGGGTTCGTAAAGACAGACCTGGATTTATTTTTAGGAAAGATTCATACCGTTTCCTTCTTGGTCACCCATCTCTGAAAGGAAAGTCCCTCTTCAATCCTTTTGTGAGGCACTGGACGCTATTCTGCAAATCGTACTTTGTTACCGGGAACCCTGCTTTTCCTAGTGAGATTACCCATTGAACTAACACCCTTTGTTAAAAAGGAACTTGGCCCCAACTTCCTCTCTCTAATTTTTCCTTAAATTTTGTCCGAAAGGGTGTGTCTTGAAACACCATTCCTCTCTGTGGCCGTTGTAATATTCATGCCACCTCCTCAACAACCTTAATAGCACCTTCCATTTGCTGAATATCATAATTGAGAAATGTGCGTTTTGACATATTGCTTTAAAGCAAAGATTTGTCTTAGAATATACTTTTCGTCTCAAAAAAGAATCCTTTTAAACAACCTACTGAGCACTTCGGGCATGTGATGCCAAATGGCATCGCCAGTCGTTCATGGGTCAAACATGATTTTCTCAGATGTTGGTCGCTTGCCATTTTAACAAGCATTATCTGTATGTTCCAAGTTACTAACACAGATGGTGGGTGCTAGTTTTGTTGTTGCTATATAAATAATATCTTGTTTTTAATTTTCTAACATTTCCCAATGTGTACCTTGTTATCCACTTTCCTAATTTTCCTTCTGTATACAAATTTGCATTATGTTCTTCGTCTTTGGGCAACCTCTTGTAGGTTAATAAAGCTCCCTCTAAATATCATTCTTTTCATAGCATCTTATTTTCTTTCTTCCAGCTTAGTACCAGTAAATTTGATGTTTATTTTTGTTAGAATAAAGTTTGTTTGGATTTCAGGAAGGTGTTAGTATCAACCGGTCTCTGTTAACTCTTGGGCAGGTGATCTCTGCTTTGGCTGATAACACCAGCACCAAAAAGAAAGCATTTGTACCATACCGTGACTCTGTACTCACCTGGCTGCTTAGGGTGAGTACCTGCATCCTTTACTTATACCTAGGGACCTGAAATTTTAGCATCTATTTTCCTTTACATTAGCATCTATTTTTGGAAAATTAGCATCTATTTTTTGCCGGATTTTTACGGACTATATGACTTTATTGGCGACACTTGAGATACAATTTAATGTTCAAATAAAAGCATTGTAAATAACTCTGCGTTGCACTCATTCAAGTTACACCTTCTGACTGTAACAATTGTATTGTAGTGTGACAAAATACGCTCACTGTCCACATTGTTTGTTGGTGTCCACAAAATATCTAAAGAACTCTTGGCAAAATGTTCATGTTCATATTGAACAGCAGTCAAGGCACGTACTACTTCACACTCCTCATTTTGTTTTAACTGCGATTCAATAATATTCTTGAAAGAATCATAGCCCTTCCTTATTTCATGACATGGAATGTTTGTAAAGCCCGGAAGTTTTTGAATATCGGTTTCTTTGTCATTGTTCAATACCAAGTGCCAAGGATAAAATATCTGTGCTATGGCTTCAAAGTTTTTGCGATTGGGATCACTTGCCTTTAGTCTAGCAAGCTTGCTTCTAGCAGACTGAGCTACTTTTACAAACAAATCTTTCCTTGTAGCACATTCTAAGGTTGTGAGTTTAGCTAAGGCATTATCTATCGCTTCAGAATAATGGCCTTGAATTATTGCACCAAAATTAGCATCTAAGTTTTCAAGTTTGGGATAAAGCAAATGTGAGGTTGGATACTGGGACCCCTCAAGCAGATTTTCGATGTGAAATGCCATGTCCAGTGGTTCGGATTCCACGTAAAAAGGAGGTCCCGTGGCTTATGATCTACAGATTAATGGTCACGTTAAACTACAAACTTCCTTCCTTCCTTTACCCCTCAAGCAGAGTGAGAAGTTCATCAAGTTCACTAGCATGCTCTTTCACAAAAATTATTTCAGAATAAATCCTATCTACTTCTCTATCTGTCAAGCCTCGCGGAAATGTAACACCACTGTTACTAACATCTTTCATGTCAGGTAGCTTAAAAAACTCACAACATCATGAAAATAACTCGCTAAGTAAAAAACAGCTTCAAACCAGCTATTCCATCGAGTAAGTACCGGCGATGGAAAAAGTTTCGCTGCCTCTAAGTCCCCATTTTTTGACTTTAGAAAGTGCAAGTAGTTATATTTGCGCTTCCTTGTGTTTAGAAAGACCGACTTGACCATTGGTACAACCTGATTTAAATCGGACATAGCTGCTGTCCAACAATTACCAACAAGGCAAAGACTGTGTGCCCAACACTGCACATGGAGCAAATGATCCCCATTGATGATCTTCAGTGTTTCATAACAACGAGTCATATATGGAGCACTGTCACTTACAAATACTTTCACGTCATCATATTACACACTGTGATCACGCAATGAATCTAACACAGCACGGGAACAGTTTGTAGCATTTCCGGATTCAAGGTATTTCACTCCAGCAACAAATAATTTCTTCTCAATTGCTGTTGGCACTTGGAACAGTACAACAAAAACGCCGAGACCCATTCTGTCTGTGGTTTCATCACATAAAATGTTAATTTTATTCCCAACTAGAGCTTCAGTTGTTGATTTCTTGTGATCAGCTGTAACTTCTGAAAATAAAAGACGATTTGTGTTAGCCATAGGAATCCAGTGAAATTTATTTTATTTCATTTTTTAGAAGCTATGATGGACATGGCTCAAACCAAATAACAGAATTATCACATTAGCTTCTCCTATAGTAAAATAGATGGACGGGTTATGTTAGGTATTATATTATGAAGTTGGATTACCTTCACAATTTTATAGGTTAAGGTATGTCTTGGAAAGGTTATGGAAGCACTGGCTGTAAGCTTAGCCTCTACAGAAGTTGGATTAGCTTTGATTTGTATAGGTTTTATGAGCAAGAGAGAATCAAAATGCAAATGTATTTATTTAAACCGTACTTACCAGGCAAATATTTTTCGCGGAGAGTTCTCGCGTTAGGCAGCTCCCCTTGACTTGAAAATTCAGCAATCCACGCTCTTACAGTTTCATTTTCAAGCCTTTCCAAGGGAATATTTGCTTTACCAAATACTTCAACAGTTCTTTATGCGAAGTTGTCCTTGTCATGCTTCCCTCGTTTGGCACCCTGTAATCTTTCAATAACAGAGGTTTGTTTGGGTTCAGAAACTGTTGTGCATTCTCGTCGCTTCTCAACATGTTTTACAGATGTAATAAGTTTCTGAATATTGTCCTTCTCCCACCCAACACGGCAGTTACAATATTTGCAAAATACTGTTGCAGAGTCGGAACAATAAAAGCCATGATTAGCGTACTGCTGTGCTCTTTCATGAGCAGTTACAGCAGTACGTCCCATTTCTAGAAAAAACTTTGGACCTTGAAGTGCTTGAAGGTTACAAAAAGAATAAGGTTACTATTCAAGCGGCAAGCCGCAAAATTTTCCGTTGAGCGAAGTCCACGTGTTCGACAAACCACCAGTCGCCGCGATGTGCCAAGTACACAAACAAGTTTCGTTCGTCAGCTGTCTGAATAAGTTATGTATTGTAGTTGGTCTTGGTTATAGATAGTCGAAAGTTCGTATCGATACAGAAATCGATTGTTATATCGACCAATATGCGTAGCACACTGCGAGTCCGAGATGAGGTATCGCTAGCGAACGATTAGGCCAACTACTGAACATTTTCTTTTGTTTAATAAACAAATTCGCAAATAAATTAGCAAATTTAAAGTAATTTCGCTATAAAATCGCACTTATTTGGTATTTTCGCATTTTGGGTCACAATTCGCATTTTGTCGCACTTTGATTTACGCATAAAATTGGATTTTTTTCACATGAAAATTAACGTAGGCTCTGATTCTGTACGAAATTTAAAAATTCGCATTTATCGCAAATGCGATTTTTTCCGGTCCCTACCTATACCTATAGTGTATGTGGAAAATATCTTGTAAACTATGAGGTCTGGTGTTGATTTTGTTGACTTGAAAGGAGGTAATGGGATAAACCAACGAAAATAACCCAATATTGGTGAGAGACTGCTCAAAACATCCTGAGGTGATTTTTGTTTCTTGTGTTGTTGGACTTCCCTAAAAGAGTAGTATTAGTACTGTATTAGTAGAAAGAAAGCACAATTCATTTTAATCCCTTGAATGTTTTATGCCGGGATTGGCCTGTTTAGTCATCAGAAACACATCCACAGGCTGGTTTGAAAAGCTCTATGCAGGAAGAAGTATGTGTACTGAGAATCTAGTTACAGCCGCCGCCGCCGAGACATTTAAAATTATTTATGTTCGGCAATGCCGAAATGCTTCATAATGAGGCTCATTATAGTACAAGTTTTCATTATGATACAGGTTCTCCACCAATCAGAGCTCAAGATTTGCATTACGGTACAGCTGTTTGACCAATTAGGTAAGGATAGCTCTGCACCTGTGCTCAAAGCACTTGTTTCCAAAATCAAGCATGTCAGACACAAGTGACATGATTTGAAAATTGACAAGGGAAAGGATATCGGATCAACCATTGTATTTACAGTCCCAAACACAAAGACGAAATCAGCACGAATCTTTACGGTAACAGGAAAATACTATGAAATATGCTAGAAATTTATGAATTTTTCTTTTGTGAAAATTATAAAATCAATAACCCAGCACTCAGTTCAGTAAACGCAATAGGGATTTCTCATGATACTTTTCCTCCAGATGTCATGACTGTTCTATGTGGGATTTCATTGATTTGCCTTCCGTTGACATTCTATACGCATCGAATTTGAAGAATAACAAGTTGATAATACGATACATTTTAAAGTGGTTGTAACAGCCTATTGTGTGTGAATTACAAATGTTATTTGAACTAAATAACAAAATGATCCCACATAGTATCTGTGTGCTATCTGTTGGTGCTAGTTCAGGATTTCCCTATTGAAAATGAAAATCCACAGCCTGCTTCCAGTCTCCGACCGGGTCAGGAATGGAATGAATGAAGCCCCCATCTAGCGGCGAGGATATGAACTGTGCCGGCTGCCGAGGCCTGACGCACTCGTCTGGGGCAATGATTAAATGAATGACAAATGAAATGATAGTGGAGAGTGTTGCTGGAATGAAATTTGACAGGGAAAACCGGATTACCCGGAGAAAAACCTGTCTGCCTCCGTTTTGTCCAGCACAGATCTCACATGGAGTGACCGGGATTTGAACCACGGACCTAGCGGTGATAGGCCGACGTGCTGCCGCTTAAGCCACGGAGGCTTAGGATTTCCCTATTATTGTACAATAAACAATGTTTCAAAGCTTTGTAAATATGACATTGTCAAGTTCTTTGATTCTTACGGGGTGCCCAGCGCATGTGCTCTGTTCGCTAAACTCAACTGATGGAATCTCGACCGATATTTATTAATATTTATGTGCGAACATAAAATAGAGATATAATCATCATCAAACTTAAACAGTCGCATGCAACTCGCCTATAATAGTAATTAAGACACACGTATGGAAATTATAAAACTCTCTTCACTCGTTTTATAAACATACTCGTGTCTTAATTATTGCCATTATAGGCTCATTGCATAATGTGCTATTATTTTATAGATGTGAACAGTCTACTGCTAAAAGGAGCATGCAGGTTTTGAATTTTAAGTTTCTAATTAGATCTGTCAGAGATTAGGACAGTGTGCAGGATGAAGTAGTGCCTGAATTACCACTTCATGCAAGCACTACACCATAATCCAGCCTGCATACGGACAGGGAACTAATGTTGGGAGTCAACATTAGTGAGAGGAAGATTTGCTTCTGTAAGGGACCAACCACAAGTCTCTTACCGAGCTGAAAATGTCGGGAAGTGCACTTGATCAATCCAGTCCCAGGACCCGACTTAATAGCAATGACGGGCTGTTCTCTTCAAAGATGAGGCGAGGTTCTGCCTGAATTCTGCCTACGACTACATAATGGTGGAGAAAACTGTATGAAGGAAGAGTGGGTAAAAGTATTCCTGTGCGTCTTTCACTTGATGTACTGTATTCCAACATGGTCCTGTTGTGCTAAGGTTGGAATCAGTTCAGGTGCCAGGGCACACTAGTCTTGGTGGTGAGCTTTTCACACATATGCTACCAATACATTGCGGGAATCCTACAAGACCATATTTTTACCAATATGTGTTATTGAGGTCAATCTTCATTCACTGCATGTCAATATTTGAATCAGATAATAGCACAGTATTTGCATGAAGTGGGAATTCAGCTTCTAGTTTGGCCAGCATGCTACCCTCATCTCAATTCCATTGAGTGTATTTTAGGTATACTGTAGTGTGGTTTTATCGACGAGGTGTTCTTAATGAATTAAATTAACTTCAATGAACTTCTGGACATGATTTGGTGTGAAAAGGGAGCACATACCTCGAGAGCATAATTCCATTGATCAGGAGCATGGCTCAAATTTTCAAGTCTATGATTATCAAACCACACGCCTTAGTTTGTGCCATTGGGTGTCAAAAGGTATGCCATTGTGTTATCACCAGGGACCAGATTTTTTGAAAATGCATATGCGCATATCATCATCATCATCTTGCACAGTTTCCAGCCACTGGCCGGGTCTGTTTGGAACACAAGCCTCTCCAACGTCCTCCGTCCTCCCACCATCTCTCAGCCTCCACCCTTGTCCAGTCTTCTCCCCTCCTCCCCACGCTCTCCTCCACCCCCTTCAGCCACCTGTCTCTCGGTCTTCCTCTTGGTCTCTTTCCTTCCCACTTCGTCTCGAGTATCCTCCTGGGTATCCTCTTCTCCTCCATTCGTTTTACATGTCCATACCATCCAAGTCCAGACTTCTCTATACCATCCTGTAATGGTTCCTCCTTCATCAATTCTCTGGTCCTCTCATTTCTTATTCTCTCCATCCTTGCAGCTCCAATACTGCTTCTCAAGAACCTCATCTCACTGGCCTGTATTTTGCCCCTCTCCCCTCCTTCCACGACCCAGGTCTCCGAGGCACACGCCAGGATAGGGACATCTAGGGATAGGAAAATTTCGCGATCGCGAATTTCGCGAATTATTAAATGAAGTAATACACAGATGGTAATGTGTTTTAATAACCCTAAAAATGACGGGAAAAAAATGTTTTTAAAGTCGCGAAATTTCGCGAATTTCGCATGAAAACGCGAATTTTAGCTTTTTTCGTTTTTTTCTTTACAGTGCCCTTCCGATAATTCGCGGCAATTAATGCACGAATTTCCGCGAAATATTGAAAACTGTGAATTATCTACAGTAATGTTTTTAAGCCTAGCAAAGAGAAAACTATTGGTTAAAAATATTGAAATGTATTTTATGAACATGCAAAAAAATATAATACTTTATAACATAGTATTGTAAGACACACTGTGGATTTTACCAATATTAAAAACTAAGAAAAATGACATCACTTTTTGTTTCTTAGATCGTTTATTTTTTCTAATTTTAGATTGTACAATTCTGAAGAAAACAATATATGAGAACGAAAATTCATCTTGATTTTCTATATAAGAGATAAGTGTGACTATAGACACACTAGCTTGACTGTGGGAACTTTCGGGATTTCCGTTGCATCACTCCTGCATTCTATATGTACTGGATCTCAGTTTACCTCACCGACAGTCAAATTCCATACAATATCCTCATATCTGAAACCATGATTGTCTTTATCGAAGTCTAACTACTGGATGTCACTTTCTTCTGCATCTTGACATTCATCCAGGTTTTGCCCTAATGTCATCGTAGTGAGACCACCTTCCCCGTTTAAAATATCGTCATCACAGAAGCCGACAAACGATTGTCTTTGTGCGAGTGTAGTAGCGGTAATCTTCTCCCTTGACTTGACTGCATGGAGAGCATCCAACAAACACGGAAAGATTGGAAACTTAACGGTAGATAGCGGGCCTCACTTTCTGCATACAGCGATCTCGAACAATCTGGGAAGTCATCCTAGTAAGTTACAGTACTTAGTTATTGAGGTTTTAAGGACCGGAACAGCAAGGTCATCTGCCCCTTCATCCTAGTACCTACTCGACGCGTGGCGTCATATAGTCCGCCTTTCAGACATGAATATCTAGATGGCAAGTATCCAGATCAAAATGTGCCACTGTTTCCTGAACCAGTATTAACCAGGTGGTTTTCTTGGTTTCATTCTGTAGTCTACCGTATCTGTCCGAGTACTTGAAAGATATTTGTGCAATTTATGAATGAAGTAGTAGAGACTGATAACTCTGGTGTTGATTTTCTCAACAATGTTTCACATGACGAAATACTTGAGCTTCAAAGAATTTGGCACAGACATCACTGAACTCATCCCCTTATTAGAAGGCCACATCCAACTGTTCACCTTCTTGATGGACATCTACGGGGAATTCAGCAAGCCCATAAACTTGCTGTTTCTGGAAAGTACGGTACCAACATTAAGGAGCAGTTGGAGGGTTGTGGAAATGTGTTAAAAAGAGTGAAAATACATTCAGTTTTAGTAAATGCTGGGTCCCATGCTCTTGGAAAATTATTCAGCTTGAGATCCGTTGACCCTGGGAACAGGATTTACAAATGTGTGCATTTGATCCAGCAGGAATAGTGCCAATGAATATCAATGAGGACACTGCAAAGAAAATTAAGAAGTTGCCGTTCTGTGGATCACTGGAAGAAAGTGAGGTGTTAAGAGGATACAAAGAACTGCAAACTTTAATCAAGAAGCAGATGCATGACAGGACCAAGACAGACATTGTTGGAGTTTTGCAAAGAATGACATTTGTATTAAAGTTCTCAGAATCTGTGTTCAAAACCATTTGGATCCCCTGTTCAAACGCTGTGAACTTTTGTTTTTCAGCTTACACTAGCACGTTAAGTGATATGCGTCACCGTTTGTCACAAGAGAATTTGGATCTCTTCACTGAAGTATACTTTCAAGGATGACTGAAATGTGTTATGTTATGCATGTTATCCATGATATTTAAAAAATCACGCCTAAAATGTATGATTTTGAAAGTACCGAAAAGTGCACTTGAAACCACCGAATTTGCCACTTTAAAATACCGCTTTCTTCACTCTGAAAGCACCGAAAAATTCCAATCCCTAGACATAGCACGTCCGATACACGATCCCCTTGCTGTTCTGAGGGACATCCCTGCTCCACAACATGCCTCCCACACTCCTCCGAAATGCTTCTGCCTGCCTCCCCCGCTCATTTATTTCTCTATCGTTTCTTCCATTATCTTGTATCAGGCCTCCCAGATACTTGAAACTCTCCACCTTCTTCAGCAGCTCCCCACCAATTGTTATTCCTGTTGTGGTTCTTTCCTTCTTCCTTGTTGTGATCACCATCTCACTCTTATTTATGCTAAATTTCATCCCATATCCTTGTATTATTCCTTCCCACACGTCCAACTGTTCTTGTACCTCCTCCTCCCTGCCTCCCCAAATCATCAAACCATCCGCCAACACCACTGCCCTCATCCCTCCCTCCCCAATCACCTGCGCCACTCGTGCCACCATGACATCCATCACCACAATGAAAAGCAACGGTGACAGTGCACTTCCCTGCTTCAGGCCGCCTCTCTGTTCCAACCAGTCTGATCTCTCTCCTCCCACTTTCACACAGCTCACGCTTCCCTTGTACATCTCCTTTATCCTCTTTATAGTCCACTTCTCTACTCCTCTATCCTCCAGGGACCTCCATACGTTATTTCTGCATACACTGTCATATGCTTTCTCAATGTCCAGGAAGGCCATCAGTAGATCTGTTCCACACTCATAGTGCTGTTCTTGTAACTGCCTTACAGCAAAAATCAAATCCACTGTGGACCCTCCTGCTCTGAAGCCATGTTGTTTTTCCCTCATCCCTCCTTCTATCCCTGTCCCAATTCTCCTTTCCAAAACCCTCTCGTAGATCTTTGCACAATGACTCATCAGTGCCATTCCCCGATAGTTTCTGCAATCCGCTCCACCACCCCTCCTGAAGATTGGGACAATTATTCCTCTTTTCCAGTCCTCTGGGGTCCTCCCCTCCCTCCATGCTATCCCCATCACTTGGCACAACCACTGCACCCCCACCCCTCCCGCCGCTCTCACCATCCCCACACTCAACCCACCCACACCCGGCGCCCCCCCCTCCCTTCATCCCGCCCACCGCATCCTCCACCCCCCTCCATGCCAAGTCCCCCTCCGTTTGCAGCTCATCCTCCTCTTCCCCGATTTCTTCCTCCTCACCATCCCCCCCATTTGGGCTCAGAAGCCCCCCAAAATACTCCCCCCACACTCTCCTCAGCTCCTCCCCACCTTCCATCTCCCGTCCCCCCCTGCTCACCATTCCAACACAATCCTCTCATTTTTTACCATCCCATACAGGACCTTTTTTGTACCTTCACTATCCTCCTTCATCATCTTTGTCCACTCTTCCATCCACTTTCTTCTCTCCTCAGCCACTACTCTCTTCGCCTCCTTTTTTTCCTGGTACTCTTCCCTCGTCTCTACCGTCCTATTTTGATACCACCTCCTAAAGGCTCTATTCTTTTCCCTTACTATATCTTTTGTCTTCTCATTCCACCATGGTGTTTCCTTCCACCTCTTCTTACTACTTGTCCTCCCACATACTGCTTCTGCTGCACCTACTAGTGTCTTCTTAAATCTAGCCCATTCCTCTTCCACCCCTCTTTCTTCATCTGTTGGAGTAGGGAACATGCATGATCCGGGGTTTTTATTTAAAATGTGCTAATCTGATTCAAAATGTCATGCAGAATTCAAAAATATGGTCAGAATGTACGAATAATAACTCCAAACATGATAAAAATCCGAAATAAAATACGCAAAATGTCACGTGACGCGAGTACACGATCTTATTGATCTGACGTCATCGTTTATGTTGGTGGTGTTTGAGGCGGAATAAACAGATGTTGTGCTTTGAGACACAGTACTCGTATTTCTGTTATATTTTAGTGACCAGTAAACTTCGGTTCAATCTGCATTGCGTTGAGTAATTCAAAGTGTGAAGTTTTGTACTTAACATGAATTCAGCGCAGTTAGTGAGGCAGAAAGGTTATAGATGGTGTATAGTTCCAATGTGCACTAATACATCGCATGCTACTCCAGATAAGTTATTTATCAATGTTCCAAAGGACCCAAAATCTAGGAAGAAATGGATTTTGGCGTGCCGGAGAAATGTCAGTGATATATCGGAGAAGTCTACAGTCTTTTGCTGTGAAGATCATTTTAATGTAAGTTGAATTAGTTTGAAAGGACTCTTGATCATTTAACCACGTCTGCTTTTCTTGTGATTTTGAATTTGAATCTATGATACTTGAATTAAATTTTGAAATATGAAAGTAATGAACAGTCCATAAGTTAATGGAGATTATTAAAATATTCTCCAACCTAACCTAACTTTTAGAGTTTTCCATGGCCCTAATAATAGGCCTAAACCAAGGTTTCACGATCCAAATTGATTTCTCAAGTTATACCAATTTATCTTGGCATGTGACAGTTAGGTAAGTAGTTATTGAAAAGCTTACTTTTGTAAACACATTTAGGCTACAACAAAATACCAGTAGCCTACTCTAGGGCCTTTAGGCCTAATGTAACAAAAAGCAAAGTAGGCCTATGTACAGCATGAAAAAGAATTTATAAAGAACAAGTGTAGGCAACATCTGTAAAAAAAACAATGCTTGTCAGTTCGGGTGGTCTCAAGTCTTTTAAGTGAAATATGCTGATTAATAATAATAACAATAATGAATTACAATGATTTTTATTAATTACACAGCACAGTAATTTTAACAAAATACATATTCCTACATTAGGCCTACCATACTACAAATAATGGTGATGAGTTAAAAATATTGTCCTAACTTAGTTCAAGTTACAAGAAAAAAAAGGGTAAATCAATAAATAAAATCACAGCACCCAAAGACATTCCTATATTATGTGACTTAATGCCACCAAGACACTGTTCTTGCTTGATATGCTAAAACTGTGTGAAAAGCTAGATGAAGTCAAATTCATCTTCAGAAAAGTAGCACATGGTCAGCAAAGCTTGTATCATTTATGCATGAAAACTTTGTTAGGATTTTTACATTGTGCTAATCCTGTTTTTCCAGCTGGAAAATGATATGGAAAACTGGGTTAAATTCAGTATCATTGGATGTCCAATTAAAATGAAGTCTGGAGTCATCCCCCATATATTTCAATGCCAGTCAGACAGGAGGAGAACAATGATTCATTCACCAAGGCCTGCTGCTGCCAAACGTTTGCGAGCTGAGGTGATTGAAGAAGCACTTAGGTCAAAGGAAACACAAGAAATACCCCTATCACAGAACGTAGCTATGGAAAGTGATTTTGAGGGTGTAGAAGTAGATACTGGAAGTACCTTGTCTTCACAAAACTGCGAAAAGTGTACACTAAATACCAGTAGGCCTACTGGTAGTTCAGATGTTGGAATTCAAGTAAACCTAGTTCCTCATTTTAGAAGTAAGGCTATTCAAACTAAATTCCCTGTGACAAGTACTGCCTCATCTCCAATTAAAATTAAGTGTCCAATTCCACCTCCAATTGAAACAGACACTTTCGAGCAAAGCTGTAGTTCTGACTGTGAGAGTAGGGACTCCGATTTTAAAGTCGCAGATGGTGACCGTGACGAAGAACTAGATGAGGAACTTGCACATGAAATTACGTTATTAAACAAAAATGAAGTAGTCAAGGGTCGACTTGAAGTGATAAACGTAATACTAAATTGTATCTTGGTTTGCCAGAGCAAAGTTTATATGTACTGGATTTACTTGTCAAGCAAATGAACCTTGAAATGAACCACATTTTACTAACACTAAAAAAAATTAGGCTAGCTGAACCATTCTCAATTCTCGCAGATGACTTTGGAATTTCAGCCAGTTGTGCTAGTCGCATATTTTGTAAAACTGTCCCATTATTAGCACTGTGTCTTAAGGAGTTAATATTCTGGCCTGAAAGAAAGAAAATTGTAGAACTTTTGCCCATGCCTTTCAGAGCAAGATACAGTAATGTCCAGTCTATTATTGACTGTCTGGAAATAGAAATTGAGAAACCCATCCAATTCAATGCACCAAGCACTTACTTGGTCAGAATATAAGCACTGCAATACTATTAAGTACCTTATATCTTCCACACCAGATGGTTTCATTAATTTCATTTCTGAAGGGTATAGTGGTCGTATAAGTGATTCCCACTTGTTTGAAAGATGTGACTTTCTCAAAAAGCTACCTTCTGACTGTGCAGTTATGGCTGACAGGGGGTTTAAACATGTGGAACCACTTCTGATACAAAATAGATGCTCGCTGGTTCGACCACCTAGTGTAGGTAATGGAGAAAAAATATCAAAGGAAGATGTAATGCAGACCAAGAGAATAGCCAGCTTAAGAATTCATATAGAACGTTTAATTAGAAGACTAAGAGAATTCAATATGTTGAAGCCTCATGCATGTGTTGACCATAATTTAATACCAGTGATTGATGAAGTTATTGTAATAGCTAGTGCACTGATTAATTTGCAAGCACCACTGGTAAGGTATTAAGACGAGTAACTTAGACTCATTGAGAGCCTCCGTGGCTTAGGCGGCAGCACGCCGGCCTCTCACCGCTGGGTCCGTGGTTCAAATCCCGGTCACTCCATGTGAGATCTGTGCTGGACAAAACGGAGGCAGACAGGTTTTTCTCCGGGTACTCCGGTTTTCCCTGTCAAAATTTCATTCCAGCAACACTCTCCACTATCATTTCATTTCATCTGTCATTCATTTAATCACTGCCCCAGAGGAGTGCGTCAGGCCTCGGCAGCCGGCACAGTTCATATCCTCGCCGCTAGATGGGGGCTTCATTCATTCCATTCCTGACCCGGTCGGAGACTGGAAGCAGGCTGTGGATTTTCATTTTCAACTTAGACTCATTGAATCAATGAAACCATTCGTATATAGTCAGTCTGTCCATACTGTATATACCTACATGTAGGCTTACATATATATGTGTATGTAATTGTAATTGTATTTACATTTTGAAGTAAGTTAAGCCTACTTACTTTATTTTACATATTGGTGTTAATGGCACAATCTTATTTAATTTTTCTTAGGAATGTTTTCTGTGGAGCCTTTTAACACACACATGTATTACACGAAGAACAGTTTAGGCCTATTATTCTCATGTTAATCCATTTTAGTATATGGTATAATCATATAGAGTACATATGGGGAAATATAGTAGGCCTATTTTACTACAAAAGGAACTTCATAATATGAATGGGCTATGGGCTTAACACTCCTCATTAGTACTGGAAATATGCATTCTTTCCAGAACTTTTCAGCTTCATTAATGGCTCTAATAGCCAGTTCCTCATCGTATTCTACCCAAAAAATAGAAATACGCTTTGTTGCTTCAAAACTTGGATCAGCAACACAAAAAACATCCTTTTCCATTTTTGAAAAATGCATCTGCATTTGAATCTGCAGTAGGAACTTGTCACTTATTTTGCCATTGTTGACATAATTTCCTACTGAAGCTTCTCTAGCTGGAGACTTAACTTCCACAACAAAGTCCTTTCCAATGCCATCTGGTGAAGCTCCCATTACAGGATGTGATGCAGAAAGCAGGAGACCACTCTTTTGTATTTTGGTGCCAAGTAGGGCTTGTAAAGTGGCTATGACTTCAGTTTCATGTGTACATCCCCTTTTCATTGCTTTAGTCTGTGTTGTTTTCACAGCACCGATCACTCGTTCCACAAATGTCCCATCAGATGTTCTGCACCTAGTTGCTTCATGGAGCTTGGAGGCTGTGATTCTCATATATCTGAGTTCATGCCAAGCTGGATCATTATGTTGTTTCAAAGTTTGCCTTTCTGCCAACTTAATAGACTCGAAGTCCATGTTCTCTTTTGCAAATGTGAGAAAAGAATCACTATCTCCACCTCTTTCTGCAAATTTAATCGCAAGATAGTGCAATGACAGCTTCTTGATGCAGTCACTTTCAGTGAAATACCTGCACAGTTGGTTTTCAATTTTAAGCTCTTTACCTGCAACAACTACAGCATTTAAGAAGCTGCCATTAGAGTAACTACTGTCAGTTGTTACCTCAGTACTTTGCTTCTTTTTACCCAAGTCCTTTGCAGTGATAAATTTCTTCGATGTCCCAACAGCAGATAGCTCTGATTTTTTCCAGTAGCACTTCACAGATGTCGTGGCTTTCTCCTCACTTCGACGATGCTCCCACATCAGAAATGCTATTGCATGTTTACAACCACCTGTATGGAAAGAAATCAAAAGGACAGCACCTATGGATTTACATATATATGGGCAAAGGGAGAGAAACCCATAGGCTGTGTTTGTATATTGAAAATAATAACAATAAAAATTATAATGTACGAAATGATGAAATAATAAGATAATAATACAAATAATAGTATGAGAGAATTTTATATTTTCCTCTTTGGTGGTTTTATGTAGGCCTACATACTGTAGGCTATCTTCTTTTTTTTTTGTTTATATTATAATTTTTCAAACTTAAGATTACCAGTACTTGCAATTATTATTGTTATCATTTTATTTTCCTCGAAGGGGTCTACTCCTTAGCATAAGAGTTAAAATTTTTAGGCCTTAATATGCTGTTTACCAAGTTTATATAGGCTACTCACCAGATGATGCAGCACAGTCATGGCATTCTACACTATCTATGCAGGACTGTTCCTCATCTACAATTACTGTGACTGTATAATTTTTGGATCTGACCTTGTGCTCAGGACATATTTTGCATTTTACTGTGCATTTCCCACTTTGTCGCTTCTCTTGAACATACCCTATAGCGCTGTCACCATAATTTTCTCTGCCAGCACTGTAACAATAGTCAAAAAAAAGTCAACCCCTGGCACTATCCAGCCCATGATGGGCTAAGGCCGACCAAGCGACCGCTGCCCAGCCATTTGGCCTGCAGATATAGGGGTGACGCGTGATCAGCGCGTCGGGTCCCCTCGGCCGTTAATCTTGGTATTCGTGATCGGGGCGCTTTCTCACTGTCAGACAGCTACTCAATTGTCCTCACGAGGCTGAGTGCACCCCGTTCCAACCCTCACGTCAGTTTTAAAATCCCTGACGGAGCCGGGGATCGAACCCGGGGCCTCCGGGTGAGAGGCAGGCGCGCTACCCCAACACCACGGGGCCGGCAGCACTGTAACAATATTATATTTTATTGTACAATATAGATGCAAGGAAATTAACTAATGTTTCCTTTTCATTGGCCTTTGGAGGGGGAGGGCAGTTACCCCAACTAAAAATCTACCTATTTTCAAGATTGATAGATTATAGAAGCATTTATTTTTGAAATTGTACAATAATTGTACTCCTAAGCATAAGAGTTATGTTTAAAAAGTTTTTAGGCCTAAATTTGCGTTTTTTATGTTAGTTTTAGGCCCGTCCTGATCCGTACCATACCTTGGTAATGGTGAAAATTGATTGTATTTTCTAAAATGTGAACCAATCTAGAAAGAAATATGGGAAATGGGACTTCAGTGATATGTTTCTTTTCACGTTCCTTGTTATCCTAACACTAAGAGTTACAGAACGTATAAACAAGATCCCACTTACCTATTTGCTTTTGATCCGCGAATTTCTGCAGCCACAAAACAGTCATTAGTTTTCAAGAATGATGCTACCATGATGGCATCCACACATGGTAGATTGTCAGACTGTGCTCTTTTAAAGCCTTCTTCTGTCATTTTGAAATCAATTGTGGTTTTTTTTTCGCAATCACGAATAATGATTATTCGGCTTTTAGTAGCAGCAGATGCAAGATGGCTGGCGAAGCTTCATGCTGTAACGGCTTCTTTTGCTCCACGTTGAGCGTACAAATGTAATGGTTTCTCTACGTTGGGTGACAAGTGAAACGTTTCTACTAGCCCTGCCTTGCACTTTGAAATATTTACTCTGACTAAGATATGTTGTATTAATGGGCGCCAAGACCTCAACGCTATGTTGAAATCTAAATTTATATTTAACAACACCTAGCTCTGGTAGAACACCTTCAAGAATCTTTTCACTCAGATCGTGGTATGATTTGATCATTAACCCAACTAACAATTGTATCAGGAGAAGGAATTTGGTCTATATCTAATACTACCTACTGAAAGCAAAGATTGCATGGTTAAAAGAAATGAATTTATTATATAAAACAAGTGTGGCAAAAGTAATAATAATAATAAGTTTAAATTTAAATTGGAGCGTTGTGATTTGAATATTACCGCTACAGAATTACGTGGAAACGGAGTCGGATGAATTACTGATTTTACTCTTATTCCCAAGCTATGAAGTTACTGAAATACTGAATATGAAACAAAGAGACGAGAGATTACGTAGTTCTGAGTCATTCGCGCTTACCATTGGAAATTGCCGTAGCATTTCCCTCGTACTGGATGTTGAAGAGAGCCTCCCACAGCCTTCTGGACGTCGTCATCTTCTTCGTTAGTTGATGAGATACTTGTAGATATGATGATTTATGGTCCGATCACCTCGGAACCAACCACACGAGCAACCACAACGGTCAAGTTTTACAAAGATTATCGCCTGCCTCCTCGGCGCGCAAACCATATATGCACTCGTCGCCTCCCCTCTCTGGTGCCGTCTTCTTCTCGCCCGCTCTCCACTGATTGGCTGAGCCACCACGCGATACTCCCCTCCTCCGGGTCATTACACTGGGCGCGGCGATGATGTCGATTACCGGTCCAGGCCATTTCGCCTTTTCTTGATGCAGCAACCCCGCTTGCGTCACGCTTCTCGACAAGAATAAGCCTGTAGCCGAATTCCCAGTGACTCATCTCTCTCAAAAAACTCTGACAAAATCCGAAAAATTCCGTAATCATATAATTTTCTACGATAATGTTGTTCGTAATAATTTGCTTGATAGTGTTTTCTATAACATTGAAAACCTATCTATATGCTTATAATTTTATAAATAAACTCTCCAAAAAAAATCTTAATAATAATAATAATAATAAGTTAATAATAATAATAATAAGTTACATGAAAACTTCTCTTGGCTGAACAATTTGCCGCGTAAATAAATATAGAATGGCTTCCTACTGACTTAAGTCAGTGGCGTAAAATCCCCACGAAAAACACGTTACATATTCGCCTCGGATCATCGGATGATTTACCGTGACGACGGTCTATCATGCGATTATCCCAGACACGTTAATAAATCCCATCCAAAATACATATTACATAAATTAAATCACCCTAAATTACATATATATACACTCATCATTTTCTTTACGCACTTTGCGTTAAAGTCTGCTGTTATTTTGGATTGCACTGTGCAACCAGTCCAATGTTTTTCATATAGAATAATGTTCCACGGATATTTCCGCCTCTCAAATTTCTCTATGTTGGGAAAGATAGACATAAATAATGTGTGAGCACTGTATATATATAATGTCACATCACACGCATCAAAGGTGTTCGATATATATATATATATATCACCACAGAACTTCCTAATTTCACTGGAGGTCCCTTCCTTATGGTGAAATTAATCTCACTGAGCACACGATCACACTATTGTGGCAGCGCATCGTGACCATAATTCTTAATCTCTCTGTATTTTAGACACAATTAATATTGACTTCTGAAAAAAAAAAAAACAGTAAGTGCGCATTACATATAACACCAAATATTTCTGTGCCGTAATCGCCCTGTCTTCTTAAGTTCCCGTAGACCAAATTCTACAAATACTAGTTCTCAACTCAGACCAGTTCCCCTCACACAAATAATACCTTTGTACTAATTACCTTATATTACACATTTATAATTCTTACATGGCGAGGCCGTAAACAGAAATCACGTGTGCTGTTATGTATGAGTTTCATGAAGGACTGTCTCGCCTTCTGGTGGCCCATCTTTTGTCTCGTGGACGCCTTAAGCAAAAATACCCTGTTCAAGCGCTCACCCATCTCTAGGAGACAAATGGGAATTCACCAGCGCTACCAAATTCTGGCCTTGGTGTATCGAGACATTTTAGTGCTCAAGAGCATCCGACAATCCCGTCATATTTCCCTGTACCTTAAAAACTCCAAATTATTTACATACTACCCCCCTGTGTGACTTCTTATACGCCTGCCTGGAAGACCAGATCTTCCACGCACCAAATACCACACTTACTCAGTTGATAGGCTGGCTCGCCAGCTAAACACACTTACTTTATGACACATACTTTCGTAGACTATGTATATTATACGTCCCGTATAATCTGTTTCCCTTACTATCCTCCAGCACATATGCTGTTTTGCCAATACGTTTGGAAACTATAAATGGGCCCTCGTAGAGATAAAAGAACTTGGACGTGACTTTCTCTAGCTTATTTGACTGTTTCGGCACTCTAAGTAAGACTCTGTCACCCGGCTCGAATAGGTCAAATTTAGTTTCTTTTTGTTGGCGAATTCTCTTTTGTGCTGACTTAGATAAATTCTGTTTCGCCAACTGGATAATGTAATCCTTCCCCGGTTGCTTTCCCTCATTTAAACCCAACACCCTCGCTAATTCATTTTGTGGTCTCTTTCCGAAGTGAACTTCGTATGGCGTCAATTTCGTGCTCTCATGCTGGACCGAATTCAGCCAAGTCTCGACTTTGGGAAGATGTCCAACCCAAGCCGTACGCTTGTCATGCACTAGAGTCCGAAAAAGACGAGCCACTTCCCTTAATGGACGCTCTGCAGAATTACCCTGAGGGTACCTTACAGAGGAATGAACGTGTGAAATACCAGCTTCCTGCATACTGGTTCTCCATTTCTTTGCAGTAAACTGTACTGTCAGATAGTATCCTGAGAGGAAGGCCAAACTCAGGTACATACTTATTAATGATCAGACGGCTACACGCTAGTCCCGTGGCTTTCCTTAGCGGATATAGCTTGACATACTTACTAAAAGCGTCAATAACTATAAAAATGTACTCGTAGCCGTACTGTCCTTTAACGATCGGGCCAAATAAATCCACACACAGGAGTTCACCGGGACTACTGGTGAGAACTGCAGATCTCTCCCCCACTAAATATTTAACTGGATATTTGCTCCTTTGACAGGTGTCACACTTAGCTAAAATCCTCCTAACATCCCTTCCCATTTTACTCCAAATGAAGTCACGACCAATTTCATAGAAGACCTTGGCAGCACAAAAGTGTCCTAATTCCCTATGAATGAACCAAATTAGCTCCTCCCGCAAAGTAGCAGGAACACATTTTGCCCACCGATTATTCCTACATTTCCGTGCAAGAAGCCCATCCTGCATCTTGTACGTGAACCGTCCTACTTTCACATACTCTTCTTCACTTATTTCTAACCTAGCCAATGGCTCCCTTAACTTAACGTCATCACGTTGCTCCACTAGCATATTTCTCAGTGTCTGTAACGATGCCCTGTTGCTACTGTCCACACATGCACATATTAAAATACCGTCCTCTGCTTTAACCACAGGATAATCTCTACATAAATTAGTGTCCCTTGATAGCATGTCTGCAAGAATGTTATCTTTACCCTTAATATATTTTACTGTGAATTCGTATTCCTGCAGAGCAAGAATCCACCTACTAACTCTGTTAGAACTGAGTTTACAAGTCCTCATATACAGTAATGCATGGTGTTCTGTATTGATCTCAAATTTCCTCCCTACTAAATACATTCTAAATTTCCCCAAACTGAAAACAATACCTAAAAGCTCTAACTCAGTAATCGTGTATCTTTTCTCTGCTGCTGTCAGTCCTCGCGAGGCTAAAGATACAACGCACAGATTATCCTCATCATCTTTCTGACATAATACTCCAGCAATGCCTATATGTGAAGCATCAGTCATAACCACATATTCCTTATCTTTCAAAGGATATTTCAGCACTACAGCTTTCTCAAAACCTTCCCATCTCCACCGAGTCCCACTTTTAAGCAATTCCCTGAATGGTTCTACCAACCCTGAGTATTTAAGAACAAACCTCCTGAAAAAGTTGCAAATTCCCAGGTATGTTTTTAACTGTTTAACATTCTGTGGCACCTCTGCGTTAAGTATCTTATTAACCCTACTTTCCTCTGGTGTTACACCTCTACTCGACACTCTATGACCTAAAAATGTCACTTCTGACTGACAGAATGATGACTTAGACAGCTTCAAAGTGAACCCTGCCTGATCTAACTTCTGAAAAACTATATCTAAATGACGTAGATGCTCCTCAAAACTGCGTGAACTAATTACCATATCATCAATGTAAATGGTTACAAACTCTCCTGTGTCATCTCCTAATGCGATGTTTAAAGCCCTAATTAAAGCTGCTGAACTACTCTTTAACCCATAAGGTGTTCTACAAAATTGATAAAGGTTATATTTATGACTAAAAGCTGTAAATGGTCTATCTTCGTACATAAGTGGCACTTGCCAAAAACTGGAACTCAAATCTACACAAGTGAAATACTTCTTCCCCTCAAATGTTTGCATTAATTCCTCTATTGACATAGATTTCAGCAGATCTGAACTAATTCTACTGTTAACCAAACGAGCGTCTAAACAAATACGAACTGTGCCGTCGGCCTTGGGTACCGTGTTCAAAGAATTAACATATGGACTGTTAGAGTGCTCAATAATCCCATCTTCAAGCATCTGGTTAATTTGTGCCTCAACTGCACTCTGATAAGCGAAAGGTACAGGATGTTTATGTTCTGTGAATACTGACCTATCAATAACGTTCAATGAATGTGTATAGCAATTGGCCATACCAATGCGACCCTCAAAAACTCTCCTATTACACAATAACACATCATAGAGCCGAACACATTGTTCCACCTCTATATTTCCCTGAAATGCAGCATCACGTAACGAGTCCTCTAGACTACCGTTCGTAATCACACTGCCCACAAAACATGGAGAACCCCGCTCTACGGCTGGCGATATCTCATTTAAAGTACAAATCACACCTACAACACTACTTCTCTGAATATGGTCATTGAACGCTACTTCTACTTCAGAATCACCCCATTTAAATTTCAAACTCCCTACATCATAACGTAAGTTACCAGACACTCTACTTAGCCACTCTGAACCCAAGATAACACTGAATACTAAATTTGGAATTACAAGACAAATGTGCTTTTCTACATGATTATTAATTTTAATGTCTACTAAAACTTGCTTAGAAATTACTTTAGACCTCTTTCCAACAGCTGTGATAACAAAAGTGCTTTTAATTGGCATGTCCTCAAAATTTACTCCAGTTCCTTTCATTTTATCATAAAATGCACAACTTATGCAACTCTTCATACAACCACTATCAATTAAAACATCTGTGTACGCCTCGGACATGTTAAATTTAACTATGGGGCTCTTACTGACCACCTCCTGAATAATACCTTCATCATTTAGTTCAAGTAATAATTCATTTCTTACATTTAGGTCATAGGGTTCCTGTATAAGTGTATGGACAGGGCATGTTACAGACTGAGATTCTGACCTTACATCGCAGCCTGGTTCGTGTTTAAAGCATTGCTACCGCTTGGTGTACTACTCACTACTGCACTGGTCTGGTTGTTCTGGGTTGTGTTAACGGTACCTCTCTGTCCGTTATTACCATTGGGCTGATTCCCTCCTTGACCCCTGTTCTGGTTATAATTATTATTGTTATTATAGCTCCCTTGTTTACCCCTATAATCATTATTTCGGCCTTGATTTCCCCTGAAATCGTTATTTCTACCTTGGTAGTTCGTACCATACCCATTTCCTCTGTACTGGTTTTGCTGATTATTATTATTATTATTTTGGTTCCCCCTATTTTGAACGTTGGCCCCTTCGCCACTGTTCCCTTGAACTTCCTGATTCCTATTCTCATTAGGCCTGTTATTATGGTTACCCTGGTTCCTACCGAAATTCTCTCGTAACCACCTCTTCCCAGAGCATCGAATGTACTTAATAAATTTTCCACTTGTGATATAGATTTAACATTTTGGATACAGGCAGCTTCTTTGATTCGATATGGAAAATGTTTTAGTAATAGCCTGACTACATCACTTTCCTCCTTTAAACCATCCAGATATTTACACGTCAATACCTGTCCTAAAAAGTACTCGGTCATAGTGTAGTTTCCTCTCGGTTTATATTTCCCACACACAATTCCCTCACGATGCTGAGACTGAATTACCTCATTCCAAAATTTCTCACAAAATTTAACTTTAAAATCTGAAATATTCTCGAAATTGTCTCTGTAGACAGCAAACCAGTTTCTTGTCTCCCCTACAAATGCTTGCTCTAAAATCTCAACTACCTGGCACCACTCAATACTACCATCTTCCAACCTCTCCCCAAATTTATTTTCTATTGTATTTGTGAACTCCATTGGACAACCCTGCCGATTACTGAAATTTTCCTAGTTCTATTTCCCTGTGTGTGCTATTCACATAAACTGGCCTACTCTGACTATTTTCCTGCCTAATTCTAGCTTTCAACTTCTGTTCTAATTCAGCAATTTTCTCCTCAACTTTTCTTTCAATATTAGTTACAGTTAACCTAATGCTCCCTTCCGATGCTTCAACTTTACCACTTAACTGAGCTTGTTTCTCATTAATCTCATTAATGCTTTCCTTATTCCTCTCCCTTAAAGCATTAACTTCAGTGATTATTTCTGTATGTACTTTATCAATTCTTCCCCCCCAGCTGTTCTTTAACCTCTTTAGTTGCTACCTGAATTTTGTCAATTTCTCCCCCCAATTGCTTTTTGACCTGCTGTGTTTCAAGTTGCACTAGTTCTTTTAAATTTTCAGCCTGTGTACTGATTCTACTCTCTAACTTCTCCTGTACTTTTCCTAATTTTCTGTCTACATCTGCAATAATCTCTTTAGCCTTCTCTTCCATCACCCCTCTAATCTCACGTCTAATCAGTTCGAATTTATCACTAATTTCCCTACTGTTTTGTTCAAGTTTAGCATTTAAACTATCGCTCAATTCCCTATTACTCTCTTTATTTTCCCTACTATTTTGTTCGAGTTTAGCGTTATTTTGTTCAAGTTTAGCATTTAAAGCAACTGTGCTAATTTTATTTTGTTGCATAAACTGAAGAAGCAAACTCTCTAACCCTGCTTGACTGTTTTGATTACCCCCCTCAGTATCGGGATTTACCTCCGACATTCCTGTACTGCTTTCATTTCCAAGACTAGCCATACTGCTCGTATCTTCACTATCCAACTGGTGACCACTACGCAACTTCATCTCTTCCTCAACACTACCCATGCTGATACACACCGATAAATGAAAAACCCCCAAAATACAGGCACAGAAATATATACCCTTCTCCTTCCACAAATGTTATTAGGTTTTCGGTCTCACGTTGGTAGCGATAATTGTAACGGCTTCTTTTGCTCCACGTTGAGCGTACAAATGTAATGGTTTCTCTACGTTGGGTGACAAGTGAAACGTTTCTACTAGCCCTGCCTTGCACTTTGAAATATTTACTCTGACTAAGATATGTTGTATTAATGGGCGCCAAGACCTCAACGCTATGTTGAAATCTAAATTTATATTTAACAACACCTAGCTCTGGTAGAACACCTTCAAGAATCTTTTCACTCAGATCGTGGTATGATTTGATCATTAACCCAACTAACAATTGTATCAGGAGAAGGAATTTGGTCTATATCTAATGCTACCTACTGAAAGCAAAGATTGCATGGTTAAAAGAAATGAATTTATTATATAAAACAAGTGTGGCAAAAGTAATAATAATAAGTTTAAATTTAAATTGGAGCGTTGCGATTTGAATATTACCGCTAGAGAATTACGTGAAAACGGAGTCGGATGAATTACTGATTTTACTCTTATTCCCAAGCTATGAAGTTACTGAAATACTGAATATGAAACAAAGAGACGAGAGATTACGTAGTTCTGAGTCATTCGCGCTTACCATTGGAAATTGCCGTAGCATTTCCCTCGTACTGGATGTTGAAGAGAGCCTCCCACAGCCTTCTGGACGTCGTCATCTTCTTCATTAGTTGATGAGATACTTGTAGATATGATGATTTATGGTCCGATCACCTCGGAACCAACCACACGAGCAACCACAACGGTCAAGTTTTACAAAGATTATCGCCTGCCTCCTCGGCGCGCAAGCCATATATGCACTCGTCGCCTCCCCTCTCTGGTGCCGTCTTCTTCTCGCCCGCTCTCCACTGATTGGCTGAGCCACCACGCGATACTCCCCTCCTCCGGATCATTACACTCGGCGCGGCGATGATGTCGATTACCGGTCCAGGCCATTTCTCCTTTTCTTGATGCAGCAACCCCGCTTGCGTCACGCTTCTCGACAAGAATAAGCCTGTAGCCGAATTCGCAGTGACTCATCTCTCTCAACAAGCTCTAACTGACAAAATCCGAAAAATTCCGTAATCATATAATTTTCTACGATAATGTTGTTCGTAATAATTTGCTTGATAGTGTTTTCTATAACATTGAAAACCTATCTATATGCTTATAATTTTATTAAAAAAAAAACGCTCCAAAAAATATCTTAATAATAATAATAAGTTACATGAAAACTTCTCTTGGCTGAACAATTTGCTGCGTAAATAAATATAGAATGGCTTCCTACTGACTTATGTCAGTGGCGTAAAATCCCCACGAAAAACACGTTACAATGCGGTGCTAAACGGTGACGTCACATCCCGCCGCTTACGTCGCAGGACGTTTTACTCGCCTTGCGGAAAGAGACTTAAATATTTTTTTAATGACAGAAAACAAAGCAACTTATCACAATGCAATATGTTTCCATACTATTTAATGGGTGTACTTTTCAAAAATTATTTTTTTGAAAATTACGCATGTTCCCAATTCCTTCCTTTACCATTTTGAGGTACTTGACCCTTCTATCCCCTTCTTTCAGTTTCCATATTCTTATACGTCTTTCCTGGTTCTCAGTCCCTTTCTTCTCCTTACTCCCTCTCAGGTTCATTACCAGCAATCGATGGTCGCTATCCAGGTTCTCCGATGGTGTAACCTTGATGTCCGTGATGTTCTTATTTAGTTCTTTCTCTTACAGTATATAGTCGACCACCAACTTCCTGGTCAAGTCATCACTGTACCATGTGATTTTGAGGGTTTATTGGATTTTTTTGCATATTCTGAACATAACAGTATCTTTTAGCATATACACTTGAAATTAAGTATAATTTAAAACATCTTGAACAAAATAGGTTTCGCCTGCGTGTTGGACATCCCTTGTAAACAACTTTCTGAGAAACAGATAACGAGATGACAGTACTCGTACTTAACACTATTCTGCCTGGTTATTTGAAGAAGGGAATGGAGTGGGACATTCCTTTCACCATCTCGACATCCAGTAGCCCGGGGTTAGTTTTGTGAAGAGTTTCTTGAGTTAATTTGTTACTTTATTCTTAGTCTGCATATCCTTAATGGGGGCGTGGTGGCGCAGCGGTTCAGCTGTATGCCTCTCACCAAGGTGGACCGGGTTCGATTCCCGGTCAATGCATGTGAGATTTTCGAAGTGAAATGCCATGTCCTGTGGTTCGGATTCCACGTAAAAAGGAGGTCCCGTGGCTCATGATCTCGCGATTAACGGTCACGTTAAACTACAAGCTTGCTTTGCTTGCATATCCTTAACTCAAAATGCCTAAAGAGAAGAGCGGCAGAAAGTATTTATTACAACAGTGGGTTTCAGGTAATAGTGATTATTCAACTGATCGTTAGGGACTGGACATTTATGTACTGAAAACGATTAAATAAGATGTAATTTGTCTCCTAAAAACGTTAAAAAACTTGCAATTATCTATTGTGATGCTTCTTTCTGCAGTGGATGATACATGTATAAAGTGAGTGAATAAGATTACTTATTGTTAAGTGCATATTTTTCAATTTTTATTGCATATTTTCTACATTTTTAGTGCATAATTGCATGCATATTTTAATCGTTTTCAGAGCATAAATGTCCGGTCCCTAATTATCACTTGAATAAATAAACACCAGATGAACTAAATTCAGATTCTAAACAGTTTGTGTCAAATCTATAAATTAATGAAGTGAGTTTAATTTATACTAATTTATATATTTATTTAGCCTCTAGAACAGTGCTACACACCTGAGCACTGCCGGAGTAGTAGGGGAAGCTTGGAAGCGAATCAGGCTGTTTAGCTTGGCCGTGAAGGTAGGTGAAGTGGGCTGGGTATCGGCAAGACTACCAGGCCTAACCAACATGTATAGGGATGCATGCTGTCACTGAATACCATGCAACGTTTTAAAACACAGTGTTGTATTATATCTGCCTGAGTAATGAAATAATTCAGCCCTGAGGAACCTAGCATCAACAGAAATACTGTATTACTAGATTGTTTGCTTTGGTTATTTATAGGGTTGTATGATAAAGGTCATCTGCCCAGAAATGAAAAATGAAAATCCACAGCCTGCTTCCAGTCTCCGACCGGGTCAGGCATGAAACGAATGAAGCCCCCATCTAGCGGCGAGGATAGGAACTGTGCCGGCTGCCGAGGCCTGACGCACTCCTCTGGGGCAATGATTAAATGAATGACAGATGAAATGAAATGATAGTGGAGAGTGTTGCTGGAATGAAATATTGACAGGGAAAACCGGAGTACCCGGAGAAAAACCTGTCTGCCTCCGTTTTGTCCAGCACAGATCTCACATGGAGTGACCGGGATTTGAACCACGGACCCAGCGGTGAGAGGCCGGCGTGCTGCCGCCTAAGCCACGGAGGCTTAATATCTGCCCAGAAATGTTATTGGGAATTCATTTTGACATTACGGTATATTGGAATGACCTGAAAACTATTATCATCAGTTGTTTGGATGTATTAACATCTTTACAAGAGATGAAGAGCACAGAGTTAAAGTAATTCTCTAAGAACTTGCAAATCATGAATGCACCGTTTTACCAGTAAATCAAATGTCACATCTTAAGCAGAAGATGCTTAGAAGAACAATGAGTGTTTTCATTTTTCTGTGCACAAATGGCATAAAATTTATTTGTTAAACCTGGAGGCATGGTTGCTTGTTAGAATGTCATCAAACTCGTGTAACCGTTTGTGAATAACTAAGATGATCATTATAAAGCTTACAATCAATAAAACAACCTCAACACTTGTGTACATATTTTACTATACAGAAAAAGATACACCCCACAGTGTTGCCGTGCTCGTAAATCATGCACCATGGCTGCAAGGGCACTGCAACAAGTCCAGAGGTCGGAGGTCCAAATCCAGGCACTGACAGCAATATCCTGAGTATGGTTTTTCCCTGAGTTTGTCCACACTTCCTCCAGACAAAAGCCGGAATAGTACATTACTTAAAGTGCCGGGGCACCTACCTCATCCCTGTCCTGAATACACACATGCTACTACAGTCATCACAGGAATACAGGTTTTCAGACAAGTTCAACACACACCCACCTACATGGAGCTTATGACCAAACTGTCCCAAGCTCCTCAAGTAATTAACAACAGAAAAAGACACATCAAGTCGGCAAAACAGAATCATAAATCATGAACTAATAATAATGAAGTTAATGTGTTACATGTCCCTTTTAACTACTGCGACTTAAGACAGTTAGACACCGGTGTGCCACAATTCTGCCCTGAAGGGATACATCGTGACAATTCTGACACAGCTCCCTCGCATTTAAGAACCCTCAAATGCCAACTATGTCAGGAATATGAAGCTGCAAGCGCTTTTACAGAAGTTTATTTAACCACTAATAAGAAAAACAGAGGTCGAGATTAAGATGGTTTGGTCATGTGCAAAGGATGGAAATCATAATGGATGGAGCTGCAAAGAGGGAGATGGTGAGGAACCCTGACTGTATTAGATTGGTTGGAAGGCCAAAAAAGAGATGGATGGACCAAATCAGACAAGATATATGCAACATTGGACTGGATGTGGCAGAAGTAATGGAGCAGGAGAAGTGGAAGGATAGACAGCAGTGGAAGAGGCTAGTTTACAACACCTGGGTGATTGGAGTTGGACACGCATGATGATGATGATGATAAGAAAAACAGTGGCTTGATGCAAACTAGGGATTCCATTGCTTGGCTACAGAAGGTTTTCTGCCTACTGCTCAACCAGGAATGAGCACTACCTTGTTATTCTAGGTATCTTGCCTTGGTGTTCCATTGGAACAAGTGCCTGGACAAGAATGGCGAATATGTGTTGTTTCCTATGGTTAGCCCGGATTCCAATCCATCAGCTTTCTTGCGTTCCAATGGAGTTGTGTGAGGTTTCCTGAAGTTCTAGCAGTCACATCAAGTTTGTTGCAATGTAGCAGGTGCCCCTGATCCATTTTACTTCCAGGTTCGTGACAAAGTGTGCATTCTTCAGATCTCAGGATGTTGATTCGTTTCAGATGAGCTGCAAGGCAGTCATGGCCAGTGTTAAGTCTGAAGAAGACTACAGCTTCTCTTCTTGGTATTAATTTATATTGATCCCATTTAGCATCAATGTCCTTCCATAATTTGGTTTCTGCTGTTTTCTTTGCCATTTCTTCATACCTGCTTTTGATAGTATTTTTCAAGATCCTTTTTGCTGACATAAAATCAGTCTGACTGAGTTTGTTGTAGTGTGGTACCTTTTTTTGCTAATCTGTCTGCCTCTTCATTACCTGCTATTCCAACATGAGAAGGGATCCACTGAAATGAGATCTGTTTGTGGAGTCTTTGAAGGGTTTTTATCATGCAAAAAATTTCTTTCAGTTCTTTATTTTGAGGCTTATAATTTGACGAGACGGCTTGGATGGCTGCTTTTGAATCTGTAATGATAACACATTTTTGATAATCAATGTTTCTGCCTAATAACTGATGGAGTGCATGTGAAATTGCTCTTATCTCAGCATCAAAGTTTGTTTTGTTTTGTCCCCCACGGGCTCACATCTTGTGGGACGTGGGTTGGTGACCACTGGGTCCCAGCTGAGTCTGGCATTGCTTCCACTTACTTGTGCCAGCTCCTCTCAGTATTCTTTCCTGTCGACCTCACTTGGTCAACTCTTGTTCTCTTTCAACCCCGACGGTATTAGAGTATCCGAGGCCTAGGGAGTCTCTTCCTTCCCGCCTTAATTGGCACTTGTCTCATCTTTCCTGATACCCTCCTTCTGCGAGGGGTCGGCCTTCTTTTTCTTTTCCTGTTATCTCCTGCCTTCTGCTCAAGGCCCTCAAGGAGGTAGGGTGTATGTAGCCCCACCACTTCTGGTGCACCCTGGATAATGCTACACCCTCAGGGGCTCACGGCTGGTGAGTTCGGTAGTTGGCGACCCCGAGGGATTCCTGAGCTGGGTCCCGTTTTCCCCCTTTTATCCCTTACCTGTGGGGCGGACCCTCTCCTCTTTCACTTTCCTATCTGCCTTTCATGGCTCTCCTTCCTTCCAAGTCCCTCAATCTGCTTTCTTCGAGGGTTGAGGGCATTTCTTTTCCTCCTCTCCTTTATTTGCCTTATTCTCCTTTTGTTTTCCATTTCTTCTTCTAGTATATAAGTTGGTAGTTAGTTTTTAGTTATAGTTTACAGTTTCATTATCATCTTCACGATCACCCGAACCACTAGGGGCCGATAACCTAGATGTTAGGCCCCTTAAAACAACAATTATCATCATCATCATCATGGTTTGTTTTGGCCTACTGGGAAGTAGAGTGAGAAGAGAGATGAATGTATTCCTGCTCCAGTTCTATTTTCTTTGTCTTGTGAGCCATCTGTAAATATTTTTAGGCATTGATTAGACGGATATCTTTCTTCTATTGTACAGAGGGCCAGTTGTTTTAGATCATGTGGCGAATATGTTGAATAGTAATGCATATCGATGCCCTAATACTGAGTTTCTTTATATCTACCTATAAAATAAAATTTGGATGCTCCTTTGTATTTTGCTCGCTGGAAAATGGACTGGTGAGTTAAGTTAGATTTTAACTTACTTAGCTTTTAACTAAGCAAACTCTACCCGGACCTAACTGCAGTTGATTGTATGTATTTTAACGAGATATCATGGATATCAACTAGAATGGTTTGCACTAAGCTTCCAGGAGGCTCCATTTCATTTCATTGATGAGACTCTTGGCAGTATCGTTTCTCTTGGTCTGTCTCTTATTACTCAGCAGCAGAATTCTGGCCAAGTTAAACGTTTCACAAGACCTGAAATATTTTGGTGACAATGTTCTCCCCATGTTAGTTACTTCACAGAGATTTTTAGGGAAAGAGTCAAAGTGGGAATGGAGGAAATATATATTTTAGTGACGTGTTGCATCTTGTTCTTAGATATACTGTTTGCTTATTAGAAATGGTAATAATAATTAAAAGAAGAAAAAGACACATGTGCACCATATTAACTTCTAAACAAAAGCAAAATGAATTACCATACTGTACCATACTGAAGAAATGAAATGTATATTGGTATACAATTGTTAATGCATGTTTAGGCTGTTGTACAGGGCGCCCGAGAATGTTCTCCGCAGTGGGTACGTGCAGCTTCGAGTGGTTGAGTGATTTCATTGATGAGACTCGTGGCTGTCGTTTCTCTTGGTCAGTCTCTTATTACTCAGCAGCAGAATCCTTGAAAGGGGGACTCCCGCGTGTGGGCTGTCAGTGTATTGCGATAAGCGAGCGAGCCTGTATGTCTCCAGTGTGTATTGGGATAAGCGAGCGTTCAGATAGATTATTGGAAGAGTGCAACAGCATACAGGCGTTAATGTTTACTACTGAAGAGAGAGTTTTTTTGGTGGAATACGTTTTTACAGAAAATGTAAAATTATGATTTGATGGTACCATCAAACGAAAAAATACCAACCCTAGTGCAGGTTTATGCCCCACAAACAGGGTGCAAGGATGAAGAGAAACAGAAGTTCTTGGAACAGCTTGAGAACCAATTGGATAAGGAGAACATTATGATAATAGGTGACTTAAATGCTCAGGTGGGATGCAAAAGGGAGGGTGTAGAAAGAGTGATTGGCCCATTTGGTTATGGAAACAGAAATCTAGAAGGGGAAGACCTGCTTGATATGTGCAGTCGAAATAGTCTTCAAATTCAAAATACCTGGTTTAAGAAGAGAGAAAGCCATAAAGTAACTAGATACAGCTGGGATGGAAGACATAGATCAATGATAGACCTTGTAATAACAGCGGGTGAAGCAGGAAAACAAGTTGTGGATGTCAAAGTCGTTCCCAGTGAAAGTCTCGACAGTGACCATAGGCTTGTTCTAGTTAGTATAACTGGTGTTAAACTGATTAATTATAAGATGGAAAAGAAACAAAAGATCAAGGTCTGGGAGCTGGAGAAATCTGATAAACGTGAGGAATTTCAGAGAAGAATTTTAGGAAAAGTTCCAAAAACTGATACCAAAAGTGCAGAGGAAGAGTGGCAAAATTTTCGAAATGTCTTAGTTGAAGAAGCTAGAGAATTATGTGGCGAAACAAGTAGTAAAGTTCGACATAAAGAGACTGCCTGGTGGAATAAGGAAGTCAAGACAATAATTCAATTAAGGAACAAAGTAAAGAAAAAATTAGAAGTGGAGAGACAAAAGAATGACAGAATCATCATCTTGCACAGTTTCCAGCCACTGGCCGGGTCTGTTTGGAACACAAGCCTCTCCAACGTCTTCTGTCTTCCCACCATCTCTCAGCCTCCACCCTTGTCCAGTCTTCTCCTCTCTTCTTCACGCTTTCTTCCACCCCCTTCAGCCACCTGTCTCTCGGTCTCTTTCCTTCCCACTTCGTCTCGTGTATCCTCCTGGGTATCCTCTTCTCCTCCATTCGTTTTACATGTCCATACCATCTAAGTCTAGACTTCTCTATACCATCCTGTAATGGTTCCTCCTTCATTAATTCTCTGGTCCTCTCATTTCTTATTCTGTCCATCTTTGTAGCTCCAATACTGCCTCTCAAGAACCTCATCTCACTGGCCTGTATTTTGCTCTTCTCCCTTCCTTTCATAACCCAGGTCTCCGAGGCATACGTCAGGATAGGGACATAGTACGTCCGATGTATGATCTTTTTGCTGTTCTGAGGGACATCCTTGCTCCATAACATGCTTCTCACACTCCTCCGAAATGCTTCTGCCTGCCTCCCCCGCTCATTTATTTCTCTATCGTTTCTTCCATTCTCTTGTATCAGGCTTCCTAGATACTTGAAACTCTCCACTTTCTTCAGCTGTTCCCCACCAATTGTTATTCCCGTTGTGGTTCTTTCCTTCTTCCTTGTTGTGATCACCATCTCACTCTTATTTATGCTAAATTTCATCCCATATCCTTGTATTATTCCTTCCCACACGTCCAACTGTTCCTGTACCTCCTCCTCCTTGTTTCCCCAAATCATCAAATCATCTGCAAACACCATTGCTTTCATCTTTCCTTCCCCAATTACTTGTGCCACTCGGGTCATTATGTCATCCATCACCACAATGAAAAGTAACGGTGACAAGGCACTTCCTTGTTTCAGGCCGTTTCTCTGTTCCAACCAGTCTGATCTCTCTCCTCCCACTTTCACACAGCTCACGCTTCCCTTGTACATCTCCTTTATCCTCTTTATAGTCCATTTCTCTACTCCTCTATCCTCCAGGGACTTCCACACTTTGTTTCTGCATACACTGTCATATGCTTTCTCAATATCCAGGAAGGCCATCAGTAGATCTGTTCCATACTCATAGTGCTGTTCTTGTAACTGCCTTACAGCAAAAATCAAATCCACTGTGGACCTTCCTGCTCTGAAGCCATGTTGTTCTTCCCTCATCCCTCCTTCTATCCTTGTCCTAATTCTCTTTTCCAAAACTTTCTCGAAGATCTTTGCACAATGACTCATCAGTGTTATTCCCCGATAGTTTCTGCAATCTACAGGAACCCTGAAAAGTGACGGCTAACGGGGCTCTGGTGAAGCTACGATAGGCCCAGCAAGCCAGTAGTGGATGATACCAAATGCTTTCAAAAATGGAACGAGCCTCGGAATGACAGAAATGAGGATAAAATCATATCACTTGCTCAAGAATATCGAGAGCACAAATTAAGAGTTAAAAGCATAATTAATGAGGAGAAGGATAAGATTTGGGATGAATTTGCAAAGAAACTGGAGGAAGATACACAAGGTAATAAGAAATTATTATATAAAACTGTGAAAAACAATAAAAGACATCAGGAATCAGTTACAGCTTTGGAAGGAAATAATGGAGAAGTGATAAGAAGCATAAATGAAATCAGGAAATTAATGGGACAGTATTTTGATCAACTGTTAAATGATGCATCTAATGATGACAGTGGGGACACGAACAACAATTTAGGGGCCAATGATGAAAACCACCAAGAACCACCCCCAACCTGGTCTGAAGAAGCTTTAAAAGCGATGATCAAAGGGAAATCCACTGGAGCTGATGAAGTAAGTTCAGACATGATAAAAGCAGCAGGAATTAATGGGATACATTGGTTGTACAGAGTATTACATGCTATATGGAAGGACAATAAGATCCCTGATGACTGGTCTAAAGGTGTAATAGTGCCATTGTTTAAAAAAGGAAACCGGAAAAAGTGTGAGAACTATCGTGGAATTACTTTGTTATCCCATGGTCTAAAGATCTTGGAAAAAATAATTGCAAAAAGACTATGCAGACACTTAGAAAAGGCTTTAGAAGAAGAACAACATGGCTTTAGACCAGGAAGGAGTACTATTGACTTGATCTTTGCTGCAAGAATGCTTACTGAGAAACATCTTGAAAAAGGGAAAGAATTAGTAATGGTATTTCTAGATATAGAAAAAGCTTATGATAGCATTGCAAGATCAAAAATTTGGGAATGTTTAGAAAGGCACAATGTCCCAAAAGGCTTGATAAACAAGATCAAAATGCTGTATGAGAACACAAGGGCATGTGTAAGAATAGGTAATGGGGAAAGCAGATGGTTCACAACAAAACAAGGAGTCCAACAAGGAAGTTCACTGTCTCCATTACTATTCATCACAGTGATGGACATAATCCTGAAGAGGATAAAAGAAGAACAGGGTAATGAAACAAATGCCCTTGTCTTTGCAGATGACGTCATGATTTGGGGAGAAAGTGCCAGAGAGGTACAAGAAAAACTGGATTCATGGGACAAGCTGTTCAAGGAGTATGGGTTGAAAATAAGCCAAAGTAAGACAGTAGTGATGACAACAGGACTGTCTAATGCAACCATTTACCTGAATAATCAGCCTCTACAAATTGTTGATCAATTTAAATATCTTGGTAGCGCAGTGTGTAAGGATAAAAACAACAACAGTGAAGTAACAAATAGAACTAGTAATGCAGCCTCCTTCTATGCACAAGTTAGAACACTACTGTGGGATAATAAAGTGCCCAGGAAGTGTAAACATGTACTGTTTAAGACATACTACATCCCAATTCTAACTTACGGAGTAGAAACATGCACCCTGTCCAGAAGAGAAGAAAGTAGGATTCAGGCATCCGAAATGAAGTTTATAAGAACAATGCTTCAAAGGACAAGGAGAGACAAAGTAAGGAACGAAACAAACAGGACAGTGGCTGGCATAGATATCAGTGCTACAAAATATTTGCAGAAGCAACGATTAGGATGGTATGGGCATCTTCAAAGAATGGGAGATGAGAGGACACCAAAAGCTTATTTCAACAAGATTATCCCAGGAAAAAGACCAGTAGGAAGACCAAAGAAGAAATGGTTGGACCAAATCAAGGATGATCTTGAAGACAAAGGGCTAGACTGGAGAAGGACCCATGAAGACCAACTATTCATGGACAGGAAAAGGTGGCGAGGGATCGTTAACAGCACCCGGGCGACTGGAGCTGGAATTTGATGATGATGATGATGATGATTTCAGGCAAGGTTTCCTAATTCAAAGTGTCCAAACTGTGATACCGTTCGGGATTTGGTAAGTAAATTTCGTGTGACTGGCTCAGTTCACTATGTACCGGTATCAGGTAGGCCTACGCTTTTAACAGATGAAAAACTTGATGAAATCTCCGATATAATGCTGCGTAGTCCAAGTAAATCAACACGAAAATTAGCTCAACAAACAGGAATCTCTAAGTTGAGAGCACATAAAACTGTAAGAGACAAGCTTCAGTTGTTCCCTTATAAAGTTAGCGTGGTTCATGAATTAAAACAAACTGATTACGGAAAAAGAGTGATGTACTGTGAATGGTTCCAGCATCTGTTATGAATGGCTGTGGTGGGTACAAAGTTTACTGTTTATTTGTTATGATGCAAGCGGCAGCCGTGCTACCAACGTAACGGCTGTAGCTAGCTCTCGCAGACGCATGTAGGCGCTGCGAAGAACATTCCCGGTCTCACTGTATTTTTACATGCATATTTGAAAGTTTTTTTTTTGTCCGGATAATTCTCGTTTGTTGTCAGACCTTGATTGAAAATTGCATTGGTTCTATAAGCATTTTATTTTCTTGGTATTTGTATTTGGACAAGAGATTCTATTTTTATCCATTGTTGGGATGAATACATAAACATCAGTGTTATAAGTTAGCCCTACATTGTGAACAACATTTTGAAAATGAAATAATCTGGCAAGAATGCATGATCCTGCTAAACTTAGAGAATAGTTCTTAAATTCACAGTTGATAGAAATAACTTGACGTAAACAAACTTCTCACATAATATTCATTTAATAAATATTCAGTATGAGAATCAAAATAATACTGTGCTTAAATACTTATTTACTAATAATGAAATACATATTAATAACTAGTGTATCAAATCTTTTGTCTTCTCATGTACAGCTGTCATTTTCTGTACCAAGTATGACGATGTAAAATGTTACAAGCTTGTAAGATGTGAGCATATTCTGCTTCATATGCCTGTTGTGTTATCTGAAGTTTTGGGACCCAAACTGCACTTTGCTGCTGGCTTCTACTATGATATCACACAATGTAGGTCACTTCCTCAATGCATCATATCTGTGTAATATGTAAAAAGAGGTGGACATATAATAATTCTTCTACTACATTTACATGAAGGTCCACAGGTTTCACAGCATCCATGTGTGGTACACATTCTGCATGGCTTCTTTACTGGGGTTGAGTTGGATTGACAGCTTCCTGAAACAGAAGAGAAGTAATAAAGAGTTTACAAAAGTGAACTTATCACAAAGTTTGGATAATTATATGTAGGTTATTGATAGTGTAGGAAAGGAGCTTTGTAGAGGCAGATGACCTCTGTATTCTACCCCTATAAATAACATTCACAGCTACCACTAAAGCAGATTTACTTTTTAGTTTCCTTGTTTAAAACTCCTGTTTTATAAAGCATTTATTTTATTTCAAGACACTTATTATTTCTTGAACTAAATCACAGGAGTATTCAAGGTCATTCAGTAACTTATGTACTTTGCCTATTGATAGTTATACCATGACGAATAGTAATAAACGGTGTCATCACTCCGCTCTCTTAACATTGTCGTTCATGGCCCCGCCAGTGTGTGGCGCAGAAGTCGCTCCGCACATCAACATGTGCGAAACCCAGGAGATTAGTACGATAATATCCTGCGCGTGAGAAGTCATATATGCGAGGTAATATATTTTTTTGTAATATTTATGAATGTGCATGGCTGTGCAGTGCCTTGTGTGTGCAAACAACTAAATTTTCTACTGCTTCGAGAAAATGTCGTACTGTTTTGTTCCTGGATGTAAATCGCATTATGGAAGAAAAGCTGATGGTAAGTTAGACCTTTTTTCACATCGCCAAAAGAAACAAATCTGTTTGCGAAATGGGCGAGTGTTATTCCACGGAAAGATAAGCGATTGTCGATCAAATGTAGAATATGTGACGTGGATTTTTTGGAAAATTTCATTATAATTATACTGTTTGTTGGTGATCTGTGAGAACGTGGAACTTCCTCGTATGAAGTGGAAATTAAAACCAGGTTCAGTACCTCACATTTTTCCAAATTTACCGAAATATCTATCCACTGATGTGAAATCACAAGAGGCGCCCAGCAGGAAACAATTCAGCTAAGGATTGGTAAGGAAGCGGCCGTGGCACTAAGTTACGAATTGTCCCAGCATTTGCCTGGAGTAGAAGTGGGAAACCACTTCCAGATGGCTGAGGAGGGAATCGAACCCTCCTCTTCTCAGTTTGCCTCACGAGGTTGAGTATATTCCGTTCCAGCCCCCACACCAGAGTCAAAATTTCTTGGCAGAGCCGGGGCCTCCGGGGCGACAGCCAAGAGTGCTAGTTGCCACACCACGAGGTAGAGGGCGCCAGGAAATGTTCTCTGCAGTGCCTGCAAGCTACTGCAAGAGATTGTCACCAGTTATGTTAGCAGCATGGCTGTTGCTTGTATCATAACAAACAGTAAACTTTGTACTCACCACAGCCATTCATAACATACTGTTGCACTCTTCCAATAATCTAACTATACGCACTGACGATTTCGACAGTCCACAGCCCACACATGTGGTCTTCACCCTATCAAGGACACTGTGCTGCCAACTAAACTGATGACGCAACCTCTCACAGCTGCACATGGGCACTGCGGAGAACATTTCCTGGCGCCCTGTACTTCATTTGAGAAAAGTGTCAGTGTTATTTGCAATCTGATGTTTGTTTTATTTGCTCCAAGTGACAAGCTCTGTTTAAAAATTTTCTTTTATAGCCTAGTTGTTGCTTATTTTAGGGGCTGTGTCATCGTGGTCATATAATACTGTGTATTTGGGTGTGTGTGGAATTTGTGTGATAACCTGTGGTATTCTATGGCTGTACTAGTGTATTTGTAAATTGGGATTAGTATTGGGAAGGAGGTGGCCATGGCCATAAATTAGAAACCAACCCAGCATTTGCTTGGAGTAGAAGTGGGGAGACCACGGAAAACCACTTCCAGGGTGGCTGAGGTGGGAATCGAACATCCTCTTCTCAGTGTTGCCTCACGAGGCTGAGTGTAGACTACTCCATTCCAGCCCTCACACGAGAATTAAAATTTCTTGCCAGGGTCGGGGATCGAACCCAGACCTCCAAGGCGACAGCCAAAAATGCTAGTCACAACACCTCGAGGTGGTCCTATTCTCTTATAATTAGGTACGGTAATGCACAATATTGTTTTTGCTTTTCGTAGTGGTTCATTTTATATCGTATTTTGTCTTATTCAATTAGGCGGGCGGGTTTGCGGAACGCTGTTTGTCGCGCTGGGTCTGGTGGCCCCATGCTACTGGTTATCAGCAACCGTTCATTATTTCAACTTAATATTCCCTGCCTATATGGTAGTTCGTATTTTCAACAATTAATTCCAGTATTTCATCTCTAGCAGAAAGATTCCGACATTCAAATTCAGTTCTAGTATTCTTACTATTCCTTACAACACCAGGTTGTTTTGTCGGAATATTGTTGGGCCGTGCCTGAGTAACCTTCCGTGGTTCCTAGTTCTACTTCATACTATCCTTGCCTAAAATGAAAAAAAATATATAATCCGACATAATTATAGGCCTAAAGTAATAATAGTTGTTGTTGATTCTTTAGGGTCTTTGCTACATCGTGGTCATGTAGCACTGTGTACTTGGGGTGTGTGTAGAATTTGCTTGATAACCTGTCACTGCGATGTCTGTACTAGTGTGTGTATTTGTAATTGAGATAGGATTTGGGTAGGAAGCGGCCGTGACCTTCAGTTAGGTACCATCCAAGTATTTGCCTGGAATAGAAGTGAGAAACTACGGAAAACCACTTCCAGGATGACTGAGGTAGGAGTCGAGCGCGCCTCTTGTCAGTTTTGCCTCACGAGGCTGAGTGAACACCGTTCCAGCCCTCAGACCAGAATTGAATTTCTTACCAGAGCTGGGAATTGAACCCGGTGATAGCTTATAGCTTAGAAACCTATACCCAATCCAAGAGAAATAACAGCAAACTACAGGCGGTGGGGATGAAGTTTTTAAGAACTATGATTCAGAAGACAAGGAGGGACAAAATAAAAAATGATGAGATACGCCATCTTGTTCAATTAGAACAATCTCTTAATGAGATCTATGTTGAAGCCAGGCTGAAATGGTTGGGTCATCTCAAAAGAATGGACACACAAAGAACAGCTAGAGTGTGGTTTGAGAAAGAACTGAAAGGCAAGAGACCAAGAGGTCGACCAAGGAAGAGATGGATCGACCAGGTTAGAAATGATCTTGCAGGGAGAGGTCTAGATTTGCAGCAGGTCGTGGAAGGGGATACATTCTAGGAGAGAACTAAATGGAGAGCGCTCATTCACCATACCCGGGAAACTGGAGCCGGTTCATGATGATGGTGATGATGATAGCAAAGAATGAGGTGGACATATAATAATAATAATGATGGCCTACCTACCAATAAAATAAACTGCCATCCAATTCTTTGCTTCCTTTACCACCCTCCTGATCAATATTATGGTCAGTATTCGAGTCTTCAGATCTTGGGCCTGTTCCACGAATGAACTTTGCAACTTTTCACCTTGCACTTGCACTTTCCAGTTCAGATTTTGTTCCACCATCACTTTTCAGATTTGTCTTGCAAAATGAAAAGTGAAAAGTTAGAAATCTTTTCACTTTTGAAGCCTGGTATGTTCCTCCATCGGTGCAGAAATGCAAAGTGAAAAGGAATGAAGCGAACAGTTTTCAGAAATCTTTGCAAAGGGACGATTCCCTTTTCAGCTGTTCATGAACAAGTCTCTACACTAGTTTCTCAGCGCAGAATTTGGTTTAGTGTTATAAATATGTTACGACGAGAGCTTTTGTTATCATCAAGTGAGGATAGTGATGAAGAATCCAAAAAGAGGACTTACAAAGACAGGATGAATTTTCATAACCTCACTTCGGTGGAATTTCGTGAGTGTTTTCATATTACCCCAATACAAGCTGACTATATTCTTGAAATAATTGGCCATTTATTGAAACCTGCAACAAAAGGAAGTCTATCTCTTTCCGAAAAGGAACAAATTCTTATATGCTTGCATTGGTTAGGAAATGGTGCCCAGCACGGTAATAGCAGCAATGCATGATACATCAAAATCAGCTATTAGCAGAACTGTTACAAAAGTCCTCAAGTTCACCACAAAAATAATAAAGCATAAATCATGGAGTATTATACAGTTTAGTTAGTTAGTTATTGTTGTTTTAAGGGGTGGAACTACGAGGTCATCTGCCCATATATTATACAGTTTGTTCATGGATCAAACATGATCGGATCATTCCTACGCCAAGACTTTTCACTTTGCAAAGAAATGGAAAAGAAATACATAGATCATGGTGGAACAGAAAGACTTTGCACTATGCAAGAATTGAAAAGTGCAAAGTGAAAAGCTGCAAAGTTCATTCGTGGAACAGGCCCCTTGTTTCAACTTTATCTTCAGTATCAGAGTCACCAATTTTTTGGAAATTATCAGCTAGTGGTTCATTATCTTTCACCAGAACGCAACACACTTCATCTACATCCTTAGGTTTTCGTAAGGCGTAATCTCTTTACTGATATTCACTAAGGCAGAGTACCAAACCAAATAACCACTATAACAGCACAGATGCAACTCACTGACAATGTTATATCATTGGGTGCGCTTAAGCTATCAAACAAACATGACAAACGTTACACGTGTGGAGCTTTTTTCAGGCTCATCATTTCACAACTCCAGGAAAATGCTTACTAAGGTATGGTATAAGATGTCACAAGATGGTAAGATCATAACTTGAACTGTTGGCTTGATATTAAAGCTAAAACGAACCATGGAGCTGTCAGACCCATGCACGATAACAGAGGGTTTTAAAAGATATTTCTACACAGGGACTGCAAATAATAATACAGTAAAATCTGCCTTTATAAACCGGAAACCTGGACAAACGGAAAACAGAATTCGGAACGGAGGTATTTCCTATGTAAAATGACACTGTAAACCGGAAAACTGCCTAACGCGGAAACGGAAGGAAATTTCGGAACTGAAGGCGTAAATAACCTGACTAAGATCTTCTCCATAATACAAAGCTATGTACAGTACTATATTTTGAGCACGACTGTACTTGCACCAAAGTTCTAGGAAACATTAATGACTGAAGACATTCAAAGTGCTGTTGATATAGCTGCCAAAAACAACAGTTGCGAAGTCATGGAAGAAATGGACAACGACGACGATGATGAAGGCAACGAAAGGGCTAAACATTCACACTTTTGGAGAAGCACTATCTGTTGTGAGTGACCTTCAGGAATTTGCAGCTTCCAAGAATGTTCCAGAACTCCTGGAGTTAATGCAGGATGCATGGAGATCATACAACGTTCTCTTGTAAAGGAGTCTCGACAATGCACTTTGAAAGACATGTGGAAACAAAGAAACAAGCAGAGAAACTGAAATTTTTGTACGTAAGTAGAAAATATAGTGTAATACAAGTGAACCTATTTTCGCTTTTTATTTGCAGACCTACATTTTAAATTATTCATTGTAATCCTATGCAATAATACAGTATTTCCTTGGAAGTGTATTTTGTCTTATTGAAGCTCAACCCTTTGTAAAACGGAAACCTGTGAAAATGGAAAAATAAATCCGGAACGATTACGTTCCGCTTTAGGCAGGTTCTACTGTAATAACTTTTTTGACAGTATTATAAGTCTAAACAAACAATTTGTTGAAATCAGCGCAAACACGGCCTTCGTAAAGAGGGTTAGTTAGGCCGCGGTGTATTCCACTTTTGAACAGCTGACTATGTAGCATTGATTCAAGATAAAAGGGTAAAGAATCTCCACCCAATCAATACTTTTTTTTTTAACTTAAAAAAGTTTATTATTATTTGTTCATATTAGGGACATGTTTCGAGTAATATATACTCTTCTTCAGCCTTATACAATTGATCATTATCTACTTATCTAAGACATTTTTCAAGTAAGATACATGCACACTAAAACATTTCCATTGCAAACAACATAACTAAAATATACATTAAAACTTGGATTAAAACATTAAGACATATTTGGAACTTTGTTCCCATTTTTTGTACTGTATACAGGTCTGATTGGCCAAGCTATGAAAGCTTATTTGGAGATGCTAAGCTGATGAGAGGTCCTGGTATCACCCCCATCCAGCTTGTGCATGTTAGGTGATGATGGACTGTAGATGGCTCTGTTGCGTGAGATTCTGTGACTGCCGCGTCATACGGATAGCTGTTAATTAACTTGGTAAGGCGATCCTGCCTAGGTTGCGTGTTTTGTTTTTTACTGTAAAAAATACACACACATACTGATGTCAGGTTTTCTCCACTTATTACAGCATCCAGGCAGGAGAGTTTTTCCACTGTAGACCTTGTAAGCCATTTTCTATGCCGTCATTTAGTAAGTTTCCCATTTAATTATTATTTTTACTCTAACCTCCTTCTCAAACACACTTTCCGGTTTTCAAACTTTTTTTTTTCTTTTCAAAACTTTCCTTTCCACCTGCTATGTGAATTGCGTTGTTCTTCTAACATGGGAACAGCCTACTCGTCATCACCGATATCGTCCAAATTTATGGTATATGCAGGACTTGACCAGAAATGAAAGTGACAGAATTGGGAGCTCCAGATGGCCAAGCGTTCAGAAAATATTGCATTTTTGTGCGGGTCGGGCGAGGCGTGAGCCACCTATATTAGAGTAGTTTTCAGGCAGAGGTTGGCGCAGTGGAAAGATTACAGAACAGTAATCCGAGGGTCGTGGGGTCGAGTTCCTATGTGGTATCTTTTTTGTCTTGGTTTTATTTTCAATTTGTACGTTAAACTGTAAAAATGTTCAATATATTGTATCTACCGGTATTAATATTTGCATAAAAGTCATGAAACGGAAAGGTAAAGAAAAATGCTGCGGTAGTTGCCATCGTACTCGTACGCCATTGGATGTCAATGGTTGGGGTTCAGATGCTGCGGGACCTTCTCGTTCTTCCTCCTGTTGGTTTGATGACGGCCTTTGGTTGCTTCTTCTCGCCCTTTTTTCAGGTGTCATTTTCTTTCACTCTTTTGTAGAATTTTTGTATCACATGTGTTACACAGCTTATCGAAGGATTAAAAATACTTTTGAGGAAAAGAAGACTAAGTGCTGTAATATTAAGGACACAGATGGAAAGCCTCTAACAGATAGGGAAGAAAAGGTTGAGAGATGGAAATCTTACATGGAGTGTTTGTATAAGGGAAAGGAGATTGAGAATTATGTAATGTAAAGGGAATAGGAAATTGATGAGGATGCGAAAGAAGATTTAATATTTAGATCAGAATTTGACAGAGCATTGGAAGAGTCAAGCAGGAACAAAGCACCAGGCATACATAATAAAACCGATGAGTTGCTATGCTGTATAGGTGATGATGGTCTGATATGGTTATTTCACTTGGTGTGTAGGATTTATGAGACAGGTAAGGTCCCCTCTGATTTCAAGAAGAATGTTATCATCCCTATACCGAAGAAAACAGGAGCTGACAGATGTGAAGATTACCGTACAATCAGCATGATCACTCATGCTTCAAAGATCCTGATTAGAATAATTTACAAGAGGTTGGAAAGCCAGATAGAAACGGAGTTGGGTGAAGACCAGATTGGTTTCAGGAGAAATGTAGGAACAAGGGAAGCTGTACTAAGTCTTAGGCTGATTTTGGAAGGTAGAATAAGGAAAGATAAGGGAACATTCATGGAATTTGTAGACTTAAAACAATTGGAATAAAGTACAGAGATAGGAGGGTGATCTACAATCTGTACAGAAACCAGACAGCAGTCATTCAAGCTGAAGGACATGAGAGAGAAGCTGGTATTCAGAAAGGTGTAAGGCAAGGCTGCAACTAATCAACCATACCTTTCAATCTTTACATTGAACAAGCGATGAAGGAAATCGGAGAAAAATTTAAGGTTGAAGTGGAGATTCAAGGAGAAATAATTTCAAGTCTGATATTTGCTGATGACATTGTCATCTTGGCCGTTGAGTTTTTGAATGGTGTGGACTTCGTCTAGAGGAAAGAATTCATGATGAAAATTAATAAATATTAAACAAAAATATTGGAATGCAGCCAATATAAATCAGAAACCTCTATGGACATCAAATTGGCCGGTGAAAAGTTAAAGGAAGCAGGAGACTTCTGTTACTTAAGAAGCAAAATAACCAGTGATGTACGAAGCAAAGAGGATATAAAAAGTAGGTTGTCTCTGGCAAGGAAAGCATTTCTACAGAAAAGGTATCTGTGATACCGAATATAGATTTAGGTATTAAGAAGTCATTTTTGAAAGCCTTTGTCTGGAGCGTCGCACTCTATGGAAGTAAAACTTAGACTATTGGTGCAGCAGAGAAGAGGAGAATTGAAGCGTTTGAAATGTGGTGTTACAGGAGAATGATGAAGATCAGATATACTCTGAATTACCAATAAATCTCACTGACAGCTGTCAAAGCTAGCACGTGAGGAAATGCTGCGTTGCCACTGAGGCAGATCATGACTCATCTCATAACATTCCAAGAGACTTGCAGGAAGACACAAATACTGGGTAAGTTAGCTCCCCTGCCTGGCGCTCTAATGACCGTGACGAGTGAAGACACACTGAGTCAAACCATGTGCTTACTGCTGTGTTGGCATACGTTGCAACATTGCTCACTGTTGCCATGGAGACCGTTACCCCCTCACGTCTCCACTCCTCACCTCACCCAGCAAGCAGATGACAGTTTTCACCGAGCATCTTTCGTAAATCAGAGTATAGGTAGATAGGGTTACAAATGAAGAGGTATTAAGCCGAGTGGGAGAGGAGAGCTGTTTCTGGCGACTGATAATGAAGAGAAGAGATAGGTTGGTATGACACATACTAAGACACCCAGGAATAGCAAGCTTAGTTATGAAAGGAAGGGTCGAGGACAAGAACTGTAGGAGTAGACCAAGGTTAGAATATGTTAAACAGATTGCCTCGGATGTATGATGTGGTAGCTATGTAGAGATGAAACGATTAGCTCAGGACAGGGAGGCATGGAGTACTGCATCAAACCAGTCAAAAGACTGAAGACTCAAACAACAACAAAGGTTTGTACTTTGATGGAAGAAAAGTTACAACCTTAACAAGGAAGAACACAAACATCGGTTTTACCAAAGAGTAAAAAATTAAGAGCACGTGGTCTTAGTTGAACCATGCACTGTATACAGTACTTGAAATATGAAACACCTGTATCTGGAAGTGCAAAGGACAGCATCTCACATATTTTCAAGGAAGAGGAATATGGTTTGTAATCACTAATCACCCTCTATTACCAAAGGAGCAAGACACTTTTGGTAAATAGCAGAACTCGACTGTTTCCTTCCACAGCATTTGAAAGAAGTTGTATATAAAGTAATTCAACAAAATACTCTCTGGGCCCACCAAGAGAATGTATTACTCTCAGTGGTTATGGATCCTAAGCCCGAAATATGAAGTCTCGGTCAGCGAAGGGTTTAAAAAGGAAGATCTTTGGTAAAAGGTAAAAAAAAAACATAGTTTCATATTGTCCATCATCAATTTTGATGCAGAAGACTATACTCTGTACACTTGGAGAAAGGGATTGACATTTGGCCGGAAATTCCACGTCAGCCATCACCCCTCTACCTCTTGACCAATTAATGTTTACATAGTTGTCATAATACTCTGCATTGCAATATTACAGCCCACGTGCTTCAATGTCTGGTACAGTTTGGCAACCTCGTTCTCAGACCCCATGGCGAGACAAGAACTGTCAATCGCATTCGCCCAGCCTACCGAGTATAGTCTGACTGATAGAGCGGTCCTCCATCACATCTTGTGAGTCACCTTGAACAAGATATCTAACAATGGAAGAAGTATAGTAGAAGCGAAGAGCATTTGCAGACGAACAAGTACAATGATATCCATGTCACACACAGGACGTGTAAAGGTTAGTCAAGCTTGTCACTGAGGCTTCGGCATCCGTTTTTAGCACCGACGCTCCTGATGGCTTCATCAAGGCAAAGCTGGAGTCAAGAAGCCGCACGCCATCATTCGAAAGGAAGCATGACTACTAACTTTGATGCAAAGATTAATTGCTACATAACAGTCTACATATTACCGAGATAAGATGCCTTCTATTAATTTTTTGGGGCTAAAAGCCAGCTCAAAGCTTATTGGTTCCATTTTCTTTGAGCCACAGTCTTATTTACTCCAAGCAAACTTATCTTTCCTCGGCATTCTAGATGATACAACTCATCCGGTCACTGAAGTCTGATGTGTTCAAGGACTATACTGTATTAAAAAGAAATGTTATTTATATAAAAATTGATTGTTGTTGTAGTTGATGATTCTTTGGGGACTTCGCAACATCGTGACACATGTAGCCCTATGTACTTGGGGGTGGGGGTGTGTGTGTAGAAGTTTTCTGATAACCTGTGTCACTGTGATGTCTGTACAAGTGTGTGTACGTGTAATCGAGGTAGGATTTGGGTAGGATGGAACCATGGCCTTAAGTTAGGTACCACAACAGCATCTACCTGGAGTAGAAGTGGGAAACCAAGGAAAACCACTTCCAGGATGGCTGAGGTAGGAATTGAACCCATTTCTTCCCAGTTTTCCCTCCTAGGATGTGTACCCCGTTCCAGTCCTCACACCAGAATTAAATTTCTTGGAAGAGCTGGGAATCGAACCATTGTGACAGCCAAGAATGCTAGCCACTGTGCAACAAGGTGGACAGTTTGAGTTGTAGTTGTATTAGGAAGTAATATTTCACCTAAACCATGTAGAAGCATGACCATTAACACATAACTTACATCCTGGAAAAAAAAACAAAAACTAATTTGCCCCAAATCTAGCGTCTAAATTTAAAACAAAGACCTTGATTCGATTTTATTCGCGCGTGTTGCTGAGTTTATCATTACAAAATGCGCGCCATCTAAACGAATCAAGTGTGTTTTGGGCACAAGAAAAAGGCAACTTTTCTGATCTATCCAAGAAAGAAATTCGTAAAAAGGTTAAAACAATACAGCCTACTGAACAGTGAACCCGTGGCCGCGCGCTGTTTAAATGCTGTAACGTAGAATCACTGTTGCTGACGCGGTATTATATTAAAAAAAAATAGTAGGCCTACTACTACTAGTAGTAGTAGTAGTAGTAGTAGTAGTAGTAGTCAAAAGTCGCTACTATCCTATGGTATCAATACAGAAATAATATTTTTACCGCTAACGGAAGTTCAAATAGACGTTAAATAGATGAAAATCAAAATCCACAGCCTGCTTCCAGTCTCCGACCGGGTCAGGAATGGAATGAATGAAGCCCCCATCTAGCGGCGAGGATATGGACTGTGCCGGCTGCCGAGGCCTGACGCACTCCTCTGAGGCAATGATTAAATGAATGACAGATGAAATGAAATGATAGTGGAGAGTGTTGTTGGAATGAAATTTTGACAGGGAAAACCGGAGTACCCGGAGAAAAACCTGTCTGCCTCCGTTTTGTCCAGCACAGATCTCACATGGAGTGACCGGGATTTGAACCACGGACCCAGCGGTGAGAGGCCGGCGTGCTGCCGCCTAAGCCACGGAGGCTTTACGTTAAATAGATACTAAATTTAAAATAATTGTCACCAATATTTTCGGAAGAGTCACTAGATTGGCAACACTGGAGAATTCTATGCGAATCGGACTTGAAGCGGAGCCGAAGAAAGCCGAGAGGAAGCGGTGGACACGTGACGTCTTAGTAAAATTTATGTACATTGCATCTCTTGTTTAATATGACTTCGTGGATTTTATATTATTTTAGTCTATTTTGGACCCTAGACTATACATTTCTTACCTCCTTGCACTGTCTTCTTGTTTTCTCGATCCGTTGTGCTTCGTGACCAGACCATGGTTGATGTTTAGTTTAGTCTTCCCACTGACTGCAGTGCAGTTAAGTACTCTTTGCAATTGCACACGATGTATTACATAAAAGCTCTTAGCACACGGCGTTTGCACACGACTCGATAGTTACGCAATGAATCGGTGTGATTGTGTATCGTTACAGGAAATAATCCGATATCGATTTCCGAAAGCCAATTTAAAATACAATGAGCTCTCTCTTTTCCTGTTTTCTTTTGTCGCAGCTTGTTCTTGGCAATGCAGTAGCCTATTATTGTTCACACCACACACCTCGGGCGCCGAGTAGCGCGCGTTCGAAACAGTTTAGCCTGGCAGGCCTTGCGCAACTATTTGCACCCGGAATGTTTTGCGGTTGGTAATGAAAATCTATTCCTTGAAAAGACATGAAATTTATTACTTTCGTAATCCTTCACATGGTGTTCTATTCTTTTAAGAGAGAACATTTGAGTTGAATATCGTAAATTCCAACATGAACTTGTCGCGCTCTATTAAATTTTGATCATAGCTTCTATCTCCGAAACTGTTGATTTTGTTTCATAGGCTATTGTTTTCGATGACCATAAATAATTGCATATCATTTGGCTTTCTCAAGCTGATCCTTAATCAATCGGTGCTACAATTCAGAGCACACTATCTTGAGCTGAATTAGGCTTTCCATTTCACTCTGTAACAGTCCTGGACATCGGAAGCTATCACTGACTTGAAAATATTCAGCTCATCTGTTCCAAATAGAATTGAGTTGCATGTTGGTTGCCCATCACTGTAAACGAGCTCGTTTAGTATCGTCCCACGACTGCAATGCCTGGGCAGCTGCGACTCCGGATATCCGAGGTTCAATCCCGACCGACGCTGACAGTGGCCATCCTTTGAATGTTTTTCCACACTTTTCAAATGCTTTGATGGTATGTAGGTATCAGTTTTAGAGGCACGATTTCATGGCGTATACATTTCTTGTCCATTGTAGAATAATTCGAGAATATCGCATTTTGTTGTGAAGTGGTTTATACCCATATAATTAAAACAAGTTTGACAATGACATTATGTATCGATTTACACTAGTGTCCAAAAGTTAAGCATAAGTTACGAATAAGCAGGGCAACAGGAAATAGACCGCAAATCGAACGACATATGCACTTACCAACCTTGTGTGTTCGCTCTGTAAAAGGAGTATTCCCCGCTTTGATTAGCGGCGTAACCGCAAGGTAAACACAGACATTGCCTGCGCCCCATATTCCCTCAGTCGTGTTTGCCCTGTTATAGCGTGCGGACTGTAGCCTCTTTTGATATTTAGTGCATATACGAGAAAATATAACACAATAGGCCTACATCAAGTTTTCTACTGCTTTATTCTACAGTACACTCAACACATTTACACATACGGCGCTCCCTCACAGATATCGCGCAAGGCTTAGTACAGTGCTAGTACTACGTGAGTTAAAAATTGTTCAGTTACAACTACCATAACCAAAAACACTTTTAACACTCCTCCTTAACTTAACAATTTTATAAACATTTTTTATTAACGAAATATCTTTACATTCCTTTTTTACTTTAAACCAACCCCATTTTACCCACTAAGATGGTTGTCTTAAAACCTCCCAATGGTTTGGTAAATACATCTGCAATGTTATCCGCCGACTTTACATACATGAACACAACTTCTTTTCTCTTAACGAGCTGTTCAACAAAGCAATATCTTATGTCTATATGTTTAGAATTTTCTGAATCAAGGCCGTATTCTGCAAACAATATGGCACTTTGGTTATCGCTATAAATGATAGTAGGTCCTTCTACAAGTTCAAACAAGTTTAGTTCCTTTAGAAACATTCTCAACCATAGTACTTCTTTCGCTACCTCACACATAGCATAATATTCTGCTTCGGCAGTAGACAAAGCTGCCACAGGTTTTTTTTTTTTTTTAAACCAAGATACTGGTCCACCTGCCAGTTTAACAATATAGCCAGATCTAGACAATCTCTCTCCTTCCACCTTATTGTAGTCAGCATCACAATACTCCTCAATCTTCGGTTCAATATTTTGGTAGATGATTTTTAGATCTTTGGTACCCTTCAGATATGAGTAACATCATTCCAGTTTCTAATTTTTGGGTCTTTATTGAATTGACATACTACACTCAGTGGATAACTAATGTCAGACAAGTACATGAGTTGACCCACTGCTGCTTGATATTTCTCATTATCAAATGGTTGATTGACTGACTCAGTCCTATTACTATTTATTGGTAATGGAGCGGATCTGGGATTGGCTTTCATGAAATTAAACTTAGTAATTACCTCATCAACATCCTTTTTTGATCAATATGTACATTCCCTTTCTCTTGAGTCACTTGCATACCCAAAAAATATGTCCTACTCCTAAGATCTCTAATTTCTAGCTTTGAACTCAATTTGAGCTTGAATAGTTCAACTTTCTCTTTTTCGCCCCATATTCCGAGATCAACATACAGAGATACAAGAAGTCCGACATTCTTATCCACATAAACACATGTATCTTTATACAGTCTCCTCAAATCTAGTTCTTTCAATGTATTATCGATCATTTTGTACCATTCCCTGGCACTCTGTTTTAATCCATAGAGACTCTTTTTAAGTTTCCACACATTGTCTCTATTTCCTTCCAATAAACATTCAGGTTGTTCAACATAAATTGTTTCCTCCAGTTTACTGTTTAGATATGCTGTTAGTACATCTACATGGTGAATTACCCAACCCTTGATTACTGTCAATGCACAAAGTAATCTTACAGTTTTCTTTTGTACCACTGGAGAAAATGTCTTGTCAAAGTTGACCCCTTTGATTTGAGCAAATCCCCTAGCTACTAATCTAGCTATGAAACACTCGATAGAACCGTCTAATCTTTGTTTGATTTTGAAAATCCATTTCGTCCCAATCACCAACTCATTTTTTGGTCTATCAACTAATACGAAAGCATCTTTCTTTGATGACTGATCAATCTCATTTTGCATAGCTGCGAACCATTTACAAGAATGTTCACTCTGTAAAGCTTCCGTTGCAGTCCTTGGTTCCATTAAATCTAGACAATCACACTCATTGATAAACATTGATAACTGACAATATCTACATACTGGGTTCTTACGCAATCTTTCACTCCTCTGTAATTCCGATTCATTAACATTTTCATTTCATTTTCACTACTTTCAATATCCTCATCATTTAAATCGTGAATAGAATGGCACATAATGATCTGCTAGCTCCTCCTCATCCCAGCCTCTAAACCAACTCTCATCACTCTCTTCTGAAAAAATAGAATTTGACATCTCATTTGCAACGAGCATGCCAGTTTAACTCTCTAGTATACTTTCTTTGTCTCCTTCATCTACAAATTTAACATTCGTCTCAGCATTTACTGTAATGTTAGGGATGATGGGTTCAATGACATTCTTTGTTTGTACCCGCTCAGCATATGGAATATATTGTTCATTAAATTTTACATGGACAGTAGCAAACACTCTTTTTGTCGGAATCCTGACCTTATAACCTTTTACTCAATTTTCAAAACCTACAAATATGCAATCGATTCCTCTGGCCTCAAATTTAACTCCACTTTTCTCATACATAATACCTTTACATCCAAAAGTTTTTAACATCTCATAGTCACTGATAGATACATCACTTCCCTCCCACAAAGCCAAGGGAATTAAATTGTCGATTGACCTGGAAGGACATAAATTTTTTACCACACACATATAATTCATAGCTTCTGCCCAAAAATCTACTGGTAGCCCCGACTGTATCAACATACATCTCACACCATTGGCTAAAGTCAAGTTAACCCTCTCAGCTATTCCGTTCTGTTCCGGTGATTCTTTGACAGTTTTCCTACGATGGATTCCATTCTCCCTCAAAAAATCATTGAATTTGTTACTTATATATTCTCCACCTGTCTGAATTGCCATTATCTTTCTTTCTTTCTTTCTTCCTTCCTTGTAGTTTTCTACCAATGCTTTGAAGTCTTCGAAACACTGGAACACTTCCAATTTCCTTTTTAGAAAATACAGACTCAAGTGTCTCGAATAGTCATCTACAAAGGTTAAAACATATTGGGATCCTCGCACAGTCTTTACACATTTCTCCACGACATCACTGTGTATTAGTTCTAACGGTTGAGTTGATTGCCTTTCACTTTTTTTAGGGAAACCCTGCTTAGTAGTCTTGCCTAAGGCACACACATCACAATCTACTTTACCTTTCACCTCAAACACAGGAATCCTTTTTATTCCCTCATGATGCCAATGGCCAAGCCTGTTGTGCCACTCCATTGCACTCCTCAATGCAACTGCATTTTGGATATTACTATTATCATCACTTTCTGCCTCAACATTTGCAACTGATATTATAGCTTTAGATTTGGTTGACATTGATTCTAATACATAAAGTCCATTTTTCTCTAGACCTTTGAACATATCTTTTCCCTTTAGTCGCCCTACTGCAAAGCTATCAAAAGTCTCAACAGATATTCCTTTCTTAGCCAATCTAGAACAAGATATTAGACCCCGTTTTTCAGGGTAGAATACTCTGCCGCCTGGAAGCAGGACAGACACAGACCGAAGTCGCTGTATCCTTGAATGTGCCACAAAGTGTAATTTCCATGCTTTGGAGACAATTCCGAGACACAGGAGATGTTAGTCGTAGGCCAGTACCAGATCGACCAATAGTAACCACCCCACAGCAGGACCGATATCTGGCCTTAACCGCCCAACGAAATCGGAGTGCACCTGCAAGACAATTGTCGGCGGAGCTTGCAGCCGTCTCGGGTTTGCCCGGCAAACTGTGTACCGGGGGCTCGGAACAGCAGGGCTGTTTGCTAGACGTCCAGCGGTGTGCGTCCGCTCACTCCAGCAATGTTTACCGTGGAGCCGTCAATTTTGAAACTGGACCATGAATGAATGGAGGCATGTGCTCTTCACAGATGAATCCCGCTTCAGTTTGCAGTAAGATTCTCATCGCACATTAATCTGGAGAGAACCGGGTAGCCGATACAACCACAAGAAAATCGTGGAACGGGACCAGTATGGTGGTGGTGGCGACATGGTGTGGGGCGGCATCATGTTGAATGGCCGTACGGGCCTGCACATCTTCATGGGTGGTCCGAGAAAGACTGTGAACGCTCGGAGATACAGGGATGAGGTACTGAGACCACATGTTTGACTCTTCAGAGGTGCGGTTGGTCCAGACTTCCTCTTAATGGACGATAATGCCCAACCGCACCGCACTGCTCTGGTGGATGAATTTCTGGCTGGGGAAGACATTCATCGCATGGACTAGCCAGCGGGGTCTGCGGATCTGAATCCTACAGAACGTGGATTGCCTGGGATACATTGGGGAAGCGAATTGCATCCCGTCAGCCTCCACCAAGGACCCTTCAAGACCTTCGCATTGCCCTTTCGGAGGAATGGAATTGTCTGCCACAAGAGCTCTTGGACCATCTGATAGAGAGCATGCCACGTCGCTGTGAAGCATGTGTGGCCGTTAGGGGTAACCATACACCCTATTAACAGCATATTTTGTTGTGGAAGACATTGCCAAGTTTTGTTAGTTGTTGTCAAAGGTATACCTTGGGGTAGCTATCAGAACCTTTCTGACACTGTTTATTTGGACAAGTTGTGTGTGTGATTCAGCTTCTGTTTGTTCAGCAATCCGTCTGACATTCATATCAGGCGGTATGGCCTCGTTTAGTGATTATGCTTAACTTAAGGACACTAGTGTATTATGTCCACTGTACAACACAACTTACTTTGCATGAGGTGCCGACTCCTCTTCATGGACATGTTTCAGACTCCCAAGCAGTGCTTCTTCAGCCTAGTTACATACATACATACATATATTTGCAAATGTGGATGCTGTACATGGTGGCAAATTACAATAAGCCTATTTAAGCAAAAAAAAAAACATACAAATGCAAAAATTAAAATAAGAATAAAGATATTTTACACTTTTCTTCATCCATCAAGTCATGTACCGCACATCACTGTCTCCTGATCTGGTGCTTTATTACCAACTCCTTGAATTTTCCAACATCAGAAGACAAAGGGCTGAAAATGTCCCCTGGCAAACTGTTCCATTCTACTTCCCCCCTCCCACAGTAAGATTACAGTCTAAAATATTCACCTTGTTGGCTATGGTCACACGCGTTAAAATACATAAATGAGGATTAAGTGACACTGATTGGTGAATGATAAAAGTTCTTTATAAAAGACATTCAATGACATTATGACCAGTTCCATTGTAAATTGCACTGTACTAACTTAACTAGCATTTCACTTGTTTCTGGCCACAAGATAATAATAATATCGTATGGCCTCGGGTGCTGGGTGCAAGCTTTGTTATTTGACACCGAGAGGGTAGCTTGCATGTTGAATTTTGTTGTTCCTTGAAGCACTATGAAAGTCAAGGAGGTTAGATATCTAAGCTCCTTGAACACTATAGCACTTTCTAGTAGAGAAATGAGGAACTTTTGTGTTGGCTGAAACTCCCGAGATTAATGTTGCCACTATGAACATGGCCTACTGAATTCAAATGGGTTCTTTGACATGCCAACATGGTATGAAATGATTGTCGTAATTTTTGCCTCCTTTCAAAAATCCCTTACCATGGCCAGGAGCGAACCTACAAGCTTGGGGTTAATAGACCGACACTTTAACCTCTCACCCACCGTGGCAAGCTGGCCACAAGGTGTCATCATCATCATCGGCTTTAACTCGAATCCGAGTATAAAACTTCTTCCTTCAGTCCAGTTTGTGGATGTGTTTACGGTGACTAAACAGTCCAATCCTGGCATGGAACTAGCGTCCACACAAGTCACATAGTATTGCTGGAGGAGGACGTGGTTGGGCTGCTCGAAGTTTCCTAGCTTGACGCTTGGCCTCTTCATTTGTGCGTCGATCCCTTTCAAACGTCTTAACAGTCTCCGAGATGGTACGACGCCAAGTTGAGCGGTCTTCAGCCAGCGTGTCCCAGGTTTGTGAATCCAGACCTGTCAATTTCAGGGTCTGCTTAAATTGGTCCTTGTAGCACCTCTCAGGACCACCATGAGGTCTGGTGCATTAGCATATCTCACCATATAGCATTCGACGAGGTAATCTCTCATCATCCATCCGATGGACATGACCAATCCATCTAAATTGGTGACCTATTATGGATGATTCAATGCTGTTGATTTGAGCCTTTTCCAGAACAGCAATATTGGTGATGCGGTCTTCCCATTTAATCCTCAGGATTGATCGAAGTTTTTGTAGGTGGAAACTCTCAAGCTTCCTGAGATCACGTCGGTACAGGGTCCACGTTTCACAGCCATACAACAATGTAGAAATGACTACTGCTTTGTACACCATAAGCTTTGTACTCATGGACAGATCTTTATTCATGAAGACCCGGTGCGCTAATTGTCCATATGCTGCATGGGCTGCGCCAATTCTCTTATCCACATCCTGCTCACAGAAATGGTACTGCCCAGGTACGAGAAGTGGTCTACCTGTTCTAATGGCAAATTTGAAATGGAGATATTGAACTGAGGAAGAGGTGTGCCTGGTGAAGATTGTGCCAAGACTTTAGTCTTATTGACATTTATGGTAAGACCAAAGCGATCACATGCACTTTTGTAACAATTAACTGACTCTTGCAGCTCTTCTGGTGTGAGAGTTAGTGATGCAGCATCATCTGCATACAACATGTTAGTAACCTTAGTAACCTGAGTTTTCCTCAAGGAGCGGAGACGAGTTAGGTTGAAAAGCCCTCCATCAAAACGATACTTGATCTCCACACCTGGGATATTTGTGGGTGTATCATAAAGCATTGCAGCCAAGTACAGCGCGAAAAGCGTTGGAGCCAGTACACATCCTTGTTTCAATCCATGGGTAATAGGAAATTCATCGGACATCTTATTCTGATGGCAAACCTGACCTGTCATGCCATCATGAGAGCCTTGATTAGATCTACAAATCGCTGAGGACAACCAAACCGCTTCAGCACCGCCCACATGGCTGGTCTTGGAACCGAATCAAATGCCTTTTCCAAGTCATAAAAGACTAAGAAGAGTGGATTCTGTTGTTCTCTACATTTTTCTTGTATCTGTCTCACACAGAAAATCAAGTCAATTGTGCTTCTGGAAGCTCTAAATCCACATTGTGACTCTGGGAGGATCTTCTCAGAGATAACCTTGAGGCGGTTAAGTAGAATTCTTGCATGAATCTTCCCCACAATTGATAGCAGTGATATACCACGGTAGTTGCCACAAACACTGCGATCATCCTTTTTAAAGATAGTGACGATAGTGGCATTCTTTAGGTCTCCAGGTACCTTTCTTGATTCCCATATTCTGAGGATAAGGGTGAAAATCCTTGTTTTGAGGGAACGACCTCCGGCTTGAATTAGTTCCAGAGGGATGTTATCTGGGCCAGGTGCTTTTCTGGGGTTCAATTGGGTGAGAGCTGCTCTAAAATCATGATAAGTAGGAGGTACTGCCAACCACAGTTGTTCAGGTTGTTGCGGCACATCACAAAGGAAGTCTTCAGCAGCTGCTGATGGACGATTTAGAAGATTGGAGAAGTGCTCCTTCCAGCGTTCCAAGATTTCTTGACTATCAGTAAAGGTAGTAGAATTATCAGCGCTTTTCAGTGTACCTGATGATGAGCGAGATGGTCCATATATTTCCTTGAGTACTGCATAGAAGTTCCTCAAGTCTCGAGCATCCAATAGTTTCTGCAGTTCCTGAGCCTTCTGTTGCCACCAAGTATTTTTAATCTGCCTTATCTGCGTCTGGCATTTACCCTTGAGTTCCAGTAGTTTATCTCTCTTTGTGTTGGAAGTTGGGTCTTGAAGATGGGCAAGATAGTCATTCCTTTTGGCATTGATGAGAGACAGAATTTCCTCATTGTTGTCATCAAACCAGTCTTGTCTTTTCCGCACTATAAAACCAATGGTTTCCTCAGCTGACTGTGTGATAATCTTCTGTAGTGTGGCCCATTCTTGCTGAATGTCATTTGTTACTGGGTTTTCTGATAACTGGGTGACGATCCTATTTCCAAAATGTTGTAATGGTTTCTATAGCCCTCACGTTGAGCGACAAGTGTAACGTTATTTAATTTGCTCCACGTTGAGCGTAACAAGTGTAACGTTAATTAGTGCCCCATGTTGGTAGCGACAAATGTAACAGTTTCGCTACCCCTAACTGTTGGGTGATAAATGTAACTGTTTACCTTTGCCTAAGCTATGTTGTTTTAATGGGTGCCAAGACCTCAATGCAATGCTGAAATCTTAATTTGTATTTAACAACGTCTAGCTCTGGTAGAACACCTTCAAGAATCTATTCACTCAGATCGTGGTATGATTTGATCATTAACCCAACAAACAATTGTATCAGGAGAAGGAATTGGTCTATATCTAATGCTACCTACTGAAAGCAAAGATTGCATTGTAAAAGAAATGAATTTATTATATAAAACCAGTATAGCAAAATTAATAATAATAATAAGTTTAAAATTTAAATTGGAGCGTTGCGATTTTAATATTACCGATAGAAAATTACGTGAAAACGGAGTCTGATAAATTGATTTTACTCTTATTTCCAAGCTATGAAGTTACTGAAATATGAAATATAAAACAAAGAGAAACGAGAGATTGCGTATTTCTGCGTCATTCGCGCTTACCACTGGAAATGGCCAAAGCCTTTCCCTCGTACTGGATGATGCTGTGTGCTTCCCACAGTCTCCTGGACGTCGTCATCTCGTCGATGTTTGATGATATACTGGTAGATTTGAAGATTTATGGTCCGAACCTCGGAACCAATACGTATAACCACACTGGTTAAGTTGTAAACAGATAGTTCTCCACTCCACGGAACATCGGAGCGACACACACTTGCAACCGAACTAGTCAAGTCTTTCACAGATTGTCCTCGTTCCTTTTTTTTTTTTTTTTTTTTTTTTTTTTTTCGGGGGGGCCCCGAAAGGTTTCCCGCTCCCCCCGCGTGGCACCCGACCTTACTACTGGTGCCTCCGACATGCAGTTAGTCTACGATAGTAGAAGAGAAAGCATAGGGGATTGGAAAGGAAGGATTGCCCTTTGAGGCTTTGCGCCTGTCCCATCGCGGTCGCGATCTACCAGGCATAATGAATAGGTATTAACATTGGTATATGGTGTCATATATGTGCACATATAAATATGTACACATATACAACGGTAAGATTGTAGGGCCAGGGAAAAACCGCATAGACAGAAAGGAAAGATTGTCTACACGTAAAACCTGGCGGCTTGGTTATTGCCACATGCAAGGATAATGTGGGTATGGAAATGAGTAGGTTTTGTTAGTACGGGAGGTGTATCATGCAACAGTTGCAAAATCCGTTTCCTCGCCGAGATTAGTATTTGTGGGAATCAGTTGGCTTGGCACTGCTGGGACTAGCACGTCCGCAATGGCGGACGAACTGCACTTCCGGGGTTAGGTTCGGAGCACAGTCCGCCCGCCTAGAGCGTCCTAGTACCAAGTCTCCGTGATCCGGAGAGGGGAGCCACGCCTGCGAACAGGGGCTTCTTCTCTCGTTTCCTGGACATAGCTGATGGTTGTTATCAATCACTCCGCCGCTGCATACACTCGTCCTGAAACTATAAGCTAATGATTATTAATAGTCCTCCCCTTGGCTATCCTTTCGGCAAGCCAGGGGAAGGGTTTTTAAAACTAATTCTAAGAGCTAATTTTTTTTTTTTTTTTTTTTTTTTTTTTTTTTTTGCTGAAACATAGAACGAACTGCTGAAACAGAGAGTCAGACGTACACATGGACATAGACAATTTCTACACATAAATATATACACTTCATGTATGCAGCAAGGGGAGCGCGTGCGGCCGCCTTGGTTGGCCTAAGCCGTGACCAAGGACTTCCTTGGGAATGTGGAGTTGAGGTTATCCATGGGAGAATTCCATGGGATGTGTATTTTGGAGGTGACATTTGTATTGTATGTCCCTGGGGTTAGTGCCGCTTTGCGCTACTCATAGCACCTACCTTTACCTGACTTTACCTGAAGAGAATGTGTCGAGGGGTGGGGTATTTGCTATTTCGGCCCATTTCGTGTCGGCCAAGGGCTCTTACGAGTGGGTTAGCCGAATAGCGCCTGGAGCGTAGCGACCTTAGTGCAAGTTGTCGCACAAAGGCCTTGATGCTTGGCGTGTTTGTTATGCGTTCTAGCTCCCGCGTGGGTGTATCCCGCGGGAGCTTTTGTGCTAACCGCAAGCATTTGTTTTGGATCATCTGCAGCTTTTTGAGGTTCGACTTAGCTGTGTAACCCCATACAGGGCTGGCGTACATAATAATGGGCCTTATGAGGGCTTTATACATGTTTACGCCCAGCGTCTTGTCGAGACGACTCTTCCTATTTAGGAATGGGTAAAGCTGCAGTAATCGCATGTTGGCTTTGCGCTGTAGTGTTTTGACATGGTGCAGCATGGTTAGTTTAGCATCTAGGGTTACTCCCAGATACTTAACTGTGCTCGTCCATGGTATGTCGCGCGCAAATAGTGTGAGTGGCCTGATGGATTCGGGTCGGCGTGTGATGCGGTTTTTCTTGGTGAAGAGAACCGCCTGGCTTTTGTCCACGTTGACTTTTATCCGCCAGTCTCTGAAATAGGGTTCCAGGGCCCATAGCGCTTCCTGCAGCCGTTTCCGAATGCTGGCTATGCGGTAGTGTTGGGCTGTCATTGCCGAGTCATCAGCATAGAGGTATAACGTAGTTAAAGCTCCTGCTGGTGTTGGCATGTCATTGATGTACAGGCTGAACAGCACGGGAGCTATAATACTCCCCTGCGGGACGCCTGCTCTGATCTGTCGCTTAGTGGACAGCACGTTCAGAATATCAACCTGGAATGTGCGGCCTTCTAGATATGATTGGATAAGTCGTATGTAGGCCGGGTGGAAATTACAGTCTATTAGCTTGGCTAGTAGGCCTGTGTGCCACACCTTGTCAAAAGCTTTCTGGATGTCTAGGAAGACAGCTCCGGTGTCGCGTTTTAGGTTGAACCCTACCGTGGCGTTTTCGACTAGCCTCATAAGCTGCTGCGTTGAGGAGTGGTGGTTGCGAAACCCGAACTGCTCGTTCCTGAGCAGTCCATGTTCCTTAACGTGTGCTACTATTCTCTTTAGCAGTATTTTCTCGAATACTTTGCTTAGTGAGTCTAGTAGGCTTATTGGGCGGTAGTTGTCGGGATTTGTCTTGTTTTTGCCCGGTTTGCCGAATACTAATATTTTTGCTTGCTTCCAGCACTCAGGATAGTATTGTAGCGTGAGCATTGCATTAAAGATGGAGGTTAGTATTTGCAGGGCCTTGTCAGACAGCCATTTCAGAACTATATTCTGTAGGTTGTCTGGGCCCGGGGCTTTACGATTGGGGAGGTGCCGGATGATCCACTTAATTTCGTGTATATTAGTTTTGCGGACTTCCGGCTTGGGTGCATTGGTTATGAAGTCATTTACCTTTGCATCCATCCTGAGCGTAAACTCCGGGTTAGAGGGTGTATCATTGGGAGTGAATGCTTCCTCTAGGGAGTTCGCTAGGGCCTCTAGTTTGTCTCGTGTCGAATAGGCCGGTCCTGTCGGTGTTTCTAGGGTCGGCACCTGATGGGTTTCGCGGGTGAAGTGTCTCGCGAGGGGCCACACTGATGGTGTATTTTCTGTGGGGTTGGTACCAAATTTTGATATGAGGTTACCCCAAGAGCTGCACCGATGTTCATGGAGAGCGTTCTGGATTTCAACATTAAGTTGATTTTTCCTGACTCTGTCGTGGTCCCTGTGGTATTTCGTCCAGTCCCGCCTTATGTTGTTCCTTGCCCTTATTAGTGCCCGGATGCGTGCTGGTATTTCCAGTTTTCGCTCTCGGGTGTTTACAAGGGGAACACTTGAGTCCAAGGCGACTTGGATGGCTGAAACTAGGGTTTCCACGGCAGTGTCTAGCTCCTGTTTTGAGTGTAGGGGCATGTCATCTTTGCCATCTAGTTCTTGGTCTAGTATGGCCTTGAATTGGTTCCAGTTAGCAGCTTGGTAGTTGCGTATGGGCCTGGTTCCAGATTCGATGACTTCGGGGGGGGTCGCAAGTGTTATAATCGTTGGCTTGTGATTTGACGAAAGGTCATTAATCACACTGATTCTGTGACTGAGCGTTACCTGGTTCATCAGGCAAATGTCCAGAATGTCAGCAATGTCCGTCGAATTACGTTGCGGTACGAAGGTTGGCTCGTCTGGGGCAGCGACTATGTAGTCATTGGCTATCATATGCTCATAGAGCCTCCTCCCCGATTTATTGGGGCGGAGACATCCCCAGTGTGCACTTTTGGCATTGAAATCCCCTCCAAGTATGGTATGAGCGCCAGTTTTGAATAGGGTTTCAATGTCCTGTGTGTTTACCCGGTCGGCGATGTGATTGTACACTGAATAACTATTCAGGTGTGTACCTTGCACAGGCAAGCGGATTCCGCAGGCCTCGAGTGAATGCAGTTCTGGTTTGTCTAACTCCATATGAGCTATTTCTTTACGGACCAGTACTGCCACTCCTCCTTTCGACATGTCCGTGTGTTCGCGGCGATCGCGTCTTACTGTGTGAAAGCCTCTTATGGTGAATTTTTGCCTGGGCTGTAAGTGTGTTTCGGTGATCAGTGCCACGTGTATGTCGTGGGTTTGGAGGAATAACGCGAGTTCTGTTTTCTTTTTGCGGACGCCATCAGCGTTCCAATTTAGAACGCGGATTCCGTCCGTGTGTGAGTAGTTGGGGGTATTATTTGGGTTCCCCTCGTTCCCTTCAGGCAGGTCAGGTGTATTATCCATGACGGGATGTGAAGGTGGTGTTAATAAATGTGGTGAAAATGCTCATCCACTGGTTCATAGGGGCCGTGATAAGCTGCATAATTAGCGCCATCACGGCCTGGCACAATGTTCCCATCGTCAACCCTGGAAAGAGTTGATTTAAGAAGGCATTGATTTTGTCCCAGATGGTGCTGGAATCTTGATCCAGTGGTGGGCTGGCCTGAGTGGCTGTGTTTGAGGGAGGGGTGGGGGCAATAGGGAGGAGAGTAGCTGGGGGCGATGCGACTTCCTGTGGCTGGCAAGGGGTGGAGCTAGAAGCCTGTTGGGCTTCTCTCGTTTGCTCCGCAGCCGTGGTGGTCTTTGCTTGGGTATTTTTGGGGCGTTTGGAACGGACCTTCTTCTTCCTTGGTTCCTTAGGAGGGGGCACTGAGATCGGGTCTGGGCTGGTGGAGGTGCTGGGCTGAGGGTTGATCTCAGTGTTAGGGTGTATCGTGTCTCTGTTAAGGGATGGCTGTGTCCCCCCTTCAAAGCTACGGTCGGTCCTGCCTGATGGGCCTTTAGGCATTGAGGATGCCTTGGTGCCTGAAGGGCCTCCACGTGCCTGGTGCATGCCACCTTGATGCGCACCAGTTGGCATCGTGTTTTGCCTGTTGGCTTCGTATGCCCTGCGGGTTGGGCAGTTCCTAAAATTAGCCGCGTGTGGCCCCTTGCAGTTCCTGCACTTGGACTTGTCCTCATGAGGACCAAATGGGCATTTGGCGGAGTGGTGTCCTTCCGCGCAGCGCCTGCAGCAAGGCCTATCGTGGCACCCCTTGGAGGTGTGACCCAGCCTTTGACAATTGCTGCATTGAGGAGCGTGCGTGGGAGTCCGGTATGGGGTGATACTCACCTCCATGCGAGCCAGCATTTTTACATTTAATATGTTGTCCGCTTCCGGCCCCGCCGGGACTGTCACCAAGTACAGTGGGGAGTGTATGCGGGAGGTCTTGGTGCGCATCGGTTCGATAATTTCCACTGGGGAATTTATCTCTTTAAATGCGGCTGCGAGGTCGGCACACGTCTTCTGGTTTGCCGGTGTGCGCAGCACATATCGCTTTACAGGCTTGGCTGAAACGATCTGCGAGTACGGCGCACTAACGGTTTCCAGGTACTCTATGCAGAAGTGGTAGGCCTTCCAGTTATCACATAGAAGCCAGACAGATGTGCCGGGGTCTCGCTTGGGGGCTTTGAAGTGGTACTTGCTACGGTACTCATGTGGTAGTGCCGTTGAAAGTCCCACATCGATGTTGCCTATGTCAGTAGTGTACAGCGTGAGTGGCGGCGGCTTTTTAGGCTGTGGCCTGCGCGATCTGTCGGGGAAGGTGGAAGTGGTCGAGCCGGACGAGTCCCGCGAACCACTCCGCCTCTGCCCGTCTTCAGCATCAGCCGCTCGGGCTTGCCTCTTGGCTTCAGTTTTCGCCCTCCTCGACAGGACCGGTGTGAAGCCCTCCTCCTGTTCCCCAAGCTCTGGAGTCTGTTTCCTGGGCTCAGGGGATCCAGGTTGCGTGGGGGGCTTTTTATTGGTTTTACCCTGCCCAGGTTTGGAAGTCCGCGCTGGTGCTGGCTTCTTAACCTTTGCTCGGGTGCCACTGCCAGCCTTCCCGCTCGACGATATCGCTGGCGGAGCTCCTTCCGGGCCTAGGCCTGTGGTTGGAGTCGCCGTGCTAGTCGGAGACTGGGACTGCTGGGCTGCCGACTTAGGGGCCTTTGACTTGTCCTTCCCTTTGGTATTACCGGCTTTCGTGTGACGTGGCTGATCAGGCGACACGTCCATTATTAACCGGCCTCCCGTAGGGTTGGGGTCAGTCGCATGGCTTCCCAAGTTGATGACCATGGACATCAGAGCTGGGATTACCTTCTCCTGGACCACTGACGGGGCGGCTTTCGCTGCCGGTCTTGTGGTCTCCAGGATGGGCGTCTCCTTGCCTTCTGTCAATGTTGGCACCAATGCCGCGCCTTGTGGTGTCGCTGGCGCGACGGGGCTGGAGTCGGGCTCTCCCATTGGCGGATTGCTGGGCAAGTCCAGGCAGCCGTCCGGGATATCTCCACAACTCGACAGCCTCGCTGGGGTGCCGTCTGTGGTCTGGGGCGCTGCGGGAGCAAGCTGGACAGGTGCTTCCTGTAGCGGGCTGCAGGGCGCGGCAAGCCGCTGCGCCTGGGTCACGCTTACAGTGCTGCCTATCTTGCGCAGCTTTTCATGTGGGGTGCCAAGCACGGGGGACATGGCGTGCTTGGGTGTGAGCGTGTAGAGACTCCTTTGGTTCCCGTGCGGGCTGCCGGGTGTAGCGGGGCTAGTCACCGGGGTCACGCACAGGTTTGACATTGGATTATCTCTCCACCATTCAACCAGGTTCGTTAGATCCTGATGGGTTCGGGGGGAGGCAAATGAGGGGAGAATGGGGGCGTAAGGGGTGGTGGGGAGCGCGCGGCGCGGGGTGGGGAATGAAAACATGAGGGATAGTATAAGTGAACAGCTTATGAAATAATAGGGGTCGCACCAGGGCCAAGAGGGGTTGCCAGACAAATTGCTCTTTCGGAGTCAGACAACTAGCTCTTTCGGAGTTGGCCTGGTGCTAGCCTATATATGAGATGAGGGGATATATCTAAAATCGAGCTAGTGAGCGCGGGATGATCCGACACGAACGGGTCCCTGACTCACGGCGTGCCCTAACCTAGCCCTAAGTGTGGATAGCCCACAACTGGTTGGGGAATGTGATGATGAGGTGTGGTGAAGTGATGAGATGCGGGCTGACGGTCCTTGGTGGTCCTGGCTGGCTGCAGTTGCCTCGGACTCCTGGCGTCCTTGGCTGGTGAGCGCGTGCCGGCTGGGCCGAACGATATATGCACCCGCCGCATCCCCACTCTTCATCCGACTTCTAGCTTACGTGGTCTCCACTGATTGGCTGCACCCCACGCGCTATACTCCCCTCCTCTGGCTCATTACACACGGCGCGCGTGAGGGAGAAGTCGTTTTCAGTTCCATATATCCGCCTTTCCTTGACGCTGCGACCCAGGATTGCGTCATGCTTTCCGACAAGATTAAGTGTGTACTTGAATTCCCAGTGAGTCACGTCTCTCGATATACCCTAACTGACGAAACTCCGTTAAATTCCGTAATCACATAACTTTCTATGATATTGTCATTCGTAATAATTTGCTTGATGGCGTTTTCTAAGACATAGAAAACCTATCTGTATGCTTATAATTTTTATAAAATGCTCCGAAAATATCTTAATAATAATTATAATAAATTAATAATAATAATAATAAATTAACATGAAAAATTCTCTTGGCTGAACAATTTGCCGCATAAATAAATATAGAATGGCTTCCTACTGACTTATGCCAGTGGCATAAAAACCCTTCGAAAAACACGTTACAATGTTTATACATGGTTTCATCCTGAAGTTTGGATGTATTTAACTTCTTTCTTGACAAATTTTTGATGTTCCTAGGTGGTTTAGGTCTGATGGATATCCTGAGCTTACATATAAGAAGTTTATGATCTGTCCAGCAATCGTCTATATTCCTTGCTGTTCTGGTAATAAGAGTGTCCTTCTTATCACATTGCCGGGTAATGATATAATCAAGAATGTGCCAATGTTTGGAACGAGGATGCATCCACGTGGTTTTGAAGCGATTAGGTAGCCGGAACTGCGTGTTGGTAATGAAAAGTTCATGTTCTGCACAAAGACCAAGAAGCAACAGTCCATTGGGATTACATTTTCCATGTCCCTGTTTGCCCATCACATTATTCCATAGCCTGTGATCTTTCCCAACTCTGGCATTGAAGTCACTGAGGAGCAAGAGTTTATCTGCAGATGGTACCTAGGAGATGATTTCACTTAGCTGATTGTAGAAATGAGCCTTTACTTCATCATCACAATCTAAGGTAGGAGCATAAGCAGAGATGAGTGTCATAAAGGAACCTCCTGAGAGTGGTATGCGGAGAGTCATGAGCCTTTCGCTCATTGCAATGGGCGTAAGTTGCCGATAATTTACCAGTTTGGTCTTCACAGCGAAGCCCACACCATGAATACGACATTCGCCCTCCTCCTTTCCTTTCCAGAAGATGGTATATCATGTTCCAATATAATAAAATATAATATAATAAAACACGGCATAAGCCCAAAATTCAACATTATGAATAAGGAGCATATTGTCGCAGTTTCGCGCCTTCAGAAGAAGTGTTTCGCGATAATCGTTGGTCATTTGTGATGGACAACCTGAAGATGTACCTCGTTGTGTATTGTAATTCTTCAGCAGTCAGCGAGGCATAGCATAAATTGCATTTCGTGTGTACTGCATATTGCTTATATTGTCATTAATTTACTAAATTATAATTAAATATTTTTACTTTCTTGTTACATATTTCAGAAATATTTAATACATAAAAAATAAATATTTTCCTGATTTTAAGCACCTATAAATCCGAGCCCTAGCTATCACTAAACCTGCTTGAACATCAATCACTTCTCCATTGAACATTTTATTGATTTCCTTTTTTTTTTTCTTTTCTTTCTTTTTTTTTCTTTTGTGTGTGTGTTTTCAATGTAAGTTAATTTGGCAATAATTACATTCCCTTTTTCTACCACGCGATGAAAAGGTTGGGGTGATATAGCTTCATCCCCTTCCACACTTGTCCAACAGACTAATCACGTACCATACTAATGAAAATAATGTATCACTCCTTTTTATCACTTAAATCACCTTCTTCTTGGCTTTATAAAATTTTCTGCCTTCTTATCCTATTATCTCTGTGTGTCTTTCTTCTCAGTTTCTCTCAATTTCTTCTTTTTCTTGTTCTTTCTACTATTATAGATAAATCCTGTAGGAAACTGATGTATCGATGTAAAGCAGGTTTGATTTCTTTCTTTCTTTCTTTTCTGTACTCTTGAGGTATAAAATGCATTTTTAAAATGGAGAGTTTCAAGGTTTTTGAACTTTTTGAGTGTATCTGATTCACTCACTCCAGTGTCATCACTAATTTGTTCATCATCATTAAAGAAGAAAGAGATGTTTCATTTAGCATGTAAAGCTCTGTCACAACTCCACTTTCAGATGCCTCATCATTTCACTGTAGTCGATACATTTCTCTAATTCTGTAAATAAAATATGATTCCTGCCCATTAGCTACAAGACATCGCACTTCAATGCATTTGGTGTAGACCACATTTTCTGATGGTAGGGCCTACTTCCTTTTAGTTTTTAGGAAAAGTGTGAATAGGATTTTATCAAAGGTGGGACTGGTGACTACGGTAGGGTACAGTAATTAATATACTTCCATTCCTTCACAAGTTTTCACCATCCTCTCTTGAGAAGTTTTACCACTCGCTCCAGCAGGTGTGATAGGTGAGCACTGTTTGGATGAAGACTCACAAGAATCGCACCCAAACTTTGGCACATTTCACTAGCATGTTAAGTTAAATGTGAATGGTGTCCATCAAATGAATAACAGAACAGGGAACACATCACTTTCTTTTCTTAGAGAGAACAATGTGGCTGCCTAGGCACTCAATGAACATTTCTCCTGTCATCAAACTAGCACCAGTTTCCCAAGATATAGGATGATTTTGGGCGATTACTTCCCAACTATCAGCTGAAAAGCAGTCATCGTTCTTTGCTATTGTTGGGATCTAAAATAAAAATAAAAAATCTCTCTCTTTCCAGTAACTCACTGTTCTTTGGGAAATGTAGAAATCCCACTTCATTTGTATTAAATGTGCGATTTGAATTTTCTAACATCTATTTTTTTTTTTTTTAGCGTATGGCTTTTAGGTTTTCTTAAGTAGTATTTACGCTCAGAGAACCAACTTTGTGTTCCTGCCTCTGTAACTTTGGCTCGTGAGCATGTTAGCGCTACTGCCTTTTCTTTTTCTCTTAATTCTCCATGATGAGACGAGAGCAATTTCTGTCACTTCTTGTCAGGCATGTTCTGGGGGGAAAGAAAAATGAACTTCAAAGATGGATTAAGAAGTTCTTTCGCTCTGTCATCCAGAAATGTCTTCACTGTATGAAACACAATATGCTGCGTTAAAGAAATGCCTTGTTTAGCCATGTCCAACATCCTTTGTGTAATCCTCATTTCTATGTCTGCACCAAGAATTGGCAATGGCTCCAATTTTCTCTTGGCCAGATAACTTTTGTATTACTGTAGACTGAAAAAATATATCTGGTTTAGTAAGTAGCATAGCTTAAAGTTAACATATCAGGCAAAGATACTTCTAGGCATAGGCCTATAACCATTTTTAGCCTATTTTCATTTTATGAAAAAAAATAGGCTTATGAGATCACCTTTTGTCCGTGTGTCTGTCTGTGTGCGTGCGTGCGTGTGTGATTCGTGTGTGTGTCCCTATAAAATCTAAACGGCTGGAGCGATTTCAATGAAACTCGGTAAGATCATAGCACCACTCTGGCCGACACCGACCGTGCCCTTCAAATTTCATTCTGTCGCAACAATCCAACATGGCGGCTGTGCGAAATATTTCACCAGCATTCAGTATCTCCGAAACTATTACCGATATCACCCTGACATTTTGTACGGTGATAAATGGCACTAAGTTACTAGAAGTTTCCCTATGAGACGTTCAAAAACCTGGTAACTATAAAACCAACATGGCCGCCATGCGAAATTGAGAGTTTTAAGTGGACTTTTTTTTTTGCGATTTAACCATCCAAACGTAATGAAGTTTGCTACAGCAAATGTTTATGCACATTGTAATGCATTGGCGTGTAATTTAGTTCAATTGTTTACATAACTTCAAAATGGTGGCTGTGCGTAATAATTTCACTGGCATTCTGTATCTTCGAAACTGTTACAAATATCACCCTGAAATTTTGTACGGTGGTAAAAGGCTCTGTTACAAGTTTATCTATGTAACTTTCAAAAACCTGTACAGTACAAAACGAACATGGCGGCCAAGCGAATTTGAAATATTTTAATAGACTTTTCTCGTGATTTAACCATCTGAGCGCAGTGAAATGTGGTACAGTAAATGATTATACATATTATAATGCAATGGCATCTAATTTAGTTAAATTGTTTACATAACCTCAAGATGGCGGCTGTGCAAAATTTTAAAATTAAGTTTTTTATTTCTTGTGTCTTAATCATGCGATCGAAGTGAAAGTTTGAATTTGAAGCTTCGCAAAAATTTTCCTTTAATGGTAGTTAACTCTATGGCCTACACATATAACAAACCAAAATGGCGAGCATCCGAAATAATTTGACGGTCCTCAATATCTACGAATCGTTTACAGTAATCAAGCTGAATTTTTTTATGTTCATAGAGGCTATGAACATAAGTTCACCTATAGGTCTTTCAGTAACCTGGAGAGCACAAATCCAACATGGCGGCGACGCGAAGTATAAATAATTAAATGGACGTTTCTTGGGATTTAACCACCCGATTGCAGTGAAACTTTGCGCGTTAAATGCTTATGCAAATGTTAATCCACTGGCATCTAATTTATTTCAATTGTTTTCATAACCACAAATTGGCATCTGTGCGAAATTTTAAAATCCCGTATTTACTTCTTGTGTCATAATCATGCAATTGAAGTTTGAATACCACACGTACACAAAAATCTTCATGTAATAGTACATAAATAAAGTCCAACCTGGCGACCATCTGAAATATTTAGTCGGTTCTCAATATCTACGAATCTATCACAACAATCAAACTGAAATTTTGTATGTTGATAGAAGCAATTAACATGAGTAGGATATATGAAAATAGGCTGTATAGTTCATCACGGAACTACTTGTTTATTTAATATTAGAACCATTTCAGTGTTGGGTAAGTAATCTATTAATACCAAGTCATGTTATCCTCGCTACACCGGAAAAAGATCCTTAGAGGTTTTTGCTGTCCGTCTTGGCTTGGTCTTAAACTGTGTGAAATAAACAATAGGCCTATATAGTAGCCAAAACCTTTTCGTAGGGTTTCCATTACTTGAACTGGTCCTTCGAAGATGGAAACCCAAGTGTCCATTCTTTTTCTCTCTTTCTTTCTTTCTTTCTTTCTTTCTTTCTTTCTTAGTGTCACAAGTACCTATATTTTTTTATATGTAGTGTTAAGAATATAACTAAAAATATGAATAGAAACCAAGATAACACATGAGTTATGTACAGAAATGTATGTATAAACCAGCTGTATCTGGCATGCGTTGCAATGCCAATCAAAGAAAGTGTTGTTGTAATTTTGTTTATTGAAGTGCTTTTGGATACACAATATATTTTTTCTTTTTCCATTTACTGTCTATAAACAATGGATGTAGTAATTAAGAAACATTCGTGGGTGCATACACAACTTGCCAAAGTTTCATTGGAATCGTATAAATGGTATACAAACGCATATGGGACTTGGTTGAAACAATTCTTGCGCTGTTACTCATTTATAGAATCTACCCGTGCGCTACCTATGTAGTATGGATTCACTAAGTCAGAAACCTTTGTAGGAGTGTACACAACAATTTCAATTTTGTTCGACTCCATAATGGAACTCAGTTAGGCCCGTATTAACAGTAAAAGTACTCAGTAAAAAATTGAGGACGAATTGATTGACTGAGTTTTTTCCTCAATTTTTGACTTAGTGTACACAAAAACTTGCCAAAGTTTCATTGGAATCGTATGAATGGTATATGAATGCATACGGGACTTTGTTCAAACGATTCGCGCACCGTCATGCATTTGTTGAATCTACTCGTGCGCTACCTATTGTAAAATGGATTTACTAATTCAGAAACCATCACGGGAATGTACACAACAACTCACCCAAGTTTCTTCGCAATCAGACTAAGAAGAGTGGATTCTGTTGCTCTCGACATTTTTCTTAAGGTTGTCTAACACAGTTTTGCTTCTGGAGGTTCGAAATCCATCTTGGAACTCTGGGAGGATTTTCTCAGATATACCGCAGTAGTTGCCACGAACACTACAATCACCCTTCTTGAAGATCGTGACGATAGTGGCATTCTTTAGGTCACCAGGTACCTCTTAGCAGTGGCGTACCAAGGTTACTTGGCGCTCGGGGCTAACTAGATGGTAGTCGCCCCCTAACACTAAAAGCTTCAAGGATCAACGAGTTCAATTTAAACACAGTTTAATGTTCATAAATATTTATTTTTAATAAGTATTATGTCACTTTAACACATTATAAAGAGAAAAATATGAATAAAATAAAACTGTATTAAGAGGTTAGTTTGTTTGAAAAATAATAAAAAAAAATAGAAATAATGAGAAAAGAAGTTTCAGTCATAACAAAAAATTAAAAATGTGCCTTCCTGGCCTTGATGGATGCAAACTTATATATAATAGAGTTGAAGTCTATAGTAGCAGCCACATCACGTTCAATTGATAAAATTGCTAAATTACTTGGTCTTTCTTGTGCCATTGTGGATCTTAAATAATTTTTAATAAGCTTCAGCTTACTAAAAGATTGTTCACAAGATGCCACATGCACTGAAATCGTTAAAAGTAGTTTGAAAGTGATGATCGAGTTACTGTATGCCTCTAACCCCAAACAAGATAAATATAACAAAATATCTTTGGGTTTCTTCAAGTTGATCTTTGCATTATTTTTCTTTTATCTTCGTAATAAAACTATGACATCTTTAATATCTTCAAAGAGTTCTTCTCCATTCAAATCTTCGGGGTACTTCTCTGCAAGTTCGAAACATTTCCTCTTTAGAGTGTTCAAAACTTTTTCATTTGGCGTTTCATTATGAATGTATTCATCAAATTACAGAGGCAGCCAAAGCGTTCATCCAGTTCCTTGATATTGGCGAACCGTTCACTTAACTCACAAATAAGTTTATCTATGATCTCTATTGTGCTCCGCTTTACTTCATCATTCCAGGAAAGTCCAACATCATCAGTGGCTTCCCCTGGCATTTTCCGCTTCGTTCAGTGGGTTCTCCCCATTCTTAGTAGCTTTTGATATAACACCAACTGGAAGGGTTTCTCTGCACAATTAAGCTGATCTTGGAGAGCTTGTTGACCAGTTATTACATAAGTGAACGAGATACCTTCGATTTGCAAAATTTTCTGTGTTCGGCCAATTTTTGGAAGTATCTCATCCCAGCTGAGTTAGAAAGTCAAGTCTTTCTATTGCATTAATTAACAGCGCTGCACTCTGTCTGGTGTCGGCGGTTTCAGTTGCAGAGTCTCTCAATTTGTCTAGAGCATGAAGCACTCCATCTAACTGAGATGATAAGGTTTTTTACAGCTTCTGCTTTAGAACTCCATCTTATATCTGAGTTGAGTGGCCCTTGACCAATAAGCTGACATGTTCCTGTGAGTCGAACTTGAGAAAAATGCATACACTTGTTGAACTGTTCCAAAAAAAAAAGTCACTGCACAAACATTGACATGATCAGCATGAACGTCAACCAAATTGAGTGAGTGGTTGTCACAAGGAACAAACACGGCTTCATGGTTCAATTCTTTTAAATGTTGTTGGACACCATTGTGAATCCCAGCCATTGTCGCCTGATTGTCGTAGGACTGACCTCTACAGTCTGCAAAGTTCAACCCATCTTCATCCACTTACTTTTTTTATCACAGTATCTCAGCAATTCCATTGGCAGTTTTGTCTTTGATTGAAATAAAATCTATAAAACATTCTTTGATTTCAACTGAACTTTGCTTTACTTCCTCAAATCTTATTGCCTGTGACATTTGTTTGTCATGTAATGTGTCAGGAGCAGGAGCGTAAAACACGGGGGTGTCTCCCTCAAGTTTTAGGTGCAAGACAATTTTTTTAAGTAGCCTTTGCTCAAAAAATTAAAAGTAAAATAACCAGAAAGTATTCTATAAACGATTTATTACTACGTCAGGTGGAAAATGGGAAAAGCCATCTTTGCCTTGCTTAGTCAAAATTTCATTATTCTACCGGACAAACAGTCTATTTTTGCTCCCTCTGCTGATTCTCGCCGAGGCGCTTCTAGCTTTGTCCACTAGCACGGTACATTTTCGAACTATTATTTCTGAGCCCTGGTTTAAAACTGCGGTAAGGAACTGGGACGCACAAAATCATTACTCATGCCCGGAAACAACAGCGTGCGCGTCGTTCTTTGTAATAAACTAAGTAAAATAACATGAGACTTCCCTTGCACAACTTGCATTTTAAGCACCCAATACGCATGCGCCCTGCGTTGCGCCAGCAAGGTGTGAAAAGCTTTGAAAAATGTCCATTTCAAATTATTTAAAAAAATTAAAGTATCCTTCAATGAAACATTGTTCGAATTATTTAGCATCTCATATACTATATTTGCCTCCTACAGTCAAATATCAAAATCTTAAAAATTATAGGTAGGCCGTAATGTTTATCAAAAACTTGCGATTTCATTAAACTTAGCTTGGCATCCGAAGGGTTAGTTAGAAATGATGAATTAAGTTAACATTTTTTTTTAAATGTAGCGTTAGGCCTATATTACCGTGTTATGTCAAGCTTTACAGCCTAAAACGAAAAGTAGTTCTCCCTGCCAGGTAGGCAACCGCAGTTTATAAATTTGACCCCCCTCCCAAGTTTGTGAGGAGTTTTACGCCCCTGGTGAGGAGTGCTATCATATATAATACTGAAGTACCTAGCACGCTTGCAGGAAGTAATAATATCTACGAACTTGGTCCCCTAAAAGGTTTATAATTTCATTCTGTATTCTAGGTGAAAGATATGATAAATGTCGAGGGTTATTGGACACTGATTGAAAATGGGCCCTCATAATAGGATCAAATTTAGCCAAATATTGCAATAGAGCAAAAAAAATTCCCTGAACTGCATGTAGTTTCTTCTAAAACTGATTCTCTGTGGCCTCTTAGGGCTAAGTTCCATTGAGCCAATGTCTGTATGTTAGCAATTATGCCTTCCAGAACTTCTTTCCAAATTCTGCTTTGTTCTAATATTTGTTGCTGACGAGTGTTGTCAATTACTGAGCCTTGTTTTAACCTTCGTTCTAAGCTTTTCCACTCCATAAAGGCAATCCAATAGGCAGGGCTGTTTTCATGATCTTGAATGTGCGGACTTCATTACCTCCACATTGCAAATCCTGACTCATTGTTAAAGCTAGATTTCATGTTTCTTTAAGGAAATAACACACAACAAAAACAAAACACAGCTTTTTTGGACAGAGAACGCCCCGAGTCATCCGCAGGAAAAGTAGAATCTTTATTTTGTAACTGATGAGAGCCTTGCATTACAACCATATCACAAAATTTTTGTGAATTCTCCAAAGGCCACAATCCAATGTCACTTAATCACATTTTATCAAAATTGTCATTGTCATGTTCAATCAACATTTCCTTGGGCTCATTTTCATTATTTGAACTCGATGAAAGTCCATCGCACTTGATTCCAAGAGTTAGATTGACAGATTTGAATCGTCTGCTTTAAGACATCTACCATCAAGAACATTGTGTTTAGCCAATTTATTTACTACTGTAATATTTCATTCATTAATCTCAAGGCTTAAGTTGATACTGTCAAATTCACACTCTTTCTGAGTTTCATTGTTTTCAGAGTTCAGTGATCCTTTTATAAAAGCTATCATAAACAATTGCGAACTCTTAAGTGCTTTGGTACATTGCTGTTTCCCCACTTGCCTTCTGTCGTTTTATAATGGAAACTGAAATACAGTGAACAAATTACCTTTTGCTATTATCAATTATGATTCTTGGTGTCGATCAATAATGATTCTAGGTTAAAATTGCTTCAGCCAATAGCAAACAAAATAGAGAGGAAACACTGTAATTGTTTTCAGTTTTAAATTGTTTTAGATAATTTCACGTAATATTTGTTGCTAGTGCTAATTGCACTTACCTGTTTTCTAGTTGTGCATGAACAGGAATTACTCATACTTTTCATCTAAACTTGTAAACACTGTATATTCACAATTCATTGATACAAGACTGCGAAATGAATGCAATTGACTCCACAAATGAATAGAGTAAAATAAGGTTAAGGAATACACTTCATGACAAGCAAACTAGCAATCGTCAATTCTGTTGTGACTTGAAGCCCCCATGCCAGCCGGCACCGTCATCAACCACGCATCCCCTCCATCACCGCTCTGATTCTGAATCAGACGCTCTGTTCGCCAGTACACCGTAAACTTTTCTTGTGTGCTCGGCACCCACAAACTATTTCGTATTGTTTATTGCCTCTTTGCGCTCTAAGGTTTCATGGCTGTTCGTAAGAGTGGTAGAGTTGTCAGCACTATTCAATGTACCTGATGAAGAACGCATGATGGACCATACAGCTGTTATGATTCCTGCATCGAAGTTCCTTAGGTCTCGAGTATCAGAATATCTCGGAAGTTCCTTGGCTTTCTATTGCCACCAAGTATTCTTAATACCCATTGATTCCGATGTAGCCTTCTCCTGCGTTGTTGTTGTTGATGTTAACACCTATGTGTTAATTTGGCACTTAATTATTATTTTCATTCCCATTCACTTAAGCCTAAAATCACCTTCTGTGTATACCTACGTGTTAATTTATGGCACTCCATTCGTTTCATCTCTCATTAACTTCTTTGATGAGGCTTATGTCAGGAAGGACATCTGGCCATAAAAATCATCTGCCACATAGAAACTTCTCATCTCCTCCCCAACCCCAGAGAATCCAAAATATTGAGGGTATGAGTACCTACATTATACATGAGTTTCCTTAGTCTGGGCAGGAGAGTACAGTACATTGAGTAGGAATTAGGAAAAGTGGTAAGCAATTAATATTTAGTCATTAATGGTTTTGTTTATTTACAAACCCTAAATTCCATTCTAGTACAATTTATTACCAGTAGAGATAATATGTATTTCAATTACAAAAAAGAGTTCTGCATTTTATATTACAATTACACTTTCATTACTCTTTTAGATACTTGGATAATATATACACACATAACAATAAAGCATATAAATAAATTATAAAACATATCTCTAAATTATACTAATTACATTTTGTCTACAGTATAAAAATGATATTAATTTGCACTTTTACTTAAATTCAGTCTTAGCTATTGTTTATTTCAGTTTGCTCAGATCACATATTTTTATAGATAACCTTAATTGAGGTCAAAACTCAATTCTGACTCAGCAGTGTAACTGAATGACTAGGATTATGCCACTGAGGGAGTTATATTTTATTACCTCAGGTTTTATGGCATGTATGATGTCACCTGGCTAGCAGTTAAAACTTGCCATGGAATGAGGATTTCCAGACAAATCTGGATTATGATCAAGCCTGCCAGATATGTCAGGATGTCTAGGGGATGTAGAATGTAAAGTTTCTCATACTTTATCTTGGGAAGTTACCAAATTTCATGTTCCACAATTGCTCTTTATTACCATGGAACATACAGTACATTAGGTAAACATTCTTGTGGTTCCAATTTCTAAAAATTTGATTGGAAATACTATATTTCTATTGTATCAATCTAGTTTTGAAGTCTGTCATCAAAGAAAGGTCTTCAGTCTTTATAAGAAACATTTGAAAACACCTCCTTTAATGACTTTTAATACAAACATCATCTGGAATCTCCAAAACTAAAATGCAGTTATTATTATTTGTATATTTTTTTCTGTCCGTTAAAACAATCATCATCATCATGATCATCTTTTTTTTATTTGCTTTTCTTTTTTTGTTTGTTTTAAAATTAGTTTTCTATACTATTACATGAATTTGTCTCTTTAGAAAATATCAAAGTGGTGATCATGAATGATAAATTTAATACACTGTATAAACATGGGAAACCACACTAAAAGTTTGAAAAAAAAAGTTTAGACACATGGTGGTGCATGTGCTAATGGTGATATTGGCTTTAGAGGAAAATAAGATTCTAAAATTAATGTTAATTCTTTCATAATGAAAAAAATACTTATGGAGAAAGAAGAAAGAATAGCTAGTGTTTCTATTTTAGTATTGTGAATTGCTACTTTTGCATTCAAATTGCTATTATGATTTTAAATTTAATATACAGTTTACGACATTCAAGATATTTCTTATATTCCATTTTGTATGAATACCATACTTATGTGTCTTCAAGTAGTCTTTCACATACAGACATTACTTGAAACAATCCTACTCAGGAGAAATAGCCTTAAATAGCCAATACTGTACTAATTAGTTATTCCAACTCTATGAAGGCATAGTTTCAAATGGATACAGAATTTGTTTTTAGAGTATTTTTCCGTACTTTGCATTGTACTATAGTACCAGCCTACAGTGCCTGTTATTTCTGTGTTGTGCTGAAAGATCCAGTGTATTGATTTTACAACAATCTTAAAATAGACAGTAAAAGTATAGTATGATTTTCCTTACCATAGTACACATGTTGTTCAGTCAATGAAACAGACCATGTATTTTCAATATGCCACTTACAAGATACTTTCACAAGTTGTACATATCCATATCCACATTCACCCTCAAAATAGTCTCTGTTACCTGCCACAAATGCCTACCAATGTTGTACAGGTCTTCGGTACACTGAAAAGTTTCCATATATAGCTTCCTTGCGAGCTCCTTAAAATCAGTGAGCTTGGAATTTCGCTTTCTAGTCATGTAACAAATAGAATTGTATGGTGTGAGTTTGGAGGGTCTATTATTTGACAGAATTTTAGGGCATGGCTGATCCTTGGTGCTGCTGATGATGAAGGTGGTGGTGTTTGGGATCAGTTACTGTAGACGAATATATGAAATCAGTTACTGTAGACGAATGTATGGAATCAGTTACTGTAGACAAATATATGGAATTGTCAGACCTAGCATTCCTTTCAGACATATATTAAACCCTTTGGAAAATAGCATGTAGACAAGATTCAAAATTTCGGGGTCGTAATGGATTCTTGTGAATGTGATTTAGAGGTTTTGCTATCAACATAACTTCCAGGGTTCATAAGGTTAACTTATTATTATTATAAAGCCAAGAAAAACAACAGGATCTACTAACAAATGAAATTTATTAACTGAATCAAACATAAAAAAGGAAAACTATAACCACCCTTTTATTTTTCACTCGCGTGAACAGATCTAACACTGACCAGCCTGACGTACCATGACGACATGGCATGACAGCTGTCAACAAGCATTGTGACTGCAATGTCACTTAAGTCAAAGTAACAAAAGAAAACGGATCACAAGATCCAAATATAACAAACAAATAAAATAGTACAAAAATTCAATATTTATGAGCGACACGGGTTTTAAGACTAGTTCAAGTAATGAGCATTTGACGGGCGCTCGTTTCCGACCAAAACAGTTGGTTCGGGAACGGACTCCGTACTGCGAAGGACGAATTACGGAAATGTGGGAACAACAATTACATATTTATATACACTACTGACATGCTCTAACCTTAGATTACCACAACCAAATACACGTGTGTATTATTTAAAATAAGGGCTGCGGAATTACCGACTTATACCTTAAACACTAGGAAGGCATAACATGACATGAACAGGTTTGGCCGGTTGCCAAATTATATTTATATGAATACAATGGCCTTGAAAATAAGAGCCAACAACAACAAAATACAACTTTTAATTTTCACGCCGGAAAGTTTGGCGTTTTAAAACAATGAACAATAAGTCGTAGTAATGATAAAAGAAACTTGGATCGACAACATGGCAACTTCCCAAATTAAACCAAATAAAATAACCTTAACTCATAAGGCTTTAAAGCAAACATAACGTGTCATAACAAGCTGGAGACAACCGGGCCTGTTATCGCATCACCGAGAGAGTGGCTGATTTCTTCCCCCAAGTAGTAATTAGTGCCATGCTAAATATAGATTCTGGCCCATAGCCAGCGTACAGCACCTTTGCTAATCGCCACCTGTTAAACGCGTACAAATAAATAACACATTATCTCAAAACATCCTCTCAGGGATTTTTAAGAATACATTCCCAGGTCAAACTTATCCCCACGGATAACTAGTTTGCCGGAATGATATCGCAGTCATGGACAGGCTTTACCTCTCCTCATCATCATCACTTACACCCAAAAATACGTGGCACATTTCTCGAAGATCACGTCGTAGCATTAATCAGCACACCTCTCAGATAATGACACACAACATGTCCAAATGACAATAAAGAATAAATAACAGGATCAGTCCTAGCCCGAGTTATCAAAGCAACAAAATGCAAATATTCCCCCCACGTAGTAATTAGTTTAACATATCATTAAATCAGTCCATTTATCATTGTCGTTCCTAGGTTCTCATTCATGGCTACACTTTTTATAGATACGTTAATCGATGCGGCCGTTTCGCTATAAGAATTACGTATACATAAGGAAAACATTTAAATTACAAAATTTACTGTACAACATAATTGTCACGCAATGCCAAAAATTACTATACGCATGTCAGTTAAGAAATCAAACCCTGAAATTTAAATTAAACCACACAAATAAAATCTATACAAAGTTCCACACATCTCTCGCGATTCCCCTCGTCCAAAATCAATAAATCAATTTTTTAATACTCATCACTTAAACTGCTTTCCAGAGGCCTCCCGCCTCGTCAATTCCCATCATTAGGCCGTTAGCCCATAACACTGATGGTAATGGAGGATGAAGCTTGCTGTCTTCTCTCCATGGTCGACATTTTGCTGCTGTTAAAACACAATTAAATCAAAGTTTTTAAACTGTTCTATCTGCGTTCTAAGTATTTTATTTCCTCAGATCGTCCTATGCAGAATCGTCGACTTTCCCTATTCTATGGCTAATTGCCATCTCACAATTTATGAAAATTTCCAACTTCGTTGCCGACACACAACTATAATTTTAAAACCATATCGTCTTAAGGACGTCTTAAAATGACTGTCGAAGAATAATTAGGAGTGCCTCGGTTCATCTCAGACATTTGTATATATACAGAAAGCCTAAAGTTTCAATGGTGGGAGTAAAACAGCTCCTCAATATTTTAAGTAATGGGCCTATAATTATGTGTGACCTCTCAAAAATCTTGTATTTTCTCACAGGTCGCGAATCTGCCGTCGAACAAGCAAACCGATCGCTAGATCTTTTTATATCCGATTGCCGCGCAAAACACACTGACGCTATGTTCTGGCGTCATGTTTTCTTATTGGTCAGATAAGTTGGCTTCGGAGTTCTGACCTTACAAATCCCGCCCTTATATTGACGTCACGACTATTCTCCTCTCTCTCACTCCTTGCCTTGTACGCAGCATTTTAGCCTTTTATGGTCACGTACGCCACAGCGTCATATCTGATTTTCTCAGAAATCCAAGAATAGCATTGGTTGTGAAACTATTGGTCATTTCCAGCCAGCACGTAGCATGTCTTACCAAGTCCAGATTTCTTGCTACATCAATATTACTCAAATATCCAGCATATCATGTATTTAGTATTTCCATCGTTTTTATTAATATGAAACATTATTATTGGACACAATGATAAGGGTTCATCTGACCCCTAGTTGATGAAATTCGAACTCAAATGAAGTCGAATTTCACATCCCCTACTTTTCTGGCTCAAATTTGAAGTTGCTGGTCACCTCAAAATATAATGACTGTCCGCCTCTGTCTGTTTCAGTAGCCGTCTCGTTCCAAACTCATTAGGAAATTCCTGTATACTTATGCCCTCCGGCCTCTTTCCTTGCTACTCGTCTCCCCTCTCACTCTTTCAAAACATCAACATATTCATTAACGACTTCCGCCTGAACTTGTAAACACGTCAGAGCTGTCTTTTGAGCGCTTTAACCACTAGAGTATCCCCGTATCTTTTGTTGTATGTTATCACGCGAATATTTAATTTGCTGCAGTAACATTATTTCTCGGTTCGTATGGCTCTCTCTGATGATACAATTTTGAATGTGAACTATTATACACTGCCATGTTTCCTGTGCTCACCTCTCGGACTCTGTAGGCGTTGTTACCTAAATTCGTAACCCCTAGTTGAACTTCCTTAAGCCGCTCCTGTCTCTTCTCCATTTTACCGTGATGTCATCTCCTTCTTCTCCCCCGCGTTGCCATCTTCTTCCTTCTCCCTTCTTCTTCTCCTATTCCCGTACAATAACTTTTTTTTACCATATTTCGAGACCCTTGCCTGACACGGTCTGCGAATCTCTCCTGCTATTCTTCTGTTTCCTATTGTCGGCTGCTCTATTTTCTTCTTCTCCATGCAGCTCCTCCAAATATCTCTGGGTTTCTACATGCATGGCCTCCAACATTTGATGTGTTCCGTTTTCCTCCTCGTGGTTGTCGGGATTCTTCCGCCGATCTATCGCTCTTTCCCATTTATGATTATTTCCTTCCATGTTTCGTGGCTCCTCCAGGTACTGTTGCGGGTCAGCGTGTCTCTCGTTCCAATTTCTCTGATCATCCCTTGGATCCGATTGCTCGTTAAACCGCTGGTTATTTTGTGCGTTATATTGTTGATTGTAACGCCTATTGTCCCTGGGCCTATATTGTTGATTATAGTGTCCTCCACGCCATCCCCGATTGTAAGGTGCGTTATTATTATTATTCCTATTGTATGACGTTTGGTATCTCCTATTATCTCGCCATTGCTGATTGTTTGTGTTCCGGTAGCGGTTAGTTCCTTCCTGATTGTTATGGTTTCTGTCCCTATTTTCGTATCTCGGTTGAGATCTCGGCTCATATTCTTCGGTGCTCTGCCGTCTTTGGTTATCCCCAGTGTTTGTAGCTTGCGACCTCGTGTTTTTGTTCGGTGTCTTGACTACTTCGACTGCATTAACTAACTCTATCTGTCTCTTCTCTCTCGGGTTGATGTAATTAGTGGTTTCATCTATCTTCCTTAATACCTCTTCTGCCTGGACCACGGTCGTAATATTTGCCGCCACCAAGAATTGCTGAACGCTAATAGGCATCTGCTTTCCTATAGTAGTTATTAGCTCCATTTCGCTTGGGGGATTATCAAGATCCTGCAATTTGACAAGTTGCATGGCGAAAAAATCTGCATATTTCGTCTGATGCGTGGAATGGTATTTGCGCGAGTATAAGTCCATTCGCAAGCTTTGTTGATACGACCCACTCCAGTATTTGCTCAGGAAGGCCTTGTGGAAACCTTCCATTGATTTAAATGTGTTCTTAAATCCAAGATACCAGGTAAGTGCTGAGCCCGCCAAAAATTTTTCAACCATTCTTAATTGTCGCGTTGAGCTAACATTTTGGTCCGAAAAATATTCTGTCAGTTCCCTTAAGAAAGCTTTAGGTGTTCCTCCGCTCTCTGGTAAAAACTTATTCGGTTTAAATTCGTTTCCACGGATGACTTGTATAACTTGCGTGGGAAGTTGTGTGTTTTGAGGTGTCGAGCTACGACCCTCATAATTCTGGAATGCTTGCGTGTCTACCGTTCTTGGACTTTGCCCAAGCTCGTGGCTGTCTATTGTGTGCTCTCTTTCCGCATTCTCCCCTTTCCCCTTTTCCATTAGTGTCGCAAACATCGTATTATGTCCAAGTGACTGCAACTCCGATTTTATCATGCGGTCCTCTTGAATTTGAAACCTTAACTTCATATTTTCTTCTAACGCCTGTATTTTCGCGTTATTTTCCCCTAGCTTCTTGCTTAATGCGAGCCGTTCATCTTTCGAATCAGCGCTCATCTTGGTCCAATCTTTCCTAATAGTATCCTTCAATTTAACAAAGCGTTTTTCGACTTCCTGTTGATTAGCCTCCTGATTATCTTCAAGTTTATCTATCCTTTCTCCCAGAGAAATGTTGTTCTGTTCTAATGTTTGTTTAATTTCTTCCTGGTCAATTTCTAACTTTTTCCATTTCTTAATTGATTGTATTTCTAATTTGTTGAGTTCCGTCACTAAGCCCGTGATATTGTTATCTACTGTAATTATCTGATCTTGCATACCCTGTGTCCCTCGTTCGATATTCTCAAACCTTTTTTCTAAGTTTGTGTGTGCTTCTTTAATCTCAGATGAGCTGGTCAAACACGCTTGCTCGATTTGTGCTAGTTTTGCCATAACAGTCTCATCCATTCCTTTTATTTCCTTTTTAAACGAATCTTCGATACCTTTTATTATTCCTAATTGTTTGGTATTGTTAGTGCTAACGTCCTTTGCTAATTGGATTAGCTGTTCTTTTGTGTGCTCTTTGATTTCTACCGTCAGCGCAGCTAGATTTTGAGTGTTCCTTTCGTCTTGTGCGTTTAACATTTCATTGTTTTTCTCAGACTGCCTATGTAATTGTTCACTAACCAGAATGTTTTGTGTAGCGATTTTCTGATTTATATTCTCGTTAACTTCAGATAGTTTTGTGTTTAACTGTGTCTGTATTTCTACACTATTTGCCGCTAACTGTTTCTGCATTTCTACATTATTTGCCGCCAACTGTGTCTGCGTTTCTGCCGATTGTTTATTTATAGCCGTTAACTGTGTCTGCGTTTCTTCACTATTCGCCGCTAACTGTGTCTGCATTTCTACACTATTTGCCGCTAACTGTGTCTGCGTTTCTTCACTATTTGCCGCTAACTGTGTCTGTATTTCATTGGTTATGTCCTTTCTCATCTCACTAAGTTGTTCTCGCGTACGAGCGGATGCTAGTTCAATCACTTCGCGAATTTCTCCCAGAGTTGCCATCACAACAATAATATATTTGAGACATAGGGAAATGACATAAGGGCGGAGCCCTGGATACGCGCGCTCACATATATTAAATATACACACATTAACCCTTTACATACTCAGTTCATTTACTTTAAATTACTCCCACAAACTATAGCATCACTGAGTATAATTTACTTATTATTCCATTTAATTTTAACCCTTTGATTCAGTTATAATCTTCCTGACTTTACTTTACTTACAAATTTTTACCAATTAATAGAGTATTAATTAGTTTTTAAGGTCTAACCTTCCTGTCAAATAATTCTTTGAGTTTGGCTTTTCTACACAAAGCTAATTTAATTTTATTGGGCGCCTGGAACAGTTTGTTCTAATTTTAATCAAAGTTCAAACACTTAACTTGTTCCACATTTACTTTATTGCAAACTCCATGACTTTATATTTTCAAACATTTGGCGGTACTATCTTCGCCTAACTTACGTTAATAAACTTATCACATGCCGGTGATCTATTTTTTTACTCTAAAACACAAATTCCCCACGTTGGGCGCCAAAGTAACTCTTATAAACCCTTTGGAAAATAGCATGTAGACAAGATTCAAAATTTCGGGGTCGTAATGGATTCTTGTGAATGTGATTTAGAGGTTTTGCTATCAACATAACTTCCAGGGTTCATAAGGTTAACTTATTATTATTATAAAGCCAAGAAAAACAACAGGATCTACTAACAAATGAAATTTATTAACTGAATCAAACATAAAAAAGGAAAACTATAACCACCCTTTTATTTTTCACTCGCGTGAACAGATCTAACACTGACCAGCCTGACGTACCATGACGACATGGCATGACAGCTGTCAACAAGCATTGTGACTGCAATGTCACTTAAGTCAAAGTAACAAAAGAAAACGGATCACAAGATCCAAATATAACAAACAAATAAAATAGTACAAAAATTCAATATTTATGAGCGACACGGGTTTTAAGACTAGTTCAAGTAATGAGCATTTGACGGGCGCTCGTTTCCGACCAAAACAGTTGGTTCGGGAACGGACTCCGTACTGCGAAGGACGAATTACGGAAATGTGGGAACAACAATTACATATTTATATACACTACTGACATGCTCTAACCTTAGATTACCACAACCAAATACACGTGTGTATTATTTAAAATAAGGGCTGCGGAATTACCGACTTATACCTTAAACACTAGGAAGGCATAACATGACATGAACAGGTTTGGCCGGTTGCCAAATTATATTTATATGAATACAATGGCCTTGAAAATAAGAGCCAACAACAACAAAATACAACTTTTAATTTTCACGCCGGAAAGTTTGGCGTTTTAAAACAATGAACAATAAGTCGTAGTAATGATAAAAGAAACTTGGATCGACAACATGGCAACTTCCCAAATTAAACCAAATAAAATAACCTTAACTCATAAGGCTTTAAAGCAAACATAACGTGTCATAACAAGCTGGAGACAACCGGGCCTGTTATCGCATCACCGAGAGAGTGGCTGATTTCTTCCCCCAAGTAGTAATTAGTGCCATGCTAAATATAGATTCTGGCCCATAGCCAGCGTACAGCACCTTTGCTAATCGCCACCTGTTAAACGCGTACAAATAAATAACACATTATCTCAAAACATCCTCTCAGGGATTTTTAAGAATACATTCCCAGGTCAAACTTATCCCCACGGATAACTAGTTTGCCGGAATGATATCGCAGTCATGGACAGGCTTTACCTCTCCTCATCATCATCACTTACACCCAAAAATACGTGGCACATTTCTCGAAGATCACGTCGTAGCATTAATCAGCACACCTCTCAGATAATGACACACAACATGTCCAAATGACAATAAAGAATAAATAACAGGATCAGTCCTAGCCCGAGTTATCAAAGCAACAAAATGCAAATATTCCCCCCACGTAGTAATTAGTTTAACATATCATTAAATCAGTCCATTTATCATTGTCGTTCCTAGGTTCTCATTCATGGCTACACTTTTTATAGATACGTTAATCGATGCGGCCGTTTCGCTATAAGAATTACGTATACATAAGGAAAACATTTAAATTACAAAATTTACTGTACAACATAATTGTCACGCAATGCCAAAAATTACTATACGCATGTCAGTTAAGAAATCAAACCCTGAAATTTAAATTAAACCACACAAATAAAATCTATACAAAGTTCCACACATCTCTCGCGATTCCCCTCGTCCAAAATCAATAAATCAATTTTTTAATACTCATCACTTAAACTGCTTTCCAGAGGCCTCCCGCCTCGTCAATTCCCATCATTAGGCCGTTAGCCCATAACACTGATGGTAATGGAGGATGAAGCTTGCTGTCTTCTCTCCATGGTCGACATTTTGCTGCTGTTAAAACACAATTAAATCAAAGTTTTTAAACTGTTCTATCTGCGTTCTAAGTATTTTATTTCCTCAGATCGTCCTATGCAGAATCGTCGACTTTCCCTATTCTATGGCTAATTGCCATCTCACAATTTATGAAAATTTCCAACTTCGTTGCCGACACACAACTATAATTTTAAAACCATATCGTCTTAAGGACGTCTTAAAATGACTGTCGAAGAATAATTAGGAGTGCCTCGGTTCATCTCAGACATTTGTATATATACAGAAAGCCTAAAGTTTCAATGGTGGGAGTAAAACAGCTCCTCAATATTTTAAGTAATGGGCCTATAATTATGTGTGACCTCTCAAAAATCTTGTATTTTCTCACAGGTCGCGAATCTGCCGTCGAACAAGCAAACCGATCGCTAGATCTTTTTATATCCGATTGCCGCGCAAAACACACTGACGCTATGTTCTGGCGTCATGTTTTCTTATTGGTCAGATAAGTTGGCTTCGGAGTTCTGACCTTACAAATCCCGCCCTTATATTGACGTCACGACTATTCTCCTCTCTCTCACTCCTTGCCTTGTACGCAGCATTTTAGCCTTTTATGGTCACGTACGCCACAGCGTCATATCTGATTTTCTCAGAAATCCAAGAATAGCATTGGTTGTGAAACTATTGGTCATTTCCAGCCAGCACGTAGCATGTCTTACCAAGTCCAGATTTCTTGCTACATCAATATTACTCAAATATCCAGCATATCATGTATTTAGTATTTCCATCGTTTTTATTAATATGAAACATTATTATTGGACACAATGATAAGGGTTCAATATGTTCATCATTCTTTAAACTGTCTCACCCCAGTGTAAAAACCTTAACATACTTACCAACTTAACAACTTGCCTTTAAAGTTTAAGGAAGCTGAATCCTTTTCATACTTTATGGAAGATTCAAGTTTTAGGGGTTTCCACCCTAGACATTACAGACATGAAAGTCTAACTGTACTATAAAAGGTGGTATTTAGTTATAATTCAGATGGATGATGATGATATGAGACTTATTGCTGGCTTAAGATTAGAGTCAGACAGTGCTGCACTCATTGACAGACAATTATAAAGAGGGTTTCAGGGAGACCTTCTGAAGAGGGTCGGGACACCAAAATGTTATGCCTTAAATTAATATACTATCACCACCTTTTAAGCTTTATGAAATGTGCTAAGAAAAGTATAGCAGAAACCTAAAAGGTTCTCACAGCAATAGTCTTGATTTCTGCTCCTTGCCTTCTACCATCCTCATATAAATACCATAGTTTCCTTTCCAAATGCACCTGCCTTGTGCACAATACCATTGTGGCACCTAGTATCCATCGCAGTGCCACTATGTGGCCACTGCATGAAACTATTGACTGTACTATGTATTCAAGCCAAATGGCTGGGCAGTGGTCGCTTGTTAGGTTAGGCCTAGGCCCTTTACAGGCTGTAGTGCCAGGGGTTATATTATTATTTATACATGGGTTGGTTTTTTAGTTTTGGCACCTTAGTTATAACTGGATTAATAACTCACTTAGATGGTTCCAAGTTTCACAGGCCCTCGATGTCGTCCCCACCGTTGCGTACAACGTGTTCCCAGCGATGCGGAAGTTGTTGGATCCTGTTGGCACTGCCCAATCTATTGATGGTAGGAAGAGAGCGCTCGGCAGCCTGCTTAACGTCTTCAATGGTACGGAAGCGCTCCCCGCGCATTGTCATCTTCATCTTCGGGATGAGATCATAGTCGCAGGGACTGATGTCGGGAGAATATGGGGGGTGATAGAGGACCTCCCAGCCCCAGCGATCCAACAATGCCGACACAACGCCTGCTGTGTGTGCCCTAGCATTGTCATGCAGAACGATGGGCGGTGTAACCATGTGGTGGCGCCGTTTCCTTCTCAGAGCTCCTCGGAGATGGTCTTGCAGAAACGAACAATAGTACGCCGCATTAACGGTTTGCCCTCGGGGAACAGTATGGTGAATGATCACACCATCCCAATCATAGGCAAGAATGCTTGCCACGGTGGGTGAGTGGTTATAGTGTCGGACTACCAACCCCAAGATTGCAGGTTCGCCCCTGACCATGGTAAGTGATTTTTGAAAGGCGACAAAAATCACGACACTCATGTCATACGTTGTTGGCATGTTAAAGAACCCATTTGAATTCAGTAGGCCGTGTTCAATGGCAAAATTAATCTCGGGATTTTCCGCCAACACAAAGTTCCTCCATTCTCTACTTGACAGCGCTGTAGTGTCAGGGAGTTTAGATGTCTAACCTCCTTGACTTTCATAGCGTTCAACGGAACGACGAAACTCGACATGCAAGCTACCCTCTGGGTGTCAATTAACAAAGCTTGCACCAGGCATCCGAGGCCATACGATATTATTATTATTATTATAGGCAAGAATCAACATTACCTTCACATTGGTGGGGGTTGGTCGAACTGTTTGTTTCCGTTGCGATCCGTGGTGCCGCCACTCATTCGATTGGCGTTTTAACCGTGGCTCATAAGATCTGGCCCACGTCTCGTCAATGGTTATGATACGCCGTAAGAAGGCCTCTCCTTCGCGCTCATAACGCTGCAAGTGTATACGACAAGCGTCATATGGCTGCCATTTGTGCATGTCGGTTAAGTCATGCGGAACCCATTTGGACACAATCTTCCTCATTTTCAGTACAGGGGCCGATAACCTAGATGTTAGGCCCCTTAAAACAACAATTATCATCATCATCATCATTTTCAGTAAGTCCTTCAGGATGTGGAGGACAGTTGAATGCGCCAGTCCGGTATCTTGCTCTAATTGACGAATCGTTACGTTCCGATCCACCTCTACTAACGCGGACACCATCTGTACATTGTCATCACTTACTGGTGGGTGACCAGATCGAGGCATGTGCTCCACACTTTCGCGCCCATCTCGAAAGGCTGCAACCCATCTTGCTACTGTTCTGAACGGTAACGCAGCTACACCGCACGCTTCCTGCAATCCTCGGTGACACTGTTTAGCACCGCGACCCCTAGAACACTGAATTTTTATCCACGTTCTCTGCTCCTGCTTGGAAATCATTGCGACTGTCTTTCGCGAGCGCTGGTCTCACACTACTCATCTAACAGGCGCGACTGCGCACGAGCGGTGGTGAGGACGGGCGAGGTCATGTGCTCTGAGGGAGCGGATGCAGGGCAGCAACCGTCGGTAAAAGTGGCAGCGCCCAACATTGTTGCAACTTGGCACTGACGCATTGGTGCCAAAATTAAAAAACCAACCCATGTATTATACTATGTATAAATTCTTATCCTTGAATATTCTAGAAATATAAGCTTTTGTGCCCAACTGAGTCAGAAGCTAGACCGTAGAACAAATGGTAGCAAACTTGTCACAAATAATGTCCTGTTTTAACATTTACATTAAAAGTATTCATTGGAGCAATAGTAGCTAAGACAGTACAACATGCATCTCCTTTCTGAAGGGGGCTTAATATTGAACCAGCTACCTTCCATGCAGCTCCCTTGTTCATCAGCTTTCTGCCCAAGCAGTTAGTGGATAGATTAAAATAGTCAGGTGAACCCATTGTTTGGAGCTGCAATAGAGGATTTTTAGCTTTGACTATAATCATACAATTCCGGGTTTTTCCAAACCATTTTTAATACTTGAGGTAAACTGACTTGTTTTGCTCTATTTTTTAAAAACTTGTTTAAATCTGTTCCATAATCAACAGGTTTGGCACATAAATGGCTCATGCATGGATCATAATATAAAGAACACTACATTTACTAAAGGTTTTACACCTGTACCTTGAAGTGTTTATCAATTTGGAATGTTAATTTCATCAAGTTAAGAGATTGTCTTCAACCTGTACACACACCTATATACACCAAGGGGCTCACAACACAAATACACAACATTCCTGTCCTTCACTTCTTCTCATCATTGTTCTGAGGTTCCTCGTTGCTCTCCTTTTCTTCTGACACCTCTGCTTCCTCCTTCAAGGTACTGTCCTCCTTACGATCTTGGCGGGACTTGCTGCGAATGTAAGTGGCCAGGGGCCGGCGTTGGCGTTCTTGGCAGATGGGGCACGAGTCCTTACCACCTTTACCATCAGAGCACTTATCCGTGGATTTCTTATATCCCCCATAGGACCTTCCTGCACAGACAAACAAATATTGTTACATACTTTGGTTCTTGCATACCATATTTACTGGAGTCATTTAGTTGGATAGGCTAATTATTTTTTTGGAAGGAAATGGACAGATAGGATAATTTTCACAACCATTTGAAGAGTTTTCCAACTGTCAAGATATTAAAAAAAACAGTCCCAAAGGTGTTGTTAGGACAGAAACTACAGTAGAAGTTTGTGGAAACAAACACACTCAGGCCTGTCCTTCATTTTTGATTGCTCCTTCTATGCTCATAATATTAGTCATCAGAGTAACACAGGTTATTAGGCAAATTAAACTTGCACCCAAATACACAAGACTGGTGGCCAAGATGTCACAAGCCCCTAAAATGAATTGGCAATAAACAGTTCTTTCAATTCTATCTTAGTCTTATGAAATGATAGTAGCTAAAAAACTCATTGGATAAAAGACATTTAACATTTTATGCCACATGAGAATGCTGGATATAATAGGCCAGGTCATGTTGCAAAAAGAGGAGTGTTTAAAGAGAGTAGTAATGTCTGTTGGGCACTTTTTTTTTTTTTTTTTAACATTTGTGGCTTGCAAAAGTAAGCTAATATAAACAAAGGCAGAAAATGAGAATTATATTGGAACTAGCACTTCACCCGGCTTCACCCGGGAACAGTTATGGATGCATTACCGGTATGTAATAAGTGCTTTATGTCAATGAACTACGACCTATATCCGTTTTATTTTACGTCTCGGCATGATGGGTTAAAATCACTGACTGGACTATTAATTATAGGCCCATTATCATGGGGATGCATGTGCAACGAATTCTTGTAAGTCGTAATTTAAAAATGGCGAGGTGCATGAAACACAAATCCCCCCTTCCGCCCAATCTTTACTTGACTGTGTATTTTGCGGAACGAAAAATTCACAGGCGAAATGAAGAAAAGCCGAGTTGCACTCTAAACACAACCACTATTCTCTGAAGTGTTAACTCAACACGACTCGATAGTTTGCTGCTGGCTGTATCTATGGTGGTTCGCCCGCTAGCTCGGCTGTAACATGGGTGATAGGCTCGCCCCTAGCTAGCTAGTATACTGTATTGATATTTTTAACGGTTCGCCCAGCGTAAGCTTAAAAAGTGCACGGACGCCAGGTTTTTTTTTTCGACTTTTTCACTGAAATTGTTACTGCTTGGCTTCCTTTGATCATAAATTATTTTCTACAGAAACCTTCCTCGAGATATCCAGAATGGTGAAAACCGTATCAAAATCCATCCAATGATTCCCGAGATTGCCCGTGACATCCAAGAATCTGAGGCTTTTTTATACTAGGTAGAGATAGCACCGAGTAAACAGGTTGCAGAAACGTCATAAAAATCAAACTTAAATATACAAAATCTAACCGGTCGTCACCTTGGCATATCTTTAGTTACTGGAACATCCACCAGCGTAGTTAAGAGCCTAAGACACACTCCACAACTGGAATGAGTACGGTAGCTGAGTGTTTGGAGGCCCCAGGTTCTAACCTTGGAGCTGACAGCGGCCTTCCCGAGTGTGGCTTCATCCGTTATTTCCCCACACTTGCCCAAGGCAAATGCCCGGATGGTACCTTTTTATAAAGTTTTTGGGGCACATTACACAGTCTTATACCCAAATACTGTAATTACTGTTATACACACAGTATCATAGGTTCTCAGAAAAATCACGCACACTCAAGCGCATGGGGCTGATGACCACGATGTCCAACGACCCGAAAAATTGAAGCAACACGATACTAAAGAAGTTGTCTACCATGCTTAGGTATTCCAGCTCCTAAACTAGTGTACAGATTTGTTAAATCTGGTGCTAACTGTTGTTGTAAGGTGCGTAACATCTAGATAATCTGCTCCTAGGCTTGTTAAACCGGATCCAAGTAAAATGCGTCGCCAGAAAAGCGTTATCATCAAAAACAAATTCTTATGGAAAGCTGTAGTTCGTTCTGCTTGAAATTAGGTACCAGTAACTTGAAGTATATGTAACCACTGGTTATCTAAAATATGGGATATAATTATGTCACGTAAAACTGATAAGGAGAAGCTATGTTTGCACGTAATGCTGTGGGAGAAGAAGTCTTTGTGTGCAGATTAGTGTCTTCTTTGTTGTGCCAGTGACGGCTCAGCCCGTACAACACGAGCCCCTACACGTGGCGCCGTCAAGATTTTTTCCGAAAATATTTTTTGTTTGACCTGATCTCAGGTTATAAATATTTTGGTTAAAACATAAACACTTTGATAGCGCTCCACTACTCCGTAGTATACAACCGTCTTGGTTACCGCAACGGTGCTACGGCGTTGGCATTTGTACCGTCATCTGTATACTGAAGTAGTCTCTTCGCTTCTATGAAGGTAAAGGGGCGTGGTGGCGCAGCGGTCAAGCTGTATGCCTCTCACCAAGGCGGACCGGGTTCGATTCCCGGTCAATGCATGTGAGATTTTCGATGTGAATTGCCATGTCCTGTGGTTCGGATTCCACGTAAAACGGAGGTCCCGTGGCTTATGATCGCGAGATTAACGGTCACGTTAAACTACAAGCTTCCTTCCTTGCTTTTTTTCTATGAAGGTATTATTCCATTTATCTTCAAAAGTCGAAGATACATTTTTATTTGTAACAACAGTAACTTGCTGTATACCAAGTACATTAGCATATTTTCTTTGAAATAGTATTGTATTTTGCAGTAAAATGCAAATATTGTTTTGTAAATGAAGGAAAGAATAAACCATGAAAAAAGATTATTATTATTATTTTCACATTTGAATTCGTTTCAATAGAATCTACTACTAACAAAGCGATCTGAAATTATTATGAATTGTAGTTTTTAGCAAAACTATATGAACGTATGCAATATGCGTTTTCATGGTTAGTTGGGTCGGGTGAATGTGTGAATGAATGGCTTGGCGGTGGAATATAAGACGGGAGGGAAGTGTGGCACCAAAAATATGTTTTACACGGGATACGATGATCTCGAGCCGCCCCTGTGGTGGGCGTATATTCATGCGTGAAGTTATTTTGTCTTAAGACTAAGTCAAGTGCAAAAATGAATGATAAGCTCCAAGACTTAGATTTCCATGACTGCATTGATGGCCAAGGAGGCTTTCAGCTTTTAGGTCTAGTGTTGTACAAGGAGTACAAATTAATAGAATATTTGCCGAGTGTGCGATTTCGGGGTACGTGCAGAGACTCTGGTCCCAAAGGTAGTGTGTTGATTTCGGCTCTGCCAAGAAATTTTAGTTCTGGCGTGAGTGCTGGAATGGGGTACACTCAGCTTCGTGAGGCAAAACTGAGAAGAGGAGGGTTCAGTTCCCACCCCAGCCATCCTGGAAGTTGTTTCCCGTGGTCCCCCCCACTTCTAACTTAAGGCCACGGCCGCCTCCAAGCCTATCCCCAATTTACAAATACACATACTAGTACAGCCATCACAATAACACATGTTATCACGCAAATGCCACACACAAAAGCAGGACTATATGACCACGATGTCGCAGCCCCTAAAATCATCATCAACAACAACAAAATCTGTGACGCTAGCCTGTGCTATCACATTGTTATTGTTGGCCGCTATGGGCTAGATTCCAAGAATTGTATTTTTACGACCTCAGTGATGACCAATCACGATCTGAAAGCTGAAAGCCTCCTTGGTCATTAGTTGATAAGCTGTTTGTTAGCAAGCATGGTGGAAGGTAAATGATAGGTATATATATATATATATATGTTATGGCAAGAGGGCGTTGAGGTAAAACTTCTTTAGTACAGCTTTCAAGGAGGGACCAAGTTCCGCCAACAACCACCACCACCGCTGTAGGCTATTGTAATTTCCAAAGCACAACTACAACGGCACTTGTTTTTTTTTTAAGAGTAGTAAGTTAGTTGTTGTTTTAAGGGGCAGAACTACGAGGTCATCCGCTCCTAAAAAGAAGAGTAGTAAGAGCGTGGGTTTTATTTAGCAAAGCTCATAAATTGATAAGGGAGCATTTTATTTTACAATGGTTTTACTGGAGAGTTTAAGGGATTTGTGAAGAATTAAGGAGTGTATTAACGAAGTTGTTATCTGCACGTTATATTCGCCGGAAGTTCTTAAACACGTCTCCAAAATTTATGTATTTACATTTGGTATAGATCCACATAGTCCTGGCAGAAACAAAACTTCCTGTGTTGTTGTTGTTGTTTGAGTCTTCAGTCTTTTGACTGGTTTGATGCAACTCTCCATTCCTCCCTGTCCTGAGCTAATCGTTTCATCTCTACATAGCTCCGACACCCTACATCCGAGGCAATCTGTTTAACATATTCTAACCTTGGTCTACCCCTACAGTTTTTGTCCTCGACCCTTCCTTCCATAACTAAGCTTGCTATTCCTGGGTGTCTTAGTATGTGTCCTACCAACCTATCTCTTCTCTTCATTAACAGTCGCCAGAAACATCTCTCCTCTCCCACTCGTCTTAATACCTCTTTGTTTGTAATCTTTTCTACCCATCTGATCTTCATCATTCTTCTGTAACACCACATTTCAAATGCTTCAATTCTCCTCTTTTCTGCTGCACCAATAGTCCAAGTTTCACTTCCATAGAGCGCCACGCTCCAGACAAAGGCTTTCAAAAATGACTTCCTAATACCTAAATCTATATTCGATGTCAGCAGATTCCTTTTTTGTAGAAATGCTTTCTTTGCCTGAGCCAACCTACTTTTTATATCCTCTTTGCTTCGTCCATCACTGGTTATTCTGCTTCCTAAGTAACAGAAGTCTCCTACTTCCTTCAGCTTTTCACCTGCCAATTTGATCTCCATAGATCCTGTGTTATAATGATCCAATTCATTCTTTTCCTTGTAAATGGCCGAGAACCCCTTGCCATACATACTTACATAGGATTACAATCCTAGGGTAATTTTCCTCTACAGTAGACGTGAGAAGACACATCACAACGACTTGCCTAATTTATCGCTTGAATATATCAAAATATATACATAGGGTAGCTGAGGCCATACGATTATCATCGTTATCTAATTTAATGACTGTTCCTTCTAAGTTCACCCGTGGTGCCCCTGTCAAACAGTTGGTTCCTCTTGTTATTACCTGTCCTCGCTAATAGCTCTGTTTACTATCCTGCGCTGGCCAAGGCCTTTCATGGTATGGAGCTTCCGGCTGCAGATAATGCGTAGTTGTATCGTATGCTAGCTGTACTGTATTAAATATCCAACTCATTGCAGCCTTGCTAATCCGTATCTTCTTCCGTATTACGGACGTGCCCTTCGCGTCCTCTGCATTGCTCACTTTGAATGCTTGACTTGCACTGAAGCAGGAACCTCCTAGCTCAACATGAAGCTGTGGTTGAACTAGTAAAAACATGCATGCAAGTTAACGAGGTGAAACAATTGCATTATCATACGAAACTAAAAAAAATTGCTGTTGTAACAATCCAAGAGCTCGTGGCATCTTTCAAGTTTTCCCCCCTCTATGTAGCTTTGCTTGTGTATCCGTTAACCTC